>JACGCM010002535.1:0-2400000 GCA_014058105.1 Kingdonia uniflora
AGGTAGGGAGAGGCAACATTTGGTATTTATGTGAGTAGAACCAACGATAAGTTAAATTTATTATTTGATGAAATAAATTTCTTTGTATGTACTTCTACCATTGTAGCTATTCACACTTTTCAATCCTAAGAAAGCACATGCACATTAATATATAAGACTTCATTAAAGCTAACTATAAATGAATGAAAATATAAGACAGGCTTGGTGGTTAAAGCCCACAGCCACATCAAGAGGTCATGGTTTGAATCATACTGAACTCATTTCATTTTTTTTCGAAGATTAATAGTGTGAAACAATCGTACATTTTTTTTTACTTAAATAAGAATAAATGAGATATTAGTAATTAATTAAATCTTGAAAAAAAATTATCATAACAAACTTACATATATAATATAGAATGGTTAATAGTAATTAACAACTGTTTGAGTGAGAGAAGAATACATTATTCGAATCTGCTTGATGCTTACCACATACAAATTTCACTTCCATAATAGAATGCTTGAGATAATCACTTCCTCATATTTAATTGCGCGATCTTCAGATTTCATTTACATCCTTATGATATCTTTCTTCATACACCAAGAAAGTGCTACATTAAATTAGTCTTCCTTCAATCTTGTTCTGTCAATAAAAAAATGATACGCATTATATATTTAGAATTATAAAAATGGAGTGAATTTATCTATATCTATTATATATAATTAAAGCAAAGTATAATAGTTGGTTACCTCCGATCTTACCCTGCTGACCTACATACAGGATAGTTTATTTTTTCTTTGAAACCATGCCTGTAGACAACGTTCATGAGATACATGTTGACATTTTGTCTTTGTTACCCTTTCTTCACATATATACTCGTAAAGACATACAATGCATATATGGTCAACTTTGGCACTCTTTTGATATGCTTATGTTTTTAATTGCATAATATTTTGAGCAGCCACATAAGCCATATCTTCCAGGTCATGTTCTTCTTTAGTGTCCCCATCGTGGTCTTCTTCAAAGTAATCATCCTGCATATCTCCTTGTTCTGAATACTGACTAATCTCCAAGTAAGTAACTATCACTTCCAATTCTATTTTAATTTTGAGGGAACCTGCATTTTGGGTTAATGCATTTCTTGTAGACTCTTCAGCAAAGTTAATTATGAACTAACCATACTGGTCCTAGATTCTTGACCTATGGTAATACCATATAGAAAAGAAGTTGAAAATTTCATGTTGTTATAATTTATCTAACGCCCTTCTATCATAAATAAACCATTAATGTCAAATGAATATTCATGATTTTGCAAAGGATTCTCATTAGTTATTAACTTTGCCAATGATTCATTGAATATGTCATAGTAGGTATATCATTTGACGTAAATGTGGCATCAATGGTACTAAGTTGAATTATAATAGCACGAACTGTATTAACGCATGTCATTTCTGCATAAACAAATAAATTTATTAATAAAAAAATAATGTAATCATTAAGTCTACCATTCATGTGAATGGATGCAAAGAAATACAAAACAAAAATTTAATTATATTGATTAGTATGTAACAATGCATTTCATTTTTAGAAACTCAACAATATTATTAATTTTACAAATAAAGTTATGGATTCAGCAACAATTACGTAATCCACAAAAGAAATAAATTTATGTCACGCCCCAAAATCCAATAACAGATAGCTAGACCAATTATTGATATTTGAAGGCATGTGGGTCAGGGAATCTAAACGATTCGCCCCTACAAACGACCGAGCCATAGATAAGTTTAGGCTCAGTGATTCACTAAAGCAATATCATCAGAGTAAAAAGAATAAAGCGGAAGCAAAAGATATATATATATAACTAAAAATGTAAATACAATATCTCAAAATACTATGCAGCATCAAAAACTGAGATCATACAAGAACACTAATACAAGAAGAAACTGTCACAGCAAAATTTCTCCAACCCAGCTGAAGCTCTCAGCCAAACTAGCAACTACTCTGCCTCTGAAGGGGGGAAAATTATGAGAATGAGCAAAACCACGGCTCACTGATAACCAAACAAATCTAAAATTTACTAATCAGACGGTGCAGAGAAAGAGGAAGAGGTGAATGAGATAAGGGCGTTTAAAAGATACAATAACATATATACCTGTGAAGAATGGAGGAATAGAGGAATAGAGATATGAGGAAGATATGATGATGTGATATGACGTAATATGATATGATATGATATGATATGATGAACTGGGATAATCCCATAATTATACCAAATGCTCGATGATATGAAATGATTTACTATAATCCTAATGTTGAATGATATGATGTTTTAAAACGTGTACACAATCCTATTATATATTGGTTGATCAACTGCTAAGCATGTTTACCTTAATGAGATCTTTAGTGGATACAAGGGGTACGATTTTCTGCTCAAGCTCGACAATTCTAAAGGATATTACCACTTGATCAGGATTTTTGGGCTTCTCAACCCACGAAGCCAATGTCCGAACTTTTTTACATTCCAAGGAATTTTAGCCTCACGGAGGATAAGACCAGTACCTGAGGAACAGTCTCATACCATCTCACACTCCCGAATGGGTGAATAGGTATGATAACACTTATCGCCAATGACCCACTTACTATTTTAACCCGATGTAGGAATCCTAGTGACCTCCCGTGGGTCAGCCGATGAAGAGTTGGTTTATGTATCCGATCCCAATAAGTTTAAAAGAGTTTTATATGATCTATAAATGTAACATATCCACAAGAGATCAAAGCACAATAGTCATTCACACGGCAAACACACATAGGATAACCACCTGCATAAGAGCGTGGTAAACCATCCTAACTTAGATGAACAGCTTCTCAGTCCCACCATCTAAACACAGATGAAACAACAACTTAACCGTCACAACATCAAACCACAGATGAACATTGACTAATTAACCAGTCACACATCAAAATACACCAGTCTCTAAAAGACTGAACAATAACCAAGGACAAGGCCACGAGAATACCATGCTAATGCATAACTTCATAAAAGACAAGGAGAACACATTCTATATGCCAAACAATTGGAAACAACAACGCTGAATTAATAACACTGAAGAAACCATTAAAATAGAAGAAACAATTATAGGTTATAACTAAATCAAAATACCTCAGTGACAAATGCCAACAAGCCGTCCCCTGACTGCGCAGGTTTCGTACTAGCAAACACGAATCGCTTCTCACCAGGAACACTAAAAGTAGCCAACTTCTCAAAACAATCTAAAGTAACTTGATGCATCGACAACCAATCCATAGCCAGGATAATGTCAAACACCTGCATCGGTAGAACTAACAAGTCTACTGAAAGGGCACAGCCACAAGCATCAATGGGGCAATCTCTACAAATACGAGAAATAGACACCGAGGTATCGAGAGGAGTACCCAAAGAAATTTCATCTAACAACAAGGAAGACTCAAAACCCAAAGAATAAAGAAATAAGTATGATATGAATGAATGCAATGCACCAGAATCAAAAAGAACTCCAGCGGGCGTATAAGAAATATGAATCGTACCTTCCACCACAGGTGGAGCGGCTCGAGCACCTCGCCTCCCAACTGCGTACATCTTCCCCTGCCCGTGACCCTAACCCTGGTCCAGCTACTAACCCGGATGCTGCTGTCTCTGTCCACTCTGAGGGACTGGAACAATCTGCCTACTCTGAGGACCCTAAAACTGCCTCTGCTGAATCTGTTGTAGGCGCTGCTGGTAACCAAAGGGACCCAAAAATTGTCTCAATGGCTGAGAACCTTTGTCTGGCCTAGGATAAAACTTCCTAGTGTGCCCTTTCTCCCTGCAGTTCTAACACTCACCAAAAGCGAACCGTGGTCCATAAGAATGTTGCCCTCCCATGAATCTAACTGGTGCACCATCAATAACGCGTAACTTCTGCCTCTTCGAACCCAAAATCTTATACTGACTCTGAACTACCTTGCCCTTATCGGGTCTCTGATCCTATCTCTGCTAGCTCCTCAAGTCCTTGGACTTGCGCTCCTCAATGTCGTTCTGCTCTATCGCCAAAGCTTTAGACAAAACTTCTCGATATGAACTTGCATCCGAAGTAATAAAAAATTTCCTAAAGTATGGATGAAGAATCTTAAAAAACTTCATCTTGCGCTTCTCCTCATCCTGAATAATAAAAAAAACATATCGAGAGAGCTCGTTAAAAGTTGATCATATCTAGAAATGCTCATATAACCTTGCTTAAGCACGTAAAACTCAGAAATACAGGAGACTCTATAACTCTGCGGAAAATACTGTTCGAAGAACCGATCCTGAAAGGATGCCCAAAGCACAGGAGTCTCTCTATGGTCATATTGGCTGTATCCCACCAATGATCTGCCTCACCCTGTAAAAGATAAGTAGCAAGTGTCACCCTCTGATCATCAGGACACTTCATCGTTTTCAACGTCTTCTCTATAGACTTGAACCATGTCTCTGCCTGAGAAGAAGCTAACATGCCAGAAAATGTCAGATGTTTGTACTTTTGAAGCAGCTCTAAGTAGCTGTATTCTCTAACTACTGGGCTCCTAGCCTGCTGGACATAGGCGGTGAAACTCTCTATAAACTATTTCATCTCTGCTAAAACACCGGGAACAACTAGAATATCTTGATGAATCTGGCCCCCTGGTACTACTCTCACATCAACCCCAGCCTCTGAAGCTATTTTCTCCTCCTGAACAATCGGAACCGATCCCAAACTCTCCTGACCAAGTACTGGCTCATCAGTAAGTGCACCACTGCATAAACCTTTATGGCCACGGCCTACTGTGTGACCTCTGCCACCTCTATCCATCTATACAAACAAAGGCACAAACCTCAGGAAGGGAGGAAAGAATTGGAAATGGAAGGAATAAGATAAAACACGTAAAACTGAAGAGGAATCGATCCAAACTCCATCTAGAAAAATAACTCATCATATGATTGCTAGAATAGAGATAAGAATTAACCTACAGCTCTGATACCAAGTCTGTCACGCACCAAAATCCAATAACCAGTAGCTAGACCAATTACCGAGATTCAAATATATGCAGGTAGGGGAATCTAACCGATTTGCCCCCACAAACGACCGGGCCATAAACAAGTTCAGGCTCAGTTATTCACTAAAGCAATATCATCAGAGTAATAAAGCGGAAACAAAAGATATATATATATATATATATATATATATAACAGCTGAAAATGTAAATACAATATCTCTAAATACTATACAGCGTTAAAAAGCTGAGATCATACAAGAACACTAATACAAAAAGAAACTATGACAACAAAGCTGTGCCAACCCAGCTGAAGCTCTCAGCCAAACCAACAAGTACTCTGCCTCTAAAAGGGGAAAAAATAGCGAGAGTGAACAAAACCACGGCTCACTAAAAACCCAACAAAGATAAATAACAAACTAATCAAGCGGTGCAAAGAAAGAGGAAGAGGTGAATGTGATAAGGATGTTTAAAAGATACAGTAACATATATACCTATGAAGAATTGGGGAATAGAGAAATAGAGATATGAGAATAGATGCGATCATGTAATGATATGATGATGTGATATGACGTAATATGATATGATATGATGAACTTGGATAATCTCTTAATTATCTCAAATGTGGGATGATATGAAATAATTTACTATAATCCTAATGTTAAATGATATGATGCTTTAAAACGTGTACGCAATCCTATTATATATAGGTTGATCAACTGCTAATCATGTTTACCTTAATTAGATCTTTAGTGAACTCATGGGGTATGATTTTCTGTTCAAGCTCGACCATTCTAAAGGCTATTACAATTTGATCAGAGTGTTCCAGGCTTCTCAACTCACGGAGTCAACGTCCGAACTTTATTTACCTATTCACCGATTTGGGAGTGTGGGATGGTATGAGATAGTTCCTCACGGAGGATAAGACCGGTACCTGAGGAACTATCTCATACCATCCCACACTCCCAAATCGGTGAATAGATATGGCAATACATGTTGCTAACGACACACCTACTATTTTAGCCCAATCTAGGAATCCTAGTAACAACTCGAGGGTCAGCCGATGTAGAGTATGTTTATGTATCCGATCCCAGTAAGCTTGAAAGAATTTTATATGATGTACAGATACAACAGATCTACAAGAGATCAAAACATAACAGTCGTTCACACGGCAAACACACATAGGATAACCACCTGCATAAGAGCGCGGCAAACCATCCTAACCCAGATGAAAAGTGACTCACTCACATTATCTAAATACAGATGAAACATCAACTTAACCCTCACAACATCAAACCACAGATGAACAATGACTAATTAACCAGTCACACATCAAAATACACAGTCTCTAAAAGACTGAACAATAACCAAGGACAAGACCACGAGAATACCATGCTAATGCATAACTTCCTAAAAGACAAGGAGTACACATTCTATGTGCCTAACAATAGGAAACAACAACAGTGAATCAACAACTCTGAAGTAACCACTAAAATAGAAGAAACACTAATAGGTTATAACTAAATCACAGACACCTCAATGCCAAATGCATAACTCTAACTAACACAGGTTAAACTAGTAGAGGAATTTAGTAATGGAGGGACACTCGCCTGGTAAAGCATAAACTGCAAATCCGAAATCGACAGGGCAACTCAAATGCAACACCACCAGCAATTATCACACCAACGCCAACAGCCCAACACCTGCAACAAACACAACTCCGCAATCTCAACAATCGCCCCAATCACAAACCCTAAATTTCAAGGGTTCCAACCGAAGTCAAAATTGAATCTACAATAAGGAGAGGAAATAGAGGAATTATTCACCGAAGAAAGTGCGACTGAGCTCGGAAGGGAATCGCGACGAATCGGCGAGAGTTGGAAGAGAGGATTTAATTTGGGAGAGTGAGTGAAAGAGTGATGAGTGAGAGAGAGAATGGGATAGAAAAGGGTAATAAAACCCTTGATAAACAACACACAACTCGAGGAAGATCAACGACCAAGAATCACAAGAAAAGCTCAACACAGGTCGTCAAAAAATGTCTCTGTTGGGACATATTCGAACAGGCTCTGTTCGAATAAAATGAACTAAAACAGCCCAGAACTCCAAAAACAAAAGATTCCCTCCAACAAAACCTGGATAACCCAAAAGAGAAAACCTAACATCTATCTGCCCCGGATCACACCCTACACCACAATAACAACAAACAACAACAACAACAACAACAACAACAATAACAACAGCAATAACAAGCCAACCACAGGCTCATAAACCTCAACTCAACCTCCTCCGCCCAATAACCACCGAAACCACTGAAATACAAAAAATGAAGAAAAAAGAACTCAAGCCCTGATAAATGCAATAAGATGAGGATGCATGATGCCAGTAATATATGAAGATGCAGAGTAACGTATGGGGATACATAATGAATAAAATAAAATGATAAATAATAATAAATAAATAAAAATCTGGGACACTATATTCTACCCTCCTAAAAAGAAATTTCGCCCTGAAATTCCATACATGCCTCAACCCTAGAAAAAATGTGGATAAGGGCCTCTCACATCCGCCTCTAACTCCCAAGAAGCCTTACTACGATCGTGGTGACTCCACTGAACCTTCACAAAATGAATAACCTTTCTACGCAAAACTTTATCCTCTCGGTCCAGAATACACACTGAATGTTCCACATAAGAGGCATCTTCTTGAACTTCTAGGTACTCCCAATCAATCACATGAGTAGGATCCCGCTCATACTTCCTTAGCATAGAAATATAAAATATACTGTGAACTCGGTCCAGCTGCGGCAGCAATGCCAAACGGTAAGCCAACTCCCGAATGGGTAAATAGTATACCTAGGGCCGTGAGCCTCATTCAAAATCTCACGCTTCAATGTCTCTGAATCTGGCATACATAATCTCCTCCTGTATTTGATACTACTATCTGAACTAGCTGTCTAATCGGGTCTGCTATCATATGAAGCCCGAGACTGTAACTTCGCATCCTGCTGCTGAGCTTCCACAATTCGAGATATCAAAGAAGGATGATCTCTCTAAATAGCAACAAAACAACTGGTGCCTCGTCAAAACAAATTTAGCCCCGAATATGCTATATCACGAAGTAACAACCATTCAAGACCATGAGACGAGCAAGAAATCCCCTGGCCAAGCGGCTTAAAGCGTCAGCCACTACATTTGCCTTTCCTGGGTGATATTGCAAGTCAACATCATAATCTTTTAGGAACTCCATCCATCTGCGCTGCCTCATATTCAACTCCTTCTGAGAGAAAAGATATCTCAAACTCTTATGATCCGAAAAGGGCTCAAACCTCTCCCCATAAAGATAATGACGCCAAATTATTAAAACAAATACCACCGCTGCCAACTCAAGGTCATGAGTAGGATAGTTCCTTTTGCGCACCTTAAGTTACCTAGACGCATAAGCAAGAACCATTCCTTCTTGCATCAATACACAACAAAGTACACTGAGTGGCGCATCACTATAAATAATATACTTCTACCCACTGGAAGGAATAATAAGAACAGGAGTTGTAGTCAATCTCTTCTTCATCTCTGTAAGCGCTGAATTGTACTTGTCATCCCAAACGAATCGAACGTCCTTCTATGTCAAACGATTCAACGGAGCTGTAATCTAAGAAAATCCCTCGATGAATCAGCGATAATAACCGGTTAAACCAAGAAAACTGCATATCTCCGTAACATTAGTCGGCTTAACCCAATTTGTAACGGCCTCAACCTTAGAAGAATCTACTACAATTCCATCCTTGGATAAAACGTGCCCTAGGAATTTCACCTATTTCTGTCAAAAATCACATTTCTCAAACTTAGCAAACAACTCATTCTCCCTCAAGGTCTGTAATGTAATCTTCAAATATTCCTCATGCTCGGCCTCGGTCTTCGAATAAATGGGAATGTCATGCACAAACACAATAGCATACCGGTCTAGATAAGGATAAAAAAATCTATTCATCAAATTCATAAAAGCTGCAGGAGCATTCGTCAATCCAAATGGCATAACCTGAAATTCGTAGTGCCCATAACGTGTCTTGAATGCCGTCTTAGAAATATCCTCCTTCTTGATCCTCAGTTGATGGTAATCCTGGGTAAGGGATACTTATTCTTAATTGTGACTTTGTTCAACTCGCGATAGTCAATGCAAAGACGTATAGACCTGTCCTTCTTCTTGGCAAATAATACTGATCCATCAACTCAGAAATCTGATCATATAATTCTTTCAGCTCAACAGGTGTCATACGATACGGAGCCTCAAAAATTGGAGTTGTACCCAGTAAAAGATCTATACGAAAATAAATCTCTGTCGCCTATGGTAAACCGGAGATCTTCTGGAAAACATTAGGAAATTCACACACCACCGGAATGGAGCTAACATCAACTCCAGAGGACTCTAGCTCTAAAAATGCCAACAAGCTATCCCCTGACTGCGCAGGTTTCAAACTAGCAAGCACGAATCGCTTCTCACCTGGAATACTGAAAGTAACCAACTTCTCAATAAAAATCTAAAGTAACTCGATGCGTCGACAACCAATCCATACCCAGTATAATGTCAAACTCCTGCATCGGTAGAACTAACAAGCCTGCTGAAAGAACACGACCACAAATAATAAATGGGGAAATCTCAACAAATACGAGAAATAGACATCCAGGTATCGAGAGGAGTACCCACAGAAATCTCATCTAACAACAAGGAAGACTTAAAGCCCAAAGATAAATGAAATATGCATGACATGAATGAATGGGATGCACTGGAATCAAAATGAACTCTAGCGGGTGTATATGAAATATGAATCGTACCATAGGTGGAACAGCACGAGCACCTCGCCTCCCAACTATGTACATCTTCCCCTGCCCGTGGCCCTGGCACTGGCCCTGTTGCAGACCCAGATGTTGCTGTCTCTGTCCACTCTGAGGGCTAGGAACAATCTTCCTACTCTGAGGACCCTAAAACTGCCTCTGTTGAATCTGCTGCAGACGCTGCTGGTAACCAAAGGGATACTGAAATTATCTCAATGGCTGAGGACCTTTGTCTGGCCTAGGACAAAACTTCCTTGTGTGCCCTATCTCCCCGCAGTTCTAACACTCATCAAAAGTGAACCGTGGTCCATAAGAATGTTGCCCTCCCATAACTCTAACTGGTGCACCATCAGTAACGTCCAAATTCTGCCTCTTCAGACCCTAGCTCTCATACTGACTCTAAACTGCCTTGCCCTTATCGGGTCTCTGATCTTGTCTCAGTTGAATCCTCAAGTCCTTGGACTTGCGCTCCTCAATGTTGTTCTGCTCTATCGCCAAAGATTTAGACAAAACTTCTCGATATGAACTAGCATCCAAAGCAATCAAAAAGTTCCTGAAGTACGGACGAAGACCCTTAAAAAACTTCATCTTGCACTGTTCCTCATCCTGAACAATAAAAGGAACATATCGAGAGAGCTCGTTAAAATGCTGATCATATCTAAAAATGCCCATATTACCTTGCTCAAGTGTGTAGAACTCAGAAATGTAGGAGTCTCTGTAACTCTGCGGAAAATACTGCTCGAAGAATCAATCCTGGAAGGATGCTTAAAGCACTGGAGTCTCTACTATGGTCATCTTGGCTGTATCCCACCAATTATCTGCCTCACCCTGTAAAAGATAAGTAGCAAGTGTTACCCTCGGATCATCCAGATACTTTATCGCATTCAAGATTTTCTCTATGGACTTGAACCATGTCTCTGCCTCAGAAGAAACTAACATGCCAGAAAATGTCGGATGTTTGTACTTCTGAAGCTGCTCTAAGTAGCTGCACTCTCTATAAACTGTTTCATCTTTGCTAAAACACCTGGAACAACTAGAGTATCCTGGTGAATCTGGTCCCCTTGTACTACTCTCACATCAACCCCAGCCTTTAAAGCTATCTGCTCCTCCTGAATAATTGGAACCGATCCCAAACTCTCCTGACCGAGCACTGGCTTATCAGTAAGTGCACCACTGCGTAAACCTCTACGGCCACGACCTACTATATGACCTCTACCTTTGCCACCTCTGGCCATTTATACTAACAAAGGCACACACCACAGGAAGGAAGGAAAGAATAAGAAACGGAAGGAATAAGATAAAACACGTAAAACCGAAATGGAATCGATCCTAACTCCATCTGGAAAAATAAATCATCATATGATTGCTAACACAAAGATAAAAATTAGCCTACAGCTTTGATACCAAGTCTGTCATGCCCCAAAATCTAATAACCGGTAGCTAGACCAATTACCGAGATTCGAAGGTATGCATGTCGGGGAATCTAACCGATTCGCCCCCATAAACGACTGAGCCATAGACAAGTTAAGGCTCAGTCATTCACTTAAGTAATATCATCAAAGTAAAAAGAATAAAGCTGAAGCAAAATATATATATATAACAACTAAAAATGTAAATACAATATCTCGAAATACTATGTAGCGCCAAAAGCTGATATCATACAGGAACACTAATGCAAGAAGAAACTGCCACAGCAAAATTGTTCCAACCCAGCTGAAGCTCTCAGCCAAACCAGTAACTACCCTGCCTCTGAAAGGGGGGAAAATAGCGAGAGTGAGCAAAACCACGGCTCACTGATAACCCAACAAAGCTAAATAACTTACTAATCAAACGGTACAAAGAAAGAGGAAGAGGTGAATGATGTAAGGATGTTTAAAAGATACAGTAACATATATACCTATGAAGAATAGAGGAATAGAGGAATAGATATATGAGGAATAGATGCGGTGAAGTGATGATATGATGATGTGATATGACTTAATATGATATGATATGATGAAATAGGATAATCCCATAATTATCCCAAATGCTAGATGATATGAAATGATTTACTATAATCATAATGATGATTGATATGATGTTTTAAAACGTGTACACAATCCTATTATATATTGGCTGATCAACCTCTAAGCATGATTACCTTAATGAGATCTTTAGTGGAAACAAGGGGTACGATTTTCTGCTCAAGCTTGACCATTCTAAAGGATAAGTAAACTAGATCAGAGTGTTCCGGGCTTCTCAACCCACGGAGCCAACGTTCGAACTTTATTTACATTCCAAAGAATTTCGACCTCACAAAGGATAAGACTGGTACCTGAGGAACTGTCTCATACCATCCCACACTCTCGAATAGGCAAATAGGTATGATAGCACCTGTCGCCAGCGACTCACCTACAATTTTAACCAAATATTGGAATCCTAGTAACCTCTCAAGGGTCAGCAAATGTAGAGTTGGTTTATGTATCCGATCCCAATAAGTTTAAAAGAGTTTTATATGATCTATAAATACAGCAGATCCACAAGAGATTAAAACACAACAGTCGTTCACACGGCAAACACACATTGGAAAACCACCTACATAAGAGTGTGGCAAACCATCCTATCCCATATGAAGAGCGACTCAGTCACACCATCTAAACACAGATGAAATTACTACTTAACCGTCACAATAACAAACCACATATAAGCAGTGACTAATTAACCAGTCACACATCAAAACATACCAGTCTCGAAAAGACTGAACAGTTACCAAGGACAAGACCACGAGAATACCATGCTAATGCATAACTTTCTAAATGACAAGGAGAACACATTCTATAAGCCTACTAATAGGAAATAGCAACATTGAATCAATAACTCTGAAGTAACCACTAAAATAGAAGAAACAATTATAGGTTATAACTAAATCTCAAACACCTCAATGCATAATGGATAACTCTAACTAACACAGGTTAAACTAGTAGAGGAATTTAGCAATGAAGGGACACTCGCCTGATAAAGGATAAACCGCAAACCCAAAATCGGCAGGGCAACCCAAATGCAGCACCACCGGCAATAACGATACCAATGCCAACAACCCAACACCTACAACAAACACAGCTCCGCAATCTTAGCAATCGCCCCAAACACAAACCCTAAATCACAAGGGTTCTAACCAAAGACAAAATCAAATCATCAATAAGGAGAGGAAATTGAGGAATTACTCACCGAAGAAAGTGCGACTGAGCTCGAAAGGGAATCGCGACGAATCGGCGAGAATTGGAAGAGAGGATTAAATTTGGGAGAAAGAGTGAGAGTGTGATGAGTGAGAGAGAGAATGGGAAAGAAATGGGTAATAAAACCCAAGATAAACAGCACTCAACTCGAGGAAGATTAACAACGAAGAATCATAAGAAAAAACCAACACAGGTCGTCAAAACACGCCTCTGTTCGAATAGATTATACTTCTATTCGAACAAAATGAAACAGGTAGAAGCATGTTCAATCAGAATAAATGTTGTTCGAACAAAAAGAAATCGGATGAAACATATTCGAACAGAAAAGGGCTTCTTGGAATAAAATGAAGCAGAATGGGACATATTCGAACAGAGCAAGGTTTGTTCGAATAAAATGAACATAAACTGCCCAGAACTCCAAAAACAAAAGATTTCCTACAACAAAAACTGGAGAACCCAAAAGAGAAAACCTAATACCTACCCGCCCTGGATCACACACCACACCACAACAACAATAAACAACAACAAGCCAACCACAGGCTCCCAAACCGCAACTCAACCTCCTCCGCCCAATAACCACTGAAACCACCAAAACACAGAAAATGAAAAAAGAAGAACTGAAGCCCTAATAAATGCAATAAGATGAGGATGCATGATGCTAGTAATATATGCAGATGCAGAGTAACGTATGAGGATGCATAATGAATGAAATGAAATGATAAATAATAATAATAATAAAAAAATCCGGGATACTACAATTTCACAGTTTAATTAATAGTTCCTAGTTGGATAATAAAGTTAAGTGAGGAAGTAATTATGGGTCACGAAAATTTATGATTGTGGTACAGGATTTGATACGATAAAAGTAGATTGGAATAATAGGTCTTAAAATAATTAAAAGGTAAGAAAAACCAATTTCTTACAGTAGGTTAAATGGGAACAAATTAGAATGACCTTTTCTTGATTAATGCTCTCTTCTGTAATTTCAGTCTTTTGAATCACCAATTTGTTGATTGAATGTTGTATAGAATATTTGTAAGGTTTTATGATGAAGATAAGAAAACATGGAATTAGATTAATGGCTTTAGACATTGGGTATATATATAAGAAGAAGTGACTATTCGAAGAGAGTCATCTTTTTGAGGAGAGATTAACCGTTGGGATTTCAAAATAGAGATATAATTCAAAAATATTGGAATTGAATCGGTGTGAAGGACAAGAACCCTAATGAAAGTGGTTGTTGACTGTTGTTTAGAGTTCAGAAAGTCTCTTAAATATGCCTTATCTCATATGGGCCTAAACTTGAAGGCTTCTTTGATGCTATATTTAAGGCTATTTCTAGTTATTGTTTATGGGCTCCCATTGTCATAGTTGTATGTTTACATAAAGATCATCTCACGCCCCAAAATTCAGTGATCGGTAGCTAGACCAATTACTATCATTCGGGATGTGCAGGTCGGGGAATCCAATCGATTTACCCCTACAAACGACCAAGCCATTGACAAGATCAGGCTCAGTCATTGACTATAGCAATATCATCAGAGTAAAAGGAAATAATGCGGAAGCAAAAGATATATATATACATAACTGAAAACGTAAATACAATGCATGTCTCGAATAAAAATACTAAAACTGGTACAAGAGCTGAGATCATACAAGGAATACTAAAACTGGTACAAGAACTGCAGCTGCAGCACCTAGAACTAATAACAGGAACTCTCGGCAAAAATTGCACTACATAGCCTCTGAATGAGAGGAAATACGAGATTGAACAAAACCACTGCTCACTAATGCCCAACAAGGCTAAATAACAAACTAATATAACAAGTACAGAGAAAGAGGAGAAATGAATGTGATAAGAAATATTCTAAAGTACAGTAATCTATAAATGCCGAACAGAGTGATATATATAAATGCAGAATAGAGTGAAAGGGGAATAAGAAAAGGATTAGGAGATATGAGGAATTATGCTGTGAAGAAATGATGATATGTTATGATATGATATGGTGTGGTTTTAGGAATGTCCTAAAATGAATGTTTATGATACTATGAAATCAAGACTAGACCCTATAAATCAACATAGTGGGTTGATCAACCGCTAATGCATAATAATCTTAAAGAGGTCTTTGTTGGATACAATGGGTACGATTAGTGGCAAGCTCTATCAAGCTTGGGAATTATCACTTGATCAAAGTGTTCCGGGCTTTGCAACCCACAGAGCCAACGTCTGAACTTTATTTCCCATTCCAAGGGATTTCAACCTCATAGAGGACTAAGATGGGTACCAAAATAAAACTATCTCATACCATCCCACACTCCCGGATGGGTGAATGGTATGATAGTACATGTCCCAAACTCACCCATTTATTTTAACCTGATGTAGGAATCCCAAATCCTAATGAGGGTCAGCTGTGTGGAGCTTTGTTATGTAACCTGACCCCGTTAAGTTAAAAGAATATAAAAACCCACACTGCAAACAGATCCCAAGGTTTAAAATAACATAGCCGCCAAATTCGGCCAGCACACATAGGATAACCACCTGCCTCAGAGAATGGTAAGCAATCCTAACACAGATGCAAACAGTAACTATTATACCCAATCACAACATCCAGTAATCATTAGTCTTTACAAGACTAGAATACAGCATTCATGGACTACCCACGAGAATACCCTACAAATGCACAACTTCTTAAAAGACAAAAAGGGAAACACACCCTCCATGCCTAATCATAGGAAATAATAATGCTGAATCAACAACTATCACATACAAAACAATAAAGTTTAACAACAATCACAAGCATCTCAATGCCAATGCATAACTCTAACTAACGCAAGTTAAACTGGTATATGAATTTAGCAGTTAAGGGACACTCGCTTAAAAAATAGGCTCGAATTCCGCAGGATAAACTCAGAACTCCAACAAACCGCAAACCCAACAAACAACGGAACAACCAAACTCAACGCCACAGGCAAAAATCAGGCCAAAACCACAACCCAACACCTACAACAACACAACACCACAATCACAACCCAAAAACCTACCACAAAACCTAAATTCGAATCCAACTATAAAACCCTAGAATTCGAAATCATAAAACACGGGAAGGAAAAGGAAATACTCATCGAAGGAATTTGGCGAGGAATCGACCCAACAACAACCACCAATCTTAAGGAAGAGTACGGATTAAGTGAGGGAGAGGGTTACGTGAAGAGAGAGAGAAGGAGAAATGAAAATAAAAACCAAAAGGGAGAAAACAACCGCCAGACTCGTTTGAACAAAAAGGAAGTTGTTTGAACGAAGAGGATATAAAGACAAAAGTTTCAGGGAAGTTCCTCAGTCATTCGAGCGAGAAAAGGATCGTGCGAATGGGCAAGAAAGTCGTGCGAATGGAGACCGAAGTCTTTCGAACGACTTGGAGATCTTGGGCCATGTTCCAGGAGACAAGTCGACTCGATCGAACAAAACAGGAAGTCGTTCGAACGAACCACTCCTCTAAGACAAAAATTCTAGGGGACATGCCAATTCGTTCGAACGACTCCAAATGTCGTTTGAACGACTTTGACAAAACTGGAAAAAATACTAGGCTCCCCCTGGATCACAAGATCTCCCTCGGATCACACCACACAACCTCCTGGGACAACAATCACAACAACAACAACAACAACACCCACAATGACAACACCAATACCACCAAGCCAACTACGGGCCCCCTGAGAAAAACAACAACAATAAACTCCTCCGCCCAACCACCGAAACCACCGAACATAGAAAAACACAAAACAAAGCCTGATAAGAAGAATGAAATGCGGATGCAGTGGGGATGCGTGAGATATGGTGATGTATGCATGATGATGAATAGTGTATGAATAATGATA
Source organism: Kingdonia uniflora (assembly GCA_014058105.1). Taxonomy (NCBI): domain Eukaryota; kingdom Viridiplantae; phylum Streptophyta; class Magnoliopsida; order Ranunculales; family Circaeasteraceae; genus Kingdonia; species Kingdonia uniflora. The sequence continues at coordinate 16,928 of JACGCM010002535.1, forward strand.
ACAAATAATAATAATAAATAAATAAATATAAAAAAAAATTCAGGGATACTACAATCTACCCTCCTAAAAAGAATTTTGCCCCAAAATTCCACATACCTCAACCCGAGAATAACTACGGATAATGCCCCCTCACATCAATCTCTAACTCTCAGGTAGCCTCTTCTGGTCTATGGTGACTGCACTGCACTTTCACAAAAGAGATAAGCTTGCTGCGAAGAATCTTCTCCTTGCGACCCAAAATACGCACTAGATGCTCTATATACGAGGCATCGCCTTGAACCTCTATGGGTTCCCAGTCAATCACGTGAGTCGGATCCCGCTCATACTTCCTCAGCATAGAAATATGAAATACGCTGTGAACTCGGTCCAACTATGGCGACAATGCTAAACGGTATGCTAGCTCTCCAACTTTGGCCAGAATCTCAGACAGACCAGTAAATCATGGAGCTAACTTCCCTTTCTTCCTGAAATGCATCACGCCCTTCATCGGAGAAACCTTCAGTAAAACGTGATCACCAATCTCAAACTCTAGCGGTCTCCAGTGGATGTTGGCATAACTCTTCTTTCGGCTCTGTGCTGTACGTAACCGATCTCTGATAATAGTAACTGCCTCAGTAGTCTCACGAACCAAGTCTTGCCCCAGTAAACTCTGTTCACCAACCTCTGCCCAACTCAACGGTGATCTACACGGTCTACCATACAAAGCCTCATAAGGTGCCATCCTGATACTCAACTGAAAGCTGTTGTTGTATGCAAACTCCGCCCAAAGTAACTACTCGTCCTAGCTGCCTTTGAAGTCCAAAACACGAGCCCTAATCATATCTTCAAAAATTTGGTTCACTCTCTCCGTCTGACCGTCGGTTTGGGGGGTGAAATGTTGTACTGAAATCTAATCTGGTATCCATAACTCACTGGAAAATGTTTCTAAAGTTACCGGTAAATCTGGCATCTTGATCTGACACTATAGACGTCGGAACCCCGTATAAATGCACTATCTCTCTCACATATAATCTGCGCAGCTCATCAACCGTTAGAGTCTTACGAACCGAAATAAAATGTGCCGAGTTGGTCAATCGGTCTACAATCACCAAAATCGAATCGTGGTTCTTCTTCATCCGCGATAAACCCGAAATGAAGTCCATCATCACATGCTCCTATTTCCACTCAGGAATAGGTAAAGGTTTAAGCTGCCCTGCCAGTTTTTGATGTTTGGCTTTCACCTGCTGATAAGTAAGACATTTGGAAACAAATTCAGCTATCTCACGCTTCATATTGTCCCACCAATAATCTCTCTTTAGGTCCTGGTACATATTCGTACTTCCTGGATGAATAGTATACCTCGAACCGTGAGCCTCGCTCAAAATCTCACGCTTCATCACCTCTGAATCAGGCATGCATAATCTGCCCCTGTACCTGATATTGCCATCTGAATTAACTGTCCAATCTGGTCTTCTAGCGTCTGAAGCCCAAGACTATAATCTAGCATCCTGCTACTGAGCCTCTATCATGCGTGAAATCAATGAAGGCTGAACCCTCAGATTTGCAAGAAAACTACTTGTACCCCACAAACACAAATTTAGTCCTGAATCTGCGACATCGTGAAGCATCAACCACTCACTAATCATCAGACATACAATAAATCCCCTAGACAAGCGGCTCAAAGTGCTAGCCGCCACATTTGCCTTCCCTGGGTGATACTGCAAGTCGACATCATAGTCCTTCAGGAACTCCATCCATCTGTGTTGCCTCATATTCAACTCCTTCTGAGAAAAAGGTATCTCAAACTCTTATGATCTGAAAAGGGCTCGAACCTCTCCCCGTAAAGGTAATGACGCCAAATCTTTAATGCAAATACCACAGCTACCAACTTAAGGTCATGAGTAGGATAGTTCCTCTCGTGCACCTTAAGTTGTCTTGAAGCATAAGCCACAACCTTCCCTTCTTGTATCAACACTCAACCAAGTCCGTTGAGCGATGCGTCACTGTAAACCATATACCTTTGTCCACTGAAAGGAACAATAAGAACCAGAACTATCGTCAACCTCCTCTTCAACTCTGCGAATGCCAAATCATACTTGTAATCACAAACGAATCCAATGTCCTTCTGCGTTAAGTGAGTCAAAGGAGCTACAATCCGCGAAATGCCCTCAATGAATCTGCGATAATAACCGACTAAACCCAAAAAACTGCATATCTCTGCTACGTTTGTCGGCTGAACCCAATCGGCAATGGCCTCAACCTTGGAATGATCAACTGCAATACCATCTTTGGACACCACATGACCTATAAATTTCACTTCCTTTTGCCAAAAATAACACTTCTCGAACTTTGCATATAACTCATTTACCCACAAAGTTCGTAAAGCAATCATTAGTCTCTACAAGACTGGAACACAGCAGTCAAGGACTACCCATGAGAATACCCCATAAATGCACAACTTCCTAAAAGACAAAAAGGGAAACATACCCTACATGCCTAACCATAGGAAACAATAATGCTGAATCAATAACTACGACAGACGAAACAATAAAGTTTAAAACTAATCACAAACATCTCAATGCCAATGCACAACTCTAACTAACGCAAGTAAAACTAGTATAGAAATTTAGCAGTGAAGGGACACTCGCCTGAAAAATGGGCTCCAATTCCCTAGGATAAACTCGGAACTCCAACAAACCGCAAACCCAATAAACAACGGAACAACCAAACTTGACGCCATAGGCAATAATCAAGCCAACACCACAACCCAGCACCTGCAACAATGTAACTCCGCAATCACAACCCAAAAACCTACCACAAAACCTAAATTTGAATCCAACAACAAAACTCCAAATTTTGAAATCACAAAATACAGGGAGGAAAAGGAAATACTCACCAAAGGAATTTGGCGAGGAATCGACCCAACAACAACCACCAATCTCAAGGAAGAGCAAGGATTAAGTGAGGGAGAGGGTTAAGTAAAGAGAGAGAGTGAAATGAGATAGAAAGGAGGAGAAATGAAAATGAAAACCAAAAGGGAGAAAATAACTGTCAGACTCATTCAAACGAAGAGGATATGAAGACAAAAGTTTTAGGGAAGTTCCTCTGTCATTCGAACGAGAAAAGGGTCGTGCAAATGGATAAGGAAGTCGTGCGAATTGACACAGAAGTCGCTCAAACGACTTGGAGATCTTGGGCCAAGTTCCAGGAGACAAGTCGACTCGTTCGAACGAAACCGGAAGTCGTTCGAACAAACCACTCCTCAAAGAAAAACATTCCAGGGGACATGTCAACTTGTTCGAATGACTCCAAATGTCGTTCGAACGACTTTGACAAAACTGGGAAAAACACTAGGCTCCCCCTGGATCACAAGATCCCCCCCGGATCACACCACACAACCTCCTGGGACAACAATCACAACAACAACAACACCCACAATGAAAACACCAACACCACCAAGCCAACTATGGGTCCCATGAGAAAAACAACAACAACAAACTCCTTCGCCCAACCACCGAACACAGAAAAACACAAAACCAGATAAGAAGAATGAAATATAGATGCAAAAATTGGGGATGTGTGAGGTATGGTGATGTATGCATGATGATGAATAGTATATGAATAATGATAACAAATAATAATATATAAATAAATAAATAAAATTCAGGGACACTACAGATCAGCTATTAATCTAAATCACAGTGAACATATTGTGGAACAATATTTAGGAGTGATCCAAATCATAATTAAATGTATCTTATTCTTTAGCTAAACAACATTTCTTTGCACATGATTTTCTGCGGAACAATAGATATATCTATATGAAGTAGTATCCTAAGCATGTCTTGGTGGCCTCTCTTGTAAGATGTCTTATATAAAATCTTTTGTAACAATACCTTGTTTTCCACAGTGTTACACATCATATCACTTATATCCATAATTACATCATTGCTATAAAGGGTTGGAGTGCTAGAATAAATAAAGTGCTGAAGCTTTTGTTTATAGTAAGCATACATTAATTAGGTAAACTAAAGGACCACGCCAATTAAAAAAGATAACAAGTACGACATTCTCATGAAATTCTTGCATTAAAGCATTTTCTTAGATTGTTACACTTCTTAATATTAAACTGCTACAAAATATTTTTATACGTTACAAAATGATATAGTATATTAAAATGGTATTTACCATCCTAAGTTCACTATCATCTTAGTGTACCCACCCATTATTTGCTCATTCCCTTCTGAAGACCAACTTTAATTTTTTTTTTTTACATGGTGTCCATATCCAATAGCTTTATAATTCCATCGACTTTAGTACTACCCCAATTACAAAGTATACCCAATTACGAACTTTGACAATTCAATTACCATTAAATTATTAAAGAAAAATTGCTATAATTTAGAAATGTATTCTAAAATGAGATAATGCCACAATAACGACAGATATCTAAAATTTCTGAAATAAAAGCATTCTTGAAACCAACCTTGAGACAAAAATTTTGTATATTGAGTGTAATGTACATGGTGTTTTGTAATTCATACATGCGTCTTATATCTGTTTCTCAATCGAAGGCAGCTTATGTTAATTATCCTTGCATTTCTGTGATCTTCTATTATGTTGTCATTACTAATTGATTATCCTCTCCTTTTCCCAAATTTGTGTACCTAATATACAATTGAAACATCAATGAATTGTAATAGACTATCTATATTTTATACTAGCATAATACCTATTAGTTATGGTTGATACTCATAGGACATAATGGGCAGTTAGGTTTGCTGCAAATCCATGCAGATATACATTTATCATGATAACTATGGCCACTTAGAACCATGATGACAGGAACTCTTTCATTGAAAGGCTTCAAGCATATGGCACAAGTTGCGACGAAAGAGGTGTATATTTCCACATTATCTCCTGATTCCAGCAACTGGGTTGAAGTATACTCGAAATCAAGTCCATTGATGATATTTTCACAAATAGATGTTGTAAGGATCTCAACATCCATTATCACCACTAATTCCGATGACTTTTTAAAGAGGGCCATCCTCGAAGCAAGTGAAGAATATTTTGCGATTCGAGATGCATTGGTTAACCAAAAATCTTCATAGTGGGGAAGAGTAAGGGTTTTAATATCATAATGAAATTCAGATAAAACTTTTGAATGATCTGTTTCATTCATTGTAAACTATTGAAATTAATTGGCACCAAATAACCATCACTAATGTCTAAGTAGGTTATGAAAATAATATTATTACAATCTAAGTTTTGTACGATGTTCGATACTCGTACATACTCGTAAGCCTTAGTTAACTTTGGGTCTGGAACTTGCTCAAGAGCGATGAAATTTCTTAAACTTTTCTGCCTAATTGTACTCATATTGAAAGAATGATCTTGCATTAATACGTAGCACATAATGATGAGATTTATATTAATTCATTTGAATTGAGGAGAGAGAGTTGATGGAGACTCACTTGAAACTACTTCATTTTTAATCCTGTAAATAGAGTTTATGAGATGGAGAAGTTGAGTTTGAAAATGGAAAAGTTTTTTTCTTTAGAATTGGATTGAGATTATATAGAAGAAAAGTAATATTTGGTTCATAAAGGAGTAGGAGTCGGTGGAGGAAGTTTTAGTGACAAAGCGTGTCTTATCGTTTCAAGGAAGTGTTTTGGTTATGAGAGTATTGCAACTATAAAACCAACCCGTATAACTTTACATAGGTCCACTTTAATATTACTCCATATTGATCACAAATTCATTGGATCCAAATTTTCAATCCCACAAAGCTTATTTAGAATGTGTCACTTCCAGACTATCGATAAAAAAAATCTCATTAATAATGCCATATTTAGGCCTTACCTATTCTAACTAACAAAATTGTTAGAAATATCCTTAGATCTACTCTAACTCCCTTGTAAATTTGTATCGATAAGTCTTGGAAAATAATTTATTATCAAAATTACTTATTTATAATATATGATTGTCGCGGCATTTTCTTGGTCATTGCCAAGATAGAGCTTATTCAATGTTGAGAGGTTGTACTAACGATAAGTATATTGTATGACATATTTTGTGTATTAAATAGTTGTCTTTTAAGAAATATTGTATATATATTCGGTAAGAATAATTTCCTTGGGGCTTATAAGTTATAATGAAGAATAATCCATCGGCGTTGTGGATGTAAACACATTTCCATTTGTTTCTCCAACGAACGTTATGTCCTTGAAGCAAGAATATGATTTGGTGCCTTTCCGCCAGTTGAAATTCTTGTGGTCTGCTTTGGATGATGACTACGTTGATTATTTTTTGATGATGATATTTCTTTCTTTATAGCATTTGTTGTTGATGGGGATGACTTGTGAAATTGAAATTAAATTTTTTAGTAAAATTTTTGCATTTTTTCAACTTATTTCTTCATTTCTTTTCTTCCATTGCTACCGAAATAGCTGTCATAAATTTTTTGATATGGTTTATGATTTTTTTAAGGCTTTCTAAATTTTTTGGAAAATTTTCTTGGTTAATCATTTTGGTTTTTCTTCTGGTGATGGAGTTTGAATTGTAGTCATTTTTGTACTTTGTTTGGATTTATGTTTATAAATAGAGACCACTTTGTGCAGTAGTTTTGGTGGTTATAATAATCCTTATTCATTCATAAAACTTTTTTGGTCCCACTTGTTCTTTTTGATGTATAATTGTCTAGTATTTGGTTTTACATAGGCTTTGAAAAGGATAACTTGAAAATTCCTGCCCATTCGTTTGAACTGATCCAAAACTTGGAGCCCATTGGTTGCGTGTCCTTTGTTTGGACCATGTGAAATTAGAATGCAGATAGGGCATATACTTCATTGTAAGTACTTGCTACTATATCTATATAGCAGTTGGTGTGTTTCCTATCTGAGAGGGAGATTGTGAGTGAGCAAGTATTTCTCTCTATTCTCTACAGTGAGTTGTGACAATCAGACAAATAGGATTTAGTAATCATCTATTTATAAAAATCCCATGTGAGGTAATGATGATAACACTCTTCTTCGCCACTATAAGAATATAGATATTGTTGTTGCTGTTTATTATCGTATTAGTATTAGTATTACTATCAATAATTTTTAAATGTATAGTTTTGTTTTATTCGTATATACGAATTAATCTGGAAAATAAGCAGCGCAAATATATTAGAATTATAAATCAAACTTAACTGCTTTACACAATTAGAGAATCTCCCGACTGTGTTCTTCGAAAGTTTCTTTGGAGAGTTAGGCCTAACTTCATTTCTTATCGAATAAAATTTGGTTGGAAGGCTAAATTGAGAATCTCTCACATCTCTAAATGAATAGGACCTTGGTAACTCATTAGAATTCTAGGTTGGTGATACAGGTGCAGTGGGTTGAACTCTTGGAGGCCGCCAACCACCACCATTTCCATTGAAAGATGGTTTTCTTAGAAAAGGACTGCTCTTTGTACTTATGTTCCTCTCTTGATGTTGCTCCCCATCAATATAAAGGTCTAGTACCTTGTTAGATTCATGAGTTAAGAAATTAGACCTACATCTGAATGGGACTTGTGAACAGCTGCAAAACGACTTCTAGAAGAGTCATAATAGTCGTTGAACAAATCAGGAGAGTCAATCTTCTCTACTATGCATGGCTTTCTAGTACAGATGCTTCTTTTACCAATCTGAGTCATGAAATGCGTTCTCTCTGGAGTAAGAGAACGACAAGCACACTATAAGAGGGATACAAAAATAAACCTCATAACATGAAATACAACTTCACTGCTTGCTCAATCTTTCCAATAACGGTAAAAATCATAACATGAAAATTAACTTCATAAGAAAAGAAATCAATCTCAAATCTTTCCAGTTTTGATTTCAAAAGTTTAAAACCATACCGTAATGGATTATCAGGTTGGGGAGAAGAACTGTTGGTAGTAGTCAGAGAAGATATACTTTGCTCGCATAAAGGAGCATATATGGGTAAAACTATTAAGTAATAATAAGAGTATTACTTAAAAATTAAGGATTTTGGATGAGAATCATATATGGGTAAAAAGAAATCATACATGGCAAAAGTTAATGACAAACCTTTATCATATTCCTTGTCTCTAAAGTTAACACCAATCTTTTGGGCTTAAAAACATTAATATGTATTATTAATGAGATGCAATAATACTTAAAAGACACAAACAATATAATATATTTGTGAAATTAAAGAATACCTAATGAAGGAAAATTATGCAATTACATTGGATCGTATCCTATTAAGAGAAAAGTCATGGCAAGGTTGAAAGAAGTCTTTGATTGTTTCATTCCCATTGAGATATTGGAGGTTGGAGTTTAATTTGCATAAATTAAAGGCATAACTTCTTCTTAATATGGTAAATGGACTAATCGACATGTTACCACCTCCTACATGAAAATGGAATAATTTTAACTTCCAAAAAGATAATGTTTCCTCAAAATATTATATTGTAGATCATCACTTCTAGATAGATTAATGCATCAATTACTATAAACATGTGCTTCCATTATCCCATTTAATATTATCCATAACTTGTGCCAAATATGTTTTAAAATGTCCTAGAATTGATTCTATAAATAGGTAGTATTATAGGTTAACTACTCAGTCATTAATGGTTTATATTTACTTAATAAATATCCCTTTTGTAAATACCTTGTGAAGTACTTTTGGATGTTCTCCCCATTATAAAAGAATGACACCTATTTAAAGTGGTGGAATCATAGGAGAGTAATAGCATTGTTAGCTGAATTGCTTAAATGATTTAATAATGCATTTGACGAACATCGCTTTTGAATCATAAAATGATCTCCATAATAGTTTCACCAAAAATTTTGTTAAAAGGATATCAATACATCTAGTTGTTTTAGATGAATCAACACTATTAGCATGATATTTACAATATATTTCCTTCTTATAAAAATATGATAAATGGTGTTACGGATATAACCCAAACTACTAACTCAACAACCAAAAGAATTTAGGTATAATTTTGAAGACGGTTAAATATGGGAAATAATCAAATGAATCTGTAAAGCCTGTAAGACTTATTATGGCCCACACGAGTAAGGGTATTTCAGTAACTATGGATTTCTAATTATGATGATTCAAGTCCTAATAGGAAATTAATCATATTGGTTAATGAGGTTAGAGCTTACTACAACTCTCTACATTGATAGAAAGTAGTTCTAATTAAAATGGGAAACTAGGTTCTCTGTCTACCTATATAAGTATACCTAGCCCATCAACTAAAACATTATCTCAAAGAAAATGTAAATAAAGAAAAAACTTAGTTGCCACATCTCGCCGCCGCTGACGAACACAAAAGACATACCTCAATCAATTAAGCTATGGATTAAAGTATGTGATTATGTTTCTATATTATCGTTTATTGTGATTATCGTATTAAGTCCTAGGTCTTTATAAATCTTGTCATGTTTTACATATGGTATCAGAGCTTTGTTAGACTTTTACGATTTTCTGATTATTATTTATTTGCGTTTGTCGATTTATTTTCCCGTTCGTACATATAATGTGAGTAGATCAAGATTAGGGTTTGTTGAATATACAAGATTAAAAGTGTTTGTTTAGATCTAACTTGTAACAGGTTAAGAATTATTTGTTGAAGAGATATTTTTTTCTTTTCTTTTTCTCATTATTCAATCACGTGACTATGAGAAGAGATTTATAATACTTTTGTGACTTCTTATATTAGTTAGGTTTTTTTGGTGTCAAAAGTTGTTTTTTTATCTTGTAGCATTAACTTCCAGCATGATATTTGGCTTTATTTAAATGTACAATTAGTGTGGTCAGTTGTATAAACCAAACCTTTAATAATTAAAACAAATGTATTGCTTAACATTAATGGAAGGTTATGTACGTATTATTATCAACTAGCATCTGTTTGTATATATTTTGATATTTATGGTTAAGTTAGATCACTAGTTCAGAAGAGTAGTCATTCACGATTATAATCCACTATTAGCACTTTCTACTTTCTTGATTTTAATTTTCTTGACATCTTAATTATGATATCATGTTTACAATCATATGTTTTGACTATATTAATATAACTATCATGATTTGATATACACTTATATTTTACAATGTTGTAATATCGATTTGTGATCTATTACATAAGCCGGTTGGAAGTCGCCAAAGTAACCCAACTATTATGAAGCATAGATATCAAACCGAGTACGTAACGATTTATTTTATCTCAAAATATTATGAATTTTCCTAAAGGCAGATCGACTTTTGGGAGATTAATAAATTAAAATAAGGTAATTAGGATGTATTCTTGATTGATTTTGGAACAAATAGCCCAAAGGTGAAGGACTAATCTAATTTGGCATATACTTTTAATAAGCCCTATAAAATTACTATTATAACTATTTGAGTGAATACTTTATATATCGCAGTTTAAGCCTAAAGGTTGACTTGTGATGATATTATTATTTCATCATCGGAATATAAATTTTTGTAATTTTTTTATATTCTGACTTTATTTATTTATCTATAAATCATAGCATTAATATTTTGTGAGTTTTTAATTATTTTGCAGTACCGAACCTGATTTTACTACATTCGCATGTTTCGTCTGTTCCAATTCTCAATATAACTAATATTTCAAATTGAAGTGAATAAATTCAGTTTCACTTAGGTGTTCTGGATCTTGATTTAGTACTCTTGGTTGTAAAACCCGCTGATCTTTCTATTGAGAGTAGTACGGATGAGAAGACTTTCCATAAAGCTTGGGAAAAGTTGAACATGGTAAACCTTATGTTTATGCAGATGATAATAACAACTAATATCAAGTCTTCACTTCCAAAGTCTGAAAATGGGAAAGAATTTTTAACATCTATGACAAAACATTTTAAAACTATTAATAAGTTATTAGCTGGGACTTTAATGGCTAAACTTACTATAATAAAATATGATGGTGTACGAGGCATACATGAGCATGTCTTAAAAATGACAAATCTAGTTGCTAAACTTAAAACGTTGGGGATGGAAGTGAATGATTTCTTTATTGCTCAATTTATTTTAAACTCTTTGCCTTCTCAGCTTGGTCTATTTCAAATTCATTACAACACTATTAAGGATAAGTGGAATATAAACTAATTGGCCAACTTGATTGTTCAAGAGGAGGCATGGCTTAAGCAACAAGGAAATCATTCAGTTCATCTTACAGTACAAAAAGCTATAAAGAATTGGAGGAAGCCTAATAAGAAATGAGGATCACTCAAGGTAAAAGGGCCTTCTAATGTTACTAAAGCTCCTAAGATGGAATGTGACAATGAACTTAATAGGTGCTACTTCTATAAAATGATGGGGCATGTTCAGAAAGATTATCAAAAACATAAGGTTTGGTTCAAAAAGAAAGGCAATCATTTAGCTTTTGTATGTTTCGAATAATATCTTACTGAAGTTCCTTTTAAAACTTGGTGGATTGACTCAAGTGCTACTGTTTATGCTTCTAATACGATGAAGGGATTCCTTACAACTCAGAATGCGAAACCAAATGAAAAATTCATATTCATAAGAAATAGAGTTAAAGCTTCTGCTGAAGCCGTGGGGACCTCTTATTTATTCTTAGATACTGGATATCATTTAGATTTATCGCTTACCTTCTATGTTCCTTCAATTTCTTGTAATTTTCTTTCTTTATATCTTTTAGACCTTGATGGGTATTCTTTTCACTTTGGAAATGGTTCTTTCAGTTTATTCAAGAATTCCGCTTTTATTGGCTTTAGTATTTTATGTTGTAGCCTATACAAATTAAATATTGATAACATGTTCACCAAAATCCTTTTGACCCTGCATCGTGCTGTTGGAACGAGGCGTGGCATAACTAATAAAAATTCCTCCATCTTGTGGCACAGACGGCTGAGGCATATCTCTATAGAAGGAATGCAGAGATTAGTAAAAGATGGGGTCCTTCCGAACCTTGATTTTACAAATTTTGGTGTGTGTATAGATTGAATTAAAGGCAAACAATCCAAACACACCAAGAAGGGTACCACAAGAAGTACGGAGCTTCTTGAATTATTCATATAGACATTTATAGACCTTTTACCACTCCCTATTTTATGGGAGAAAAGTATTTTATCACCTTTATTGATGAATTTTTATGTAATGGTTATGTCTATTTATTAAGTGAAAAATCTTAAGTAGTGAATATCATTGAGGTATATATTACTGAGGTTGAAAGACAATTAGGCAAAAAGGTAAAAGTTATTAGGTCAAATAGAGGTGGTGAATACTATGGTAGATATAACGAATCGGGTCAGTGCTCTGGCCCATTAGCCAAACTCCTAGAAAAGATTGGTATTTGTGCTTAATACATAATGCCAGGAACGCCACAACAGAAAGGTGCAGCTAAAAGGCGTAATAATACTTTAATAAAAATGGTTAGGAGTATGATAAGTAATTCCAATTTTACCCATATATTTGTAGATTAAATCTCTAAAGACCGTTGTATATTTATTAAATAGGGTTTCAAGTAAGGCAGTTTTGAAAACTCCATTCGAGCTTTAAACTGGAAGGAAACCTAGTTTAAAGCAGCTTCATGTTTGGGAATGTGCAGCGGAGGCTAAATTTTGCAATCCACATGAAAAGAAATTAAACCTTAAAACTATTAGTGGATACTTTATTGGTTATTCTGATAAGTCCAAAGGATATGGTTTTACTGTCCTACCCATAGTACGAGAATTGTTAAAACCGATAATACAAGATTCCTTGAAAATGGTAAAATTAGTGGGAGTAATGAATCACGAAATATGGTTATTGAGGAAGTTAGGGTAAAAGTCTCATTGCCCATAACTTATAATCCTATTGTTGTTCCAATGGTTGTTGATCAAATTGATAATACCGAGCAACAACAGAGTAATTAGCCACTCCATAATATGATTTTCACCAATGCACCGATAATAGAGGCACCTCAAGAAATGTCGATCCCACCAGGAAAGGAGATCTACTATTTTGGATGACTATGTGGTGTACTTACAGGAATTTGAATTTGACATAGGGATTATTAAGGATCCGGTTTTATTTTCACAAGCTATGGATAGTAATAATTCTACTAAATGGATTGATGCTATGAAAGAAAAGTTGAAATCAATGGAACAAAATGAAGTTTGGGATCTTGTTGAATTGCCAAATGGATACCAGAAAGTTGGTTTTAAATGGGTCTCTAAGACCAAACGTGATAGTAATGGCAATATCAAACGATATAAAACCCGACTTGTGGCCAAAGGTTTTACTTAGAAAGAAGGCATTGAGTACAAGGAGATCTCCTTACCTATATCAAAGAAGGACTTACTTAGAATTATTATGGCATTGGTGGCTCATTATGATTTAGAGTTACACCAAATGGATGTAATAACTACTTTTCTGAATGGGAGTTTCGATGAAAAAGTCTATATGAATCAACCTGAGGGTTTCTCCGAAGAAGGGCAAGAAAATATGGTTTGTAAGCTTAAGAAATCAATATATGGTCTTAAACAAGCTTCTCGCCAATGGTACATTAAGTTTTACAAAGCCATTGTTCCTTTTGGCTTTAAGGAAAACATTGCTGATCGATGTATATACCTCAAGGTCAGTGGGAGTAAGTGTATATATTTGGTTTTGTATGTTGATAATATCTTACTTGCTAGTAATGATTTTGGTCTACTTCACCAGACTAAGAAGTTTCTCTCTATGAACTTTGAAATAAAAGATTTAGGTGAGGCACCTTACGTAATTATAATCGAAATCTATCGAGACTGAGCACAAGGATTATTAGGGTTGTCTCAGAAAACTTATATCAATAAACTTTTAGAGAGATTCGGTATAGAGAATTGTTCAGCTAGTGATGCACCAATTTGGAAAGGTGATAAATTTAGTCTTATGCAATGCCCAAAGATTGAATGGGAACGTAAACAGATGGAAATTTTTTTGTACGCATCTACCGTGGGAAGTCTAATGTATGCGCAGACTTGTACTAGATTGGACATAAGCTTTGCCATTGATACATTGGGTAGATATCAAATTAACCCAGGGATGGATCATTGGAAAGTTGCAAAGAAAGTTATGATGTACTTACAAGGAACAAAAAATTTCATGCTCATATTTAGGAGGTCTGATCATTTAGAAGTGATCGGTTACTCAAACTTAGATTTTGTTGGATGCCCTAATAGTAGGAAGTCTACTTTTGGTTATGTCTTCTAACTGGCTCGAGGGGAAATTTCATGGAAAAGTACAAAATAAGATAGTATTTCTTCATCTACTATGGAGGTTGAGTTTGTGGCATGCTAGGAGGCCACAAATCATGGTTTATGGTTAGAGTTGTCGACTCTATTTTTAAGCCGTTGAGAATTTATTGTGATAATACTACAACAGTCTTTTTCTCCAAGAATGATAACTATTCTAATGGTGCTAAGTACATGGAGATAAAATATTTATCAGTTAAGGAGTATGTTCAGAAACAACGAGTGTTTATAAAATATATAAACATAATCCTTATGGTTGTAGATCCATTGACTAAGGGATTACCGCCAAAGACATTTAAGGAACATGTTCAGAGTATGGGTCTTGGGCGAATTCCATAATGTTTTTCTTTATAGATAAGGATATTTTAGTTTGATAGTTTTCTTTAGACATCTTATTGAGATCTTATTACAGTATGTTTATAATATTTTCCTATTTACCATTATGTGTACACATGTACATGATTGGAGGAATGATAACAGGAAAGTCTTTTGACATGATATTATTAATAGACCTTTTATAGGCCTATTTTTTCACGCCTATAAACCTCACTTATGAACCAAGTTAAATAGTTCATTATTTTTGTAGTACATGGAAGGTAGTGTGTCGCAAAATTGCATAAGACCACAATTACTTGCTTTAGTAAATTGTTTAATTTTGGTATTATGATGACTAATAAAGATAGTATGACTTGGATATATTTTAAATCACGCGTGTATCAGTTATTTAATCGTCGAGCCCATTTTGGGTCAAATTTTTTGCAAACTTAAGTTTTATCGAGTATGATTTTCAAACCTACTTCATAACGGCCAAGTGGGATAATTTAAGACTTATTATGGCCAACATGAGTAAGGGACTTTTAGAAATTATGGGTTTCTAATTATGATGATTTAAGTCCTAATAGGAAACTAATCTTATTTGTTTATGGGGTTAGGGTTTCCTATAACTCTCTACTTTGATAAAACGTAGTTCTAATTGAAATAGGAAACTAGGTCATCTCTCTACCTACATAAGTGTGCCTAGCCCATCAACTAAAAATACTATCTTAAAGAAAAGGTTAAAGGAGAGAAAACTCACTTGTCACCGATCGCCACGGCTGACGAACACAAATGACATACCTCAATCAATCAAGTTATGGATCAAGGTATGTGATTATGTTTAAGATAACATAAACATTTCAGAGATTAAACTATACCTCTACCAATAGAATACTTTCATGCCTTCTTCCAAGTCTATGTTAACTTGAACCATCTTGATCAAAACTTCATAGCATAAGGAAAATTCAAATCAATTAAATGGACATTGAAATTTGATGATAACAATAATAATCCAAAGCACTTCATTAAATTATAATGTAGTTTACATTATAATCCAAAGTTATAGTTGGATCATTTACTAAAGAAGGCTACTGTTAGATCATTTATAAAAATCCCTCAACATAGTTGAAACCAATTGTTAAAATAAGACAAAGAATCAAAAATAAGTACCTCTACCAAAATTTGGGGAAAATAACAAAATTCCCCAATTATATCTTAGAGATCAATTCCTATACGTAAGTTGAAAAAATTAGAATCAAATACTGATGCCTAATAAGACATGAAGAGAGTATGTATCATTATCTTTCATATATAAGCTACTCCCAAAAAACAAATAAACAAAAAACACAAAATATTTAATCTATAATAACATTTGATTACTAACCAATCATTGGAACCATTAACATTTATAAGAAAGAACAAAGGTTTCTTATTCCTCGAGGTCATGGAAAGTATTCAAATGAATAATGTTTTGAGGCATGAGGGACAACAAAAATTACATTTAAAAGCCCTTAATGAAAATTTGGCGTTTCCAATATTCTATATTTTTTACCTACATGGTTTCCAAAAGCCTATAATTAGTTGGGCATTTTTTTATTGTAGAACAATTTTTTTTTAAAAGCATATATAATAATCCCATATGTTAATAGAACCTTTATATTTGAAAAGCAAAAGATACAGCCTTAAAGATTTATAATAAACATATCGATCAAAATGTTAAAATTGTTGTTAACAAGCATCCTGTACCGTAATGACCCTATAATAAGATAAGGAGACAATTATAGCATTATTAATTAGTTGATATTGCTACATAGGATAGAGTCCTGTATTTGTATTACGCACAGTCTCATAATGTCTGAAAGGTAGCTTGATGAGATAAATAATCAAACACTTCCAAGCACACTTTACAGTATTGTATGTATTTCGATGGATGGTATCACATTTATTGGGCATTATCACTTAAATGGATGTATAGTGTCAGATTTATTGGAGGATATAACAAAAGCAATAGATGACAACTACAACACTACATGTAAAAGAGAATAACACACTTCATAACAAAATGCAGACTTGGGTACAATTAAGCGAAGAGCATACTCTAAAATAAAACCGAGAAAACATACCTGATAAGAAAGCATGTTAAAGTTCTGTTGTTTTAAATCTTAAAAAAAAATAGAGATAGTTAAGAGAAAGCCAATAAAATCTATTGAATGAACATTGGGTAGAAAGCGCGCATTCGTGAATCATTTCATCTTTCAAAGAGAACCGCATAAAAAATTTCCTCAAAAAACCTGTTAAAAATCAAAGGCTTAATCAACCCCATTAACCAACTATATAATATCGAAGTTAATACGAATAAACGATATTATGGCTAAACAAAACGACTGAGTAAGATAAAGTACTCACAAATATCCAGTAAAATATACAATTTGATTGATATGAGAGTAAGAAAAGATACTAATGTTTGTTGAATTTCTACATATAAATGATTAAGACTCAAAAATGAAACAACAAACAAACTCACACAAAGAGAGATAGACAAAGTAAATGTCAAAGTGCCAATAGAAATTATAAGAAAATCTTCATTAACTCGAGATTCCATAACTAATGAGATGAACTCTAAATCATGACTTTGAGTACATAATCTCGACACAAACAAAAAGATTTTTACAGTGATTTTAAGAATCTTTTCATTTCTATAGTATGAGATAAAATTCAAATGTTGTATATGAAATATAACCTCAATATAACAATATCTACATCAAAAACTAAGAATCATTACCTTTTCATTTCATGTATTTATATCAAACAACTTAGGTTATGGACTTAATCCAACTATCCATTATCTATCCGACGACCTAGGGCATCAAACTCATTTTATTTCACCATCTACTCCCCTAGTCACCTGGGGCTACTACCTGGTAGCCCTTGGATTATGGCTCGGGTACATATGGACATTTGTCTGGTCGCCAGGGGGTATGGCCTAAGAACCTTGAGGTATTGCCCATTTAATTAAGGGTATGGCAAATACAAATTGGGGATTTTTCCTAATCACTTGGGATTTGGCTCGTGCAGTTGGGGCAATTGCTCTCAAGGCATGGTTTGGTCACTTAGTATAGAAGGATTGATTGATAGCGATTATCTTAGAATCTTGCTAATGCTAAGAAAGAGACAAGGGGAGACCGTGATTTCCTTATTTTAGCCATCTCCTACCTTTCCTTCGAGAGAACCATTAAAACTCACAGATAAAATAGTTAAACGACAGTAAAAATTTATATTAAGAACATATAAGGTATTATTAAAAAATTAACTATTATGCCTCATGAAATATAACATACCTTGCCATTATGGGAAAAATAATTAATTAAGTTTATCTTATGAGCCATTGGAGGCTTAGTTTGTGCCCTTAGTACATATATGTAATGGTCTCAGACACATAGACCTAGCACATAAATCTTAATGGTTATCGTCTTTGAGGGCCATCTCATATCCCCCATAAATGACAATATTATATTTTCCCTTTAGAAACTTTGAAAGGGCCCTTGTATATACTACAGCTCGACTAAATAATAGGTGAAAGAGAGAATTACCAACTAACACTCTCCACGGGTGGAATGAAATTAAAAAGGTCAAGCCATCATGTTCGCCAAACACGTAATCACTCGTTTATGTTTCTTTTGCTTGATATCCAAATGATGCAATCTATACTTGAGTCCCATATAAAGTACAAATATATCATGATTACTACTGCCAATAAAAAAGACCTTACTATTACTAGAAAGGAATAAGTAGTAATTGAACATATATTAGTATTTGGGCTTATCAAGCATCCAAACAACTATAGATATGAAATGTGTTGTTTAATTATTAGATAGGAGATAGAAGAAGCCCCAATATCCAAATTATTATTGTTTTACTAACTAACTTGGTTTTACAGGAATTACTTTACAACATTTGAAGTAATAAGCTCTTTGCAATATCCACTGTGATAAGTTCTGCTTGTTTGTTTTTGCTTTCTTTCATGATCTTGTAGTCAATGAGAAATGCATGTAGAAGATAAATATCAGAGGTATTACATATATACATTAATATGAAGTAGATACCTACAAAACTTCTACATAGTATAAAAAAACCTACAAATAAAAGCCCACGGATCTTGTGTTACATTATCAACCAGTAATAGGGTATAAAACATATTTTAATTTTTTGTTCTTCCATGCTTAGTTTATTTAACCTCAAGTTTCAAGTATCAAACATTTATTGAAGTGACATATGAATAAGAGGTAATAATAGATGATTATAAATAACTTAGAAAATTGTAATTCTTTTCCTTATAGTTGGCTCTTATCTGCAGACTATTTTACTTTACCTTTTTTGCAGGAAAAATATCAGTTAATGGCTTTGCCACAGGCAATGTCTTTAACATCGAGAGTATGACAAAGATTCAAACTACAAATTAATGCTTCCTAGGATTCGAGATATCTTTCCTGGATCCATGAGGCTTTGGATCTATTGTGCATTGGTTATTTCCGAGTAGTCATAGATGAATTAAAGCTATGTCTCTTCAGAACCATAGCAGCAATTCATAGCCAACCGTAGCAAACTAATACCAATATGTCAGATGGTTCCCCGTGTAATATAAACTCGCCTTTAATGATCCATATGCAGTCTCCTTTGAATTAGATCTTTGTCATCTAAAACTTGAAAATTTCAAAATTTTAGATAACATAGCAGCAGGCCATCTTCTGCCTTTCTTTCGAGAGAACCATTAAAACTCATAGATAGAATAGTTAAACGACAGTAAAAATTTATATTAAGAACATATAAGTTAATATTAAAAAATTAACTATCATGGCTCATGAAATATAACATACCTTACTATTATGGATAAATAATGCATTTCAACATACTTCCGTTAAATCGTAATGCTAGGTTACTTTTTAGTTGTGATCTCATCTACAAATGTGTGTTGCTATTCTAATTGATATGAACATGGTCAACTTTGAATTAAGAGACATGGTCAACATCTCCACTACATCACCATAATCATGTTAATATAGTTATTCAAATAAAGGATCATAGGATGGACAATTAGATAACATACTTTAGGACTAAAGCATTTTTTAATTTGTAGCTTCCAATTGGTAAAGAATATGTACTCGCGAATTTTATTATTGCAATTTAACTAAAAATATTGATGCAACTTTAATGGGAAAATTGAATGAAACACACCTGAATCGCAAACTAGGATATAATGGAGATATTACTATTTTAACAGCCTGCCATAAACCTGAATTGATTGTATACTGCAAAATAAAAAAATTAAGTAAAATAATATGTAGAACTAACAGAGTATTTTATTATTGCTTCATGGTATCATTACAAACTAATTTTTTGCTTAAAAATTATTACAATAAACATTAACATTTTTTTAGCAATTTGGATGACGACATCCAGGAATATATGATAACGAAACCTAGGTAACTAAGACTCATAAATTGAATAAATGAACAAAAATAAGAAGCTAACCGATAATGTGGTTCCTGCTATGGGAATAATATATCCATTCTTTATTCTATCGAACTCACATTCTATCCTCAACATAAGCGTATCCCTTATTATCGAGCTAGGGATTGGCAGATTCCTTTTTAGTAAGCCAAGAATTGGCGAGGAAATCACCAAATCAAGGTGGTCATGGATTTCCAGCCTACAGGTCTCAAGCCTAATTTATTTTCACTTTCAAGGATCTAAGCCCACGGGATACTCACATAGCATGCAGCCGAGAAGTAATAGGGAAATAATTTAGGGACATGCAACCCGGGATACTGATAAGCAGTTACCAAATATTTTGTTCAGGGACTCGAACCCAAGCATCCTGACAACATAGCCCTACTGTGTACATGACTCTAAGTTATCCTATGCATGAATGTTTAAGAGACCGACACTCAATCAAAATGACCTATATGTCCTTGCTCTATAGGCAATGAGACTATATCATATGATTGGCGATCTTATGCTCAACAAACTTTCTACCCTCACAAATATAAGAGTAAGGACTCTGTCAATAATATTATACTTTGACTATCAATGATCTGTCTACCTCAAGTTAATAAGGGTTATATCACTTGAAGTCAAATAATCATAGCTAAGTTAAGCCATAAAATGTTAAGTGACCAGTCAATTTAATATTTATATAAATGGAATGTCACCTTACTTACCATGATGTATTAATATTACAATAATCTTATCTTATAGTAGTTTCCAGTAAAATAATTACTAACATAACTATAACTACGCAACAACCCCCAAAAAGGTGCACATAATAGTCATATAATTGAAACTAATATCATTTCACGGTAGACATTTATTTATAATACAGTAATCGTTAAACATGCACTTTTATCAACTGATTAACGGTCTGACCAGTATATTAATCATGGTACCAAGTCTTGTTCCAACTGGTTAATCATTAATATGAAACTATAAAGGGCTGGGATATACTTGTGATTTCCAACTAAATAGAGGTGCCTTTAGTTTATATAAAGGTATACCAATACAAACCAACAATAACCATCCAAAACATAATTTGCCTCCTTTAATGATACTATAATAACATAGTCTACCATCTGCATTACTAACCTAAGATTTTCTCATGTCCTTACTATATACAACTGTACAAGAGCATCTAATCTATTATGATCGAGATCATTCCTAAACAATGATAATCAATTTTGCTAATAAATTCATTACGGTTAATATGATAAACATCAATCAGTACCTCCTAACTACGACCAAGAATTCATGTTTATAAAGCCCTGCTGTCATAATTCACAGTAATCACACAATGAACTGAAATAATGGTACTTGCCTTATCGATGAATCCAGGGTTTAGAAGAGAAGGAAATCTACCCTCAAAGCTCCAATTTACTATTTCTCTAAAGCTCCACAATCTAATTTTTTTGGGATAGAAATTTAAATATGGGAATCAAGCATTGTTCTTCCTGACGGCTAGCTATGGAATAGCATGGGAGTTGAAGGTTTTAAAGAGAAGAGTAAAGAAGTGATTTGGTGGAGAATACTCAGGAGAAATTTTGTAAAGAACGGTGGTTGTTTGAATGGGTTTGTTAAGAATTTAGGGGGAAAATAAAAGCTATGATAACATATCCAAATGTGCAACCTAATAAATTATCACAGTTAACTAGGACAAAGTTATATAACGGAAAATAAAGTGGGGCGCTACATTCTACCCTCCTAAAAATAAATTTTTGCCCACAAAATTTGGCGTACCTGACTTAGCAAAAAGAGAAGGATAGCGCTCGCGAATATCCTCGTCGCGCTCCCATGAAGCTTCATCACTACCGTGATTGCTCCACTGAGCCTTAACCAACGAAATGGTCTTAGTCCGATGTACCTGATCCTTACGATCCAAAATCAATGCAGGTTACTCCTCATACAAAACATCCTCTCTAATCTCTAGCGGCTGCCAATCGATCACATGGGACGAATCTCTCTCATACTTACGCAACATCGATACGTAAAATATATTATGGACCCGGTCCATCTGTGGCAGTAGTGCTAAGCGATAAGTGACTGCCCTAACCCTGCTCAAGATCTAAAATGGCCCCACAAACCTTGGTACCAACTTACCCTTCTTGCTAAAGCGTATCACCCATTTCGTAGGTGAAACCTTAAGAAAAACATGATCTTTGACTGCGAACTCCAACGGCCTTCGACGGGTGTCTGCATAGCTCTTCTGTCAGCTTTGTGATGTATGTAACCGATCATGGATAACTCCAATACTGTCAGTCGTCTGCTGAAGTATCTTAGACCCAGGCAAACTCCTCTCCCCAACTTTTTCCTAGCAGATAAGAGAATGACACGGTCGACCATACAATACCTCAAATGGTGCCATACCAATACTCAACTGGAAACCGTTATTGTAAGTGAACTTTATCAAAGGCAAATTGTCAACCCAGCTCCCCTTGAAGTTCATCATACAAGTTCGTAACATGTCTTCCATGATCTGGTTTACTCTTTCGGTCTGTCTATCTGTTTGTGGATGAAATGCGGTACTATAATCCTAAGACGTGCCCAAAGCTTCCTGGAAACTCTACCAGAACCTCCCTGTAAATCTGGCATCTCAATACAAAATAATGGATGCCGGTACCCTGTGCAACTTCACCACCTCATTAATATACAACCTCGACAAGCTATCCATAGATGCAGTAGTGCGAATGGGAAGGAAGTGTGCAGATTTAGTCAACCGGTCAACGATTACCCAAATATAATCAAAACCACTTCGAGCCTTGGGTAAACAGCTAACGAAATCCATAGAAATATGCTCCCATTTCCACTATACAATAGGTAAAGGTTGAAGCAGCCCAGCCGGCTTTTGATGATCTGCCTTCACCTACTGACAAGTCAAACACCTAGAATCATAATCAGCTATCTCGCACTTCATATTATTTCGTCAATAGTATCTGTGCAAGTCCTGGTACATCTTCGTACCCCCAGGATGAACAGTAAATCTAGTACGATAAGCCTCGTCAAGAACTTCACGTTTCAACTCCGCCACGTCTGGAACACACAACTGGCCACAAAAATGAATACTACCGTCTAAACCAACAATCCAATCTGGTATACTACTATCTGTGCTCCAGGACTGCAACTTGTCATTCTGCTGCTGAGCCTGAATAATCCGACTAATCAACGAAGGTTAAACAACAGCACTAAACAGAAAGTAATCTGAGGACTTAGAACCAAGCTGTAACCCAAACTCAAAGAGCGTCTCAAGCATTTTCCACTCTCTAACCATCATACTCTCCATAATGCCACGTGGCTTGTGACTCAAGGCATTGGCAACAATATTGGCTTTACCTGGGTGATACTGCAAATCGTATTCATAATCCTTCAAGAACTCCATCCATCGATGCTATCTCATGTTCAACTCTGACTACGTGAACAAATACTTCAGACACTTATGATCTGAGAAAAGCAAGAATTTCTCTCCATAAAGATAGTGTCTCCATATCTTCAAAACATAAACAATTACGGTTAGCTCCAGATCATGTGTCGGATAATTCTACTCATGAATCTTAAGCTGCCGAGAAGCGTAAGTGACCACCATCTCATTCTGCATTAACACTCCTCCCAGGCAACCCAACGAAGCATCGGTATAAACCTCAAAATTTTCTCCCTCGGAAGGAAAAGTAAGAACCGGTGCCGTAGTAAGTCTAGTCTTTAACTCAGTGAACGCATGCTCACATTTGTCATCCCAGACAAACTTGACTTCCTTCCTAGTCATACAATTCAATGGCGTAGAAATCCGTGAGAAGTCATTTATAAACCTGCGATAGTAACCCACTAGACCAAGAAAACTGCGAATCTCAGTAACAGGGCTAGGCCTCTACAAATCTAATACAGCCTTAACCTTCGAAGGATCTGCAGCTACACCCTCTCGTGACACAACATGACCCATGAACTTGACCTCTTCCTGCCATAAATCACACTTTTTGAGCTTAACATAAAGCTTATGCTCTTTAAGTATCTGCAAGACAGTCCGTAAATGCTCTCTATGCCCTTCCTTCGACCGTGAATAGATCAGAATGTCATCCACAAAAACAATGACAAATTGATCCAAGTATGGTTTGAAAACCTGGTTCATCAAATCCATAAACACCGCAGGGGCGTTAGTCAATCCGAACGGCATAACTACAAACTCATAGTGACCATATCTTGCCAGAAAAGTAGTCTTGGGAATGTCCCCATCCTTGACTCTAAGTTGGTGATAACCAGACCTTAGATCAATCTTGGAAAAATATTGGGTTCCCTTCAACTGGTCAAACAGGTCATCAATCCTAGGCATTGGATACCTATTCTTGATTGTCACCTTGTTCAAGTGCCGATAATCAATACACCACCGCATCGAACCATCCTTCTTCTTTGCAAAAAGCACAGGTGCACCCCAAGGTAAAATACTTGGGCGAATAAAACCCTGTTGAAATAAATCTTTATCCTGACCCTTAAGCTCTTTTAGCTCAACAAGAGCCATACGATACGTTGCACGAGAAATAGGTTCCATCCCAGGCACTAAGTCAATGCCAAAGTTAACATTTCTCCTCGACGACAATCCCAGTATCTCTTGGAATACATCCCAATACTCGGAGATTAATTGAAGTTGCTTGACAGACACCCCAACTGGCTCAGTCTAGAGAAACGCTAACATCGAACAAAGCAAATTTGTAGTACCTGAATCCTTAAACTAAAATTACTCCTAGTCTGGTCAACAGAAAGTAACCGATCGTTTGAAACAATCAACTCTGGTATAGTGGTTAGACAACCAATCCATACCGAGGATTACGTCAAACTCTTCAATATGCAAAACAATCAAATTTGTACAAACTACAACTGGATACTCCCTACAAATGCGGTTAAGCGAGGTTGAACTACCTAAAGGAGTAGTCACAGTCAATTGAGTCTCTAAAGTTTCAGGCTCTAAACCTAAGGAACACACGCTGATGTATGAAATAAAAGAATGTGATGCACCAGTATCAAATAAGACTCTAAGAGGAGTATTAAATACTAATAAAGTACCTTCCACCACCGCTTTGTCTTCACTCCGATTACGCTAGACTGCAAACACCCTCTCCTGAGACTGAGCCTGACCTCGATGCTGCTGAATCTATCCCTGATGATGTTAAGCCTGACCCTGATCTTGCTGACGCGGAGCCTAGCCTTGGTAATGTTGTATCTGACCCTGCAGACGATGTCTCTAACCATGAGAACCCTGACCCTACTCATGAGATCGCTACTGATACTACTGCTCATTCCTGCGATGACATTGTCTAGCATGATGACCAATGCTCTCTGCAAGAATAACAAGGACCTGAAATATGAACTCCCTGTGCTGGAACAACTGCCCTTGTATCCAAAGGTCTATCATCCCTTTTAATGCTTTTGTTCGTCCCCTGAGAATCCTGGTAACCCTGTCTAACAGTCGATTCACCCTCTTCCTTTTTCTTATCTGATCGTTTATACTTCTTCAGCTTGATATTACTCTGATAGTCTTGCTTAAAATCTAGAGCTCGTGAAACCAACTGAGCATAAGTCTGCCCAAGAAAACCTCTACATCTAGTTCGAATTGGCGGAAGAAGACCCTCCATGAACTTCACAACCTTGGATTCCTCATCAACTACAACTGCTGGAGCATAACGAGACAATTCTGTAAAATGTGCCTCATACTGTGACACTGTCATCATCTCCGGAGTCAACTGATAGAACTCAGTTCTTATCTGATGTCTGAAGCTCTGTGTAAAGTACTGCTCAAAGAACTTAACCTTGAACTCTGCCCAAGCCATCGGTGGTACCAACCTGTAATTTCTCTCAGTCATCTCCCACCAATTTCAGGCCTTGTTCTTCATGTAAAAAGTGGTACACTCCACCTTCTCTTCATCAGACATCCCATGTTCTTAAAAATCTTCTTAACCTCCTTCATCCAATCCTCAGCAATCATTGGATCATGAAGACCCACAAAAGAATCCAACTTGTACCATCGCATCTCCTTCGGTCATTTGTTACCAACCCCGTGATTTGTATTCTGCTACTGCATGAACATCTGAAATACTTGCTAAAAATCCCCCAGGGAAATCGCAGTAGGACCAGGTAGCACAACAATCTCCTATTGAGTAGCCTCTGGAATGCAATCTAGTCCCACGTGAACCGAAGTCTCATCGGCAACCTCATCTACAGGTAATACACCACATCCCACACCACGACCTAAACCATGTCCCCAAAGGACATTGGTTTGCAAACCACACGCTGCTGTAGGTACATGAGGAACTGGTACTCGAACACCGCGACGAGGAGCACCGTGACCTACAACAGCATGGTTAACAACAACATGCCCATTACCTCTTCCTCGTACCATCTAGACAAGATAAAAGCAAATAAAAATCAGTAAATAAGCAAAAAGATAAAAATCGAGAAAATCAAGAATAATAAAAAATTAACGAGTTATACTATAATATCTAAACTACTTAAGGATTTAACCTGGGCTCTGATACAAAGTTTGTCACGCCCCAAAATCCACTTTCTAATAAAAACCATTAAGAAAATCCTAAGGCTTAACAAGTCGGGAATCCCACGAATGAACTCCACAGATGTACGCCCCAAAATCCACTTTCTAATAAAAACCATTAAAAAAATCCTAAGGCTTAACAAGTCGGGCATCCCACTAATGAACTCCACAGATGTAATATATTTTTAAAGAAATTAACTACATCTACTTACTAAAGAAACGCAGTGAAAAAACTCAAATATAAATTAAGTAAATAAAATTATCATCTAACTCTAAAAACAAGAATAAGACTACGACAATGAAATATGAAATAAATATCATAAATACCCTACGACAGCTCAGCGATCCAATAGAACTCCAAAGAATCCTGAAAATGATCAACCAAGCCTCACTAAGCAAAATTCTACTCTGTCGACCTCCTGTGAAAAAAATATAGTGCATAGGGCATCAGTAGGCACAATTATTACCGATTACTGAATATGACAGACCGATATAATACAGAAGTACTAGGGTGATATAATATTATATATATATGCAAATAATGCAATGTTTACTGAGGAGATGAGGTTCAATTATTAATGTTGTTTTTAAATGTCAGCGCCAACCGGTATTATAAATAATTATAGAGTATTATTAAGTGTGGGGGATAACTAACAGATGATGTACACAAGGTCACTTTTAATTCAGTGGGACCACACTCTCGCACCCTTTATTCCTCAACAGATGCGTATCCCTTATGGTCGAGCCAGGGATTGGCAGATTCCTTTTAAGTAAAGCAGGAATTAGCGGGGAAATCGCCGGATTAAGGTGGTTATGGATTTTTAACCTACAGGTCTAAAGCCTGATTTATTTTTACTTTTAGGGATCTAAGCCCACGGGATGCTCACGTAGCATGCAGCCAAAAAGTAACAGGGAAATAATTTAGGGACTTGCGACCTGATACAATGATAAATAGTTAACAAATATTTTATTTAGGGACTCGAACCCAAGGACCCTAACAACATAACCCTACAGTGTACATGACTCTAAGTTATCCTATGCATGAATGATTTAAGAGACCGACACTCAATCAAAATGACCTATCTATCCTTGCTCCATAGGCAATGAGACTATATCATATGAATGGCGATCTTATGCTCAATGACCTTTCTACCCTTACAAATATAAGAGGGAGGAATCTATCAATAATATTATTCTCTGGCTATCAAAGATTTATCTACCTCAAGTTAATAAGGGTTATATCACTTGAAGTCCTATAATCCTAGCTAAGTTAAGCCATGAAATGTTAAGTGAGTAGTCAATTTAATATATATATATATATAAATGGAATGTCACCTTACTTACCATGATGTATTAATAGTACAATGATCCTCTCTTATAGTAGTTTCCAGTAAAATACTTACTAACATAACTATAACTACTCAATAACCCCCAAAAAGGTGCACATAATAGTCATATGACTGAAACTAATATCATCTCACGGTAGACATTTATTTATAATCCAGTAATCGCTAAACATGCACTTCTATCAACTTATTAACGGTCTGACTAGTATATTAATCATGGTACCAAGTCTTGTTCCTACTGGTTAATCATTAATATCCAACTATAAAGGGTTGGGACTTGTGATTTACATCTTAATAGATGTGCCTTTAGCTTATAAAATGGTATACCAATACAAACCAGCAGTAACCATCCAAAACATGATTTGCCTCTTTTGATGATACAATAATAACATAGTCTACCATCTGTATTACTAACCTAAGATTTTCTCATGTCCTTGCTATCTACAATTGCACAAGAGCATCTAATCTATTATGATTATGATCATTCCTAACAATGATAATCAATTTTGCTAATAAATTTGTTACGGTTAATATGATAAATATCAATCAGTACCTCCTAACTATGACCAAAAATTTATGTTTATAAGGCCCTACTGTCATAATTTATAGTAATCATACAATGACCTGACATAATGGTACTTGCCTTATCGATGAATCCAGGGTTTCGAAGAGAAGGAAATCTACCCTCAAAGCACCAATTTACTGTTTCTCTAAAGCTCCACAATTTAATTTTTCTGGGATAAAAATTTAAATATGGGAATCAAGCATTGTTCTTCCAGACGGCTAGCTATGGTGTAGCATGGGAGTTACGGGTTTTAAAAAGAAGAGTAAAGAAGAGATTTGGTGGAGAATACTCAAGAGAAATTTTTGTGAAGAACGGTGGTTGTTTGAATGTGTTTATTAAGGATTTTGGGGGGAAATGAATGTTATGATAGCATACCCAAATGTGTAACCTAATAAACTACCACAGTTAACTTGGACAAAGTTATATAACATAAATTAATGCGGGGCGCTACAACACCTACGTTCCTTAGTGCTTGACCTTGGCTTTTGTTAATTGTCATTACAATGCATACCTTCATAGGAAATTGATGGTGTCTCAAAATAAAAGGCCGCTTCATTTGACTTGAAGACATCTCTATTCACAGAATAAGTACTTATTTTCCAATATGTGAAGATGTAATTATTTTATATTCAATGACCTTCTTTGCTAGATGTGTTACCACCATTCTTGTACCATTGCATAACCCCTCACTTGGGTTAATATTTCAAAGGAGCATAACAAGAACACCTATCTTGAGTTCAAGTTTGAAGTTGGGCATTCCAGAGATCTTTATTGTATTGAGTAATTCAGTTGAAAAGAGAATATCTTGGTCTTGCATAGAATTTGAACTTACACTTATCCTGTCAGCACTGAAGTAATCATGGCAAACTCCATCAAGTATTGCAATAATGTGAGTGTGTACTTCTTCTACACAATCATTTGTTGTCGCCAAAATACATCTATCTCTTAAGAAATCTATTTCCTTGAACCATTTTTGTATATTAGGGTAGGTGGACATTACAATTTGTTGAATCGATCACTCTCCTAGTATAGTGAGTAATTCATCTAGAATTTTGATCCAATTTGGATCAAGCTCTCCATTTAAAGAATACGTAGGCAATTTACCATCTCTCAAATCTAATATCTATTTGCTAAAGTTATTCATATCTTCCTTACCTTTACAACTTAAGGTATCATCCTTTAGCCGCATATTTGCAGTTAAGTAGAATAGTCTGCAATGTCTCCATATATATGATCTACTTATGGATGAACTTACAATTGTTTCTCTTAATCCATTCGGAACAACTGGTATTTATCGAAAGTCTCTACCCACTATCATAGGCTTTCCACCAAACATTGTATCCTCAGAATCTTTCTTTCTTCCACACATTACATATCTAAAGCTTTTATCCATGGATTCAAAAATCTGCTTATGACGAATAGGTGCTTCATTCCATATGATAAGATCTGCTATCCTAAGAAATCTGCTACTTGGCATTCATATTTAATGTCACAGGTAGTATTTAATTTCATTCATTATAACCGGAATTCGAAATCTTAAATATATTGTCCTTCCTCCTGGTAATAGTAAGGATGCAATACCCGAAGAAGCTACGGCCAATACCATTTTACCTCGAGAGCGAAAACACTTAATAATTGCATTGTAAAGGTAAGTTTTTCTAGTACCCCCGCTGCCATAAATAAAAAAAGCCCTCCCAGTTAATTCTCAATCGTATATATGAATTCCTCGTAAATCATTTTTTGTTCGATTTAAACATTTTAATAATTCAGTATACTCGGCCTTGAGTTTTTCCTTGTCATGGTTCTATTCCTCCAATATTAATATATTCCTCCTCATTGTGCTCTAATTCAATTCTGGGAACAATTTCTTAAAGTAATCTTTAAGAGATCTATTAGTATGATTCATCGTATGCTCGATGTCCGCGAATGCAAGATTTTTCAATTGTATATCAGCCATAGTTAAACTATCGTATCCTGTAATCCTTTTTATTCTTTTTAAGTAGTCATCTGATAAATATTTCCAATTCTTTTCCCAAATTTCTTCAGGATCCTTAACCTTACAAAGCAAAAGTATTGTAGCAGACATATGCCTTAACATACGACCAGATGAGTAATGGCTCACTTTTTCAATAGCCTCAATCGATTCATTATCATTTTCTAGCATTCCTAAAGATGAACATGCGCTTTTAAAATCAGGGTACACTACACCGTCAATCATTCATATTTCTTCATAGCTTCTAGAACCTTTAAATATATTAAGAAGTAAACATAGATAAAAATGTTCACTAGAAGTAGGATGTGCGTTGTAAATACGCCTGATTTTAAATTGAGATTTCCACGACGCCCAAATCCTCGCCTTATCATACCACACCTACTGGGTTGGAAAGTCAAGATAAGTAAGTTTGCAAGTAGACTCATATAGGTCATTTGTGTGCATCCATTGAGTAAACATAGTTTTTTTGATAAATGCTCTGTTGACCACATCTAGTAAATTTTCTTCATCCCGGAATACGATTGATTGCTCATCTTGAAGATGGGAAGATAATCTTTGTACGGCTGGTTTCCTAAAATAAATATTGAAGTTAAAAATTCTCCAGCATGCTTTAGGCATAGAAATATAACTGCAGTCCAAATAAGTTTTAATTTTATCAACTTCCTTTACTATATATCTACCACTTTTTGAATCTTTTTTCACATTCTCTTTAATAATAACTATAGCCATGTCCCTATCCTTGTTTATGTATTTAAATAAGTACTTAATCGACCTTCCTTGATTACAATACTCTACATTGATATGAGCGTGGTATTTGACAACCAAATCAACATTGTGAGGTATTACCCACAAATTATTTAAGATAGCTCCATTGACCTTTGCTTCACGTCCATTGCCTCTTCTTTGATATACAAGAAAACCATTCTCAACTATCTTTGTCTATAAGTTAAACTTTTTCAAATAATGCTTGGAGCATTTCTTATTAATCATACAAGCGTACTTTTCATTATGTTTACCACATGAACCATGCATCATGAATTGAACTACAGACTTGTAACCAACATGATCTTTATCTTCATTTGGAAGCTAGGCCAAAATGAATTTATTTATACACTTAGGTTTATCATCTGTATCTAACCATAGTAAGATGTGTGGCAACCCTCTTTTATGGAATTCAATTGTGTAAATACCTACATAAAATTAAATATTAATTGTAGTTGAAGATAATGTAATCATTTTAAAACTAAAAAAATAATATAAACTAAGTACCTACAATTACTTTACCAAAATGGTCATTTTTGCGTACGTTTGTCATCAGTTAATCTAGTTTAATTTTGAAAAATTTAGAAACAAAATCAGGCCTATCTTCCAATTTTTGGCCTAGAATTAAATCTAAGAAATGCTGGATTTCAAACCATTTGGGGTTGCACGCGACTGTCATAAAAATATCAGGTGGTCCAGCCCATC
This sequence comes from Kingdonia uniflora, assembly GCA_014058105.1. NCBI lineage: Eukaryota > Viridiplantae > Streptophyta > Magnoliopsida > Ranunculales > Circaeasteraceae > Kingdonia > Kingdonia uniflora. The sequence continues at coordinate 48,938 of JACGCM010002535.1, forward strand.
TACATATTATAATTGCGTCTTGATAGTTTTCAACCATATATCGAGGACCTCCTGCAAAGGAAGATGGTAAGATCAATCTTTTTCCTGTTGATGCTGGTGTAGAGTCCCTTGCAATGATAGTATCCTTTAATCCTTTATATAGTTTAGCTCTGAGTTTGTCCTGGAGAGTCCTCATATTTGTTAATCTATACTCTTCAATGCATGCATAAGCATCCACTATATATTGTTAAAACAATCATCCCCTTCGAATTAAGGTTTGCCCTTCATTTTCTCGTTGTTGTAGCCTGAATGCATAGTATTATCTAATTGTTAAATTCTCCCGAGACTTCAGCTTTCACTCTTATATTTGTTTATTCGGAATCCCTTTTCTAAATCCATCCTCAGGATAAGGAAATAGGATAGAATATTGCAATGCCATAAAACTTAGATAAAGCTCACTAATTCTTGTCAAACTAGAACCCATCTGATCAACAACAACATCGCGACCATCATTATGTTCATAGCCATCACCAACTAAAATTGTTGCAACCTCTGATGATGTCGATAAATTGTATTGTCTTCCATCAGTATGTCGAGTTCTGATAAGTCACATTTGAACTGGTAAAAACTCTGCATCTCAGAACCTGTCTCTTACCATCCTAAATACTTTTGTTAGTGCATTGGTTTCATCAAGCATGTTCATAAGACCATGTATTACAGATGCATTAATGTTTTTTTGCTCACCAGTTCCTACTAATGAACTACATTTATTGAATGCTTCATTCTGAGTATCATATATGTATAATTGTGCAAACGTTGGCTGATGTTTCGATTGCAGTATCAATGTCCCTATCTTGTGGTGAATCTATCCATTTATTCAAAAAATGTAAGGACCTTTTCCATGGTTGATATCTTTATCCATATGTCCTCCCATAGATGTGAAAGCAAACATTGAATTGTAGATCCGAATATTTTTGTAGAACTTTGTTGATCTTCTACCACCCTCATAATCATGTAGAACTCGTAGAATCTCAGAACTTTATTTAAGAAATGGCAACACCACATCACCTTCTTGGTAACAAATAGTATATTTTGGACTGTTAGTGTTCCTTGTTTTTTCATTCCTTTCTTCATACCACAAAATAGCCCCGCAAAAGCTACATACTTCAGTAGGACTCCCAAAATTCTATGCTTGAAATATTTTTCCTGAAACACATTAAATAATAAGAAAAAAATTCATTACATAATTTATTGTATACTGAGACTAAATAAAATAAGAATTTTTTAACGCAATTTACGTATGCATGTGTTTTCAGTTTTAGTGTATATCCCATGAGCATGTTTAAGTTCTTTCTGGTTGTTTATATTATGTAGAATTATTGAGATCCAATTTAATTAAGATCAATGCTGGTGATTAATGAAAAACTAATACGATATGTAATGGAATATGTGAAGAACAAATATTCCATAAAACAATAAGAAAATATTACATGTATAAGTTTGTTTTATACTTGATCAGCATAATTAGAGAATATAAAGTTTTGGTAGCACTAACGAAGAGATTTAGTGATGAATTATTGATGACTGGAGTTTAATTTGAGTATTAATATTAAAAACATTACTTAGTCGTAATTGAGAGATTGATTGGTTGTCGAATGTTCTCTCCAACCCTTTCATTAAAATATGAGGTGTTCCCAACATAATGAGTAAATTTATTCTTTCTCCGCTCATCTATTAATTGCTTTCTCAATTGAAAAAAATTTCTTGTGTGATTTATGATAGCCATATCCGAGAAAAAGTTTCTAGTGAACATTTGTTTATATTAACAAAAAAAGGAATAATCTGACATTTGAAATTAGAGCATTGTTACTTACTCGCATCCAATAAGCTATGCAAATATTGAACATTGTCTGCCATAACCCTATAAATACACGATCTTGTTATCGAAGTACTTGTAGTATAAGTATGATTCTTCTTTCTTTTACTCAAGTAAGAATTAGATGATTGAAGTGAGAGAATATACTCTTTGAAATTGAGACGCTTAGTTCTCCCGGTGATTTTTTTTATGAATGAGCAGCAATAGAGAATTAACATTATTATTAATTACATGATAAAAATAAAGTAAACGTTAAATTTACAACAACTTATTCGTTACCTGGTATTGTATGAGTAAAAATATATAACTGTTCATTCCTTCGTTGCGTTAATTTAGATCATCTCAATAGTCTAGCTTCTTTTGAAATATTCAAGGGGTCAATATGAGCTGCAGAGTTCATGTGTTGTTAATTGGATGACAAAAATAAAGTATATGGAAATTTTAAAATATGTTGCATATCTTACCTACTGTTGTATCAAAACTATTCCTGTAATAGCCTAATTCTGGGATTCGGACTTAGGCTTTACGTCATAATTAATTAGAGCACTAATAATAACTAACACAAAAATTTAGCGTGGAAAACCTTTGAATAGGTTAAAAACCATGACCTCTCTTGAGGATTTTAGAAAGAGAGATATGTTATTAAGAATGATAGCTATTACAAGGATGTTCAGTAGAGACTTTCTTGATATGAAAAGTCTCCCCTTTCTCTGTAGTTCAATGGTCTTATTTATAGGTCTTATAATATGACCGTTATTTTCTTTAATGGTGAACATTACAATATATGGTTTTGATGAGTCTTCATAATGATTGTGTAATAGCTTAAATAACTCTTTTACTTTGTAACCGCTCCATAAATGTGCTACGTGTATGTTGACAAGGTCGAGTGGTCGTATGATGGTCAAAGATAGAGGTTGCGCTCGAGATACGGAATAAGCTCCATACAAAAGACGGCTCTCAACCAATAGCATGAGAAACATCATGGGTAGGCCTATTTCAGGATCGGATCGAATCAGAAATAGAGGGGATCAGAATTTTTCTAAATTTTTTTGGAACTATAAAATCTATTCGGATTCGATCCAATTTTTTACGAAATTGTAAAAATAAATCCGAATTCATAAATTTCGAAATTCAGAATCAATTTTAGAATAAATTTTGGAATAACAGAGTTCTCACTTTTTCAAATCAAGCCATAATAACAAAATTCTCACTTTTCCAAGAATCAAAGATTCAAAATCGAAGCTAGAGGAAAACTAAAGCCAGAGAGGAGATTTAACTTTTCTTCTTCGCTGCGAATCAAAATTAATGTAGTGGAGAATGGAGGTGGTGGAGATTTAACTTAAGAGTAGAGCGAGTGGAGGCGGTAGAGATTTAACTTAAGAGTGGAGGCAAGGGAGAATGGAGGAAGTGGAGAATAGAGAAGAGGTAGAGAATGTGAAGTGTCCCAGATTTTTTTTTTATACTTTAATTGGTTATTTAATATTATTATCATTCATACATCATCACGCATTAATAATCATATCATGTATCTTGCATCGTATCTCTTTTTCTCTTATCAGGGCTTTGTGTTCTTCATTTCCCCTTTTTTGCATTTCAATGGTTTAGGTGGTTTTCAGGCAGTGGCGGTTGTATTTTTGTGTTTGGGGACCCGTGGCATGGGTTGACGGAGTTATTGTTGTTATTATGTGGTGGTGGTATTTGAGTGTGGGTTGTTACTGTGTTTAGGTGTTCGTTGAGATCTGAGAGAATTTGGGATTTTCCAGTAGTCGTTCGAACAAGATTCATAGTCGTTTGAACGAGTCGACTCATCTCTTGGAATTTTCCCCAAGATCTCCAAGTCGTTTGAACGACTTCTGTGTCCATTCGGACGACTGTATCCATTCGCACGACCCTATTTTCGTTTGAACGACCTATTGAACGGCTGGACATATCTCCTAGAATTTGGCCCAAGGGAATGTTTTTGCTCGAACAACCTTTCGAACAAATGTTGTGTTTCTAGGGTTTCTTTCCTTTTTTGCTTTAGTCATTCGAACGACTTTAGCATTCGTTCGAACGACCATCGTAGCCTTTGTTTGATTTAATATTTCTTGTCTTTCTCTTGGGGTTTAGTTTTTCTTAAAGAGAGAGGGAGAGCTCTAGAGAGAACCTTGGAGAGGGTTTGGAGAGAGAGAGCTTGGGGGAAAGTTTAGAGAGAGCCAAGAGAGAGGATTATCTTCACCTCTTCCCCGATCGTCAGCATCCCCAATTTTGGTAAGTTTTCTTCAATTCCCTTTTCCCCTAGATTTCCTGACTCTCATAAATTTGAGTTAAGTTTGATTGGTGGGTTGGGTTTATTTCCAGGCTCTTGTGTTGTTTTGGTTGTGATTGGTTGATTGCCGTGGTTTTTGGTGTTCCGGTTGCCGAGGGGCAGAACTAGGTTTTGGAGTGCGGATCGTGATTTTTTATGGGATTCGAGCTTTATATTAGGCGAGTGTCCATCCATTATTAAATTCTTATACTAGTTTAACCTGTGTTTATTAGAGTATGCAATTTGGCAGTGAGGTGTTTGTGATTTGGTTTTGAACTATATTTGTTTCGTCTGTCGTAGCAATTGATTATGCATTGTTGTTTCCTATGGGCAGGCATATAGGGTGTGTTTCCCTTTTTGTTTGAGGAAATTATGTATTGTGGGGTATTCTCGTGGGTAGTCCTCGACTGCTGTGCTCCAGTCATTGGAAACTGATATTGTTAGACATTGTGACTGGTCAATTAGTTGTTGTTTGTCTGTGCTTGGATGCTGCGACTGGTCAATTAGTCACGGTTGCATTGGTATTAGGATTGTTGCCCTCTCTCAGGCAAGGGTTATCCTATGTGTGGGCCGTGGGGGCGGCTGTGGCATTTGATCCTTGGGATCTGGTTTCATTGTAGGTTTCTTTTATTCTTTTAACTTAACGGGATCGGATACATAAACTCACTTCAAATCGGCCGGCCCCCGATAGGTTAGGAGGATTCCTAGCTCAGGCTGAAATAGTATAGTGAGCTCTGGCTGAGATACTACCATACCTGAATACCATCCTGGAGTATGGAATGGTATGAGATAGTTCCCCTCTTGTGCCAGCACTATCCTAAGAGGTTAAAATACCTTGGAATTCGAATAGTTTGAGGACGATGACTCCTCGGGTTAAAATCCCTATTCACTCTGATCAAGTGGTAATATCCTAGCCGGGTCAAGCTTGAAACAAATCGATCCCATTGTATCCATCTGAGGTCACTTTAAGGTTATATTGCATTTGTGGCTAATCAGTCCACTACTCTGAATTTTAGGGCCTAGTTCTTCTCTTCATGATAGCATAAACATTCACTTTAGGACCATTTAAGAATCAAATCATATTTCATCGCATCATGTCACAACACATTAACATATCTCGATTCCTTTTCCTCTTCCCCTGTAGGTTCTCCCCCTATATTCTTTAACTTATATATATATCGCAGTGCCTTTCACATTCCTTATCTCATGCACCTCTTCTTCTTTCTCTGCACTAGCTTTATTAGTATGTTGTTTAGCACTATTGGGTTATTAGTGAGCCATGCTTTTGCTCACTCTCATATTTTTCCCCCTTTCAGAGGCAGAGTAGTAGTTGGTTCTTGCTGAGGGTTTTCAGCTGTGTTGCTGACGGTTTTGGTAGCTGCTGAGCGGAGTTGGAGAGTATTTTAGGTAGGTTCTCAGCTTTGGACGTTGTTCAGTATTTGAGATACTGTATTTATATTTTGGTGATGCATATATATCTTTTGCTTCATCTTCTTTTGCTTTTACTCTGATAATATTGTTATAGTCAATGACCAAGCCTGAACTTGTCTATGGCATGGTTGTTTGTGGGGGTGAATCGGTTGAATTCCCCGACCTGCGCATTCTGAATGATAGTAATTGCTTCGGCTACCGATTATTAGAATTTGGGGCGTGACAGAGTTGGTATCAGAGCTGTAGGATAATCCCTATCTCTGGTCTAGCAATCATATGACGAGTAATTCTTTCTAGATGGAGTTAGGATCGATTCCTTTCGGTTTTACGTATTTTATCATCTTTTCTTCCTTTCCTGAGGTGTGCTTCTGTTGTGTAGATGGCTTGAGGTGACAGAGGCAGAGGCCGTGTAGTTGGCCGTGGCCGCAGAGGTTTGCGCAGTGGTGCACTTGTTGATTAGCCTATGCTTAGACAGGAGAGTTTGGGGTCAGTCCCGATTGATCAGGGTGTTCCACCAGCCCCAGTAGTTCTAGAGTAGCCAGTCATTTTGCTACCCCAACTGCTCCCGGTATTTCAGCAGAGATGAGACAGTTCATGGAGAGTTTCACATCCCATTTTCAGTAGGCTAGGAGCTCAGCGGTTAGAGAGTACAGTTACCTCGAGCAGCTTCAGAAATACAAGCACCCGACATTTGCTGGCACACTAGTCCCATCTGAGGCAAAGACTTGGTTCAAGCCTATAGAGAAGACTTTGAATGCTATGAAGTGTCCAGAGGATTAGAGGGTGACACTTTCCACCTAACTATTGCAGGGTGAGGTAGATCATTGGTAGGATACCTCCAAGAGGATGATTGTGGAGACTCTTATACTTTGGGCATCCTTTCAGGATCGATTCTTCAAGCAACATTTTCTACAGAGTTACAGAGACTTCTGCATCTCTGAGTTCTATATGCTTGAGCATGGTAATATGAGTATCTCTCAGTACGATCAGCGATTCAATGAGCTCTCTCGGTATGTTCCGTTTATTGTCCAGGATGAAGTACAGCGCAAGATGAAATTTTTGAAGGGTTTTCGTCCTTACTTTAGGTAGTTCTTGATTGCTTCGGGGGCTAGTTCTTACAGAGAGGTTTTTTCTAAGGCCTTGGCTATAGAGCATAATGACATTGAGGATCGTAAATCCAGAGACGTGAGGAACCAGGGGAAGCAGGATCAGAGGCATGATAAAGGCAAAGCAGTTGAGGGGCAGTCTAAGAACTGAGGTCCCAAGAGGCAGAGGTTGGGTACTACAGAGAGTGTGTCAGCTAGAGTTACTGGTGGGAATCAATCAAATAAACCACTGCTTGGTTCCGGTCAGTGTTAGAACTGCGAGGAGAAGGGACATGCTAAGAGGTTTTGTCCTAAACTTGTCAGAGGTCCACAACCATTGAGACAGTTTCAGGGTCCTGTTAGTCACCAACTGTAACCTCAGTAGCTTCATCAGTTTCAGCAGAGACAGTTTCAGTATCTGCAGAGTAGGCAGATTCTTCCAGGTCCTCAGGGCGGTCAGAGGTAGATTGTTCCAGGTCCTCCGAGTTGTCAGAGGCCACAGTATCCTAGTCAGCGGCAGGCCTATGGGTAGAGTAGGATGTACGTAGTTGGGAGACGAGATGCTCACGCCGCTCCACCTGTAGTGGAAGGTACGATTCACATTTCTTTTTCCCCCGCACGTGTTCTTTTCGATTTCGGTGCATCGTATTCATTCATAGCATATGCATTCCTCTGCACTATTGGTTTTGAGTCTTCCTTATTGCATGATGATATTTTTGTAGGTACTCCTCTCGATTCATTGATTTTTATCTCCCATACTTGTAGGGATTGCCCGATAGATGTGTATGGTCGTATTCTTTCAGCAGATTTGTTGGTACTACCGATGCAGGAATTTGACATTATCCTGGGTATGGATTGGTTGTCAACGCATCGAGTTACTTTGGACTATTTTGAGAAGACAGCTACTTTTAACATTCCTGGTGAGAAGCGGTTTGTGATTGCTAGTTCAGAACCAGCACAGTCCGGAGATGGTTTGTTGGCATTCTTGGAATTAGAATCATCGGGTGTTGATGTCAGTGCTATCCCGGTAGTATATGAATTTTCTGATATTTACCAAAAGATTCCTGGTTTGCCGCCGATGAGAGAGATTGATTTCAGTATAGATCTTTTACCGGGTACGGTTCTGATTTTGAAGGCTCCGTACTGCATGGCACTTGTCGAACTGAAAGAGTTATATGAACAGATTTTTGAGTTGATGGAGTAAAAATTCATCCGGCCAAGTACTTCACCGTGGGGAGCTCCGGTATTATTTACGAAGAAGAAGGACGGGTCTATGCGCCTATGAATTGATTACCGCGAGTTGAACAAAGTCACGATCAAGAATAGGTATCCTTTACCTAGGATCGAGGACTTGCTTGACCAGCTTCAGGGAGCGCAATTCCTTTCGAAGATTGATCTCAGATCAGGTTACCATCAACTGAGAATCAAGAAGGAGGATATTTCTAAGACAGCATTCAGGACACGTTATAGACATTACGTATTTCAGGTTATACCATTTGGTTTGAGCAACGTGCCAGCAGCTTTTATGGATTTGATGAACTGACTTTTTCGACCTTATCTCGATCGATTTGTTATTATATTCGTGGATGACATTTTGATATATTCGAAGACTGAGGCCAAACACGAGGAACACTTGAAGATTGCATTGCAGACTTTGAGGGAGAACATGTTATTTGCGAAATTCGAGAAGTGTGACTTTTGGCAGAAAGAGGTAAAATTCCTAGGGCATGTTATGTCTAAGGATGGAATTGTAGTAGATCCTCCTAAGGTTGAGTCCGCTGCAGATTGGGTTTAGCCGACGAAGGTTACAGAGATTCACAGCTTTTTTGGATTGGCCAGTTATTATCGCAGATTCATCGAGGGCTTTTCACGGATTGTAACTCATTTGACTCGCTTGACGCAAAAGGATGTTAGATTCATTTGGGATGACAGATGTAATTTAGCTTTCACAGAGTTGAAGAAGAGATTGACTATAGTACTTGTTCTGATTGTTCCGTCTAGTGGGCAGAAGTATATGGTTTACAACGATTCATCGCTCAGTTGGCTGGGTTGTGTGTTGATGCAGGAGGGAAAGGTAGTGGCTTATGCTTCGCAACAACTTAAGGTTCGCGAGAGGAACTATCCTACTCATGACCTCAAGTTTGCAGCTGTAGTATTTGTATTAAAAATTTGGCGTCATTATCTTTACGGAGAGAGGTTCGAGCTCTTTTCAGATCATAAGAGTTTGAGATACCTTTTCTCACAGAAAGAGTTGAACATGAGAGAGTGCCGGTGGATGGAATTCTTGAAGGATTATGATGTTGACTTGCAATATCACCCAGGGAAGGTGAATATGGTGGCTGACGCTTTGAGCCTTCTGCCTTGGGGAATTCATGCACGTATAATGATTCGTGAGTGGTTGATGCTTCGCGATGTGGCAGATTTTGGACTGAGTTTATGTTCACGGGTACGGGTGGTTTTATTGCAAACCTGAGAGTTCAGCCTTCATTGATTTCCCGGATTATAGTAGCTCAGCAGTAGGATGTGAAGTTACAGTCTTGGGCTTCAGATGATAACAGAACTGATTGGACAGTAAGTTTAGATGGCAGTATTAGATACAGGGGAAGATTATGCATGCCTGATTCAGAGGTATTGAAACGTGAGGTTTTGTGCAAGGCTCACGGTTTGAGGTTTATTATTCATCTAGACAGTACCAAGATGTATCTGGACTTGAAGAGGCATTACTGGTACGACAACATGAAGCGAGAGATAGCCGAGTTCGTTTCTAGGTGTCTTACATGTCGACAGGTGAAGGCCGAGCATCAGAAACCAGCGGGGCAGCTCAAATCTTTAAAGATTCAAAAGTGGAAGTGGGAACATGTGACGATGGATTTCATTTCAGGGTTTCCGCTGACAAAGAGAAATTACAACTCTATTTGGGTGATTGTAGACCGATTGACCAAATCAACGCATTTTATTCCGGTTCGCATGACTCTGACGGTTGAGGAGCTGAGGAGATTATATGTGAGAGATAGTACGTCTATACGGGGTTCCAGTGTCTATAGTATCTGATCGAGATGCCAGATTTAGCAGTAACTTTTGGAAGAGTTTTCAGCAAGCTATGGATACAAGATTGGATTTTAGTACAACGTTCCACCCACAGACTGATGCTCAGACGGAGAAAGTTTACCAGATCCTTGAGGTTATGCTTCAGGCTTGTGTTTTTGACTTCAGGGGTAGTTGGGACGAGCACCTACCTTGGGCTGAGATTGCATATAACAACAGTTTCCAATCGAGCATTGGGATGGCAACTTATAAGGCTTTGTATGATAGACCTTGCAGATAACCGCTGAGTTGGGCAGAGATTGGTGAGCAGAGTTTACTGGGGCCAGACTTGATTCATGAGGCTACTGATGCAGTTACTATTATCAGAGATCGGTTACATACAGCACAGAGCCGACAGAAGAGTTAAGCCGACATTCACAGGAGACCTCTAGAGTTTGAGATTGGTGATCATGTTTTACTGAAGGTTTCTCTGATGAAGGGCGTGATGCATTTCAGTAAGAAAGGGAAGCTAGCTCCAAGGTTTATTGGCCCGTTCGAGATTCTAGCCAGAGTTGGAGAGTTAGCTTATCGTCTGGCATTGTCACCGCAGCTGGATAGAGTTCGCGATATATTTCATGTTTCTATGCTGAGGAAGTATGAGCGGGATCCTACTCATGTTATTGATTGGGAGCACCTAGAGGTTCAAAAAGATGCCTCGTATAAAGAGCATCCGGTGTGTATTTTGGACCGTGAGGAGAAGATTCTTCGCAGCATGGTTATTCCTTTTGTGAAGGAGCAATAGACTCACCATGATCCTAGTGAGGTATCTTGGAAGTTAGAGGCAGATGTGAAAGGCCGTTATCCGCATTTGTTCTCAGATTGAGGTATGTGTAGAATTTCGGGGCAAAATTCTCTTATAGGAGGGTAGAATTTAGTGTCTCAGATTTTTTTTATTTTTTATTTTACTTTAATTGGTTATTTAATATTATTATCATTCATACATCATACCTCACGCATTCATATTCATGTCATGCATCTTGCATCGCATCTCTTTTTCTCTCATCAGAGCTTTGTGTTCTTCTTTACCCCTTTTATGTGTTTCAGTGGTTCAGGTGGTTTTTAGGCGATAGAGGTTGTGTTTTGTGTTTGGGGACCCATAGTATGGGATGGCGGAGTTGTTGTTCTTGTTGTATGGTGGTGGTGTTTGAGTGTGGGCTGTTTCTGTGTTTGGGTGTTCGTGGAGGAATTTGGGATTTTCCAGTAGTCGTTCGAACGAGATTCATAGTCTATCGAACGAGTTTACTCATCTCCTGGAATTTGGCCCAAGATCTCCAAGTCGTTCGAACGAATTCTGTGTCCATTCGGACGACTGTATCTATTCGCACGACCCAGTTTTCGTTCGAACAACCTATCTAACGACTAGACATATCTCCTGGAATTTAACCAAAGGGAATGTTTTCGTTCGAACGACCTTTCGATCGAATGTTGTGTTTCTAGGATTTCTTTCCTTTTTGGCTTTAGTCGCTCGAACGAGTTTACCATTCGTTAGAACGACCATCGTAACCTTGGTTTGATTTATTCTTTCTTGTCTTTCTCTTGGGGTTTAGTTTTTCTTAAAGAGAGAGAGGGAAAGCTCTAGAGAGAACCTTGGAGAGGGTTTGGAGAGAGAGAGCTTGGGAGAGAGTTTAGAGAGGGCCTAGAGAAAGGATCATCTTCTCCTCATCCCCGATCGTCAGCATCCCCGATTTCGGTAAGTCTTCCCCAATTCCCTTTTCCCCTAGTTTTCCTAACTCTCTCAAATTTGTGGCTAGTTTGATTGTTGGGTTGGGTTTATTGTCAGGTTCTTGTGTTGTTTTGGTTGTGATTGGTTGATTGCCATGGTTTTCGGTGTTCCGGTTGCCGAGGGGCGGAACTAGGTTTTGGAGTACGGATCGTGATTTTTGCTGGGATTCAAGCTTTATATCAGGCGAGTGTCCCTCCATTGTTAAATTCCTATACTAGTTTAACCTGTGCTAGTTAGAGTATGCAATTTGACAGTGAGGTGTTTGTGATTTTGTTTCTAACTATATTTGCTTCGTCTGTCGTAGTAATTGATTCTGCATTGTTGTTTCCTATGGGTAGGCATGTAGGGTGTGTTTTCCTTTTTGTTTTAGCAAATTATGCATTGTGGGGTATTCTCGTGGGTAGTCCTTGACTACTGTGCTCTAGTTGGTGAAGACTGATGTTGTTGGACGTTGTGATTGGTCAATTAGTCGCTATTCGTCTGTGCTTGGATGTTGTGACTGAATAATTAGTCACGGTTGCATTGGTATTAGGATTGTTGCCCTCTCTCGGGCAAGTGTTATCATGTGTGTAGGCCGTGAGGGCGGCTGTGGCATTTGATCCTTGGGATCATGTTTCATTATGGGTTTCTTTTATTCTTTTAACTTAATTGGATCAAATACATAAACTCACTCCAAATTGGCCGGCCCCCGATAGGTTCGAAGGATTCCTAGCTCGGGCTGAAATAGTATGGTGAGTTCTGGCTGAGATACTTTCATACCTGAATACCATCCTGGAGTATGGAATGGTATGAGATAGTTCCCCTCTGGTGCCAGCACTATCCTGAGAGGTTGAAATACTAATGAATTCGAAAAATTTGAGGGCGATGGCTCCTCGGGTTGAAACCCCTATTCACTATGATCAAGTGGTAATATCCTAGCCGGGTCAAGCTTAAAACAAATCGAACCCATTTTATCCATCTGAGGTCTCTTTAAGGTTATATTGTATTAGTGGCTAATCAGTCCAATACTCTGAATTTTAGGGCGAAGTTCTTGTCTTCATGATAGCATAAACATTCACTTTAGGACCATTTTAAAATCATATCATATTTTATCGCATCATATCACATCACATCAGCATATCTTGATTCCATTTCCTCTTCCCCTGTAGGTCCTCCCACACTATTTTTTACCTTATATATATATCGCAGTGCCTTTTACATTCCTTATCCCATGCACTTCTTCTTCTTTCTCTGCACTAGTTTCATTAGTATGTTGTTTAGCACTATTGGGTTATTAGTGAGCCGTGGTTTTGCTCATCCTCGTATTTTCCCCCCTTTCAGAGGCAGAGTAGTAGCTGGTTCTTGCTGAGGGTTTTCAGCTGTGTTGCTGACAGTTTTGGTAGCTGATGAGAGGAGTTGGAGAGTATTTTAGGTAGGTTCTCAGCTTTGGACGTTGTTCAGTATTCGAGATATTGTATTTACATTTTGGTGATGTATATATATCTTTTGCTTCATCTTCTTTTCCTTTTACTCTGATGATATTGCTATAGTCAATGACCGAGCCTGAACTTGTACATGGCATGGTTGTTTGTGGGGGTGAATCAGTTGGATTCCCTGACCTGCACATTTCGAATGATAGTAATTCATCTAGCAACCAATTATTAGAAATTGGAGCGTGATAGAATGCCCTAGGTTAAGAATCTTAAGGTCAAATATTTTATGTTTCAATTTGAATTATTCAGAATTAAATTGGATTAGAGAGATATTCGGAATAATCGGATAAGAGGGTATTCAGAATAATTATATTGGATGGTTTTTGGAATAATCGGATCGGAAAATTTGAAATAATCAGATCGGAATAATCGGATTATAATAATTTGGAATAATCGGATAGGAATAATTCTGAATAATCAGATCGGAATAATCGGATCAGAAAATTTGGAAATTCGGAATTGCACACAACTATTTGATTCTGATCCAAATTTTTTCAAGAAAATTCAGAAATCGGATTTTTGGTAATCGGAATTGAAAAATATGGTTCCAAAATTTGAAATATCTTATCAGAAATTTGGACAAAAGTTGTAACCTTAATCATGGGTGAGTGGTGTTGGCTGAGAAGATCATTCTCTAATCGTTGCCTGACGCTATTATTTTCTTAATTCTGATACAGCTTATTATTAATTTCGTGGATGCTTGTTTTTATGATTTTTGACTTGTAATATGTAGTCTGTTTGGTTGAATTAGATGAACCAATAACCGACCTATAATATATTAGATGGGTAGGTCGAATTGGGATGAACCAATAAGCGGTATATAATATATTAGAAGATTGAATTGGCTGAAACAATAATTTTGTATATAGATATGTTGGTCGAATTGGGATGAACCAATAAGCGACCTTTAAAATATTAGAATACTGAATTTGCAAAAGCAACAATTCTGTATATAGATGTATTGGTCGAATTGGGATGATCCAATAAATGACCTGTAATGAATTAAAAGATTGAATTGGCCACAACAATAATTCTGTAAATAGATGTGTTGGTCGAATTGGGATGAACCAATAAGCGACCTGTAATGTATTAGAAGATTGAATTGGCTAAAGCAACAATTCTGTATATAGAAGTGTTGGTCGAATTAGGAGTAACCACTAAGCGACCTGTAATCTATTAGAAGATTAAATTGGCCGAAGTAACAATTCTGTATATAGATATATTTTTCGAATTGGGATGAACCAATAACTGACCTGAAATGAATTAGAAGATTGAATTGGCCGAAGCAACAATTTTGTATATAGTTGTGTTGGTCGAATTAAGATGAACCAATAAGTGACCTGTAATCTATTAGAAGATTGAATTAGCCGAAACAACAATTTTGTATATAGATGTGTTGGTCAAATTGGGATGAACCAATAAGCAACCTGTAATACATTAGAAGATTGAATTGGCCGGAGCAATAATTTTGTATATAGATGTGTTGGTCAAATTGGGATGAACCAATAAGCGACCTGTAATATATTAGAAGATTGAATTGGCCGAAGCAACAATTTTGTATATAGATGTGTTGGTCGAATTAGGATAAACCAATAAGCGACCTGTAATATATTAGAAGATTGAATTGGCCGAAGCAACAATTTTGTATATAGATGTGCTGGTCGAATTGGGATGAACCAATAAGCGACCTGTAATGTATTTGATAGGTGGTCAAATTGGGATGAACCAATAAGCGACCTGCAATAGATTATGTAATTTGATGGTCTAATTGTGCAAGCCAATAACCGACCTGTAATATTTTGGTTGAGCTAAATTGGTAATGAGGTCAAACATTGTGTCTGAAGCTAATAATTTAAGAATAGTGAATCAATTCTGCTTTATAGGCGTACTGGCCAATAGGTAAGTAGAGCCGAGATTCCAGTCAGTATACAAAAGCTATCAGCAATAAGGCACAAATTGGGATGAGCAAGTAGGAAGCAAGACCGACTCCCTCCCATCCAAGGAATAAAATCATAAAGTTTTCCCCTTTTACCAGTATTAGTATCGTCGAGGCGATTGTTCCTATCGTCAGAGCGATGGAGAAGTTTTTTGAATGCCAACTAAAGAGCGAAACTTCATGATCAAATTTTTGCAAATCCAAATTAATTACGCCTAAAGAACGGAGCCAATGTGTACCCCCAAGACAACGACGCAACCGCGATAAAACCCGATGTTCGTCGCGAGAAAACCCGGTGTCGACTGCGAGAAAACCCATGAAGGGATTGATATTGTTCTACCAAAAAAAACCCAATCTTACGTATCACTGCCGTCAAAATTAAAGAAAATCAATACAAGTATAATGCCCCTATAATTGAAACTGTAGATTCCCAAACTGATGAACAACTTGGTATTGTTGTTGTTGGAAAACAGGAGTAACGTCTTCTCATTATTGATGTGGTTTGTTGTATTTCAAGACTTGACCAAGCTGAGCTAAGACAACATAAGATGTGAGAATTTATCGATGAAGATGAAGCTCATTTAATGGTTGTTTTGACAGAACTGAACCTTGTGTACGCCATTATGTTGTGTACACCATAATACTCGATGATTTCATGACGAGTTTCGGCCTCCTATAACGAGGTTAATTGTCGAGCTTGTGTGAGAAAATATCTAGAGCTCGCATTCGAGTTCGTTTGCGAGATCTAGACCTCCTAAGCTTGATGATAAAAGATTTTTCGAATTGGGAAATGAACTGTCTCGATAATGTGAAATGAACTGTTTCATCGGCGTGAAACGAACTGTTTTGTTGGCGTGAAGCGAACTGCTTCGTAGTTATGATATGAACTTCTTCTGACTTGTGATACGAACTGATTCGTACTTTTCTTTTAAAAGTAGAATAGCAATCTTATTTTGATTAGATTTGCATGGATTCAACGATCATGATTATTCTCATCGTTAAAGATTTTTGAGGATGGATTCTTCACGGCGGCAACAGTAGTAGTGAGATTAGAAAGTATCCCAAAATCTGGCCTTGCAACGGTTCCTTGGATAACTCCACAAGATAAAAACTTCTCAATTTTTCATAAAGTGGAGGAATGTGTTGGGCAATGAATATCTCCTTAGGTTGAGATGGATCATGAATTTCGATTTCCACAATTGTTCCGTTTTTTTATTCATGACATCAAACATGCCCTCATAACAAATAAAAATCCAAATTTATTTATGGTTTAATAAAAGACCATTCTTTGTCACCGGATTTGAAGAGAGTCAGCTCGTTATGATTTTCTGTAGATTCCCATAACGACAAACTCTGAAAACCGGGACAGACCTTTTGGACATACACCGGTGAACTTGAAAGAGTAACCATCCGTAGCTTGAACCACAACACCACATACAATAAGGAACTGATAACTTGAATTTGGGATTTCCATACTCGAAATCCTGAAGGTATCTAGTGTAGAAAGGTAGTCTGAGTAGGGGAACTCTATATATCACTACATTCTGCAATGATAACAAATTTTAGATGAACATAAGCGACTCTACGCCTGATGAGATCGCGAGGGCTAGTTATTTTATCAAATGTCAAAGATAGAAGATGGTGCGATATAAATAGGATTTCGAGATCGAAAACAGAGTAGAGAGAAGGGTTTTTCAAGGTATGCAGCCATGATTTGCAAACGAAGATGGAACCTTTCCATCGTTCTTCTAAACTGAGTCGAGATAGTATGTATATTAAGCACTTATAACCCCGGCGAGCGTATCCATCTTCGACACATAATGCTTTATCGAAATAGCCCCACAAGGAAAAACTGAATTCGACGACGACGACGACGGCAACGAATGAAATTTATTCGACATTCTTAGATATGTTGCAGCAAGACTATCTGAGATATTCATGATTGTTTAATAATTTGTGTAAATTTTTGAATACCAGCAATTTGAAAACAGTTAAGCATCTAAAACATCATGAAGGGATTAATATTTTTGATCAAAGACCTACCATTGTTTAGGTCGGGAAAAACTCGAACTCGATGCAAAGACCTTTTTTCGAATTGTGGGTATGAAAATGTGGAGCTCAACTTTGAGGATTGTAGTCACAGGAGTATAGTGACCTGCTATTGTGGAGGTCGATCAAACACCTGCCATTTATGAGGTCGAACGAAGACCAAGCTCGATTCAGAGAGATAGAGAGTCTTATCATTCTTTGGCCTAGGTCGACCATTATTCCTTGAATCTCGAATGACCAATTATTCAGAGCTTAATTTAAATCAGATGAATGAGCTCTCTGTGCTGGAGCTCGAATGAGAAATTACCCAGAGCTCGAGTGCAAGAGGATACGTGAATCAAGTGACAGATATGAACATTGTATATGCCATAATACTCGACGATTTCGCAACGAGTTTCGGCCTCCTGTAATGAGGTTAGTTGTCTATCAAACCCAAATTGGCAGAGAACATATTGCCAAACACCAACGGAAGAGTACGTTGTTCCCAAATCGATAACAATTGCTGGTCCTTCGCCTTTGCCAGACATTGCTAGAGCGTGAGAAGAATATGAAGAGGGGAAATTAGGGTTAAAAAACTCCAAATCTTTGCTCGGAGATGATCTAAGAACGGAGAAAATTAAATCCCATCTCGAAGCAAAGAAATGTAAATGCATATTTTAGAGATATGATTTAAGATTTAGAGGGAAAAACTATCGATTGATAGAGAAACACAGATTTTAGATAGTGAAACTCTCTTTTAACCTGAGAGAGAGAGAGAGAGAGAGAATTAACCGCGAAAATAAAATCCATGTTGAAAGAGAAAGGAGGTAAAATGTATTTGTGGCTCTAGTTTCACAAAAAATAAGAATGCTGAGAGAGTAAGAAACAGAGAAACAACCACCTCACATGTTTATGGTCGGCATTATGTAGAGAAATAATCAGTGGTTTCGGAGATAATAGGTTTGAGAACTTCGTTCCCACAGATGGTGCCAAATGTAATAGCCTAATTCTAGGATTTGGACTTAACCTTTACACCATATGTAATCAGAACCCAAATAATAACGCAAAAGTTTAGCGTAGAAAATCTTTGAATAGATTAAAAACCACAACCTCTCTTGAGGATTTTAGAAAGAGAGAGATGCTATTGAGAATGTTAGCTATTAACAGGATGTTCTGTAGAGACTTTCTTGATATCAAAAGTCTCCCCTTTCTCTGTAGTTTTATGGTCCTATTTATAGGTCTTATAATATGAACGTTTTATGACCGTTATCTGCTTTAATGGTGAACGTTACAATTTTTGGTTTTGATGAGTCTTCATAATGATTGTGTAACAGCATAAATAACTCCTTTTCTTTGTAACTTCTCCATAAATGTTTCACGTGAATGTTGACGAAGTCGAGTGGTCGTATGATGGCCGAAGATGGAGCTTGAGTCCAAGATACGGAATAAGCTCCTTACAATTCCCTAGTGCACAATCAACATTGAGACACCAACTGAATTGATCTGGATTGAATACCAAAACTATTACCTAGTGCACAATCTACATTGATACAATTATAATACCAAAATGATTATTCCATTATAAAACCTTGACTATTACAATGAAGCCATACGCTACTTATAAGAAAATAGCAAACCCCTAATCAAGAGAAAGTATCTAAAATACCCTAATACTCAAATACCTAAACTACCCTTACAAGATATAAGTATCTCTAATACCTTCGCTAAAACTCACGATGAGTTTGCCAAAAAAAAAAAAAAAAAAAAAAAACGATGCCAATGTGATTGCCTTTGTAATTAATACTTCCACTGTTATGAGATGTGATTGCTACTTCCATTACTATGGGATGTGAATTCTATCTATTGCAATGCTACTTCAAATTCTACTACAACTGCGATACTATGCTATGTTATACGATTCATTAAACGACATAGAAACACCATAAAGTACCTAATATCTCTCAGACAATCCACCATCAGCTTCATTATGTGAAAAAAAATCAAATTTAGAATAGCTGAGATCCGGAGGAAAAGAATCAAAAGAACTCATCAACCATAAAACTCAAATAAGAAAATCGTTGTAATTAGAGAAAGAAAGAGTGAACAGAAGTTATGATGTGGCTCTGACACAATGCTACAATTGTAATACCAAAACTATTATACCATTACAAAACCTTGACTATTACAATGAAGCTATAAGCTACTTATAAGAAAATAGCAAACCCCTAATCAAGAGGAGGTACCCAAAATCATAGCAAACCCCTTCCCTCATCTGAACCTGGGGGCTCATCTACTCTGACGTTGTCTCAAACAGCAAAATAGTTGTAAAAACTCATGTCTGCCTTGAACGCATTTTTTAGTTTGGTTGTCGAGCCTACTTCAACACCTTCAATTCCAAAAGTTGTAAAGATGACATCGTCAAGGAAAAGAATTGCATAGCATAACATAGGACAGTAGTAACATAGAAATAGATGGTAAGCACATAGCATCGTATAACAGTGGAAGTAACAATCTCATCGTATCATATCACATATCAATTGAAGTACTAATTGCATTGGCATTGACATCGCTTTTCTTTTCCTTTTGTTCTGTTTTGGCAAACTCTCGATGTTTCACATCGTAAATTTGAGTAGGGGTGTTAGAGATAATATGTTATAGGTCTTATGGGCATTTTAGGATATTAGGGTTTTCATGTTTTCCTATAAGTATATGTAATAGTCTAATTCTTATTCATTGAATAATATATAATCTTTTGCAATTGTCTAACATGGCATCATAGCAAAGTTTACAATGTATTACATCAACATCTCTCTCTTTCTTTCTAATTGTAACAACCACCTCTACTCTCTCAATCATAGTATCAAATCTCTTTCCCATAAGCATATCCATTGAAATCACATATCTTTCTACAGAGTTCTAGTTCATCTCTCTAATCAATCTAATCGAATTCCCATCTATATCTCTTGTGACCTGTCATAGCATAACATCAGTTTGGGGTTCTGTTATTACAATCAATTTGACCAATCTAGGGTTTGTTGTGGTGATGGGATGTGGTAATCACTAGTACTTGTGACAAATTTTCTAAAAATAAAGAGGTGATTGGAGGTTCCATAGCTTTTATGGACTGGTAATTGGGTAATTCTTGCTCTCCCAAGTTTGCTTTGGATTTTGAATATGGTTTGTAGGATTGTTTCTAGTTTCATACAATCTAGTTTGTTTGCTTTGAAATCTGGTGGGTTTCATAACATAACTTCTATTGAATTGTGATACGTTGGCATTCATTTTAGGCTTTTGTTTGCTTTTAAAATTAGGAGATACAAATTGGTACTTAGAATTTGGTTGGGAATTTTTATTGATATGGCAGCTACTCATGAGGTTTCGCTTCAAGCGATTAGTGCGAAATTAAGAGGTGATAACTATGCCTATTAGGCACATGTTATGAAAAACTTTTTACCTGAGCTCAATAAAGTTATATCTGATAGTAAGGCAGAGAATTATAAAAAATTGTTGGCTATTTGATAAAGAGATAATTAAAAGATTATTACTTGGATTAACAACTCTGTTGATCTTTCAATTGGAATGCATCTACCTAAATTTGAAACAGCAAAAGAAATTAGAGACTGTTTGAAGAAATTATATGTGCAATCCAACTTCACAAAAAGGTATTAATTGGAATCTTATATTAGAGTTGTTCGACAAGAAGACAAGAGTATTTAGGAGTTTTGCTCTATTTTAATTGGTCTCTGGGATCAGTTAGCACTCATAGAACCTACTAGACTCAGCGCAGTAGAGTTATATACAAAGTATAGAGATGAACAGAGATTAGTTCAGTTTCTTATTGCTCTTTACGATGATTTTAAGGTACTTTGTGGTTCTATTCTTCATTGCAAATCCCTTCCCTATGTTAATACAGTCGTTAGTAAGTTATTGGCTGAAGAAGTGTATCTCAAAACCCACACATGAGCTCGTATATGGAAATAGTTTTGGTATTTAATCCAGATCTATTCAGTTGGTATCTCAAAATAAATTGTGCAAGTCTAATGTAGAGACTACTAATAATTTATTTTTTGACTATACTTTTCCAGGAGAATTTAGAGTTGGTTAGGAGACTTATTTGGTATCAAAATTGATAAGTATTAGCTAAAACATGTCATTCAACTCGCAAACCACTACAATTTTTATGTTGAAGATCTATGGGTGAATGGAGTTATGGCTTATCTAAACTCAATTTTGTTTATCAAGAACAAAATTAATCATAACATTCCAGCTCCTTATGTTACTTTTATCAAACAACTTATCCATACTGCTATACATGACCCTACGTCCAGATCTAAAGGGTTTATGACAATAACCAGGTAGAAATGACTCTCATGAGCAATCTGCAAATTAGTTTTAAAAGAAGGAAAGCTCCCTAGATTAGATCATGTATCTGGGTGTTCCCAGGGTATGAGGAAGTCAAGATAAACTGTGATGGATCAAGACTTGGTAATCCAGATACAGCTGGCACTGGTTCTACTTTCTGAGCTCACAATAAGGATTTCTTGGGGTCCTACTGGTGAACATTGGTATTACAACATCATACTATGCTGAATATGGTAGTATCCTGTCTGCTATTAATACTGCATTGGACAACAACCTGCTAAAGGTGTTCTTAGTTTCTAACTTTAAAGCTATAATCAATGCCTTTATAAATAACAAAATTCCATGGGAACTCAGGGATAGATGGGAACACATCTCCTCCTTCGAATTAGGTTCAAACACTCCAGGAGAGAGTATAATTTCAGTGCTGATAATGTTGCAAACATAGCTGCTAGAATGACTCCTCTTACTAAAGTTTGGCATACTAGTAGACTTATCTTCTTACACATGATTGACGTCCCTTGGGTGGAATATTTTAGATTTGATTACTCTTTTAATAATGTAATATTATAACCCTTCGCTATTATTTGGAGAATTATAGGACTGGTCTGTAATATCATATTATTTCTTCAATATATTTCCTTACCTTTTGCGGAAAAAAAAACCTAGTGTTGTATGAGATAAAATATCAAACTGAAAATTTCTTCTATGCACTAATATAGATCGTCTCATCAATCTAGTTTCTTTTGCATTATTCACGGACCATATAGTAGTTGGAGAGTTCATGTGCCCTTGCTTCTTCCTTTTAACATGCCAATTTTTTGTAGACTGGCTATCGTTAGGCATATCTACTAAGATAAGAAGATATTGCTAAAGAGCAGGAATACGAAATTGATTTGTATCATTGCCATGTATAACATTTAGTACATGAAGTTAGGACATATAACTTACTAGGAACAGATAAGTTATTCGATTGTTGGATATCATCTACCACAGCAGCAATAGTATATGAAGTTATATTTGAAGCACTTCTAGTATCAATAAGACATCACCTCCTTTTAACCAAGTAAGATATAGGTAGCTTCTTTTGAGATAAAATATTTGACCAAAAATTCCTTCTTTACGTTAGTATTGATCGTGTAGTGTCCCGGATTTTTTATTTTTTATTCTATTTTATTTATCATTATGCGTCACGCATCCATATTCATACCATACATCATGCATCATCCCTTTTTGCATCTGCATTTCCTTCCACTTATCAGGTTTTTTGTTTTCTATGTTCGGTGGTTTTGGTGGTTGGGCGGAGGAGTTTATTGTTGTTGTCTTTCTCGGGGAAGCCCATAGTGGCTTGGTGTTCTCGTTGTTGCTGTTGCTGTTGTGTTGTTATGGTGTTTTCAGTGTGGGTTATCTATGTGTTTGGGTGTTCGTGTAGATTTGGGAAAATTGGGATTTTCCAGTAGTCGTTCAAGCGAGATTCATAGTCGTTCCAACGAGTCGACTTATCTCCTCGATCTTGGACCAAGATCTTCTAATCGCTCGAACGACTTCTGGGTCCATTCGCACGACTTCCTTGTCCATTCGTACAAACTTTTTTTTCGTTTGAACGACTTTGGTACCTCCCGGGAAATTTTGTCCTCATACCCTCTTCGTTCGAACGACCTCCTTTTCGTTCGAACGACTCTGGCGGCTGTTTTCTTCCTTTTGGTTTTCATTTCTTCATTTCATTCCTCTCTCTTTCATTTCTCTTCGTCTCTCTCCAATTAACCCTCTCCCTCACTTAATCCTTGCTCGATCCTCGGAGATTGGCAATCATTATTGGGCGGATTCAAGGCCAATTCATCGGTGAGTGTTTCCCCTCTTTCCTCACTAATTTGTGATTCGTATTACTAGGGTTTATGATTGTGGTTTGATTTGGGGTTTTGCAATTTGTGGAGTGCATTGTTGCAGGTGTTGGGTTGTCGGGTTGGCGTGATTGTTCCCGGTGGTGTTGAGATTGGTTGTTCCGTCGTTTGTTGGGTTTGCTATTTGCACCTTATCAGGCGAGTGTCCCTTCATCGTTAAATTCCTATACTAGTTTAACCTGTGTTAGTTAGAGTATGCAATTTGGCATTGAGGTGTTTGTGAGGTGGTTTTGAACTATATATGTCTCATATGTCATTGTAGTTGATTCAACATTATTGTTTCCTATTGGTTAGGCTTGTAGGGTGTGTTCCCCTTTGCTCTTTTAGGGAGTTGTACATTATGGGGTATTCTCGTGGGCAGTCCTTGACTGCTGTGCTCCAGTTGGTGAGGACTGATGTTACTAGACATTGTGACTGGTCAATTAGTCACTGTTCATCTATGCTTAGATGATGTGACTGATCAATTAGTCACTGTTGCATCTACGTTAGGATTGTTTGCCCTCTCTCGGGCAAGGGTTATCCTGTGTATGGGCCGTGGGGGTGGCTGTGGCGCTTGATCCTTGGGATTTAGTTTCATTGGTGTTTCTTTTATTCTTTTAACTTAACAGGATCGGATACATAAACCAACTCTACGTCGGCTAACCCTCGATAGGTTACCAGGATTCCTACATCGGGTTGAAATAGTGGGGTGATTCTTTGGGGAAAAGTACTACCATATCTATTACCCATCTAGGAGTGTGGGATGGTATGAGACAGTCCTCAAGTACCGGGCATCATCCTCCGTAAGGAATAAAATTCGGACGTTGTCTCTGTGGGTTGCAAATCCCAGAACACTCTGATCAAGTGATAATATCCTTTAGACTGGCCGAGCTTGGACAAGAAATTGCACCATTCTATCCAACTGAGATTCTCGTTAAGGGTATTATGCATTAGCAGTTGATCAGCCCAATACTTTGAATTTAGGTTTAGTTCTTATTTTCATAACATCATAAACATTCACATTAGGACAATTTAGTTTCATATCATCACCATATCATATCATCTCATCACATCATCCATCATTAAGGATAATTGTGGGATTATCCTGGTTCATTATATCATTTCATCACAGTACCCCAGTATTATTTTTCTTACTGCCTGCAATCATATATGTATATTTCTCTATTTTCGTACTTATAGATTTCTGCATTTTATTATATTCTTTATCACACTCATCTCTCCTCTTTTTTTGCACTTGTTATATTAGTAGGCTGTTTAGCCTTGTTGGGCTTTAGTGAGCTGTGGTTTTGCTCACTCACGCTTTGTTCCCCCCTTTCAGAGGTGGAGTAGTTGCAGGCTTTACTGAGAGTTTTAGCTGTTGGTTCTAGGTGCTTGCAGTTGTTGTCCCTGTTCCAGTTTTAGAACCCTCTTGTATGATCCCAGCCCTTGACGTTATTTTGTATTCGAGATATTGTATTTACTTTTATAGTTGAAGTGTATATATCTTTTACTTCCGCTTTATCATTTTGCTCTGATAATATTGCTATAGTCAATGACTGAGCCTGAAGTTGTCTATGGCTCGGCTGTTTGTGGGGGCAAATCGGTTGGATTCCCCGACCTGCACATCCTGAATGATAGTAATTGGTCCAGCTACCGATTATTGGATTTTGGGGCATGACAGACTTGGTATCAGGGCTACAGGTTAATCCCTATCTCTGGTCTAGCAATCATATGATGAGTAATTCCTTCTAGATGAAGTTAGGATCGATTCTTTTTGGTTTTACGTATTTTATCATTTTTCCTCCTTTCCTGAGGTGTGCCTTCTATTCTGTAGATGGCTAGAGGTGGTAGAGGCAGAGGCCGTGCAGTTGGCCATGGCCGCAGAGGTTTATGCAGTGGTGCACCTGTTGACGAGTTGGTGCTTAGTCTGGAGAGTTTGGGGTCTATCTCTATTGAGCAGGGTGTTCCTCCAGCTCCAGTAGTTCCAGAGCTGCCTGTTATTTTACCTACCCCCGCTTTCCTGGCATTTCAGCAGAGATGAGACAATTTATGGAGAGTTTCACAACTCATTTTCAGTAGGCCAGGAGCCCAGCGGTTAGAGAGTACAACTATTTGGAGCAGCTTTAGAAATACAAGCATCCGACTTTTTCTGGCACTACGGTACCGTCTGAGGCCAAGACGTGGTTCAAGTCTATAAAGAAGACTTTGAACGCTATGAAGTATCGGGATGATTAGAGAGTGACACTTGCTACCTATCTCCGTTAGGGTGAGGCAGATCACTGGTGGGATACCGCCAAGAGGACCATAGTAGAGACTCCAGTGCTTTGGGCATCCTTTCAGGAGCGGTTCTTTGAGCAGCATTTCCCGCAGAGTTGCAGGGATGCATGCACCTCAGAGTTCTATATGCTTGAGCAGGGTGATATGAGTATCTCTCAGTATGATCAACATTTTAATGAGCTCTCTCGGTACGTTCCGTTTATTGTCCAGGATGAAGAGCAGCGTAAAATAAAATTTCTGAAGGGTCTTCATCCGTACTTTAGGAAGTTCTTGATTACTTCGGGGGCTAGTTCATATAGAAAGGTTTGTTGAAAGCCTTGGCGATAGAGAAAAATGATATTGAGGAGCGCAAGTCCAAGGACTTGAGGAACCAACAGAGACAGGATCAGAGGGTCGATAAGGGCAAGGCCGTTCAGGGCCAGTACGAGAGGTTGGGTCCGAAGAGGCAAAAGTTGGGCGTTACTGATGGTGCATCAGACATATTTATGGGGAGACATCATTTAGATGGACCACAGCCTGCTTCCCGTTATTGTTGGAACTGCGGGGTGAGGGGGCATATTAAGAAAAGTTCTCCTAAACTAGACTGGGGCCCACAGCCATTGAGACAGTTTCAAGGTCCTATTGGTCACCAGCTGAGACTGCAGCAGACTCGGCAAAGGCAGTTTCAGGGTCCTCAGAGTAGACAGATGGTTCCAGGCCCTCAGAGTGGACAGAGACTGCAACATCTGATCAATCCGTAAGGCCAGGGACAGGGCCATGGGCAGAGCAGGATGTATGCAGTGGGCAGGCGAGGTGCTCACGTCGCTCGACCTATAGTGGAAGGTACGCTTCATAGTTCTTATTCGCCGGCTCGTGTTATTTTCGATTCTGGTGCATCACATTCATTCATATCATATGCATTCCACTGCACTATTGGTTTTGAGTCTTCTTTGTTACATGATGTGATTTCCGTGGTTACTCCTCTTGATTCTTCGGTTTCTATTTCTCGTATTTGTAGAGATTGCCCAGTAGTTGTGTGTGGTCGTGTCCTTTCAGCAGACCTGGTCGTGCTACTGATGCATGAGTTTGATATTATCCTGGGTATGGATTGCTTGTCGGCGCATCGAGTTATTTTAGACTATTTTGAGAAGATAGTTATTTTTAGTATTCCTGGTGAGAAACAGTTTGTGTTTGCTAGTTTGGAACAAGCGCGGTCCGGAGATGGTTTATTGGCATTTTTGGAGCTAGAGTTCTCGGGTGTTGATGTTAGTGTTATCCCGGTGGTGCATGACTTTTTCGATGTTTTCCAGAAGATTCTCGGTTTACCGCCGACGAGAGAGATTGATTTCAGTATAGATCTTTTACCTGGTACGGCTCCGATTTCGAAGGCTCCGAATCGTATGGCACCTGTTGAGCTGAAAGAGTTGTATGATCACATTTTTGAGTTGATGGATCAAAAGTTAATCCGACCTAGTACTTCACCGTGGGGAGCTCCGGTATTGTTTACGAAGAAGAATGACGGGTCTATGCGCCATTGTATCGATTATCGCGAGTTAAACAAGGTTACGATCAAGAATAAATACCCTTTAGCTAGGACTGAGGACTTATTTGACCAGCTTCGGGGAGCACAGTTCCTTTCGAAGATTGATCTCAGATTAGGTTACCATCAGCTGAGAATCAAGAAGGAGGATATTTCAAAGACAGCTTTCCGTACACGATATGGGCACTATGAATTTTAGGTTATGCCGTTTGGTTTGACAAGCTCGCCCACAACTTTTATGGAATTCATGAACCAGGTTTTCCGACCTTTTCTAGACTAGTTCGTCTTTGTATTCGTGGACGACATTTTGATTTATTCGAAGACCGAGGCCGAACACGGGGAAAACTTGAGAGTTTCCTTGCAGACATTGAGGGAGAATGAGTTATATGCAAAATTTGAGAAGTGTGATTTTTGGCAGAAGGAAGTGAAGTTTCTAGGGCACGTGGTGTCCAAGGATGGTATTGCAGTTGATCCTTCGAAAGTTGAGGCCGTTGCAGATTGGGTGCAGCCGACTAATGTTACAGAGATTTGCAGATTTTTTGGATTGGCCGGTTATTACCGTAGATTTATCGAGGGCTTTTCGCGGATTGTAGCTCCTTTGGCTCGCTTGATGCGAAAAGATGTCAGATTCATTTGGAATGACAAATATGATTCAGCTTTCGTAGAGTTGAAGAAGAGATTGACTACAACACCTGTTCTTATTGTTCCTTCCAGTGGACAGAAGTATATGGTTTACAGCGACGCTTCGCTCAGTGGACTGGGTTGTATTTTGATACAAGAGGAAAAGGTGGTGGCTTATACTTTGAGACAACTTAAGGTGCATGAGAGAATTTATCCTACTCATGACCTCGAGTTGGCAGCCGTGGTTTTTGCGTTAAAGATTTGGCGTCATTACCTTTACGGAGAGAGGTTCGAACTTTTTTCTGATCTCAAAATTTTGGGATAACTTTTCTCTCAAAAGGAGTTGAATATGAGGCAGCGCAGATGGATGGAATTCTTGAAGGATTACGATGTTGACTTACAGTATCACCCAGGGAAGGCAAATGTGGTGGCTGACGCTTTGAGCCGTTTACCTAGGGGATTCCTTGCACGTCTGATGATTCGTAAGTGGATGATGCTTCGCGATGTGGTAAATTCCGGGCTGAGTTTGTGTGCATGGGGTAGGGGTGGTTTTATTGCAAATTTGAGAGTTTAGCCTTCATTGATTTCACGAATTATAGAGGTTTAGCAGCAGGATGTTAGGTTACAGTCTTGGGCTTCAGATGATAGCAGACCAGATTAGACAGTTAGTTTAGATGGCAATATCAGATACAGGAGCAGATTATGTGTACCAGATTTAGAGGTATTAAAGCGTGAGATTTTGAGTGAGGCTCACGGCTCTAGGTACACTATTCATCCAGGTAGTACGAAGATGTACCAGGACCTGAAGAGGCACTATTGGTGGGACAATATGAAGGGTGAGATAGCTGAATTTGTTTCCAAATGTCTTACTTGTCAGCAGGTGAAAGCTGAACATCAGAAACCGGCAGGGCAGTTTTAAACTTTATATATTCCAGAGTGGAAATGGGAGCACGTGACGATGGATTTCATTTCGGGTTTATCGCGAACGAAAAAGAACCACAATTCTATTTGGGTGATTCTTGATCGATTGACTAAGCCAGCACATTTTATTCCAGTCCGCAAGACCTTGACGGTTGACGAGCAGAGCAGATTATATGTGAGAGAGATATTGCACCTACAGGGGGTTTTAGTGTCTATAGTGTTAGACCGAGATGCCAGATTTACTGGTAACTTTTAGAAGAGTTTCCAGCGATCTATGGATACCATATTAGATTTTAGCATAGCATTTCACCCCCAGACCGATGGTCAGATGGAGAGAATGAACCAGATTCTTGAGGATATGCATAGGGCTTGTATTTTGGACTTCAAGGGTAGCTGGGACGAGTACTTACCTTGGGAAAAATTTGCATACAACAATAGCTTTCAGTCGAGCATTGGTATTGCAACTTATGAGGCTTTATATGGTAGACCGTGCAAATCACCGCTGAGTTGGGCAGAGGTTGGTGAGTAGAATTTACTGGGGCCAGACTTGGTTTGTAAGACTACTGAGGCAGTTACGATTATCAGAGATCGGTTACGTACAGCACAGAGCCGAAAGAAGAGTTATGAAAATACTCGTAGGAGACCACTAGAGTTTGAGATCGGTGATCACGTTTTGCTGAAGGTTTCCCCGATGAAGGGGGTGATGTGATTCAGCAAGAAAGGAAAGTTAGCTCCGAGATTCATTGGACCTTTTGAGATTCTTGCCAGAGTTGGGGAGCTGGCTTATCGTTTGGCATTGCCATCACAACTGAGTGGAGTTCACAATGTATTTCATGTATCGATGCTCAGGAAGTATGAACGGGATCCTACTCACGTGATTGACTGGGAACACATAGAGGTTCAGGAAGATATCTCGTATAGAGAGCATCCGGTGTGAATTGTGGACCGAGAAGAGAAGATTCTTTGAAGCAAGGTTATTCCATTTGTGAAGGTTCAGTGGACTCACCATGATCCTAGTGAGGCTTCTTGGGAGTTAGAGGCGGATGAGAGGTAGTTATCCACATTTGTTCTCGGATTGAGGTATGTGGATTTTGGGTTGTGGAATTCTGGGGCGGAATTTCTTTTAAGGAGGGTAAAATGTAGTGTCCCAGATTTTTATTTTTTTTATTCTATTTTATTTATCATTATGTATCACGCATCCATATTCATACCATACATCATGCATCATCCCTTTCTGCATCTGCATTTCCTTCCTCTTATCAGGTTTTGTGTTTTTTATGTTCGAAGGTTTCGGTGGCTGGGCAGAGGAGTTTATTGTTGTTGTCCTTCTCGGGGAAGCCCGTAGTGACCTGGTGTGGTCGATGTTGCTGTTGTGGTCATTGTTGTTATTGTTGTTGTTGTGTTGCTGTTTTTCTTTCAGTGTGGGTTATCTCTGTGTTTGGGTGTTCGTGTGGATTTGGGAGAATTGGGATTTTCCCATAGTCGTTCAAACGAGTCGGCTTATCTCCTGGAACTTGGCCCAAGATCTTCTAGTCATTCGAACGACTTCTGTGTCCATTCGCACGACTTCCTTGTCCATTCGCATGAACTTTTTTTTCGTTCGAACGACTTTGGTACCTCCCTGGAAATTTTGTCATCATACCCTCATCGTCCAAACCACCTCCTTTTCGTTCGAACGACTCTGGCAGTTGTTTTCTTCCTTTTGGTTTTCATTTCTTTATTTCATTCCTCTCTCTCTCCTATCTCTCCTTTTCTTTCCAATTAACCTTCTCCCTCACTTAATCCTTGCTCAATCCTCGGAGATTGGCAATTGTTATTGGGCGGATTCTTGGCTAATTCATCGGTGAGTGTTTCCCCTCATTCTCCACTGATTTGTAATTTGTATTTCTAGGGTTTGCGATTGTGGTTTGATTTGGGGTTTTGTGATTTGCGGAGTGCATTGTTGCAGGTGTTGGGTTGTCGGGTTGGTGTGATTGTTACCGGAGGTGTTGAGATTGGTTGTTCTGTCGTTTGTTGGGTTTGCGGTTTACTCCTTATCAGGCGAGGGTCCCTTCATCGTTAAATTCATATACTAGTTTAACCTATGCTAGTTAGAGTATGTAATTTGGCATTGAGGTGTTTATGAGTTGGTTTTGAACTATATCTGTTTCGTCTGTCGTTGTAGTTGATTCAGCATTGTTGTTTCCTATTGGTTAGGCTTGTAGGGCGTGTTCCCATTTTGTCATTTAGGGAGTTGTGCATTGTGGGGTATTCTCGGGGGCAGTCCTTGACTACTGTGCTCCAGTCGGTAGAGACTGATGTTGTTGGACGTTATGACTGATCAATTAGTCACTATTCGCTTGTGCTTGGATGTTGTGACTGGTCAATTAGTCATTGTTGCATCAGCGTTAGAATTTACCTTTTCTCGGGCAAGGGTTATCCTGTGTGGGGGCGGTTGTGGCGTTTGATCATTGGGATCTGGTTTCATTGGGGTTTCTTATATTCTTTTAACTTAACGGGATCGGATACATAAACCAACTCTACTTTGGCTGACCCTCGATAGGTTACCAGGATTCCTACATCGGGTTGAAATAGTGGGGTGATTCTTTGGGGACAGGTACTATCATATCTATTACCCATCCAGGAGTATGGGATGGCATGAGACAGTTCTCATGTACCGGGCTTCATCCTCCGTGAGGTTAAAATTCCTTAGAATGCGCGAAATAAAGTTTGGACGTTGGCTCCGTGGGTTGGAAAGCCCGGAACACTCTGATCAAGTGATAATATCATTTAGACTGGTTGAGCTTGGACAAGAAATCGTACCATTGCATCCAACTGAGATTCTCGTTAAGGGTATTATGCATTAGTGGTTGATCAGCCCAATACTTTGACTTTAGGTCTAGTTCTTATTTTCATAACATCATAAACATTCACATTAGGACAATTTAGTTTCATATCATCACCATATCATATCATCTCATCACATCATCCATCATTTAGGATAATTGTGGGATTATCCTGGTTCATCATATCATTTCATCACAACGCACCAGTATTCTTTTTCTCACTGTCTGCAATTATATATGTATATTCCTCTATTTCCGTACTTATAGATTTTTGCATTTTTGTATATTCCTTATCGCACTCATCTCTCCTCTTTCTCTGCACTTGTTATATTAGTAAGCTGTTTAGCCTTGTTGGGCATTAGTGAGCCATGGTTTTGCTCATTCTCGCTTTCCTCCCCCCTTTCCAAGGAGAAGTAGTTACAGGTCTTGCTGAGAGTATCAACTGTTGGTTCCAGGTGCTTCCAGTTGTTGTCCCTGTTCCAGTTTTAGCCCTTGACGTTGTTTTGTATTCGAGATATTGTATTTACATTTTTAGTTGATGTGTATAAATCTTTTGCTTCCACTTTATCCCTTTACTCTGATGATATTATTATAGTCAATGACTGAGCCTGAACTTGTCTATGGCTCGGTTGTTTGTGGGGGCAAATCGGTTGGATTCCCCGACCTGCACATCCCGAATGATAGTAATTGGTCTAGCTACCGATTATTGAATTTTGGGGCGTGACTGATCGTCTTAACAATCAAGTTTCCTTTGAACTACAGACGGAGCATATAGGAATTCAATAGTTTTCTTTTATCTTTATACTAAGATGCTCATTAGGCTTTGATTGATTAAAGGTTGGCATACCTCCATAGATAAACACATAACTAAAAATGGGTCAACATAGATGATATGGACAACTACTAGGTAAAGATTTAGTTAAATTGATCAACTACGTATTGCTAAATTATAGAGTTATTCATAACTTAAACCATCAAATGCTTACAGTAGGATATTAATATACTTAAAATAAAGGCTCGCAGTAGGATATAAACAGGCTAACAAATTACAATTATAAAAAAGAAATTAGGTTAATATTTATTCATATGCATTAAAAAATATATATATACACACGTACCTTTAAATCTAATCTTTTCTACAGATGCATGGGGAATTATATTGTTATATTGATTGTTCTCATTCACAGAGTTGTATAGGCGGTAGAACTCCACAACCTGTGTGTATATGTAGCATAAGATGATCAACAAAAAGTTTGAGGCATAATTATGACTTAAAGAAAAAGATTTTTGAAAGTTAATGATTAACTCATTAAGAATAGATGGCTTGATAAATTGTGGAGTAAAATTTATGCAAAACGGGGAATAAATGTCTTTGATCTCCCTACAGAAGAAGATGAAATCATAATAATTTAAAAAAGTCACATCTAAAATAAGTAGTAATCTTCATTAACATGATGCGACTTTTAGTCGAGACGATGCATTATTGACGATTCTTTTTTAAAAGGATGGTGCCCAAACTTTTCTTTATTCCCAAATTATAGCTTCCACTACAATAATTACAATGGAAAAGGCCTTGAGATAAAATTCAGAACCTGAATGAAAAAAAGGCGAGATGAAAAATCGAAAACCACATAAAAAAAATTGGAATACGAAAGAAGATAGAGAGAAACCTCAACCTGATTTTGGTTGTAAAAAAGTACTTAGAAAATAGATACACCATTAAGTATCAAGAAAACAGATACCCACTCTAAAAGGACACATGGGTAGATTCAGATTGAGATTTCTTCTGGAGTAGATTACCCAAAATTGAAGAGAACGACATTCCATTATTGGGTTAAATGCATTAAAGTTACTCAACCCACTAGCAGAGCCACGTAGGGACCAGTAGAGACTCAATTTTTTGGCAAAACAAGATTTGTTTACTATATAATCGTCCCACTTGCTCATATCCCTATCAATTTTACCTTCCTCAAACCAAATCTTGTGCAGTCTAATATTCAAGTATGAGGGTAACTTTTTCAATTCCATTTGAAATATCTTGCTCAAATCTTCTATTTCCTTTATTATCTTTCCAATGTACTCTAGGGGGCTTTGTAAAAAATTTATGTAACTCAGGACTGTGAAAGAAAATCTCTTCCTTACCCTCTGATTATAAATAGAGCTAAACAATATGTAGTTTATCATCCCTACTTTCAGTTTGTTTAGGCCCTCCATTGTATTTTTTACAAACTCTGGATTTTAAGTCAGTGTGTTTTTTGCCCAATTCATCAAACTAATAGGTTTGTTGATATATGCTCACAAATAATAGCTAAGTTTGATCTCAAATTTTGGCTATTGCATTTGGATCTAACACTCTCAAGATTTGATTAACATTGCTATTGCATTTGGATTTATACATAAAATCTTTTAAATATCTTTAAAGTACACTAAATTCTTTTTGGGGGCGATGCTACTATTTTCACCCCTTGAGTTTGTAATTAGTGTTAGTGCTATGAAGTGTTTTGCTTATGTTATTACAATTCTATGTTGTTTGGTGACTTGGGTCGATTTGTTTAACGAAATATTGGATATATATATGGGTGGTCTTTAATTATGTATCCCACTTAATGCCTGTTAACGTTGTGATAATGGGTATATTGGTGCATGCAGGTGTGTATCTCTGGAAGAGAAGGGAAGGGAAGGAAGGGAACTGCTTCAATCACGAGACCTTTCATAAGAAACTAAGTTTTCATATATATCTTGTAGACCTGTACTACTCACATCATACATGACTAAGGGGCCATGAGTTGGAGTTTGATAGTACTTTGTGTTGGAACATAAATGTGTTTTTTAGCTGAGTATGAGTTTTGGTAGATCCATTGCAGATATTGCTAGATGACATTTAAGCTCTTATTTAATTCGATTTAAATGGTTTTTGAAGGTTTGAAGCTTGCTTATTTTGAAATAATGTCGAAAAAATGTGGTCAGGGAAAACAGATGTAGTTTTTTGTATGTTTGGCAGCTAGGAGTCGTTAAAGAGTGAAAGAAAAATATCTAAAATAACTTGCTAGTTACCAAGATCCTTTTAAGATGACACCCTAACCACATTTTTTGGATGTTTAGCTCATTTGGAAGATATTGAGAATAGGTGTGTGTTTATACAAATATTTCAATAGATGGTGGTTCGAACTCATCGATCTCTTCTTACCTTAAAACTATGATTCAAGTAAAACATAAAATAATTATAAATACCTATGAACTCGAATCCATGTAAAATAGGAGACCAAAATGCATCTTCATTATGAAACCCGTATCATACTGACTAGAAGGCTTAAATGCGCCAAAGTTACTCAACCCATTTATCATATTAATTGGAAGGCTTTTGTTTCAAGAAAAATAAGATAATATCATGAAAAAAATATCAATCCGGGAATTTAAAATTCAATAAACACAAATAGGAAAGAACAAATACAAAACGTAATCAACAATATCAAACCTATGAAGAGAGATGGAGAATTACCATAAATCAAGAAAACTTGAATCTTTTAAAATCCAAAGGAAGAACAAATTGGATCGAATTATTTCTTTAAAATTTTGATGTCATGAATCTTGAAGATGAACCATAAATCATGAAAAATGACAAATAAATTTGTTAATCACAGATGAAATCAAAGCTTCTGAAATCTATAAATTTTAAAAGAGAGAGATAACAGTACCCGTTTAAGTTTCGCTATGAATCTTGACTCCAATATGCAAAGAGAGAGAAAAAACATAAAAAAACAGAAGAGTTGCATCTCGGGAAGAAGCAAAACACTCTTTCACGGGGCTTTAGTTCCCGTCAAAACATGTGGCACAACATAAATAATTAAAAATGTTGACATGATGAAATTTAATAAACTGAAAAAAAGTGAAGTGGCAGAACTACAGCTGATTCTACAGATGGTGGGGAATTATATTGTTATATAGATTCGTGGTTATTACCTAAGGTCTAATAAAAAAATTAAAAATACACTGAGCTGCTTCTCAACCCTCAACTGGAGATGATTCAAGGAGCTTAAAGAGAAACACTGTTTGTGTATCAACTCTCAAGGCTTCGTTTCTTCTCTGACAAATTATCTCAAACAACAAGTACCACTCATTGTGAAAAAATGGCGACTTTCATAACAAATGAAGAAGCCTTAACATCATCATCTTCATCATTTAACTTTGCAGATTTCCATGAAGATGTCCAACTCTGCATCTTATCATTCTTAACACCCTCTGAGATCTCAGCTTTCTCCTGCACTTCGAAACCTTTCCCCTCACTCTGGCGAAGCGACACTAAGCTCTGGTTCTCCATGTGGTCTCAAAACGCAGATCAAGAAATGGGGTGATGGGAAAATAAAATTCAAGTTCTTGTACAATACCCTTAATCGGTGGGAGAATTTGATTAGGTTTTGGCGTTGATGCAATCGGGGTATATCCATGCCTCCTTTGGTTTTCTTTGAATGGGGTTCATATTTTATTACTGGGTCTAGGCAGGGGAGGAGCCAGAGATTTAAGAGTGGGGGTTCGGGAGCGGAGCCCCCGAAAAAAAAAATTAAGGGGTATTTCGAAATTCATGGATAAAATGTAACGGAGATTACCTTTGTTACATTTTGAAAATTTTAAGGGTTTTATCCAATCCCCCACATTACCTTATACAGAGATTACCTTCTACGGAGATTCATGGATAAAATGGAGAAAATTTTAAGGGGTATTTCGAAACATAGTTGGGAGCCATTACTATATATATATATATCGATCTTTGATCTTGGTAGACGGAGGTTCATCTTTATCAAAATCCTTGGTAGCCGATCTTTGATATGTTAGATATATATATATATATCGATCTTTGATGAGAAGGAAATTTGAAAAAAAAAAAGTGGGGTGCCGGGCACCCCCTAGTCGCCCCCCCCCCCCCCCCCCCCTAAATCCGACCCTGGGTCTAGGGTTTCGCCTTCGAAAATGGGTAATTACGGTGTGATCAAGAGTTCATTTTTGTGGATGGGGTTGTCTCCTAATGGGGAACCTTTGAAATTTTTTGAAACGGATTGTAAATTCGAGTCAAAAGGGGATTTTGAGAAGGCGGCTGAGTTGGGACTTTCGGACAACGATTTGGTTGCGGTTAGGGTTAGTTTTATTGGGAATAGACATTTTGTTGGGGAGGAGAATTTGGGGCATGTGAAGGATGTGATTGGGGAGGAAAGTATGCCGCCAGAGAGACGGGAGAGGGAACGGCAAGGAAGACAGGAATTGGAACTGAGATTTTTATTAAGATTGTTTACTGTTGTCCCACGCCATCACGTCCTTTGCAGGGTCTCTGGAAGGTACTTTTTCTATTCTCCCGTATTTATCCATTTAATTATGAAAAGTAGGTGCAAAATTTCTAGTGAATCTTCCTTTGCAAGTTATGCATTTGAAAATGTCAGCCTGGTTTCTACCATACCTTAATAATTTGTATATATGCTTCTTTATTGGAAACCTAAGGAACGTGCATAATTTTCAAAACAATGTTTACTCTGTAGGAAATATCTAGTTGAGCTATGGTTAAGTAAATCAAGTTCCGTACTAACTGCCTGTTGGAGTCAACATGAGAATTATACTTCCTCGTATCCACACCCTAACCCCTGATATGCCATTGGGCGTACTAACTGGTTTTGCCTCTACATACGAAAATCTAGAACATTTTCTGCTGTTGTTGTGAGATTAATAACACATATTGTCTCCCACTACTTTAATACCCACAATGTTTGAAAGAGAATCAAATTCCTTCTTCTCAAAGTGCTTGTGTGGCTTTTGCTTAGGGTCTTTTATCTTTTGAATGAAAAATCATATTAATAGTCTTGAGGAGAGATGAAGAGAGGAGCAACTTACAGAGGAGAAAGAGTAGAAGTAGGTCGTGCAAGCAACTCGACCAAGCAATGGTCCACCTCAGCCAATGGCATATTAAAGAATATCCCTTTGAAGCCTTGGGAAGTTACTCCAAGAGAAGAGAAAGCTTTAATGTCAAGGAACGAGGGAGATTGACCTTCCTTGAAAAATTCGGTTGTTTGCCTTGCTCAAATTTCCAAAATAGCAGTGAAGGGCATGAGCCTTGTAAAGGGTGATTTTGTCGCTTTCTAGCCCTGAGCCATCAACAAAAAAACAAAGCCAATATCTTGTTTTGCATAACCTATTGAAAATTAACCAATAGAAGAAATCACTGTAAACTGTCATTGCCACCTTACAATGCCAATTCAACTAATTAAATATTACTAGTCCAATTTCTACCAGTGGGATTATAAACAGTTTGAATTTTACCTGAGCCAATAGTCCAATATGAAAAAATTTTGGTGGGAACTGTGGTGATCCTATCGAAACTTTGTTGAGTAGAGATCTTTTAGTTTGAGAGATGGTTTCAGAAGATGGTCCCTTTGCTCGGAGCGTTTTGTAGAATACTTCCTTTGCAACTCACTTGGGGTTTATTGTTAAAAAAAGCCCCAGAGGAGATCGGAAAAAGTAAATATTTACCAAGTACATTATTATGTTAATCAAAAGATTCATTTATTGGTGACTAAGGTGTTTGTAGATTTGAGAGGGACATGTTTTTGGTGGCTTACTCTACCTATTGCTACTATATTAAGATGACTACTATTAGTAATATGTCACACTCTAACCCTCGTTCTTACGCATGCATCCATCTCTCTATATCTTTATGTGCCTTTCTGTCAATGCGTATCTCTTCTTCTGTCATAGCTACTCTCTCTCTCTCTAGTTCCTCCTAGACAGCATGGCGTTAAATTTTCTCGTGGCTTTCAGAAATCCACAAAAATGTGTCGAGGGTTGAGCTAATTGTATGTCTTCAATTCCAAACTCTTGTTCTCCATGTGTAATAAGAGGTGGGGTCTCAAAATTCAAATCATAAATGGGCAAATGGGCAAATCAAATTCAAGTTCCTTTACTTAAGATTTAATCAATGGGAGAATTTAATTGTTTTTTTGCGTCATAGAGGTCTTAGTATACCCCCACCTCCTTTGGTCTTCTTCGAATGGGGTTCATCTTTCATCTCTGGTTCTAGGGTTTCATCGCGGAAAATTGTACTTACCGTGGAATCAAGACTCCGGATGGGTCTCTCCTCATCTGGGAAACCTTTAAATTTTCTCGACCCGGATTGCAAATTAAAAGGATTTTGTGAAGGCAGACCAAACCTTTTGCGGTAATGCTGGAAATTGGCCTGACCATACAAAAATGATGGGAAATCTGAGCCTACATATCAATGTTGTGAAAGTCGATGCAACAAATTGCCTCATCTAGGCTCAATCTTCGAAATATATATCAACTGAAAAGGTAAAATTGAATATATTGTTTATATGGAGAAAGAACGGGTCATGACCTTTACAACCTACTCCAAGTGGTTATCTGACGATTCTAAATTCCTTTCATGGCTAGTTCACTCTGTGCAACCAACTATAATATAGGATATAT
This sequence comes from Kingdonia uniflora, assembly GCA_014058105.1. Classification (NCBI taxonomy): domain Eukaryota; kingdom Viridiplantae; phylum Streptophyta; class Magnoliopsida; order Ranunculales; family Circaeasteraceae; genus Kingdonia; species Kingdonia uniflora. The sequence continues at coordinate 87,705 of JACGCM010002535.1, forward strand.
GTTCAATCATGTCCATGGTAATGGCAAGGCAAATCCGAGATTCTAATGCAAAAATTTACTCTCAAAGATCAAACCAAAAGTTGGTGGAGCTTTTTAAAAGCCCACAATAGGAACATTCTTGTAAGCCGCCTCCACGACCTCATCTGCGAAATGTTTATCCACCTCATCTGCCCACGGGCAGCCACTTCATCTTGTAGAAACAAGGCGAGCAAATTTTTATCCTCTTACTGCTCTTTGTGAAAAACTGAGAGTATTCCTCTTCGAGTGTTGGAAATGCTTTTTTGCTTGAGGTTGAGATCCTAGACTCATCCTGGCATTATTTCTAATAAGAATTTGAAATCTCAAAATTCTTGTTGTCGCCTCCAAAGTTTTAGGTTCAATGTCCGAGGCTGGTAAGTGTTTAACTTTCCACATAATTCGTGAACTAGCATAATATACCCACGCCGTCTTATAACCTTGTGGCGAGTGAGAATTGGAGTTCACAGCTTCGCAAAGAGCTTACCTTCACTAAATACATCTTTTATGACATTCTTACAAATAAATAAATAAAACGTCCCTCAAAACATCCCTAATCATCTCAAGTTGTCCAGAAATCTCCTTTTGCTGCTTATAGATTTATTTATACTGATCCATATCTAGGTTTTTATTCGTGCATCTTCCTGGATCCATTCATCATACTCCGTTTATCCATTGTGATATATTTCACTTTTTCTTAGCCAGGAGAAAAAATTAAACAGGTTCGCCCATTGAATTATTTTTTCTTGCAAAAGGTAAGCACTTTATTATAAACTAGAGTCAAAAAACAAGCCAGAACTAGGGAAATGTGGGCAGATCCTACATTCACCCCTCAGAGATTAAACTTACAACTCAACTACTTGAAAAAGCAAAGATTTAACACATGCTCAACAGGTTAATAGAACCTATAGTAAGGCTTGAAAGGGATTTCAATCCTTCTGAAAAACCTATGTAACATTGACACGGATACGCGTGTCGGTGTCGGACATGGGTACTATGCTGGAAATGTGTCTTGCTGTTCTTCATGCCTTTCTTCTATTTCTTCCTCCAGAAAACTTGCTTTATTGTCACAGTCATCAGCTCCAAAGTTTGCTTCCCTCCATGAGTGCTTAATGGAGATATGCACTAATCTTCTATATAGGCTCCATTTCCCTTCCAGTTGCCAAGGGACCCCATTTTTATTGAAGCTTATAATTGCAGCCTGAGAACAGTCTAGGCCAGCCTTTTTTGTAAGCAGTTTCAGCTGCATTAAGAATACCATGACACTCTGCCATATATGAAGAAGTTATGCCCAAACCTTTTAACTGAACTCCTCTAATGTTTCTAGCTGTATCATCTCTGATTATAATTCCACAACCACTTCTTCCTGGGTTGTCTCTGCTTGATCCATCAGTGCTGGCCTTCATGATGTCTTTACCAGGCAGATCCCAGTAACATGTCTTTATATTAGGTGGCTTCTTGGGCTTGCAAGGAATTCCAAGATATGCTATAATACCCAGATATGCTGTTATTCACCACATATGTAGATTTATTGGCTGCATCTTTCACCTGCACCATCACAGCCCATTTTGCAGCAGAAATAGATGTATGCTCCTCATTTATAGTTTTGTTTCTAACTGTCCATGCATAGTTAAGAACAGCAAGACACATGTTAATCCAGATGTTCTTAATATAAGAGGTTTGCCCATTGAAGACAGTCTAATGGGCCTTCTAATCATTCTTAGGTCATAACCATTGAGAAGAAGCTGTTGGATGAAGAGAACAAATTGTGTTGGTCGACTGGTTCACTTTTTTATCCACCGTCTTGAATATTTCTAGGTCAAATGTCTAGAAAAACTCGCGGAAATGTTTTACAATTTTGTACGAAACCCAAAACTAGGGTTGTCAAAGAGAAACTCGGCATGAGACCAGATAATATCTGTATGTGTAGTCTGGTGATCCAGATGCACCATTGGGCTTATGAGTTACTTGAGGATTGTTTGTTGCACTCAGTCTTAGAGCTGTTCTGAAAATCAGAGGCGGCTGCAAATTGGGAAGAAGAAGATCCTCGCTCCTTAGCATGAGACCTCCTTCTATTGGTGCCTTACTGCCTTATTTACTTTTTTGGGGCTAGGCCAACACTAGCAAGCAGATTAAGTTGGGTCGGTAATGTTGATCTTACCTTTATTCTCTAGCAGTTTTGGATTTTTGGACTTGCCACTTAGCGGGCCGAAGTGTAAGTGAATACTCATGTTCCTTCGACATGGATATTTTCTTTTAATCTTCCAATTCGGCTGCCAATATCGAAACTCCCATACTGACATCAATTTCGATACCAGCACCTGAACAAGTCGTTTTACATCTTGATGTGTGTAATACATGTCAACCATATTATGGTTAATCTCCTCAGTAGAAGTAGAGAGAGAACACATTAGAGTCTGAGAGAGATAGAGATAAAGGGAAAAGAGAGTGACATTGAGAACATAAGAAGTGAGTTCATTTGATTAACTTAAGCTCCATTTTTTGTTTGATAGATTTTCCTGTGGCATTATTGAAGACAACTTGTTGTGGTGTATCCATCTCCTTATAATGTTTGCAATTTAAAGCATGGGAGAAGGGGAATTTTTCATTTTCAGAGAAACCTTTTTAATAAAGAGTTGGTACAACGATTCATAAAGTGATGTCAGTTATTATTCTGGCGGGTTAAGACAAATGGAAATGGAAGTGGGTCGACAATGGAAAATTCACGGTGTGATCTATGTATGGACATTTGGTTCAACCTAAGAGGTGGGTACCGTATCGTGAATTTCCCGAAGCGTGTGGTTTGGAGGAAGAAGATTTCGTCTATAGTAGCGTTCTTGTATTTGGGGGTTGCTCAGGGGTGAGCAACGGCTAGAGATGAACTTAAGCGAAGAGATATGAGAGTCGATTTTTTGTGCATGTTGTGTGGTCTAACGGGCTAGTCCATTGACCTCTTACTCTTACATTGCCCAGTTGTGATGGAGGTTTGTAATCGTTTTTTTTTTTTTTTTGTGTCTCATGGGTGTTTAACTGGAGTTTTATTACTTTTTTGAAAGAGTGGTGGTGCAAGATGTTTAGAAAGAAGATTGGCAAAGTGTTGTGGAACCTCCCGCCATATGTGATTGGATAAATATTGTGGAAAGAAAAGAACGTTAGGCATAATTCGAAGAAAAGGCAAAGATCGTTGAGGCGATCATGCTTGACATTTATGCGACCATATTGTATTAGGCATAATTTTCCGTTTATATGAAGGAAGTGTGTTTTGAAGACCTTTTAGTGCATTGGAAGGATTTAGTTGTAGCAGATCTGATACGATGTCTGGTGCCTTTTGTATTGATTTTATGCTTCCTTGCCTTCGGGTTGTACCTTTCCACCTTGGAAAGTTTTTCTTGAGTTGATTAATAAATTATTTTCACATTCTCAAAAATATTCTTGGAGATTAGGATACTTAGGAAGTTTGGGTGGTATTCTTTCTCTTCGATCGACTATATCCAATACACACACCAATCCATAATTCATTATCATGTATATTTTGCTCAATCTTTTTTTTTTCTTTGGTTGTTTACCAATAATTATTCTCTGTCTTGGCCCTCGTAGGATTGGGAGCTTATGTTCACGAGATAAAGGATAATGTTTGATTAGCTATAAAGTCCATCTAGCCACAAGACTAAATACCAGATGTAGAAAGAAGGCTACAATATACGGGCATCTACCTCAAAATAAAAAGAATGTAGCAAAAATTTAGGGATTATATACATTCTGTCATCATTGTCAAACAGAATAGAGCTAAAAACAGCTGTTATGATGTCATTAATATAACTTTAATGATAATTTCCCAAAATATCTTCTTCATGTTGTTGTTGGGACATGTAGGTAGGCTGCGAAAATAGCCCATTAGCCCTTGGCCTGGCCCAACCCTGCCCTTACAAATTAGGGCTTCAGCCCTTTAAAGCCCTACTTTGAACATCTAAGGGTTGGGCTGACTCGTCCCTTGCAACTGGTAGAGCGAGATCATGAGGCCAGGGTCTAATGTTTACAGTCCTTTGTCCAACCCTTTCACACTTAATCTAGCCCTCATTAAAACCCGCCCACATTAAGCCTTACAACACTATAGAGTTATAAGGCATATGTCCTCATCTCATGTTTTTCATTATTTCTAATAAACTGATTAGTGTTTTTGTCAAAAGATATTTGATAATATTCTAAAATTTTAATATGATGTCTATTTTTTGTATTTATTTTTATTTTTATTAATAGACATTAAAGTCGGCCAAGCGGGGCCCAACATTAAGCCTAGTCCTTATCCCGGCCCTGAGCCCTAACACTTGAGCCAATGGGTGGGTAAGGGTTGATGTAATAGGCTATGGGCAGCCAGCCCAGCCCTTAACACAGTTGAGGGTTCGTAATGGCCTTATCTCTCTAGGGCCGGGTTGACCCTAGCCCTGCCCATTTCACACCCCTACATGTAGGGGTAAACAAATCCTTGGTAATGTCTTATATAATGTTTTAAGACTCTCCCACTTACAGGATATATGTGATGACATGAGCTTGGTTTTATCTCGTGGTATATGATGACATTGGGGGAATCATTTGTCGTAGGGTTGGGGATACATCAAAACCTTTCTCTGGATAATCCCCTATATTTTGGACCTCCAACACTACGTTTATTGACTCCCCTTTCTCTTTGGAAGAGGAACGTCTATATGAGAGCCGCATACATCTCCAACCACCTGTTGCAGAAAATCACAGTTACGGGCATTCTCCTCCTACAGATGATGAAGCTGTTTTGCGCATTCTCAATATTCACTCAAGTTATGATCTTGTAATCCCAGACTTAACAGGATCTTCCATTAATACTCGGCATGTAGAGGGCAGGATTTGGCATTATGCAAATGGGACTTTTGGGTTTGGGTTTCTTCGGAATAATTTCATCGTAGACTTGAAGCACATTGCTGTACATGAATATCTTTTGGACTCGGTGTAATGTTATTATACTTGATACAACCTCGGAACAGATTGTTCATGCACAAAAAGAAAAAAATAATGTAATAATATGTGTTTATTTCATTTATTTTGCATGTAATTGTATATTTATATCTTAAAGTTGTCATTGACTATCAGTTTTTTTAGTTATGTATTTTGATCTTATTCCTTGACATTTATCATTAACAAACTTGTTGTCCATGTTGTGTGAGCTCAGTGAAGCAGTGTGGTAATCTCAATAATCTGTAGTGCTAGACTAAAATGCAGCTAATTTACTATGTTTTGGCTTTACTTGGAAGATGTTTCAGAACTTGACCATTCAAAGAAACCGTTTTTATAGATACCATCATTATATCTCTTTGATGATATATTGGGAACTGTATGTGCTTTTAACTTTTGGAGTTGTTTTTATTGTTACAAGTTTTTATGTAAGATTATTTGGTGTTGGTAACATAAATCATATATCGGATTAGTCATGCTTTATTAATGTTTTTGTTACTCATGTAGTTGATTCAACTTTATAATTTTGTATTTGAGTTCATCTCTTTTGGTTGGGGTTGGGGTTGGGGTTGGGGTTGGTTCAGACCTGCAATCTTGTAGATGCATACCCATTCTAGTTGCTTACTTCGTAATTGCTTATATATTACTGGTTTTGTAGGATTGCTTTTAGAAGCTGTGCTATTAGCTACTGAATAAGTCGTTGTTCTATGAAAGGAGGTTGATTGGGGTGATTGAAATCTGTGCTCGTCTACAAATTTACATTTTCTAAGGTCTCAGTTGTGGTATGGAGGGGCTGTTATTTGATCAGAAACTTCAATCAGGAGAGTGATCTTTAGATCGATTAACTGCTTACTAGATTTAAGGTCGCGGGTAAAGATTCCAGCGGAGCTGATCCATAGCCCATTAATTTACAATCTATCGGCTAAGAATGTTACTTAAGCAGTTTATCTTTAGCTGATACTAGCTGACTGAAGCATCAGTCTTTTCGGACTCGTCTTCGGGGGCCTTTCAGAGTGCAAGTTATATAGATGTTCTCAAATCCCTAGTGTGCTATGGTGGAATTGTCAGTCTTCGTTTCTGTACTTTGTGATCGAAATTGGGATTCTACACTAAACTAAGACCTTCACAGAAGTTGTCTTTTATTCATTAAATGAACTTGGCGATGATTGAGTAGTTGCCAAATTTATATTTTTTATCATAATCTCGTACATAAAAGTTCTCGTGACTACTTCCATCAATAATGAGGTCATACGAAATTGCATTGAGCCATGCATGCCGTGTTCCCTAGGTTTTGTGGCGCTAACAAGACAATGATTTCTTCAAAGTCTTGCGGCAAACCCAAGGATCATCTGTTGCCTGCCATGGGTCCAGACATCTACTTGGGTATTTTTCTTCTTCCAGGTTCATGATATTGATGCAGGCAAGGCGAGATGGAATATGGCCATATAGGTGGTGGGTTAAAATCATATGACAACTGAAGAAGACTGACGAAAAGTTTTGACAGGAAGTTACTGAGGTACCTGTTCTTTTTTAGTAATCTTGGACAGGAGAGAGTTACTGGGATTTATGTTTGAAAGCAGCCATTATCTATTAACGTTCTCTCCCACTACTTGCAAAAAATGTGTCTAACGTCTTCGTCTTTGGCACACTGTTTGTGATCTGCACAACTACTATATCATGTGTTTGGCATTTTGATATCTGCTGCTAGGGATGATGGATATGTGTTTGGTATTTTGATATCTGCTGCTAGGATGATGGAGACTTTGCAGCAAGCTGAGCTGGGGAGGGAAGGAGATGATAAACAAGTTTGTGGTACCAAAGGCAGTGCAGGAAGACGAGGACCACTTGCAAGGGAAGTGCGATGGATAAGCATTATTGCTCTCCCCGTTCTAATGAAAGGGAGAGTTTTTGTTAGTAATTTCAATTACAGGCGTCTCCTAATATGTTACGGTCCCATTCAACCCCCCATGTACTTGTGTTACAGAGAATTATTAGGCAACACTAAAAGATCATTGTTCCTGCCGATTTCCAAAATGGTTACTGCCTGCAAGTGTTTAAAAGATGAAAATCTTGAGGTGAGGGTAGTAGTAATCTTACAAAGGTAATATGTCACTTTCACATGCTAACAAACAAGTCTGAGAGTGCCCCACCTAATTTAGAAAATATCGCTGCTAGGACCAATATTAGTTTCAGTTTCATTCATGTGCCAGACGGTCCAGTCCTTTGCAATATGTACTATTACAACCGGACAATCGCATGTAAGTTCACCTCTAAACAAATCTGTTGTAGTAATTTTTCTTTCTCATAGTTCAAAGAGATTGAAGCATAATGGTTTAGTAGTAGTAGTAGTAATCACAAGTTTGAACTGCAAATGATATCATGCTCTTGTGGGGTTGTGCATAGTCGTTCCGTTCAAACGACAATCAAATTTTTGCCTTAAAAATTGACCCAGTTACAATCTTTTGTTGGAGGCTCATAATCGTTCGAACGACGATATAGAAGTTGATTTTGAGAGGTCGTTTAGACCATTAGTTTTACCTCGTGATCCGTGTTGATGTAATAAGTCTCATAAGTATATAAAGGAGACTTAGGGGTATTTGGTAGCCACCATTGGTTAGATCTATTGGTAAGGAATCTTTTGAAATAAAACCCTTGAGAGACCTCAAATTGGTTTGTGAGTGATTGTAACCTCGGATCATTGAATAAAACTCTATCTCTCTATTTTGTGTGGAAGTAGACAATTTTCCAAACCACGGTAAATGTGTGTTCTCGTTTGATTGTGTTTATTCATTCAGTTTGTTCATCGCTAATCGGATCGAATCGGTGTTTGGTTTCCGCGGTGCACCTCAACAATTGGTATCAAAGCGAGGTTGTATCCTCGATGGTTCTCGAAATTTGAGGTGACATTTTATCTCGATTTCATTTTGTTTCCGATTTAATTAGCGTATAAAAATTGGCTGAACAATGGCAGAAGATGAACCAAGTTCCTCAACGGCGCATAAACAGAATAACACAACGGTGATGTTTAACAATCCCGAAGTTAAGAAATTCAATAGCACAAATAAATTTGGTATGCGGCGATGTAAAGTTATTGATGCGCTTAGTCAACAGGATTTTGACGAGGTATTGGAAGACAAACCCGAGGTAGAGGGGATTGTTTGGAAAAAGATGAATAAACGGGCATGTGGTCAAATTCGATCATGCCTAGCTCAATCCATAAAGTATCTTGTGATGAATGAAACCTCGGCGAAAGAGATTTGGAGGATTCTGTGGAGAAGTATTTAATGAATAGTATCCAAAATAGACTCAATTTGAAGAGGAAGTTTTACCGCTTCACTATGAGACAAGAAATTTCTATGTCGGAGCATTTGAAAATTTTCACCAGGTTACTTCTCGACTTGATGAATCTAGAAAAGGTTGTTGGTGATGAGGACAAAACTCTATTGTTCTTGAACTCGTTTCCCGAAGAGTACGAACACTTCGTAACGACAATTACCTATGAGAAAAGTTCTTTGAAATATTCGGATGTGACGACGGCGGTGGTGAATCATGAGTACAGAAAGTTCAATAAACGGGAGTCTACTAAGTTAACGTTGGAGGTGTTGATGGCAAGAGGGAGGTCTACGGATAAGAAGCCTATTGCTAACAACTCTCGATCGAAGTAGGTCGCGGTGTTAATCACAATAATTTGGGTAAAGACCAATGTACGTTCTGTCTTGAGACGGGACATAAGAAGAATGAGTATCATGTGCTTCTAAAGAAGAAGAAATGTGGGAAAATTGGTTCTTCAGTAAATATTGCTCAAGAACGTGGGGTAAATAAAGGTAATGATTCTTATTTTTCTTTAACTATATCATTGAGTGTATGTATTGTTGATTCCAAAGAATAGATTATGGATTCGGGTGCTACTTATCATATTTGTCCCGAATGGGGTTGCTTTTATAGTTTCAAAATGCTAGAAGGTGAAGTTGTGTTGATGGGAAATGATGATTCTTATCGCATAATGGGGATATGTACTATTCATCTTAAGTTGCAAAATAGTTTGGTTAAAGAAATTGAGGGGGTTCAGTATATTTTAAATATGAAGAAGAATATTATCTCAACTGTTTTACTTTAAGCAAAAGGCTATAAGGCTGTGTTTAAAAATAGGGTTAAGAAGGTTCTAAAGGGAGCAATGGTGGTTTTGAATGGTCAAAGAAGAAGCAACAACTTGTATTATTTAGATTGTACGAATATTTTTTAACATGTTCTTACTGTGGTAAGTGTGGAGACTACTTCCAAAGATACCACTAGACTATGGCATATGCGTTTGGTGCATAAGGGTGAGAAGTCCTTGAGAGTTCTTGTAAATTAAGGGCTATTGAAAGGTGTTAAGTCATGTAAGTTGTATTTCTGTGAGCATTGTGCTTTGGGCAAGCAGACAATGGTAAAGTTTGGCGCGACTATCCATCGTACTCATGGAATCATTGACTATGCTCATTCAGATGTATGGGGATCCTCCAAGAATGCATCACTTGGAGGTAAGCATTATTTTGTGTCGTTTGTTGATGATTTTTCTAGGAGTATGTGGTTATATACCATGAGGAGAAAGGATGAAGTCCTAAAAATATTCATGAGGTGGAAGAATTTGATTGAAGCTCAAACTGTCAGAATGATCAAATTGCCCCGTTCAGATAATGGTGGGAGTATATAAGTGATCCGTTCTTGTAAGTATATCAGGATGAGAAGATTGCTCGACACTTCACCGTTAGAGAGACACCGTAACAAAATGGGGTAGTTGAGCGCATGAACTGTACTTTGTTGGAGAAGGTACGGTGTATGTTGTCCAATTATGGGTTGGGTAAAGCGTTTTGGGATGAGGCTTTGGCATATGCGTGCTACCTCATTAATAAGTTGCCTTTGGCTGCAATTGATGGTAAAACACCAATAGAAGCTTGGTCGGGAGAACCTGCTATAAATTATGGTATTAGTCGTATTTTTGGGTGTCCGACATACTATCATGTCAAGGATGATAAGTTGGATCCTCGAGTAAGGAAAGCCATTTTTTTGGGTAAGAAGAAATGGGTAAAATGTTACAAGTTATGGGATATGAAAGACCGGAAGATTATTCTTAGCATAGATGTCTCTTTTGATGAGACTTTTATAATGAAGTCACATGTCTCTGAGCACGAAGAAAAGAGGATAAACGAGATTTTGTAGCAGGTGAAGATTAATGCATCTTCATATGATCTAGATAATTCTATACCAATGGGGGTGTCATCTACCGGTATGACAACGATTGATATGCCATTATTTCATGTTCTAGATAATGAAGATACAAACGAAAGTGGAGCATTTGGTAGTACAGATGAGGAGACTCCGGTGCTGGAGTCAATTGCAACTAGTAAACCTTAAAGGAATACAAGTAAGCCAGGATGGCTTACAGAGGACATGGTACTTCCAAAGGCAAAGGTCATGGTAGTCTACGCATTATTAGTTGTCGAAGAAGATGTTCCTTCTACTTATGAATGAGTTATTTACAGTTCCGAAGTTAACCAATAGGAGGGAGCGGTGAAGGAAGAGATGTATTATCTTCTTAAGAATGAAACTTTTGAACTTTTGAAGTTGCTTAAGGGAAAGAAGTGATTGGTTGTAAGTGGGTCTACACAAAGAAACATGGATCTTAAGATGATGATATACGCTTCAAGGCAAGACTCGTAGCCAAAGGCTATGCTGAACAGGAGGGGATTGATTATAATGAAGTTTTTTCTCCAGTGGTAAAACACTCTTCCATTCATATCCTTTTGGCCTTGGTAGTACAATTTGATTTGAAGTTTTAACAACTTGATATTAAGACGATGTTCTTACATGGGAATTCGAAGGAAGAGATCTATATGACTCAGCCGAGTGGATTTTAAGTTATTGGAAAGGAAGATTATTTATGTAAACTGAAGGGATCGTTGTACGGTTTAAAACAATCTCCAAGACAATGGTACAAACGGTTTGATCAATTTATGATTAGGCAGAAGTACAAACAGAGTCATTATGACCACTGTGTCTACTTATGTAAGTTACGTGACGGGTCCTATATTTACTTATTTTTGCATGTGGATGATATGTTTATTGCGTGTAAGCATAAAAACGAGATTGACAAGTTGAAGAAACAAATGGGTAAAGAATTTGAAATAAAGGATTTGGGTTATGCGAAGAAGATTCTTGGTATGGAGATTCATAGAGACAGAGAGAAAGGAATGGTGCGTCTTTCTTAGATAATGTACATGAGGAAGGTACTTTAGAGATTTGGTATTGATGAGAATACAAAACCTGTAAGTACGCCCCTTGCTCCTCATTTTAAGCTTAAAGCTACTATGTCTCCAAAGACTGATGATGAACGTGATTATATGAGTTAAGTTCCTGAACTAGCGCAGTTGGTAGCTTGATGTATGCAATGGTATGTACTCGGCCAAATATTTTATAGGAAGTTGGTATGGTTAGCATATATATGCATAATCTGGGAAGAAATCATTAGCGAGTTGTGAAATAGATTCTACGGTATATCTAGGGTACTGTGGATATTGGTCTAGAATTTCGTAAGCAGGATTCGATTGATCAATTTTGTGTGGATTATATGGATTCTGACTATATGGGTGATTTGGATAAACGACGGTCTACTATAGGGTATGTTTTTATATTGGGTGGAGGACCGGTTAGTTAGAGATCTACGCTACAGTCAGCGGTGGCTTTATCTACTACTGAAGCAGAGTATATGGCGGTTACTGAAGCGATTAAATAGTCTATTTGGATGAAGGGTCCTTTGCATGATTTGGGCATTAAGATGAAGCATCTTGATGTATTTTTATGATAGTCAGAGTGCTATTTTCTTGGTGAAAAATCAAGTTCGTCATTAATACATGAAGCATATTGATGTGCATTACCATTTTGTCATAAATATACTTGAAGATGGTGAGCTTCGGTTGAAGAAGATTCATACGAATGATAACCCGGCTGATATGTTTACGAAAGTTATTTTTAGGATTAAGTTCAATCATTGTTTCGACTTGGTCCAAATCCTTTATATGGATTGATTTGGCCCCTAGCGAAGATATTAGGAACTACGGGTGACTTGATCCACGGTATGTAGGCAACCATTGTTTTGGTGCAGTCGATTTGGTTCTCTGGGACGTTTGTTTGTTTGGGTCCTTGGGGATATTTGTGAGAGAGGGTTTGATTTGTTGGGTTGGAGAAGTTTAACGATTTGAAGAAATCTTTACCGAGGTGGAAAATTATGGGGTTGTGCATAGTTGTTCGAATGACAATTAGTTTTTTGCCTAAAAACTGACCCAGTTACAATTTTCTGTTAGAGACTCATAGTCGTTCGAACGATGATCAATACTTTGCCTGAGATTTGATCCAATTACAACTTTCGCTTGGTTTGTTTGAATCCGTTCGAACGAAACTCATAGTCATTTGAACGACGATACGGGGGTTTATTTTGAGAAGTCGTTTAGACCATTGGTTTTGCCTCGTGATCCGTATTGATGTAATAAATCTCCTATATAAAGAAGACTTGGGTATTTGGTAGCCACCTTTGATTAGATCTTTTGATGAGGAATCTTTTACAAGAAAAATATTCAGAGACCTTAAATTGGTTTGTGAGTGATTGCAACCTCGGATCATTGAATAATTTTTTTTCTTTCTATTTTGTATAGACGTAGGCAATTTATCGAACTACGGTAAATATGTGTTCTCATTTGATTGTGTTTATTCTTTTAGTTTGTTCGTCGCTAATCGAATCAAATCAATGTTTGGTTTCTGATGTGTGGCTTAACAACTCTTATTTTTCATGTCTTGTAAGAAACATTACAAATTTAACTCTAATAGTGTATGTCTTTTATATTTCTATGTATCGAAACAAAGATAAAGGCTAATAAATCCAAGGTTTACCGATTGTAAGACAAAGACGACTCAAAATCCCCTTAAAGGCAAGACAAAAGGCTAGATGAACCAAAAGTACAGTGGAGCCAAAAAGAATCTTGTGACCCCGTACTGAGAGATTGACCTCCTGCAAGGGGAAACCACATAAGGGGCTCATGACCACCCTCTCTCAGCTTCCTAATTAATACCACAATCTGCTTCTTCTTCTCTCTTATTTTCATGGAAAACCTTGACTCCGAGGCCGGTGTCCCTTCTCCTCATCTAAGACATTACCATCATCATCTCTCACATTCACACTTCAAATCTCACCATCATAACCATCTCAGTTTAATCATACTACTACTAGTTATTTCATTTATCTTACTCTTCGCTGCAGTCTTCTTACTTATACTACTACTCCGCAGACGCAAGTTTGCAGAAAACAATGAAAGCAACAATGACAACAAACCCTGCGACTTTCATAGTATCATAACATTTGACTCTGCTAGCCCAGGTAAGAACTAAACTGAAGCAATATTTATCAAATTACTCAGTACTAAAGTTAATGTATTCTTTTCATTTTTTATTACAAAAAAAGATGTGAAGAATAGATGCCTTTACGGTGGGAGCTCAGGCCGGAGTAGATTTCGGGGAGTTCAAGTGTTTACGTACAAGGAACTTGAATTGGCAACCGATGGTTTCAACGAAGCAAATGTGATAAGGAATGGGAGGTTTGGAAGTGTCTATAAAGGGATATTGAGTGATGGGAGTGTTGCAGCTGTTAAGATGTTGAATAGCGAGGATGGCATTATTAAGCAAGGTGAACGTGCGTTTAGAATCGAGGTTAGTTAGTTCCTTAGCCCTCCTTTTCATTTTTGTTATGTTCTTGTCTGTAGAGTTCCTAGCTAGTTTCGGAAATCACTTACTACCAGACTTAAGTTTTATGGCGTGAGACACCATACTCCCGCAATTACTATGCTCAGGATTGGTGTTTCCTTGCAATCTTCACCGGGGAAGAAACCAATATGGTTAGATTATGTTTTTTTCAATCTCTTATGAGAACATCGACAAGCAATGGTAGGTTTTAATCCCAAATGGAGCGAGGGTGCTAATGCCATGAAGTATTGCGGGAGCATATCAAATTTCATAGACACAAACCTTTATTTATTAGTTGTGTTTGTCAGACCTCAGTAATTGAATCGACAGTACATGTTTCGAGATATAGGTTCCACTTGGTACACTGGAAATGTTTGTGCGATTTAGACATCTGCTAACCATCGGATTCATGTATGAGAGTGAAGCTTACCTAATCCAATTGTCAGAAAATCCTCGGAAAGGTTTCTGTAGACAAACATTCCCGGTGTACTAAGCGGAGCGTAATGAGGATTGTAAACTAGTCCTGTTAGTAATAAACATTGGTCTGATAGTAGCAGAGCCAGATCCTAGAAACTATGAAACTTGTTAACACTTTGTAACGGCTATTAAATGGTGATAAAATGCAGGTTGATCTGTTGAGCCGGTTGCATTCACCGTATTTAGTTGAACTACTTGGCTATTGTGCTGACCAGCATCACCGTCTCCTTATATTTGAATACATGCCCAATGGCAGTCTCCAACAACATCTGCACCCCATTACGAAGAAACATCAGCCATTGAACTGGGGAGCCAGGTTAAGAATTGCCCTTGATTGTGCAAGAGCTCTCGAGTTCCTTCACGAGAATTCTGTCCCACCCGTTATCCACCGTGATTTTAAGAGTAACAACATCATATTGGATCATAACTTCAGGGCTAAGGTTTCTGATTTGGGATTGGCCAAAATGGGTTCATCTCACAAGATTAATGGGCATATCTCGACAAGGCCGCTGTTAGGAACCAGTGGATATCTGGCACCTGAGTGAGTTTTCTCAATCACAACCTTCTTTCCTGATAGCTGCGTCGTAAATTATTAACTAGTCAAAAGTTTAGGATACGTACTAATATCTGCTATATTTTGGCATTGGCAATACATAGGTATGTATCCACAGGTGAATTGACGACAAAATCAGATGTTTACAGCTATGGCGTCGTTCTTCTAGAGTTGTTAACTGGCCGTATACCTGTAGATACTAAGCGGCCTCCTGAAGAGCATGTTCTTGTTTCATGGGTTAGTAACCAAACCACAAACTTTTCGCTTTAACTTACAGTAGGCTACATTTTATATTTTTAGTGTCTTAAAGTACATATTTTTGATATTGCAGTCTCTTCCAAGGTTGACAAACCGGGAGAAGGTTGTGGAAATGGTAGACCCAGATTTGCAGGGTCAATATTCAAAGAAGGAGCTAATTCAGGTAGCTGCGATTGCTGCTGTATGTGTCCAACACGAAGCAGATTACCGCCCTTTCATTACAGATGTTGTGCAGTCGCTTATTCCTTTGGTTAAGAGCTTCTCTACATCAACTTCTTCTAGATTTCCCAATCAGACGCCAAGTCCAAAGTCTTAATTACTACTCTAACCTTCTGACCGAAGCTTTCGCTATACCAGATATCAAATTTTAACGACTGTGTGTTCGGAGGAGTAGAAGTTTATATATCATAAAAGATGGGATGGCTGGACCTTTTTTTTCTCCGTTCTTTGAACTCGCATTAATATTTCTTGAATCGATTTGTTGTTAATATGTTATTTTGTATCATAACAAGTAGCACTATTTCATTACAAATATAGAGGAAGTTTTTATACATGTAAGTTCAGAGCTTTAGAAAATGGAAAACGTAATGTGTATCACGTCGCTCTGGGGATTACTGTAAGTGGCACGGAGCGGAAAATTTTACCTGGGTCATGCACATGCTGTCATGCTGATGTGGAAGTGGTAATGTTAGTTATGAGGCATTACCTTTAGAGTTATTTTGCAGTGGTAATGTCTAGAGTGAAGCGATTTGCTGAACAAAGATTTCGTTGTAGCATGCCTTCCCCCATTTCCTGTTTAAAAGTGTTTTGTGATTAGTAATACGATCACCATGTTAGGTGTAGGGACCTATTCCTCAACCTAGTTCAAACTCGAACTATCTCAATATCAGACTCACGTATTATACACGTGACATACACAATTAGCAATGACGCCTGGATCACAAACTGATAAAGAACGTGGATCGAGCACTACAACAAAATATGAACAAGTCAAAGACACTTGTCTCCCATGAAGTAATAGTTACACATTCAACTACCATTTACCTCATTATCAGAAGAACGTGCTTCTACACGATAACGAACTGCAGGTAAGGTCTATATAAAGAAAAAGTTTATAAGGACCAAAATTTCTAGATTCTAATACCACAAGAATTTTTATCTTTCAAGGTCAAGTATTTCTTGTTCAAAAGATCACTTGTAATAAGATATCAGCCTCAAGTAATAAAAGTGACAGTTACTAAATCCTCAACTCGAGGTCGTAGTTTTTTTTACCTATTTAAAGGTTTTCTACACTAAATCACATGTGTCATTTCTTGTATTACACTAATTTTTGTCACAGGTAAATTTGGTGTAAGATCAAATTTTGAGCTACGAAATTAGGCCATTACATTTGGCGCCGTCAGTGCGAAATAAGACATTTCCACGATATCCTAAGGCATACATTTCCTCCACTATCCATATCCAATCATGGTCACTTCCAAGCGACCAACAACAGGAGTCCAGCTCTATCTTTTAGTTAAACCAGAACAGCTCACTGAACTACGACGAATCTCCATTCCGAAATAGAGAAGCGTAATGAGCTCGAGCGTTAGTTAGTTCTTAACCATGAGCTCCGCGACAAAGAGCTTGAAAGCGAGCGTCAAGCTCGTCTGACAGCATTCAAGAGACATGAAGAACAGATGACAACTTTATAGACCGTATTGCAAGCTTTACAGGACACTCAACAGGCTCCTCATACCAGAGATCATGACCAAGTGTCAGTGAACTCCTGAGTTTCTGCACGAGAAAGATTAGGACCTCGAGGAGCAACCAACAAGGCCATTTCTAGAAATCTTCAGCACGAACCTCAAACCTCAATTTATTTGGGAAGAGAAGCTCAGTCTGATATTAGTAGAGGTCTCCGACACTCCAAGCATCAAGAGAAGGAGCAGCGACCACAACTCCAAATTCCAGTACGTGAACGCTTGAGCGAGGGCACGGGTACTCATAATCCTCAACCCGCTCGCCAAGTCACTCAGGCAACACGTCAGTACGTCACACAAGAACATATGGATCAACGTATCAAGGAGTTGATTGAAGCTTAACCTCTAGGTACCAAGGACAATTTTACCAAGTTGCAAGGTAGTCCGATTGCCAAAGAGTTATTTAATATGGAAGTACCAACAGGTTTCCATACTCCCAAGATACGTAAATACAATGGCACCGATCCAAAGGAGCACATACAACAATTCCGTGATTCATTGGGATTGTACTCAAATCTCAATCATATTCTATGTTGTCTGTTCGTAACAAGTCTACAGGGAGAACCGCTTTGGTGGTTCCATTCTCTACCTGAAGATTTTATCCTCACATTTGGCCAACTACAAAAGATTTTTTTCAAGATGCTCACAATAAGGACAAGGAAGAGAATTTATATTCTCTTATTAGTCTCAGATAGTCTCATGGAAAGAAGCTCGAGGTCTTTGCAAAAAAAATTTTGGAGCTCGCACAAAAAGTTGATAATTTCGATCAGAAAATAACTGTTACTGTTTTTACAAATGCGCTACAACTCGATTGCAAAGCAAATGAGCATCTCTTCTTAAGCAAACATACGACCTTTAAGGATATGATTATCAAGGTTAATGGGTATGTTGACCTGGAAAAGATGATGACATAAAGGCATAAATCTACTAAATTTGTCATAACCACTAAAGGTCAAAACACAGAACGTAACAGTGTACCAAAGGAAGACCAGAGTGATCAAAAGCGTTCCAAGGCAAACACAGGCAAACCTCGGAAAGGCAATTTATTACTTAAGCCGGTCCTCCCCAAGAAGAATGTACGGATCTCATCAATTTTTCCCGTGCAGGCGAACAACAAATTCTACCGTGTATCTCAACCACTAGAACCGATTGAAAGCAAACCGTACTGCATGCATCACAAGGTAAATCATCATGAAACTATCAACTGCTATGCTTTACAAAGGTTGCTGGAATATATTTTCAAAGACGGAAGAATGCATGAGTACATTATCGATCTGGAATCATACAAGAATGGTAGCTACAAGACGCAGGTCGAAGTGGTCCAGGTCGAAGATCAACTCAAGGAAAAACACTTATACCATATGTACCACAACAACATGATTGAGATCCATTAAATTACCAACTCTTCCAGGTTCAAACGAAGGAGATTATCAGAGTGCTGCAATCTCACCGCTCAAGATAAAGAAGCTAAACTTCTTCCTAAATCAAGCAATTGTCAACTTGAGATTTTATTTAAGGATTGCGATATCAGTCACGTCAAGTTTTCTCATCATGACACACTCGTTATCATGCTAAAGATGAAAAAATTTGTCATGCATACAATGATAATTGATACTGGTAGCGATATTGAAATTTTCTTTCAGAGCATGATCGAACATATGAGATTGGCCGATCAAGTTATTCTAAGTAACATCGATATCAGTGGCTTTAATGGCTCAAAGGAAGGAGTAGGCAAGATCATCTTACCTATCACCGCTGGACCTGCCACAATCGATATTGTATTCTACATCATCAAGGCCAAATCTCGTTATTTAGGGATTATGGGCCGCTGTTGGATCCACAACATGGAAGCAATCACTTCCACGTATCATCAAGCACTTCGCTTCAAGCACAACGGTGGCACCTGCAAAACCAAAGGCAGTCATAAGCTCTCTCAAGCTTGGGAGATACCATCTCTACCATCCTCGATACATCTGATAGATATGCTGCATATCAATTACAGAAAGCTGGTCACATCGTTGACAAACCTTCAACAGAAGAGCCTACAGAGTGCATAGACATTGATGGACATAGCAGGGGTACTTATATTGCTACCAAGCTGGTCCAGTACGACAAGGAAGTACTCGTTCACTTCTTAAGAATAAATCGAGACATCTTCGCTTAGAATTTCGAAGAAATGCCCAGTGTCGATCCATATAAGGCATGTCACAGATTGAGCATCAACAAGGACGCCACGGCGGTCAAACACAAACTAAAAAACTGTCACCTCATCTTCGAGATGAATTTAATAATGAAATCGATAAATTGATCAAAGTAGAATTTATTCAAGAAGCTAAGTATTCAGATTGAATCTCCAACATTGTTGCAGCTCCAAATAAGAATGGGAAAGTCTGAGTCTGTGTAGATTTTACCAATCTAAACAAATACACTCTAAAGAAAAGTTTCCCTCTTCCAATCATTCATCAAATTCTTGATTCCACAGCAGGTCACGAGCTCTTATCTATGATGGATGCTTCTTCTGGATACAGTCAGATACCTCTCTTAGACGATGATTAGAAAATGACCACTTTTATCACTGAAAGGGGACATTACTGTTATAAAGTCATGCCTTTTAGACAGAAGAATGGAGGAGCAACTTATCAGCGGTTAATGACAATAATGTTCAAAGCACACTTGGGGAAAATCGTTGAAGTCTACATCGATGATCTCCTGTGCAAATGCTTACAGTCAAAGGACCATATCACATATCTCATCATGATCTTCCGTATTCTACGCTCATACATAATGCGGCTTAATCATGATAACTGTCAATTCGGAGTAGATTCAGGCAAGTTTCTCGACCATCTTATCTGTAAGAAGGGGATTAAAGCTAACCCAGATAAAATTTGAGCTCTCCTCAACATGCCCTCTCCGTAAACAAGGAAGAACGCACAAAAACTCACTGGCAAGATTCCTGCTATCAATTAATTCATTTCTAAGTCTTCAGATCGATGTTGGTAGTTGTTCTTACTACTCCGAGGGTGTACTAAATGAGGAAAAGTTCAGCCCAACGAAGATATCCAGTGGATAGAAGAATGCAAATAAGCTTTTTAGGAACTCAAAACCTATTTGGGGAAGTCTCACATCATAAGCACCCCGGTTGATAATGAGGAACTGCTCATTTACCTCGCAGTTGCAGATAATTCTATCAGCTCGGTCCTCATTCGACTGGAGGAAAGGGTAAATAAACTAGTCTATTTTATCAGCAAAACCCTCACTCCAGCAGAAACAAGATATTCTAAGATCGAGCGACTCTTTCTAACTCTCGTTTACACTTCACAGAAACTCAAGCACAACTTCCAAGCTCATTCAGTCAAAGTTATGATAAACTACCTACTCCGAGAAGTTTTGTCTAAAAAAGAAAAATCACGGAGAGTACCGCAATGGTCGGTCAGTTTGGGAAAATATGATATCAAGTTTGAGCAACGCCATTCATAAAATGGTTAGGCCGTTGTCAATTTTCTCACAGATTTTCCTGTGGAAGATCCCAATTGGGAGGAGCACGATCCTGACCTTATAGAAAATATCACAGAAGATCCTCCATCTACCAAGCTATTTGACAAACGAGCTGAATGGATTACAAGGAAAGGGTAGAGGCTTCTCACATATAGTTTAGCAGGACCCGCAGGGTCAGGGATTTGAATCGTAGTAATTACCCCATCCAATGAAAAAATCGAGAAATTAATCCACTTAGATTTTGAAGCTTCCAACAATGTCAAAGAGTACGAAGCTTTAATTCATAGGCTCAACTTAGCACTCGAGCTTGGCATCCCCTAGCTATCAGTCTATACAGATTCTTTACTCATCATCCACCATTACTCAGAGCAGTATAAGAAAAATAATAAGATGATCGAATATGTAGCCCTCGTTGCCGATAGGATAAATAGATTCGCGAAAGCAACTCTCGACTATTTACCTCGAGGCGAGAACAGGCATGCCGATACCTTGGCTTATTTGGCCAGTGTCTTGGGTACAGAAGCACGATATCTACAGATTAAAGCGATGTCCACCCCAGCATTGATCTTCATTCTGCATCCATAATCAGCACTGGGGGCGAGGCAGTGGAAGACAACGATTGGCAGAAGCCCTTTATCGCCTACCTCAACCCGAAGAACAAATATGACGCGCTCCTTCCAACAAATCCAAAAGAACACCGACAGTTGATCGAAAACTAAAAGTATTATACAGTTCAAAATGGCCGTTTATATCGCTAATCAATAACAGGGCCTTATCTTAAGTGCCTCTCCAAGAAGAAAACCGATTGAATGCTCAAAGAATTACATAAAGGGACTTGTGACTCCCACGCCACAGGTCGGTCACCTGCTAATAAAGCAATTACACAAGGACTATTCTGGTCAGGAATGCGCAAGCAAGCAGAAGAGTACACCCAAAGACGCGACACATGTCAACGACATGGACACATGATGCGAGCTCCTATACTCTAGCTACATGTAAACAAGGTATTTTGGCCCTTCAAGCGGTAGGCACTCAATCTTGTGGGAGAATTTCCCAATACGCCAGGTAACCGACATTTCTTACTGGTGGCTACAGATTACTTTACGAAATGGGTGGAAGCAGTTCCTCTTTGTCGAACCAGAGAAGAAGATGTCATCTCTTTTATCTGGGTACACATTATCACACTATTCAGATGCCCCCACCTTATTCGAATCGATAACGGGCTGCAGTTCATTGGAGAAAAGGTCATGGCCTTTCTCAACAAACACAACATCATTCAATCCCTATCCAATCCATACTACCCCGCAAGGAAATGGACAGGCCGAAATCATAAACAAAATAATAATGGATGGATTCAAGAAACAACTTCAATCATAGAAGAAATGCAGCTGGATGCGGGAGCTTCCTCACGTCTTATGAGAATACCGTACTATACCAAGATAATCAACTGGCTGTTCCCTCTTCTTTCTGGCTTATGACACAAAAGCCATCATTCCAACAGAATACCACCATCCTGTCAAAGATCACGAGCTCACAGACGAAGAAAATATGTCCAAATTAGCCTGTGATATCAACTGGATTGATGAGACCTGAGCTCGGGCTATTACCAACCTAGGTCGATATCACCATAAACTGGCCAGCTCGTACAACTGAAGAGTCCGAAGCCGTGAGTTCCAAATTAACGATCTCGTCCTCAGAAAAATCCCACAAAGCAGAAAAGAAGCAAATGTTAGAAAGCTCGCAGAAAATTGGGAAGGTCATTTCCTCATCATTGGCCGCACTGGCCTTGGATCATACTACGTCATGGCAGAGGAAGGTGTCCGAATCCAAAATCCCTAGAACACTAGATGATTAAAATAATATTATCATTAAATCCATTATTTATCCATTACAGATTACTCTATTCTCGTTCTTTACATTCCAAATGTGAGATTTCAATCTCCAATAGTGTACATTCTATTCTACTAAATGAAAACTTCAAAGTTTTTTCCTATATTACTCTCTACTGAAGTAAAATCTACTAAATCTCATAGATTGAAGCAAAGGTAATACTAGCTTTTAATCGAACATCTATACAAAGATTAAAGCAAAGGTAATACTAGCTTTCAATTGAACATCTATACAAAGATTAAAGCAAAGGTCATACTAGTTTTCAATTGCCCATCTATACATATATCAATGATTAAATAAAAGGTAATACTAGTTTTTAATCAATAATCTCTACTATCTATAAGAAACAAGATAAAGCAAAGGTAAAATTACTTTTCATCTATCTGCATGTTTACAAATACAAAAACCACAAGTTACTTTTACAGGTATTTGCTTATGGGAGGTCAGCGGCGCTTTCCCCCTAAGAAGGAGGTCGTGCAACCATAAACTCTAGGGCTCAAGCAGTTACAGCATTCCTTCATTAATATACTAGTTCTGTAGGTCGAGAACCTAGCTCCATTTACATGTTGTTCAGGCAATTTCCTTGATCTATATCAGTATTACAGATACAACCTCTGAATGTCACGCATTCATGCAAGGTATCCCTTTCAAGCTCATGCCTCTTTATTTCTTCCACAGAATAGGTAATAACAGTTATTAACTCCCTTTCTGGGCATATCCTCTCTCGGTCTGATATGACTAACACGGAAAATTGCCCTTTTATTAACTGATGATGCTTTCGTAAATTCGCGTAGAAGGTATCTCCTCGCTCTAAGCATTTCCCTAAGAGTGTTATCTCCTCAGTCTGCTTCGATATTGTCCCCACTACTTTATCTAGCTCAACAATATTTATTGTTCTCATTTCCTCCAACTCCAACTTATTTACATCACTTCCCCTAATACGGGCTTTATTCAACAGCTCATCCTTTCTCTTCATAGCTACTTGTAGCTTTTGCTCTTTACGGAGAGGGACCTCTAACTTATAATCACTCTCTTTAGTTCGATTATTCACTCTCCTTATAGCAGCTCAAACATAAACAAGATAAGCCTCTAACTCTTTAATTCAAACTGATGGGTTAATCGTGTCACCCTTGGCATTTAAGACCTCGCATCATTTTTTTTCTTCTTTGACCGCTCTCCAACCTCGACCTTCTTGGCACACGAATTGGCTATGGCCAAATCTGCCTTCAACCTTACAACCCTCTCATTCAGTTCGTCACACCATTTTTGGGCCATCCAAAGATCAATATCTTTAGCAGACATTGCCTCATTCAACTGCTCGACTACACTTTCAGAAGCAGCTAGATCATCTCAAGCATTCACAAGTTTATTTTCCTTCAGGGCCAATTGGCCCTTTAAACTGCCCATATTTTCTCGTAATTCATTCTCTGTCGTCTTTAACACCCTGATACAATATTGAGCGATGTTCACCTCTTTACCTTTTACTATCAGCAAATCTATCCTACTTCTTAGCTTCGCTAATTCGTTTTGTGCACTCGCAAACTCTCCCTCTACTTTTCCTTTTTCAGCATCTTTACTATCAATCTGTTGGGTCAGCTCGGGCATAGCTTACTTCGCCTTCGCAAGCTGGATCTGAACTTTTATATATTGATCTTCCCTATTTTCATATGCTTCGTTCATCCTGTCAAATTCAGCCCCAAATTGATGATTGTATTGAAGCGTCTTTTGTTCGCTCAAAAGGACAGTCTCTAGCTCGACCTGCATCATCAAGCTCAGTTCAAAGATACTTCATAGATAACATCAACACAAAATGCAGATAGCTTTATAGATTCCTAACATATTTCTATTTCTGACATGCCAACAAGTTGGGATTATACTTCGCCCTCTAGTTAAGAAGTTATCTCACACTAATGGCAATAACATCTACATCCTATTTCAAGGTACACATTTTCTATGATCTAATTTTCTAACGCTCCGAAATAGTCTGAACATACTTGGTTATTATCGTTCATTATGATATGTATATGCCTTCTAACTTTACTTTGTAACTCTAAAGTAGCAAAGTATACATGTCAAATATTTTGAGCTCTTTTCTAACCTGTAGCTTCATTTGCGAAGTAGCCAAAGCATTTTTCTCCTTAGCAAGCTCTCTCTTTAATTTCTCAATTCTGAGGTGCATACCTTTAAGTTCCTATGAATCAATTTTTACAAACATCTCTTAGAAAATTCCAAATTTGTCCTCAAGACATACACCATACAATCACTAGTTTTCGATTCACACAATCAAACAAGAAAAACAAACTCCAAAAGGTTTTACTCTATTTGTCTTCCTCTCCCCTGTCGTTTTCTATGCCAGTTCTTGAGGAAACTGCATCTAACCCTCGTCACAATACCTTGGAGGGAGACACTATCAACATCAAACTCCTCTTTAACATCAACCTCTTCTACATAGCGACCAGCTATGATAGCTTCGATGTCAGCCACAAAGTATACCACTTCGAGGAGTTCAGCCTAAGGCTGTCATGAGCAGCTGCAGCTTCCTCGCCGTTCTTCTTTGTCTCCTTAGTGAGTTCAAGCATCATCACCCAATACGAGTCCTTCGCAGAGACCGAACGTTCCCTTTCTAAAACCAGATTTGCCTCGAGTTGAGCAACCTTCTTCTCTCGCTCGGCCCTCCCATCCTCAAGCCTGAGACAAATCATCTTCAGCAGTCGCGCAGCCTACAAAAAAAACAATGTAAATTCAAGCTCAAAGATAAACACAGTATAAGAGTAGCACGAAGAATAAACACTTACCCTACTTAGCTCCAACTACGCAGAAGCGCTTAGCTCTTCTACACCTACTCGAGTTGCAGCCCTAAGCCTGTTCTCCGCGGCTAGCAGCTTGTCCACCATTGCAGGACCACCCTCTACCTTCTTTGCCCCGCTCACTATGGTAGGAGCATCCACCTTCCCCTTTTTCATAATCATCTCGACCTCACTACTCACTGTGGTTCCCGAGGCTGAGCCACCCTTCACAGCCGTCCTCTGTGGGTGCCTTTGAGCTAGCTTGCTCGACGCAGCACTCCTAGCACCTACCTTCAAAGACATTGGAGCAGCCTTTGTTAATACTAGACGTTCTTCATCGTCCGCTGCTACTTTCTTCCCAGCTCTAGTTCTTGTTATTTATCTCTTTGTTTGAGACTTACGTATTTTCTCAGACCTAATATTAGCTCTTTGTACCTGCTTATATCGAGCTCGTTCAGAAAAATCTCGAGCTCGGTGCCTTCTTGAGCTACGGTATCTATGAACGATTCTTTTATCGTCACTTGAGATCGAGGATCTGCAAAAAAACATAACACAAAGTTACAAACATGCAGAACGTTGTTATATCTACAACAGTTCGATATCACACACTATTACTTACTTTTCTTTAGAGTTTTATATATAAGGTCTATGGGCTTCTCGTCCTTTCTCTAAAGACAATCACCTTTTACCTATATCTAATTATCATTCCAAACTCGACCTGATGAATTTAGGTCGAAAAACTGAGGTTGAGACGAACTAGTAGAGAAGTACGCACCTCCAGACGCAGCATAATATTTTATAGTATAATACGGCAAAAAATTTATTGGATTTATTCTCCTCTCCACCTCATTCTCCACCCACAGTCTATTCAGATTCTCACAAACATTTATCACTTCCAACATATTCCCATTCAGTTGGACATGACATGCCTTTATGGTATTCAAAATACTTTTAACATGATTGCTAAGAGGCAACATCAGTTCAAATTCTAATTGAAACAAATAACACAGAAATCCTTGGTCCAAATCACTTTAGACATCTCCGTTAAAATACTCAAAGATGATCGATTCCTCTACTCCCCTATCTGATTTCTCTTGTTTTAAGTTTGGCAACAAGAAAAAGTATTCTTCCGCATTCTCTACAGTACATTCCCTAAATGACCTCCCCGTATGTTCTATAACATTACCCCAATTATTACCTAAACTACCTTTAATTTTACAGAATTCTAATACATCAGACTTTGTAGGATCGGACACGAAATTACCAGAGAAATCTGAAAATTGTAATTCGTACTCCCCCTCTGAATATGTATATACAACATCAGGGTTCTCCGATCTTAGGATGCCCCCCACATAATCTATATTTTTAGATTCATCAGATACTACTTCAATCACACGTCTAGAGGTTGAAGTCTCCATCTTGAGTTTAGGCTTGAGGATGAGGCTTATTTCTATAATAGAGCCTTCTCACGTCTCAACCTACATACATGTCTAGATATTCAATCAATTATCTCTACTATTATCTTTTTTCTACACTGTTATACATACATATAAATTTATCATACAAATACATATATCATGCACATACATAAATATTTTTCTATACTCAGTAAAACTTTTCAAAGATTACTAAAAATAGCAAATTTTTCAAATTTTGAAAATCCAAAAATAGGTTATTCTCCGCATCAAATATTATACGATCATCACAAATTAATGTCATCAATCATAAATACTAACCTTCAACGTCTGAATATGAGTTTGGAATAGCACACACTCTCCTTCTCGCTATGGCACTGTGTAACAAGGAACTTGACTCTGACACAACAACCTTTTTCCTCAATCTACGATATTTGCTTTCATTCAAACTTTTTTTTCTCTCTAGTTTTTCATTTCTCTGAGTTTGGCAAACGTTTGAATGAGGAAGAAGAATGATAATTTATATTTTCTTTCTCTAACTCCTAACATTTATTGGGGCTCACGCAAGTCACCCTCAGTTTTGGAGCCCAGGCATTCCTTTCATAATTAATGTCAGGTGTTTCATACCTTTTTGGTAAAAACACTTGCCGTCATTATCCCACATCCTAAATTTAAATATATTTTTCTTACTCCTTTTCTCTCTCCTACCTAAATTTTTCTCAGACCTTCCCACACTCATGATGACTCTCTACTCCCAAGCAATCAAACTTTTTCTACTCTTACACATAAGACAAAACTCACAGTTGAGCTGATATCTCTCAACCACCTTCTGCTATTTATAGAACTGCTAATGCCATTTCCAATGCTATATTATTTCATAATTCAAATTTTTATTCAAAAAGTTTCAACCAACATTTATAACAAAAAAGGAACAAATTCAGAAAAAGTATTCTCCTTACATTCAAAATACAGTTATTCGATCTGGCACAATTTGCTCCCTCATACACAATCACACATGAAACATCCCTGATGCCCTAGAGCACCACACCTAATCAGTTTGCCCCCGAGCCATCCTCTCATCTTCCTCAGCTATTTCTTCCAAAGAAATTTCTCTCATAACAGCTTTTCGAGCTTTAGGCTCCAACATCAATTTACAAAATATCTCAGAATAAACGTGACGCCCAACCTTGTTCTCCCTCACCCTAGCATTGAACTCTTTAAGCTGGATTTTTGATTCAGGCAAGTTAGCACCATAATCTAATTACCCGAAAATCCTCTCCCGCACTTCTGTAATCTCTATTGCCAAGCGCCCCACCGGCGCATGACGAGCTCTTTGATAATGAGTCCTCACCATTTTACTTTTCTTCTTCCTCTCTACATCACCTCTCAAGTATTTTTTATAAACATCTTGGAGATAACATCAAATCCCCCCCATTCCGCATATAGTAATCTATATTTACTTCACATTTCCATACCTGGAAACCCTAAGCTCATGCTAGAAAGTTATTTAAACTTATCTTTCAAAATCGACCTCATTCATTTTCATCCATAATCTTTTCAAGCTAACTTTAACAATTCTCCCTTATGTTCCAATTTTCCAAAATATCTCATAGCTTGATGTTTACTTTTGCACATTCTATTATATATCTGATTGATCTCATAGATTGAATTTTTTATACCTAATCAGTTCGATATACATACCTTTTACATCTTCGCATATATCACCAATAGGTCGAATAATATATTATAAGGAGATACATTATAACAGTTTGACTTATAATACTCATTTTTAGTTCGCTTTCTCAAAACAGAAAATTGCATTTTAATGTTCTAGCAATTTTTTAGTTTGATTTAAATACTAATTTTTAATTCGATCTATCAACATAATTGCTACACAAATATATTTTTCATTAGCTTGAATATTGCTTAGAAAAAGCTTTACAGAGAACATTTTTTTAGAACTTTCAACATATCGATCTACAGATTACATTACATTTCAATTTTCATCACTGTTTCATATCGAAACTCTTTTGCAAGAAAAACCAATACAATGGCTGTGACCGAGCTTGAGCCCACCTCCAACATAACTTACTTCCCCAGGAAGCTGGTTGTAAAAGAGCCTGAACCAACCTCCAGCATGAAACACTCCTTCAAGAAGAAAAACATTGATTTTGCGGAAGAAGATTTCCAATCTCCGTCTCCTTTCTCCACCACCACCGTCTCTTTCTCCGTAACCTTCACCACCTTCGAGTTGGTAGAGAAAGAAGAAGGATTCTACTTTAGAATCCAATCCCTCATAGGATACCGGTAGTACTTCCTGTTATGTACGTTGGCTTCCATATCTGTCTCCTCAACCTTGTCCTTCGCCAACAGGCGAAGGCATACCCAACGTTGTTCCCTAGACAGAATTACATAGTGAAACTGACACATTTAGTAATAATCGCTCTCAGCTTCAGCCGCTTCCTCCTTCATCATCCCATGGTATGTTGGTGGCACCAGTATGGCCGTGGGCATCTACAGAGCTTGGTTGCCGAATTATCGCAACTGTAACTTCTGCAACTCAACAAAAATCCTTGCTTCATATGCCTGACGCCTAGTCATTACCATTTTTGTGAAAGAGTACACCAAGAGATATTCACAACAATAAGATACTTTTACAAAGATGGCAGACACTATAGTACAGTTACTAATTATGCCAAACCCGCATTCAATGTGAAGATGGATTTCCAAAGCAGTCATCATTCAAAGAACAACTTTTATTGGGAAAACCAAATATGAAGTACATCAATCCTTTCAACCATAATAAATGTCAGATACAGTCTTCTATAAAGAAATACCAAGTACCCAACCAGTCATATTCCACATCATACCTTTCCAACTTCTAACAAAATTTTCAAACAAAGTTTTTTCTCAACTAAAGCGACCTGTGCCTTTAGTTAGGAGGGGGCGATTGTTGGGACCTATCCATCGACCTAGTCTAAACTCGAACTACCTCACTATCACACTCAAGCATTATTCACAAGGCATACATAATCTGCAATGACACCTTAGACCACAAACTGATAAAGAATTTGGATTGAGCACTACTATGAAATATGAACAAGTCAAAGACACCTGTCTCCCACGAACTAACAGTTACACATTCAACTACCACTTACCTCATTATTAGGAGAACGTGCTTCTACACGATAACGAACTGCAGGTAAGGTCTATATAAAGAAAAACTTCCAGAGGAGATAATGACCAAAGTTTCTAGATTCTAAAACCACAAGAATTCTTATCTTTAAAGATCAAGTATTTATAGTTCAAGAGATCACTTGTAATAAGATATCAGCCTCAAATAATAAAAGTGACAATTATTAAATCCTTAACTCGAGGTCATGATTTTTTTACCTATTCAAAGGTTTTCCACGCTAAATCACCTGTGTCATTTTTTGTATTACACTAATTTTTGTCACATGTGCATTTGATGTAAGATCTAATTTCGAGTTATTTCAAGCTACAAAATTAGGCCATTACATTAGGTGCCCTTATCCTTATTAGATATCTAAAGCTAGAAGGATTCTTTAAATAAGTAAGAGGGTAGTTTCCCTTAGGAGCTAGAGTCTTAGTGGTAATCTCTTTAGTCTTTATTTAAGTATCTTTGTAATTCAGTTCAATCAATGAATAAAGTTATTAAGTTTTGTAGGCAGATTTTCCTTGAGTAAATCGAATTAGATGCACGATTCCCCTTGAAACGGATCGAATCAACATCCCCAGGATCTAGAATCCTATTATAACACCGTCATTACTGCCACCACCATCATCTGTGGTCATTCTCCCAATGTACTCTTCTCTTGACATTTTTGTTGGAAAATATAAAGAGGGTTTTGGTTTTCTTTTTTGTTTGAATGGTAGAACTAATTATTTAGTCTTTCATTGGATATGAGGGAAGCTCAAGTCTACTATATAAGTAAGTCTAACACTTAACTTGTTGTGATGTGCGTGAGAGTTGGTGGGTCGCACGCGCATATATGGCATGTACGGCCCATGTGTGCAAACTAGCTTGGGTGCATGAGCTACCTATGGGCTTGCTCGATCGAAAAACCCGCTTATTATTATAAGTTTATGATTCAGCCTTGGGGCCTTGCGCCATGGGCTCATGGGGATTCCTTAGAACACTTAGTTATATTTTTGGGTTTGAGGTGTGAGTTGGGTTATCTCCAACAGACGCAGCTTAAGGTGTGACTCATGGTGAAGAGGCACTAACTTGAGGTGTGACCCTTGGTGCAGAGTCACCTATACTCTATATAACCCAGCTTCATTTTTATTTATGATTATCAGTTTTTCAGAGTTTTTTTGAGCCATTTTCAAGAAAGAAAAAAGACGCAATCAAGGTTGGTTTGGCAGAGAGATAGATGTGATTTCTTATTTCTGTGACTGATTGTTATATCCTAGGAGATAGGGGCCTATATTTCTGTAAAGAACTGTGGTAGGGGAAAATCTGTCTTATGGAGATAGTGTGTATACACTAGACTCGGTCATCTCCTTAAGATGTGTTATTTGTTCATGCAGATTGGATAACAGTTTTTCTTGGCAAAAGGTAAGTTGATGGCAACTATGCACCTAATTTTTGGACAACAATTTTTCTTGGCAAAAGGTAAGCTGATGGCAGCTATGCACCTAATTTTTTATTTTCCTCTCTATGAGCATCTCCTAGGCTCCAACGCTTGGTGATGAATGGTGATTCTTGAATTAGAGAGCTGAAGTAACCAACAACACCTGTTCAAATGCTACTACAATGTTAAACTGAGTTCTTAAAATGATGAAAAATCATAACAATTCCTGACATCTTTCTATTTAAGGGAGGGCTTATATCAGTTATGCTCACCACATATAATTGTAGATGTGGAGCTTCTCTAGCTCAATTTGTCCTAGGGTTCAGTACTCTCTTTCTCTCTCCCACAATTCCCTTCTTCCCTCCTTGCTCTCTCATCTTTCTCTCCCAAGTGGCAAAGATACCGATAGTCTTCTTGAGTGGTATTATCTTTTGGTTGTCCTGTCTATTGAATAAGAACTCGAGTCCTGACTTTCCTGTAGTGTTATGGATTTATTATTATTATTATTTATCTATTATCATTTTATTTTATTCATTATACATCATGCATCCACATACATCACCATTTATCATGCATCTGCATCTTATTGCATTTATCAGGGTTTTGAGCTCTTCTTTCTTCATTTTCTGTGTTTCGGCAGTTATTGGGCGGAGGAGGTTGTGTTGTGGTTTTGGGAGCCCGTGGTTGGCTTGGTGGAGGTGTTTGTTGTTTTTGGTGTTGTTTTGTGGTGTGTGATCTAGGGGGATCTTAAGAAGGATTTTCCTTTGGGTTTTTCCCAGTTTTTGCTTGAGGGAATCCTTTTGGTTATTTGAGTTTTTACCAATATTTACCTGTTGCATACGAATAGACTTTTTTTTTTCGAATAGATTTATATATGCTTCATTTTATTCTAACAAACTTATCTCTGTTCGAATAGATCTCTTTCTGCTTCATTTTATTCGAACAAACATCTTTCCTATTTGAATAGACTTCTACCTGTTTCATTCTATTCGAACAAACATCTTTTCTGTTCGAATAGATGACTGTTCTGTTTATTTTCTTCTATTCCATTTTATTCGAACAAGCCTTTTTCTGTTCAAATATGGTCCTTCATGTTTCATTTTGTTCGAATATAACTATCTTCTGCTCGAACAGAGGCGTATTTTGATGACCAGGTTGAGTCTTTTCATGCAATTCTTGGCCATTGGTTTGCCTAGAGATGAGTGTTGGAAATTAGGTTTTAATTACCTATTTCATTCTTTCTCTCTCACTTACACACACACTCTCTCTCTCTCTCTCTCACTCACTCTCCAAATTGGAATTCATTGCTCATCTCTCGGTCCCTTGCAAGTTGTGATTCGATTGTTGGGTTTGATCTTTGCCACTTCTTCGGTGAGTAGTTTTCCTATTCCTCTTCCTTGTCGATTTGATTTCGGTTTCGGTGAATCCTTTGTGTTTTAGGGTTTGTGATTGTTGGGTTGATTTTAGGGTTTTGTGCTTGTGGAGTTGTGCTTATTACAGGTGTTGGGTTACTCGTATTGGTTTAGCTGTTGGCCATTGGTATTGATGTTGGATTACCATGTGCTTTTTAGATTCGCGGTTTGCTTCAGGCGAGTGTTCCTTCCTTGCTAAATTTCTTCACTAGTTAATCTATGTTAGTTAGAGAATTATGCATTTGGCATTTAGGTCTTATGTGATTTAGTTATAGTATATTGTTGGATTATACTGTATCTTTTCCTTTGTTAGGCATGGATAGCGTGTTCTTTGTAGTGACCCAAATTTTTTCCTAGTATTATTACTATCTGCTATTAGACATCCTTATTTTATTTTATATTTCCGTGTGTGGTGTTCCATTGGTTCTGTGGTTTCTGCTATTAATCGGGCAGAGGAGGTAGAGTTATGATTTTAGGAGCCGTGGTTGGTTTGGTGGAGCCTATGGTTAGCTCGGTCGTGGGCATGTTTGTTGTTGTGGTTGTTGTGGCTTTTGGGTGTTCATGGTTGGTTTGATGGAGGGGGCATGTTATTGGTGTGTTGTTGTTGCTGTTGGTGGTTGTATGGTGTGTGATCCGGGGTGGATCGGTGTTAGGTTTTCTCCTTTGGGTTTCACCAGCTTTCGTAGGAGGGAATCTTCTGTTTTTGGAGTTTTGAGTTGTTTTTGTTCAGTTCTATTCGAGCAGATAATCTATTGGAATAAGTCTCTTCCTGCATCATTTTATTCGAACAAACCTTGCTCTGTTCAAATATGTTTCATTCTGCTTTATTTTATTCTAACAAATATGTCTTCTGTTCGATCAGAGGCGTGTTTTGACGACCAGTTGGGTCTTTTCTTCATGATCTTATCCGTTGATCTTTCTCGAGATGAGTGTTATATCTTTAGGGTTTTATTACCCATTTCATTTCATTCTTTCTCACATTTATACTCACTCGCTCTCTCACTCTCTCTCTCCAAATTGGAATCCTTTCTCGCATCTACGCTCGCTGATTCTTCGCTATTCCTTGCCGTGATCAGTCCCTCTTCCTTCAGTGAGTATTTTCCCCATTCTTCTCCTTTGTGGTTGAATTGATTTCGGTTTCAGTGGAACCCTCATGATTTTAGGGTTTGTGATTGTGGGGGTTTGTTTGGATTTTCATTGTTGATGATTGGGGTTTGTGGTATCTGTAATTATCGCAGGTATTGGGTTGATTTTTGGATTGTGATTATTGGAGGATTTGGGAGTTTGGTGGTGGTGATTGTTTGGGTTTGCATCCGCATTTATTTGGTGGACTGTGGGTGATCAGAGTGGCGCAGCGGAAGCGTGGTGTGATTATGGGTTTTGTCGCAGTTTGTATTGCTAATTTCGAGTGTGGTACTAATTTTGAATTCAGTTGTAGGCGAGAATCCTTTGTTGGAATAATGATTGGGCTCCGGGATTTGGTAGTGGTTGGTGTTGTGTTGTTCATGTTCCTTTCGGTGACTCATTTGGGCTCCGGAAGTCGATTTGCGGAGCACATTTGTCTTGGG
This sequence comes from Kingdonia uniflora, assembly GCA_014058105.1. Classification (NCBI taxonomy): domain Eukaryota; kingdom Viridiplantae; phylum Streptophyta; class Magnoliopsida; order Ranunculales; family Circaeasteraceae; genus Kingdonia; species Kingdonia uniflora. The sequence continues at coordinate 121,666 of JACGCM010002535.1, forward strand.
TGTTCTGATTGTATTTTCTGCCAGGTTCGCTATTATCAACTTGGTATATCAAGCGTGTTTCCCTTCTTTGCTAAATTCTTTTACTAGTTAACCTATGTTAGTTAGAGTTATGTATTAGCATTGAGCTGCTTGTGATTGGTTTTAAACTATATTGTTCCTTTGGTTGTAATTGTGGTTTCAGCATTGTGTTTCCTATTATTGGGCACGTAGGGTATGTTCCCATTTATCTTTTAGGAGTTGTCCATTGTGTGGTATTCTCGTGGTTTGTCCTGGAATACTTTGTTTCTGTCTTTTTGAGATTGATGTGGTTTGGATGGTGTGACTGGTTAATTAGTCACTGTTCATCTATGGTTTGATGTTGTGGCGGTTAAATTGTTATTTCATCTATGTTTAGATGGTGCGACTGAGTTACTGTTTGTACATGTGTTGGGATTGTTTACCATCCTCTTTGGCAGGTGGTTATCTTAGGTGTGCTGGCCTTATTGGCAGCTGCTCAGTTTTGATCCTTGGGATCTATTTTCATCGATGGTTTTGTTCTATTTTACCTTAACGGGATCGGATACATAACAAAGCTTTACATCGGCTGGCCCTCGATAGGATCTAGGATTCCTATATCAGGTTGAAATAGTAGGGTGATTCTTTGGCGACAGATACTATCATATCTATTACCAATCCAAGAGTGTGGGATGGTATGAGATAGTCCTCAGGAACCGGGCTTCATCCTCGATAAGGTTGAAATTCCTTGGAATTATAAACACTGTTTCAGACGTTGGCTCCGGTGTGTAAATCCATAGCCCTGCCAAGCTTGACAAAAAATCGCGCCCATTGTATTCATCTGAGATCTTTTTAAGGTTGTGCTGTGCATTTACGACGGATTAGCCCATCCTATAGACATTGACTTCTAGGGTATAATTCTTAGTTTCTTAACATCATAGCATTCACATTAGGGCTATAGAATATCATATCATCTAGCATTTAGGATAATTATGGGATTATCCTAATTCATCATGTCATATCATCGCAGCATTTCATTGTTCCTACCCCTTGTCCTTTCCCTTTATTTTTACACTTATATTTCCGTATCTTTTAGCATTTTATATCTCATTCACCTTCCTCTTTCTCTGCACCTGTTACATTAGTAGTTTGTTTAGCCTTGTTAGATTATTTAGTGAGCCGTGGTTTTTCTCACTCTCGCATCTCCCTTTCAGTGGTAGGTTTTTTGTAGGTTTTGATGAGGATTTCAGCTGTGTTGGAGCCGGTTTCGGCTGTTGCAGATTTTGTTTTGGTTTTAGTTTTTATTGTGGTACTTTAGCTTTTGACGCTATATATTATTCAGATATTGTTGTATTGATATTCTCAGTTGATATTTATATATCTTTGCTTCCGCTGTATTCTTTTTTTGCTATGTTGATGCTAATTTGAATGACTGAGCCTGAACTTGTCTATGGCTCGGTTATTTGTGGGGGTGAATCGGTTGGATTCCTCGACCTGCGCGCCCTATTTATCTATGTTTTAATCATTATTCTGATTATTAGATTTTGGGGCGTGACATTCTCTTTATCTCTTTGGAAGTTGTACATTAGTGTTGTAATCTCGTGGCTTGTCCTTGAATTCTGTGTTTCAGCCTTGTAGAGACTGATGTGGTTTGGATGTTATGACGGGTGGTCACTGTTCATATGTGTTAGGATTGTTTACCATTCTCTTTGGCAGGTAGTTATCCTATGTATGCTGTGTTAGGATTGTTTACCATTCTCTTTGGCAGGTGGTTATCCTATGCGTGTGTTGGCCGTGTGGCGGCTGTTGGGCTTTGATCCTTAGGATCTGTTTGTAGTGTGGATTTTTGTATTCTTTTAACTTAATGGGGTCGGATACATAACAAAGCTCTATATCGGCTGACCCTCGATAGGACATAGGATTCCTATACCGGGTTGAAATAGTAGGTAAAGTTTGGGCTGGACACTATTATATCTATTACCCATCCGGGAGTGTGGGATGGTATGAGACAGCTTCCTCAGGTACCCATCTTATCCTTCGTGAGGTTGAAATCCTTTGGAATAAGTGAAATAAAGTTCGGACGCTGGCTCCGTGGGTTACAAAGCCTGGAAGACTCTGATCAAGTGATAAATCCTTCAGCGTGGTCAAGCTGGTAACAAAATCGTACCCTTTGTATCTAATTGAGATCTCTTTAAGGTTAGTATACATTAGCGGTTGATCAACCCATATATTCATTATAGGATCTAGTTCTTTGGTTCTTCATATCATAAGCACCCAGTCGTAGGACAATTCTAGAATTATATCATATCATATCATATCATATCATCTTATCATCGCATCACTCCAACTAATCTCTATTTCCCCTTCTCTTATACATTCTTTACTCTACTCTGCACTTATATATTATTGTACCTTAAATATCTTATATCTCATTCACCTCTTCCTCTTTCTCTGCACTATTTTATTAGTAGATTATTTAGCTTTGTTGGGCATTAGTGAGCCATGGTTTTGCCCACTCTCGTATTTTCCCCCCTTTCAGAGGCAGAGTAGTTGCTAGTTTTGCTGAGGGTTTCAGCTATATTTAGAGCAAGTTTTACAGCTGCAGATTCCGTTCTGGTTTTAGTATTTCTTGTATGATCTTAGCTTTTGACGCTGTACATTATCGAGATGTTGTATATATATTTCCAGTAGGTATATATATCTTTGCTTCCACTTTATTCTTTTACTCTGATGATATTGCTATAGTGAATGATTGAACTATTTCCTATTAGGAAAGTTATTTGTGGGGAAAAATCTTTGGATTCCCCGACCTGCACGCCCTAGATGACATGGTTTTAGATATGCTCTAATACTTGGATTTTGGGATGTGACATTTCCTATGTCTTATAACCAGGGTTTGGTTAAAGATCTTGTAAAGTTTCCAGATGGGAAGAGAAGAATCAACCATTGAGGGTAACGCCATTACAAATTGTACATTGGATCCCAGTTGTTTCTTGAGGCAAGAAACATTTATTTATAACAACGGGGAGGTGCTTTTGCCGCTTTGGACAAATATACCATATGTCCAGAGACAAAGAGGGGCTATGATGGGCTCTCAGTGCCTCGAGATTGACATGTTAAGGGGTTGTTTTGGAACTTCAAGTTTTAACCCCAAAAACTAAAATTTTTACCCCCGGCTCAACAATCTTTACCTTCCTTCTCGACTCAAAACTTTACCTCTTCCAAAATAAAACAAAAAAACTCTCTCCTTCAAACAAAACAAGGCTCTACGATCTCTCTTTCTCTCCCAACCCTTATGGAGATTCCGATGTTGTTCTCCCTCCTACTCAATGATTGAAAGTTTGAATATGTTCACTCTCCCTATCGAAGCAAATGGTTACGACTCTCTCTCTCTCTCTCTCTCTGTAGGGTTTATCTAATCTAGGTTTATGAGAGGATTTGGGGTTTCTCAATTTGGTTTTTTTGTTCTCATTTTATCTTATTAGTAATTAAATTTGATATTTTGCTCTACATTTGTACTCCATTGTGCATTTGCAGTTGCAATTGAAAGTATTGTTTTCCTTCTATTGGCAATGAATTTCTAATATTATCTTAAGGTTTGTGGGTTTTTAATTTTGTTTTCACCAAATGCTAATGAATTCTTATTTTTTGCTTGTATTTTACTGATAGTAAAGATATAGTCATTAGGCTTTTGGAGCGAAGAATGTTGAATTGGAGTTTATGTTATATTCACAGGCATAATAATCATTCTCTCATCTTCTCCCAAATTGCATTCATCTGAATCAAGATATGCGTTTAAATGCATTTTCAATGTTATCCACTTTTTTTCTTTCAAATATGTCAAGTTCATATCTGAGGCATATTATGCTTATCAGACTTCTCATTTTTTTTTTCTTCTAGAGTAGCCTGAATGGGGTATACATATATTTGGTAAATTATGATTTATGATATTACTCACTTTGTAGTTTTTTCATGTTTTGTATTCCATAACCCATATCTGTAGTCGTTGCCAAAGAGATCAAGTTCATCTTTGTTCCAAATCAGCAGTGATTGGTGTATGTACCATAGGTACACAAACTAAATATTAAACCTAATCTAAGGTCCGACAGTGTTCATCTTTGGTGGGGTTTTAGAATAATTGAGAACAATGACCATGTTATATAGACCACTATCGTTCCATGTTTTATGTAATTTCTTATTCTTATGTTGTACGGCTAAGATCATAAAATTTTGAGATTTGGATTCATCAGAGCTTATTTGGTTGCCATGAAGCAACATATTAATCAATGCCAAGCGAGTAACAAACTTCATAATACCAAAATATCGAAAGGTACTCCCCTTAGCATCATTTTTTTTATTCTTCATACTTTTAGTTTGTAAATGGAAGGATGTTTCTGTTAGTTTATGCTTATTCACATCTCCTATATAGTATAATATCTTAGGGGCTTCTTGCAGTACCATTTTGTTTTTGTTTTTCTAAAAGTAAAGTATCCAAAAGTTCCCAAAATAAAGCTTATAAAACTGTACTTCTTTCACCTAGAAAGGATTAGTAAATGAAAGTTATTAATTTTTTTATTGTTTTTCTTAAGAATTTAGGATGACACCTAAGTGCTTTGAAAAAATTATTTCGATGACAAAGGCAATAAAGCTTATATCCAAGAGAGGTCAAGATATGATATTGGTGCCTCAAGATTCACATTTTGAATGCCCTTTTGGGAAGAAATTTTTTTAAGGCTAAAAGCTAAAAAGCTCAATCCCGATTAAAAATTTAACCTCTCCTCCCCCGACTAAAAACTCACATCTCCTCTCAAAAATAAAACAAAACCTGCAATCTCTCTCTCACTCTCTCTCTTTCTAGCTATGACGACTCATCTTCAACAATCGATCATTCTTGCGGTCTTCACAATCGCCTCCCTGCGTATCATCTCCAAGGAGAATTCGGCTGAATCATCCACCTTTAAGCTCATAATATTTTGACGATCGAGGATTTTCTACTGATCTTACAGATGATTTCAGCTAATTTTGAAGATTGGTGCTGCGAGCAAAGGCTTTAAGTGGTAGAAAATCCTCTTTTTTTTCTCTCTCTATCTGTATTGGTGCTTGGTGCTTAAAATTTGATTTCAATATTATGTGATGTTAGGGTTTTAACCATGACACAATGTTACATATGAATCCATGGTATACTTTGAAGTTTAAGCATAGTTTTTTAGTCATGGGTCGGGTCGGGTCTCGCTCGCTAGAACTTGGACCTTGAATGTAAACTTATTTTTACATGCCAAAGGAAAATGGGATAGTTATTCTTACACTTCTAAGTCTACCTAATTTAGGATTCATAGGAGGTATTCAATATTTTTTTAAGTTTCGAACAACCCTGAATCTATAGTTGGATGGAAAATCATATGTAGATTCTAAATGATGCATTTACGCCAAGAAATCTAAAAGCATTTACCCCAAAGCTTTGAATTAACTGAAAGAGAATCGTGATGTGAAATTGCTTCAAAAGTCATGTTTATCATTAGGAGGTCTTCCTTACATTAGATATGGCAAGAAAGGGACTTTCTGACCTTAGTTGAGGTAAACGTCCGATTTTGGAGGTTTCAAATGTTTTATTCTTTTTGCTTGTGTGAGATGTATAATTCAATATTGAACAAAATTGTCACCATTTCAGGTTCTCAATATATTGCTCTACCGACTATTGGACTTTGTGGTGCTTGCTTGGGATCAAGCATATTTAAAATCGCATAAGCTGAATGTAATCCAAGTTATCTTATCAAAGCTGGATAATGGGATTTGGTTAATTGGTTTTGCAACTAATGTTACATGTAAAGTTATTATTTAATGTAGGATAGAAAAAAAGCAAAAGAAGCTTAAATTCCTTTTTTTTTCTCCTCAATGATTCCTACATGTACTTCTTAGTTTATATATTATTTTCAATTGTTTAGTGTCTTACTATCAGTTAGCAAAATAGCGATGCTTCTTAAAAGTATACAGGTACATACGCACAACAACACCTTCTCAAGTACAATCACCTTGAGTTGTGCTCTGAAGGTAATTTCTTATGGTTCTTAGGTCTAACAACTATAGAATTGAAATTATGGGGTTTTTTTTTGGTTAAATATTTTTAATTGTGTTTAGGCTCTATAGCTATAAAATTATTCTCTTGCACAAATATCGGTGTTAACTTATGTAATTTGTAATTTTTTATATCCATGGTTAGCTCTGCTCTTTCCACAACATATTTTTTATTAAACTACTTCGAATTTTAGGGTTTTGGGATTGTATGGAAAGAAAATCAAATCATAACATAGGGAAATAAAAAACCACATGAAGTCTTTGACATGATTTCAGATTTGAGGTAGGTATAGAATACAAAGATATAGTTTTTTTTTTCCTTCTGGCATCGACTTTTATTCGGAAAATAGTAATTTTTGATGTTTAATTTTGTGAATTATTTAAGTTTATCTAAATTTTGGTCTTCTTCTAATTCAGATTTTTCCCTCTAAAGAAGATTTATTTATCTTTCCAATGAAGAAGCAAAAGTCTTTCTCAGGTGATCCATTTTATATACCTACCTATCTGTTATTGATGTTCTTAGTTGTTTTTATTATTTTATAGTTATTGTCTCTATAATTGGTATCAAAGGTTTTGTTGATTGGTTGCTTGAATCTATGAAATTTGGTGGATGCCTGTTAAGGATCAATATCTACTAGATAAGTGAGAAAATGAGAGTTATAACTTTCTTTCCTTATCCATTTCTATTTTTCATCTTTGTGACTGATTTAACAATGTTATTGAGGTAATAAAAATTTTAGTGAGTAATCCTAGATTAACTTTCATTTGCAATGTTATTGAGGTTGGGAAAGTTGATTTTTCGCTTATCCATTCGAAAAATATATTCCACAAACAAAAATGATGCATCTTTCCTACTATAAAATTTTGAAAACCCAATCTTTGTAAATTTGTTATCATCTCAAATAACTAAAAATTATATGTTTAGTGATTTTCTATGGATTAGCTCCGTCGCTAATAAAATGTAATACTTTAAAGTTTAAACCTACTTTAATGTAACTTTATTGTGATATTTTGTTATTATCTCGAATAACTAGAAATTATATGTTTGGTGGTTCTCTTTGGATTAACTTCTACCGCTGATGAGCTGTAATACTTAAACCTAAATGTCTTCTAGTATGTGTGTCTTTATTTTCCCAATTTAACAAGATTTGTTTCTCTTGCAAATATGGGCTTCTTAACCATTATTATGTATGAGAATTGATATTTTTTACAAGGAATATGTCTATTTAAGGACCTTACCGTTAACTTCATTTTAAAGCTTTTTTACAAGGTAAATGATATTGATTGGATTTTGATATTGTGGTTTTTCGAAATCTATCATTTGTGATTAATTTTGCATAATTATAAAGAGTTGCTGTCGTAGTTTAGAAAATAATGATGGTGTTGTTCTTAAGTGGCTAATAGAGGTACTTAACTATATTCTATTTTCTTTTAAGCTCTACTTGGATTTGAATTTTGGTAATTTTTGTTGATCCAGTTATTGCTAAATACTAGATTTTGGTTTTTAAATAAGTAGATTCAAATTTAAATTAGGGATAATTAATAATTTTGTTTATTATACTTGCAGGGGCAAATGTGTATAGACATTAGTTCGTTATCGTTTGAGCTACATGAGTAAATATGATCGCAACAAATTATAGCGTATTATGAAGTTGTTATATTTGAATTTAGACTTTTTTATTCATTTTTTCTATATTGTACTAATTAACTAAACATTTTTTTTTACCATTCTTCAGTTTTGAAGTATTTTGAATGTTTTGAAAAGCTTAAGATAGGGTGGATAATTATTTTGAGCATATTGCTGGGGTATAGATGTGTTGAACGATTGATACATATGTTTATGAATGTTTTGCAGGTGATTTTTTGTCAATAAAATAAGAAAAATGTTGTCCAATTTTTAGAATTGTTATACAGGTTTCTCAATGATTTATATGTGGTTTATACTCCATCAAATAGGGGAAGCGTTGCCCATTTTTCTTTTGATTGTTATACAGTTTTTTGAAATGATTTGCAAGTGGTTTATGGTCTATAATAGGGGAAATGATGCCAAATTTTATGTAGAATTTAGAATACCGATTAAGATTTGTGTCGTGAAATTGTAAGAGTTTTAAAGAGGTTGAGCTAAAAACATTTAAAGATTTTTTTTCTTTGTTAGTAACTACTGACAATTCGACTCAAGTCATATTTGGTAGTTCATTAGGCACGCCAATTGAACTTTAAAGAGGTATCCGTGGTGTGACACGGGTATTCACTAGCTATTATACATTAGACAACAGTGTTTTTTAAATAGACAAATCTGCCATTGTCTCAAAGATAAAGAGGGGTTGGGATTTGTAGGAAAGAGGGAGATGGAGGGCCTAGATTACTTCTAATCTCATACTTAGGGGTACTTTCGATAAAACACAGAAAGGGGTAGTTAAATCTCTCTCTTATCAAAGCTAGCCCGACTCTTCTTCTATCAAGAAACCAGACTATTCTTCTTCTGTCCATCTCTCCGTCTTTCCATCTCCAAATGCCACAAGGTACTTATCTCTCTCTCTCTCTCTCTCTATATATATATATATATATATATATATATCTTTCTCTTTCTCTATCTTTACTTGCCATTTTGATCGTTGTTGCTGCTAAGTTTAATTGCGTTTATATCGATATATTGCTTGTTGTTGCTGTTGTTGTTTGATTGGTACTTCTCTCTTTCTTTCTCTCCCTCTCTCTCTCTTTACTTTGTTGCTGTTGTAAGTATGTTGTAAGTCTCTTTTGCAGCTTAAGCTCTATTTTCTATTTAGTATTATGTTGTGCTTGCTGTTTGATAATTTGTTTATGAGAAACTTGGCACTTTAACAAATCACCTTCAACTCATCAACATTGTTTTGATCATCACATGAAGTTCCATGTTGATAATTTGGGTCATCCCCTGAAGCAAACATGTCATGAAATCAATTAAACAATCTGGATTTGATCTATACATCAATTATCATGTATAAAACAATTAAACTGATAAATCGAAAAGAACCCATAGTAGAAAATAACACATTTCATCAGATCATGCAAGCAAAAATAGATAATCATGAAAATAAAAGCACACCCAGTCTATAGAAAACAAGGAATCAAATACTGACTATCAGGTCCTCCAAGCTAATTGACTGCATGATCAAATCTTTCATGGAGTTCAGGTGTCCATCGAAGGCGAGGTTTGGGATCAGAAATGAGTATCACACAAGGGTCTCTATCTCCTCCTCCGTTTCCTCCCATCATACTCCTATTCATATTTATATTCATATTCATGTGGGGTTGGTTGTTATCTTCTTGAACAAAAATGGTGTCTGGGGTTTGAAAGAGCCCAAACCCAGAAGAAGAACAATGATGTAGCTGCAGGCGAAAGCAACTACCATTGAAGTTACAAGCTATTTAGTCTCAGGCAAAAATATCATCGGCTTAATATATTTGAAACGGGTGAGATACTATTTGCGGTATTGGTAGCCTCAATGACGTGTTTATTGGTTGCCAATTAAACATTTGCAATGGAAACTATAGAGATAATTGAAGGAACTAGGTAGATGAGTGAGGGAAGGAATTTTATGGTAGGAGAGTGGAAGACTAAAAGGATAAAGGAGAAAAATTGGAGCGCAATAGGAAAGAGGATAACAGAGGAGGGAGATTTGGAGAAGATCACAACCAGATAATTCAAAAGTAGACTGCTTGAAGAAGAGGTCATTAGGATTTTTTAATAAGGATTTTGGAATAAAAGCTCAAAAAGCTTCTTTAATTATGGAAGGGGAAGTACGAGTATACAATCTAACCAAATAGGGAAGACAAAGCATGGAACTGATTTCACCCATCACAGTGCTTGATAGAAAAATTCGATGGCCACAATGTACTCAAAACTTTCCAAGGACAGTCTTCAGTGAAGAAAAATTTGCACTTTGCTTTTTTCAAATAGACCTCCTCCCCGATCTTCCAAGAAACAAGCTACCAAAGTTTCTTTGATATGAAAACCTGCAGTTGCATAGGAGCAGTCTGTTCAATTATACATTTTTCATTCAAAAAATTGTTAGTGGCCAATCATTCACGGTATTGTGGTCAAAGAACGGCGGATCACAAGAAAACACCATAGATGTTTGCCTTTATATCTCTTATAGCTGAGGCTCTGACAACTGGAACAACCCAATCCAACCCCAGATTATTAAAAATTTAACTCATGAAAGAGAACTAGGGCTACACTCATGAACATCACTAGAAATGGGGGAAGAATAGGAGAATACAAATTAAGGACTATATTAGGAAATTAGATTGCCCATTATGCAAGGAAATTAAATTGTCCCATATTGCAACTCTGACTGTTGTGCTTGAACCCAAGACAATTCACAGATGTAGCCATTCAGTAGTTACACCTCTATGAAAGGTGCCTTTTGAAGAGAATTTGATTCATTTTTCTCCTTTGATGAGATTTTAAATTATTCTTGATCCATATTTTTCATCTAAGCCAGAAAAGATAGTTATAAACTCCAGAGTCTAGTGGACAGAGCTCTTGAGGCTGAATAACGAGTTCTCTCTGAGATTCAAGAAGTATATATCATTATATTTGGAAACAACTGATACTAGACATGGATTATATTGTGTAGAAAATCTGATACTTGAAAAGATATTCTTTTGTAGGGTTCATGCTTTGGGTGATTGCATAACAAATGCAAGCGACGAGATTTGGGAAATAACTTGCCCCACAATCACAGGTAATAAAAGTCTCAACTTGATAAGAGTCTAGGCCTTTTAAGGCCTTAAGCTGGAAAAGTATAATGTCAAGTTTATAGAGCCTGCACTTGAGTTCTCAGTAGTCCTCTCCCTATGTCCTCTGCTATCCCTTCATCCTACACAACATCATTGAAATACATGTAGGCAAACATCAGACATCCTAGAATTCTTCACTCTGGAAGTCTTGATGAACTTAAGGATGAGATTCCGATGTTTATTGTTAGTCCTCTTCCCGAAGGTTTGGATAAGGTGAGGATTCTTTTTTACACTAAGAATGTCTATTGCTGTCGTCTGTAGTATATGTTTCAGATGGAGTCACTTTGCAGTACCCCCTATATGCTTGATAATAGTAGGTATCATATGTTCTTCTGCGGAGAAAGGGTATCTCTTAGTAGTTTACATGAAAGTTATACAAAATGATTCCCAACATAAGAGGATCTGGACTACTTAAAATTTGAAGTTAAAGGAATTTTTTTTTGCTAGGCAAACCGGGTTAAAGCAGACTCTGACCAGATATATAGAAAGAAAAAAATGTACATGATGGGGACAACTCCCCCTTATCCTCAAAGAATCAACATGAAGACCTGGGAAGGGGGAGGACCAAACACCCAAATGGGAAAAACAACATGAAACAACAGGTATACTCAAAAAAAGATTACAAAGAAGCAAAACAAAAGAGACAAGTGTTATGGATCTGGCTCTTTAGGAAGTTTGTCTCTCGTAGTTATCACTTCTTGCTCAACCCTTTCACTCAGTAAGGAGGCATCTTCACCACTAGGTCCAATACGAGGACTACTGTAAGAAACAACAGGTCCTAACTCTTTATCCGTCCTTGAACCAAGTTCATCTTTATCATTCATTTCCACACCAGAGATAGGCCCCTTTTCTGTCATCTTAATTATCTCTTCAGTGAGATCAATTGGAATGTGAGCAATAATACCACTTGTAGAACTAGGAGGTCTATACCTAGCGATCTTCCTCGGCTTCTCCCAACCATTTTTGTCCACTATGGTCTTGGTATTCTTTGTAGTCTTAGCCACATCTTTTGTCCCGACTTTGGCAGCCTAACTCAAAGAATTTTTTGGCTTAGCTTTCTTAGCTACAATGCTTACATTTTTTGACAATGCTTACATTTTTTGAACAATTCAAAGTACTATGTCCAAAGACTTTGCACTCAGTACACTTTATCGGAATCCAAATATAATCCACCTCAACGTTGGATTTTCTAATCCCCTCGTAAGCAATATGGATGATACTTGGAAGATCCTTGCCAATATCAACCTATACACAAACTCTAGCAAATGATGATCTAGTCCTATCTTCGGTCACTTTATCAAGGAACAAAGGCGTACCAATGAAGCTAGCAATCTTGCCAATTCCATGAGGGCTCCAAAAATGGGAAGGAACTTTCTTGAGATTTATCCAAATGGGGATAGTCTTTATTTCAGATTCTTCGGCCTCAATGAAAGGCCTCCAAGGCCTAATGACAAAAAATGTGCTAGCAATAATTTGGGATCCCATCTCTAGCACTCTATCTCGGTCTTCACTCAAAGAGAATTTAAAGAAAAATATGTTATTGTTTTGGAAAGTAACATTAACTGATCCTTCCAATTTCCAAGTCTTACATACGGTATCCTTAACAAAGCTGTAATCTAGTTTTTTCCCAATAAAATTACCAACTAAATTAGCATCAAACTCTTTAATACTTTCTATGAACTCTTCATCCATCAAAGAAACAACAAAAATACCATTAATGGTTTCAAGAGAAGTAAAATTGAGTTTTGTTGTACCTGTTTGCTTGAGGGAGCACCTAGAAGAGAAGCCCAGGTTGTATCCTGCGATGCTGAAGCATTACCTGTAGAAGAAGTGCTACCATTACTTGATTTAAGACCATCACCAGCTAAATCGAAATCCAATTCAGTTATAACATCGTCCCCAGCTACAACCTTTGATCTGTAATCATCTTCGCTTAATTCACGAGCATCTACCTCCATTGCAGCTAAATTTTTGCTTGGAGATTTGTTCAAATAGTTTTCATGCAAAAATAGATTTTCCCTAAAATTACTATCAGGGATTGAGTAGTTAACCCTCTCAATTCGAGCATCATTCAATTCAATTTTAGAATTGTTAACCCCGTCAATTTGATCATCATTCAAACTAAATACTGAAACCCCATTGATGTGAACAATTTTAGGAGTAATTTTATCACAAGTATCACCGACACCTTTGTTAACAAGAGCATTGGATCTCTCACTAGCTTCATACATAGTTTTGCATCAATGGCCTTGATCAATTTAGCTTCTTTTTGTTTCATTTGGTGAGCAGTTTGTTTCAGCTTCTCTTCTTCGGGTGAGAGCTTTTCTTCTGAGGGAAAGCCTTCACCGCATCCAAAAGTTGAGCCATTAGAGTTCTTACTCTCACAGATCGATGGGGATTATATTGGTCTCTAACATTCATTGGAGAAGATGGTTCATCCTGAACTCTTAAAATGGGTTCAGTTCGAAGAGAAATAGGTAAGAGACTTATGGGAGAAGAAGAAGAAGATGACCGGCCTTGGATGCCGGCCATAAAGGGAGCTGGGTAAGTAGTCGGTCTCTCTCTCTCTCTGGGTAAGCGGCCGGTTTTTTTCTCCCATTTGTCCATTGTTAATGTCTATTTTTATTTGTTACCATCTAAATGGTGTCGGCAACTTAGAAGATTCTTTTATACACTAAGAATGCTTTCAGTTGTCGTTTGTAGTAGTATATAGCGTAAATGGGCAAATATGTTTTGGACGGAGTCGCTTTGCAATACCCCATGGCTTGATAATAATAGGTACTACATGGATGGGTATATCATAAATTTTCTCTGGGGGGAAGGGGTATCTCTTAGTAGTGTAGGGGCCTAACTTCTTTTAGAGGGGAAGTTGGCTCTTACAACACGGGGTTGATCTTCTATCAAAGGAATACAAGTAAAATGATCTAAAGTACGAACAAACTAGAGACAAATACTTGCATAGAGACCTGAACGTGAGACTCTACGACCTCTGATGAGGATTTTTAAGTAGTATTATATTACTGATGAGTAATTAAAGGTTTGAATACTGGGCTTAACAAAGTGGTCGATGGTAAACTACAAGGGGTCTGGGGGGAATTTTTCTAACCCCTTCTTGGCTCCCCATCTCTCCTATTTATAGCCATAGGAAGCTGAGTCACTAAGTATGGGTTAGATTATATGAGTACTGTTCGAATATACTGGCGGGGTATGGGTACCGGACATGCCTATACTATCACTGTAACTATTGTGAGAGGTGTCTATGTACTTTTATTTTGTGGTGCAGTGGTTGGGCCTGTCACTATACCTGCAAGGACCAATCATTGTGCCGGTTTGTCTGGAGAGCTGGCTGCCTGTTCCATCATATTTCGACCATGTACAGATATGGTTGAAGGGTTTCTGCTATGATGTGTGAGCCTGCCCTTGAGGCTTGTTTGGAGTCAAAGCTTCTTCTTCAGGGGATATCTGGAAGGCTTGTCTTGAGGATTGAAAAGGGCTTGATATATTCGGGTAGGTTGCGAAGTAGACTTCGAGTGCCTGAGGGAGTCAAAGGCTGCGAGTAGGCAACTTTATTAGCCCCTTCTCAGTGAGGGTCTTGAAGCCAGGTGGAGAGGCGTTCACTGAGAAAACTATTTGGCCTTGGAATCTCAGCGGTTTGACTGTTGGTTTTTGGGTAAGTAATAAAAGAGGGTAATTAAGAGGTATAGGTGGTTATAGGGCAATAAATGAAGTGAGGTTATTGATCGATTATAAACCGACGTCTTAAAATACCCGCAAGCGCACGGTGTACCGTTGAGTACAAAGGAAAGCAGGGTCGTATCCCAAGAGACTTGTGGTGCGAATTATACTTCGAGTTACGAGTTTTATCCAATAACAACGAGTTTGTGTAGGTTTAGAAATAAAAAGAAGAATGAAACAAATTACAAGATAAATTGGAGTGGAAACCAAGACATCGATTCCACTCCACCCTTTATAACCGTTAGATAGCATAAATAATTAAAGTAAATTACGAGTTCCCGTATCACATATCCTTGGTTGGGCATATGCAATACCTCAAAAGATACAAGAGATTTAGTAATTGGGAGCTACCCATAAACCAACTTATTCAACCATGGTCCGGTTGATAAGCATGGATTATGTTATCTTCTCCATGTTCCTAACCTATCTTGTTATGGTCTAACAAGATGGTTTCATAGATTCATTATTCATCCTAATCCTAGCTATGGTCAAGCATAGGACGAAGGAATAAGAATATGCAAAATTTCAGGATAAAGAGAAGGTAATCACTCTAACTAAGCTACACAATCTACATTAAGGCTACATTGGGTGGAGCTTCCTTTAGCCTTGGCTAAGAAGATTTGCTACTCGTCCCTTTAATCATTGCCATACTACTATTACTACGTTAAAATTAAAAGACAAGAACAAGAGAAAGAATAAGATTTATTGCTATGAACTTTGATTTACACTCTCCAAGATGATCTCTCATGGGTTGGATTCCCCTCCTATTTATAGAGTATAGGAAAGGTTACCAAAAATCACCATTAATATAAAATCCCCTAAACAATGCCTAAAATCATGCATTACAACTCATGAGAATAATATATATATCTAATTCTCTTCAATGGGCTTCCATACATGGGCCTTTGGTTGACAACTTCAAATGAGAATCATTGTTGGAGTGTATCACCCTTGTTCTTCGTTAAAAACCAAAAAATTGTACGACTTGTTTATCATGTGACCGATTTTTGTAAATACAAATAAAAGCACTATTAGTGTCATATTTATTTAATAAATGACTAGGTAGATATAAATTTAGGAGTTGTTCGCGTAAATATTACGTGTCTATCAAATACCCCCAAACTTATATTTTGCTAGTCCTCGCGCAAAAGTAAACAAAAACCATTTTTGTCTGTCACGCGGTTGCATTTAGCTTATACAACAAGCCGTTAAACCCCCAGGTTTAGCCTGGTAGACGAGTGTTGTCTCGTGAGGGTTTACAGTGACTATACCAACAAAAGTCAATAATGACATTTTAAACAATTCTAAAATACACATGACTCATTTCCTGTGAACTTAACCTTACTTAGTTGTGACAAAAATAACCAATGAAAAAATCCTTAAACTTGTTATTCTCCCAAGTATATCAAAAAATATTTTAAGCTTATCCAAAACTAGAGGTACTACCTCAAAATTAGAAAGAGATTCAAGTATTTTTCTTTAGCTATATTTAAGTGTACAATGAAAATAGTTTTATCGCCTAATACGTTGTCTAGAATAATTTACTCAGTTTTTTGTAGTCTAGTTCTTACTAGAATAAATTCAACGGTCAGTTCGACAAGTGCCTTAGTCAATTCGTCTTCCTAGAATTTTACTTTTTTTTCTTTTCTTTGTATGCTTTTTCTTTTGAGTACTTTGTTTCTTAGTGAGGCCTCCGTAACAAAGAGTTTTCGGTCGACAATCCCTGCGAATTGGCTAAGGTTGCTAGGGTGTGGTTCCCCATCATGACCTAGACTCAGGATTCTCGTAAGTAATATTTTCTTGTGCTCCTTTCACATAGTTTATGGTCAAACTCAAGATTGGTGATAATTTTTCCTCTTTCAGTTCTTAATCATGCGAGTAGCCTTGCAGCGTGAAATTTTTTAGAGCATATTTGGCTTATTTATTATTTTTTCTTAGGAATGAACTTATTCTTAGGCAGTTGTCTCCCTTGTAGCAAACTATTCCTAACATAAATGCTAAATTTCCCTTATACTAAGCAAAAATCTATTGAAGCTATTAAATGCAAAACTACAATGAAGTGCACGTTTTCAAAATATACCAAGTTTAACTTGAATTAGTCGCTAATACAAAGATAGTACATCAAGCTTAAGATATTCCAAAATATTTTATTGTATACTTGGTATAATTTTAAAATTTAGGCTTTTCCATAATTTTTATGTCAAGGTAAAATCAGTTTAAGTGTTTAGAAATTTGTCAAAAATATATCATGCATTGCCAAAGTGCCATTATTTCACTTTTCTTCAAAAAGCATTTAAAGAAATGGTTTCCTACCCCCAAACTTAAATGAAACATTGCCCTCAATGTTTGAGAGCATAAAAAAATGGAGGAATAAAAACTGGAATTTCTCACTTGAATGTGTCATAGGTTGCCTCCCAAGAAGCGCTAAGTTTACTGTCTTCAACCAGACGAATGTACCCCCAAACTTAAAATTATCAATATGACTGGAAGGGTATGAAGTTGAAAAGGTGATGTATTATCCTAGTTGCAAATTCTCTTTCAAAAACCAGATAACACATGAATGGTGATCCTTAATATTAGCCCTTAATTGGGCAGATATGTTATGTTAAAACTAGAGAGAGTTTAAAGCTGATTCTCTAT
The DNA here is from genome assembly GCA_014058105.1 of Kingdonia uniflora. Classification (NCBI taxonomy): domain Eukaryota; kingdom Viridiplantae; phylum Streptophyta; class Magnoliopsida; order Ranunculales; family Circaeasteraceae; genus Kingdonia; species Kingdonia uniflora. The sequence goes on from JACGCM010002535.1 coordinate 138,892, forward strand.
GAAAAAGATTTTTTCTAACAAGTTTTCCTATTATTTGATGATTCCAAGTTGTAAATTTTAGACAAATCAGGAAAAACCATTTTCTCTAAGATAAAGCAAATACATACCCAGGGAACATATTTTCCTTTAGAATTTTCAATACAATCATATGATTACTATATGTTGCAGTAAATAAGAAGGTTGGTATACAAGTATTCATCCCCGAAAATGTACTAGATTAAAAATTTGATTTTCCTGGAAAGATATTTTCTTTGAAAATTTTCAAAACCCCCATGTTATCATTGATATTCCAAAAAATGTGATAGGTGGTTCTGACAAAGCAAGTCCGTGAGGCATCCCCAAAATTATAATTTTTCAAAAAGATGTTTTTTTTTAGTAGAAGAAAAACTATATAACTTATTTGTGGATGTGGGGATCGGGGAACAATTGACTCTAATAAACATTTAAAATTTATGTGCCTAAAATTATAACTTATCTCAAGGGACTCATCCTGACCATTGACGTGGATATTCATTAGCTTAGGGACATGGCCAAGTTGAAATATATTTTTAGATGTTAATGATTGTACCATTTCACGAATCTCAAGATTATTCGAGTCCTCAAAATAATTTAAACATTCATTAATAGAATTACAACAAGAATTATCTCCGTACAAGTCCCCAAAATCATTTATGGTCATGGTACCCCCATTAGGCTCATGAAATGGAGATGTAGGCATAAATATAGGTGCGTTTGGTGAATGAGTAACCAAAATGGAATCAACCCCTAATAATAGTGGTATATCCTGTAAAGAAGGGTCGTCTACCCACTGGTTTCCAACATTATAATTTGTGTCAGGTGGACGTGACTCAAGGCAAGGCTGAGGTGACTCATAAGGAGACTGAGATGGAAATGACAAGTTGATAACATCTGTAACAGGTTCAACAATTTCTAATTTCTTGACTTTGGTACAAATATCATCATCTACAAATTCCTCGCAAATTCTCGTATAATGAGATGGTGATTCCATATATTCATATTTTATCTCCTCATCATCATCGTCAAAAAAATCATTAGAGGAGAGATAAAAATATTCGGTCTCGGTCATAGTTTCCTTGAAACAATTTATTGGGTTAACAAATGAAATGATGGATGGTGACATCGATGGTTGAATTTTGAGGGCTTCTTCAAGATCTTCTTGTGACATAGGATCTTCGAACTTAAAATATTCATCATCTAAATCAGTCTTACAATATGGTATCCATTCACTCCACGGAGAAAACATACCTTGATTACTCTTGAATTCATCCATTTCTAAATCACAAGGGGAGTTAACTTCGGATTGTTCTTCTTCATTGTTTAGAAGTTTTTCATGCTCTATTTCACTCTACGTAGTTGACAACAGAGTTATCTGAGTCTCTAATCTATAAATAGATTGGGTCGTAGAAGTTTGATTCACCAATGTCTGTTGTTAGAATTGCATCATTTGTTGCTGAAATTGCAATACTTGTTTTTGACTTTCCATTGATTGTTGTATAAAGAGAGCAAGGGTATCTTCCAAAGATGGTTTGGGTGGAGCGGGTGGGAACTGATTGGATGACTGAACAGACTGATGGGCCTGCATATATGAATGAGATTGGAAAGGTTCCATGTATTAAGATTTTTGGTGATCCCATGATTGAAAATGATTATGAGGTTGTTGCGGGATGTCGAATTGTGAGTTGTATGGATTCCAAAGTTCTTGCATGTATGACATTTTGAAATAAAAGCCACACCCAATGCAATAAATAACCAATCAAGCCTAAACTCTAGCACATCAACAGTTTTTAGAAGTAATAATTAGGTCTCCCCTATATTCTTCTATGTTCAAAATGGGTAGGATGGCAAAAGGCTTTGGTACCTATACTCCCCTGCGTCACTATGCTAGTACCAACTTAAAGTAGATGTTCAGTCCTCACGCCCGAGCGAGTCGCCTTATCGTACGTCAGCACTCGGAATGGTGACGTCGCAAACCTACAACTAGTATTTTGTGGCGCCAGGCTGGGGCCGTATCCTATGAACCCGTGTTTTTACCCCGGTCCAGTACTTCTATCCGTTGGGTGATGAAATCCCGCGGGAATCTTGCTACTCTTTTTTATTAACAGTTATTTTGAGGTCCGGGACGTTCAATTTTTGTGTGATACGAATTTCTTCGTATCCCTAATGGGTGGTCCCACTTGTTGAAGAACTTTTTGGGTGATGAAATCCCGCAAGTCTCTAACATTTTTTACCTTTACTAATGTTGGAATGAAAAAGAATATTAAACACAGCAATAGGTCAATCCAACCGCAATAATTTTTTTATTAAAGCAGCGTGTATTTGCACAGTCCACACGACTTTATGATCCTAGTGCCGAGGCGGAGCGAATATGAACCCCTTCTAGATGTCAAGTTTTGGGAAGTACCAACCTACGGGAAGTGTTTCCCGGTGTAGCTGTCGCCGCCCCTTTACTTAGGGGGTGAAAGAAGGAAGTTCCCCTTTACTTGAGGGCACAAGAAGGATGAATTTGATGATGCTTTCAGCTTTACGTATTGTCCGTCTCGTTTCCAACTTTGTGACTATCCTGCAAGACAAGAGAAAAAAGATTAGTGAACTTGCGACAACAATATTAATTCAATTTCCAAGTTTATTGTAGTCTATGATGTCCTGATTTTTAAATACACATATCTTTCAACTCGGTTGAGAGAGAATATTCAATAATATCAATTTGGAAAGATAATTTAGAAAGAAAAAATCTTCAAGAATGAAGTTTTATATAATTTAGCTTCCCTAATGCTCAAAACAGATGATGAATGTACAGCGGCGTCCTTAAGGGAGACTGTTTTTGTACTGTTTATTCAAAACGCTGTAACTCACAAACAACAAGAAAGAAAAATATGATCTATAGCAATTCGGAAAGTGTTTTGAATTATCTAAAAAATTTGTAGCAAACTTTTTTCCCAACTATGAAATATAGAAGATCAAAAATGGTGAAATATTCAGGGACAGACTTCAAAGCTACTGTAGCGCCAAAAACTCGATTTTTTTTTTAAAACTAAACTAGAGAAACGATAATAATAGAAATACTATATGCAATTACCGGTCACTATAATACAACTTACTATAAAAAAAATAAAAATAACATAAAAGAAGGAAAAATTGGTTTAGAATAGCATCTCAATAAAACGCACTTTAGTGCCCGGCAACGGATCAAAAAACTTGATCGATTATAAACCGACGTCTTAAAAGACCCGCAAGCGCACAGTGTACCGTTGAGTACAAAGGAAGGCGGGGTCGTATCCCAAGAGACTTGTGGTGCGAATTATACTTCAAGTTACTAGTTTTATCCAATAACAACGAGTTTGTGTTGGTTTTGAAATAAAAAGAAGAGCGAAACAAATTACAAGATAAATTGGAGTGGAAACCAAGACATCGATTCCCCTCCACCATATATAACCGTTAGATATCATAAATAATTAAAGTAAATTACGAGTTCCCGTATCGCATATCCTTGGTTGGGCATATGCAATACCTCAAAAGATACAAGGGATTTAGTAATTGGGAGCTACCCATAAACCAATTTATTCAACCATGGTCCGGTTGATAAACATGGATTATGTTATCTTCTCCATGTTCCTAACCTATCTTGTTATGGTCAAACAAGATAGTTACATAGATTCATTATTCATCCTAATCCTAGCTATGGTCAAGCATAGGACGAAGGAATAAGAATATGCAAAATTTCAGGATAAAGAGAAGGTAATCACTCTAACTAAGCTACACAATCTACACTAAGGCTACATTGGGTGGAGCTTCCTTTAGCCTTGGCTAAGAAGATTTGCTACTCGTCCCTTTGATCATTGCCATACTACTATTACTACATTAAAATTAAAAGACAAGAACAAGAGAAAGAATAAGATTTATTGCTATGAACTTTGATTTACACTCTCCAAGATGATCTCTCATGGGTTGGATTCCCCTCCTATTTATAGAGTATAGGAAAGGTTACCAAAAATCACCATTAATATAAAATCCCCTAAACAATGCCTAAAATCATGCATTACAACTCATGAGAATAATATATATATCTAATTCTCTTCAATGGGCTTCCATACATGGGCCTTTGGTTGACAACTTCAAATGAGAATCATTGTTGGAGTGTATCACCCTTGTTCTTCGTTAAAAACCAAAAAATTGTACGACTTGTTTATCATGTGACCGATTTTTGTAAATACAAATAAAAGCACTATTAGTGTCATATTTATTTAATAAATGACTAGGTAGATATAAATTTAGGAGTTGTTCACGTAAATATTACGTGTCTATCAGCTATAAGGACGGGTTATTGTGTAGGGATATTGAGTAGGCTTCTTCTTTGCATTCTTCTCTTTTTCCTCTGCAAGTTTTGAAATCTTCATGGATACTACGACCAACACACGATATCAGAAGAGGATGGTGTTCGTCCGGGATTGTCGCGTAGGGCGGAAGACTGGTGAACTTTATATAAAGTTCTTCGGGCATCATGATCGGGACTGGGACATGCCCGAATTGGTGGAGGTAGAAGCTGGGGAGATCATCAATGGGGAGCCTTACGCCTATCTTTGGGACCGTCTGAAGTATAATTTTACTACTGCGGTGAAGCGCTATCTCTTTCTGGAAGCTTGAAAATTTTAAGGGCGCTACCAAGTATCAGTCGGGTCGAAGGGTTGACGTAATACTTAGAAGAAACCTAGAAATCGACTGGACTTCGAAGGCCTTGGCCACAGTGAAGCATAGTTGTTCACCCCCAATACATTCTCGAGGTCCGGTCTTTTAACCATTCTTTCCCCTCGAGTTTGCTCGAAATTGGGGGCTTGAAAAATCTCAAGGTTACCCCCAAGTATCAGTCGGGTCGAAGGTTGACATGATACCTAAGTTAAACCAAGAAATTCAATGAAAACAGAAGACAAAGTATTGGTGGAAAAAAAGTGTTTATTAATTATTATGGATTACATCAGTTGTACAAGGTTGATCCCCCAATATTGATGGCATTGACTTCCATCTGGTCGATACTTTGGCGTTCGAGTACTTCGATATGGAGGGTCTGAGATTCTGATTATCCAAGCATAGCTGCAATGTCGGCGAGGGCATCTGCATGTCTATTTTCTCCTCGAGGGTAATGAGTGATTGTGGATTTTTTGAGAAATCGGTCCATGCGTTGTCACACAAAGAGATCATAGTCAGCCATGCGATCGTTAGCTTGATTTTCTCCTGTGAAATACCTCTGAAAAAGTTGGGAATCTGTGAAAATGGCAAGTTTTGGAATGCCGAGATCGAGAGCGAGGTCGAGGCCATGGATCCAGGCTTCGTACTCAGCTTCGTTATTGGAATATTCGAAGGTAAGTTTGCGGGCTTTCTCTATTCGATCATTAGTGGGTCTTACCAAGACAATACCAATTCCTGAGCCATTAGGTTCTGCGGATCCATCTATGAATAAATGTCAGCCAGTGTGAGGGTCCCAGGGATCTGTTATTTTGGGTTGGTCTTCTGTAAAGTCATCTTCGTGTTCTTCCCATTTGATATCTTTGACTGGGAAGTCGGCGAGAAAGTCTACTACTACTTGGCCTTTCTGGGATATCAGCTTTTTGAATGTAATGTCATATTCGCTAAGGTACACAGACCACTGTTGTACTTGTCTGGATTTTCCTTTTTTACTGAGTACTTCTCGAAGGGGATAACATGTGATAACACAGATAGGGTGGGCTTGAAAGTATTGTTTGAGTTTGCGGGCTTAGTAAACAAGTGTGAGAAGCAAACGCTCAAGTTTGGAATTCTGAGTTTTTGCGGGGGTTAGAGTTTTACTGATGAAATATAGAGATTTTTTGATGTTAGAATCGAGTCGAATAAGCACTAAACTGATAAAAGTTTTTGTAGCAGCAAGGTATAAAGATAGTAATTTGCCTTCGATAGGGGTGTTGATAATGGGTGGTCGGCCAAGATAAGTTTTGTGTTCGAGGAAGGCATGTTCATACTCGGGTGTCCTGTTAATTTCAGGGTTGCTTTTCTTTTATGCTTTGTGGATGCCTTGGCCGCGTAGGAGTAAAAAGAGCCAAGCACATCTGTTTGAGGATTTGGAAATGAAACGATTGAGGAATGCTATCTTACCAGCCACTTTTTAGACGTCTTTCTTGGTTCGGGGCGAAGACATGTCAATGAGGGCTCAAATATGGGGGGGGGGTCAATCTCGATACCTCGCTTACTGATATGGTGACCCAAAAAAATTTTAGACGAAATGCTAAACTGTCATTTATCTGGGTTGAGTTTTATGTTATATGTGCGAAGTATTGAAAAGACTTTGGTTAGGTCTTGGATATGGGTCTATTTTTGGAGGCTCCTGCATAACATATCGTCGATGTAAACTTTGACCGACTTGCCAAACAAGGGTCTAATCATGGTTGTGACAAGGCGTTGGTAAGTGACTCCCGCATTTTTAAGGCCGAAGGGCATAACATTAAAATAGTAAAGGCCTTGTTCAGTGATAAATAAAGTTTCAAGTTGATCTTCGGGGAGGAGGGGTACCTGATTGTAACCTGAAGCTGCGTTCTTCTTTGATAGGTGCTCGTGTCCAACAGTGGCATCGAGAAGTGCTGAAATAGTGGGGAGAGGGAGACTGTCCTTCGGTGTGTGCTTGTTAAAGTCTGGGAAGTAGACACAGATTCTAATCTTGCCGTTCTTCTTAGGTACTGCCATAATGTTTGATATCCAGTCAGCGTAGTTCACTTCTCTGATAAAACCTGTGGCTATGAGCTTGTATACTTCAAGGTTCACTACATCTCGAAGTCGTGGTGCCCGGCTACGCTTCTTTTATTTATCTACTGAGGAATAGGGGGATGAGGTCGAGGCGATGGCACGCCAGGTTGGGGTCGACACTGGGCATCTCATAGAATATCCATGCAAAGACATCTTTATTTGTTTGAAGAAAATCCGTAAGCTCGAGGTACTCTGTGCCATCGAGAAAAGTTCCAATAAATGTACCTCGACCAAGACCGTCGAGTTCGATGTAAATAGTGGGTTCGATGGGTTGGGTGGTTTCTGTCGAAGCTGTGGGGATAAAAAGATACAGTGATTGCTATAGGCGGCTTAAGAGTTTTTGGGTCTGATCGATCTCCAGGTGCTCGTATGAACAGGCGAGGCGTTGGGAGCCTTTCAAGTTCCAAGTACATTCGGGAGTGGAAAAACAAAGGATCTGGTGGTAGGTCGAAGGTATCGCACGCATGGCGTGGAGCCAATCCCGTCCGAGTATACCGAGGTATTCAGACTTCTTATCAATGACAAGGAAGCTGGTTTGAAGGGTAAGAGGGCTTGTGGTGACTAGTAGGCTGATATGACCAACAATAACTTTTGTGGCCCCATTGAAGCCTTTTAATTTGACATTGGCAGCGGTTATAAGGTCGGTTTTCTTCATGGTTTTGACAGTTGGGAGAAAAAGGACGTCAGCTATGCTCCCTGTATCTATGAACATTGTGTGGAGGACGAGGTTTTCAATCTTAATCATAATGACTAGTGGATCAGAATGGGGGAAACGAATGTGGGAAGTGTCACAGTCGATGAAAGAAATACCTTCGAGGCGAGGGCGACGGCTTGGTTCTGGCAGGAGTGTGAGAAGTTTTTTGTGGTAGGTGAGTTTATAACATTCTTTGACACGTTTTCGCTTGCTTTTGGAACGTCCGCTGTCTATGCTGTTGACTTCGATAAAGCATGATCTGTAGATATGTACTATGGCTGGGTCAGCAGTAAGGGTAGATTGAGGTTGTAGGTAAGACTCGTCGAGGTAGCTAGGAAGGTCGGTAATATACTGGCGTAGAGACCTGCTTTGAGGATGAGTTTGAGAGAGCGATGGAGGGAAAAACATTTGTTAGTATGGTGGCAATGACATTTATGATTGGTGTTATAAGGTTTGCCTGCTCTGACTTCGATAGGGAAAGGGATGCGCTAAATGGGGTCTGCCTGTATATATGGTAGAAGGGTACTGAGGGGGGCAATGAGTATAGGCAAAATGGGCTTTGGTCGCTTCTTGCGAGCTTCGTCACTATTTGCGGCTCTCAGTCTCCTGTGAGATAGGAGCGATCAGGGGTGTTGGAGTAGAATGTAGGTTTTGCCGAGATTTATTGAAGAGGGTTGTGTTTGAAGGCTGGCTATGTTTGCGGGATTCTTGAAGGCGCTCGAGGTCGATATAACTATTGACCTTCGAGAGCATCTCTTTGAGAGTTTGAGGTTTGTGGAGAACTAGGTGTTCTTTTACTCGGCTGTGATCAAGCAGGGAATTCGAGTATCTGAGTATGGCATTCACACAGTCAGGGCGATGAAAAGCCGTGATAGTTACTCGAAGATTCGTATCTAGTTGTTTGGGAGATTATGATATTATCGAAGGGGGTTGCTAGTAAGGCTGGTTAGAAAAAGGCTACATAACATGAAGTCAGCCGTGGAGTAGAAGCTCAGGGCATTTTGGAATTTGAGAATGTGGGATTTGGGGTATGTGTTGTGGTATTTACTGAGTTTGGGAGCACAAAAATTGGGGGGGTATTTCGATAGCAAATAGTTTGGGGCAAATTGGGTTATTGAGGTGACTCTAAGAGTTGGTGGTTGGGCTCGTACTGACGTTAATAACTGGTTGTATTTTGTGGTCGAAGTCTTGCGGTGCGACATATGATGGATGAGAGGGAGATGGGGGAATTCGAAGGTTGCGGGGTCGTGCATGTGGCCTGTATTTGGCACTATATTCCCCGAGCCGCTCTTGAGTGGGACGGCGTCTGGGATGTCTGGAGGAGCGGAGGGTAGAGTCAGAAGAATCTTCTGTGGGGTAAATCCCGAGGTGAATAGAGCCGGATAGGGGAATAGTATGAGGAACACCTTTAGCACCGATATGAACTGGGGGTATCTCGAGGTTTGGTAAGGGTCCTAGACGGGCGTGGGCAGATACGCGCGATGGGTCTGGTGCTTGGGATGGTCGAGCAGGTTTAAGAGGCTGTAGTCTTTGTAGCTCTCGGACGGTGTTGCGCAGCTTATCGATTGCCCGGTTCTGTCTATTTTTGTCATCCAAGCGGCGGTTCTATTTAATTTCCAGCGCCAGGCGATGGTTTTCATGCTCCTGGTTAAGTTATGCATGGTGGCGCTTTTCAGCTTGAGCGACTTGTTGAGATAATAAGGCTATTTGGGCAGCTACTCCGTCGATGGAGATGCCTGCGTGGGTTGAATTGGAACGGAGGGTGGGTGTGTAATGTCCCGGATTTTCGGGTTATTTTATTTATCTATTATTAAGTATTATTATTATTATTCCACCACTTTAAGTTCCACACATATATATTCTGTATATATTCTGCATGTACTTTTTCATCCATTATGCATCCATTTATTCATTTCGGCAGGTTTTGTATGTTAGATTCCTTTTATGTAGTTTCAGTGGTACGGTGTACATTCAGAGGATGAGGTGGGGTTGTGGCCTTGGGAACCCCTAGATGGGTTGGTAGTGATGTTTGCCTGATCTGTTTAAGGTTTGGTGCGGTTCCGGTGAGCCGTTGGATTGGCTGATAGGTTTTCGGAGTTTTCAGAGCAAAGATTCCTTTTCGGGGGTTTAGGCGTTTTGGTGGTCGTGAAGCCGTGGAGGTGGCGTTTATACCTTGGGAAACCTTTGTTGGGCTTGAAGTAGTATTTGTGTGGTGGTGTTGGTGCTTTGGTTTGATTCCGGGGAGTCCGGGGTTGTCCGGGGTAAGCCGTTAGCTTTATTAGAATCAACTTATTCTGAACAGACCAGTTATGTCCGAACAGGAGCTTCTCTGTTCAAACAAGATCTTCCACAATTCAAACAGGACCATATCTATTCGAATAGGATCTTCCCTGAACAGTTAGATTTTTCCCAGAGTTGCTCTGTTCAAACCAGACCTTCTCTGTTCAAATAGGATTTTCCTTATGTTCGAACAGGGCCTTCTCTGTTCGAATAGAATTCTTCTAGAGCTATTGAGTTTCATTGCTGACCCTTTTTATTCAAACAAGACTTTCTCTATTCGAATAGGATCCTCTATGTTCGAATAGGAATATCCCTATTCGTACAGAGGCGCGTTTTATTTATATCCTTTCTTTTCCTCACTTTTTCTCTTTTTACTCCAAACTCACTCTCTCTCTCTCCTTTCCCCTAACCATTCCCCTCTCCTCCTTACTCTTGATCCAATCTTCCCCATCGCTCTCGGATTCTTCGTTGAGCTTCGCCACAATCTTCACTCCTATCCTTGTTGAGTTATTCTCGATGCCCTTTCCGTCAATTCCTCTCGATTTGGCGTAGGGTTTGTGATTGCGGAGGTTTTTTTGGGTTTGCATTGTTGATGATTTGGGGTTTGTGGCATTTGCGATTATCGCAGGTATTGGGTTTGATTGTGGGTTGTGATTGTTGGAGGATTTGGGTGTTCGGTGGTGCTGATTGGTTGAGTTACGTGCGATGTCTGTGGCGTTGCGGTTGTGTTGTCCTACGATTTGGGTGGTTTGTTCCGATTTTGGCTTCGGTAGAAACCCTCGGTTTTAGGGTTTGTGATCGTGGGGTGATTTTAGGGCTTGTGGTTATTGGGTTTTTGTTGATTTATGGAGTTGTAATTGTTGCAGGTGTTGGGTTTGACGGTGGTGGTGTTGTTTGGATTGTTGCGATGGCTGCGGTGTTGCAGTTTGGCTGTTCTGTGATTCAGGTGGCATGTCCGCGAGATGCTTTCGTTGGAGCTTCGGTTTGCTTGCTCGGATTGATTCTCTTGGAGCATTGCATCTGGTTATAGGCGAGTTTTATCTTCCTGAATAACTAGATTATTATGTTGATTCGTGATTTATAGAAATGAATAGTTTAGTATATTATGCATGTGACTAGGTTAGTATGTGGGTTAATTGCTTAGGACACTTTACTGGTTATCCATTTAGCATTACTTTAGATGAGAATATTTAAGGGTTTGATAAGTTAGTAAGTCGTGCAATAATGTTAGTTTAGTTACTAGATAGAATTCGAAGGTTATGATTAGCCAGAGGAGGTTATTCTCTGTTGTCGCCGATGTGACGATGACTCTTGAGATTCCTCTTAGGCTAATTTCATTGAGGGTGGTTTTCACGAATCTTTTCTTCGTAGAGGTTTAGAACAAGGCATTTCTCAGTGTGCTGCAATGCCTCAGTGTCGCTATATATATAATATATTGAGTATGGTATTGTTGGCTAGTTATTTGGGAGCCCAATTTGTTTAAGGGCATTAGGAATTAGATTTGGCTATTAGTAGCAATGTATGGATAGTTGTGGTTTAGCCGCCATTTCTCTGAGATAGTGTAGTTCAGAGACTATAGTTCTCACCATATAGTGTAGCACCTTGGTTAGTTTAGGTTGCTGGACTTGGTTCCAGGGAAGTCTTGGGGCAACATAGCTTCAGTATGACATGGTCTTCGATTCAGAGATCGTCCTCTTGCCTGCTATTGCTTTGATTTGTCTTAGGATTGGCCTAGGTGTACTCTGTGTTCTCGAGGCCTAGTCCTTTAGCACTGTCGTTGTAATTAATGGTTTGTTAGAATGTTAGATTCCCTGTGGGAGTGTGGAATCTCCTAGACTGTTAGTAGATGGTGGTGAGCAGACGGCTTGTCCGTGGTGGTTGGTCATGGATGCTGAACTTCTGATAGTTTGCCTTAGGATTGTTTGCTTATCGTGTTGTGACACTTATTGTCCTCATGATTCATAGAGCTAATAGAGCTTACTCGTAAGCCTTCCTTCCCCGGGATGAGGCTGCTAGGGCTGTGTTCCCTTCTGTCATCTAGGAGGCAGTGAGACAGCATGGCTCAGTGAGGTATACGGCTGAGCCAGGTGGTTTATGAAGTTGCACGTCACCCGTGATATTGAGATCTGCTGGGAGGGACTGTCACATCAGTGTAAGGAAACTGTCACCGTCGAGCATCTGTTCTCGGGGATTGTCTCATTGGGTGTAGACGGACCTGGTGTGTTTCTGTACATCCGTGCTGGTGACTTATGTACATGATTGGGAGGATTGTGATGCGGTTCGGTTATTAGGGATTGTTGGCTACTTGTTGGACACTTGTAGGTTATCCCATGAGTTCTAGACTGTGTTGACCTCTAGAGTACTGTAGTACTTGATGGTAATCATATTGCTTTGAGGAATCTTAGAGACTAATGTTGTTTAGATGTCGTGAAGGTTAAGTTGCTGTTTCATCTAGGTTTAGATGGTGCAACTAAGTTATAGGAGGGCATCTATGTTAGTTTCTGTTGCCACGCTCTGAGGCAGGTGGTTATCCTATTGTGTGCTAGCTACACTGGCAGTAATTGTGTTGCAGTCTTTAGAATTTTTGCTCACATCCATAGATAATATGTTCTCTTATCTTATTGCAATCGGATACATCCCCTGACCCGTATTATATCTGACATGTGTGTGGTAAGGACTGTGGTTCCTTGTGTGTGGTAAGGACTGTAGTTCCTTGTGTGTGACTGAGGATGTGATTCCTTGGGGTGCTCGTGATGCGTAATGTAGTTCCCCCAGCCTAGTCAGCTTAGAAAAATCGCACCTGTATCCATAATGGTCCTTTAAGGTAATCCTTCTTTAGCAGTTGTCAGCCCACTTTAGTCATGGGGGCTAGCCCTTTGGTTTAATATCGCTAAATCATTCAGCATCATAATGCATCATCATCAAGCATATCATTGCATCTCTGCATACTTCCAATTCGTAGGTTCTTCTGATAGAAATCCTTAACCCTTTTTGTATTAGGTTTAATAAAGAATCTTATTCACTTGGGATAATCATATGATTATCTCATTCCATCATATCATCATCATAACATATAATTGCATTGGGATAATTATGGGATTAACCTAGTTCATCATATTCTTCTCCTCTTATTTGAATTCCTCTTCTCCTAATTGATTTATGGTGTAATTAGATTCATCTTCCTTCTGCATACTCCTCTCCTCTCTGCATCTATTCCTCCTTCTGTATCTGGTTAATTTATTAGGTTAATTAGTCTGGTTGGTTGCTATGAGTTTTAGGCTGGTATTTGGTTGTAGGCGATCTCGCTCAGCTTGTGATAGCTTTGGGGTTGTGCCTGGTTGGGGTTTGGGTAACCCTGTTGGATTATTGTGAGCTAAGGGTATTTACCCTCGTGTGTGATTGTATTTCTAAGGTAGGTTAGTCGCTTGTTGCGCTGAGGGCCACGGTAGTGATTAGGGTGTAGTTAGTAGTCCTTGGGGTTGGAGTGTAGTTATAGTCTTAACACTCCTTTGCTCGAGATGTGTATGTATAATTATAGTATAGTACATATAATCATTAGACTAGTTATGTACCTATTAGATACCTATTAGGCATCCTGTATATATTTTGGTATATATATTATTTATCGTTAGATATTATTATATCCTATTATCATTATTATCCATCTTATTGGTTAGTATAATCGTTTAGCTATTCTAAGGAGTTAGTGAGCTCGTTGTTTGCTCACTCTCGCATCCCTCATTCAGCGGCAGGTTGTTTTAGTTTTAGTTGTTGTGGTGATCTTTGGGGAGATGAGCTGGAGGCTTATTATCTAGTTATTACTGTCGGGCTTGCTGCATAGAGGTTTGTCGAATCTTACGCCTAGATATTATTATCTTAGTCTTCCCCTATTTCTGTTTTTACTTATTACTCTGTTGTGATACTATTGTGAATGACTGGGCCAGAATTTGTCTACGGTTCAGTTGTTCGTGGGGCGAATCTTTGGATTCCCCAACCTGCACATCCTCGAATCTCAGTAATTGGTCTAACTACCGATTACTTTATTTTGGGGCGTGACTGACTTGTTATTAGAGCTCTAAGTTAACTCCTATCTCGGTGTCTAGCACTTATAGGTTGAGTTATTCTGAGAGCGAGTCAGGACGATTCCTTGGTGTCCTGCATTTCTTTTCGCATGTTTGGTTAGAGAGTTGATCTCTTGAGACCTTCTGCGTGTAGGCTTCTAGCATAGGTCTAGTGTGTAGGCTTTTGCAGTAGACTTAGAGGACTCAAGATTTTTATCTTGAATCTATAGAATGGTGTTTGATTGGCTTCTAGTTGTAGTGGCTTCCTTGTTTGTTTTGGTGTTGGGTTTCGACTTCAGATTTGTGATTTTACGCTATTTAAGCGACGTTATGCTTGCCGTCGTAGTAGTTTTGACGCATGTTCCAATTTAGTATTTCTCTAATCGAGTTTCGGGTATTTGCTCTTAATCGAATCAAGATCGATATGGATATTAGATATGATCGTTTGGATTCGTTTTCATTATTTATTGAAATACATCGTTTTAACCGATTATTTGCATCTCTTGTGTCACAGACTTGATCTCATAGCAGACGTGCTATGAGACTAGGGATTGTGTATACATCAGACTGTCGCACGTCGTTCATAAAGGGAAAGGGACATCATATTTCACTTTCCCCTTATGTTTTTGGCATTCTTAATATATATATTTTATAATCAAAGTATATATATTTTTATACAAATTATATATTAATATATTTTAACCATAATCTATGATAGGTTGCTTTTGCTATAATGTCGTGTACCTGGACGGGGACTTCAGGGGCTTTCTATTTTATCAACCTTGTGTAATCGCTAGTATGATATGGTTACACATTACATTTGAAATTTACTATACTATACTTAAGTAGGTATTTTAAATTTCGGGATGAAATTCTTCTAAGGAGGGTAGATTGTAATGTCCTGGATTTTTCGGGCTATTTTATTTATTTATTATTAAGTATTATTATTATTATTCCTCCACGTTAAGTTCCGCACATATATTCCGTATATATTCCGCATGTACTTTTTCATCTATTATGCATCCATTTATTCCTTTCGGCAGGTTTTGTATGTTATATTCCTTTTATGTAGTTTCGATGGTATGGTGGTTATTCAGAGGAGGAGGTGGGGTTGTGGCCTTGGGAACCCCTAGATGGGTTGGTAGTGATGTTTTTTTGATGTGTTTGTGGTTTGGTATGGTTCTGGTGAGCCGTTGGATTGGATGGTAGATTTTTAGAGTTTTCTGAGCAAAAATTCCTTTTCGGGGGTTTAGGCGTTTTGGTGGCCGTGAGGTGGTGGAGGTGGTATTTATACCTTGGGAAGCCTTTGTTGGGATTGTAGTAGTATTTGTGTGGTGGTGTTGGTTGTTTGGATTGATTCCGGGGCGTCCGAGGTTGTCCGAGGTAGGCCGTTTGGTTTTCTGGAATCTTCCTTTTATGAACAAACCAGTTCAGTTCGAATAGGACCTTCTTTGTTCGAACAAGATCTTCCTCTATTCAAACAGGACCTTATCTATTTGAATAAGATCCTCCTTGAGCAATTAGATTTTTCCCTGAGTTGCTCTGTTCAAACATGACCTCGGCTGTTCGAATAGGATTTTCCCTCTGTTCGAATATGATTCATCTTGAGCTGTTGAGTTTCTTTGCTGACTCTTTTTATTCGAACAAGACTTCCTCTGTTCGAATAGGATTCTCTCTGCTCGAATAGGAATATCCCTATTCGAACAGAGGTGTGGTTTATATATATCCACTCTTTCCCTCACTTCCTCTCTCTTCACTCCAAACTCATTCTCTCTCTCTCTCTCTCTCCTCTCCCCTTACCATTCCCCTCTCCTCCTTGCTCTTGATCCAATCTTCCCCATCGCTCTCGGATTCTTCGCCGAGCTTCGCCGCGATCTTCATTCCTATCCTTGGTGAGTTTTTCTCGATTCCCTTTCCGTCAATTCCTTTTGATTCGGCGTAGGGTTTGTGATTGTGGGGGTTTGTTTGGGTTCGCATTGTTGGTGATTTGGGGTTTGCGGCATTTGCGATTATCGCAGGTATTGGGTTTGATTTCGTGCTGCGATTGTTGGAGGATTTGGGTGTTCGGTGGTGGTGATTGGTTGGGTTGCGTGCGATGTCTGTGGCGTTACGGTTGAGTTGTCCTGCGATTTGGGTAGAAACCCTCAGTTTTTGGGTTTGTGATCGTGGGGTGATTTTAGGGTTTGTGGTTATTGGGTTTTTGTTGATTAATGGAGTGTGATGGTTGCAGGTGTTGGGTTTTGCGGTGGTTGTGTTGTTTGGGTTGTTGCGATGGTTGCGATGTTGCGGTTGGGTTGTTTCGTGATTCGTGTGGCATGTCCGCGAGATGCTTTCATTGGAGCTTTGGGTTGCTTGCTCGGATTGATTCTGCTGGACCATTGCATCGGGTTACAGGCGAGTTTTATCTTCCTGAATAAATAGATTATTATGTTAATTCGTGAGTTATAGAAATGCATAGTTTAGTATATTATACCTGTGACTAGGTTAGTATGTGGGTCAATTGCTTAGGACACTTTACTGGCTATCTGTTTAGCATTACCTTAGACGAGATTATTTAAGGGTTTGATAAGTTAGTAAGACCCGCAATAATGTGAGTTTAGTTACTAGATAGAATCTGTAGGTTATGATTATCCAGAGGAGGTTATTATCTGTTGTCGATGTGACGATGACTCCTGTGATTCCTCTTAGACCAATTTCATTGAGGGTGGTTTTCACGAATCTTTTCTTCTTGGAGGTTGGGAACAAGGCATTTCTCAGTGTGTTGCGGCGCCTCAATGTCGCTATATATATATATATATAATATATTGAGTATGGTATTGTTGGCTAGTTATTAGGGTGCCCAACTTGTTTCAGGGCACTAGTAACTAGGTTTAGCTATTAGTGGAGATGTATGGATAGCTGTGGTTAAGCCGCCATTTCTTTGAGATAGTGTAGTTCAAAGACTATAGTTCTCACCTTATAGTGTAGTACCTTTGTTAGTTTAGGTTGTTGGACTTGGTTCCAGGGTAGTCTTGGGGCAACATAGCTTCAGTAAGACATGGTCTTTGATTCAGAGCTCATCCTCTTGCCTGCTATTATTTTGATTTATCTTAGGATTAGCCTAGGTGTACTATGTGTTCTCGAGGCCTGGTCCTTAAGCACTGTCTTTGTGATTGGTGGTTGGTTGGAATGCTAGATTCCCTGTGGGAGTATGGAATCTCCTGGACTATTAGTAGTTGGTGGTGAGCAGACGGCTTGTCCGTGGTGGTTGGTCGCGGTTGCTGAACTTCTGATAGTTTGCCTTAGGATTGTTTGCTTATCGTGTTGTGACACTTATTGTCCTCATGATTCATAGAGCTTACTCGTAAGCCTTCCTTCCCCGGGATGAGGCTGTTAGGACTGTGTTCTCTTCCTTCATCTAGGAGGCGGCGAGACAGTATGGCTCAGTGAGGTACGCGGCTGAGCCAGGTAGTTTATGAAGCTGTTCATCACCCGTGATGTTGGAATCTGCTAGGGGGGACTACCATATCTGTATAGGCAAACTGTCACCATAGAGCATTTGTTCGCGGAGATTGTCTCCTTGGGTGTAGACAAACCTGGTGGGTTCCTGTACATCCGTGCTGGTGACTTATGTACATGATTAGGAGGATTGTGATGCGGTTCGGTTATTGGTGATTGTTGGCTACTTGTTGGACACTTGTAGGTCACCCCATGAGTACTAGTCTGTGTTGACAGCTAGAGTACAGTTAGAGACTGATGCTGTTTAGATGTCATGACGGTTAAGTTGTTGTTTCATCTAGGTTTAGAAGGTGTAGCTGAGTCACAGGAGGGCATCTGTGTTAGTTTTGGCTGCCACACTCTCAGGCAGGTGGCTATCCTATTGTGTGCTGGCAGCGTTTGCAGCAGTTGTGTTTAAGTCTTTAGGATTTTTGCTTAGATCCATAGATAATATATTTTCTTATCTTATTACGACCGGACACATCCCTTGACCCGTATTATATGTGACATGTGTGTGGTAAGGACTGTGATTCTATGTGTGCTGTAAGGACTGCGGTTCCTTGTGTGTGACTGAGTATGTCATTCCCCCAGCCTGGTCAGGTTAGAAAAATCGTACCTGCATCCATAATGGTCCTTTTAGGTAATCCTCCTTTAGCAATTGTCAGCCCACTTTAGTCATGGGGGCAAGTCCATTGGGTTGACATCGCTAAATCATTCTGTATCATAAAACATCATCATCATCATCATCATCATCAAGCATATTATTGCATCTCAGCATACTTCCAATTTGTAGGTTCTTCTGATAGAAATCCTTAACCCTTTCTGCATTAGGTTTAATATAGAATCTTCTGCACTTGGGATAATCATAAGATTATCTCATTCCATCATATCATCATCATAACATATCATTGCATTGGGATAATTATGGGATTATCCTAATTCATCATATTCTTCTTCTCTTATTTGAATTCCTCTTCTCCTAGTTGATTTACGGTGTAATTTGATTCATCTTCCTTCTGTATACTCCTCTCCTCTCTGCATCTATTCCTCCTTCTTCTGTATCTGGTTAATTTATTAGGTTAATTAGTCGGGTTGGTTGTTGTGAACTTTAGGCTGGTATTTGGTTGTGGGCGATCTTTCTCAGCTTGTGATAGCTTCGGGGTTCTACCTGGTTGGGGTTTGGGTAACCCTGTTGGATTATTGTGAGCCGAGGATGTTCACCCTCGTGTGTGATTGCATTTCTGAGGTAGGTTATTCGCTTGCGGCGCTGAGGGCCACGGTAGTGATTAAAGTGTAGTTAGCAGTCCTTGGGACTGGAGTGTAGTTATAGTCTTAACACTCCTTTGCTCGAGATGTGTATGTATAATTATAGTATAGTTACATATAATCATTAGACTAGTTATGTACCTATTAGATACCTATTAGGCATCCTGTATATATTTTGGTATATATATTGTTTATCGTTAGATATTATTATATCCTATTATCATTATTATCCATCTCATTGGTTAGTATAATCGTTTAGCTATTCTTAGGAGTTAGTGAGCTCATTGTTTGGTTACTCTCGCATCCCTCTTTCAGTGGCAGGTTGTTTCAGTTTTAGTTGTTTCTATGGTGATCTTTGGGAAGCAGAGCTGGGGGCCCATTCTCCAGTTATTATTGTCGGGTTTGCTGCGTAGAGGTTTGTTGAATCTTACGTTTAGATATTGTTATCTTAGTCTTCCGCTGTATCTGTTTTTCCTTATTACTCTGTTGTGATACTATTGCGAATGACTTGGCCAAAATTTTTCTACGGCTCGGTTGTTCGTGGGGCGAATCTTTGGATTCCCCGACCTGTACATCCTCGAATCTCAGTAATTGGTCTAGCTACCGATTACTGTATTTTGGGGCGTGACTGGGTGCTATTGAAGAGAAGCTGTGGATGTCGAAAACACAGGTAGGGGAAAAAGAAAAGGGGACTGATAGAGTGGGAAGCACAGAAGTCGCCAATTGTAGGGGCCTAACTTCTTTTAGAGGAGAAATTGGCTTTGACAACACGGGGTTGATCTTCTATCATAGAAATACTAGTAAAATGATCTAAAGTATGAACAAACTAGAGACAAATACTTGCGTAGAGGCCCGAATGTGACACTCTACGACCTCTGATGTGGATTTTTAAGAAGTATTAAATTACTGATGAGTAATTGATGGTTCGAATACTGGGCTTAGCAAAGTGGTCGAAGGTAACCTGCAAGGGGCCTGGGGGGAATTTTTCTAACCTCTTATTGGCTCCCAATCTCTCTTATTTATAGAACCATAGGAAGCTGTGTCACCAAGTATGGGTCAGATTACATGAGTTCTGTCAGGATATCCCGGCGGGGTATGGGCACCGGACATGCCTGTACTATCACAGTAACTGTTGCGGGAGGTGTCTCTGTACTTTTATACTGTGGCGCAGTGGTTGGGCCTATCACTGTAGTTGCAAGGACCAATCATTATGCTGGCTTTTTTGATTTGCTGGCTGCCTGTCCCATCATATTTCAACCGTGTGCAGATATGGTCGAAGGGTTTCTGCTGTGATGTGTGAGTCTTTCCTAGAGGCTTTTTTTGGAGTCAAAGCTTCATCTTTATGGGATATCTGGAAGGCTTGTCTTGAGGATTGAAAAGGGCTTCGATATATTCAGGTAGGCTGTGAAGTAGACTTTGAGTGTCTGAGTGAGTCGAAGGCTGCGAGTAGGCTACTACAAGTAGTTTACATGGAAGTTATACAAAATGATCCCCAGCATAAAAGGATTCGGACTACTGAAAATTTGAAGTTAGACTACGTTGAAGTTTGATGTAGTTGTACAGACCTACCTTAGCTGAGGATTAACTTCAGTTTTAGTGTGAGCTGAACAACATTGTGGGTTTGCAGGATTTTTTTATAGTATGCAAATTACCTTGAACAATCGACTGTATAGTTAGCACATTTGTCGTTAGCTCATTCATGGATTAGGATAAATAGACTATAGAAAAGTTTTGGAGCATTGGTTATGAATAACATAATAGAGTACTAACCATGACCCTGATTGAATACTTTTTTTTTCTTTGTTAATTGTTTTTGGAGAAAGAATGAAACAATATGAAGAAAGCGTTTACAAATAATTTTCTAGACTAAACTCCCTCCAGAATCTATTTTATCTCGAAGACCATGTTTCTTCATACAAGCTATTAGATGTCAGGTAAATCATACATTACTTTGTTCAATTATTTTATGTATGATTATCTGGACACTTTTTAAATTATTATGTCTGTATGGAATTTGTAAGCGCCGAAGATGCGTTAATGGATAATTATGTAGCGCTGAAGGTGCGTCGGCGTAATCGTCGTGGCTAGCCACGGGTAGTACTGGTGAAAAACATGACCATAACTTACTAGTAGATGAGACCTCCGATTTGCTAGCAACTTAGCCAATTCGGTCCAAAATACGTTAAGGCCCTTAGATCTTCAGTGGGAGTTTATGATTGGATTTGGAAACTATGGAAGATTAATGATATGGCGGTAAGTGTAGATATTCACAATCACTAACTTAAAATTCACGTTTCAACCTGTGCAAATCAACATATTGTTTCATTCGGCTCTATGCAAACTGTAGATTAGCGCTCACAACTTTTAGAGCGTGTTCACAATTTTGTAAGGTCAAATGAACTACATGTATGCATGGCTGTCGACCCATAATATTTACCGCTACTTAGGGGACGGCCATAAAGGGCTTGGAAAAATGATATTTAAATTGTTAATTACAAAGTTATATCGTACCACCACTCAGCCCAAGGTGGTCATTTGGTATGCTTCTTCGGTTTATGACCTGGAAAACATCTTAAATAGGTTTCCAATGAGTAGTTGACAACTCCGATGTTTCTATCATATTGTGAGTGATGAGTAGAAGTCATGCATATTTGTCTTCCTTGCAAGGCAAAAAATGCGTCCCAAAATGACTCATTAAAATGGGGTTACGGTCGCTAACAATCAATTTTTGTACATGTCGCTTATAGCTACCTCAGCAATTGTGGAAGCACTATATGGATGGAAGAGTGTACCAAAGTGTGTGTATTTAGAGAAACCATCAACAACAACCATGATTGAATTTATCTTATTTTAGTGCAACTCATGGATGAATACCTAGTTATATCGTGCCATATCTCATTAGATATTGTTTGAGGTTCAACAAGGCTGGGAGATTGATACAAAAATCTAGCCCCCTACTAGAGTTTTCTCTAAGCAATATTCCATATCTTCCAATTCCTGAATTCCCTAATGACGCCCCATCAATGTACCTTCATGTGGAGGGATTCAATAACAAAAGGAATTTAATTTGGAAGTATTTTATAATCTACATTAAAGTAGTTAATGCGTATTGCAATGCAATCACGAGCGAAAAATAAGTTACTACGAATAACGCGAATATTGTAACGCCATTGCAAATATTGCGACACGGTATAAGTGCATAAATATCTACATGTGCAATATATTCATCGAAAATTATGAGAATAAATACTAGTTTTTGACATATGGATACTTTGGCCAGCCTCTTTCAAAATCTATACTAAAATTAACAAATCAATAATGGTCCCACCGACTACCCCCTAGCTGCCACCCTATTCTATAACATTAAATATTGATGGGCAGTCTAATCTGCTACAGTAATAAATTTACCAACTCCCACAGATTACTTAACAAATAATAAAGCTATACCAAAACAATTACAACGATACACCTCTCAAATGAAAAAATTCTTGCATAAACAATGATAAATAATGTAGAAAAAAATGAGAAACTATTCCAATGGAGTTGTTGAGTAGTCTAATCTACTACAGTAATAAGAACAGTAATAAGAGGGAAGATTCCCCCCTAAATACACTGCCAACCTTAAAATTCAAAGCTTCTTCTTCTTATTCTTCTTCTTCTTCAACAACAAAGCTGCTACAAAAATCTAAGCACGTTCTCCTTGATATACTGTTTATCTTCTTCATGTGCCAAGTCTTCCAACTATCGCTCTGCATTCGATAAAGTCCTCACACAGAGGTCATTGGGAGGAAAAGATCACTGCTATCATATGCTATTCTCGTTGCCAAAAACCGTTGTTAAAATAATCATTTCAGTAAATATCATTTCTAACTCTGTATCCATCATCTCTAATTGTATATCCACATCATGATTTGTCCCATTTATCTTAAGAAAAGATGTTATGCAAGATTATACAATTCATACATAATCATTTTTCTTTGACTTTTTAATCATCTGTCTTCTGCTACTATATCACCAGAATTGTTCATTGATATAATTTATTTCAAGATTCCTATCATTTGCTTGAGGGATTGTTGGAGTTCACATTTATATCATTTTTCTCATTTGTGTTTGGTACTTTATCACCGAAAATTGTTTATTTATATCATTTATTTTAGAAATGAATAGAGTTCAACTTTATACCATTGTTCATTTTGGCGGGGATATCATACGTCTAAAGATCAGATCAATTGCTACTTATGTTGAAGGAAGTACAAAACTTACCTCACTAAGAGCGCACTCGTCATACAAAGATTTTGTTACACTCCTTGAAGAAACAAGTAAAATCTGTCGTGAGGACTGCAAGTTGTGCAACTTCGTCGATGGTTATGCATGTGCAATTTCATCAGTCCAAGACTTTACCATAATGATCAATATGAATAAAACCAATCCCGGTAACCCCTTTCACATATGGATTATTAATGACCTTAGGGTACCTTCCCATAACTCCCAGAACTTTATTTCTTATTTATGTTCTTTGGGTAAAGGATTGTCCACCACCAAAGATACTGGATCAGGCAGAGGCTTGTCCACCACTAAAGCGGGGGGACCTTTGCAGCATAACTCATTTCTTAATTCTAAACCTGAATACAGGGGTTACCCTGAAACAAATCGCAGAGGGCTTGATCTACGCAGGTTTGGGCCTTTTGTGGATGATTAAAATGATTCTTTCGAAATTATCCGTACTGAGGTTCCTCCCTCAAATTAACCTAGTATTCCTCAATCAAATGTTCATCTCTCAAATGAACCTGTGTTAACTAATATTTCTCAATCAAATGAACCATTTCAAACTATCCCTACTAATGTTCCCCTCCCAAATGAACCTTTATTCCTCAATCAAGTATTCATCTCTCAAATGAACCTGTGTTAACTAATGTTCCTCTTTCAAATGAACCTATGTTAACTAATGTTCCTCTTTCAATTGAACCCAAACCAATCATTGGACAAACTAAAACTTCTGGTAAGTTTACTGAATTTTTTATTTGTGTACTCTGTTTTATCATTTCTAATTCAATTTCTATCATGCTAAGTATAAAATTTCTCATTTTTTTAGATAAGTTTCGATTTGAGCCATAGCCCGAATGGGTGAAAGATCTCCTGGATCTTCGGTTCAAATGTGCTGCGTACACGGAGGATCCCTATGACTTCAGTAAAGAGTTTAACATTGGTGATTTATATCGAGATAAGATTGAACTCAAGAATCACTTAAGAGCTTATGCAGCTGTGAACAAGTTCAATCTCAAACATGTTCTGAGCAACGAATATAAAATTATGGTACGCTGCAAAGGTCATAAATACTCTTGGCAGATTTATGCGACAAGGTTGGTCGGTTCTGCCATATTTAGAGTAAGTACTTATTGCTCTGTGTATACTTGCATCCGAGTAGAAACTGAAGGTGGGAACACGTATAAGGCAACGTCTAGTAGATGGGTTGCTTCTATAATCAAGCAAAAACAATGAAATGACCCAAACTACAAACCTTCCGAAATTATTGATGATATGCAAATTCATCACAATATTGATGTAACATACAATCTTGCATGGCGTGGAAAAGAAAAAGCCCACGCTGAGGTATCATCACTTTATATGCCATTTTTCCCCCATACAATTCATTTGTACAATATTGTTTTATCATTTTATCTTATATCATTTTCTCGACTCACCGTGTCTTTTGTACTTGCCATACACGTCATTTGTAAAATACTGTTTATCATTTGTCTTCTCCACAATTTCATTTGATCTACGTAATTATTTCAGATGCGAGGCAGCTTTGAGCACGCAATCCAGCAACTTGCAAGCTACTTTATGGAAGTGAGGTTGGTTGACCCGGATTTTGTATTTGACATACAAACTACGAGTTGTAAGGATAAAAGATTCACAAGGTGTTTTTGCTATTTTGGTCCCCCCCCAAAAAAGTTATAAACTACTGAGACCAGTTGTTGTGATTGACAGAACTTTTTTATAAGGGAGATATCGTGGGACTCTACAAATAACCATCGCCATAGACCCAAGTAATTATATTTTTTCACTTGCCTTTTGGATAACAGACTCGGAGACCACCGAATGTTGGACATACTTCCTGGAGATGTTTGGGTCTAATTTTCACGGTTATGATACTAGATTCGTCGTCATCTCTGAGAGGAACCGCGGAATTATTAATGCCATACCCATGGTGTTTCCATTTACAATCCATTCGTTTTGCGCCCTCCACATATCAAACAACATTAAAACTACCCTCGAAAGAACGAGGATTGCATTTAGGATGGCAGCAGAGGCCCTAACCAGCATTGATTTTGATAAACACATGAATGCTATCAAGAATATAGATCTAGTGGCTCTCCAATACATACTTGATATTCCCAAGGAAACATGATCTAATCTATACATTCCAATGAGTAGGTACGTTGTCACTCTTTATTACTCAACTTATCATTTGTTTTGAGAAAACTAGCCATTGTAACTCCATTTACATTCATATTTGTCATTTTTTTCCCATTATTTTTCATTTGTTCTTTATTATTCCTTTTACAGTTGTATGATCCCATTTGTCATCTTTTTATGCTTATTTGGCATTTAAATTATATGGTTTGTCATTTTTTCATATACGGAGTCGCTTACATAAATGATATCGCGAGTTGGAATAACGTTATTTTGAAAGTAAAAGATCTCCCTATCCATGTGTTTATTGAGGAATTGCGTAGAATCTATTCAGTCCTACACGTATAGGAAGGAAGTTGAGAAGAGTCAAGCTTGCTTAACGCCATGGGCTACGGATCACTGTGAGAGTAGAAAGTTTGTGGCAGATTCACTAGCCTGCAGGGTTTGTACATCACGTCATCATTTTCAGATGACTAGCTAGGGCAGAACTTATTCTGTAAATATTGAAGATGGTACTTGTTTTTGTCGTTGGTGGAAAACGATGGGTATACCTTGTAAACACAAAGTACGCGCTCTGGGTCTTGCTAATATTGATCCAACTACATGTGTCTTTGAGTACTTCACAGATAATACATACAAGGCTATTTATGAACCTATATGGATTCCTATATGGACATCCTCGAAAGATGACTACTTTGGGAAGACATCAAAACAATATCATTAAATGTGAATTCTCCATGGTGTACTATAGGGGATTTCAATACTGTGCGTTACCATGCAGAAAGGCTTGGGGGTAGACGATCCTCGTATCAATCCTTGGTTGATTTTAAAGACATGATTCAGTCAGCTGGCCTTTTGGAGCCTTCATTTATTGGTTCAAGATACACATGGTGTAATAATCATCACGACACTTCTCGACAATGGGCACGATTGGATAGAACATTGGCGAACTCAAGCTTTACGACATCCTTTTCTTGACACAAAATCTCATACTTAGAGAGAGTATGTTTTGACCACTAGCCTCTGCTACTATCGTTCACCAATACTTTTTATCAAGGGCCCTGACCTTTCCGATTCCTGAAAATGTGGACGCCTCATGCTAGCTTCCCATCCTTGGTCCATAACAATTAGGCTAGTGGTGTATTCGGCAACTGTTTATCTTCTTTTGCCTATAAGCTTAAGAAAGTAAAATGTGCACTAAAGGATTGGAATAGTAATGTGTTTGGCAATATTACTCAGAATATTCATGCTCTCCAGGATAGAATTGTTTATCTGGACCACACCTGCAAGACGGTTAGGATGAACAAATAGGTACCGAACTACGGATTGTACAAAAAGAATATGCGGCCATGTTACACAATGAAGATGTATTTTGGAGGGAACAATCCAGAATTAAGTGGGTTGCGGCAGGTGACGCCAATAATTTTTTTTTCCATACTGTTACACAAGTTAACAGAAAGTGATCTTTTGTAACTGACTTTACTCTTCCTGGTGGCACTGAGATGGCTAAGGTGGATGTCATACATGATGCTGCGGTGGGTTACTTCGACGAGGTGCTGAAAGCGACAAATACTACTACAGATACAGACTTACTTGAGTATATTCCGAATGTCATTTCTGTAGAAGAAGATGCTAGCCTCACAAAAATTCCTACACTGGAAGAATTACATGATAGTGTGCTCAAAATCCCCAGTGACAGCGTTCCGGGCAGCAATGGTTTAACCTCAGAATTCTTTACTACATGTTGGGATATTATCAAGGATGATCTACATTGTGCAGCCAAAGAATTCTTCAATGGTATCCCACTCTCAAGGTGTTATACTTCTTCGTTTCTCACACTGCTACCTAAAGTGGATACCCCGACTTCGCTGGGTGACTACCGACCTATCACTCTGTGCTCTGCCATTTACAAATTTTTTTTGTCTATTATTGCAAATCGATTAAGTAAACTCCTCTCCAAACTAATATCTGGCAATCAGGGAACTTACATTCAGGGGAAGGATATCAGCGAAACAATAACCTTAACCCAAGAAATGGTTGAGGATTTACATAGAAAGGTACAAGGCTC
The DNA here is from genome assembly GCA_014058105.1 of Kingdonia uniflora. Classification (NCBI taxonomy): domain Eukaryota; kingdom Viridiplantae; phylum Streptophyta; class Magnoliopsida; order Ranunculales; family Circaeasteraceae; genus Kingdonia; species Kingdonia uniflora. The sequence goes on from JACGCM010002535.1 coordinate 165,941, forward strand.
AAATGTTATGATCAAGATTGATATGGCAAAGTCCTATAATAGGCTGGTTTAGAGGTTTTTGTGACAGGACTTGCACAAATTTGGTTTCTTTAGCAGATGTGTTTCACTCATAGCGCAATGTGTTGAAACCCCATGGTTCTTGGTTTTCTTACAGGGTGTCTTCAAGAGTTTCTTCAAATCCTCTTGGGGCTTACGACAAGGTGATCCTCTATCTCTATTGCTCTTCATCATTGTAGAGGAAATACTATCCAGAGGGCTAACCAAGTGTTTTTGCGGAGGGCGACATTCGCGTATTCCAATCATCCAGAGGTTTTTCACCCATTATCCATCTATTATATACGGACGATTTTCTTTTTTTCTTAAACAAAAGTCGCCGTTCTATCTCAGGTTTAATGCACTTCCTTGGAAGAAATGAAAATTTCTCTGGCCAATTAATCAACAAAGTTAAAAATGGCTTGTATATGCACCATAATTTTCCTGTAGCACGTAAACAGGTGATTCAGAGTGCTTGTGGGTTTCAATAGAGAGCATTTCCAATGATATACTTGGGGGATCCCATAGGCTATGGCAGGATATTGCTTATACACTTTGAACAATTGTTCATGAAAATCTAACGGCGAATACAAGGGTGGCAAGGAAAGCTTCTATCACAGGGAGGTAAATTGGTTATGCTTACTCATGCCCTCAAATCGATGCCTATACATCTGCTCTCATGCATATCTATTCCAACTAGTGTAATAAGCAAGATTAAGTCGATGTTCGCTAACTTTTTTTTTGGCAGTTTTCACGGACAACACAAACGGCATTGGGTTGCATGAGATGCAATATGTCGACCAAAACTCGAAGGTGGATTGGGACTCCGCCGACTAACGGATATCAAGGTGTGTCTCATGCTCATAAAGTGCTGGAATTTTTGTCACAGTAACTCGACATGGGCAGATTTTTTCTGTACCAACTACACCATTAATGGAGAATCGTCGGGTTTATGCTGAGGAGATTCAGTTCTATGGAAGCAGTTACGAGGGCTCTTACCAATTGTGGATACTAACATGACGTGGTGTCTCGGCAAAGGAAACAAAATTTTTTGGTTCGATGATTAGACCGGAGATGCCAGCTTTTCGGATACACTTGATATTGCTGGCACTCAAGATATAATGGTGAAAGACATTGTTGTGAACAATAATGATTGGAAATGGGAGCTGTAAGAGCATGAAATACCAACTGAAGTAAAGCATACACTCTCCCATAAAATCTTCATCACCGACAACGACGACATTTCACTTTGGTGTCTGTCCAACATAGGGGAGCACACGGTTAAATCTGCTTAGGATTTTTGGCGCAACGAGGAGGGAAAACAGAGTCGCATGCAATGGATTTGGCATTCCACGGTACCAACAAAAACTCAGATATTCAGTTGAAAAGCTTGCCTAAATGTTGTCCCTGATGATGCCTTTATTCAGTGTCGAATTCCGTTAGTGTCCATGTGTTGTGGTTTGTGAAGAGGGTGAGATAGAAACAATGGATCATCTATTTGTATAGGGTGCTATTGCTGCGCGAGTATAGGCTTACTATGCCAATGTTTATGGCGACTGGCAAGGTTTCAGTGACAGTTGGTGGACGCGGTAAGGTGTTTGGCTTAATGCAGCTAACATGGGCATGCAAATGGGTTTAATACGAGGCATCATTCTTTCTTATATTGTATGGGAAATCTGGAAATCTCGCTACAAGGTTAGGTATGAGGAAGGGTACATCTCGGTTGTCGACATTATAAAATGAATCAACATCGATCTTCACGAGAGTATGACAAAGTTCAAGATTACACATAGCAGTAACTTCAGTGACACTATATATCTTTAAGTACTTCAAATCGCCAAACAATCAGCACCGATAAAAAGATCAGTTATCGTCAGATGGAGACAGCCGCCTATAGGTTACTTTAAATTAAGCAACGACGGTTCAACATTTACTCCCGGATTGAGTGGGGCAATAGGTATTATTTAAAGCAGCCTTGGCAAATAACAGTTTGGTTACAGCATTGCAATGGGAACTGGCACTAGCACATCTGTAGAAATGTTTACTTTACTACATGGTTTATTGCACTGCAAAAGGCATGGTTAGTTTCCTCTCATTGTTGAGGTGGATGCTGAACTTCTATTTAATTGGTATAGGTACAAGCACACATGTCCAGCTAGGTACAACGCAACTTGGAAACTCATTAGTCAGCTAGGAAGGGAGCTTCATATTATCATGGTCTACACTTACAGAAAAGGAAATTGAACGGATGATGGACCATTAAAGCTTGGTAGTTCCTGGCACTTATAGCTTTTTTGGAATGCGTCCATGTTACCATGAAAAATTCTGGTAACTTACTTTTTAGATAAAATAGGAATAACTTCTATTAGGCAGTAAACTAGTAGCTAAGCTTTATGTCCTCCACATGTACTATTGCTTTGCTAAATAAATAAAACAAAAATTCGATAAAAAAAATAATATATGGATTCTATAAGAGGAATTGAGCAGTGAAAAATTTTAAAAACTGATCCACGTGTTCGTGCTCCTATTTCAATAGTTCGAGCCGGTCGTTCTCACACTCAAAGGAAGAGAAGGGAAAAAATGCCTGGTCTTGTTACCAAACTAAAATTTTGCAGTAGGTGTAAAAAAAATGGACACAATCGCCATTCTTGTAAGCTTCTACCAATCCCATCCGACGATAATACACGTCCGACAATAGCACCGTCTTTTACGATGAGCACTGAGCTACCTATCATCCCAGATGAAGATGTTACAATCAGCTTACACTGATGATTTTGGGTACTCTATGTATCATTTGTTTGCATGATTTTTAAGGTCAGTGTTGTAAAAAGTCATCATTTGTCTAATTTTATCTATCATTTGTTTGTTTGTATGATCTGATTATTTGCTTCTGAAGTATCATTTATGAATGAATACTTTCTCATTTGTTTGTTTCCATGATATTATTGTTTTATTCAGAACTGTCATTTGTTCACAAAGAATTTCCCATTTGTTGGTTTCTACTATATCATTGTCTGCCAATAATTTTTCATTGTCTGTTTAATTTTTATCTTTAGTTTTGTTAAGTTCTTCACTAAACTTGTCCCGCCTATATCATCATTATTTTCTTACAGAACTGTGATTGTTTGCTTGCCACCTATCAAATGGAAACCATTACTTAATAGAAAAAAGCAAATGAAATAGCACCAAACAAAACATCTTTTAATTTATATAAAGATAAAGTACTAGTTACCACAAAAAATGAATAAACGAAACACCAAAAAACCAAATGTTCACAACTCCTCCTAATCACGTTCAGCGCATTCCAGATCGCGCTCCAAAGCAAGGATCTTATGCTCGAGACAGATAATCTTACAAGCCGAATCTTCCCACAGTTTGTTGTACTCATCCCGGCCCGGTCCAACTTTACGGTGCAAAGCTGATCTTCTAAAAAGAACAAATGGAACTTGAACTCTTCAAAATGATGATCTCTCTTTGCTATAGTTTGAGACAATTTATCCTGGATATAATCGAACGCTCCTAATTTCTCCCTGAAGTCCTCGTAATGCTCATTCAGCATTTATGCCTTCTCACCGGAGACATCTTTCTCCATTAGGCATAATCTATCCAGTTTATTGAGACGTTGGTTACGCTGATCTTCCTGCATCCCTACCGACTCAAACCAATCGTATGAAGTGTTCAAAGAGACATGGCCAACTCGAGTTGAGTACAACATTTTTCTTTAGAAGATGAAAAGAGTTTAGGGTTTAGGGTTTGAATAGTTGAAGAGTAGAAAATAGTTTATTTGAACTTAAAACTTTTATAAGGGGAGTTGAACGCATTAAGAAGGGACGTGCGTCAGGGATTACCCGTTGTTTAGGGTAAAAGTAATTATTATTTGGTTTGGAGCCGTCGTTTCTTGTTCTTCACGTAAGTAATATGAGTATTTAAACAGAGTTGTCTAATCAATTATCATTACTTGTCACATCGATTTATCATATGTTGAAGATAAGTTTGCATTTGTTTTTATGCTATATATCATTATATCTTTCCTGAACTATCATTTTTTCACGATAATGTATCATTTGTTTGTTCAAATGTTATCACCAGTTTTGTTAAGTTCAACATCTATCTACCATTGTTCATGGATTCTTTATCATTGGTTTGGTTCCCTTATATCATTTACTTCTGATGGAACTTCCATAGCAAAAAACCGAAACGAAACAAAACAAATGTTTATACTAATAACAACAATAAAAAAATACTAAAAGCAACCCAAATGTTCACAACTCCTCACTTTAAGAATTCTGATCACGTTCCATAGCCATGATTTTCTGCTCAAGACAGCTAATTTTACAGGCCGACTCCTCCCACAGTTTCTTGTGCTCATCCTGATCCAACTTTAGAGCGCAGAGCTGATCTTCAAAGAAGCGGATATAGAACTTGAACCCTTCAGAACGCTCTTTTTTCATTTAAATAACTTTATCAAGTTATTTATAAATTTTATCGAGCTCTCTTAATTTCTCCTTGAACTCTTCGTAATGATCTTTCAGCAGTTGCGCCTTTTCACCGGTGATATCCTTCTTCATTAGGCAAATTCTATTCAACGTGAAGAGACGTTCGTCAGCCTTATCTTCCTTAATCCGTACAGCCTCAAACCAATCTTGAGGGGTACTGGAAGAGGCATGCCTAAATCGAGTGAAGTGGGAGTGTGACATTTCATGAGAAGTTTTAAAGAGTTGAAGGTTAGAGCTTTAGTTTAGGTTTTTTTTTATACTTGGGAGAATTAGGACTTTGAATCATGCGTGGCAGGGTTTTGGGCTTAGTGTTTAGAGTGGCAGGAACCACGTGGATGTTTTGGTAAGATAACTTGTTGTAAACGTAATCAAAGTTAATTTTAGGAATAACTTGTCACATCGTCTGTAAAGGCAAGAATCTGTCGGCTTTACAGTGGGGGATATGGCATTTGTTGTGACCATGGGTATCATCGTAATGTGTTAATTTTCATTTCTTTATAAACAGCTTATCATAACCTTATACTATATAACCTGTACACTTGCTTCAAGTTCTCAAGCATTACATACTTCCCCACCAACGATGCATTCCCTTATTTGCTGGTGTGGTGAAAATTATGATCTTCGTCTCTCACACACAAGCCTCAACCCTAACTGTTGGTTCTGTCAATACGCTCACAAAATGTGTGGGTGTGGATTATGGGAGTGGGTAGAAGATTTAAAAAGGTGCGATTGTAGTCTAATTTGTAGAGTCTCTAAACCGCCCGGTAAGAGATACTACCATAGCCCACAATACCATTGTCAGTTCAAAACTTGGTTTTGAGAATCCTCTATGCCCGATGATTCTAAAAGGCCACAATCATCAACGGCGGAAGATATCACAAATTTTGGCGAAGGGAGCAATCAGATCCTCAAAACCATTACATCTGAAACTTACACTCAACTAAGGATCTCAGAGGTCAGAATGGAGATGCCGCAAGATTTTTTATCCAAGTTCAAATCTTTAGATCTTAACAAGTAGATAAATATGTAGGAGTGAAATGTAATATTCCTTAACCTTATTGACGCTAATTTCTGGCATTAGAATATTAAACTCTTATGGAGAAAATAATAAATCATATATAGCAAATGACAAAATTTCAATAATACCATGTAATCTATGGATTTTAAATGACAAAAACCATAAAAAAAATGATAGATCGCTTACTTTTGGATGACATATAATTCATTAAATAACAAATATATTTTTAATGTTCCTTTATTTCTAATGGGTTTCGTCAGTATTAAATACTACTATGTTTGAATTCATTCTGACATTGGGATTTGGAACACAACATTAAATACTGCTGTGGTTTGCAGTGCTATTGTATAAATACTGATGTGGTTTATTTGGCAAGTACCTCTTTATTCCTTATTAAATCTTGTGTATCTGCTCTGTGAAGAAGATGGTGACCACCAGATGCCAAGCTTACGAGGCTAGGATTCTTGCCAAGATGTAAGAGCTACCGCTTTGATACTTTGGGACCCAGCCCCTTGAACTTCCTATTCCCATTCCAGTGCGTCCTATCTTCCATGGGATGATGTATGAATAGGTGGAAGAGGCAGATGGTGATTATTATCAAATGCAATGTTTTAACTATATGGTGATGTTGGAGCAGGGGAGGAGAATTGGTCTTCATCTTCTGGCAGAGGATGCTATTATAGTGGCGGATGAAGCGGCTGGTAAACGTCCAATGATATCTTGTCGTTACCCTGAGTAGGATCAGAGGAGGAGACGATGGTGATGGTAGGGGAGACCGACCACCACTACCATCTCCGAGTGCATAAACTGATGTAATATAATGTAAATTGAAAGTTGAAAGTAAATTGATGTAATTTAAATTGAAAGTTGTACAATATTCGAGCTAATGAAAGTTTCTTTTTTTGTACCCAATGAGTTCTGGGAAGGAAGGTACCCTAAGTTATAAACAAGTAATATCATTCATTTATATAATTTTTCTCATTTATTATATCTTATTTGTCATTCGCATAGTACATAATTGTTAGAATGGCTAGTCTATATAGTTAGATTATTATTAATTTTTCACTTCTTATGTATGATTTGGCATTTGCTATTACCGATTTGTCATTTGTTTCGTATGATATGGCTTTTGTTATTCTCGATTTGCCATTTGTAATATATGATTTGGCATTTGTTATTAGAGATTTGTTGACTATAATTTTTTATTTGTTAATTATGATTTGACTTTTTGAATTTAGGATTTTTCATTTATTATATCTAATTTGGCATTTGTTATCAGAGATTATGGTTAGGTCTCGGAGTGGTTACTTGGGGAAGAGAGGGTGAGACGCATCGATTGACATTTGTCAGTTTGAAAACTTAAAAACTTGTAACACCAAGTCTTAACACTCCAACCTCTCCATTTATCTCTATCATTTTTCTCCCTCCCTCTCTCTCTCTCTCTCTCACACACACACACACACACATACACTCTCTCTCAAGTCTTAAGACTCTCAACAATGTCAGATTTCCTTCAATTAACTCCCCTAACAACGGACTATAGTGATAGTGATGAGGGGGTGCAACCAGCCGAGTACATTTTGGACGAATGTCCTAAAGAGAACTTCGACATCGAGAAAGACCGGGAGTTGTTTGAGGGTGTTAGTGGTGATGATGATGAGGAAGATGATGATGGTGATGGTGATGACAATGGTGATGATGAAGATGATGATGATGATGATGACGGGAATGATGCGGATGATGAAGATGAAGATGATGAACCTCATCCTTTGAAGATGATGAGGAGGTTGTATTAGGTTATTTTAGTTTTGGCTTATTGGAGGGAAATTGGTTAGGAAGAAGTCATGAAACATATATTTTTTGGGGGCTTTTATGATGATGAATGATAGTGTTGAATGTTAAATGTAAATTATTTATCTTTAAATCTTTTGAATGTTGATGTTGAATATTAAATGTTAAATTTTTTGTGGTCATTATTTCGGGTCTAAAAGCTAATTAACCATTAATAAGAGATTTGTCATTTCTTACTTATGATTTGGCATTTATTATCCATGATTGTCATTTATTATTTATGGCTAGTATGTATAGTTGGAATATTATTAATTTTTCATTTCAAATGTAAGATTTGGCATTTGTTATCATAGATTTGTCATTTGTTATATGTGATTTGGCATTTGTTATAGGATATTTGTCATTTGTTATATATGATTTGGCATTTATTATCTGATATTTATCATTTGTTATCTATGATATATCATTCGTTATATATTATTTGTTTTATAGATTTGTCATTTGTTGTATATGATTTGGCATTTGTAAAAAAGAAATTGCTCATTTGTTGATTATGATTTATAATTTAGTATCCATGATTTGTCATTTGTAAGAGCATCTCTAACAGCATAGTATGTTTCACTTTTTATATAATTATGTAAAAAACCCTACTTGGAGAGTGGTATGTTCAAACTACTTTTGTGGCTCCCCTACAAATATTTCTTCTCTCATTTTCTTTTTTCTCTCTAATAAAGGAACATTGTAGGTCCCAATTTAGAATTAAAATCTTTTCTCTCTCACATAAAAATTTGGCGAAAAATTCGTTATCAATAATTTATCATTTATTGGCCTTGATTTGTCATTTGTTACCAATAATTTTTTCATTTGTTAACCATCTATGGTCTATTTGATTCTTTGAGCATTTGTATTGTGTTTGTTTGCTAGAGGACAAACTTTGTACTTAAAAAAATTAGTTATTAATAATTTATCATTTGTTGGCCTTGATTTATCATTTATTAACTATTTATGGTCTATTTTGTTCTTTGAGCATTTGTATTGTGTTTGTATGATAATAGTCTTCATTTGAACTCAAAAAAATTAGGTATCAATAATTTATCATTTGTTAGTCATGATTTGTCATTTATTAACCATCAATGGTCTATTTGGTTCTTTGAACAATTGTATTGTGTTTGTATGATAGTAGTCTTCATTTGAACTTAATAAAATTATGTATCAATAATCTATCATTTGTTGGCCTTGATTTGTCATTTGTTAGCCATGATTTGTCATTTGTTAACTATCTTTGGTCTATTTGGTACATTGAACAATTGTATTGTGTTTGTATGATAGTTGTCTTCATTTGAAGTAAAAAATATTAGGTATTAATAATTTGTCATTTGTTGGCCTTGATTTGTCATTTGTTAGCCATTATTTGTCATTTGTTAACCATCTATGGTCTATTTGGTTTATTAAGCATTTGTATTGTGTTTTTATGATAGTAGTCTTCATTTAAACTAAAAAAATTAGGCATCAATAATTTGTCATTTGTTGGCCTTGATTTGTCATTTGTTACCAATAATTTGTCATTTGTTAACCATCTATGGTCTATTTGGTTCTTTGAGCATTTGAATTGTGTTTGTAAAATAGTAGTCTTCATTTGAAATAAATAAAAAATTAGTTATCAATAATTTGTCATTTGTTGGCCTTGATTTGTCATTTGTTAACCATCTATGGTCTATTTGGTTGTTTGGGCATTTGTATTTTGTTTATTTGCTAGTAGACAGCATTTGTACTTAAAAAATTTAGTTATCAATAATTTGTCATTTGTTGGCCTTGATTTGTTATTTGTTACCAATAATTTGTCATTTGTTAACTATCTATGGTCTATTTGGATCTTTGAACATTTGTATTATGTTTGCAAATGATACAAACACAATACAAAGGTTCTTTGACCATTTGAATTGTGTTCTTTAAACATTTGGTTCTTTGAACAATACAAATAACAAATAATGGCTAGCAAATTACAAATCAAGGTCAACAAATGGCAAATTATTGATAACTAATTATTTAAGTATAAATATTGTCCACTAGCAAACAAACACAATACAAATATTAAAAAAACTAAATAGACCATTGATAGTTAACAAATGAAAAATTATTAATAACTAATGTTTTTAAGTACAAATGTTGTCCACTAGTAAACAAACACAATACAAATGCTCAAAGAATCAAATAGACCATAGATGGTTAACAAATGACAAATAATGGTAAGCAAATAGTAAATTATTGATACTTAATTTTTTTGAGTTCAAATGAAGACTACTATCATACAAACACAATGCAATTGTTCAAAGAACCAAATAGACCATAGATAGTTAACAAATGACAAATCATGGCTAACAAATGACAAATCGAGGCCAACAAATGAAAAATTATTGATACATAATTTTATTAAGTTCAAATCAATAGTACTATCATACAAAGATAATACAATTACTCAAAGAACCAAATAGACTATAGATGGTTAACAAATGATAAATCATGGATAACAAAAGACAAATCAAGGCCAACAAATGACAAATTATTAGGGCCAATAATTGTCATGCCCCAAAATCTAGTAATCGGTAGCTAGACCAATTACTGAGATTCAAGGATGTGCAGGTCGGGGAATCCAAAGATTAACCCTACGAGTAGCCGAGCCGTAGACAAATTCTGGCCCAGTCATTCATAATAGTATCACAACAAAGTAATAAGGAAAAATAGAAATAGCAGAAAGCTAAGATAATAATATCTAAACGTAAGATTCTACAAACCTCTACGCAGCAAGCCTGACAGTAATAACTGGAAAATGAGCCTCCAGTTCAGCTCCCCAAAGATTACCACAGCAGCAACTAAAACCTGAAACAACCTACCACTGAAAGGGGGATGTGAGAGTGAGAAAACAACGAGCTCACTAACTCCCAAGAATAGCTAAACAATTATACTAACCAATGAGATGGATATATTAATGATAAAAAGATATAATAATATCTAACGATAAACAATATATATATCTAAATATATACAAGATGCCTAATATGTATCTATTAGGTACATAACTAGTCTAATAATTATATGTAACTATACTATAATTATACATACACATATCGAGCAAAGGAGTGTTAAGATTATAATTACACTCGAGTCCCAAAGACTACTAACTACACTCTAATCACTACCGTGGCCCTCAGCACCACAAGCGACTAACCTACCTCAGAAATATAATCACACACGAGAGTAAATACCCTCGGCTCATAATAATCTAGCAGGGTTACCCAATCCCCAACCAGGCACAACCCCGAAGCTATCATAAGCAGAGCGAGATCGCCCACAACCAAATACCAGCCTAAAGCTCACAGCAACCAACCAGACTAATTAACCTAATAAATTACTCATATACAGAAGAGAGAGGAAATAAATACAAAGAGAAGATGAGTATGCAGAAAGAAGATGAATCTAATTAAACCCGCAAATCATTTAGGAGAAGAATATGATGAACTAGGATAATCTCATAATTATCCCAATGTAATGATATGTTATGATGATGATTTGATGGAAAGAGATAATCATATGATTATCCCAAGTGCAGAAGATTCTATATTAACCATAATGCAGAAAGGATTAAGGATTTCTATCAGAAGAACCTACGAATTGGAGGTATGCAGAGATGCAATGATATGCTTGATAATGATGATTATGATGATGATGCAGAATGATTTAGCGATGCCAACCCAAAGGGCTATCCCTCACGTCTAAAGTGGACTGACAACTGCTAAAAAATGATTTACCTTACCGGATATTATTAGATAAAAGGATACGATGTACTGCACTTGCTCGACCAGACTATGGGGATATTACATTAATCTATCAAATCCCACAGAGCCATCGTCCAAAATATATATACATTCCGAGGCATTTCAACCTCCAGGATAAGTCCTATACCGGATTGTAAATACTGTCTCATACCATCTTACACTCCCGAATGGGTGACTAGGTATAATAGTATCCATCCTGGAACCACCTTCCATTTTAACCCGATTTAAGGAATCCCTGAACCTCTCGAGGGTCAGCCGATGCGGAGCTATTTATGTATGTAATCGCAGTACGATAAGGAGAGAATATATTATCTATGGTTGTGAGAAAAAATCCTAAAGACTGAAACCCAAGTGCTGTTAACACAGCCAGAACATAATAGGATAGCCACCTGCCTGGGAGCATGGCAACCAAAACTAACACAGATGCCCACCTGTGACTCAGTTGTACCATCTAAACCTAGATGAAATAGCAACTTAACCGTCATGACATCTAAACAACATCAGTCTCTAAGATTCCTCAATGAAATATGATTACCAATCAAGTACAACAGTACTCTAGCTGTCAACACAGACTAGTACTCATGGAGTGACCTACAAGTGTTCAACAAGTAGTCAACAATCCCCAATAACATAGCTGCCTCACAATCCTCCTAATTATGTACATAAGTCTCCAACACGGATGTACAGGAACCGGATTCAATAGGAGGTTTCAACCGCATTCCAACATCTCGGGTGACGTACAGCTTCATAAACCATCTAGCTCAGCCGCGGATCTCACTAAGCCATACTCACTCGCTGCCTCCTAGATGACGGAAGGGAACACAACCCTAACAGCCTCATCACAGGGGAAAGAAGTCTTGCGGGTAAGCTCTATTAGCTCTAAGAATCATAAGGATAATAAGTGTTACAACACCATAAGCAAACAATCTTAAGGAAAACTATCAGAAGTTCAACATCCACGACCAACCACCACGGACAAGCCATCTGCTCACCACCAACAACTAACAGTCCAGGAGGTACCAAACTCTCACATAGAATCCATCATTCCAAACAACCACCAATCACAAAGATAGTACTCAAGGACCAGGCCTTGAGAGCACAGAGCACACCTAGACTAGTCCTAAGACTCATTAAAACAATAGTAGGCTAGAAGACGAGCTCCGAATCGAAGACCATGTCTTACTGAAGCTATGTCGCCCCAAGACTACCCTGGAGCTAAGTCCAGCAACCTAAACATCCAAGGTGTTATACTATAAGGTGAGAACTATACTATCTCAGAGAAATGGCGGCTAAACCACAAGCCGTCCATACATCTCCACTAATCGTCAAACCAAGTTACTATTGCCCTGAAACAAGCGTGGCACCCTAATAACTAACCAACAATACCACACTCAAGATATTATATATATATATATAAATATAGCGACGTTGAGGCATTACAACACACTGAGAAATGCCTTTGTTCTCAACCTCAGCGAAGAAAAGATCCGTGATAACCACCCTAAATGATATTGGTCTAAGATGAATCTCATGAGTTATCGTCACATCGACGACGACTAAGAACATCTACCTATGACTAAACATAACCTACAGGTTCTATCTAGCAACTAAACTTACAACTAACTCGGGTTTTACTAACTTATCAAACCCTTAAGTACTCTCGCCTAAGGTATGCCAATTGGATAACCCGTGAATGTGTCCTAAGCAATTAACCCATATACTAACATAATCACGGTAATAAACATGATAAACTATGTGATACAATAACTCACAAATCAATATAATGGTCTAGTTATTAATGAAGATAAAACTCGCCTGACAAAACAACTCTCGGAACGGCATTCTCGGCGAAACTGTCCATACAGCACCCCAACAGAAATGTGCTCCGCGAATCGACTTCCGGAACTCCAAATCGATCACAGAAAGGACCAGGAACACCACAACATCAACAACTATCAAGGCCCGGAACCCAATCACAATTCTAGCAAAGGATACCCGCCCAAAACTGCGTTTCAGATTAGCGCCACATTCGAATCAGCACCACAACTGCAGTAAATTCCACAATCCACCACGCTACACTATGCTACTCTGATCACCCACAACGCATTAAGATATACAAATTTAAGCCTACCGAATCAGTCACCTAATAATCATGAACCCGGTGTTCAAAGGGCATTAAAATATCCCTAACCCTTCCTCTAGAATAACAGCAACGAAGGCAGCAATTTCGTTAGCGAAGCTCGCTAAACATTCACGGATAAAATCAGCAACTAGGCGAAGCAAACATCTGAACCGAAACGGCAACAATCGTCGGTTCAGGAAGCCCTCTCCGAAACAACATCGAAACCCAACAATCCACCACCAAACACCCAAATCCCCTAATCAAACACAACCCCAAAATCAGCCCAACACCTGCAATAAATCATATACTTCCATAAACCCCAAAACTCCAATATTATAAACTTTGAAATCAGCCCATCAATAACCCAAACCAACACCGGAATCAAATCTGCAATTAGGAAGAGGAAATGGGGAATTACTCCTCTACGGAGGGAACGGCTGTAACCGGAGAGGGAACGGCGTCAAATTGGTGAATCGAAGACGAAAACGCAGCCCTCTCTTTCTCTCTCTAAAACAACAATCTTACCCTCTGAAGAACTGAAATCAGGATATAGGGGATGCTAACTCAAGCTCTAAACCAACCAAAAGTGAAGGAAAAGAAGGATTGAAGGGATGAGAAGGGTTCTTTGGAGCCAGTTTGGAGAGAAAGAGTTGGAATCGGTTTGGAGAGAAAGAAAAAAATGATTTGAAAATGAAATGAAGTGTTTATATAGGGGAAACCAACACTCATCTCGAGGTAAAATCCAACGCTCAAGAATAGCTCAAAAGACCCAACTTGGTCGTCTGAACACACAAATGTTCAAGCAAAAACAGAGGGAAAATCATAACAGAAATATTCCCGAACATAAATAAGCAGTCCAAAAAATAACAGTTGGTAAAAGGAGTCCATCCAATAGAAAAATAAAGGAATTTATCAGTGTAAGACCACAGAAATCCAAGGCTAACCAACGATTCCCCGAAATCATATCTACATCACCACACCACTATAAAACACTATCACCAACCCACATAGGGGTTCCCATGGTCTAAACACCACCTCCACCGCCTGACGGCCACCGAAACTTCTAAAACCCAGAAAAGGAATCTTGCTACCTAAAACTTAACCGAAATAATAAATGGATGCGAAATGGATAGAAAAGATAATATGCAAATGCGTGACGCGTAGGAGTATATGCGGAAGTTCAATGAATAACCATATATACATAATAATAATAACACTTAATAATAAAAAAAATATACCCTGAAAATCTGAGACATTACAAATGAAGAATATTTATAGGGGAGCCACAAAAGTAGTATGAACATACCACTCTCCAAGTAAGATTTTCAGCATGATTATCTGAAAAGTGTAACATACCATGCTATTAGAGATGCTCTTACAAATGACAAATCATGGATAATAAATAACAAATGGCTGTCAACAAATGAAGAATCATGTATAACAAATGCTAAATCATTTATAACAAATGGCAAATCTATAAAACAAATATTATATAAGGAATGATATATCATAGATAACAAATGACAAATATCCGATAACCAATGCCAAATCATATATATAAAATGAAAAATATACTATAACAAATGTCATATCAAATGAAACAAATAACAAATCGGTAATAACAAATGCCAAATCATACATAAAAAGTGAAAAATTAATAATAATCCAGCTATATAGATTAGCCATTATAACAATTATGTAATATATGAATGACAATGAAGATATAACAAATGAGATTGATTATATAAATGAATGATATTATACTTGTTTATAACTTTATAAAATTACAAAAATTATACTTTCAAAATCTCATCCAGCTCAACTCCCTGCCTCAATATGTCATATGCAATTATGTAGTGACATTTATCACCGTCTATGAGATCAGGAAATTTCATCCCCCTTAGAAGATTGTCCATAAAGGCAAGCATATAGACCCCGCAGTCATTACCATTTGGCTTTATTAGACATTTCCCACAACGAGTTTTTAATTTGGAGTTTAGACCATAATCCTTTTACCTCTAAACCAGTAGGTACACTACTGCGATCGATAAAATCTCTCCATATCAGCATTTTTGGGATGATCGCTGATATTTAATCTTCAATAAGCTGGTATCCTGGAGATAACATCTTCCTCTACCGTGCATTTACAATTTTCGAATCTACCATTGAATCGTAGATGCATATTTTTCTTGCTTTAAATGACACAACACAAAGGACCCAGTGGCTATCATTGATATTCAACGGAATAAGTATTAATTTTGAATTGACAACTTTTAAATCTCCTCGATGGATACAATTAGAAAATGTACGATCCTATTGTATAGATGTAATTTGTTCCCAAATTGATTTCTTTTTCAGTTCCACACCTTCTGGAGAGGACATATTACGAGTCCAGACATTGAAGGCCCTGCCAATATATTGACAGGCAAAGATATCCACCAGCACAATCCTTTTTTTATCTGGGTGGGAACGATGTTGTGTGTCAAAATATTTAATCAGGGCCTTAATGTACACATCAATGACCTGAACAGGAAAACAAAATGACAAATTAGATAACAAAAATGATAAAGTTCAATATTATAAATGACAACAAATGCCAAACTAATAATAAAGTACAAACGAATTAATGAAAGAAAATGTGAAAACTAATGGTAGAGACTCTTGTACAAATGATAGAGGAAAAGAAATAAATGATTAAATACCTCATTGTCCAACCATTGATTTGGATATAAGGTACAGAGAGCGTTAAGGAAAATAGTTTCTTCACATATTCTCATATAGGTACTCATGTTGTCCTTCTTAGCTTCAGTAGATAATTCATCTTTCCTCAGTGACCAGAGTTGGTCCACCTAGTTTTTCTTATCTTGTGAGATGGGTCTATGAATAAAAGATTCCAATAACACTCCCAAAAGAAGCTGGTCAAGGTGAGTATGTAATTGGTTCATTTGATAAGCCATTTTGAAGGCTCTTTCATTAATCTCTTCCTCAGTTAGTGCATGTCTCATCTTTAAGGTGACATCCACTTCTGACTCCATTAAAACAATTTAGAACAGATATGTCGAAATAAGAAAATGAAATATAAATGTGCTTATTACATGAGATTGAGTAATAAACCAGTTTTTTGGTTTTAAAGTACTTCATACATTGGTCTTGTCAACAACCATTTATTTTATTACTTGCTCAGGGTCTGGTTTATTCTATGAATTTCCATCATCATCATCCTTGCCTTCAACCACCTCCTCTTTATTCTGTTCTACCTCTTCTTCACTCTCTTTAGTCTATAAATAAGCAGACTACAAATGATAAGAGTCATACAAGATATGGGAAAATAAATAGAAGAAAATAAGAAATTACCAGCAAACAAATGATAACTTACCTGACTAGCTTCACCAATATCTTCCTCCTGGTGGGAGATTACTACTTCAGTTTTTTCAACCTCTAGAGTCTGTTCCTCAACAGATACAACAATTATTTGGTATGCACTAGCCAGTAAATAAGCAGACTACAAATAATAAGAGTGATACAAGATATGGGAAAATAAAAGAAGAAAATGAGAAGTTACTAGCAAATGACAAATAAGTTACCTGACTGGCTTTATTTTTAGTTTTTTCAACCTCCAGAGTTTGTTTCTCGACAGATACAACAGTTATTTGATCAACACTAGCCTGTAAATAAATAAACTACAAATGATAAAAGTGATACAAAATATGGTAAAACAAAAGAAGAAAAATGAGAAGTCAACATCAAACAAATGATAAGTTACCTGATAAGCTTCACAAGTAACTTCCTCCTAGCTGAAGAATACTATATCAGTTTTTACTACCTCTGTAACCACCATAGTCTGTACAAAAAAGGTTAAATAAAAAACAAATTAAAAAAATTGGTATGGATAGGCCAACACACAACTTGAGGTTATGAATCCTCTACTTCAGCAAATACCTCATCTTTTTTATTATTATAATACACCACTACAGTTGGTTGTTCTAAATCCTCTTCTTCAGCAACTTAAGGTTGCACTTCTTCAGATTCTTTCTCCTCACCATCTTTCTCAACATCATCAACTTTCTTATCGCCATTCTTTGATTCTTCCATCTGTAAAATAGGATATACATACTGCGAATGGTAATATTAAATGAACAAACAATAGGGTAGCAACAAATATGATAAATAGCCAAAACAAATGTGAGATAAATAAATAAATACCTCTAGAACTTCCTCTTCTTCAGCAACTTAAGGTTGTTTTTCTTCAGATTTAACATTTTCATTTACATCTTTCTTATCATCATTATCTTTCTCGTCACCCTTCTTCCACATCACATACAACAAATAAAATGAATAAAGACATCAGAAGAAATGAAAATTCTGAAAAAGAAAATAAAAACGACAACCTCACAAATGCCAAAATATCCTGAACAAATGGCAAACTTCTAAATAAAATGGCAAAGTTAATAAAGTAAATGCAAATTGTTTCAAATACAAATGTCAAATAAAACCATATAAATGATAAGAAGTAGCAAACGGATGATACCTCTAGATGATCAGACGATATCGCATTGAAATTTACTTCCTTCCCAACTTCAACATCATCATCTACCATTAAATTGTTTACCACCTCAAATCCCTCTCCAGGCACAACTTGCTAAAGCAAATTTTTGGCAGTTGATTAAATATTCTCAAGTTTAAGGAATGCCACCCATCTCTTCCTTGGCACTCTATTAGCCAAACCCTTCCTGGGGATCTTGGGGATTAAGGTTTTTAATTGGATCAGTGGGACATGATCAAATTGATCATCAGTAAAAGCTTCTTTCTTCAAGCCTTCAACCTTTTTCTTCTTATGGGGCACATCAACTTCTTCAGCCTTCTTCTGCCATTCCCCCTTAACATTTTTTATTCTCGGCTCCCCCTTCTTAATTTTCCCATCTTCTTTCTCATTGCCTCCTTCTCGCTTGCGTTTAGCGGTTTTCTCAGGAGTAGAGAACTTGTACTGCCCAAGGAGTGGAGTATCTCCGCAGAAGAACTGCTACCTATTGCAGGTGCAGGGCCGATTACAGGAGCTTCGATTTGAATTTTATGAAATATTCAAACAGATGGCAATGACAAAGGGCAACTTAGAAATGACAGGAAATACTATAAAAATGATAATAGGCATACAACAAATGACAAAAAAGGACTTCATAATGACAGAAAAATCAAACAAATGTCAAGAAGAGAATAGAAAATGCCAAAACTGTACAAATAAAATGATAAGAAACATAAATTAAATGACAAAAAAACAAAAAAATGAATCAAAATCATACAAAGAATGGAAAATTACCATGGCCTCTTGCAGAATATCTTGCAGCATGTGAGTCTCAGAGGGCTTCATAGCTATTACCAACAAATCGCGGTTAGCAAAAATCTTTTTAAACGTCACAATTTGGCGACGCTTAAAGGATGTCATCCACCTTCCCTGTAACTTAGGGAAAAAATGTATGGATTCCTTAATTTTTGGAAACTTCAGGCTGGGAATATAAAGAAAAGTCTATATCATCAACACCCAGGCACATCCGTGGAGTGATAAACCATTATCCAATTTTTTATCAGCGGCCGATCAATATTTAGCAAACTCTTTTATTTGCCTCCACAAGAAATTATAGACTTACTCACCCCAGGGAAATCTGTTGAACTGCTGTAGATCATCTACCAGATCAACATAGTTCACCCAAACGTTTCTCCCCTTGTTCGGGAGGAGAAAGGATAGTATAATTTTTAACAAATTTAATCGAAGAACATCTTCTGCAAAACGAAATAACCCAATGTAATGATATGAACCTTAGAATATAATGAGCCAAAAATGGCAAATACAATACAAATATTGGTGGGGTGAGAAATACAATTAAGGACAATGATAAAGAATAAAACACAAATGATAAATTAGAGCCTTACCCGAATATCTTTCCAATTTTGCCTGTTTTAAAGCATCACCAATTTCCTTCAACCCATATGTATTCTTCTTCGTTGGGAATTGCCTCATTCTAAAATTTGTCATATGCTCAAGATCAACAAATAAGAACTCATTTGAAATAGGCAAGATACGTAGCCCCAAAATCAGGCAAACATGAATGGCTTCATCTGAATTATCGTCTCCCCAAATTGGAATTTCATATCACCGAGATGATGATCGAATATTTCCATAACCAACGTCGACATCGTTGTTATTAGATCAATCAGCAGTAAGGGTACAAAGTAGGTGGCATGAAGAGCACCCTTCTCCTCTTTAGGCAGAGCTACAAATATTTTGTGAAGTCCCAAACTTGTACACCGAGAGGTGTATTTTTTAAGATTTGAGGTATCCTTCTTGGCTCTACCCTCCTGTGCTTGGTTCACCTCGTCAACTTGTTCATTCACTTCTTTATCAGACTTCATTGTAGAAGAAGAAGAAAAAGTAGACTTTGATCAACCACCAGGTAGGCAGTAGTCACACAAATGATTTGCCACTTATATAACACTGAAATTACATAAACACACAGATGATTTGCCAATGATTTTTGAGAAAATGGTTTGTGCGACTAGGATGGTTTTTACCCTCGTCAATCATACACACGATTTGTAAAAACTCGACAATTTTTGCTATCTTTATAGTCGTCGTGTAGAAAGAAAATGTTTGAGGAATAGGAATAGTTTTTGGCGCCAAGAGCTAAACGAACTCGTGTGAATTACACTCTTTACCTAACCCTAGGGAATAGTAAATAAATGCCAAATAATATAACTGATGGTGACAGAGTCTGTATGAGTCAATATAACTGATGCTTAAACACATGACAAATTGGTTTCAACAAATGACAACTAATGCATGTATGATGACAGGGTCTGCCTTACGTGTCTCGAAATAGTAAGGATACGTGTAGATCGAGGAACGATTAAAATTGGACACGTAGCGTGATAATAATATTTTTAAATTATTTGAACTTTTTTTAATATTAATTATGAAGTGACATTCAAACATTGTGGAACCCATGGCCTTACCTGTTACCTTACCTGTGAAGCCCATGGCCTAGAAACCTACTTTAATATTCAAGCAGTTTATATTTTTGGAAGAAATGGCAAAAATGTATAAAATAAATGACAAAGAAGACTGGACAAATGGGAAAGTTACACAACAGTCTGTTAAAAATGGCATAGACGTCTGAAAAAATGCTAGAGTTGAACTAAATAAATGACATATTTTTCTTTGCCGCAGTCGCGCAGACGATTTGCCATCGTTTGTTCCACGAGTTGAGTAAAGTAGAATACCATCTACAAGAGTTACGAATACCATCATTTCCTCCATGCCAAATGAGTAGAGTACCAGTCTTTAATCAAACACTTAGTACGCGGCAGTCACATAAGCGGTTTACGATAAATAATCAGTGCGGTTTTTACGGTTGAGTAAGAAAAATAAACTGTTCGATGAATCGGGATCGCTTTTGGCTCCAAAAACCAGATGAACTCCTGTGAATCGTAGGTGATACCTAACCATAAATGATGAGAAATAGTAAATCAGTTCAATGGTAGGACAAAATATACTACAACTAATGACAAGTAGTTCATGAGATGGTGATAATGTTAGCCTTTCTCGTACACGTTGCTTGATATAATAGTTTTAAATGAGTGAAAGAATTTTTTGCAATTTTTTATTAGGCCGGATGTGACATTTGTACTTGTGGAGCCCAAAAAGTGGTGGTTATCTGCTGTAATATTGGAACTTTAGTAGGGGCAAATATGGTTTTTCCTCTTGCCATTATCGATTTTAGAATTTATTGTTCCCTGGGTCTGATTTTGTAAAGATGTCAAAAACTAGTATTTATTCTCATAATTTCTGTATATTCATTAAGAAAAGCATATAAACGTATAATTAAACATAAATAACAAACTTAGATATCCACATATGTGCCAAGTAACAGCTAACAAATATACTTGGAAACCTTATTCTCATTGCTAAGTAAAACCTAACAGACCATTACTAGCAAATTCAAATATGCCAAGTAGCAAACTAGCAGAACGTTGGTTTCAGTAGAAGTCTTGAAATATAGGTATTTCATATTTTTTGTTTTGTTTTGAATAAGGTAATTGAGTATCCTTTTTCTAATATCTCTTAGCTTAATCTTGTTAGGAAGCTTGTACTTTTCATAATTGTATCATATATTTGAATCGTATTTTATTGACTTAGCAAATAATTGGATTATATGGTACTTTTTGCGTAGTATTAGCGCATCATTAGATAATATTTCTTTTTTGTGTGTTTTATATCGTGTTTGAGTAGGTTTCTCACATACATTGTACTAAAAAATATGATAATAATCGACAAAATGCGTCATGTCACATTTATGGGACTGCGATAGAGATGTGATATGCAATTTTAGGTCGTATATGCGATCGCATCTGTCGCATCTGACTACCTTGATTTCCATGATACTTCAATGCTTGATAGTATCTTCAAGCCACTGAAATGTTGTTCATTTAAGATTTTGCGAGTTTAACACCATCTTGTTGATCAGATACAATTGTCTTTCTAAGTTAGAGAGTGATCCAACATATTATTAAAAAGAAGTTTGCTTATCTTAGGCCAGAAATATCATGATGAAATTCATAGGGTGAACTTGAAAAATACCCTGATGTTTTATCGTATATTAGTTAATGACCCCGACATTTTCATTTTATTGTGTTTGGTTCCATATTTACAGTTGACCCAAGATCCACTGCAATTGACCCTAGTTAAGCCTACAAGGATATTTAAAAGAGTCAAACAACACTTTCCTTTAAAAATCACAAAAAACAATTAAAATATATCTGAAACCGGAGTCATTCGAACGACTCAAAATGTTGTTCGAACGACTTGCCAAATTTTGCCTAAAAACAAAAACAGCTTGATTGGTCTTCTGGGAACCTATGTCGTTTGAACGACTCCCAATGTTGTTCGAACGACTTGCCAATTTAAGCCTCAAAATGAGGCAGCTAGAATTGGTCTTTGAGGAACCTATGTCATTTGAACGACTTACAATGTCGTTCAAATGACTAACCAATTTAAGCTAAAAATTGATACATGCAGATTGGCCTGGCTTTCCTTATATCTCTGCAAACAATAAAATATCCATTAAAATCTGCAAATATGGACACATATCCAATAAAATTTTCAAACAAGATGGGCCCAAACAACACAATAAACACAAATAAAGAAATAGGAACATAATATTTATACTACTAAAGGAAAAGATTTGGAATAAGACTCGATCTCGGCCATTGATCTGAATCCCCAACACAAACTTAGGATTATCAAAGGCTATATTTATAACCTTAAAATGAGGAGCCAGATTTATTCGGCCAAAATCATTGAAAACCTATATTTTTCACCTGCCTAACTTATCCCTTATCAATTTGTAACTTTTAGTCTTAAATAGGTATACAAATTTGTCGTATTTAAATTGTAAGAGGGTAGTATTGTATTCCTCATTTTTCCCCTGCAAAAAAATCCCTTAGAACCATTTCCTTAAGGTTATTCTTGTAATTTCAAATACATAACAAACTGTTTAAAACCAAAACATATGGCAAACTTGGTCTTCTTCATTACTACTCCCTCCCTCTATATATCATGATCCAAACCATAAGTCTAAATCCCTGCTCTCAATCACTCTAATGTCTATTTTCATGATCTTCTCTAATGAGGTTTTTGTCCACCGCAATTAAAGAGATGCCATTGCAAATTGACGAATCTAACGTGTAAACAATACCCTAGACCTTTCACTTACCTCAAATTAAATTTGTTCAAATACTTAGTAGCATTTACTGATCGATTTTAGTACTCAAATACTTAGTAGTATTCTGTATTAGCCTAAATTTGATGTTCCAAATAATGCAGGGTGCATGGCAACCATATCTGAACATTTTCCTGAAGCCAAGAAGTTAGGAAAATTACTGGCATTTAAATTATAGTCCCCTTTATGTTTGAATATCAGAATATTTCACCAAATTATTGATGTATGGCAATTTTAAATCTGACGTGTACTTAATGAATTTATGCTGTTTCAGCCAGAGGACTGGGATGATAGTGAATGGACTATCACAACAGTCACTAATCCAGAAATACAAGAGAGAATGGTGCCCAAAGGTCATAAGACCAATTCTTCCTAATTTCTTGGCACAAGTTTAAGCTTTCTTTGATGTTTTATCCGTATGTGAACAGTTTAGATTTATTGTACCTTTCGAATTCATTGTTGCCACTGTTGACTGTATTGTTTTTTATGGTACTCACAGAAAATTAAAAATCCCAACTACAAGGGAAAATGGAAGTCACCTAAGATTGACAACCCAGGGTCTTTCTCGCATCCCTCAAATACCTTTTTAAGGAAATCTTTTCAAGTGCCTTTTTGTTTTGTTTTGCATGGTTTATTTTTTTATTTCGTGTATGAAATAATTTAGCCTTTTGGTTACAGATTCCAAGGACGACCCAAATCTATGCGTTTTCCCTAATTTGAAGTATGTTGCGATTGAATTGTGGCAAGTAGGCATCACTTACGAAATACATTCTTCTTGTTCTTATACTACAATATACCCTAATCAACTATTTTTACTGAGATTATCATTGACAATATATTTATCCAGGTTAAATCTGGAACTTCATTTGACAACACTAATCTGTGACGACCCTGCATATGCGATCAAATTTGCGAAAGAAACTTGGGGAAAGCATAAAGACGTATGTTGGCAACGATTTCTGCAACATATTTTTTTTTCTATTTCATTTTTTGGTTCTTTTTTTTCTAACAGTATATTTCTTATGTTTGCAGGCGGAGAAGACAACATTTGATGATGTCGAAAAGTAGAAAGAAGAGGAGGTATATGATGTTAATTTTTAATTTATGCATAAAAAATGCATTAGAGTCCAGAAAAATTAGACACAAATGCATATGAAAGCTTCACATGGATGATCTATTCTCAGCCTTTACTTCTTTCTTTTTATGTAACAAATAGGAAGAAGCCGATAAGAGTGACGTAGGATAATCTGATGTAAGCTTCCCTGCTAATCGTTTATCCTTTGAAATGTTCACCTCAGTATTTCATATAACTATAACTTAAAAGTCAAATCCTGTTGTGCTGCAGGGTGAAGAAGAGCCGGGAGAGGGAGATGGCAAAGAGGAAGAGGATGATGCTAGCAAACATGCATGTTTTTCTCTTACAAATGCTCTTCAAATTATTCTAAAGTAGGTCTATGCTTAACTGATCATTGTTACTGAGTGAACCCAACCCTGATGATGGCCTAATGTGTGAAGCTATAATTTTACATTTTAAGATGGGCTAATTATGGTTGCTTGCTGTAAATGAAAAGCTGCGTTTAGTATCTCAAAGTCACTGTCAGAATATGAGACTTCATGTTTGAAATCTATTTGATGTTTGCTTCAAAAAATGTGCAGAGTAAAGAGTACAAATACAAATGGAAAATTTTCGATTAAAAGGCACGGGCAATGACTGAGAAATATGCAAAGGCTGGGGCTAGCCGGACTAGTACAGTCAGAGAAAGCTTTCTTCCTAACTAGAGCTCATCTACAGTAAAAATTAAGCCTATTTGTAACTTATCACTTATGTCATGTTTCCATAACTATATCTCATATTACTGCAGATGGAAGATGAGCAACTGGACTTAACATCTAGAAAAGATGATAGCGAACACTCGTAAGAAGCTCTGTGGGGTCAACCAGAAGTTGTCTTTAGAATGTTCAGTCCTATCGCAAAGTAAAAGTCACGAGAAAGGGAAAGTGGTGCATACTTCCAAATTATCTCTCTTGCACTACTAAAATGTTTTTAAGGCTTCATCAAAATCCGCTTACAGTGAAAGTGCACAATGTCAAGATCATGATGATAGGAAGAATGTGTTCCAAACTCCAAGTAAATGCGTTAATCAACAATCTCATTAAGTTTGCGAAAAGAGATCCAAAATTGTGAGTCCCAAAGAAAATGGTGACAAACTGCTTGGGAATGGCCTAAAGCTGTTATTGAAATCATTGTGCTCACCACAGGACGGGAAGCGTGGCAAGGAAAACATGGTGGATGCTCGCAAGTTATTAGTCTTGCTACAAGTACTACCTGAGGCTTTGTCAAACTTGTTGCATTGTAACAGACAACAGGTTCTTCAACTTCATAATGAGAAAATATAGAACGATGCCATTAACATGGTTTCTAAGAAACAATGTGGGATAAAGAAGAAATTATCTTCGGGAATCTTTGGTTGCCCCAAGAATGATGATGATAACAAGGTGAATGTGCCACCATTCTATCAGCTGAAACCCCAAAGCATACTCGTCTATTCACCAAATTCCCTGCCAATGTCACATGCTGATGACCACAATGATAACCTGTTTTGCCAAAATTATCTCGGAGACAACACCAAGAAAAATCATGGAGAAACAGGGACTTCATTGATCAGTAAAAGCCTAATTGTTTTGGATAGCGAAGATAGCGAGGAGGAAATGAAGGGACCAACAAGGTCTAGAGTATTATTGGCACAGAAGCATTTGTTTCCCTATAGTGACGATGTTGTTCTGGGTGTTTATTCTCGAACCTCAACTTGTAATATATCTCTTAATCATCTATTTTTACTCTACAATTAGCTGTATTGTATGACAAAATAATTACCTAAGATTTAGTGATTGAAACTATAAGTAACTTAGAATATGTTTATTAGAGAGGCCAACTTCATTTTGACTTGTTAGTTTTGGGTTTGTAGGGATTTTGATAAAATTACTAAACTCGCCGGAAGTAAATAGGATTTTTTGCAGTGATTGTGATGGAAATGGTATGCAAATTAATGGGGAATTGTTTTTTTTAGAGTAGATGTTGAAAACCATGAAATTTTATATTTCTATAATTAGAATGATGAAGTTTAATTGAGCCTCATAATTAAGAACAATAGGTAAGCTTGAAATCATAGAAATTTGATTGATTATGAAAGTTTATATAGAGTTTAAGGTATATTTTGTTGGGTTTGATATACATAGTGTTGGTCGCGACAATCTGGACCGCTGCTAGTTTTGCTGTTCAATCGGTTGTAAATTCCGGGGTGTCCCATTTCTTATCACATACACTTGCAATTCTTTTTTTTTATAGTTTACCTCTTATATTTTTTCAAGGACTAAGTTGGGAATTTATTGTTACTGGCATTGTAGAGGACTTGACTATTTTAAAAAAACCATTAGTATATATATATTTTCCCTTTTTTTAAGCGTTTTTGATCAATTTTTAGTAATTTATCATGCTTTTGATTTTGGGAAATTTATCAAAGTTTGTTTTGTTGGCTTAATCAAGTGGAGAGAATTAGTGTTTTGGTTTGAAGTTTGATTTGAGCATGATTCGATTTACCTTACTTTGAGAAGTGACTGCAAGTGATTTTAGATAGTAATACAGTTTAACTCTATTTTAAAAAGGAACAGTTTAATTAGTGTGAGAAGGGATTAAAGTGCCTAGAGTGATATGGGGAATTGAGGTTTAAAAATATTAAGTTTTTTTGGTGTAGGTAATATAATGTTGGACTGGCAAGTGAAGTAAACATTGAAGTTGAAGGAGTTTTTTTTATCTATATAAGGTATGAGCTTTTTTCAATATTGTTTTGGGAATTTTTGTTATTTTATTTAAGTTAATATGGAGAATTTTTAAACTAGGTCAGAGTGAAGAGTGAAGAGTAAAGAGTGAAGAGTGAAGATAACTTGCATTTTATAATTTTCATGTACACGTGTTTGTTTTTAAAAGTTTTGGATTTTAATTTTCTAGGTTTATTTTATAATTGTAGAATCTTAGTAGGACAAAAATCATTGGGAACCTTTGAGGATTTAGCCAGGAATCACTTAATGAGTTCCCAAAGACCATTAACACTACTACGTAGATAATGTGTCACACTACTATTAAAGTACCTATGTTAGGGCATTTTAAAAAGAAAAAAACTATGAATTATGGATAGGTTTTCTACTTCCAAAAGTCTAAGAAACTCATTCTAATAACAAATAGTAACACCCTTGCTTCATACTTTAATTAGTTAATCAATCTCAAGCAGTAATCAATCACTTCTAGCCACCAAAATCCTAACAAAAATAATGACATATGAATTATATCAACTTTAGGTTACAAGTTATATATATATCTTTGCCATGTTAACATTCAAGATTTTTTTTTATGTTTTGAAAGGATGTTTACTGTCATTGGGCATCATTTTGATCCTTTTGTGAGTGATTTTAAAATCTTGGATTGATGCTTATAAGGGGTTGGATAGGGAGATTGGCATTAAAGACCAGTATTACATATCTAGGAAGAGCGGTAAGGTAAGTCATTCTATATGAAGGCGAACACATATGGACCATTAGATCGCTTAATTCAATCAATTGTGTAAAATTTATACAAGGATACTAAGTCTCTGGGATAAGAAAAGATCAACAAAGAACTAGCACTAACGAATATTTATATGATATTTGTAATACATATAATGATAATGCTCTCCAAGTGGATGTCTTGACCATAATACCTATCGTATTGCAGTTGTTACAATGAGTAGCACCAAAGAGGTAAGGTTAATAAATATTACATTTCGAAATTATATTGTGTTTGGTGTTTATAATTTATGATCGTAGCTTTTCATTTGATTCATAATGAATTGCTTTAGACATTATACTTCTCTTTTTAACATCTTATATTGTTTTGTGTGTAAATCATTTTGTTATTCTTAAATAGGTTTGAAACCGCGTGCTTCTCAATTTATATTAATTTATAATATTGCAAGTTAGATCTTGACAGTAAAGTTGGAGATGGGAATACCACTTACAAAAATGTAGGCCATTAGCAATGTGTGCAGACTTACGTAAACCACTTACATTGATTATGTTTACAAAAGGAATATTTTCACAATTTTGTGCTCTTATTGGGTCTTTAGCTCAAAAAGAAGAGCGCTTGAGAATATGGTTTATTTAAGAAATATCTCAAGATATAGTGGTTCAAGCCCACTAAAATCAGTTAATCTTGAATGTGAAAAAAAATTCAATTTAAGATGATTAAATCTTTACAGAAGCACAAGATGCAATAAATTAATGTAAGCAACATTTCTTACTCTTACATTTTGAGCAGTTCCTAATCATGATTGGTAAACCATTGACTTATTGGCGGAGATACATTGAGTTTAATATCTAGGTTAGCCTACTTCTCTATGCATATATCATGTTAAGCATGATTTAGTGTAATTTTTATGTCTTCATTTTTTTTGTATTTCATGTGGGTTAATTTTTCTTAACTACGAAAAACATTTAAATTTATTCAATTGATATAAGTGGACCCAAGGACGGAAATTCTAACCGTAGCTTGACTTTGAAGTATCTTACATGAGGGAATGGCCATGTACAAAAAAAAGGAGATGCATTTTAAAGTCTTCATCCGCAAGACTCAAGAGGTTCATTAAAGTTAATGTAAAAAAGGGAAGTTGATTATCTTTTGCCGCTACGTTTTCCATTACGAGTCAAGATGCGCATGATTTATTATGATGCAACAACTTTCAAATCTTTTATGAAATGATAAGTTGATTATCTTTTGCCTCGTCGTCTCCTGTTACGAGTCAAGATGTGCATGATTTTTATGATGCAATAGATTTTATATTTATTTTTTATGAATTGAGAAAGTTAGTTTTTCAGTGATGCAGAAAAGGCGAAAATAATAACAAAGTGTTGCAAGTTGATGACGCAATTTTTGTTGCTATCATCAGTTAGTAACTCTATATCTTCTTCTTCATGCAAATAATGTGGGAATGAAGTTTCATAAGGTAATTGGTAGTATTGCCTTTTACTAGCGTGAGATATCAATTAGATACATAACTCATTTGGATGTATATGTGTTAGGTCCATGTCTTAAAATCATTAATTTAGCGGTCCTAATAAAGAATGCCAGTGTGAACAACCTTGATGCATATCGATAGGGTAAAATGGTTTTACTTTTTTACATTTTTGTAGAATGAAAATTGTCTTCTTCTTACTGCAACATTTACTTCTCATTCTTTATTTTAAAATTTTATAGAGTAATCCTGAGACTAATCACTTTAAGAGGTGGCACAAAGGTTGTTTGTGTTTAAGGGGGGGGGGGGGGGGGGGGGAAGTAATGTAGTCTGGATTCTGACAGGTATTCGAAAAGGAGCAAGGGATTGATGCTTTGGGTTCCGTTCTTTAATAACACTTGGACATTTCTCTAGCAAAAATATTGACGATGTTATTTCAGTTAATTGTCTTATGAATTATTTTGCTACAGGTTTGGCTTATGAAATGACTTTGCTCTGTACATTATAATCCACGCCAGGTCCTTATGCTTATATACTAGCACTCATATTTGAACCTTGTAGACGATTTATATGTTAGCGGCTTTGTATGTCTGTTGTGTATAGGTGTAACTTGTATGGACAAATTATTTCAAGAAGTAAGATGTTTGGAGGAGGACTTGGCTTCTTTCTTAGTAAAATGAAATTGCTACCATAGTTCAGTTGCATGACCATGTTTCAGGGTTCAGTACTTTTAATTAAGGGCTTTAGACCTTTGGATGTGATGTATCTATGTATGAAATGTGGAGATATGTATTT
The DNA here is from genome assembly GCA_014058105.1 of Kingdonia uniflora. NCBI lineage: Eukaryota > Viridiplantae > Streptophyta > Magnoliopsida > Ranunculales > Circaeasteraceae > Kingdonia > Kingdonia uniflora. Next base: position 195,840 of record JACGCM010002535.1, read on the forward strand.
GTGTTAATCTAGGTTCATCAACGGTTGTTCTTTTAGACCCCTTAATTGGGGTGGTCGGTAAAAGCATTAGCAGGGAACTTATCCAGTCTGGTGTTTAAACTTGTGCTTATCGGATGTAAATCTCGAACTTACTGGCTGTGTATGGAATAATTGGTAACATCATATAATTGAATGCATGCTTGACTGTTTATTGTGAGTTCATTGTTAATGCTTACAAACAATTTCAGTAAAAAAAATGGTCACATGGATGTACAAAGTATTTGGTAAGAGCAGGGAATTGATAAAATTGAAGGGAATTAAATATAAATTAAGTACAGTTTTTTTTAGAAGCATGTTCCTTGAAATAAATGTATTGTTGTGCTTGTTGAAAAGAAGGATATATGTGTACTTATACATATACATATTGGTCATGTTGTTATAATGTGAATTTTATGCCCATATACTCCATGTAAAAACACTTGTATTTCAACAATGAGCTTTACACACAAATCATATCAGGCCTTTGGGTCAAGTTTTGGTGTCATATTTTTGGTCAATCTTTAAAAAAATTAGTCGCCAAACAATGACGACATACCTCTAATTTTAATAGTTTGATCATCACTTATAATAATTTCAAATAAGCTAATAATAAATAACAAATTTACCAATTATTGTAGGCACACGCGACAACGTGTGCCCGATTGCTAGTTATCCATTAAAACACAATTAAGATAGCATAATAGGAACATAATATCCATTAGAAAACAAGGTTTGGAAATCATCCACAAAACATATCCACCAAATAAAAAGCACCAAAAATATGGGTCATATTGCCTTAAACATCATATTTACCAAAAATTGAAAAGTTGTGATCAATTCAAAATCAATCCAACCAATTCTTTTGGGCTTCCAAGCTGGTCTACCTTGATTGAATGACCTTCTATATGGGTTTTCCCTATTCAATGTTGGCCTGGGTGTAGAATTCATTGTTGAGACTGGAACTGACTGAGAATCTTGTGTAAGTGGCTGGCTTGAGGGTTGATTTGTGTTCATTTACGAATGCCTTGTCAACCAACTTTTTACAAATCTAGTTTGAGCTAGAGTTAAGTTTCCGAAGCTGCTGGTACCTCTCCCTCCCCTCCTGCCTGTCCTTCACCTCTAGTACGTAGTTGGTTGACTGTTAGTATCTTGAGAAGCTTGTGTATTAAACAATGTCTCAGTGGCTCTATTAGATGCCCTCCCTCTGCCTCTATTAGATGTCCTCCCTCTACTTCTATTAGATCCCTTCTACCTCTTCCTCCTTGAACTTTAGTCTTATTAGTCACTTGTGAGGCTTGTGTATTTCCACGTACATGTTGTACTTGTAGTTTAGGTCTACTTCCCCTTGGTCTCCCCCCTTGGTTCAGGCCAAACATTGTATCCCATTTCATAAGACCCCACTATCATTTCTATGCAAATGGTCTTTGCATTCCAAGCAGTGTAATAAGAAATGTCAATTCCATATTTATTTTCAAAATCCTCCTCTTGATTCTCTCTAGGAGAAACTGTCTTGACAACTCTTACTAATTCTTTAAGTTCATTTGCCACCCACTGTGCATTAGCCAGCATGTTCCCACTCCCTAATTTCCCCTTGCAATCATGTTCAAAATGATAACCTTTCAATTCCATGGAATACCCATCATTCATCCTTGATATAAAAGCTAACCACTAACACTTGGGATCAGAACACTTCATTCTCAATCAGATACTTTCTTTATTTATATAAATGTATTTAAATTGCCATATTATTGCAAAATTCCTTAAATATTTCCTTGCATTAAAAATAGTTGGCCACAACATTCCTACTGTCAACTATTTGTATACATGCTCGATAAACAGTTTTCTTAAACAAGTTCTTATCTTTATCTGCATATATATTGTATGTCTGCTCAACCAATCTCTCAAATTCTTCTCCTCTTTAGAGCTCTTCAACAGTAGGCGAATCATCTCCATCCTGTGATGAATGAGTGTTGTAATAACCCTGTTCTGGAGCTAAATTATTAACATCCAATTCAGCATTACGGTCATCTCCCACTTCAGGTTCTATGTCATCTTCTACTTCATCTTTTTTATTAGTCCAAAGATTATTCTCAATCTCTTCCAAACACTTTTCAGCATACTAGGTTTTGACTTCTTTGGCATTTTCATCTTGTGGTCAACCCCTTCTTTCTTCCTTTTTGCATAGATTTTTGAAATTGGAGCTGGTTTTGGATGCTTGAATGGCTTTTGAATTGTGTTTCGATTGATATCAAAAATATTAAATCTACAATAAAATTTGGTTACTTTAACTTGCTCTTCATCACCTTCTTCCCACATCTCTCTCAACTCTTTACCATTGTGAATACAAAATAAGGCTCCCTTATGCAGACAACTCACCTCAACACTTGCCTCTTTAGGAACATAATCACAATCTTCCTCTATATTTATTATACTAGAAACCTTAGATACAAAACTGTTAAATTCAAGTTTTTGACCCTCTATATTTGGAAGCATAATACCCTTTCTCCTTTTGTAGTCTACATGTTTCCACCCTGTTTCAGTCATATTACCCCACTATCCTCCATAATTGATAACCATATCCCACATATCATACCACAGCTTGTTACAACATATGAGCAACCACAACAAAACAGTGTAAGAAACAAGATAAGGCAAATCCCTAAATTTACAAAATAAAAAAATTGTACACATAGTTTCCAGAAATCCCCAAACCTAAATCCTAATTTTTATACAACCCAATTAATACAAGTCAACAGAAATTTCCAATTAATACAAGTAACTCACATACAAATACATAATTTGAAAAGCCCTAATTTTTACAATCGCATCAACCCCTAATTTTAATAATCACTGTAAGCCTTAATTTTTATAATCACAAAAACCTTAACTTGTTTCAAATCACAGCAAAACAAAATTAATTCAAGCACACATATTTTATATACTCAGATAAAGAGGAAAAAAACCTACCTCTTTAATTTTTTTCCCATTCCTCTTCAGTGTGCCCTTCTTCGTGGCACCTTCAGGGGTGGAGCCAGAAATTTATACTGGGGGCAGAGCCCCCGGAAAAATTTTGGGCTTTTAAAGGGTGCTTTGGTGATTTTACTTATATTAATTTCTATAAAGAAGAAGAGAGTTGGGGATAGATAGTAATGGTCCCAAACTCAACTTTTAAAGCCCAATTGAGCTTGAACTTCATGGGGCTGGACTACTACTATTTTTATTTTTTTATTTAGTTGTAATATATATGAAGGAAATTAACAAAACAAGTGAGGGTGTCGGACACCCCCCAGATCTGCCCAAAATCTGCCCCTGACCACCTTTTTCCATTTCAGTTTTTTACCCATCATCAACACATGCGCAATAGAGAGGGAGGGAGATAGAGAGAAAGTGACAGGGGAAAGAGAGAAAAAATATAGAGAACTAGAGAATTTTTGGTTCCTTTGAGTGAGAGATGGGTAAAACTGGGTTTAGACATCCAATTCTAGCTGCCTCGTTTTGAAGCTTAAATTAGCAAGTCGTTCGAATGACATTGGTAGTCGTTCGAATGACATAAGTTCCCAGAAGACCAATCAAGCAGCCTTTGTTTTTAGGCAAAATTTGGCAAGTCGTTCGAACGACATCAATTGGAGTCGTTCAAACGACTCTGGGTTCATATTTATTTTAATTGTTTAGTATGATTTTTAAAGGAAATGGTAGCTTGGTATTTTTTAAAATCCACGTAGGCTTGACCAGGGTCAATTGCAGTTGATCTTGGGTCAACTGTAAATTCGAGACCTAGCACAATAAAATGGAAATGTCGGGGTCATTCACTAATATGCAATAAAACATCTAGGTATTTCCCAAATTTAGCCAAATTCTTATTATAGATCTCCACATATCTCTGATTGGACTGAAGAACCTCCCCATTTAAACATATCTTTGAAGTTTCTAATACATGAACTTTGAACATTGAGAATTGCGAAAAATTTACTCTCTCAAATAGATAGCTAGCTTGCATTTCCCAAAAAAAATGGTGAATAGTTTTAGAATTTGATCCACACATGCATGTTGATGTTGGAGAGTATAACGTCTGCACATATACTCCTCCTTTAGTCTCACGTGAGGGGGAGTGTTGGATTATATGTATGTATCTACCCATACTCTAACTTGTTTAACTTGGGAAAGCATTGTTAAATAATCTCCACCTAAAGGTAGCAAGATTGGGGTCTTCCAGCCCTAAGTATACCGCCATTTCTTTTGAGATTTGTCTCTGATCCAGCTGTAAGAAATTCTTACAGAGGTCCTGGCTCTTATACCTTGCTTAAGTGTTTATTCTCTCACTGCCTACATGAATAGAGTTTAGATTAATCTTAAAAAAAAAAGACATTCTGTAACTTTAATGAAAGGTTCCACTCAATGTTGTTAATTAGCTACCTGACCCTTGTTTGATTGTAATCTTCAATAGCCTGAGAATGTAAAGTAGATTCCCCAATCCAAGGGTCATCTAAAATATGAACTTTGTTACCATTTCTCACCTTCCAAAATATTTGTTCCTTCATGTTAAGCATAAAAAATCTGATGGTTTGGGTAGCCTTTTCCATGCCACTGTGACCACTTTTCTCTTTTCTAGACTTCCGCTCAGTAAGAAATTCCTTATAATGGAATCCCATATTTTTATTATGCTAGCAAACAATCTATAAAAGGACATATTATATATAGATTGGAAAGCTACATAATATTGATCTCACCAAAACCAATCTCCTTTGGTAAGAAAGATTTATTTCCACAAATCCAACTACTCTATTTCCGATTTTATCAACAAGCGGCTTTAATTACTTACACCAAAGGAACTCCCAGGTAGGTCTTAGGAAACCTACATTCTTTAAAGCCAAACAACTTAGTGCTTCTTCCAAAAAAAATTTTGCTTCTCTCATTGCTATATGTTGGCCAGAAGCTAGTTGATATTTCTTCAAAAATGAATAGAATTTTCCTTATGCCCCTTGGGTGCCAATTTATAAAAATGAATATATCATCTATAAATGGGAAATGAGTGAGACGAGGGACTCCATTGTAGGTAACCATAGATCTTAAGCGACAACAAATAATAATGGAGAAAGGGGTTCTCTGGACCCCCCCCCCCCCTTCAATGTTTGCACTTTGTCGATGACCTCCTGAGCTATCTGCCTCAGACCCATTGTTCGTGCTGCTACCAATTTTCCGATGACCTCCTATCTGTGGCCTTAGGGTTAAGCACCGGATAATCCATACAGTGGCTCTGACACTAGGGACTCCTTTGTAGGTAACCGTAGATCTTAAACGAGAGAAAATAATAATGGAGATAGGGGTTCTCCTGATCCCACCCCCTACCCAATGTTTGCACTTTTAAGAATGGTTTCTATCCATGAGTACCGAACATAATCAATCAAATTTCTTCAATACCTGCATAAAATACTCCCAACCCAATGTGTTAAATGCCTATGATATGTCTATTTTGAATCCCTTTTTCCCACCCCATCTTTTTATTGACATCTCATTTGAGAAGCTAGCCCAATATTATCTTGAATATGTCTACCAGTAACAAAAGTTTCCTGCTCAGGACTTGTCAGCTCCTCTGCAATTAAATTTTGTCCAGCTACAATTAGTTTTGTGATGATCTTTATACAAAAATTAATTAGGCTGGTATTCCCATAGTTTTTCAGTTTTAAAGCATTCTCCTCCTTTAGAATCACAGTGATGAAGTTAGACTTAAAACCTATTGGTATAGTATCACTATTTTTTTTAATTTATTACCCTGCTGGGATGCGACTAAGATTAAAACCTATTGGTAGACTTAAAGTTAGACTTAAAACCTATTGGTAGTGTATCACTATTTTTTTAATCTATTACCCTGTTGGGATGCAACTAAGATTGTTGTTATCTGCCATGGTAATCCCAGCAGGTATCTTACTAAGTAGCTAGCCATAAATTAATACGAACCCAGCTGCAAAATTTTCTTTGATAGAACTGGGCAATATGGTTTTTTTATTGATTTTGATCCTCTAGCCTAATCCATCTTTCATCTTCAATATGTCGAATCTGGCCCTTGCTAGTTTAATTCTAGCCATGTTATGAAAATACCTAGTTTTTTTATCTCCCTTTTAATCTATCATATTGTGAGGCTACTCTATTTTCTATTCGAATAGACTTTGGGTTTGTTCGAATAAACCCAAAGTCTATTCGAACAGACTTTGGGTCTATTCAAATAGAACCACCCTGAGCACCTTTTGTTTGAATACAAATAGTTTATTCGAACAGATAAATAATCTGTTCGAATAGACTTCGAAAAAACTCAATTTTAAGATTTGGTTGGAACCCTTAACTTACCTCAAGATCTGAGCGATTGTAAATAGCTCTCCAAGTATATAAAGGGAACTTAGGTTTCTTTTAAAGCCAACGATGGTGAGATCAATTAAGAGGTAATCCTTGAGAGAAACCTCTAATTGTTTTGAGTGATTGTAACCTTGGATCTTAAATAAACTCTTTCTCTCTCTTGTACGGTGGACGTAGGCAATTGCCAAACCACCTTAAACTTTGTGTGTATTTACTATTGTGTTTTTCTTTAGATTTTTGCTTGCTCATTGCTAGCCAAATCTAGTTGGAGTTTCGGCTTCCGTAGTTTACGACTAAACAATTGGTATTAAAGTGAGGTTGATTCCTTGGTGGTGTGCAAATTTGAGGTAACTTAGGCTTTCTGAATTTCAATTTGGTTTTAGATTTGGTTAGTTCATAAAAATTGGGAGAAACATGGGAGACGAAGTTGAATCTAGTTCCTCGCCCCCAAAAAGAAATACAACTGTGATGCTCAACAATACAGAGATTGAAAGTTGAGAAATTCAATGGCACAAACATCTTCGGCATGTGGCGATACGAGGTTATTGATACCCTAAGTCAACAAGAGTTAGATGAGGCATTGGAGGACAAGCTGGAGGACATAGTGGAGAGTGTATGGAGGAAGATGAACAAGAAGGTTTGTGGAAAAATTTGCCCTTGTCTTGCTCAAGACATTAAGTACCTTGTAATGAATGAAACCTTTGCAAAAGAAATTTGGAGGATTCTAGAAGAGAAATACTTGGTAAAGAGTATCCAAAATCGACTCCACTTGAAGCAAAACTTTTACCGCTTTACTACATGAGGCAAAGGATTAGTATGTCGAAGCACTTGAATGACTTCACCAAGTTACCTGATTTGGCAAATCTAGAAAAGATAGTTGGGGATGAAGACAATGTACTCTTTTTTATAAACTCACTTTCAGAAGAATTTGTGCATTTCATTATGACGATAACTTATGGGAAGATTTCAATGCAATACTCAGAAGTAACTATGGTGGTTGTAAACCATGAGTACCGGAGAAAGGTGAAGCGTGAGTATGATAAGTCTATATCCTAGGTATTAACGGTTCGTGGAAGATCTTTGGATAAGAGGAAGACGGGTTGTAACAATTCTTGGTCGAAATCGAGAGGTTGTGGTAGAAACTGAAATAACTTGGGAAAATACCAATGTGCATTTTGTAAGGAAATAGGTCATTAGAAAAATGAATGTCCCATGCTTCTTAAGAAGAAAGGTAAAAATTGGGCTCTTCGGTAAATGTGGCTCAAGACACGGCAAATGGATGTAATGATTCAGATTTCTCTTTGACTATTTTATCTAGTACATGTGTTATTGATACAAAATAATGGATTTTAGTTTCATGTCCTACTTATCGTATTTGTCCCGAAAGGGGTTATTTTTATAGTTTAAAAATACTAGAAGGTGGAGCGGTATTGATGGAAAACGATGATCCTTTCCACATCATAGGGATAGGTACCATTCGTCTAAAGTTACACAATGAGTTGGTTAAAGAGATTGATGAAGTTTGAAATATTCCGACAATGAGGAAGATCATTATCTCGACGGGGTTACTTGAAGCGAAAGGCTGCAAGGTTGTATCTAAGAATAGGGTGAAAAGGGTTCTTAAGGGAACTTTGGTTGTATTGAAGGGCCAAAGGAGAAGTAACATCTTGTACTATTTGGATTATACAGGCGTTCTTGGTAAGGTTTCTACTACAGAAAGGGAGGAGAGCACTTCCAGTGAAACCACACGTCTATGGCACATGCGTTAGGCATTTACGGGAGAAAAGTCCTAGAAAGTTCTCACGAACCAGGGGCTATTGAAAGATGCCAAGATGTACAAATTAGATTTTTGTGAACATTGTATTCGGGGCAAGCAAACAAGGGTAAAGTTTGGCAACGCTATCCACCGTACTCGTGGAATCCTTGATTATGTTTACTCTGATGTTTGGAGCCCCTCCAAGAATACATCGCTAGGGGGAAAATATTACTTTGTATCTTTTGTGGATGAATTTTATAAGCGTGTATGGGTGTACACCATGAGGAGGAAGGATGAAGTCCTAAAAAGTTTTATGACATGGAAGAAGTTGATTGAAACTCAGACTGACAGAAATGTCATGTTGCTTCGTTTGGATAATGGTGTGGAGTACAATAGTTATCCATTCTTGCAAGTATGTCGGGATGAGGGGATAGTTTGACACTTCACAATTAAAGAGACAGCGCAACAAAATGGGGTAGCTTAGCACATGAACCATACTTTTCTAGAGAAGATGTGGTGTATGGTTCCCAATTCTGGGTTGGGCAAGGCATTCTAGGATGAGGCTTTGACATATGCATGCTATCTCGTTAATAGGTTTCCTTTGGCTACAAATGAAAGTAAAATACCAATAGAAGCTTGGTCGGGAGAACCTGCTACAGATTATGATACTCTTCGTATATTTAGGTATCCGGGATACTATCATGTTAAGGATGGTAAGAGCAAGGAAGACCATTTTTCTAGGTAAGATGAAGGGTATAAAAGGTTACAAGTTGTGGGATATGAGACAACAAACGATCATTCTGGGCAGAGATGTCACTTTTGATGAGGCTTCTATGATGAAGTCACATGGCTCTGAGCACACAGAGAAGACGACAAGCGAGGTATTACAGTGAGTGAAGATTGATGCACCTTCACATTGGCTAGAGAGTTTTGTACTAAAAGGGGAGTCATCTACCGGTATGACCGTGGGTAATGACCCACTGGTTTATATTCCAAATGATAAAGATACGATGAAGGTGAAGCATTTGGTAGTACATATGAAGAGATTCCGGTGGTGGAGTCAATCGCAACGAGTAAACGAAAGAGGGGTGTAAGTAAACCGAGTTGGCTTACAAATGACATTGTGCTTCCAAAGGCGAAGGCCATGGTATCCTATACACTACTGGTCGTTGAAGAGGATGTTCCTTCAACCTATAAGGGAGCTATTTTCAGTTCTGAGCCTAAGCATTGGGAGGGAGCGATGATGGAAGATATGTATTCTCTTTTTAAGAATGAACCTTGGGAACTTTCGAAGTTGCCGAAGGGAAAGAAGACAATCGATTGTAAATGGGTCTACACAAAGAAACAAGGATCTCTTACTGATGATATACACTTCAGTGCAAGACTCGTAGCCAAAGGCTATGCTCAAAGGGAGGGGATTGATTATAATAAAGTTTTTTCTCCGGTGGTGAAACACTCCTCCATTCGTATCCTATTGGCCTTGGCAGTACAATTTAATTTGGAGTTGTAATAACTCGATATTAAGACGGCGTTCTTACATGGGTATTTGAAAGAAGAGATCTATATGACTCAATCGAGTGGGTTTACAGTTGCGGGGAAGGAAGATTATGTGTGTAAGCTGAAAATGTCATTGTACGGTTTAAAGCAGTCTCCAAGTCAATGGTATAAATGGTTTGATCAGTTTATGATTGAGTAGAAGTACAAATAGAATTATTACGACCACTATGTCTACTTACGCAAGCTACGTGATGGGTCCTTCATTAACTTAATTTTGTATGTGGATGATATGTTTATTACGTGTAAGCACAAAAACGAGATTGACAAGCTGAAAAGGCAAATGGGTGAAGAATTTAAAATGAAGGATCTTGGTAATGCGAAAAAGATTCTTTGTATAAAGATTTATAGAGATTGAGAGAAGGGAACGGTGCGTCTCTCTCAAATGATGTACATGAGGGAGGTATATACTTTAGAGATTTGGCATTGATGGAAACACAAAATTTGTAAGTACACCCCTTGCTTCCTTATTTTAATCTTAAGGCTTATATGTCTCCAAACACTGATGAGGAATATGATTATATGAGTCAAGTTCCATATGCTAGCACGGCTGGTAGCTTGATATATACTATGGTATGTATTCAGTCAGATATTTCACAGGCGGTTGGTATGGTTAGTCGATACATTCATGATTAGGGTAGAGATCATTGGCAAGTTGTGAAATAGATTCTACAATATATCAAAGGTAGTGTGGATATTAGTTTGGAATTTTGTAAATAAGATTCGATTAATCAGTTTTGTGTGGGTTATGTGGATTCTGACTATATGGGTAGTTTGGATAAACGGCGGTCTACTACCGTGTATGTATTTACATTGGGTGGAGGACCGGTTAGTTGGAGATCTATGCTACAATCAACGGTGGCACTATATACTACTAAGGCGAAGTATATGGCGGTGACTGAGGCGATAAAGGAATCTATTTGGATGAAAGGTCTTATGCGTGATTTAGGCATTAAAATAGATCATCTTGATATTTTCTGTAATAGTCAGAGCGGTATCTTCTTGGCCAAAGATCAGGTTCATCATCAACGCACAAAGCATATTGATGTGGCTTATCACTTTCCTAGCAAAGTCCTGGAAGAGGGTGAAATTTTGTTGAAGAAGATTTACACCAAAGATAACCAGGCGGATATGTTTATGAAAGTTGTTTTGGGAAATAAGTTCAATCATTGTTTGGACTTAGTTCAAATTCTTCATATTGATTGATTAGATTTTTTGGGAATAACGGGCAACTTGATTCTCGGTATGCAGGCAACCATTAATTTGGTGCAGTCGATTTTGGTTCCTTGGGACATTTGGTTCTTTTTTGGTCCTTTGGGATGCTTGGTTTTAGATTTGGTCCTTTTGGGGATGCTTGGTTTGGTTGGTTTCCTTGGGCCACTTGTGTATTTGGGTCTTTGCAGATATTTGATGGTGGAGAGGGTTTGTTTGGGTTTATTTGGATGGTGGTTATGTTCAGCTCAGATTTCGGTTTGCTTAGTTAAGGAAATCTTTACCGAGGCGGAGAATTTTGAGGCTGCTCTGTTTTCTGCTTATGGAACCACCACGAGCATCTTTTGTTGGAATACAAATAGTCTATTCGAACGGACAAATTGTCTGTTCGAATAGATTTCAAAAAAACACAATTTTGAGATTTGGTTGGAACCCTTGACTTGCTTCGAGATCTGAGTGATTGTTAATAGTTCCCCAAGTATATAAGGGGAACTTAGGTTTCTTTTGAAGCCAACCTTGGTGAGATAAATTGAGAGGGAATCCTTAAGAGAAACCTCTAATTGCCTTGAGTGATTATAACCTTGAATCTTGACTAAACTATGTCTCTCTCTCTCTCTTACGGTAGATGAAGGCAATTGCCGAACCGTCTTAAACTTTGTGTGTATTTGCAATTGTGTATTCCTTTATATTATTACTTGTTCATTACTAACCAAATCTAGTAGGAGTTTCGGCTTCTGCGGCTTACGGCTCAACACATATTCTTGCCTTTTGTTTTTCGAGAGCATAGCTTCCTTGTTTGATATCTATCTATACTACTAAAGAAAAAGCATTGGAATGAGAACACATCTCGGTCATTGATCAGAATCCCCCACACAAGGTTAGGATTATCAAAGGCTATATTAATAACCTAAAAATGAGGATTTAATGATGGCCATCAGATAGATTCGGCCAAAATCATTGAGAATACATAATTTTTGCCTGCCTAACTTGTCCCTTGTCAATTTGTAACTTTTAGTCTAAAATAGGTTTATGAATTTGTCATTTTTGAATGGTTAGAGGGTAGTATTGTATTCATCATTTTGCCCCTGCAAAAAATTCCCTTAGACCTAATTTGCGAAGGGTATTTTGGTATTTTCGGGCTTAAAGACTCCTCTATCTCTCACCGTACTTCTCCTAAACCTTGAGGACTCCTTTCTCTCTTACCTTGAGTCGAGAAAACATGGATTATGGTACCAAGACCTATTAGTTTCATTGATCTAAATGATTATGGGTAGTGAGAATTGTAGGGACTTATCCCTCGATCTTACTCATAATCGAGCTCACGCAGCTTGATTTACCTCCATCTCAAGCTCACGCATTTTTTAGCACTTAACACTCCAGTCAACATTCTAACCAACCCCACGAACTACTCAAGAATGTGGGTCGAGTTAAACCCAGAAAATGTTATCAAGTCAAAGGCACCTGTCTTCCACAAACTCATCAGTTATTCAGTCAACTGTCACTAAGCACATTATTCGAAAAACGTGTTCTAGCACGATGAAGAGCTGTGGAGAAGCCTATATAAAGGAAAAGTTCCATAAGAGATAGGAACCAGAAAAATTACTCAAACTTCTTATTTACGAGATCAAAAACATTTCTATATTCTAGAGATCACTTGCAATAAAGAAATCCACTTCAAGCAATAAAGATACTTTTACAAAAATCTTCCACACGCGGTCGTGGTTTTTTACCTATTCAGAGGCTTTCCACGTTAAAAATACCTGTGTCAATTTCTTACTTTATATTAGAGTATTGATATAGGTTAATTGGTATGATAGCCAATTCCTAATCGTATCGAGCTTACAGAATTTGGCCATTAGATTTGGCACCGTCTGTAGGGAAGATTGTATATTCACGATACCCTAAGGCAGTCTTTCACTACAATTTTCAATTATGGCTTCTCCCAAACGATAGGCCGCCGGAACTCAGCTTGAAATTTCTATGGATCTGGGATAGCTCACCGGGTTACGGGAGAGTCTCCACGCTGAGGCAGAGAAATGCACCAAACTCAAACTTCAGTTAACAAAAGATTGCGAGCTCCAAGAAAAAGAGCTCGATCCAGAGCGACAAGCTCGTTTGACAGCGCTCAAATGGCACGAAGATTAGATGATGATGATGCAGACTACACTCGAGGATCTGCAAAATACTCAGCAGGCTCCTCCAGCCAGGGGTCACGATCAACTTCCAGAAACCTCCTGCATTTCGGCAAGGGAAAGATTAGGACCTCGGGGAGCTACTAGAAAAGTTATTTCCAGAAATCTACCACACAGTCTGCAACCCTCCATCCATTTGGTGGGAAAAGTTCAATCAGAAGTCAGTCGAGGTCATCATATTTCCGTCCTTCAGGAGGAAGACTAGCGAGCCCTACATCAAGCTCCAGCACGAGATCACTTGAGTAAAGGTATGGGAACTCATCATCCCCTGTCAGCACGTCCAGCAATTCAACCAACACGTCACTACATCACAAAAGAACATATGGATCGACGAATTAAGGAACTTATCGAGGCACAGGCTCTGGGTACTACCGGCGATACCACAAAGTTACAAGAAAGTCCAATTGCCAAAAAACTATTCGATATGGAATTATCGAAAGGTTTCCATACTCCCCAAATTCATAAGTACAAAGGTACTTACCCGAAGGTGCATATTCAGCAATACCATGATTCATTGGGGTTGTACTCCAATATCAACCACATTCTCTGCTAGCTGTTTGCCCCAAGTTTACAGGAGGAGCCACTCCGATGGTTTTATTTTCTTCCTGAAGAATCTATCTACACGTTTGATCAGCTGCAGAAGCAGTTCATCAAGACATGCTCACAACAGAGACAAAGAGGAGAACTTGTATTCTCTTATCAGTCTTAAGCAGTCACAGGGAGAAAAGCTTGAAGACTTCTCAAAGAAATTCCTAGAGCTCGTGAGATAGGTGGATAACCTCGACCAAAAAATAGCTTTGACCGCTTTCACCAATGCTCTCCAGCTCGATTGCAAGGCCAAAGAATAGCTCTTCCTTAACAAGCCTGCGACGTTAAAGGAGATGATCACCAAAGTCAACGGTTACGTCGACTCGGAGAGGATGATGTCTGAGCGACAAAAGTCTACTAAGTCTATCCTCTTCACCAAATCCGTACCTATAGAATGAACCACCGAGCCTAAGGAGAAACAGGGAGATCAGAAATGCACCAAGGAAAACACTGGATACCCTCGGAGAAGTTGCCAGCAATACAAACCCGTCCTCCCGAAGCCTAATGTTAGAATCTCCAAAAATTTCAGCTGCTGCTGAAAGACACACTCTACCGCGCCTCTCAGCCACTGGAGCCCATCGAGAATTGACCATTTTGCCTACACCATAAGGAAAATCATCATTCTACTGACATTGAAGGACGGATGCTCGGGCGCATTTTCAAGGAAGGACGGATGCTCGAATATATCGTTGACTTGAAGTAATACCAAGATGGCAGCTTAAAGAAGCAACTCAAAGTTGTTCAGGTCAACGACAGAGCTGAAGAGAAGCATCTCTACTTGATGCACCTTAGTAACATGATTAAAATCAACCAGATTAACAAATCTAACCGATCAAAGTGTTGGAGGCTCTCGGAATGCTGTAATCTTACACTTCAAGACAAAGAAGCCAATTTTTTTCCCGAGTTAAGCAATCGCCGACTCGGAATCTCCTTCGAGGATTGCGATACTAGCCATGTCAAATTTCTACATCATGAGGCGTTAGTCATAATGCTCAAGATGAAACAGTTTGTCATGCACACAATGATGATCGATACTGGAAGCGGTATTAAAATTCTTTTTCAAAGTACGATCGGCCAGATGGGTTTGGCCGACCAAGTCATTCAGAGCGACACAGACATCAGCGGGTTCAATGGTTCCACGGAGGAACTAGTAGGCAAGATTATCTTACCTATTACTGTAGGACCAGCCACTATCGACGTTATTTTCTACGTCATCAATGCCAAGTCTCGCTAACTTGGGATTATGGGTAGCTGCTGGATACAAACTATGGAAGCAATCGCTTCCACCTATCATCAAGCATACTGATTCAAACACGATAACGGTATTTATGAGATCAGAGGTAGTCAGAAACTCTCACGAGCTTGTCAAAATACTGTCTCTACCATCCTTGATACTTCAGATAGATTGGCCGCATAGCAATTACAGAAAATTGATCACCTCGATGATCAATCGCCAACAGAGGAACCCACAGAATATGTCAACATTGATGAACCTAGCTGAGGTACGTTCATCAGAACCAGGCTGGTTCAGCATGAGAAAGATGCTCTAATCCAATTCTTACACCTCAATCGAGATATTTTTGTATGGTCTTTCAAAGAAATGCCCAGATTCGATTTAGCCATGGTTTGCCACAAGTTAGCCATCAACATCAATGCCACAGCGGTCAAATAGAAACAGCGACGACTTTCACCTCATCTTTGAGATGAAGTTACCACTGAGATCAAGAAATTGATTAAAGTGGGATTCATTCGAGAAGCCAAGTATCCGGACTGGATATCCAACATTGTCATTATCCCAAAGAAGAATGGAAAAGTTTGCGTTTGCGTAGATTTCACAGACCTGGGCAAACATACTCTAAAGGACAATATTCCTCTTCCTAACATTCATCAGATCCTTAATTTCATAGTAGGCCATAATTTCCTATCTATGATGGACGTTGCCTCAGGGTATAATCAAATCACACTTCTGGAAGAAGATCAAGAGAAGACAACGTTCATCACCGAAAGTGGCCTTTACAATTACAAAGTCATGCCCTTCGGGCCAAAGAATGCAGGGGCCACATATCAACGATTGATGATTGCTATGTTCAAAGCACACCTGGAAAAAATTATTGAAGTCTACATCGATGATCTCTTGTGCAAAATCGTACAGTCATATAATCACATCTCAGATCTCTACACAATATTTAACATCCTTCGATTTTAGATAACGCATCTCAACCCTGATAAATGTCAATTCAGGGTACATTTTGGCCACTTTCTAGGCTACCTCATCAGCAAGAAGGGGATTGAGGCCGATCCAGATCAAATTCGGGCTCTCCTCGACATGCCTTCTCCAAAGACAACAAAAAATGTTTAAAAACTCACCAGCAAGATTGCTGCAATCAACTGTTTCATCTCTAAATCTTCAGACCACTGCCGTTGGCTATTTTTATTACTCCACGGATGTACCAAATGAGGAAAGGTACAACCAACTGTAAAAATCACATGGACACCAGAATGTGAAGTAGCTTTTCAGGATCTCAAAATCTATTTAGGGAGGTCTCCCATAATGAGCACCCCAGTAGGTAATGAGGAACTGATAATCTACCTAGCAGTCACAGATACTTTTTTCAGCTAGGTTCTCATTCGCTTGGAAGGGAAAATAGAGAAATACTCACACTAGCAGAAACAAGGTACTCTAAAACTGAGAAACTTCTTCTCACCATTGTTTACATTTCGCAGAAACTCAAGCACTACTTCCAAGCACATTCCGCCAAAGTTATGACGAGCTACCCACTTTGAGAAATTCTGTACAAAAAAGAGAAGTCACGAAGAGTGCAACAATGGTCAGTCAGTTTGAGGGAACATGATATCAAGTTCGAACAACGTCATTCCAAAAAAAGTTAGGCCGTTGCCGATTTTCTCGTGGATTTTCCAGTGAAGGTTCCCTAGTGGGAGGAGCACGACCCTAACCTTACCGAAAACATGCCAGAGAATCCAACCCCCAGGCCATTCAATGAAAGATCTGACTGAATCACTACGTCAGGGTGAAGGCTTCTCACAGATGGATTAGCAGGACCCGCAGGGTCAGGGATCGGGATCGCTTTGTTTACCCTGTCTAATGGCATAATTGAGAAATCAATCCGCTTAGATTTTGAGGCCTCAAATAATGTCACTGAGTATGAAGCTCTCATTCACGGACTCGACCTCGCACTTGAGCTCGATGTCCCCAAACTCTCAGTTTACACAGATTCAATACTTATCGTTCATCATTATTCTGAGCAATATAAGAAGAACGGAAAGATGATCGAATAAGCAGTCCTCATTGCAGATAGGATGAGTAAGTTCACGAAAGCAACTCTTGAATATCTTCCTCAAGGTAAAAATAGATATGCAGATTCCTTTCCATATCTAGCCGGGGTCTTGGGAACAAAAGCTCGATATCTTCATATCGAAATCATTTCAACCCCCAGTATTGATCGCATATCTATATGCACAATCAACACTAGGAGAAATAATGGGGGAGATGACGATTGGCGAAGGCCTTTCTTAGCCTACCTCGGTGTCGATAACAAGTACAACAGACCACTCCCAGTAAATCAAAAAGGGCGCCGACATCTGATCAACAACTCGAAGTGTTACATTACTCATAACGGTATGTTTTACTGCCATTCTGTTATAGGGCCTTACCTCAAGTGGCTCCCGAAGTCAAAAGTAGACGAACTTCTCTGCGAACTACAAGAAGGAACATGTGGCTCCCACGCCGTAGTTAGGATATTAGCGAGCTGAGCTATAACTCAAGGAGTATTCTGGCCCAGCATGCGCAAACAAACAGATGAGTATTCCCGCAGGTGCGACACCTGTTAGAGACATGGACATATGATACGCGCCCCTGCACTCAAACTCCAAGCAAGCAAGGTTTTCTGGCCATTCGAAAGATAGGCATTAGACCTCGTCAGCGAATTCCTTAACTCTCCACGTAATCGCCGTCACCTAATCGTAGCTACCGATTTCTTTACAAAATGGGTATATGCAATTCTACTATGTCAAACCAGAGAAGAGGAGGTCATCTCTTTTATCTAGAACCACATAATCACTCATTCGGGTGCCCCCACCTAATTTGCACCGATAACGGGCCCCAATTTGTGGTAGATAAGGTCGTAAGCTTCCTAAATCACCACAATATCATCCACTTACCATCAAATCCATACTATCCTTAAGGTAATAGCCAAGCCAAAATTACCAATAAAACCATCGTGGATGGACTCAAAAAATGACTTCACTCACAAAAAAAAGGAAATTGGGTTCGCGAACTACCTTACGTCCTGTGGGCGTATCGAAGTACTCCCCGACAATCTTCTGGGTATACCCCATTCCTCCTTGCTTATGGCACTGAGGCAGTCATTCCTTCTTAATATCATTATCTAGTTCTTGATCACGAGCTAACTGACGAGGAAAATGAGTTCAAATTGACTTGCAACCTCAATATGTTAGATGAGACCAGGGAATGCGCCATCGCTAACCTAGGTCAATATCATCATATGTTTTCCAGGTCATATAATTACCGAGTTAGGAGTCATACTTTCCAAATTAGAGATCTCGTCCTCAGATAAATTCCTCAATATCGCAAAGAGCCTCACGCTGGTAAAATAAGTCGACAATTGGGAGGGTCCATTCATTATCACTGGTCTCTCAGGTCTGGGATCATACTATCTCAGGACAGAAGAGGGAATCCCCATTTCAAATCCTTGGAGCACTAGACGACTGAAACGATACTTTCGTTAGGCGTCTTACTACTCCATTTTCATTGTTCGTTGTTCATTTTTCAATTCCAAAAGTGAGATGCTTATCTCCATCCAATGTAACTTCTGAACTAATCAATGAAAGTTTTTCTTTAAATAATGTCATTCACTTCACGAACATTCATCCACATTTTACAGATTTAAGCATTGATAATACTAGCTTACAATCAATCATTTCCAAGTTGAATCGAGGATATCACTTGATTGGATTCTTTTACTGCATCTCTGCTATTGTAGCAAGTGTAAAAACTTATTTCACATCAATGACTCAGCCAAACAAGAGATAAGGGAAAGGTAATACTAGTTTTCATCTTTTTCAACTTGTTTGGATCATTTCAGTAGGCTGGATCAAGGATAACACTTGGTTCAGCTAAATCTTACATCTCTGCGATTGCAGAAAGTGTAAAAACTTGCTTCACATCAAAGACTCAGCCAAACAAGAGATAAGGGAAAGGTAATACTAGTTTTCATCTTTTTCAACTTGTTTGGATCATTTCAGTAGGCTGGATCAAGGATAACACTTGGTTCAGCTAAATCTTACATCTCTGCGATTGCAGAAAGTGTAAAAACTTGCTTCACATCAAAGACTTAGCCAAACAAGAGATAAGGCAAAGGTAATACTAGTCTTTATCTTTTTCAACTTGTTTGGATCATTTCAGTAGGCTGGATCAAGGATAACACTTGGTTCAGCTGAATCTTACATCTTTACGATTGTATCAAGTGTAAAAACTTGTTTCACATCAAAGACTTGGCCAAACAAGAGATAAGGCAAAGGTAATAATAGTCTTCATCTTTTTCAACTTGTTTGGATCATTTCAGTAGGCTTGATCAAGGATAACACTTGGTTCAGCTGAATCTTACATCTCTGCGATTGTAGCAAGTGTAAGAACTTGTTTCACATAAAAAACTTAGCCAAACAAGAGATAAAACAAAGGTAATACTAGTCTTCATCTTTTTCAACTTGTTTGAATCATTTCAGTAGGCTGGATCAAGGATAATACTTGGTTCAGCTGAATCTTACATCTTTACGATTGTAGCAAATGTAAAACTTGTTTCATATTAAAGACTCAGTCAGGCATAAGATAAGGCAAAGGTAATACTAGCTTTCATCTCTTTAAATATGTCTGTGACATTTCTATAGTTCAAATCAAGTTTTAACTTGGTTTAACTCAACCTATTTCTACGGTTAAAACGAATATAAATTTTTTGTTTTATATCAAAGACACCGCCATACACAAGATAAGGCAATGATCATACTAACTTTCATCTATTTCAATGTGTCTGCGACAGATACTATTTATTTTTAGGTCAAATTCATATTACAAAGGATTATTTTTTGCTTAGGGAGTGTCTGCAGTGATTCCCCACACATCAAGAGGTCTCTCTTACAGTTCGCGGGCCACAACAACTCTACCTTGGTCTATTGATTCAGCAGTTTGAGGGCCCAGTTGGGTCTCCATGATGCCCAGATAGTTCCCTCGATCTATCTTATCTCTACAGATGCATCCCTTATCCGACAGAGTTTTGAACAAGGTATCTCATTCTGACTTAAGCCTTTTTACTTCCTCTACAAAATATGCAACGATCACCCTTAACAGGTCTGATCGAGATGCATAAGGTACTACCATTGCTGAAAATCTCACCTTCAACCTAACGAGGCGTGACTTTAACCTAGCGTAATCATTCTTCCATTCAATTATTTCCGTATCAACCTTATCATGATAGATTGCATCTTCTTCCAACTTGGCAATAAACTTCGCTGACTTAGCTAGGTTCATGGCTTTTAAGTCTGCTACCCAAGCGCGAAGTCTCCCAATTTCTGCGCTCAACTCTTCCCTAGTCGACAGATCTTTCAATAATTCTTCTTTCCTCTTCACCAGTTATTCCTTTGCTTTGATCTCCCCAACCAGAACATTGTCCTTGATAAGAGCGACATCCAACTTATGCTGGCATTACCCCAAATTTGCATTTCCCTTCTGAACATGCACCTGAATTCAAGATACGTCACTTTCTAGCTCTTTAATGCGACCTAAGAGACTAACAACATCTCCTCGAACTAAAGAAGCCTTAACCTTAGTTTTACTTCCCACTGAACACTCTCTAGCCTCGGCTTTCTTGGCACGTGCAATGGCTTGTGCCAGTTCAGCTTTAAGATCAGATCGAAATCGTTCCTCTGATTGTTTCAGCGCCCGAATACAGTATTGAGCCGTGTCGGCCTGCTTACCCTTCATAGCCAATGTGTCAACTTGATGGTATAGCTTCTCGGCATGTTATGTTACCTCAGCTAGCTCTTTTAATCCCTTATTTATCTCCACATCTTTCTCTTCGACCTGAAGAGTCAGATCGGAAGCGGCCTGGATCAACTTCACAAGTTTGAAATACGCCTTTATGTATTGATCTTCTATGTTCTCGTTCGCCACCTTCATCCTATCGAACTGCTCCACAAATATCCGATTACACATGAGTACATTGTCCTCACGTGAGAGAGATGACTCTAATTCGACTTGGGAAATATAACAAGTTTTAGTACAGTTCGATTTAGGAAAGCCTTTGAATATATACAGACTACATTTCTAAGAGACTACGTGATTTCTAAACGTCTGCTTCCAAGTACTTTTATACTAAAAGTTTGGAGTCCATTCTAAGATGAACCCTTCATGAGTCTTCTTTCAGCGTACAAGGTACATACTTTTGATATATTACTCTGTATTAATAGCGTTAAATTTTTACCATGCATTTTTATACTATTTACTTGATAACTAAACGTTGGTGTAACATGCAAGTTGAAAAATTTATTCCGATCTAACCTACAGCTCCGCTTACGAAGACAGCAAGGATTTAGAGGTCTCTCTTTCCCTAGCAAGTCCAGCCTCTAGGTCATTTATTCTGAGACTCATCTCTCTAACTACCTATAAATGGTTTATAAAATAAAGTCAATCTGCAGAAGTTTCTTCCCCACACACAATTCAAACAACTTACAAGTACTTATACAAACACACGTGTCTACCCTACTTTATCACTATCACCTTTTGAGAGCTTGACGTCATCCTATTGATTGTCAAGCATCGTCTAGCGGGAAACACCATCCACGACACCCACCACATCTGCTTCCTCATCATCTCCTTCCACAACATAGGTGTAAGCCTTAATGGCATCCACCACCTCCTCAGAATTGCCTTTCAGCATCAAGTAATGACCCAGCCTGTCACGCTCCTCAACCATCTCGAATAGATTGGCCTTTCCCTTGACCTATAGCTGGCCGATAGCCACAACATGAGAGGCCTTCAGTTGCCTAACTTCCTTCATGGCTTCGATCTTGGCTCGAGCTAGTTCTTTCTCCAGCTCGCTTTTCTCCTTTTTCAGCCCGGATTTATCTTCTTCAATAACGAACCAAATCCCCTTCACGGGACGAGCGACCTGCATAAAACGAATCAATCTTAGTGATTAGCTCTAAACACATAAAGCAACTCTTTCCCAATCAATAAAATATAACATCTTGCTCGAATCTTCTTCTTTATGGCGAGCTGCCAACCTGGCCCTTTCCTCGACCTCCCTAAGGTCGTCCACCGTAGAAAATTGTACCTCAGCAACCTTCTCCCTAGAGGATTTGACCCTCCTCTTCTCTTTTGCAACCTCATCACTTTTTGCGGGGCCCGTGACCAGCAAAGACTTTAACATCCATTTTTTTGGATATTTTTTAGCTATCTTGCTCATCGTGAGATTTGGCTGAGCCAAACTGCCCGATCCAAGAGCCTTGGACAAATTAGTTCGAACCTCTTCACCACTTACTTGCCTTTTTCCTTCATCGACCCACGCCATTTTCCTGGTAGACTAAGCCTTTCAAACCTTGTTCGACTTACTATCAACCCTTTTTTTCTACTCAGGCTGGGTCCCTCCAACACAAGTTTGAGTTCAGTTACCTCCTCAACAACTTCGTCCAATAGGGATTCTTTCCTTTCCATTGTTGACTCCACACCTGCAATAACACATTTTTGCTATCAACTATAGTTGTCAACAAAACGTAGTAATAATTCTATATATGTATGTTTATACTTACTTTGTTTTACAGTTCTAAACCGAAGATCCAAAGGTTCTTCATCATCTATTTTAAGGCAATTACCTTTCACTCATATGACGTTATCATTTCAGGTTCGACCTGCCAAATTCATATTAAAAAAATGAGGCCGAGTTACACTCGCGCAGAAATATGATCCCCTACTGGCTTTAAAATTATTCACCCCGTAAAATTGTAAAATAGCCTCAGGGGTTATCCTCCTCATATTCCCCTAATATTCCCATTTTTCATTAAGATGGTCGCATGCAGTTCTCACCTCCCACATATTTCTATTCAATTGAATAGGGCATGCCCCGATTTTATTCATAATCCCCTTCGCAAAATTGGTAAGGGGAAAAGTCAGACCATACTCTAATTGAGAAAGGTAACACAAAAAATCCTCCTCGAGGTCACTCCGGACATCCCCATCAAAATATTCTAACGAGATCGATTCATCTATACCCATATCTCGTTTTTTTACTTCCAAATCTGCCAGCAAATAGAAATACTCTTCCCCCTCCGCTACCGTACAACCCCTAAACTGCCTACCAGAAAACTCAACACAATTGCCCCACTTCCCTCCTACAGCCACCTTGGCTTTACAAAACCCTCTAAAGGCATCAGAATCAGGAGGATAAGATACCAACTGACCAGGGAAACCCAGGAATTGTTCCAACCCTACTTCCCCTTCATTATCAGACTAGTTCGTTCGACCAGAGGTCGATACCTCATTAACAAACAAACTACCCATCTTAAAAACATTTTCTACAGGCACATTTTTGACCTGCACAGGTACCTCTAACGCTCGACCTACATACAGGTTAAGGTATTTATCATTCTTCCATCAATCCATATATATATATATTCAACATATATCTCTGATCAATCGTTTACATATAACATATAACTTTAACATATATATATACGTACGTCAACATATATCGCATACATCTCTACTAACCTTCAGTATCCAAATGAGAATCGGCAGTAGAGTCAAGCTTTCCCCTCACAACGCTGTTGTATTACCACCTACGAGATCCAGAATCTTTTGTATACTTCAACTGTACGAACCATCCTCGATTCCAGAACTGAGGCGTCCTTTCCAATCTCTGTGTCAGATCCCTTATACCATTTTGATAAAACTTTATTTCCATCATTACAACTCCCCTCATTTTTTAACATATTTTTTCTCCCTATTTCCATATCTTTTCCTGACCTTCCCACACTCATGATGACTCACACTGTACGATGTCAGAGTTCTATTTCCTTTTGCATACAAAACAAAACTAGAAGCTTCTACATTTTCATATTTTCTGTTTCTCTATCCTTGTTTATCATACTTATAGTGATTGACGTCATTTTCTAAACTGTACAAATGTCAAAAATTATTCAAAATGTTTGCTAAAGCAGTCTCAAAACAGATTTACCCCGATAGAGGATCTGATTGACTTATATTATTTCTGTTACATTTAAAACAATTATATTATTCATAAAGACACACTTTACACAACATCCATCACAGCCTTGTAACCTAAACAAACATCGTTAATTTGTCGATCCTCAAATCTTCCAATTCGATCTCAACTTCAGCAATCAAACCATCCAACTTCTCTTGATTAACTGAATCCCTCACCAATTTACAACGAGCATACTCACGAGGTCTCCTCACATCTAACCTTCGAGCTCACATTCCCTCCCCAATAGCTCGGCATTATAACCAAACGACCTCAAAAATCTTCTCACGTACTTCAAAAATCTTTATAGTTAATTGTCATTCCACGGCAAGATGAATTCTCTGAGATCGACCCATACCATCCTAATCTCCCCTACGTTTTTCTTTCGGCCTACCCATATTTATACGTTTCTCACACACCTTCCCCTCGAATAAGTGATTTTTACCTTGTATCTCGTAGTAAAAGCGCAAAATCTTAGAATCAATTATTTGAACTTATCCCCTCACTAATACAAAAACTAATGACTGCACTCGACCTTACGCTACCACGAGTATTACCCCTTTCGACCTATACAACATGAATTTCTACAATTAAATATTTCTTACAATTTTTATCCCTCACCTGTTTAACATAAATCATTTATATCAACACGACATTGTCAGCACATATTCATCTCAGTTCGAGCAACATTGTATCATTGTTTTATCACTTAGCAACAATTATTCAACCAACACCCAACACCCAACACAATTTAGCTCGATTCAAAGAAATTTTTCTATACACAATTTAGTAAATATCAACTTTTATTCATGTCAAAGATATTACATATAATTTAAAGATAACAAGTTTTCACCACATCGACCTCAAGGGTTTAATAGAATATTATCCATCCAGCACCAAATTCTAGGTACTTTACAGATAACAAGTTTTCCCTATTTGTTAAAAATCACAGGTCAGTCAGGCACGCCGAGGAATCGTGTCTTCCAGATCTTCTTAATTCCGTGATTTTTTTCCCTGATACATAGAAGATATTGGAACCAACAAAGATCTTCCCACACATAGCTCAGTTGAAGTCCAGTCGAACTCCAAGCGAAAACTATGCAACTAGTGGACTCAGTGTTGGCCCCCACAAAACAAGATGAAGGTCTACTGAGTGCCAAAACACGATAAAAATGCGTCAGAAAACACCCCCTTCTCGTTTTCCTCCTCCACTGCCATCATTGCCTCTTCTATAACCATCACCACCGAAGAGTTGGTAGAGATGAAGAGGGCCCAACCTTATAATCCGTGGCGACACAAGAAATAAGCATATCTGTCTCACAGATACACCTTTCCCTATATATGATACTCTAACCCTATCTTCCGCAAGAGTGCGGAGACAGGCCCAACGTTCCTCGCCTGTCAGGGCGAAGGCATGAAATATCCACTTATGGTAGAAATCTTCCTTAGCTTCAACCGCTTCCTCTCCCGACAAGCCTTGGTACGTCAGAGGAATATGGGCGGAGATGGCCATTCCCAAGGAACGGCCACCAAAGTACTTTAACTTCAACCTCTGCGTTTCAGACGCAGTCATCTCTTCAAGAACCATACTCTGAGTTTTCACCATCTAAGAAAAAGTTACGCATGCAGGAATAGTTCCAAAGATTGGTTACAGGTACTCTTTATATAACCCTAAATTTATTGTGCAGGTACATTTTCCCAAACGTCATCATTCATTACGAACGCGACCATTCAAACGAAACCATCACATACATCCGCATCATCATTTAATATTCATCACTTCCCAATATCACGTAACTTCCACCCAGTCAAACGCCATCATTACTCCAATTGGAATTTTAAACTTTTTACATATTTTTTCTCAACCAAAGCCACTCGTGACTTCGGTTGTGAGGGGGCGATTGTAGGGACTTATCCCTTGATCTCACTCATAATCGAGCTCACACAGCTTGATTTACCTCCATCTCAAGCTCACGTATTTTTTAACACTTAACACTCCAGTCAACATTTTAACCAGCCCCATGAACTACTCAAGGACATGGGTCGAGCTAAACCCAAAAAACGTTATCCAGTCAAAGACACCTGTCCTCTATAAACTCTTCAGTTATTCAGTCAACCGCCACTAACCACATTATTTGGAAAATGTGTTCCAGCATGATGAAGAGTTGTGGTAAAGCCTATATAAAGGAAAAGTTCCAAAAGAGACAGGGACCAAAAAAATTACTCAAATTTTTTATTTAGGAGATCAAAAGCATTTCTATATTCTAAAGACCACTTGTAATAAAGAAATCTACTTCAAGCAATAAAGATACTTTTACAAAAATCTTCCACACGAGGTCGTGGTTTTTTACCTATTCAGAGGTTTTTCACGCTAAAAATTCTTGTGTCCAATTCTTACATTATATTAGAGCATTAATACAGGTTAATTGGTGTGATATCTAATTCCTAATCGTATCGAGCTTATGGAATTTGGCCATTACAAGAATTAGGGTTTCGCATTGTTGAAATTGGGGATTTGAGAGATTGGGTTAAAAATAGGGATTTGAAGTGTAATTTGGGGATGACGATAGAGGCTCAATTAAGTTTTAATCTGGGCTATTGGTAATCAAGTTTGAGTTTTAATGATTGATTATGAGTATTTGGGCTTGGTGAGTTGGAGAATTTGTGTATTGGGTTGTTTTACAAATGATCCTGGACAATCGACTGTATAGTTAGCACATTCGTCGTTAGCTCATTCATGGATTAGAATAAATAGACTATAGAAAAGTATTGGAGCATTGGTTATGAATAACATAATAGAGTACTAACCTTGTCCCTGATTGAATACTTTTTTTTTCTTTGTTAATTGTTTTTGGAGAAAGAGAGAAACAATATGAAGAAAGTATTTACAAATGACTTTCCAGACTAAACTCCCTCCAGAATCTATTATATCTCAAAGACCATGTTTCTTCATACAAGCCATTAGATGTCAGTTAAATCATACATTACTTTGTTTAATTATTTTCTGTATGATTATCTGGACACTTTTTGAATTATTATGTTTGTATGGGATTTGTAAGCACCGAAGGCGCATTAATAGATAATTATGTAGCGCTGAAGGTGCGCCGCCGTAATCATCGTGGCAAGCCACGGGTATTACTGCTGAAAAACATGACATAACTTACTAGTAGACGGGACCTCCGATTTGTAAGCAACTTTGCCAATTCGGTCCAAAATACGTTAAGGCCATTAGAACTTCGGTGGGAATTTATGATTGGATTTGGAAACTATGGAAGATTAATGATATGGTTGTAAACCTAGATATTCACAATCACTAACTTGAAATTCACGTTTCATCCCGTGCAAGTCAACATATTGTTTCATTCGGTTCTTTGCAAACTGCAGATTAGCGCTCACAACTTTTAGGGCGTGATCACAATCTTGTAAGGTCAAATGAACTACATGTATCTGTCGACCCATAATATTTACTGCTACTTAGGTGGCGGCCATAAAGGGCTTCGAAAAGTGATATTTAAATTGTTAATTAAAAAGTTAAATAGTACCACCACTCAGCCCAAGGTGGTCATTAGGTCTGCTTCTTCGGTTTCTGACCTACAAAACATTTTAAATAGGTTTCCAATGAGTAGCTGACAACTCCGATGTTTCTATCATATTGTGAGTGATGAGTAGAAGTCATGCATACTTGTCTTTCTTGCAAGGCAAAAAAATGCATCCTAAAATGACTCATTAAAATGGGGTTACTGTAGCTAACAATCAATTTTTGTATATGCCATGCAAGCGAACTATGTCGCTTACAACTACATCAGCAATTGTGGAAGCACTATATGGAAGAAAGAGTATGCCAAAGTGTGCGTATTTAGAGAAGCCATCAACAACAACCATGATTAAGTTTATCTTACTTTAGAGGCAACTCATGGATGAAGACCTAGTTATATCGTGCCATATCTCGTTAGATATTGGTAGAGGTTCAACAAGGTCGGGGGATTCATAAAAAATCTAGCCCCCTACTAGAGTTTTCTCTAAGCAATGTTCCATATCTTCCAATTCCTGAATTCCCTAATGACGCCCCATCAATGTACCTGCACGTGGAGGGATCCAATAACAAAAGGAATTAAATTTGGAAGCATTTTGTATCTACATTAAAGTAGTTAATGCATGTTCCGATGCAATCACGAGCAAAAAATATGCTACTGCAAATAACGCAAATATTACAACGCCATTGCAAAAATTGTGACACGGTATAAGTGCATAAATATCTGCATATGCAATATATTCATTAAGAAAAGAATATAAACGTATAATTAAACATAAATAACAAACTTTGGTATCCAAAAAAGAGATGAATAACAAGGATATCTGTAATGACACGTATTTTATTTATTTCATTTATTCACATATATTCCAATTTCGTATATATTCTTATTATTTATCACATCTGCATATTATTCCTTCACGTTAAGTTGCGAACATATATTCCGCATATACTCTTTCATCCATTATGCATCCATTATGCATCTATTTATTCCTTTTGGCAGGTTTTGTATGTTAGATTCCTTTTATATAGATTCGATGGTACGGTGGTTATTCGGAGGAGGAGGTGGCGTTGTTGCCTTGGGAATCCCTAGATGGGTTGGTGGTGATGTTTGTTTGATGTGTTTGTGGCTTGGTGTTGTTCCGATGAGCCGTTGGATTGGCCGATAGGTTTTCAGTATTTTCTGAGCAAAGATTCATCTTCAGGGGTTTAGGCGTTCTGGTGGCTGTGAGGCGGTGGAGGTGGTGTTTATACCTTGGGAAACCTTTATTGGGTTTGTAGTAGGGTTTTTGTGGTGGTGTTGGTGGTTTGGTATGATTCCGGATTGTCCGGGGTTGGCCATTAGGTTTTCAGGGCTTTCCTTCTTACAGTTTCTATTCAATGTTCAGAAAAGATTCCTTCTGTTCGAAGATTTTTGTATCTTACTCGAATATTTTTGGCACAGAAAATATTTTCGAATATTTTTTTATTTTACTCGAATATTTTTGACAGGGGAAAAATATTCGAATATTTCTAGTGAATAAAAAAATTAGTTTTTCCTTTTAAGCCTAAAAACTTTTTCTCTCACTCTCTCCTCTCCCAAAATCTAACCCAAATCCTTTCCAAACTCAAATCCTCCCCTCTTCCCCAAACTCTAATCAAATCCGTTCCCTCGCTCCAGATTCCTCGCCAAGCTTCGCCGCGATCTTCGCTATTATCCTAGGTAAGAAAATTCTCTATTCCTTTCCGTCCATTTTTGTTCAATTTAGCATGGGTTGATTTCTAGGGTTTAGTTTATTGCTTGATTTATCAAATTAATTGCTTATTTGATACCCTGATTGATTGTTATAGCTCGCTCAGTGTTCTGATTACCTCATCATGATTCTGGGTTCAGAGTTTCGTTTTGGTTACCGCAGAATTCGTGCATTATTCTCAAGCGAGTTCCCTTCATTCCTAAATTCCTTCTACTAGTTGATTAGTGTTGTTTTAGAGTGATTACTCTGTGTTAGAGAGGTGTATGTGAATTAGCTATAGTATAGCCTATATATATATATTTTCCTCTATAGTTATTAAACCTATTAGTTATTTCTGTGACTTGGGTTTTTGTTTGTGTTGGTCGTTAAGCTTGGTTAGAAACTGTCTGTGTATTATTTTAATGGTTTGTTTGTACACTCGGTTCCAGTCTTGAAAGACTGATGAGATTTGGATGATATGACGGTAAAGTTATAGTTCATCTGTATTTAGAATTATTACCATACTCTGAGGCAGGTGGCTATCCTATTATTATTGTCGGGTTAACGACTGTTATATTTTGATCTTCGGGATCTGTCACACCTTTTTAAAATCTCTTAAAACCTTCTAACTTATTGAGATTAGATACACAAAAGACTCCGCATCAGTTAACCCTCGAGAGGTTCTAGGATGTCCTTAATCGGGTTAAAATATTAGGTGAGTTGATACTGACACTATTATACCTGTTCACCCATTCGGAAGTGTGGGATGGTATGAGACAGAGTCGGAATGGTGCGAACTTAGTCCTCGTTGAGGTTGTAATTCCTTAGAATAATAAATAGAGTTCAGACGATAGGCTCTATGGGTCACAAAACCCGAAACACTCTGATCAAGTGAGATAATATCCTTAGCTTGGTTGAGCTAGACAAGAAATTTCGCCTGTGTATACCCTTAGCAAATCTCTTTAAGTAAACATGTTAGCGGTTGATCAACCAATATTATAATAAGATTGCAAACATATTTAAACATTAAATCATTCTGCATTAGGGGATATTTATGGGAATATCCCTGCTCATCTTTGCATGTCATATCATCATCACTTCATACATATATTCCTCTGATCTTTTCCTTATCGCTATTCCTTTCCCTAACTCTTATCTCAAATTCCTCTTGTCTTATAACTCTTTACCTGGATTACAGTTACCTAGCTATTATTCTATATCTCATTATCTATTACTCTATCTCATTCACTTCTCTCTCTTCTTCAGCACTTATCCTATTAGTAGGTTATTTAGCTTTGTCGGGTTTTAGTGAGCCTCGGTTTGCTCACTCTCGTAATTTTAACCATTTCAGAGGTTGAGTAGCTTGGATTGCTGTAAGGCTCAGCCAGATTGAAGCCTATTTTTGCCGCTACAAATCTTTTTTAGTTTTGACTATCTTGTATGTGATCTCAGCATTTGTCATTGTACTTTATTCTGGACATTGATGATTATTGTTATATGTGAATAGCCAAGCCAGAATTTGTCTACGGCTTGGCTATTTGTGGGGTAGAATCATTGAATTCCCCGACCTGCACAGCTTTAAATCTAGTGATTGGTCAAGCTACCAATGATTCGATTTTGGGGAGTGACAGACTTGGTATCTGAGCGTAAGATTAATCTTTATCTCTGTTATTGAAAATCATATGACGAGTTATTCCTTAGACGGAGTTAGGATCGATTCTTTTTGGATCTTCTTATTTTATCGTATTCCTTTCCGTTCCTAATCCTTTCCTATCTGTTCCTGAGTTGTGTTTCTTTGTTCGTACAGATGGCTAGAGGTGGCAGAGGCAGAGGTTGTGTTAGGACTCGTGGGGGTTTGTACAGTGGTACAGTGGCCAATGAGCCAATGGTTAGTTAGGAGAGTATGGGGTCTGTTCTGATCCCTCAGGTAGAGCCGATAGTTTCTGAGGCTGGGGTTGGTGTGGGTGTAGCACCAGGGGTTCCGATTCGTCAGGGTACTTCACTTACTCCAGTAATTCTAGAGCAGCCATGCATCTTACCAGCTGTAGCTGCTTCGGGTGTTTCAGCAGAGATGAGACAGTTTATGGAAAGTTTTATGGCTTCATTTCAGCAGGCCAAGAGCCAGGTACCTAGAGAGCACAGTTACTAGGAGCAGCTCCAGAGGTGCAAACATCAAATATTTTCTAGCACATTGATTCCTTCTGAGGCCGAGACGTGGTTCAAGTCTATTAAGAAAACTTTGGACGCGATGAACTGTCCCGACGATCAGTGGGTGACACTTGCAGCATACCTACTATATGAGGAAACAGATCATTGGTGGGATACGGCCAAGAGGATGGTTATGGAGACTCCTATTCCTTGGGAAGTTTTCTAGGACCTATTATTTGGGCAG
Source organism: Kingdonia uniflora (assembly GCA_014058105.1). NCBI lineage: Eukaryota > Viridiplantae > Streptophyta > Magnoliopsida > Ranunculales > Circaeasteraceae > Kingdonia > Kingdonia uniflora. The sequence goes on from JACGCM010002535.1 coordinate 227,436, forward strand.
TATTTTCCGCAAAGCTACAGAGACGCCTGAATCTCAGAGTTCTATGCATTTGAGCAGGGTGATATGAGCGTTGCTAGATACAACCAGCGTTTTAATGAGCTTGCTCGTTATGCACCGTTCATCGTTCAGGATGAGGATCGGGGTAGAAGAAGATGAAGTTTTTGAAAGGTCTTCGCCCATTCTTCAGGAGATTTTTGATTTCTCCTGGTGTTAGCACTTACAGAGAGGTTTTGGTTAAAGTTTTGGCTTTAGAAAAAAATGACATCGAGGATCGCAAGTCTAAGGACTTGAGGATCCAGCAGAGACATGACCAAAGACCCGATAAGGGTAAGGTGGTACAGACACAGTGCAATAGCATGAGTTCGAAAAGATAGAGGTTTGATGGTACACCAGTTAGAGCTACCAGGGGTAGTATTTTGAGAGAGCACAGCCTATTTTACGTCAGTGATGGAACTGTGGGGAGATAGGGCATGTCAAGCAGCATTGTCTTAAACCAATCAGATTTCTACAGCCAGCGAGACAGTTTCAGGGTCCCATGGGATATCAGTAGCGACCTCCTCAGCAGATTCGGCGGTTTCTGCAGAGACCGTTCCAAGGTCCTCAGGGCAGACAGTTAGTTTCAGGACCTCAGGGTGTTCAGAGACCGTAGCATCTTGTACAGCAGCAGGGCCAGGTTCAGGGTCGTGGGCAGAGCAGAGTGTTTGCAATCGGGAGGGGAGATGCTCAGACCGCTCTACCTATGGTGGAAGGTACGATCTATATTTCTTATTCGCCCGCTCGTGTTCTTTTCGATTCTGGTACATCACATTCATTCATAGCATCTGCATTTCTCTACATTATTGGCTTTGAGTCTTCTTTATTGATTGATGTGATTTTTGCGGGTACTCCTCTAGATTCTTCAGTGTCTATCTCACGTATATGTAGAGATTTCCCAATAGTTGTTTGTGGTCGCGTCTTATCAGCAAACTTGTTAGTACTGCCGATACTGGAGTTTGACATCATCCTGGGTATGGATTGGTTGTCGACTCATTGAGTTACTTTAGACTGCTTCGAGAAGACAACTACTTTTAACGTTCCCAGTGAGAGGCGATTTGTGTTCGCTAGCTCAATACCTGCGTAGTCAGGGGATGGCCGGTTAGCTTCCCTAGAGTTAGAGTCCTCGGGTATGGACGTTAGCTCGATTTCAGTCATTTACGACTATTCTGATGTTTTCTAGCAGATTCCTGGATTACCGTCGATGAGAGCGATTGATTTTGGCATAGATCTTGTTCCTGGTACAGCTCCAATTTCGAAGGCTTCATATCGAATGGCACCTGTTGATCTGAAGGAATTGAAAGATCAAATTTCTGAGTTGATGGATCAGGGATTCATTAGGGCGAGTACTTCTCCATGGGGAGCACCTATTTTTCTTGCGAAGAAGAAAGATGGTTCAATGCGCCTATGTATTGACTACTGTGAATTAAACAAAGTCACAATCAAGAACAAATATCCGTTCCCGAGGATCGAGGACTTGTTTGACCAGCTTCGGGGAGCGCAGTTCTTTTCAAAGATTGATCTCAGATCGGGTTATCATCGGTTGAGGATCAGGACAGAGGATGTTTCAAATATAGCTTTTTCTGACTCGTTATGGGCATTATAGAGATTCGTAGTTTTCTGGGTTTGGCGGGTTATTATCGCAGATTCATTAAGGAGTTTTCGCAGATTGCGGCTCCTCTGACTCGTTTGGCACAAAAGGACGTTCAGTTTGTTTGGGACGACATGTGTTCTTCAGCTTTCGCAGAGTTGAAGAAGAGATTGACGACAGCACTAGTTCTAACTGTTCCGTCCAGTGGGTAGAGGTATAGAGTATACATTGATGCATCAATTAGTGGACTTGGTTGCGTGTTGATACAGGAGGGCAAGGTGGTGGCTTATGCTTCGAGAAAACTTAAGGTACACGAGAGGAATTACCCTACTCATGACCTCGAGTTGGCGGTAATGGTTTATGCGCTGAAGATTTGGAGACACTACATTTACGGGGAGAGATTCGAGCTCTTTTTCGATCACAAGAGCTTACGGTATCTTTTCTCGCAGAAAGAGCTAAACATGAGACAACAGAGATGGATGGAATTTCTGAAGGACTACGATGTCGACTGGCAATATCACCCAGGGAAGGTGAACGTGGTGGCTGACACTTTGAGCCATTTGCCTAGGGGATTACTTGCATGTCTGATGATTCGTGAGTGGTCGATGTTTAGCAACATTACGCATTCCGGACTGATTTTAAGTTTACGGGATACGGGTAGTTTTATCATGATACTGGGAGTTCAGCCTTCATTGATTTCTTAGATTATTGAGGCTCAGCAGTAGGATGATAGATTACAGTTTTGGGCTTCAAACATCACAAGACCAGAATGGACATTTAGTTCTGATGGCAGAATCAGATACAGGGGCAAATTATGCATGCCAGATTCCGAGGTACTGAAGCGTGAGGTTTTGAGCGAGGCTTACGGTTCGAGATATACTATTCATCCAGGCGGTACGAAGATGTACCAGGACCTGAAGAGACATTATTGGTGGGACAATATGAAGCGCGAGATAACTAATTTTGTTTCCAAATGTCTTACTTGACAGCAGGTGAAGGCCGGGCATCAGAAACCAGCAGGACAGCTTAAACATTTACCTATTCCAGAATGGAAATAGGAGCATGTGACGATGGACTTCATATCGGGTTTACCGCGGACGAAGAAACAACACAATTCTATTTAGGTGATTGTGGACCGATTGACCAAATCGCCACATTTCATTCCGGTTTGCACGACTATGACTACTGACGAGTTGAGCAGGATATATGTGAGGGAGATTGTTCGTTTACACGGGGTTCCAGTATCAATTGTGTCAGATAGAGATGCCAGGTTTATCAATAACTTTTGGCAGAGTTTTCAGCGAGCTATGAAAACTAGACTGGATCTCAGTACAGCATTTCACCCTCAGACCGACGGTCAGACAGAGCGAGTTAACCAGATCCTTGAGGATATGCTTAGGGCTTGTGTTTTGGACTTCAAGGGCAGCTGGGACGAGTACTTACCTTGGGCAGAGCTCGCTTATAATAACAGCTTTCAGTCGAGTATCGTGATGGCACCTTACGAGGCTTTATATGGTAGACCGTGCAGATTATCGTTGAGTTGGGCAGAGGTTGGTGAGTAGAGTTTACTGGGGCCAGACTTAGTTCAGGAGACCACAAAGGCAGTTACTATTATCCGGGACCGACTACGTACAGCTCAGAGCCGACAGAAGAGTTATACCGATACCTGCAGGAGACTGTTAGAGTTTCAGATCGGGGATCACATTTTGTTGAAGGTTTCGCCAATGAGGGGAGTGATGCGTTTTAACAAGAAAGGGAAGCTAGCTCCGAGATATATTGGTCCGCTCGAGATTCTGGACAGAGTTGGGGAGTTAGCGTACCAATTAGCATTACTGCTGCCGCTGAGCAGAGTTCTCAGCATCTTCCACGTTTCTATGCTGAGGAAGTATGAGCGGGATTCTACTCACGTGATTGATTGAGAACCGATAAAGGTTCAGGGTGATGCCTTGTATATCGAGCATCCGGAGTATATTTTGGATTGCGAGGAATTGGTTCTTCGCAGCAAGGTTAATCCGTTTGTGAAAGCCCAGTGGAGTCACCATGGACAAGAGGAGGCTACCTGGGAGCTGGAGGCCAATGTGAGGGGAACTATCCGCATTTATTATCATGCAGAGGTATGTTATTAATTTCGGGGACGAAATTTCTTTTTAGGGGGGTAGATTGCAATGACCCGTATTTTATTTATTTCATTTATTCGCATTTATTCCAATTCCATATATATTCCAATTCATTATCACATCTGCATATTATTCATTCACGTTAAGTTCCGCACATATATTCCGTATAAACTCTTTCATCCATTATGCATCCATTTATTCCTTTCGGAAGGTTTTGTATGTTAGATTCCTTTTAAGTAGTTTCAGTGGTACGGTGGTTATTCTAAGGAGGAGGTGGCATTGTGGCCTTGGGAACCCCTAGATGGTTTGGTGGTGATGTTTGTTTGATGTATTTGTGGTTTGGTGTGGTTTCGGTGACCCGTTGGACTGGCCGATAGGTTTTCGGAGTTTTCCGAGCAAAGATTCCTTTTCGGGGATTTAGGCGTTTTGGTGGCCGTGAGGCGATAGAGGTTGTGTTTAAACCTTGAGAAACCTTTGTTGGGTTTGTAGTAGTGTTTGTGTGGTGGTGTTGGTGGTTTAGTATGATTCTGGGGTGTCCGGGGTTGGCCGTTAGGTTTTCAGGGTTTTCCTTCTTACAGTTTCTATTCACTGTTCAGAAAAGATTCCTTCTGTTCGAATATTTTCTTATCTTACTCGAATATATTTGGTAGAGAAAATATATTCAAATATTTTTTTATCTTACTCTAATATTTTTGGCAGGGGAAAAATATTTGAATATTTTTGAAAATATTCGAATATTTCTGGTGAACAAAAAAATCATATTTTCCATTTAAGCCTAAAAACGGGTTTTGATTGTTTTAAAAAATTTCCTCTCTCTTTCTCCTCTTCCAAAATCTAACCCAAATCCTTCTCAAACTCTAATCCTCCCTTCTTCCCCAAACTCTTATCAAATTTGTTCCCTCGCTCCAAATTCCTCGCCATTATCCCAAGTGAGAAATTCTTTATTCCTTTCCGTCCATTTTCGTTCAATTTGGCGTGGGTTGATTTCAAGGGTTTAGTTTATTGTTTGATTTCTCAAATTGATTATTTATTTGATACCCTGGTTGATTGTTATAGCTCGCTCTGTATTCCGTTTACCTCATCGTGATTCTGGGTTCAGAGTTCCGTTTTGGTTACCGCGGAATTCGTGCATTATTCTCAGGCGAGTTCCCTTCATTCCTAAATTTCTTCTACTAGTTGATTAGTGTTATTTTAGAGTGATTACTCTGTATTAGAGAAGTGTATGTGAATTAACTATAGTATAGCCTATATATATATTCTCCTGTGTATTTATTAAGCCTGTTAGTTATTTTTGTGACTTGGGTTTTTGTTTGTGTTGGTCGTTGAGCTTGGCTAGAAACTGTTTGTGCATTATTTAGGTTATTTACTTGTACACTGGGTTCCAGTCTTGAGAGACTGATGAGATTTTGATGTTATGATGGTAAAGTCATAGTTCATCTGTGTTTAGGATTATTGCCATACTCTGAGGAAGGTGGTTATCCTATGATTGTTGTCGGGTTAACGGCTGTTATATTTTGTTCTTCAGGATCTGTCACACCTTTTTAAAATCTTCTAAAACCTTCTAACTTATTGAGATTGGATGCACAAAAGAACTCCGCATCGGTTAACCCTCGAGAGGTTCTATGATGTCCTTAATCGGGTTAAAATAGTAGGTGAGTTGGCACTGGCACTATTATACTTGTTCACCCATTCGGGAGTGTGGGATGGTAGGAGACAGAGTCGGAGTGGTGCAAAGTTAGTCCTCATTGAGGTTGTAATTCCTTGGAATACTAAATAGAGTTCGGAGGATAGACCTCGTTGGTCGCAAAGCCCGAAACACTTATCCCTAGCTTGGTCGAGCTAGATAAGAAATCGCGCCTGTGTATCCCCTTAGCAAATCTTTTTAAGTAAACATGCTAGTGGTTGGTCAACCAATATTATAATAGGATTGCAAACACATTTAAAAAATTAAATCATTCTGCATTAGGAGATATTTATGGGAATATCTCTACTCATCTCTGCATGTCATATCATCATCTCTTCATACATATATTCCTCTAATCTTTTCCTTATCGCTATTTCTTTCTCTAACTCTTATCTCAAATTCATCTTGCCTTATAACTCTTTACCTGGATTACAGTTACCTAGTTATTATTCTATATCTCATTATCTATTACTCTATCTCATTCGTTTCTCTCTCTTCTTCAACACTTATCTTATTAGTAGGTTATTTAGTTTTGTTGGGTTTTAGTGAGCTGTGGTTTGCTCACTCTCATAATTTTAGCCATTTCAGAGGTTGAGTAGTTTGGATTGCAGCAAGGTTTAGCCAGATTGGAGCCTATTTTTGCCGCTGCAGACCTTCTTTAGTTTTGACTTTCTTGTATGTGATCTCAGCATTTGTCGATGTACTTTATTCTGGACATTGTATATATTTTAGTCAGATATGTGTATATGTTTTTCATTTCCACTATGTTGTTATTATTCTTTCTTTACTCTGATGATTATTGTTATAAGTGAATAGCCGAGCCAGAATTTGTCTACGGCTTGGCTATTTGTGGGGTAGAATCTTTGGATTCCCCGACCTCCACAACTTCGAATCTAGTGATTGGTCAAGCTACCGATGATTGGATTTTGGGGTGTGACAATATCCACATATGTACCAAGTAACAACTAACAAATATACTTGGAAACCTAATTCTCATTACTAAGTAAAACCTAAGAAACCATTACTAGCAAATTAAATTATGCCAAGTAGCAAACTAGCAGATCGTTGGTTTCAGTAGAAGTCTTGAAGTATAGTTGTTTCTTATCTTATGCTTTGTTTTGAATAAGGTAATTGAGTATCTTTTTTCTCATATCTCCTATCTTAATCTTGTTAGGAAGCTTGTACTTTTTGCAATTGTATCATATATTAGAATCGTATTTATTGATTTAGCAAATAATTGGATTATATAGTACTTTTTGCTTAGTATTAGCGCATCATTGCATAATATTTCTTTTATGTGTGTTTTCTATCGTGTTTGAGTAGGTTTCTTGCATGCATTGCGCTAAAAAATATGATAATAATGTAACGAAATGCGTTATGTCACGTTTAAGGGACTGCGATAGAGATACGATATACAATTTCAGGTCGCTTATGCGATCGCATCTGACTACCTTGATTTCCATGATACTCCAATGCTTGATAGTATCTTCAAGTCACTGCAAGTGTTGTTCATTTAGGATTTTGCAAGTTTAGCACCATCTTGTTGATCAGATACAATTTTCTTTCTAAGTCAGAGGGTGAACCTACATATTATGAAAAAGAAGTTTGTTTATCTTAGGCCAGAAATATCATGATGAAATTTATAGGGTGAATTTGAGAAATTCCCTGATGTTTTATCGTATATTAGTGAATGACCCCGACATTTCCATTTTATTGTGTTTGGTCCCGATTTTGCAGTTGACCCAAGATCCACTGCAATTGATCCTAGTTAGGCCTACGTAGATTTTTAAAAGTGCCAAACTACCCTTTCCTTTAATAATCATAATAAAAAATTAAAATAAATCTGAACCCAGAGTCGTTCGAACGACTCCAAATGTCGTTCCAACGACTTGCTAAATTTTGCCTAAAAGAGAAAGCAGCTTGATTGGTCTTCTGGGAACCTAAGTCGTTCAAGCGACTCCCAATGTCGTTCGAACGACTTCCAATGTCATTCAAACGACTAACCAATTTAAGCTAAAACTGACACAGGTAGATTGGCTTGGCTTTCCTTATATCTCTGCAAACAATAAAATATCCACTAAAACCTGCAAATATGCACACATATCCAATAAAATTTTCAAGCAAGATAGGCCCAAATAACACAATAAACACAAACAACAAAATAGGAACATAATATTTATACTACTAAAGGAAAAAGCATTAGAATGAGACTAGATCTCGGCCATCGATCAGAATCCCCAACACAAACTTAGGAATATCAAAGGCTATATTTATAACCTTAAAATGAGGAGCCAGATGTATTCGTCCAAAATCATTGAAAACCCATATTTTTTGCCTGCCTAACTTATCCCTTGTCAATTTGTAACTTTTTGTCTAAAATAGGTTTACGAATTTGTCATTTTGAATGGTTAGAGAGTAGTATTGTATTCTTCATTTTTCCTCTGCAAAAAATTCCCTTAGACCAAATTCGTGAAGGGTATTCTGGTATTTTTGGGTTTGAAGACTCCTCTCTTTCTCACCGTACTTCTCTTAAACCTTGAGGAATCCTCTCTCTCTCTCACCTTGAGTCAAGAAAACAAGAGTATGGCACCAAGACCTATTAGTTTCATTGAGCGAAATGATTATGTGTAATGAGAATTAGGGTTTCGTATTATTGAAATTGGGGATTTGAGATATTAGGTTAAAATTAGGGATTTGAAGTGTAATTTGGGGAAGAGGACACAGGCTCAATTAGGTCTCAATCTAGGCTATTGGTAATCATGTTTGAGTTTTAATAATTGATTATGAGTATTAGGGTTTGGTGATTTGGAGAATTTAAGTATTAGGTTATTTAGTAGAATTTGAGGAATTGTTGTTTTGGATTTTTTCATCCATCTTCCAAACTCAAACACCTGCATTGGGTTTTAACAGAGGCTCAATTAGATATCAATCATTGTTCGAGAATGGAAGATTCATCTTCAAATTTATTTTGCTGGTGGTGTTTATCTACTGAAGGTACGTTTAATTACATACCATTGATATAAAAATTATCTTAATTCATCAAACTTGATTTGTATGTTTGTAGTTCTGGGTTTCATTGAAAACTCAAATCATTGAGCTAAAGTTGAGATATGCTATTTGGATTTTCTATTTGTTAAGGTGGGGCACTTGATTTTTTGATTTGGGTGAATTGTGGGGTTTAGAGTTGTTATGTGTTTGATTTTTTTAGTAGTCTCAGTTATTTTTCCTCACAGTGAATCAATGTGTAGAGTTTGAGATAATCTTGAGTGTAAATTGTTTGACTTAGTCTCGAAACCCCTTTAAAGTTGACAATAATCTTCATATCTAAGCAGTTTTCCTCAATATAATTATATCTTTGAGGATTTAACCGTTAGCAGCAACTTAAAATTTTGAATTGAATGAAATAAAAAATATAACTAAGCAGTTTTCCCTAAGGATGCTTAAGAAATGCAATATTTGTAACGTGGTCATTTTCTTTCCGACTGCGTATTGTCTTATCCTTGGCCATTCATGGATGCATGTATCTTAATTGACTGTCTATGATTCTTTGTTCTATTAACTATTCTTCCCACTATGGTTCTAATAACTGTTTCGCGATTTTGTGTCGAATGACATGTATTTGTAAGAATTTGACACCATAATATAATCTGCTCTCTGTTCAATGCCAAGTTTCTCTTATAGGGTTTATTATGAATTTGAAAATATTTAGTCTTTATAGTGGCCATTAACGTATTTACTCTTTGTACCCACTATAACTATTTTGTTGTTATAATTATTACTAATCCGTATTGATTAAATATCGTTGTTTGATTATTCAGGAACCGGCAGTCAGGGGAAAGGCTTCAGGACAACCAAACTATGGTGGAGGAGAATTTTATACTACAGTAAGATTGCCTACATACTGTTTCAGAGTTTTTTGTATTGCAAAAAGATTGAGCGTTGCTAACGCTGCTAACACTGCTCTTGCTAGCGCTGCTAACACCTCCCTAGAACCTGATATTTAGCCAGCCTCCAAAAGTAACTTGAATTTAACTTTCATTACATCCCCTCTCTGTGTAGCGGTAACAAGAGCTAAACTGATGGCATACTATATGGTTCTTGGGATGGCTTGAGTTTAGCCAGCCCAATAGTTACTTTTGGATGTTAGTAAATATCATATACTTTTGCCTTAAGCGAGGATGGCATACTTAGCAGTAGCAAGAGCTAAATTGATGGCATACTATACAATTTTAGGGATAGCTTGAGATTAGCCAACCTAATAGCGGTAGCAAAAGCTAAACTGATGGCATATTATGCGGTTCTAGGGATTGCTTGAGTTTAGCCAGCCCAATAGTTACTTTTGGATGTGAGTAAACATCAGATACTTTTGCCTTAAGCGAGGATGGCATACTTAGCGGTAGCAAGAGCTAAACTTTTGTTAGTCTTCTTCGGTCAAAATCTTAAAAAAGAAGAAGCATAACTGCATAATCAGTTCTAAATATGTTTTCGCTACTTGCATTATAAGAACCATCATCATAACTTTAAGATGGAATACTAAAGATACATCAGCACATCAATCCCTTTTTCATTCTTCATTTACCATTCTCAAGAACCTATCTATTGCAAAGAAAGAATGACATATATGAAGTAAAGGATTCATTTGGATCGAATAAGCAAAGTGATCCTAATTCCAATTTCGAAGTCACGAAGACTAAATAAGCCTCAACTTAAAGTGCACACTTTTATTTCACGAAAGCCGCTCTCACAATAGTAGAATGAGAACCCCAATCACTTCTCAAAAACTTGATTTAAGATGAGCATCAAACACACAGATACAGTTACAAAGTTAAGTATGTATTAATAGGCGATACATTTTTTTTTTTTTTGCTAAATAAGTGATCTATGATTTTACTATTGATCTTATGATTCCGTTTTATCAACAAGTTCTTTTTTTTCCACTTTTTCAGAAGACATAATATTCATTCCCATCAAATTCAAAACTTCGACATACAACTCATGGGACTGCTTAGTCGACATATGTAAATTTTATAAACTCATTTAGAGAGCTGATTCAAACATAATACTCCTATACGAAGGCAGGCATTAAAGTGTTATAGTATGTAGAGCAGAAGTCCAATAGTTTACTATTACTTGCTCAAGGCAAGCACTAGAATATTACAATTTGCTTTCCATAAACAAAAGCAATAAAGTCACTGACATTCTTTTGAACCTCAGTGACATTCTTTTGGACCTCCTATACAAAGGCAGATCTAAAAAGGTAGATACTAGAATATTACTAACCAGTTGAATTACTCTCAACAACCAATCTCACTAACCAGTTGTGAATTGCTTTGCACATCATACGAAGAAAAATATATATAATCCTTGTTTGGAAGCTTCTGAATTCAACTCTAGGGCATGTACTATCAACAATAACATGCTCCGTCAATAGGGTATCACTCTCAAAACTAAATCCTCAAAGTTACAAAATACATAACCAAGTACAGTCACCTAAATTCTTACACATACATTTCATTTGACGTATAGTGACTTGGTTTTCTTCTGGCTGTGATTAATAGTACTTTTAAATAATGAGGTGGCATATTTATTTTTTATCAGAAAATGGAAAATGTTGCAGCTAACAAGATCTACATACCATGCTCTTCTATTTCTTCTCCTCATTCATGAGTTCCCCTCAGTTTGGTAACTATAAAGATGCCTAATCTTTTGAATTTTAGAACTATTTGGTTCTATTGGTATGAGTATCAATGGAGGCTTTGAAAGATACTTGAATTATAGCTTAAGTAAGTAAACACACTTACAATTACCCCTTGATACATAAAAAAATTTCAAAGTTGAAGATTTGTTTATTGGATGGAAGTTGGGCCTTTGCCAATCCCTTCATGCACATGCATCCCCATAATAGCTGATTGTGGTGATAGTTGCACAAAAACATGATGATCTCACCTAAAGAAGTTCATATGTATATGTCCTTTTATTGCATTCTTATAATCTAATAGTTTTTCTATAATTTTCAGTGTTTTCTTTCTTAGTTGTACAAGTTATGGAGACACAACAAAGTCTGATAGGAGTTTTGAAGAAACTTTGCATTGGATCATAGGTAAGAGGAAATTTAGGGTTTCAATAACCACTCAAACTAACTTCCATTTGCTAATGTTATTAGTAGTTTGAGTTTCAATATAGATGAATAACGGTCCAGTTAACAAAAAAGGCCTCCAAGGAACCATCAATTGATAGTTGTGATTGAGGGAACACATATGTGGGATTATGATGTCTCAGAATTCATCCAATCTAGGATGGCACCCCTTAACTCTCAAGCAATTCATACCCATTAATCACTCTAAGACGAGATTTCCCCACAAATCTCTCTTAAACACCATCATGTAGCATGCACCTTTTCCTTTTCGCGATAAAACTCAAGCTAAATTTTACTCTCCATATGAATGTAAAGTAAATCTGATGCTTCTGAGTTTTTTTCACATTTATACAATAGATTCTTATTCCTCGGGAAGCTTCCCATCACTGATTTAACAAAAAGGGTTTCTTTGGTTTAGTGGGAACTCTAACAACCCTAACAATAGCAAAAATCTTAGCGGAATTGCTCATAGTATTGTAGATAGGAAGGCAACTTTCTGAATATCCAATCTCGCTTTCTTCTACACTATAACTTCAGCCCTTGTATCGATCCCACCTAAAAAAATTACAGGTAAGAAAGTTGGGTTGTGGAATTTGAGTTGGTTTCCTGTGCCTTACAAGTGTTTAGCAGTTTGTGAAGGACAACACAGAAATTGTGTACACTATAGTGCGAGGGTAAAACAGAGTCTGCAACAGCGAGAGGCAAGTCCCATAATCCATTTGTAGAAAAAGAGCTATCCTTTTGTGATTATGTCATAGCCAAAAAATCAATTTTGTTGGAACCAGATTCTATAAAGCTAAAATGGCAAAATACGGACATAAAGAGTGGCTTCAGAGGTATAAGCTGAGTGACTATGAATAATTTCATTTTCCGCAGAATCAAACATTTCAAAATGATATATTGACTTATTTTCTGATGTTAACTTGGCATTTTGTCTGCATAATGGATCCCATCTATGACAACTAGTACTACAAAAGTGAAAGGAAGGACGGTATCCCCTTGAACCCAAGGAAGTTGTCGTGATCCTTCGGATAATGGGTTACCCTAAAGAAACTCAAATATATGTTACTACTGGGAAGGTCTATGATGGACAAAATCGAATGGCACCACTCATGAATATGTTCCATAATCTGGTAACTTGTTTACCATGATATATAGCTAAATAACATATGCAGCAAAATACACCTATGAAAGATAAATAATTATTGTAAATATCATGTCCAGCTAATCTAAAAAATCCACTTTTAGAAGTTCTGAAGCAACAACATAAACGTAGAAAATTTCATTAGTTCAAGGAATGCATGATGCAACAGATTGAAAAATAAAATATGTAGAAGTTACATCATTCCTTCAAAATTTGTGCCTTTTTTGAACTATAATTTGATCACCAAAACATTGAACTCCACTTTGAGACTATTTGTTATGACTTTAACTAAATACTTATCTAATTAACTTTTGGCTTCTTGGGGTAACTATATTGTTGGTTACAAATGATGAATTTACAAGCAAAGAGAAGTTAAATCATTTCAGGAAGCATGTCACCAGTTTGGCAGCCTTGAACTTCTTAGACTTCTTGAAGTCTGATGTATTTTTGATCACTCATGGTGAAAACCAAAGGTTGAAACCACTCTAAACCAAAGTTAACCACAGATTCATACCACTATAAACTAAAGGTATTGAATCTCTCTCGGTATCAAACCTTTATTGGAATTCTAGCTCCTAAAACATGTTTGTCCAATAATAAAAGAATTTACAGAGCTGTAAATTTACTTAGTTGTGTTTATGAATTGGGGTAACTACATTGTAGGTTACGAATGACGAATTTACAAGCATAAAGGAGTTAGATCATTTCAGGATGCATGTCACCAGTTTGGCAACCTTGGACTTCTTGGACTGCTTCAAGTCAGATGTATTTTTGACCACTCATGGTGGAAACCAAAGGTTGAAACCACTCTAAACCAAAGTTAACCACATATTCATACCTCTCTAAACAAAAGGTATTGATTCTCTCTCGGTATCAAACCTTTATTGGAATTCTAGCTCCTAAAACATGTTTGTCCAACAATAAAAGAATTTACAGAGGTGCAGATTTACTCATTTGTGTTTATAAATTCTATTCAAATTCTTTTGTTCTTTGAATTATGAATATTCAGTATGTTTAGATTATATTGCGCTAAAATTTTTGCTCTGAACACATCATGATGTTACAATAGGTTATCTGAAATTCTTGTAAATTCTATGTTTATGTTTTGATTACTGCAATTTTTTTCTTATATGATTTATATGAAGTTTGTTGAATTTAATCTTTATTTTTAGGGTTTTGCCAATTTAATGGATAAAATCAAAGGAAATGAAAGATGATGTGAAGAATCTTATCAGAACTCAATTTGAGGTAAAATTAGAACCCCAAAGAGGCAACGTTTTTATTTATCTTTACATCTATTTGCATTTTGGAATTCGAAATATTTGAGGAATTTTATGTCGTAAGAAGTTGGATTTTAATGAATTTGGGTATTTTTATTAATCAGATTTCACCCTTAACGAAGCTTGACGAGTGTTTCCATTGAATAAGCTCAATCGTCTACAGTCAGGTAACCCTATATCTCTTTCTTTTCTTAGGGTTAAGGGGTTCTTATATAAATACCATTTTCTTTATGTATTCTTAGTCATTTTTAAGAGGTATTATTCATTGTTTCTTAAGTTAAGATTGCTAGATTTTAATATCCGAACATGAAGAAAAGATATTAATGTAGAGAATAGATTGTTATAAAAATACAATCAGAGGTAACTGATTACGCGTATCTTTCAAGGGTTATATTCTCCAATATATTTTCCAAAACAAACTTATTTATCAAGGTTCTATTAAATTGAATGCCCTACTTGGGATCTTTATGTTGTTTCTCAAAAGCTGTAAACTATTGAACATCAGAAAAAGTTTTAATATCTACACATATTTTTAATGCATTCATAAGGACTTCCAAGTTGCTTGTCCTTTGTATCTTTTTTACCCAAATCTTTATCAATTATGGAATATGTGGATATTAAGGCTTAGTATATAAACCCCATCTACCATTGGGCTCTTGGCCCATTGGTGGTTGTACCTCTCCACCTAGAGAGAGGTCGTGGGTTGAAACCTTACGGGGTTGGAAACTCAGGGTTATGGATACCTATGTAAAACTGGCTTGCCTTGCAAATAAATATATATATATATATATATATATATATATATATATATATATATATATATATATATATATATATAAGCCCCATCTGTTTTAACATTTTAAAAATAATATGCAATACAATAACACTTGATTTAAACAACTAAATTAAATTATAATAATCAGGTTTAATTACCTACGCAATTTATTTTCCTTGGAAAATTTCCTTCCTATATTTTACTTTATTTCTTTGTGGAAATTGATAATTACCTAATGTTAAATATGATGTTCTGGATAAGGTTCTAATAGTTGCAATTTGGTGTTGATTATTAAATATGATGTGCTGCATATGGTTCTAATTAATAGTTGTAGTTTAGTGTTGATTGTTTACTAAAGTATATTTACCTTTATTAGTGACAATTATTGTTGTTCATGAATTTTGGCTTAAGTTATAGAATTATACATGCTTTATTTGCTTTATACACTGAAACCTTAAATGCACACCCTTGGGACCGCCAAAAAATGTGCAAATATAGAGGTGAAATTATATAGGAGATAATTAGAAAGAATTTGGATTTTGGGACCAAGATTTTTTGCGCATTTAGATAAGACAGGTTTCGTATGTTATTCACGGATGTATAATAGCAAACCCTGTAGAGACTACTTGGGATGCCTCTAATCAATCCACCAGCCATTAACTCTAACCTTTTGCAACTAACTCCGGCCTTTTGCAACTGATGCATGATGCATGAGACAAAGGGGGTTCCACGTTTGGGTACTCACTAATAGTGTAGTAAAATTAGTCTTGCATCACCAACGTGATAAGTTTTTTTTTCTCGCTCTATTAGTTTTTAATGGTCTATAATAAAAATGTTTCATTTTTATAGTTGACGTTATTATGTTATCTTATCTATGAGGACTGAGGCGAGAGCCACGGTAGCATTTGTGGTAATTCTCGATTTTTGGAGAGTATGAAATATGCCTTGATATTTTGCACGCATTTGATTACACGTCGGTTAATATTTGGTATCATTTGATTTTGCGATGTATCGTGATGCTCAGTAATTAGCTTAATTAAGTCATGTTTCATGATATATATAATATTATTATCTAGCTCATACTCCTGCCATGCAATTCTATATACTATAATTGTTTTCTATTTTGTGATTGCGAAGACTGTCGGGAAAGTTTTGCCTTCCCTAAACGGGAAGTTGACTGGTATGTCATTTTGTGTTCCTACTATTGATGTTTCGGTGGTTGATCTCACTATCAGGCTAAAGAAGAAGGCAACTTATGATCAGATTAAGGCCGCCATCAAGTAAGTACTTTAAAGTTTTTAGTTTCAATTTTATTGATGAAGTCAGTAAACAAACATTATTTGTTATAGGTGTTTTATTTATGTATTTTTCTTCTTATCTTTTGGGAAGAGTCTGAGGGAAAATTGAAGGGAATCTTGGGCTACGCCGAAGACGATGTCGAACTAAAGACTTTGTGGGTGATAGCAGGTATTTAAAGTTTCAATAACTTTGTATTGTTTGTTTTCAATGTAGATTGATGTTGTTTATGGAATATGTGCTACATCATGTTTCAATGTTATGAATCATCAATTAGTTGAAGATTACACCATATGGAATTAATATAGATGGTAGCATCATCTTCGTTAGTCTTTGGCATCTATAAATTGTCCTATAATACTCTTATCCTCTTAAGAGGGAGCTAAGTAAATGTATCTCTGCTCTTCAATGATATTATGAGCAGAGATATTAAGAGTAAAATAAGGAAGTAATGAACATACTTTCTTATTTTACATATTTTTCTTGGGGATAGATTTTAATACTCTGATGACCTCGTGGAGATTTCCATTAGGACCAATCTGGGCTTCTCTGCAAGTTGCACCAATTTTTTTTCTTTTCTTCTCCGGAAGGCACTCTTATCAATTGACCTGCACAATATCTTTTGCAACTGATGCATGATGCAAGAGACAAAGGGGGTTCCACGTTTGGGTACTCACAAATAGTGTAGTAAAATTAGTCTTGCATCACCAACATGATAAGCTATTTTTTTCTTGCTCTATTAGTTTTTAATGGTCTATAATAAAAATGTTTCATTTTCATAGTTGACGTTATTATGTTATCTTATCTATGAGGATTGAGGTGAGAGAAAATGGTAGTATTTGTGGTAATTCTCGATTCTTGGAGGGTATGAAATATGCCTTAATATTTTGCTCTTATTTGATTACACGTCGGTTAATATTTGGTATCATTTGATTTTGCGATGTATCGTGATGCTTAGTATTTAGTTTAATTAAGTCATGTTTCTTGATATATAGAATATGATTATCTAGCTCATACTCCGGTCGTACAATTCTTATACTGTAATATGTAAGCTAATGAACTAAACTCAAACCACTGAAAAACCTCTATGCTATGTCAAAGATAGAACAACCTCTATATTATGTCTAGGCAACACATTAATATATCTAGATATTCTTATCATTAATGGTTCACATCTCAACGCACTTGATAAGTGCCACTATATGTGAAGTTTATGCTAAGATTCGTGGTTCTTTTTTAATATTCGCATAATATGAGGTAGTTAATTGATATTTTTTCATGTATGTGGAGTGTTCCTATATGATCTCTAAGATATTATGATTGGTGCAGATAATGTGGTCATGCTGTTATTTATCGGTTTACCTTCATGCTCATCCAAGCCATCGCGTTTTTTTCCCCTGGAGTGTTCTAGAGTTATGGTTTAAAGTAGCATTTCTCTTCATATATCTGAAATATTTGGAGATTAAAGTTGTATGAAAAGACTATGATTCTGAACTGTGGAGGATGGCATAACCTATTTGTTTTCACTGAACTACAATGCCAATGTAATAGAAGTTTACTTGTTTTACTCTACTAGCTTAAATAGTATATGTTCTTTTGTTGATCGATATATATAAACATGCATAAAGACATATGATGAAGTTTGATTTAGACTGTTGATTAACACTTCGTAACAAAACACATGAAATATCTTGTATTAGGTTAAACTTGCTTTGCAGCATTCTCTTGGCTTGAGCTACATGGTAACATTTCCAAAGTGACCTCAGTGTTCTTTAAAAAATAAGCACATCTTGTATGTTCATTGCACATATTTCATGACTATGATCATTTCAATCAAAGTTGAGGAAAGTAATAGTTTTCAGTCACACTACAACCTTAACACAATAATAATCATCCAACTGCTTTACTTTTTTAATAATCATCCACATAAACCATATATAATCCAATCTTTCTTCACTATCATTGTGCATAATCATGTTAACCATTTCTCTAAGCCACAACCTTTGAACAACTTCAAGAGTTAGCTTAATCTCTGGTTCAACCAAACAAATAAATTCAGTATCTATCTCTTTCGCCATATCTCAAGTACTCCCATTTTCCTATTAAAGAACATTAGTTTACTAGTTGAATGAAAGTGAGTATCAAATGCATCTTTCTTTCTTGTTGTACTTTATCCATTCTTTTGCGGTAGATCTTTTTTTCGTCTCAAATGTAAGTATTTTGTAGATGCTAATTTATGTCTTTTGTCACTTCCTCAAGTTAAATTTTAAGAATAAATTTATTGAATATTAAAGAAGTGATTACAATCTCCCTAGTAGGAAACTAACTTCTATTAGTGAGTTCTAAATAACTAGCAATAGAACCAAAACCTACACACATAATCTTAACATGTGATCCAGTGTACCATACGTTGAATACTACGGTGAACCCGGATACGCACAATAATCATAATCATGACTTCTAACATAGACTTTATTAGAAATGAAAGAGTGTTTAGGGAAAAGGGAATACAATGTATATGTAGTGGGGAAAAACTAGAGCATTTTAGGGGTACAGTAGTTTAGTAGTACACTCGAATCTACAGTATCTTAGGTACAAATCTATATTTCATTTTGATCTCAATTTCTACAAATTATATGTGGCATTTTTATCATAAACATAGAAAACCTGCCCAAAGGAGGAAACTCCATTCTATCACACCATGACAATTGACAACCATGATTCTTTTTCACAAACTAAAATTTTGAGTGATGTGGGGGTGGAAGGAGATGGGCATACATCTTCTTTAGGACAATAATGGAGGTTAACTCTAAATAACTAGCACAAAAGAATATAAGGGAGGTTTAAGGTGAAAATTAATCCGCAAGATTTGATGCACAGGGCAGCTAACTCACCAGCTTAGAAACCCTTTAGATTATCTCAAAATCCTCTTGGCTAGGGCTGAGCAAATATCAGAAGAAACCGAACCAAGCCGAATCATATGAAGCATAACGGTTTGGTTTTCAAGTACTCCGGTTCAGTTTCGGCTTCGGTTCCGTAGTTTAAACCGGCTAGAAAGTGAATCAAACTGATAAACATCAATATTTTTTTTAATTGAGAAACATAGTTAAAACACTTATCTCTTTTCTTTCTTATCTCTCTTTCTATATTTATAACTAAATCCCACAACCTCATTACCATCTCTTTAAGAGCATCTCCTAAAGTACCTTAATACCTTGGTTGAAAAAAGGCCAAATCCAAGGTAGTGAGGCTCTATTTCTTCCTACAGTACCTGACTTGGATTTTAAATAAGTGCATAACACTTGGGTGCCTGTTTGCTTTAATATAAGGGCGCATAACACTTGGGCGCCCAAATTATTTATAAAAAAAATTAGGCTCCTAAGTCTTAGAACATCTCCAACATAGTGGTATGCTGCTAAGGTTTTCCCATACTCTTGCAAAAAACCCATCCAACAGGAGTATGGTGTTCAGCATACTCACCTCTATACCTCTCCAAAGTATGCAAATCTAGAACTTGGAGAGTGGTATGCGCATACTACTTTTGTGGGTCCCCACAACTATTTTTTCTTTTCCTTTCTTTTCCCTCTCTAATAAAAGAATATTATAGGTCCCAATTTTTAATAAAAATCTCCTCTCTCTCCTAAAATAACATTGTAGGACCCAATTTTAATATAAAAAAACTGAATTTAGAGAGAAATCTGTTGTAGCCAAGTGATATGCTATTCCGGATACTAGTATCCAAAACCTTAATAGTATACCGTCTTTGTTGGAGATGCTCTGAGGCGCCTGATAGATTGAAGCTACAAGATGAATCTGTTGGACCTCTCTTATCAAATTTCTTCCAACAAAATACTTCTCTTCAGGTCTCTCTCTCTCTCTCTCTCTCTCTCTCTCTCTCTCTATACACATTTATTTTGAATTTCCTTGGTGTAATTAAAGTAAAGGTATCAATCCAAAAATTTGTTACTTGTTAATTTAGGGTATTCACTTGATTTTGTAATTTTTTGGTGTATTTTAGGGTATTTTAAATTTTAAGCAATAATATGATTTTTTTGGTAAAAATTAGGGTATTGATTTAATTTGGATTTCATAGTGTTGAAACCAACAATTTTAACTCCTCTTGTATCCCAAAGTTTCACTCCAATGTGTTTAAATTAGGGTATTATGTGGAAAATGATGTTGAAAATGACGAACACGCGTTGGTGTTTGCTAAGAATTTGTCATTATGTTGTAATCATAAGAATTTGACACCCTCTGATTAATTTCAATACTTCATATTGCCCTGAGTATTGTGGTGGTCTTTATATAAATTAGTATGTATTTATTAATGCAGGATTTGATGATGTCGTTAGAGGAGGAAGAATATGACAGAACCAGTGATGAGGAGGAATCCAAATCCGATTATAGCGAAGATCATGTTTCCCAATTGTGTTTTTTATCGGGAAAAAAGTAAAAAAATGATTTTGAAGAAGTCGTCAATATCTCCACTGAACCTCCTCCACCTCTTCTGCAAAATTATGAAGCACGTGACTTTCGGCAACTCACACAACCGGATGGGAAGGGTCATTTGTCCAAATCAATTGGTACTACATCGGTAAGTTGAAATAACGCAAATTAGTAAATTATTGGTTTTATACTTATTTCAAAGTATTTACTTCTGGTAGAATTTAATTTAGATATTCTTATTTGTGTTTATTAATGCCTTTACAGGCTCGAGATGGATTTAAATGTAGATCAGTATTAGTCAAGCTCCGTGAAGTATACTTAATACTTATAAAGGTACCTCACTTGAAGCAAAGATTAAAGGCTACCAATTTGATGAGTTTATTTGATTGTAAAATTGGGAATGGAGACAACCAAGTAATTTTTGTGATGATTAAGCGTTGGTGGCCAACTACTCACACATTTCACCTACCTTGTGGAGAGCTAGGGATCACTCCTAGAGATTTTACTATGCTTACCGGGATAGGTTTCGAGACAGGAGAGCCGATGAAATTTGATACGGCATACACGAATTACGGTAACGCCGTAAGAATTTTTCTTGATATGATGCCTATAGATTATGAAAAGGGATGCATCAGCTTTGATCACCTCCGAACTTACCTTAACCATACCAGAGTAAACATCAAAGATCCCGCTAATGCTAATACAATCATTAGAGCATTTATGCTATTGTACTTTGGAGGTGTCTTATTTAGGAACTCGAAGATCTGGGCTCGACTAGAGTTGGGAGGCCCAATTGCCATTTTGGAAAATAAGGCTTATACGATAGACTTCGGTTCCGCTATATTAAAGCATCTCTACTACTGGCTTGATCAAGCATCGAGGCAGGAGGTGAATACATCGGCGGCCTTTTCCAATTGATCGAGGTAAAATATTTTTAATTAATAGTTCTAGTTATTTATTTTTTTAGAATTCAAGATTATTTGGATAATTAAATTTGTTTTTTATCTTCTTCAGTATCATTGCTACGAGTATTGTCAGATAGGCCATCATATCTTGATAGATAATCGGTTAGATGAATTTTGGCCAAGGATGTCAGCCTGGTAAACTAAAAGACAAAAATTTATGGGAAATAAGGCAAAGCATAATCTAGCACTGATGAGGCAACAACTGGATTTGCGTACAATCAATAACATGCAATTCAACCCCTTTAGAAATATGAAAAATACACTAAAGAAGGAGGTAATCATCGCCGGTAATATCAGTCGTAAAAGAGTACTCCTGCAATCCCCATTTGGTGGATACGAGTGGTATCTTGGGGACCGTTGTTAGGCACAACTAGAGCATTGTACAGTGTCGTACGACCCTCCAGAGAAACTTCATTGCTTCTCGACTTTTGATGTGGTTCGTTCCCTCCGAGCAGCGGGCTGGATTAAAGCAGAACATTATATTGTGGGTCACCATGTCAACTATGATGCATATTGGAGACTTGTTTCACATGGTCTACTCATGTCAGATATTGCGAGGTCTGGAAACATTGACATCCCAGGTCTTGGTGCTTTGACAGGCGGATTTACCTTTCCACATCTTGAGTTTCCCACTGTAGATTTTTCTACTCCAGAGACACAAATCCCTCTCCCACAGCTTGGTGATTACCCTGGATGGATTATGGAGTTAGGGTACCATATGGGACCACGTGGCATACCATTCCCTCTATTGCATCTACCTCTACTATAGGACATTAGATTTGGAGGCTCGACGCCTTCATAACGAGAGTTGTATTACACATTTAACAGTAGACTTGAGACGTGTAGAGGGCCGTCTTTCCCAATTGAATGATAATTTAGATGGAGAAGTATGTTGGTTAAACATCTTATGATATATTTTTTGTTTATTTAATATTTATAGTTTTAATTAATATTGATATTCCCATTTTGTATGTATCAGGGGATTGTAGTCGATTGGGAAGATGATGAAGGTGAAGCGATAATATCTCAGGCAGGGACTTCACGAGGGAGGGGTTCACGGGGGAGGGGTTCGCGGGGAAGGATATTTGAAGGTAGGGCCGATCCTCCCCGACGATCAAGACATACGTGGGGAAGGACATCTTTTGTTTAGTATTATATGGATGTTGTATGGGTATTGTATGGGGATCTTGTGAGGTTGGATGATTTTTAGTTGTTTATAGTTTTCAATGAAATCTTTTGTTTTTGTTATCTTGTGTTATGCAATTTATAGAAAGCATCTTCATATGCAATTTACAATTTACAATTTAGAAGTAACATATTATGTTATGCAATTTACAAGTATCATCTTGTGTTATATTCTTCATAGTTTTCATTGTAATTTGCACGGTTCCAGGAAAAAAAATTTACTCAGCAAAACAGGTGCCCAAGACATAGGCGCCTAATTTTTTTTCAATTAGGCGCCTGTTTTGCTGAGTAAATTTTTTTTTTTCTAACGGTTATATTTGTTTCAAATGGCTATATTTTGTTGGTAACGACTATATTGGGTCCGTAACGACTATAAATTTTGAAGAGATTATATAAACCAAATATGGAAGCTCATATTATCCACAAATCAATTTTGATATTCTCTTAGTTAAATTTTAGTGTTGTGTTCCATATCCGATGAATTTCGAGGTGGTTCTTGATGTTTTCATCGATTCTTCATCCGAGGAGGAAGAGGAAGAGGATATCGAGCAATCTTCAGCCAATTATAGTGATGATGACGTTATTGATGAGATTAAGCTAGAAATATTGTGAAATCAAGCTGAAATTGAAGAATTAGAAGAGGTAAAATATTGAAGAACCCGTGTCGGTTCAGCTGCCGGGCATAAAACCATAAATCACTCACGTATTTTCTATAATAAGTTACTTATGCACGACTACTTCCATGATAAAAATGTTTACGGAAGTAAAAATTACCGTCAAAGATTTTGTATGAGCCGAGGAATTTTCGATCGTATTTCGAATACAGTGGTTGCTTATGACATGTTTTTCGCTCGGAAGCTGAATTGTGCAAATGTTTTGGGTTTATCGCCTCATCAAAAACTTACGGTGGTATTCTGCATGTTTGAATTAGGAGTGTCGGAGGACAGCTGTGATGAATATGCTCAGGTTACAGAGAGCAGAACAATTGAGTCCCTTACGAGATTTTGCAATGCCAAGATTGCACAATTCGGTGTGAAGTATTTGAGAACGCCAACTCCGGATGATATAAAATGGTTGTTGTATATTGCCGAGAAGCGTGTAATTCCTAGCATGCTAGGTAGTTTGAATTGCATACATTGGGAGTGGAAAAATTGCCCCACAGCTTGGGCAGGTTAATACACGGGGTATAAGAAAATACCAACAATCATTTTGGAAGTGGTGGCATGTCATAATTTATGGATATGGCATTGCTTTTTGGGAATGTATGGCTCCAACAACGAAGTAAATGTTCTTGATCAATCACATCTCTTTCAAGATCTTTGTCTTGGTCGCTCTCTACCTTGTAACTTTAAAGTCGATGGAAAACCATACGACATGGGATACTATTTGGCGGATGGTATATATCTGAAATGGGCAATGCTTGTTCAAACCTTACGATTTCCCTGAGGTAATGCAAAGAAATATTTTTCCAAACAACAGGAGTCATATCGAAAACACGTAGAACGAGCTTTCGGTGTGCTTCAATCTCGATTTGCAATTGTGAAAGGTTTGGCAAGAAGTTGGTCAACCAAAAACCTCAGTAAAATAATGTAAACATATATAATTATGAATAACATGATCATCGAGGAAGAACGCAATAGGTACGGAGTAAGCTTATTGACCGAGCATTTTGTCCTAGACCCTCAACCAATTGACTTGAATCGGGAAGATGTCACTTTACAAGGATGCATTGCGAAGTACGATACGATGACAAGTTCGGATAAGTATATGACACTTCGAAATGATCTTATTAAGCATTTGTGGAAGCATCAGAGAAACAACTAGCATTTTCAATTATTTGTAATTTTTATGTAAACGTAACTTTATTTCAATTCTATGTAATTTCATCCAAGCATTTTATGAAATATATTTAAAAAATTTATTTTAATTTCAATATAAATTTAAATAGAAAATAATTAAAAAACTAAACTTTCTCAAAAAAATTATATTATTTAAAATTACCAAACTTCTTAAATCCAAATGAACTTCTTAAACAAGGTTTTTAAACAAAATATACCAAACTTCTTAAAAAAGGTTTTTAAACAAAGTACAAGCAAACTTCTTAAATAAAAATCACTATAATACTACCAAACTTCAGCTATAGCATCTTAGACATTATTATTAGCATTAAAGATTCTCGCCATAACCGCATTATGTTGTGCCACCCAATAAATCCTTTGAGTATCGTCCAAAGTAGACATGTCCGTCGCCATCACATTTTGATCATTTTGGGCTTGAAATTGAGTTTCTAAATTTACCACGGCCTTTATCTTCCTTTCTTTTAACTCCATTATGCGAGCATCTCTCTCTTCCTTATTCTTATCTCTTTTAGATATATACTATTCTTTCTTCTTATCTTTCTCAGCAACATACTCTTCTTTCATTTTCTCTATTCGCTCAAGCGACTAATAAGTACATTTTGGCCTTCAATGAGAAGATTTTGCCTTTTTTCATTCTTTTCTTCTAGTTTAGCACTTTTGATGCCGTCGGGACGTTCAGCCTCTTCATTCGTGATAAAAACAAGAGAGTCGGTATTTGAGCTAACAGGTATGTCAGGTGTTGACGAAGTAGACATTCTAGGGCTAAAATTTGATGTTTGCTTCATTTGCACATTGCGAGCTAAAATGTCTGGGTGTTGGTCTTGCAATATTTTCCAACATTGATAACAACTAAAAACTTCATAAGCTTTTTTAAACAGCCATTTGCCTTTGCCACGTGCTACATAAATTGTTTTGGCGGCATAGTCTTATAAAATAGATTAAAATAATAATAAAAATGTATAAATTTGGTAAAAAGAATTTATAATTTATTAGAAATTAAATGCAAATGTTGAATTACTTACCAAATTTCTTTGTTGCATACCGCCTATTGGACCTTGCATCACATTTTTTAAACAAATCCCATAAACCTTGCAAGCATGATTCATATTTGACCAACGATTTTTTAAAGATAAAACTGTACGCTCAACCCGCTCACTATCCTATGGATAAAAATCATGAAATACATCCAAAACTGAGTCCTAAAAAATATTAATTTGTTGGTTGTTACTTTTGATTATATCCTCCGAGACATGAACCCAAACTTTTGCTAGATTTTTGTTTTGAATACCCATCCATTTAAACAACTGAGACCCCCCCCCCCCTCTATTGATATTTTTCTTGGTCGAGCATGGTTTGCCCTTTTTCTTTTTGTCCATCAACAACCCCACATCTTCAGATTGAGATAAGTCAACCGATTGAGTATTATGTGATTGAGATAATTAAGATTGTGAGGGATTGGCGAATGAAGAAGGATGTTAGAATTGAGTGGGAATAACGAATTGAGAGGGTTGTCCCCAATTATTGGGTGCTATGAACGGATGAGAGGCTTGTACCCAATTGTTGGGCGAGTTAAAAGATTGAAAGGGTTGGGATTGAGATGATTGAGGTTGAAGGGAATGAGTGAATTGCAACCAATTAGGTGCAATCTTTCTCTTGCGTTGTATTCGAAGAATAATAATTTTCATATATATAGAATTAATAATCATGAAAAACTTAAAAACCTAGAATATAAAAATCTAGAAAACTAAAAGGGATGTGGTAAAATTAAACAAGAGCTTACCTTGAGAGATCAACCTTGAATAATTTCAAACCTTATTTGATCCCAATAGAGTAAAGGAGAGTTGTAGTGCAATTGGGTATGGTTTTTATTTAAGTGGTGAAGAGAGGGAAATAATTTTTGGAAAATTGGTGAAGAGAGGGAAATGACTTGGTTTTGAAAGCTCCCACGAATATAGTCAAGGAAATAGCCACATAAGAGTTGGGTGCCTAATTAAAAAAAATAACATAGGAGCCTAAGCCTTAGGATCATGTTTAAAAATAGAACAGTGCGCCCAACACTTGGGCGCCCAATCGCGATGTAAAAAAGAAAGGCTGAGTCTTGGATTCCAAGACTCAGCCTTGCTTTTTGAGACTCAAATCCATGGTCGTGAGGCACTGTTGGATGAAGAAAATCCTAGGTGGCACCTTGGAATCCAAGGTAGTGAGGCACTTTAGGAGATGCTCTAAACATACCCACCTCTGTAAAATTATATCCCTCTTTCTCTAAAACCCCCTCTATAAAGACTTATCAATCCCTCATCTCTCTCTAAATTAATCACAGCCCCACCCATATCTCTCTAAATTGATCACAACCCCACCCATATCTCTATTTCTTCACTTTTAGTTCCTAAAAAAATTAACTTCTTCAAAAGCATACCCACAAAAGGACGAAAAAGATGATTTATATTTTGGTGTGTTGTAATTGAATATTTAGCATAAAAATATTGATCTATGTAGCATTAATGGTGGGTGTGGGTTTAGATGAAGATTAGGAGAGAAGCAAACATCTTTGGGTTGGGGTTTTGGTGTGGGTTTACATTAAGTAGAGAAAAGCAAGAAAACATCAATGTAACATTAATGGCAGTTATGGGTTTATAATGAAGATTTCCCCTTTAAGAGAGAAGGAAGCATCTCTCCACTTTAATGTCAAATCTATGTAAAAAAAATTGAATTGGTTCGATTTCAATTTGATGCGATTTACCTTATAAAATTTTTGGTCGGTTTGGTTTCAGTTGAGATCTAATCGGCTCGGTTTCGATTCTTAATTTTAGGAATCGACTTAGGTCGGTTCGGTTTTGGTTCAGGCTAAAACCTGACCCAAACTGACCCATGCTCAGCCCTACTCTTTGTTTATTATTGCTAGCTGCTTTATTGATAGGCCTCTACGCTCTCCTCCATTCTGCATTATACATCAACTGTATGACCATACTCTAATACTTGACAAAAATGATATTTGTATGTATTTTTCTTCAGAGATACTCCTGATATATGCCCAATTTTTCAGCTTGCCATTTCATAAATGACCGAACTGAAATAGATTTATATAAATATATTTGAACTTCAACCCTTGCTACCATATCATAATTTGCAACTGAATAGCCCAACTTTCAATATTTTCTACGCACATATACTAAGTCATGTCTGTTCTTGGGCTTTCAATGTCAATGGATCGGATGGATGCAAAATATGAATCTGATCCGAAGTACAATCGGCATAATCCAAATCCAATTTGAATCTATATAAGAGATGTCACATTCGAATCCAAACCTTATTTGGATATCCAAATCCAAATTCTAATAATTTAAACTTCTTTTTTAATTAATTACCCCAATAATTATTTATAAAGAGGAAGCCCAAATCAAAGAAGATTCATACCTCATAATATATTTATAGATACAGTGGAAATTTAACTTAATAATATCTTTACGCCTAAACTAAATTAAGTGCATTTTTGCTATTATTCAAGTTTATTGTTTTCTCCGTTTGGCCAACTACATCTCGACAGGTCGACGAACCTAGTTTTGAAATCTCTTCCTCCTGACCGAGACATTCTTGGGGAGATAATTAGGGTCCCACACAAATTTTTATCTAGCTAGTTTCTTTATTTAGAAAAATTGTATTTACTTCACACTTGATTTCCCTTGGGCTAAAGAAATCCTCATCATAGCTCTGCAAGCTTAAGAGTGAGGACCTCGTTGCTGATCCAGACACGTAGCTAGGAGATTTGACTCCATTTTCTTAAGAGACACTAAAAAACTAAACACTCAAGTCTCACTCAATACCAACCACCCATCTCTATTAGATGAGTGGCTATCAAAATTGGTGATTTGCTATATAGGAAATGAGGTGGAAAATATTTTGGTCCTAGCTGCCCCACATCCTTTCTCTTCCCCTCTAGGTGGCAGACACGTCGTATTTCCCTCTCTCCTCCCCTGATTTTCAAATTCAAACAAATTGGTTCTCATATCATTCTCTCTCTCTTTTTCTCTCTCTTATCTTACTCTCTCTCTCATATCACTCTTTTGCCCATGCCATTCTCTCTATCTATCTTTCTTTCTTGCGATTTCTATGATTATAGGTAAAATTGGTCTCTCCAAAGAGCTGCAGCACCCACAGTGATAGAAGAAAGTAGCAGAAAACTCTTATTCCGCATGTATCTTATCACCCTTATCTCTTTCAAAGTTAGAGACAGACGTATACCTACTTTGTATGGAATGTTATGAAATTGTTAGGGTTAGTAATCCCCTGTGTAATCTAATTTTGTCTCCCTAGGCAATTTCTTTTTCATTGATTTCCTGCAGATGGGCTATGAGAGTGTATAAATTATCGGTAATGCGTCATTCGACAATGTTATATGCGTAAGTCTCAGCAGACACTAAATAATTATCGAAATTGACAATATTAGTTGTGCAATTCCTCATATGCACTATCGTAATTGTCGATCTTGACAATATTATATATAGAAGTTTTCAGACACTAACTACATTGTCGAACTCGACAATAGTATACATGCAAGTCTTCACATAAACAAGTATATTGTCAAACTAGACAATATTACTTATGTTTTCAGCTTGTTTTAGGTTACCTCGTACGTTGTAAGCATGTTTTGTTAGGGCATGACAATTTCATAGGATTTTACTTCTGTTATTTCAGGGGCCTGACAATGTGCGCGTTTTACCATGGAGGAGGCAGAGATTTACGATAGTATCTATATCCCAGTTTCTTCACCAACTCACAAAGATATCTATCCAGCACTACAAGAAGTTGAAGCAAAAGAAGCGAGGCAAGCTAAAATTGAGTGGGAATTAGAATTTGAACGACTAGAAAATTAGTTTTGGGCAGAGCAAGATTTAACACATTTTAATTCACTGCGTAAGAGGCCTGATTACGATTCTTCTGAGGATTCTTCAGATGAGTGACAAAGGGGTCAATATAACTGGGAAGAATGTCAATATAACTAGATTTTTAGATAGGAGAATTAATGTGTTAGAAGTTTGTGTTGTACAATAAGTTTTTGTGAGGTGATTGTTTACATTTTGTATTCCCTCTTTTGTAGCATGTGATGTAATGAAGGCTTTTGAAATAAAATGAACAAGCGTTCGACTTAAATTGTGCTTGGTTTGTAATATTTTGTTTAACTACTTGCAACTCACAATCGTTTATTTTATGCGTCAACTTGTCATTGAGATCGATAATGGATGACTCCATAGATGAAAATTGGATAAAAGTTATTCATGGCGAGTCCCCAGAAAGATCTAAAAATGAACGTATTGTAGACCCGCTATTGGCAGAAGCCCAATACGAGGGTTAATATTTAGATATTGTTGAGAACGCACGTCTGTAGTACGAATGATATGGAAAAGGGCAGGGTTTCTCCACCAAGATACACAATTCTACTAAGCGTTTGAGATCGAATGATATAAGTAAAGCCCACTTTTGTTGTATGAGCAATGGCTTTTCAAAGAAAAACCTTGGGATAGATCAAGAGACTAGCGACATAACTGGCAACAGAAGATCATCTGATAAGTGTAGGTGTAAAGTAATGATGAACATTAATTAAAATACTAAAATAGGCAAATATGTTGTCACAAGTTTTACTGATATCCATAACCATAAACTCGTATCTCCACGAAATCATCATCGTATGATGGTTAAAAGATTCTTTCTAGAAGCAGCTAAAAACCTTACAACGACATTTGAGCTACAGAATATTCCGTTGAGCAGGGTCCCAGTATTGTTCACAGATAAAACCTTCAACAAATGGGATTGTTACAACCACAATGCTAAAATAAATAAGGAATGACTAGTCAGAGGAGATGCACAAGCCGCGTTGGAGTGGTTTAGGAAGAAACAAAATGAAGATCCGATATTTTTTTCAATATAGAATTAGATAAAGAGGACCGAGCACTCTTTTTTTTTTGGATTAATGGACGTTCATGGTGCGTATACAAGGTATTTGGAGATGTCATTACCTTTGATATAATGTACCGGGTCAATGTTTACAAGATGCCCTTTCCTCCGTTTACAGGAATAAACAACCACTACCAAACAATTCAATACGGATGTGCTCTACTAAGAAATGAGCAAGAAAACACATTTGTATGGTTGTTCCATACTTGACTGAAGGCAATGAACTACAAAGACCCTGTTTCAATTATCACTGATCAAGATGCAGCTATGGCCGCCGTTATTCCCAAGGTAAAGAGTAGTTCAAATTGGACATGCTAGGTATATTTTTTATTTAACATATTGGTCGACAATATATTTTTGAGTACAAGCATGTATCGACATTTTAATGTCGACCTCAGCTTCTGATTGACAATATCATATATTATTTAGTTTTTCCCTTCATTCTAAGTTTTGGTTTATTTCCAGGTCTAACCCAGCACCAGACATCGATTTTGTCTATGGCACATCACAAACAAATTTCCTAAGAAAATTGACCATGCTTATCGGGAACCATCTACATTCAAATAAGATATCAATTCGATAATGTACAACACATATGAGGCCGTAGAGTTTAAAACCAGGTGGATGGATCTAATGAAGAAACTTAAATTTGATGATAATTTTTGGATGTAAGGCATCTTCAATATTATAAATAGATGGATATCGTTACAGAATCGGTCAACCTTTTTTGCTGGCATGAGCAATACAGGACGGAGTGAGTCTACAAACAACTTCTTTAATGGTTGGTTGCCAATAACAACTGGGTTATAAAGTTTTTTGACCAAGTATGAGGCTGCCCTTTTAGAGGTATATGACCGAGAAAGTGGAGAAGACTTTGCATCAAAACACATATATCGTAAAGTTGGTCCTTATCAAGCTCTACTCAAAGATATTGCAAAAACTTACACAAGAACAATGTTTCACAAACTTCAGGATCAATTTGACCAGGTTTTCCGCTTCGTTGTAATATAAAGAAACGTAGAATGTAACCTTCGACAACTTACAGTGAAGTCCCATTGTGGTCGTACTGAATTATTTGAGCTAAATATAGACTTAAATAAGCTAATTGGTAATTGTGGATGTAAATTGATTGAGCATGTTAGACTCCCATGTTGTCACATCCTAAAGGTTTTCTCAAAATACGACATTCTTAAAATACCTGAAGCATTCATTATGATAAGGTGGACGATTGGTGCAAACAAGTTTTCAATGTCATATGATGAAAGTCATTTGGTAGGAGAAAACTTATGACATCCCTTACGCCATAGCCACCTATCCCTTCGTGCATCAAACTTATTCAAAAGGGCCTCAAAAACGAAAGAAAGTTTTAAATTTACGGTTTTGAAGCTAGAAATGAATGAGTCTTACCTTGATCACTACGATGAGTCTTTAACACAGACAAATGCATTATAACAAAATATCTCAACTTCTTTAACAGATTCTATAATGTCTGAAACTTTCATTTTAAACTATCTCGTTACTCAAACCAAAGGATGAGCCAAGACTGATCACAAGAAAGGAGGGGATGGAAGAGGCTATTATGAAGAAGAAGATAACATGCAAAAGTTATGGAGTACTCGACAACCATGACAAACGGACATGCCCACTTCACAAAATGAAGATAGTGGAATCAAGTAAGTACATATTCGACACTATGCATAAACGTCATATTCTTTGTGATTTCTCTATAATGTGTTTCCCATGCATTTATCCCGTATTTACAATCATAATAAATTCGATGTAGAGGACAATAATGGGGATTTTGTTCAACTGTTGCAAGAGAATACCGACAACCAAAACATCTAGGAAAACATAAGGAGTTGATGTGGCACCAATTTGTATTTGATTCTAATAAATCTGTATTTGATTATTATTGTTGGCGAGGGATTATTGTGTTAATTCAACATTTAGTTTGGATTATATTTGGAATTTAGGACAATAGCAATACACTATTTGGAATTTATGGATTGTTGTACTTTATGTACTCTCTATAAATTTGTAGAAACCTTAACGTAACTAAGAATGGTACGCATGCAGTATTTTATTATGCATGTAATATTATCGAACATGCAGCATTAAATTATCGATTTATCAACTAGTTCGACAATAATTTAACTATATTGTCAATTTTGATAGTATTATAAATGCATAACTCCAATTATACTTGGTAATTATCGAGCTCGACAATATTATATATGCATAATTCCAATTATATTGTCATAATTGTTGAACTCGACAATATTATATATTGCAAGTAACCATGTACACTACCATTATTGTCAATTTCGACAATATATTATATTGTACCTCTAAAATATTCTTCACAACCAATATGTAGTTACTTTGAACAGTCAGAATTGAGATTCATATATAACAGTGAGCCAATAGACCTGTGTATACTACAAAAAATGGGATATACAGACACTTGTTCACAAAAAATTAATCAACAAGGGGCACTCTTGCAAAAACTGGGATATACAAACACTTATTAACAACCCTATACATAAAGGGGTATATAATGGTTATCCAAAGGATAAGAGTTCCGTCATAAACCAACACATATCATGTCATTCAATTGATACCCTTTTACATTGTGTTCTCTTAGTAATGCCTTGAAGGTCCTATTCCTCACATCTAAATACCTCATCAACTGTTCTTTCATAAAAGAAAGTCGGTAAAATTTCATAACCATAGAAAAAAGTGGAAACTGGAGGCATTAGTGCATCAAACCTTGGAAACAAACAAACGTAATATTTATCCACCCCAAACCAAACCACCAGTACTTGTATCCATAAAAGGTTCTGGAACCCCTCTTCATTTGACGTAGTATTTTTTTTTTGTACCCAAAAAAGGGGTAAGAATGTATATGCCTCAATGTGGCTAATGAAGACCACAACCATCTCATAGCAAGTGGATAGTAAATGTGCCATATGCCTATACTCCATATGTTGATGAAAAATAAAAATGTCTGAAACAAATGTTCATACGCCTTCTCACTGGATGGATTGAATGGTATACCCAATGTCTAGCTGAAGACACTCTTCCAAAATGTGGGGTCCTTGGTGAGAAAGGACTTAAATGTTTTCATTACATCCTAGAATCTATGCTGACTCTGATGTTGAATCGCTGCCAGAACCCTAAAAGTAGAATTGTTATCTGTGATATAGACGCCATAAACATCTAAAAGATACTTTGCCCACGGTTGGAATATAACTTTTTCTAACTTCTCCTTCTTAGCCATATTCTTCCTCCTAGCAATGATGACATTTTCAAGAGTTATCCCCGTGGAAACCAAGTCTTCTTGATAATCTCCCTTGGGTCCTTATAGTGCTATTGTGAAGAATCTTTCATTCTAGTCAAAAAGATCTTCAAAAGTTGGGTCCCTCATGTCTTTCATCCCTTTACTCGCAAGTGCCTTCTTCAATGATTGGCGCCAAACCTCCTGCAACAACAACAGTTCAGGTACTTAGATGTCCCCCATGTCTTCAAAAGTTGGGTCCCTCATGTCTTTCATCTTCTGCATATATCGTAGCTTCTTTCTTATACTTAGATGTCCAGTTTAGTATCTGTTCCAAAGACATAAAAAATATGAGCATCCAGTTCAGGTAATTGAATAATTATTGATTATTGTCAAATTCGGTAATACTATGTTGTATAAGCAAACACAAATTGTCGAGGGTGAACTAAATCGACAATTACTTTAGTTGTAATTGACGATACATAGGTTAACCGATAATATTAACACGTCACTGCTACCATAACCAAACAAATATTGACCACGAAATCCAAATTGAATGCAACATCTGATTTACATACAAAATACTCAAGTGCTACACAAAATTAAACCTAAATAAAGTCGGTACTATCAAACCCAGCCAAGAGATATTCTATTTTTGGATAATCAAACACAAACTCCAATTCACTAACTAAAACTAATTTCATTTATTTTGAATGACGTACAAAATCTTCTTTTGCAACCAACTTCTACTTAAGTTCCTCATGCGCAGACAATAAGTCGTCATACTCCTTTGCTAGGTTTAGATCTGTCATAGGCTGATATGATTGGAAGATAGATAGCTGTTCAAAATACGTAGCACAAGAAAAATGTTACCAAAGTTAGAAATAATGCAGCCACAAACCAATAGAAGTGCAGGTAAACTCACAGGTGTAGCTGGTGGAAGTTGAAAGTCTATCTGCTCCATCAAAAGGGCATTGACCGCTTTTAGTGACTTATTTTTTTTAGACTGTACACATTTACAAAATAATTACACCACATGCAAGAATGATTAATGGATCCCAATAAGTAATTATGGGTTATTAACATCTATACACCACATTACCTTTTTATTCAACTCAACGGATAAAATCTCATTACAGTCTTCAAGGCCATATTTTTACCTTAGCTCTGCCTCCAAACTTGTATTTTTTTCTCATAAATTCTTGCACTCCAATATCTACAAACAAATTTATTATTACGAACATCAGGTTTTTGAATAAAATAATCAATGGAGGGGATAACGACATATGCCTAAGACCTTACCTTCGTATCCAACTGCCCCGGTAGATCTGCGTAAACTAGTACACATTGCTCATCAAGTACACACTTTAGTTGCATGTCCTCCTTTATTTGATCAATGGATTCTCTCAGCAAATTATATTCCCTTGTCTGAGGTGAAGATGAGATGAAACAATTATTCTATAACCCAAATAAAACTACACATGTTAAATTCAAAATTGTCGACCCACTGGGAATTCGACAATTTTCTAGTATGACTTACTGATCTCGACAATATTACATATAGATGACTTCACAAACCACTGCCATAATTATCGAACTCGACAATATTATATATTCTTAACTTCACATACACTGTCATAATTGTCGAACTCGACAATTAGATATAAGAATAACTTCACATAAACATAAACATTAAGTTGCATGCAGATAATGATAGCAATATACTAGCTGCTGGTATTACTAACCTTCTCTTTTAGGGTCTCTGCTAGCTTTATGTTGGCTTTAGACTCTTTATCTTCCTTAAACTTCTAAAGCTCATTATTTAATGCTGTGATTTCTAATCTAACCCACCAGATTTACTCCATATTGGCATGGTATCAAAGGCATTTGGAGACAGAGTGGCATGCTCATTGAGCTACAAAAGTGATTTGCGAAATGAACAAAATATTAGAGAATAAATATTAGGAAATAAAATTTATGAAGTGAATAGAATATAAGGGAAGTTAATCAAATTTGTCGTAAGATGTACTAACCGATGCATCATATTGTTCACCAACATCAACATTTTGGTCCACGGGGGTGTCACCATCTCCATTGACACATGCTTCATTCCTTCGATCTATTCCAAATGACCCAACATCATCATCTACAGCCAAGTCAACAGTAATGGGATAGATCGTCGTCCACGAGACAGTGGCAAACCACTCTGAGTATCCCTCCATACATACTGGAGGCCCCTCTCATACCCTCCACCCCCTTTCAGCCTTCTTCAATACCCAATCCTTCCACTTCTTCGCAGAGAAGAAATCAACCCACTCATACTTAGGGTTGTATTTTCTTGGCTCTTCTAAGATCCATAGGTTGGATACCTCTGAATACAATGGCTTTGTGGGGATGCCTTATTCTTAAGAGAACTGCCGCACAACCCTATTTAGGTAGTAGGGCTGAACATGGTCAGGACTTGCTAACGCACCATAGAAATAGGTGATATCCTTGAACACATGTGCAGAATCCCTTTTATCTCTATATGGGTCCCATATAACCTATGTAAAAAATGAGTCAAATGTGTTATGTTAAGAACAGTCTAAGAGACGGGAAATACACCTAAAGAAGAAATTGTGCAAACACCAAATAATTATTGAATATGCAGTATTAAATTGCCAATTTATCTAGTAGTTCGATAATAACTTAACTATATTGTCAATTTCGACAATATTATATATGCATGACTCCAATTACACTTAGAATTTGTCGAGCTCGACAATATTATATATTCATAACTCCAACTACACAGCCATAATTATCAAACTCGACAATATTATATATTACTTGTTTCCATATACACTACCAATATTGTCGACTTCGACAATATGTACTTACATATTGGCTGTGTATGTAAGAATATAATTGTGACCAATAGACCTCTGTATCCTACAAAAAAAATAGTTCATCTAATCAACTTAAATCCTCGACTTTATAATTGTCTAATGCTTACCTAAACTTTAGTAAAGCTGGACCCCCGTATCCATCCATAACAGATCCTCCCCATTTCCAAAAAATCTAGTACTCGTATGGAATCTATCTCCTTTGGTATCCCAGCAAGCTTTAGGAAATGCGCAAAGATCCACGACTACATGTATATAGATAAACAAATCAAATTAGTTAACAGGTTCATGCATATATATACAACAGTAGTAAAGGAGTATGGAAATCACCTCGAGTAGCATGGTACAACATGCAAATTGCCTCCCATCATCTCGAGATGCTGCACCGAGATTATGATACATGTGTGTCAGAACTATTGATCCCTATGACCACCTCTTTGCCACTTTTTCCTTGACAAACAAGTCAAGATACCGTGCGCCGACTTTAGTGCCCTTTTTCATGAGAAATAAAAAGGAACCAAGGACATATAACATATACGCTCGAGCAGCAGACCTAGCTATTAACCCTTTCCTCTTGGCTGCTACAATAGTAACATCACTGATAACCTTCTCCAATTTGTATGCATAATGCTCTCTTAGTTTCTCAGTAACAAAGAATTCCCAGTACCACCAGCTTTCAAAGTCTTGAATCAATTTAAATATAGTAAAAGATTCTTCTGGAAAACCTCGAGAAGCCTAGGGAAGCCCCAAGTACCGCCAATTACCGTGGTATTACCATCTGTACTAAAGCCAATCAATTGTACCACTTCATCCAAAATTTGAGTCGTCTCCCCCCATTTGAAGTGGAAACTAATAGTTTTCGATTGCCAACATTCGACAAAAGCATAAATAATCCCGGAGTTATAAGAGTCATTCAACTTAACCAAATCATGGACCATTTGTGGTTCCCTTGTAAGATTTCGCATTGACGGGTGATGGTGAACTAGGCACGCCTTCTCTTGAACAATAACATTGATTATGTTAAAAAATAATGATATTACCATATAAAATGTAACTATTTAAATTAGTAATTGGAATAACAAATAATACTTAAATAATATATCTGCCCTAGCGCAATCGACCTCGCTCTATGGAACTTAAAGCTCCTGAGCAAGCTATTATCAAGAGAGACTACATCTTCGTTGTTTGCAGCCCCCTCGCCTTCACAATTACCCCCAGCACTGCGTTCATAATTCCCCCCATCACTAAGAATATTAACATCAGAATCAGTTAGGAGTGTTGGTTGAGCTTCCAAAGTAGCTTGGGCAGACTCACTCTGAATTTCAGAACCCATAGAAATCTGAGCCTCATCACCATCTTTAATATGATCCATTGTATTAGCTCTACTGTGTTGATGAACACCCTCATTCGAAGTTTTAAAGTTAGAGGATTATTCAACAGTATTTGGAGGAACCATTGTTCTCTTCTTAACAGTTTTTCTCTTCCTCTTATATGTTTTTGCATATTCAAAGTCTGGATATTCCGGGTCAACTCTATCCAACTCTCATTTTCTTCTATTAGAAGTTGTAGGAGGCACTTTCTCTTTCATTGTGCACCTGTACACAATTTTATTAGTCAAAGTCTCAATGCAATATTGTTGCAATCGACAATATTACTGTAGTGGCGTGCTTTCCTAAAGGAAAATCTTCGCTAATACAATTTATAAGGAAAATGCAATAAAAGGCTAAACAAACAATATTTTACATAGAAAACTCAGTAAAAGCTGAGAAAAACCATGACCTCGAGGAGGATTTTAATGTTGAATCTAATAAGATGCTAGTTATTACAAGTTTTTGGAGTGATAGTAGGGTTAAGAAGTAAGGATAATAGAGTTACGTATTCCCAGGCTTGAATAATCTATTCTTTGCCTGTATTTATAGTAGATACATGTAGCTTACAAAAAGACAAAAATAGTCTTCTATTCTGGGGGGAGAGGGCAAACTTCGCGGATCTCTAACAGCTCTTTCCTTGACCAGGCACAACGGTTACTTTTAGTAGGTCGAGGACTTAAGGTATCTTCTCGAATGATATCTGTCTTCGATCATGTATGGCTATTTTCGACTACACTGTGCTTGCTTACTCTTGTCGAATCTAGGGAATAGGCTACTACAATTACATATGCATAACTCCAATTGTACTTGGTAATTGTCGAAGTCGACAATATTATATATGCAAGGCTTCATGTACATTATTATAATTGTTGAGCTCGACAATATTATATATTGCAAGTTTCCATGTATATTACCAATATTGTTAATTTCGACAATATTTCATATGCATAACTCCAATTAAACTTACTAAATTGTCAAATTCAACAATATATGATTTCCATATCTCCAACTACACTTGTTAAATTGTTAAATTCAGCAATATTCAATTTTTATAACTCCAATTACACTGCTAAATTGTAGAATTCGACAATACTAGATTTTAATAACTCTAATTCCACTGCCATATTGTCGAATTCGACAATTTAGACTTTTAACCATGCATTACACAGAGGGGATATGAACAAGGGGAAAGAAATTATAATTTGGATTGTAAAATGCACTACACATAATTATAATTATTGTCAATGGGGTCCCATTCTCAATACCTTCAAATAGACAGCAATATCCACAAATAAGCTGTTATCCAATATTCAACAGCAAACCCTAAATTATTCTCTGAAACCTCCAAATGAAAAGAATATTATCTCTAATAGTCAGTATAACGGAGAGAGACTATTCGAGAGAGAGAAACAGTAATTGGTTAAGGTTTGAAATGGAGAGATAAATTAATCGAGAGAGAGACAGAGATTTAAGGGAGGGAATTTAAGGAATTCAAATTATACTCTAATGGTGAGTATAACACACACACACAGAGTTTGTGTTTGGCTTGTAAGAGATAGAGGGGGAGAGACGGTGTTTGGTTTGAGAGAGAGGGAGAGAGAGAGAGACAGCAATATAAGTGAGATGTGAGTAATGTTTGAATTCTTTATAAGAGAGAGGAAAATATGATGTGTTTGAAGAGAAAGGAAATGGGACTGCAAGGACCAAAATGTTTTCCACCTCATTTCCTATATAGCAAATCACTAATTTTGAGAGCCACTCATCTAGTAGAGATGAGTGGTTGGTATTGAGTGAGACTTGAGTATTTGGTTTGTGAGTATCTCTAAATCACTTTCCGTCTTTAAAACCACATCTATGTTTTGTGTTTCAAAATGGGTATGCTTTTTCTGCTGATGTGATCATTTCTTAGTGATTTTGTGAAGGAGTTTTGCATTTTAGCTTTGTTAAGTGTAACATTCGATGGACGGTAACTAACAATTTTTGTGAGCATTACATGTGCAGATTATTATAATTTACAAAATCGTTTACTCATCATACAAAAGACTGTTAGGAAACTAGAGGCAAATCGCAATGCAGAAGCACAAGATAAATAAGCAAGAACATGAAGATCTAGCTTTAACCACAAAAGAATCAAACCAAAGCGATAAACATACACACAAGATTTCAATTGAGGTAGAAAGCCAAAATGATCAAAACTACCCCCGACAAGCACGACAAATCTATTATCAAACAAAGGGTTACAAGAATTTCCAGAAATCTCTCAACCTCACCTTTACCCTTACAGATAATCCTTAGTAAGAAAAACTAGAAAGAAAACCCAAGAAATCTCTTAAGAGTAAAGCCCTAAATTTCTCTATTTGCTCTCTCTAGATCTTTTCTTTCCTCTGAGGCTTTGAACAACTTAACTTTATAGTCTGTCAAAGCCCTTGCTTTATAGACTCTCCACGAGGTTATCGGTAAAGTATGCATCACGATACAATTAGAGCGACCAAAAAAAACTTTACTTACGGTGTCTATTCGAATACACCAGTGTCTGACTCCTCTAATTGAATAGACAATAAGTATATTCTAATGCACTAGTATCTGACTCTTCTGTTTATAGTCTATTCGAACATAAGCCTTAAAATTTGATTTTGAGCCGTAACCTCAACAATCTCCTCGTTGATAAAAAATCCGTTTCTTCCACTGCATTCGTCGTGTATCCTTGTCGCGTTTTCCTTATGGGAAACTTCTCAATTAAGAGAATTACACGAGTCTAGGTTTTTCCCATACCCACCAATCGAACCCACATTCTGATCATCTTTATAGGTCGTGCCATTGCTTTACCTTGAACAAAATTTCCCTTTCGATAAATCTCCATAGCTCTATCAGCACATGCAACCTTTACATCTCCACCCACTGATTTACCAACCAATGCATACAAGTTCCCGCTGAGAAGTCCCTATATGATTAAAGATAGCTTCTAATAAACTTTCATTACTCTACCTCGCCCAGAGTAATTGTAACCCATATTAGCTAATTAATTTGGAAAGTGAAATTAGATTATGAGTCATATTCGGTACATGTCAAACATCATGAAGAACTACGATGCATCCATCAAACATCTTCACGTGAATATCACAACTCCCAAAATCGGTTTTCGAGAGCCATCGCTCGTCGATAATAACTCATTACCCTCACACCTTGCATATTTATCAAATCATGCCTTGTATGTGCATACATGCAATGTAGCCCCACTATCAAATACCCGTCTTCTATCGTGGCTAGGACCATCACTGGCCACCACAAGGAGCGACTCGTCACCATCATCTCTAGTAACTGTCACCAATCTGTTAGTATCACCTTTAGAGCACTTTGCTGAACTTACTCATTTACCTTTCCTAGCTTTGCAATCAGATCTATAATGACCCGATTGACCACAGCACCAACAAGTTCCTTTTCTGAACTTATTAATGTTTTTCTTCCCAGAAGCCATCATTGCTGAGCTTACCATAGAGGATTCGTTACCCTTTAAGCCTTCTCCTCATAAAAAAGTATACATATAACCTCCTCAAAACTCAAGGTATCCTTCCCATACATCAGCGTAGGTTGAAGATACTTGAAGAAAGATGGAAGAGACCATATTAGTTGAAGCATCTTATCTTCATCCTCAACTTTAACTCCGATCAATCCCAATTCTAAAATGATCCCATTCAAAGAACCTAGGTGATAACCGACGCTCGTACCTTCATCCATATGAAGTGTATGAAATTGTTCCTTAAGGTAAAAGAGATTCGAAAGACTCTTCATTTGGTACAAACTTTCAAGCTTTTCCCAAAGACCATTTGCGGTCTTCTCTCCCGCTACATTTGCCAAAACTTTTTAGTGCGACAAAATTGAATCCCGCTCGCAGCCCTTGAATCCAAATCTTCCCAGTCTTCTTTATCGTCATTCACTTTCTGGGCCGCTGCACCATCAACTAGAGGTTTAGGTATAGACTTCCCCTTCAATGCCTTGCGTTAACCGCCTTAAATCAAGATATCCTGGACTTGTATTTGCCACAATCTAAAACTAATCTTCTCATCAAACTTTTCCAAATCAAATTGGATTGTGTTAAAGTACTTAGATCCTACCATCTTGCCTCTCTCTTTGTCCCAAACCACGCTCTGATACCAATTATTAGGAAACTAGGGGAAAACCGCAACGCGAAAGTACAAGATAAATAAGCAAGAACTTGAAGATCTAACTTTAACCATAGAAAATTTAAACCAAATCAATAAACACATACACAAGATTTTAATTGAGGGGGAAGCCCATAAGGATCAAAACCACCCCCAACAAGCAGGACGAATCTATTATCAATTAAAGGGTTACAAGAAGTTCCAGAGATCTCTCAACCTCACCTCTACCCTTACAGATAATCCCTAACAAGAAACCCAAGAAAGAAAAAAACCTAAGAAATTTTTCAAGATTAAAACCCTAAATTTCTCCATTTTCTCTCTCTAGATTATTTCTTTTCTCTGAGGCTTTGAACAGCTTAACTTTATAGACTGACAAAGCCCTAGCTTTATATACTCTCTATAAGGTTGTCGACGAAGTATGCATCACGATACAATTCAAAATACCAAAATAAAACTTTACTTACGGTGTCTATTCGAACAGATAATAAGTCTATTCAAATACACAGTGTATGACCCCTCTATTCGAATAGACAATAAGTCTATTCGAATAAACTTATAGTCTATTCAAATAAAAACGTTAAAATATGCTTTTGAGCCGTAACCTCAACATAGACCTCCCAAAGGTTGAGTATATATTGATGAGAAGGGAAGGATTGCCATTAGGACCTATTTGGGAAATCATCTTTAAGGGATATTTACATTGTTCTCATGGTTTTTTTTTAACTCAAGAATCACCGCCACATTCAATCTTTCACGAAGGTAGAATACTTGGGTAACAAAAATATTCCTCTCTATCACAGAGTTTCTGAAAGTTTTCATATGGGTTTCCTCCAAATTCTAATGGGCTTAATTTTGGAAGA
The DNA here is from genome assembly GCA_014058105.1 of Kingdonia uniflora. Taxonomy (NCBI): domain Eukaryota; kingdom Viridiplantae; phylum Streptophyta; class Magnoliopsida; order Ranunculales; family Circaeasteraceae; genus Kingdonia; species Kingdonia uniflora. Next base: position 270,448 of record JACGCM010002535.1, read on the forward strand.
GTTTTTCTAGTTGGTTTATGTATTGTTTCTCTTGTTCTAGGTTTTCAATTAGAAGCATGGATATAATCTTTTTCATATCTTTTTATTTCTTCATTTTTATATGTTTTTCTTTGCTTGGCAGGAGATTTGAAGCTTCACTTCACGATCTTGGAGAGGGATGGGGATGCAAGGAAGAGATCAGATCACATGCCATAAAGAAAATGGAAATAAAATTCATGTGCAGGTAATTTGCCCGCAAAATGTATCAGAAAGAAGGAATTCGGCATCTAGTATTGTCCATTTGTGGAGATACAATTGGTCCAATAGTAAAAATAGCAAACTTGGATAACAGGAAAAATGCACTCAAACTCAATTATATTTGTTATAGAAACTCTTAATAAAATTTATCTAAAGAAGGATCTATGTAATCTTTAACAAGGTTATTTAAATAATTTGTATATTTATGTAATAATGAAAATCGATTTAAATGTTATTATTGACCTAATCGGATTCGAATGTATAATGGACATCCAAATCCAATCTGAAACTTATTCGGATTCTAATTTTGCATCCATATATATCTGATCCTAAATCATAAATGTCAAGTTGAAATCTGATTTTCTCGAATTGGGTTTTCGGATTTTATTTAACCCATTGGAAACCCTATATTCCTTTTAAAAAGAATAATTCAAACATAGTTATCATGTTCTTAAACAAATGTAAATTTTAGCTTTTAAAAAGAAAATTTCAGGTATAGTAATCATGTTTGTAACAAATGTAAACTTGCAGGTCTATGAAGCTGAGAGGAACTAGATAGAGAACTACGATGTTGACCTCATAAATTTGATTAATTGTGGTACTTTACTATTTTCAAATTAAGTACGTAAATGAAAATAAACCGACTATTGTATTTAACTTAAGAATCAACAATGTTAATTACTTAATTCCTTTTATAAATCTAGTTGCCCCCATTACGGAAAATGCCAAAGGGGGGGCTTCCAATTTAGCAGTTCTTCAACTGTTAACGACCATCATTTGACTCGGTCAAGGTTTTTCATGCCCACAATGCCCCTTCATAAGAAATTGAAAAATTGTTATGGTTAAGTCTAACTCTACAACACTTTACGAACACTTAATACGAGGGCTACCAATTAACTTTTTTGCATCAAAATCTATAATTTGAACCAGCCATATAACCGATATTTGAATGAGTCAAATAATAGTTCACCTGCAAAAACTGTTAAATTGGGGGGCAAAGGCCTAAAATCAACTTAAAGTGGGGCAAAGTCTAATTTTCCCTTCTTTTTTTTCTCAAACCACTTCAGAGTTCCACATATCAAAGTTACCTTCAAATTATATGCAAACGATAACCTTAAAGTGGTTACTGAAGAAAAAGCAACGTGAAATTAGATGACCTAGAAGTAAGGTTAAGCAGAAAATCGACATAGCCAAAAAATCGAACCGAAACTGAACTATTTTTTCGGTTTGGTTCGGTTTTCAGGTCATGTAGTTCTGTTTTGGTTTCCAAAGCTGAAAATCGGTTAAGTTTGGTTTGGTTTTAGTTCAACAAAAGTGAGACCCGAAGAAAACTGAACCGAACTGGCTATTATACTAATCCATCAAAATACCCTTATGTGTATTCATTAACAAACTACATTTAGTGAACAAGAAGAAAATTGGAAAATTTTACATGACATCTAAGTCCAACAAAGAAATTGGAAACCAAACTAAACCCTACAAGATCCTAAACTCATCTACCCACAAAACCCCACATTTAAGATTTCCCCAAATTCCTAAAATTAAACCTAGTGACTGACTTTCATAGAAGCACCAACTTCACAACATCTAGATCTATCAAAATGAGGTGGTGTGTTTTTGTTGTTCCCGCAAGCTTCGACGACATGAGTTTCTCAAAAATAAAGTTGTTTTTAATACCAAGGCTTTGGAGGAAATTCGGATCTAAGATGGGGCGGTGAAAAAGATTAGGTTTCGTTTGGGAGATCCATATGGGAATTTAGAGATAGATCTTCAATTCCAGATCTACATCTATCATACACTATCCCTACCTATGAAACCTTTAATAAGCTTGCTTGAGAACTTGAGATCCAAAAATCTTATTTAGTCTTTTCTTCTCCTACGGGTACTTGTTTTTGCTTGAGATTTTTGCAATTCTAACAAGTCAAACTGATTAGTCTCGGTTCGGTTTCAGTTTGCGTGTATACTTATTGGGGCGGTTCGGCTCTAAACCGATTAAGTTTTGGGTCGGGTCGATTTCTCTTTTTAGGAACCGATTTAGGTCGTTTCGGGTTCAGTTTAGGTCGGAAACCGACCTGAACCGACTCGTGCTCGATCCTACCTAGAAGCTTCCCCAAACAATCCACTATCAATCAAACAAGTTACAATCAATCTCTTAAGATTCCTCATAGCTTCAATGAATCTCTCAAACCCTAGTTTTCTTTCTAGGATTAAACTCAACTTAGATGACCTAGAAAATACTCTAAGTACCCCTTATATACTTGGGAAGACTTTACAAAAGTTAGGGCTAGAAGTATGAATCTCGAGGTAATCTAACGACCACAGCTTTACTTCAAAAACTGAGAATATAAGGCCTATTAGAAAATGCCTCTGTCTGAGGCCTCTATTCGAATAGAGACTAAGATCTATTTGGATAAAAAGGTTTATGCCTCTTCTATTTGAATAGACTAAAGTCTTGTTCTCCTTCATCTTTGACCCTCGTTCGTCCCACGAACATAATGAACTTCCACAAAACCAATTCGAATTCATTACTTCAAAATCTCCCACTTGATATTGAATTTACTATAACCTATCTCGAGATCTCAATTATGAATTGCTCGCGCTACCCGGACCTTCAACCATGAAGACCCACATAAGTTGTACACGTCGCCAACTTTTAAAATATTACCACCTTAGTAAACATATCGGTCGGATTCACATCAGTATGAATCTTCTCGAGCTTCAACACACTGTCCTCGAGGAATGAACCAATTTAATGATATCAAATATCAATATGCTTAGTCCTCAAGTAAGAAGCTGTATTCTTCACTGAGTGTATCATCTTTTGACTATCATTATACAACTCATGAAGATGTTGTTCTTTGTCGAGCTCTTTCATTAACCCTTTAAGCAAAACCATATCCATGCAAGCTTCCATAGCTACAACATATTTCGCCTTCATCGTAGATAAAGCTACTATCTTCTATAGCTTTAAAACATAAGTAACCGCACCACTTTCCAATGTAAATAGGAAGCCATTAGTATTATTCTGCCTATCAATGTCAACCGCCATATCAGAATCGACAAAACCATGTAAGCATATCCGAGAACCCCCATAACATAATGCCATATCTTGAGTCCCCTTTAGATACCTAAGTATCCATTTCACAGCTCTCCAATGCTCACTTCCTAGATTACTCATATACCTACTAACAACTTCTACTGCTTAGGCAATATCCAGTCTCATACAAATCATAGCGTACATAAGGCTACCAATGGTACGCTAATGAATAAGGAACCTTCTGTATCTTATCGCAATCCTTCTATGTTTTCAGACAATACTACTATGACAATTTAAAGTGACCACCCAATAGTGTACTAACGACCTTAGAGCCATCGATATTAAACTACTTAAGTACTTTGTCGATGTACTCAGGTTGAGATAACTTCAATTCTTGCCGCTTTCTATCTCGTGTAATACGCATATCAATAACTTGTTTTGCAGCACCCAAGTCCTTCATAAAAACTCTTGGAACAACTATTCCTTCAACTTGATAATCTTTCCCATATCAGCACTTGTTACTAACATACCATCTACATACAAATGTATAATGAAATATGAGTTTCCCATATTTTTTATAAAATAACAGTGATCCGCATTGCATTTCAAAAAACCATTTATGCACTTGAACTCATCAAACTTCAAATACCACTACCTCGACGCTTGTTCAAACCATATAAGCTCTTAGTGAGACTTCAGACTAGATTTTTTTATTTCCCTTTAACTGCATACCCTTCTGGTTATTCATATATATTTCTTCATCAAGGTTGTTGTGAAGAAATGTTATCTTGACATCAAGCTGCTCAAAATATAAATCTTCAACTGTAACTATATTCATCACAACCCGAATAGTAGACATCTTTGCAACAAGAGAAAAAATCTTACCAAAATCAACGCCTTCTTTAAGATAAAATATGAAAGGAGATAGAAGACGATTAAAAGAAGAATTATTTGTATTTTTATTCATTATACACTTAAGCTTATATAGCAGTATGTAGCATATATCACCTTCAAATTTTCTAGAATTTATAGTAGTACAAAAGGAAGCTAAAATGTATACAAAATATGTACAGACATAAAATATGCAATGGCAAGATATGAGATCTTAAGACTCCCCCTAAAGTTGGAGTGTGGAGATCCGTAATGCCCAACTTGCGTAATTTACAATGAAAGTGGTCACCACCAAGAAATTTTGTGAAAATATTCACAAGTTGTTGGTGGGATGATACATAGCTATTGGATATGAAACCTGCTATGATTTTCTCATGGATGAGATGACAATCAATCTCAATGTGCTTAGTGCACTCATAAAAAATGGGATTGATAGTGAAGTGGCTTATTCCGCATCTCAAACTCAAGCCCCATCTACGATTATCATACGACCACTCGACCTTATCAACATACACGTGACACATTTATGAAAGACACATTATGGAGCAGGAGTTACTCAAGCCATTACATAATCATAATAACTCATCAAAACCATAACGTTCATCATTAAAATAGATAACGGTCATATTATAAGACCTATAAATAGGTCCATAGAACTACAGAGAAGGGAGAGACTTTTCCTATCAAGAAAGTCTCTACAAAATGCTCAGAGCATCTTTTGTAATAATCTAGCAGTTATCAATAACATTTCTCTTTCTAAATCCTCAAGAGAGGTCATGGTTTTTAACCAATTCAAAGGTTTTCCTCGTTAAACTTTGTGCTAGTGCTCGTTCTAGACGCTCTGGGTATCCTTGGTTTAAAGGCTAAATCTGAATCCTAGAATTAGGCTATTACAGGTAACAATGTGGTAGACCACTTGGTTATCGCAATAAAGATGTATGGGCCATGAGTGAAGAACATGAAGGTCACAAAGAAGGGCTTTAAACCACAGTAATTCGCATGTCGTGGTAGCCATGGAATGATATTCTGCTTCGGTGAAGGAACAAGAAATAGTAGTTTATTTGTTAGTTTTCCATGACACGGGGTTTTGACCAAGCATGACAAAATATCCAGTCGTGGAGCAGTGAGTCATAGAGAAAGTAGCCCAATCAGCATCACAATAAGCAAAGAGTTGTAACAAACTATCATAATGTAATAAGATACCATTGCCCGGTGACAATTTTAGGTAATGCAAAACACGTAGTGCCACATCATAATGGGGTTGTCGATGCTTATGAATAAGCTGGCTAAGAATATTAATATCAAAGACAATATATGGCCGAGTGATTGTTAAGTAGATTAGACATCCCACAAGATGATAATACGAGCTTAGATCTATTAGAAGATCAATTTTATCATTACAAAGCCGCAAGTTGTACTCCATTTGTATGGTGGTTGGGCGAGCTCTAAGATGACCACTATCATTAAGAATATCAAGTGCATACTTCCTTTGACTTAGAAAATTGTATTTTGATGATTGAGCAACTTTTATCCCTAAGAAGTATTTTAGGGGTTCAAGATCTTTGATTGGAACTTAGTATGAAGAAAGGTTTTAAGATTGGAATTACCTGTAGAATTGTTGCCCATAACAAAAATATCGTCAACGTAGACGAGACCAACAGTAAATGTGTTACCACATGAAAAGGTGAAAAGTTAATGATCAGCACCAGATTAAATTTAACCAGCTTCACGAAGAGCGGAAGAGAATTTTACGAACCAATTACGAAAGGCTTGTTCAAGACCATATAAAGATTTACGAAGATGACATACACGATGCTCCCCCTTTCTAGAAAAACAACTTGGGATTGTTGTTCTTACTGGAAGTTAATAATATCTCGCTTTAATTTAAAAATACGGTAATTATTACTTTGAGAGAATCTTTCCTCGAGGTCGAGCCAAACTTCACGGTTGGTGTTAGCATAAATGATGCTGGTGTTAAGAGGTTTATTAATAGAATTGAAGATCCATGAGAGTATCATGCCATTGCATCGTCCCCATGCCTGAACTTCCACTAGATTTATGGTTGGTTTTATGATGATCTCGTCGACAAACCCAAGTTTATTCTTTGCGTTTAGGGCCATTTTCATAGATCGCTTCCATGTAGAATAATTACTTCCAATGAGCGGAGTAGAAACAAAAATAGATCAGGAATGATCAGATGAGTGAAGAAAGTATGAGAATGAGACATCTTGAATTAGATTAGTAGCAGCCACTTTAGTTGAAGTAGATTCTACCATTTAAGAGGATTGATATAGATAATAAAGATAAGAACTTAATTGATGTGGAAGGAAGATGGTTAAAAAAACTCAAAAATTGAGTAAGCGCACAGATCGTCGCTCTGATACCATGATAAAATATGATAGGAGATAGAAGACAATTGAAATAAGAATTTTCTATATTTTTATTCATTGTACATTCAAGCTTATATAGCAGTACATAGCATATATCACCTTTATAATTTCTGGGATTTCTAGTAGTACAAAATGAAACTAAAATGTATGCAAAATATACACAGATAGAAAATATACAATGGCAAGATATGAGATCTTAGGACTTTCTGCTGAAACCCCTTCACCACAAGTCTAGCCTTGAATCTCTTCGAACCATCATATTCTTGTTTTAGACTGTATACCCACTTGTTCTGCAATACTCTCTTCCCTTTCGGTAACAAAACTAAGTTTCAAGTTTGATTTACTGATAATGATTGTATCTCATCATCCATAGCAAACTCCCACTTGCCATTGTCTTCCACATCTAAAGCCTCCTTGTAACTTTTTGGTTCACCACCATCCATAAGTAACAAGTGATGTAGGGAGTTAACGTACCTAGCTGGAGTTTATGTATTTCTCGGCTCCTTATAAAGTGTTATTGGAATGTCTACATCATTAGGTTCCTCGCCTTGATCCAGTGCATCAGACTCAAACTCGACTTCTTTTTTAACCTCTTGAGAGGGTTCAAATTCAATATCAATACTTTCAGCTGCTTCACTTCGATTCCTTTCCACAGGTTCCATGAAATCTTTATACAAAACTTCTTCATTGAATGTAATATTTTAGCTTTGGATGACTTTCCAATTCTTCGTATCCCAAAATCGATACCCAAACTCATCACCACCATATCCAATGAATATGCACTTTGTTGACTTTCCATTCAACTTGGTCCCTATATTTGAAGTATCAAGCAAATTTGAGGTATAACTGGAAAAACAAAGTATGAAAGGTTTACCCCTTTACCGGTCCATGCTTCTTTAGGCAGTCCAAAGTCGTCGAAGGCCCTTGTTTATCAAGTATGCTACCACACTAACTGCATCCGCCCAAAAACATTTTGGCAATCCTGCGTTGGGTCTCATATTCCTCGCTCTTTAGTTTATGGTTTGATTCATGCATTCTGCAGTACCATTTTGTGGTGGTGTTCCAGGGATAGTCTTTTGTCGCCTAATCCTATTTAATGCGCAAAAGTCTTCATACCCATTACTACTATACTCGCCCCCGTTATCCTACCTAAGATACTTCAATTTCAAACCAGTTTTAGTTTCAACTAGAGTCTTCCACTTCTTGAACCTAACAAACACATCCAATTTGTTATTCACAAAGTAGACTCATAGTTTGTGAGTAGCGTAATCAATGAAAGTAACATAATAATGAGAACCACCAGGAGAATACACCTTGGTTGGCCCCCATACATATGTATGAACAAGATCTAGTTTTTCAGATTTTATTGACCTTCCAATTATTTTGATACTAACCTTTTTATGTTTTGTGAGAACATACTCTTCATAAAATACCTCACTCACTTGGTTCTTCTCCGCAAAAAGCAAGGTTGAGCCTTGCTTTCAAATCAGGCGCCCAAGTGATGGGTGTCTATTTATTCCCTTATTTTTTCAAATAAAATAAAATAAGGGCCCAACATTTAGGCGTCGGTTAAAAAAACCATTAAAAAAATGAAATGAGCGCCCAACATTTAGGCGCCTGTTAAAAAACTAATTGAGATATTATTTAATGAAATTGGACCTTACCGTTGAATTTTGATTTTTTTTTCACCCAAAGTGAGGTACTTCATGGATAATACATCCCAAGTTCATCAAGGACTAAGAGCATCTGCAGCAGCTAGGTCCTTCACCCTCTAGAACACCAATCCACCACACAGTAGCTAGGTAGATCAGCTGAGCTATCCACCCCAAACCCACCTCAGGGGTAGTCTCTCCACCCACTGGGTAGATTTTTGGTGGATTGATGCCCCATACTTTAGAACTGCGCATAGCCTTTAAATCAATAGAATGATGATACTTATTAAGCTTTAAGTGGCTCCCCTACCCCGCACTTCAAAACTGTGCGTAGAGTGCATGCTCCAGATGAAGACACGTGGACGGTTGGGATTCAAACTTGGCTAACAGCTAGTTCTTGCCGCAGTTCTGAACTGTACGGCTAGAGCCAGCATGAAAATTTTATCCTTCCCTTTTCTATACTTGGTTTTATTTTTTGGTGATCAGAAGGCTTATAGTTTTGGGCATACTTATTCAACAAGAACCTCAACGGCTATATTTTTGGGCAAACTTGTTTGGCAAGCAGCTCAATGACTAGTTTGTTAACCAAACTTGTTTGACAAGAAACTCAACGGCTAGTTTTTTCATCTATAAAAACCACTCATCTTGTACATTCTATTCTCTTAATCTTCTGCACTCAACTCTATTATCTTGTTATCAATTTTGCCCAATCTTGTCTGACCTAATTTGATCTGACCTAATCATGTCTGACCCATCACGCTCATCCTTTTCATCATTATCTTCATTATCGTCCAAAAGTAAAGAGCTCATTCGACGTCAAATTATGATGATGCATGAGTATAGCAAGGTTCTCATGGAGATGGGAGAAGCTGAAGAAGAAGAAAGAACAAGATTCAACATCATCATAGAGGCGGGGGGTAGTAAAATGAGAAGGATTGACAAGCATAAAGGCCGTGATCATAAATTGGGTGAGTGTAGCCTTAATCGGGATTATTTTGGCGCCAACCCGGTCTTCGCTGGTATCCCATATCATCATCAATTTCGTATGAGTGAAGGTGTGTATCAACGTATTCATGATCAAGTTATTTTTGCAAACCCCTATTTTATTCAAAGAGAAAATACCGCTAAGACGATGGGATTATCGTCACACCAAAAGATAACGTACGTACTTCGCATGTTATGTTACGGTAGGAGCGCAGACGCCCAAGACGAATACGTTTGGATTGGGGAGTCTACGAGTAATTTAAGTTTGAAAGAATTTTGCAAAATAATTATAGTACTATTCAAAGATCAATACCTTAAATTTCTCGATGAAAATGATGTATTACACTTATTAAAAGTGAACGGATCGCAAGATTTCCTAAGGATGTAAGGTAGTTTAGATTGTATGCATTGGAAATTGAAGAATTGTTCTACCGGGTGGGCAGGACAATATACCAGGTATAAGAAAATCCCAACGGTGATTTTAGAAGCGGTTGTATCACAAAATATTTGGATATGGCACATATTTTTTGGGGTGCCCGATTCTATCGACGACATGGATGTCTTGCATCAAGGGTGGCTTTTTAACAGCTTGTCAAATAGAGTTGCTCCGCCATGCAATTATAATATAGGCACGGTCCCGCACATTATAGGGTATTATTTAGCGGATGGAGTCTATCCAAAATGGTAAACAATTGTTTAAACCATAAGAAATCCATCCAACTATGCCAAAAGATATTTTGCAAAGATGCAAGAAGCATGCCAGAAAGATATAGAGCGTGTTTTTAGGGTATTACAAGCAAGGTTCGAAATATTGACGCACGGTATACAATTTTGGAAGCCTATTTATCTTGCAAATGTTATATACGCATGTATAATCATGCATAACATGATCGCCGAAGATGAACGTCATACTTATATCCGGCAAGTAGATATTGATCCCGAGTTTAAAAAAGTCGTAGATACTTAGAAGGAGACGCTAAAACCAAGGAACGCAACCAATACTATAGTACAGTACATCAAGAAGGTTCGTGAAATTATAAATGAAGGTGCTTATTTCTAATTACGAAATGAACTTATCGCGCATTTGTGGAATAAAAAAAGGGCAGAGTAATGTATTTTGTTTGGAAGTTTGTAGCTTTATATTGAAGTTGTAATGTATTTTCTCTACACGATTGAAGTATGTTTTGCAGAATACTTACGATTGATAACAATTTTATTGAAATAATGAAATAACATAGAACTTAAGAACTACTATTAACGTTAAGGATTACATCAATCTTCATCACTTGAAATGTCGTCATCACTTGGACACTACTCCTTCAACTTATTCAAAAAAAGTTTAATTTTCTTCTTCATCCAACGCCTTTGTGTTGGTAGTAGGTTAGTTGGGTTTGCTATCATCACCTTAACCAAATGTACTTCTTCGATGGCTTTATTTCTAGTTAGCTCAGCTTCACGCCTTCATTGAATTTCTGTCACTCTAGCCAACTTTTGTTCCTCTCGTGCTCTAGCTCTAGCTTCATTTTCCTCTTTCTTCTGCTCATCTCTTGCATTCGATGTCGCCATCATGTTTGTCATCGTCTTAAATATCTTCTTCCCTAAAAAACCTATACTTGACTTTGCCGTTTATTTTGCCTTGTATTTTTTTGGCCGTCTGGTCGTACTTCCCCACAAGCATATAGTGGTACATCCATATCGGTAGAATCATCCAGAATTACGACATTTGGAGTGCCAAAAGTAAGTATAGAGGGATCGGTACCGAAAGTACCTGGGCTATCGTTAAAATTTGATTTCCTAGTGACATTGCGGTCGGGTTGCCTGATGTTCTTAATTTGTGACCATTTTGAGCAATGCTCCAAAACTTTGTGGGCCTCCCCAAATGTAAATAGGTTTTTTTTGTAGTTTTTCAAATATCTCGTATGTCATGCGTTCCTAGAAATCAAGTTTCAATTTTTAATGAGTACGATTTACCTAACAAAATTAATGAAATGAGAAAAAAAACAAAACAAAACAAAATTACTTACGAAGTCGCCCGTTCTAATGCTGGTAAAATGTCAGTTTTCGAGGTCTTGAATGATACCTCTAAAAATTGAACAATCCTTATTGAGCCGCCCCTTATACGCGCAATTGACATCGTTGCATAATCGCCACATCGATTAGTTATTATAGAATGAGTTGAATTGGTCATGCACCTTGAACTAAAATGTAGCCACTTTTTGGTTGTTCATGGTAGCGAGGTTTTGAGACATTTTTTTTATTAATCTATGGATAATGGGATTGAATTACTAGGAAAAGGTAGGAGTTGAGAAAATTGAAAAAGAAATTAGTTTTCAGAAACTTAAACTAGAAGTTGGGTTTGGGCAACTATGATATGAGAAAAGGATTGGGGCAATTCGAACCAATTTTATGCAGGCTCTTGTCGGTATTAATTATAAAAAATACATGCCTTAATCTGATTGGTTCACCCTCCCTGTGGTTTAGAACTGCGCGTGGAGATTGAGCGTTTAGGATATAACAACGTGGCTTAACCTAAGGCGTAGATTGTGCCCCGCAGTTCCGAACTACGGTGGCTAATATTAACCTTGACTTTTGGCTAAACTTTGTGGGGTGGAGGTGGAGGTGGGGCGGAATTGAATCTATCTAGCTTTTGGATAAATTTACCCACCCTACTGTTGTGGATGCTTTAAGAACACCTGCAGCAGCTAGGTAGATTCTGACGTGGCGAGGTGGATTAAGAAATCTACCCTCATTTTCTCAAATTCACCCCACAGCAGCTAGGTTGTTTTGCCTACGTAACATTTGCAAACCCACCTTGAGGGTGTGTTCTCCACCCTCTGGGTAAATTTTTTGTGGATCGATCCCGGGCAGTTCAAAACTGCGCATAGCATTTGAGCCAATAGAATGATGGCACTTGTCAAGCTTCCAGTGGCTCTTATGCCACGTAATTCTGAACTGCGCGTGGAGTGTACGCTCCAGATGGAAACACATGGACGATTGAGATTTAAACTTGGCTAACTGCTAGTTCTTGTTACGCAGTTCAAAACTGTGCGATAAGAGCCTAAATGAAAATTTGTAAGCCTCCCCTCTCCATACTTGATTTTTGTTTTTGGTGATCAGAAGGCCTATAGTTTTGGACATACTTGTTCAACAATAACCTTAACGACTATATTTTTTAGCAAGCATCTCAACGGCTAGTTTGTTGGCCAAACTTGTTTGACAAGAAGCTCAACGGCTAGTTTTTTTACCAAACTTGTTTGACAAAAGGCTCAATGGCTAGTTTCTTCATCTATAAAACCATTCATCTTGTACACTCTATTCTCTACTCTTACACTCAACTTTGTTCTCTTAAAAACCTTTTATCTTCTAAACTCTATTATATTCTCTTGTTATCAATTTCACCCATCATGTCTGACCTAATTTTGGAGGACTTAATCATGTCTGACCCATCACTCCCATCCTTGTCATCATCGTCTTCATCATCGTCCAAAAGCAAAAAGCTCTCCCAACGTTAAATTGAGATGATGCACGAGTATAGCAAGGTTATGATTGAGATGGGAGAAGCAGAAGAAAAAGAGCAAGAAGCGACAACATCACGGAGGTGGGGCGATAATAAAATGGGAAGGATTGACAAGCGGAAAGATCGTGATCATAAATTGGATAAGTTTAGCCTTAATCGAGATTACTTTGGTGTCAACCAAGTCTACACTGGTATCCCATTTCGTCGTCAATTCTGCATGAGCGAAGGTGTGTATCAACATATTCATGATCATGTTATTTCTACAAACCCCTCTTTTATTCAAAAAGAAAATGTCACTACGACGATGGGCTTATCCTCGCACCAAAAGATAACGTGCGCACTCCGCATGTTATGTTACGGTACGAGCGTAGACGCCCAAGATGAAAATGATACATTACACTTGTTAGAAGTGAACGGATCACGAGGCTTCTCGGAGATGTTAGGTAGTTTTAATTGTATGCATTGGAAATTGATGAATTGTCGTACCGGGTGGGCAAAACAATATACCGGGTAAAAGAAAATCCTAACAGTGATTTTAGAAGCGATTGCATCACAAAATCTTTGGATATGGCACGCATTCTTTGTGGTGCCCGGTTCTAAAAATGACGTGAACGTCTTACATCGAGGGTGGCTTTTCAACAACTTGTCTAATAGATTTGTGCCTCCATGCAATTATAATATAGTCAAGGCCCCGCACACCATGGGGTATTATTTAGCAGATGAAGTCTATCCAAAATGGTAAACAATTGTTCAAACCATAAGAAATCTGTCCAACGATGCTGAAAGATATTTTGCAAAGATGCAAGAAGCGTGCCGAAAAGACGTAGAGCGTATATTTTGGGTATTACAAGCTAGGTTTCAAATATATATTGGCGTACAGTACGCGATTTTGGAAGCCACGTGATCTAGCAAATGTTATGTATGCATACATAATCACGCACAACATAATCGTCAAAGATGAACGTCATACATACATCTTGCAAGTGGACATTGATCCCGAGTTTAAAGATTTTGTGAAGAATTGAAAGGACTTAAATCCAAGATGCATGATAAACACTATAGTACAGTACATCGAGAAGATTCATAAAATTAGAAATGAAGGTGCTCATTTCTAATTACAGAATAAACTTGTCGCTTATTTGTGGAATAAAAAAGGGGCAGAGTAATGTATTTTGTTTCAAAATTTATAGTTTTGTGTTGAAGTTGAAATGTATTTGGTTTCGAAGTTTGTAGTTTTATGTTGAAGTTGAATGTATTTGGTTTCGAAGTTTGTAGTTTTGTTTTAAACTTGGAATATATTTTGAGAGACATTTTTGAAGTTTGTTTTGTGGAATACTTAACATAAATAACAATTTTATTGAAATAATGAAATTGCATAAAACTTAAGAACTACTATTAACGATAATGATTACATCAATCTTCATCACTAGAAATGTCGTCATCACTTGGACACTGCTCCTTCAACTTCTTTAAATATTCTTTAATTTGCTTCTTTATCCAACACCTTTGTGCTGGTAGTAGGTTACTTGGGTCTCCTGTTATCACCTTAACCATATACGCATCTTCGATGACATTTTTCTAGTTAGCTCCGCTTTACGCCTCCTTTGAATCTCTGCCGCTCTAGCCAACTTTTGTTTTTCTCGTGCTCAAACTCTAGCTTCTTTTTCCCCTTTCTTCTGCTCGTCTCTCTCATTCCATGCCTTCATCATGTTTGTTATCATTTTAAATATTTTCTTTCCCCAAAAACCTATACTTGACTTTGTCGCTTCTTTTGCCTTGTTTTTTTTTTTTCTGGTCGTTCTTTCCCATAAGCATATAGTGGTGCATCAAAGTCGATAAAATTATCTGGAATGACCACATTTGAAGCGTCGAAAGTAGGTGTAGAGGGATCAATTCCGGAAGTACCCGGGTTATCGTTAAAATTTGATTTCCTAGCGACGTTGCGGCCGGGGTGCCCGATGTTCTTAATTTATGACCATTTTGGGCAATGCTCCAACACTTTGTAAGCCTCCCTCAATATAAACGATTTTCTTGTAGTTTTTTGAATGTCTCGAATGCCATACGTTCTTAGAGATCAAGTTTGAAATTCTAATGAGTACTAATTGTGGAACAAAATTAATGGAATGAGAAAAAAAACTTAATTACTTACTGCGTCGCCCTTTCCAATGTCAATAAAATATTGGCTTTCGTCGTAGCGAGGTTTTGAGAGACTTGAGACCAAGCGAATGCGAGATTGACGAAGTCATCGGACGACCAATTTTTAGAGTTCGTGTATCTTTCTTTGTCGTCATCAACTTCATCATCAACCTCAACTACACCCTCAACTAAAATAGGTGTTGGTGTCGTCTTTCTTTTAGGCTTTACTTTTCTCTGCGTATTACTTCTCGTGAGAACTAGATTGAGAACCTTAGAGATGACCGGAGAGACAATCGGTGATGTATTGAGGTTTAAATTATTTAAACCCCATGTACCTCTCATTGGCGTGGTACTCAAACTTCCACCGGTGTGATATGAAAAATATGGATTTCTCGGTTGAGAGTACGAGCCTATATGAGGATCAAATTGAGGGTAATATCATTGGTTTTGGTAATGAAGGTAATATCCTTGGGTTTGAGATAGAAATTGATTTTCGTATGGTAAAAATAGTTGCCGAACATGGTGATCACGATATTGGGAAGGGTTAGGCATTTGTGATGAATCATATGCACCAAATTGCGTCGGAAATATGTTCCCTTGTTGGTTCATATTGGAGGATTGAGAGTGGCTTTGAGAATTAGATTGGGAACTTGAAGATGGCATGGTGGTTTTGCTTATAAGTTAAGGAGGGAGGAAAGTGTAGAAGATTAAGGGAAGATAGTCTAGAAAATGAATGACATTAATAAATAACAAAATATAGCCGTTGAGCTGCTTGGTGAACAAATTTCCAAAAAAATATAACTGTTGAGATACACAAAAGACAAGTTTTCACAAAAATATAGTCGTTGAACTACTTGGTGAACAAGTTTCCCAAAAAATATAACCGTTACACAAAAGACAAGTTTTCACAAAAATATAGCCGTTGAGCTAGTTAGTGAACAAGTTTCCAAAAAAATATAGCCGTTGAGATACACAAAATATAAGTTTTCACAAAAATATAGCCTTTGAGCTATTTGGTGAACAAGTTTCCAAAAAAATATAGTTGTTGAGATACACAAAAGACAAGTTTTCGCAAAAATATAGTCGTTGAGCTACTTGGTGAACAACTTTCCAAAAAAATATAGCCGTTGAGATACACAAAAGACAAGTTTTCACAAAAATATAGTCGTCGAGCTACTTGGTGACCAAGTTTCCACAAAAATATAGCCGCTGAGCTACGCAAAAGACAAGCTTTCACAAAAATATAGTTTGGTATTTTTATGCGTTTAAATAAATTCTCTATATTTCTAACCTTACAAAAAAACTAATAGAACTAATTTTTCATCCTTTAGGAAGGTGTTTGAGGAAATGCCATAACGAATAAGAATAAAAAAAGACTAAGTATGAACCAATGCACTCTTAATATAGGGCAAGGGAATGTGTTTAAGGAAATGCCTCAAAGAAACTAACCTAAAAAAAACTAAGTGTGGAGAAGAAAAAAAAATAAAGGCAAAAGTTCAAGGCCCTTGCTACGCAGTTTAGAACTGCGTGGCAAGCCTCCTTAAATCAGATTAAGCCACGTGTCTCATTTCAAGGGACCAGATTAAGCCGCATGTTTGAGAAAGCTTGTCATGCAGTTCTGAACTATACTTAGTTTCTTTATCTTTTTCTTTGAGGCATTTCCTCAAGCACCTGATGTGCCCTCTATTGTGTGTGCATCTCTTTATACTTAGTTTTATTTTTCAAAGACTTTGATTAGGCATTTCATCAAATACTTAAAAAAACCTAGTATTTCATTCAAACTCTTGTTTTTTAAGCTCTTTTTGCCATGGAATTTCATTCAAACACTTGAAAAAATATATTATTTGAAGCAAACACAAGTTCAAACATAATGCATAATCAATTCAACATAAACTCGATAGTTTAAACAAAACATAACATAAAGGTAGATAGTCTAAACAAAACATAATATAAACTCGCTAGTATGACAAAATATCATAAAACATAGCCTAAGTGGAACGGCTTCTCTTCGTCTGGCAGGCGCGTCGATACGGGAGAGACTCTCGTCATAAGTACATTATATATCCGGCTCTGTCTGGTAACTGGTGAATATCTCAGCTAATCTCTCCCGTAGTCCTAATAATCTCATCCCTCCACCGAACATGTTCCTCTAACTCCTCATTGCGTTAAAGCAGTTACCTCGTATCTTCATAAGCCTCATACCGCATTTATTGGTTTTGAGTCCACAACTCATCCACACTATAACTAGGTAGACACGGGTGTGGTACCTGTATGACCGGGATCTAAACCGCTTCCTCCTATCTCCATGAACCATCCCAGATCCCCCACTTCCTCGTCGTATGCCTCAAGATCATAGTTTCGGACCTGAGAAGACATGGCTAAACTCGAAGTAGGTGGCAAAGCAACATCGGGCCTCACTAGATCACGCCCGATCATCCAAATATTCTCGGCCCTCTTCACTAGATCCACGCCAACAACGATATAATTGTGTCCATTATAGAAGTCCACCTCTCTCAGTCCCTGATAAAGCGCTCGATAGTACCGCAGAAATTCCATAATCTCTTGTGAGGGGTTATAGGGAACACTATCAACCCCGGTGTTCTAATGCATATACCAGTCTCCTAAATACCAAGATGTACCGTTCCCGTATGGGACTGAAACTAATGGAATCCTTCGTTGACTAAGTTTTGTGGTAAATCTTACCTCTAGGCGGATTGATTGCCTACTCCTCAGCCATGGTTACCAATCAATGTTGATTATGTCCTTCTATTCTATTATTTCTCTTATCACAACAAATGAATGATAGATCTCAGCCCTTGAGCTAGCCCTTTCATCTCTCCACACACTCATACGAGGATAAATGTGGTTGAAATTGTTCACCTTGATCAGATACATTCCAACACGATAGTACTTGAAGAAATAAAACTCCAACAGGGGATAAAAGCCTATGACTGATCTCTTCCCCTTCCCACTCTTCAGGACTGAGACTTCATCTAGTCCCCGATACAAATATGCCATGATCGGAGTACCCCAGTCGAACCCCAATGCACCTAGAATATGGTGGTCTGTCAAAGCTACAAGATAACCAGCCGGTAGAGATATATTTGCATTCGAGAGGAAGAGATTACCCATCATGTATGCAATAAATGCCTGAGCATATACGAGGTCTATATCTTGGTTGTAACTGTTGGTTTGAGAATTCAAAGGGTCTCTCTATGTTTTCAAAAAAGCTAGTGTGATGTTACCGTACCTGATGTCTGCTTGAGTGATTCCGGGGAACAATATTTGCGCTTCGCCGAACATCGAGTACTTATCGTCGTATGGGAGTTCGAAACCCCATCCAAAACTTATACCCCATCCAAAACTTATACCAGTTCTGAACTGCGCGGCATTAATAATTTTTTTTTAAATACGTGGCTTAATCTGATTGGTTCTCTTTTTCATGCAGTTCAAAACTGCGCATTAATATTGGACGTTCCAGATGTTGAGATGTGGCTAGATCTTAGGTGTTGTTTGTCCCGCACTACATTGGGTAAGATCCACCTTTATTTTGGGTTGAATTGTTGTGGGTGGATTTGGGGTGGATTGGTTTATGGGGTGGATCGGTGAAAATCTACCCGCCAACAGCTGCAGCTGCATTTGCTCTATGCCCTTTGGCACATAATTGGTTAGGGGGAAGGGACCCACTATATGTAGTTGTGCAACAGCTAAGAACTTGATAACAAAATGCTGGCAATTGAAACCCAACCAGGGCCCTGAAAATGAGTGGTGGCATGTCTGGTGGATGAATGGTGAGCGTGAAATTTGGGAAAACTTGAATACTTTTAATCATTGTCTCCTATAATTTCGCTCCTGCAACACCCAGGACCCCACCTTTCTCCTCTCCTCCTCTCATTATCTCTCCCTCCCTTTTCTTCTTCTAGAGGTCTGCTCATAGAGAAGGGGAGGCATTTGATTGTTATTGTTGTTGTAGTTGTGCTCGTGGGAGCAATTGGAAGCAATGGCCTTTGCAGGAACAACTCAGAAATGCAAAGCTTGCGAAAAGACGGTGTACCTCGTCGATCAGCTTACAGCTGATAATCGCATATTTCACAAAGCCTGCTTCCGATGCTATCACTGCAAAAGTACCCTCAAGGTACGTCAAATATATATTACACTGACCGCTGTGAATATCTGTAGCAGTAACGCGAGCAATAATCAATGTATGATATATGAGAAAGAGTTCGATTATAATTTCGTTATAGATCTATATGTATAGGCAAAATGAATTACAAGTTATGTTCATTATAATTATGTGTACTTCTTGGTTCTCTATGTGTTTCCTGAGGCATTGCTTGGTATCCAAGAAATAAAAATGGAAATTTATAGTCGTTCCCACATAAAATCCATGGGGATGGAAGCTAAAACCCCACAAAATATACCATGATTAGGAATATTGCTTGCGCAAAAACACTGGGCACGAGATGAACAATATTACCTACAAACTCAAGACTGTAGAATTGTTGAATCACATATATTTCCTACATACCAAGTACAACTTTAATTAACGGTGTCTTTTTCAGTACAGCGCTAAGGATGGCATCTTATTGTTGCTTATATATAGCGGGTTTCTTTTTCTCGTTACAGCTTAGCAACTACAATTCATTTGAGGGAGTTCTTTATTGCCGACCTCACTTCGACCAAATCTTCAAGAGGACGGGTAGTCTTGACAAAAGTTTCGATGGTATGTAACAACATATTGTAAATTTCATATATACTCCTTATTTTCTCAAACCTTTCAGTTCCCAAGTCAACCATTCTTATTGTTATAATATTTCAGGGACACCTAAGATTGTGAAACCAGAGAAATCTGCGGATGCTGAGGTGATAATAATGCCTTCTTTGTAATATCTATAATACTTCTGGTATAATTTATAGTGCTAATGTTAAACACGGGTTACCTTGAACAGATTGCTATAGCTAACAGATCAGTCTCGAATAAATTCGGAGGAACCAAAGAAAAATGCCTCGCTTGTGCGAAGACTGTGTACCCAATTGAGAGGGTAAGAACCACACTTTCTTTTTTACCTGTAATATATGCTTGGTATCATGTCGGATATATTTTGTATTGGTGTTTCAGAAATACGGCCGACAAATCAGAGACGTCTATATATGTACCTGTATTTTGGATTAATTTTCGATTTATCGTTGTCTCCAGTTTATTTGACCTACCTCATTTTTTTCAGAAGTGTGTTTTAGCGGTTCCAACTGATATTTTACTTCACTCCACTAAATTTTGTACTCATAAAAATGGGCAATAATAAGGCAATGTAACATTTTATTGCAGGTTACGGTAGACGCAGCAATGTACCACAAGAGCTGTTTCAAATGCACCCACGGGGGATGTACTATCAGTCCATCAAACTACATTGCACATGAGGGGAAGCTATACTGTAAGCACCACCATATCCAGCTAGTCAAGGAGAAAGGCAATTACAGTCAGCTCGAAACATGACCAGATCGTCTTCCATCTCTCTTTACATTACTAAGATCTTGTTGCAACTGCCTCTAAGCATGAGAATACTAGTATTTGGTGTCTGTTTTCTGATTTTGTGATCCACCAAGTTGATAAAATGTGTTTTCATCTGTTTATTTTGGTATTAAGGTACTACTTTCTGCAGTTAGTGTTCCTTGAGACTTGTTTTATTCTTGTTAATTTTGAATAAACTTGATGCATTTGTCTTCTTTCGTGAGTTTGTTACAGCGAGCATCACTGATTAACTTGTTATAGAATCTTTCACCAGTAAACTGGTTTAGTTTTGTGCAAGAATTTTGTTGTTGGTCACCAGATGAACCAATTTGATCTTTAACTGCTAAAGGCTATTTTAATATCAAATCTGTGTGGCTGGGAACTGATTAGAAATGATGAGGATCTTATTTAGGTTTTGAGTTCATATGCTAATTCACATTTTAATTGGAAACCTTGGGATGTTGAGCTTCAGTCTCAATATTGAGGAAAGGGATATGATAGTTGCATTATTGAATTCCTTCAGTTTTTCTGCCTCAATATTGAGGAAAGGGATATGATAGTTGCATTATTGAATTCCTTCAGTTTTTCTGCGATTGCACTACACAGAACTCATAGTTGATCTTCGCCAACAATGCTGTCATCATCAGATATATTTTTTTCATCATTTTATGAGAATAGTTAAATAAAATGTAAGGTGGTGACAATGTTCACATGAAAGCCGAGTTAGTTATCTTCAAAGTAATCAAGAGGATTAGAGAGTTAAGCTTCAAATTTAGTCTCAATAAGGCTGCCTATTTCACCGAAAAGAAATCCATGTGTGCTATGGATATTGATCATATTGAAGAGGTTTATATAGCTCCCCCAACTGTTAAATGTCTCTGCTCTCGAGATCCCATAACATAAGGTGGTTGCAAAGATGAGCACTTTTATTTATCAGAGAGAGATTACAAAATAAAGACCAAATACAAGTGTGCATACCAAACTTGTTGAGAAAGCATATAACAGTCTTAGTCTGAGTCTTTCAATCTTGTAAGAAAGCATTACCCTCAAGAAGACATCAGGCTCTTCTTGCACGCAAGTTAGAACCAAGATTTACCTCTCGCCATGCCGTGAATGTTGAACTCTTCTGGATAGAGTTAAGACAGACAACAACCAGTGTTGATGAAGCTTCCATGGTATCTTATTTGAAAAGAAACCATCTACACCTGCTTTAGAGTCGAAGCCAAGCACTCTTATCAATCCTGCACTCTTGGCCTTCTCAGGACCTGCAATTATACAAGCACATTCAACAAGCATAAACGTAGTTATGCTCTCAACCATAGTCGCAAGAACTTGATTGTTGTGATCTCTAGACGCTGCTTCATACCCTCCCAAATATGGATTGCCCACGTTCCATCATTACATTTAATCTTAATCTTCGCATGGCAACTTTCCATATTTCCAAAAATTAGTAGGAACACCCATATATATAACAACACCCAGCTCAAACTGATTGTTCTCCATACATATTGTGGACGAAGTTCCAGCTTCTCTATTATGAGTAAGCACAGTGCTTATAGTCTTTTACATAGGGTTAACAAAACCTTCACAAATGAGCTTATTCCGTGTAAACCTTCACAACTCCTTTACATAATGACTGCATTTACCAGCAAGGTGCAAGCATAGCTTTGAAGCTACATGCACCAGGAACAAAACCAAAGTGACCCCATCACCCAGTACCGGAGACACTGAGCAGAAGGGAAATCAAGAACATAACACATACCAGGAGACCAAAGAAACAGATCGTTTTATAACTTCTATTTTCTGTTGGGATTGCAGCTTGAAAGATTCTCCAAACGAGATGATTACGTCTGGGAGAAGTGTGATTCTTTGGAAGAAATTTCTCGTCCAACATTGAGGACTACTACTCAAAGCAGATCCTGAGCAGCTTTGACAGAAAAAAATCCTCAAAAATGTCTAAAGTAAAGAAACAGTTATCAAAAACTGAACTATTAGTGACCATACTAGATATATTTACCCACACAGCAGTGAAGAGAAGCTTCTTAAGAACACCATATCCCACTGTAAAAAATGTCATGAATTTAGTAGAAATGAATAAAGTGAATCACTTATAGGAGTGGGAAGAGCCCATTTGTCTATCCAGATGTTAATTTTAGCACCTGATCGATCACCCAATGAGAATTTTCTTTGACTAAACTGTACATTTCTTTAATACGATCTCTCAGCCTTTCTTGAAAAACTTTACCCCGATGGACTTGACAGATCCTCATTGTTATGCATAATGGACCAGATCATCATGATAGGGAACACCTTGTTCATATCCTCTAATCTTCTGAAACCTAAATCCTTTCGTAAGTTGGCTTACAATACTTACTCCAAGATATAGTGGTGTTTTCTTTTTCTTCAGGATTGCCCGTAAGAATGAAATCCGTAATAGCAGACTTACACTCTCTAGTAATTGAATCAGGCCATTTCCATAAACGATAAAGTTGTGCTTTTTTCCATCATCTAGAAGGTCGTTTGCTAAGTACTTAATATATCCTAGAATGGTGCACACATCTAAAAAGTAATTAAATGGATATCATAGTCATTTGCTTAGCAGATAAACCAACAAGCTCACTTGTCACCAAAAAAAGACAGTTTGCAACAAGCTGTTGATGCTCAGGAAGTATGGCAACAATCATTAGGTGCCCTGATACTATTCTTAGTTCTTATTGCCTTTCAATTAAGATCCCATTAAACAATTGAACACCATACTTTCCAGTTGTTAAACAAAGTTCAAGTATCAATCACCCTAATTTTAAGCGCCTTACTCTATTACTCAACTGAGTAGAGAATGTCAATGACATCCGCAGACACAAAGCTCTATTGGAGTCAGATACCCTTATATGTACAAGTTTCCTTGATTACTGAACAGGGTAGACAATATGCCATTGGCATTCCCCGGTCAAGAAAGTTCATGCCTCCTTCTAGGGAAAAAAATTTGATCTCTCTAAAGATATCATTTTTTATTTGATCTCTTCTAATCAAAGTTTGCCATGTGGCAGGAGAGAGAAAGTTTAAAGAGACGAAGTTAACTCCATTTTAACACCATCAGATATTACATGGGTTTGAGGTTGTTTACTTGCTTATCAGAAGGAATTAATAAGTTCTTTTTGTTCTTGCCTGTTAACAACCCAATCAAATGAAGGATTTCAAGGCTAGAGTTCTCTAACATAGCTCATCACCAGGTACATTTTTTTCCTCTGGTATCAAGTGTTAGTACGGGATCCTAAATTATCACCATTTTCCGCGACTAATGAACTACAATGCCCTTTATTTTGTATAAACTGTGTAGGAGGGTACCTTCCTCCATCAAACATTTTTGGAAGCGCACTCTATACTTCGTACATAAATCAAAACGATTTTACCTCCAACTTACCGTCCGTTGGGTTAGGTGGTATTAAGGACATTAGTTGGCAGGTTGTTTCTAAAATTGATGAAACCCTCAAGGTATGTATTTTTAAACTAAATCGTATATGATCCATTGATATAGGAGAAGCTTATGTGGAACTTTCAAAAGTCTCAGTATTAAGTAAGAGTATACTTTCTTACGGTATAGAGCCTTAATAGTAGTCTCTGTTAATATTAATAGGGGGTAAGTTTAAATGACATTTAATAGCCGATTTAACAATGTTTTTTCTTCTTAAGAACATCATATACGTCATATCTAGATAACGGTGGTTGACCGGTAATTGCAGCGGCAAACTAGCTCGAACATGAAAGAAGGCAAGCTTATGTAATGAAAGTTCCGTAACACATGCCATAATTACTAGATCGGTTAAACAAAGATTTGCTAATTCGCATGCTAGATGTAGGTATTTATAGGAGAGAGAAAATATTTAATTAATTTAAAATCATAAAATGTTTTAAACTTAAAATCCCAAACGGTATTAAATTGGAGTTAATTTTGTCTCTTTAAACTTTCTCTCTCCTGCCACATGGCAAACTTTGATTAGAAGAGATCAAAAAACGATCTCTTTAGAGAGATCAATTTTTTTCCAAAGAGTTACCTCATGAAACACACCATTAAATTTCCGGTTGATCAATGAATCCACATATCCACGACACTTCAACCAAATAGAATTACCAACAATGAGATCATTTAAAAATCAAAAAGCAACATAAATTACTCCAAACAATGAAAACTAAAAATCGCAATTCTCATTTGTAAAAAACTCAAAACTTCCAACTACTCTAACACAACAATTCCTTAAGCTTCTCCACCATCCTCTCCGCCTCCTCTTTCCCCGTCCCTCTCTTCAACATAACAGACGCCTTCGTCTCCTTCAACCCCAACTCCGTAAAACTCCTCACTTCCTTAATAATCTAAATCTTCGCTGTGGCATCAAACTTCTCGAGCTTTATATCAAACGTTGTCTTCTCCACCGCAGTCTCCGCTCCGCGCCGAAGGAGAAGTTGAGGGTGAGGAATACCATATAAGTTGTTCAAACCTGGCTTACACCTGAAGAGGATGAAGTTGTTGTGCCTTTCGATCTTGTTGAGATCGAGGAGTTCGTCTGCAATACGTAAGAGGTTCTTGGTGGTGAGAGAGGAGGCTTAGGTTGAGGAGGTGGAGATGGAGCGGTAGTGATGATGGTCGGAGAAGATTTTTGCCTCAAGAGAGATTGGGAAAGAAGCATTTTCACTCTGTTGAGAGTTTTCACTCTAGTTAAGGAGCCATTGGATGGACTCCCCATTGGAATTTTTCAAAACTTGTAGTCCCACATTCTTTATAAACAATAGAGGAACTAGAAATATAAGGCAGTGCCCATGTGACATGTGTGTAACATGTGACATAGAGAGAGTATAGGTGTGTGAGGGGATTTTATACCCTATACACACTTGAACCTCTCTCAGGCCGGCTTGGGATTGGGCAATTGGCTATTCTGGCTTTGGTGGGCCCTCCTTGGGGGCCCAAGGCTTGGCTCACCCTAATCTTTTAAACAAAAGTTTCCTTGGGCTTGGGCTTGGTTTATTTCCTTAGTCTTTGGGCTTAACATTCTTCTCTCCATTACTATAGAAGACCTAATCTTCGTCCCACACTATTTGAATAGAGAGAGAGTCGTTGGCAAACCTCTCTACACAGAAAAACATCTTTTCCTCTCTGTGTTATCTCCTTCTCTTATACGGTTTACCTGAGGTACGAAATTACCACTTATTTTACTTAGACTTCTGGTACTGAAGCTCTACCGTATATGCTCGTTGTATCCTAGGAGAGATCAGACCATTTACTTGTACCCGAGGTAGGTTGAAATACTCTTTAAAGAGAGTGCGACCCACGCCTCGCGCAAGCTATCACTATTTTGTTGTTCTCTCTTTGTTTCAAGTGTTATTCTTCATTAGGTGGTGTTAACTGCCCTGTTTCCGGTGTTATGTATTGCTACTGGAACTATTAGTTCTTTCACTGCCGGAGCTGCTGTTACTTACTACCAGAGTTTACCAAACCAGAACTGAGTTCTTGTTATTACTGTAAACAAGAACTGATATTGTAGTTACATTACTGCTGCTGTACAACTGAGTTACTACTGCCTAACTGGAACTGATCTTGTAGTTGCTGCTGTTGTACAACTGAAGTACTGTTGTTAACTGCCGGAGTACTTGCTGCTATTTACAACTGAGGTACTGTTGTTAACTGTCGGAGTACTACCTGTTATATACATCTGAGTTACTGTTGTTCAACGCCGGAGTACTTGTTCCTCCGGTTGTTACTGAAAGCCTTACTCCTATAACATCTTGTTGCTGCTCAATGAAGAAGGGAAAGCTATTTTTACAGGTTACTTTAACATTTATTTATCAATTTTAAAGAGCATTTTATTTTTATGAGATGGCTCTTTCTTCTGAAGTACTGATGTTTGATTTCAACAAACCCTCTGAGTTTGATGGACTTAACTTCAAGAGGTGAAAGAACAAAATGTTCTTTTATCTCACACTTAAGGAAGTAGCGCATGTTCTGGAACAAGAATGCCCTGTTGAACCTCCTATTACCGTACCTGTGGTAAACCCTGATCTTATTCTAAACGAATATCATAAAACCTTAGAGACTATATCAAACTGGACTGAGGCTGATTTCAAATGCCATAACTTCATTCTGAACGGTTTAGCGGACAAACTGTACGATCACTATTTATAGTCTGAATCTGCAAAAACCGTTTAGGATGTATTACAAAAGAAGTATGATATGGAAGAAGCAGGCTCTAAAAAGTTTGTCGTAAGCTGATATCTCAAGTTCAATATGGTCGACGATAAGTCGGTAATTTCCCAATCACATGAGTTACAACGAATTGTGCATGAGATCGTGTCCAAAGGGATACCTCTTGATGAACAATTTCAGGTTGCCATGATGATTGACAAATTACCGCCAAATTGGAAAGACTTTAAAAATATCCTGCGACACAAGTCAAAGGAACTAACCATGGGGAACTTGACTACTTGTCTGAGGGTTGAAGAAGAATCTAGAAAATAAGACCTAAAGGAGGAAATCCTTTTGGTTCAAGCCAAAGGGAAGGTCCATCTGAAATGTAAAGGGAAACCTTTTAAGGCTAAGAATGATGGTAATCGGAACAACCGTCCTAACGGTAATAATCTGAATAACCATCAGAATTATGGACACCAGAATCCTAATAAGGGAATAAACCAACAAGCCTCACCATATAATAGAACAGGTTTTATTATGTGCTTAAACTGTAAAAAGTTTGGACACATATCTAGAAACTGCCGGAACCGCAGATCTGTTGCTCAGGCTAACGTTACTGAAAAGCCCTTAGTGGCTATGATCACAGAGATCAACATGGTCAGTGAAACCGATGGGTAGTGGGCTGATTCGGGTACATCTCGGCATGTATGCTATGAACGCAATTGGTTCAAGACCCACAAGGAGACTAAAAACCAGAAGGTGCAACTTGGGGATTCCTATTGCACCAAAGTGCTAGGCACTGAAGATGTTGAACTGGTATTTACCTCTGGAAGGACAGTGACTCTGAAGGATGTGATGCACAATCCTAATATGAAGAAAAATCTTGTTTCTGACTATCTTCTCAACAAGGCAGAATTTCAGCAGACGGGTTTTTGTGAAAAAAGGTTTTGCTTGTAATGGAATGTTCAAGATGAGTATTGAAATGAATAAATCTTCTTCTGCTTACTTGTTGTCTTCTTTTAATATTTGGCACTCTAGACTATGTCATGTTAAAAAGAAGTTAGTACACAATATGAGTAAACTTGCCATTATCCCTAAAGTAGATTTAAATGATTTTGATAGATGTCAATCTTGTAGTCAAGCTAAGATTACTAAAACCTCACATAAAAGTGTTGTAAAAGAATCACAACTTTTAGACTTAGTAAACTCTGACATTTGTGAAATGGATGGAACACTCACAAGAAATGGTAAAAGATATTTTATAACTTTTATAGATGATCATTCAAACTATACTCACGTTTACCTGATGCGTCACAAAAGTAAAGCTATAGATATGTTTAGGACATATGTAACAGAGGTTAAAAATTAGTTTGATAGAAACATTAAAAGATTTCGTAGTGATAGAGGAACAGAGTATGATTCACATGAATTTCAAAACTTGTATGAATCCTTAGGGTTTATACATGAAACTACTGCTTCTTATTCTCCAGAATCTAACGGCAAAGCTAAACGCAAAAATAGAACTTACACTGAGTCGATAGTTGTTATATTACTTAGTTCTAGATCACCTAAATCTGTATGGGGTGAAGCATTATTATCTGTTTGCCATGTCTTAAACCGTATTCCTCATATCACATCTGAATTGTCACCTTATGAAATTTGGAGAAAGAAAAAACCTAATGTTAACTATTTTAAGGTTTGGGGTTATTTAGCCTATGTTCGTAAACCTGATCCTAAATGGATAAAACTAGCTAGTAGAGCTTTAGAATATGTTTTTATTGGTTATGCTATTAACAGTAAAACTTACAGGTTTCTTGATATTAAGGATAATGTTATCATTGAATCACTTGATACTGATTTCTATGAGGATAAGTTTCCCTACTTACTGAGGGACAGTGGGGGTAGTAGTGGGGGTTCTCAACCATTTACGTCTTCGACCCCTAATGTACCTTAAGTAAAAGTTCCTAGAGCTGTTGATTCTCATGATACAGACCCAGAACTTTGTAGAGATAAGCGTTTAACGATTATTAAGGATTTTGGTAATGATTATGTTGTACATACCTTAGAATCTGACCCCAATACTATCAGGGAAGCGTTAACCTCAAGTGACGCTGATTTGTGGTAAGAGGCCATTAATGATGAAATGGATTCTCTTATGACAAATGAAACTTGGGATTTAGTTAACCTTTCTCCTGGTATTCGTTATATTGGGTGTAAATGGATATTAAAGAGAAAACTTAAACCAGATGGTACTATAGATAAATATAAGGCAAGACTTGTAGCAAAGGGACTTGTAGCAAAGAGAAAACTTAAACCATTAGATTTTTATTGGTCGTTGCTGCCGTGCACGATTTGATTATTCACCAAATAGATGTAAAAACTACTTTTTAAAATGGAGAGCTTAAAGATGAATTATATATTGATCAGCCTAAAGGCTTTGTGATACCTGGTGAGGAACACAAAGTCTGCAAGCTGAACAAGACCTTATATGATCTAAAGCAAGCTCCAAAACAGTGGCACGACAGGATCGACCAATTACTTCTTTTAAATGGTTTTAAGATTAACGTTGTTGATAAATGCCTATATTATAAAGTATTTGGTGAAAGTTGTATTATAATATGTCTATACGTTGATGATCTACTTATTTTTGGTTTTACACTTGATATCATTTTAGAAACATGCTTAATAATAATTTTGATATGAAGGACCTAGGTGAGGCTAGTATAATTTTAGGCATAAAGATCATACGTACAGACACTGGCATTACTCTTGATCAATCTCATTACATTGAGAAGATCTTGAAGAAGTACAAATATTTTGATCGTAGACCTGCTTGTACTCCTTATGATCTACAAGTTAAACTTTTAAAGAACTTGGGGGAGGCAGTTAGATAGAAAGAATACGCAAGTATTATTGGTAGCCTTCGCTACGCTACAGACTGTACTAGGCCCGATATAGCTTATGTTGTAGGGGTTATGTGTAGTTTCACAAGTAAACCAAGTTTGACGCACTGGGATGTTATTGATCGAGTTATGCGGTACCTGAAAATGACCATGAACTTGGGTTTACATTATCAGAAGTTTCCCGTGGTCCTTGATGGATTTAGCGATGTAGATTGGAACACATTTTCGGATGATTCCAAAGCCACCAGCGGATACGTGTTTAGTATAGCTGGCGGGTTGGTTTCTTGGAGATCCAAGAAACAAACGATTCTAGCTCAGTCGACTATGGAGTCTGAGTTAGTAGCACTAACTGGAGCTAGTGAGGAGGCAAGTTGGTTGAAAGACCTTTTGTCTTATATTTCTTTATGGAGTAGGCCTATACCGCCGATTCTGATCCACTCAGATAGTACTGTTGCGATAGCCAGAGTACGAAACAATTACTATAATGGTAAGAAGTTAACAATACATCATAAGCACAGTACGATAAGAGGTTATTTCACATCTAGTACAGTTAGAGTGGATTTTGTAAGATCGGAAAACAACTTGGTAGATCCTTTAACGAAAGGACTGTCTCGTGACAAAGTTTGGAGTATATCCTTAGGGATGGGACTAAAGCCTATTATATAATCACAAGTGGTGGGAATCCAACCTAAATGACTGAAGATCCCTAGAAATAGGTTCATTGGGAAAAAAATATCATTGTGATATAGAATCATGCACCTAAGAGCTTGTCGCCCCAGAGTTAATCTTATTGTACATATTGTATATATGCAAGATATCTTACAGCGACTGTGAGGCTGAGTTTCTTAAACTTTTAATGAGTTTTATATCTCATTCTTGAGTGGGGTCTCTAGCTACAAGAACACTCTTAATAGACTCACCAAGGTGATTGTGAAAGTGCGGCCGCTTCCTATGAGAATTTGGCTAAATTCTTTAAAGCCTTCACCTATACTAGGATTAAGCACATGGCCGAAAAGTGTTGGCATTTAGAACTTGCACTTGGTAGGGTTGTATATAGTTTTCCACACTGTATAAAAACGAATAATGAGTTCAAGACTCTGATCACTTATTATTCTTATACGTTGAAGATTGTCTACTACGTAAAGGTTCAAGTCTATGAGCACCTTTACTTAAGTACATCTCTATATATCGAAACCGTACTCTCGTTTTTCTTCTCTTTCATCTATCCTTTTTTGGAAGTTTTTTAAAAGTGGGGGATTGTTGGAATTTTTCAAAACTTGTACCTCATTTTGAGCCTTGAACCCATGACCTCTTGGTCATCAATTTTATGTGACTCCTAAACTATAGCCTAAAGTTTAGTCTCACATTATTTATAAACAATATAAGAACTAAACATATAAGGTAGTGCCCATCTGATATGTGTGCAACATGTGACATAGAGAGAGAGTATAGGTGTGTGAGTCTGTGAGGGGATTTTATACCCTATACACACTTGGACCTCTCTCAGGCGGCCCAGTAGGCCGGGCCGGCTTGGGCTTGGGATTGGGCAATTAACTCTTTTGGCTCTGGAGGCCTTGGGGGGTCTTTGGGATTGGGCTTGGCTCACCCTAATATTTTTAACAAAAGTTTTCTTGGGCTTGGTTTGTTTCCTTAGTCTTTGGTCTTCATATTCTTTTCTCCACTACTATAGGAGAGAAGAATGGGATTGGGCAACTGGCTCTGGAGGCCTTGGGGTCCCTTTGGGCTTGGGCTTGGCTCACCCTAATCTATTTAACAAAAGTTTCCTTGGGCTTGGGCTTGGGCTTGGATTGTTTCCTTAGTCTTTGGTCTTCGCATTCTTCTCTCCACTACTATAAGAGACCTAATCTTCAGGGACACTTCCCACATAATTTGAATAGAGAGAGAGCCGTAGACAAACCTCTCTACACAAAAAAAACATATCTTCTTCTCTGTATTATCTCTATTTTTCTCTCATGTTTTACCTAAAGTGCAAAATTACCACTTTCTTTACGTAGACTCCTGGTATTTAAGCTCTATCGTATATGTTCGTTGTATCCTAGGAGAGATTAGACCATTTACCTGTACCCGAGGTAGATTGAAATACTCTTTAAAGAAAGTACGACCCACGCCTCGAGCTAGCTATCACTATTCTGTTATTCTCTCTTTGTTTCAGGCGTTGTTCGAATCACCTCCATCTCTGACTCACATATTTTTAACATAATTTCCCCAGTCAACATTCCAACCTACCCCACGAACTGGTTAAGAACGTGGGCCAAACTTAAACCGAAAAGCCTTATCCAGTCAAAGACACTTGTGTCTCACGAACTCATCAGCTATTCAGTCAACCGCTACTAACCACATTGTTCAGAAAATGTGCTCCAGCACGATGAAGAGCTGTGGAGAAGGCCTATATAAAAGAAAAGTTTCAGAAGAGACAAGGACCAAAAAAATTATACAAGAGATTATCAAGAAATTACTTATTCTTGATTCTCAGCAACATTCAAACTTCTTAGTTACAAGGTTCAAGCATTTCTATATCTAGAGATCACTTGAAATAAGATATTCCCCTCAAACAATAAAGATACTTTTACAAAAATCCTCTACTCGAGGTCGTAGTTTTTTACCTATTCAGAGGTTTTCCATGCTAAAATCACCTTTGCCATTTCTTACTTTCCATTAGAATATTGTTGCAAGTTCATTGGTGTGATAGCAAATTCCAAGCCATTTTGAGCTTACGGAATTTGGCCATTACATTTGGTGTCGCTTGTGGGAAAGATTGCATTCCCACGAAATCCTAAGACATTCTTTCACTATAACTTTCAATAATGGTTACTTCCAGACGACCGGCTACAGGAACCCAGCTCAATGTTTCAATGGAATCGGGGCAGCTTACAGAGTTACGGGCGAATCTCAACATCAAAATAGAGAAAAACACTGAGCTCGAACTTTATTTATCTAAGGATCGGGAGCTCTGTGAGAAAGAGCTCAACACAGAACAACAAGCTTGTTTGATAGCACTCAAACGACATGAAGACCAGATGACAACAATGTAGACTGCCCTAGAGGCTCTGCAAAATACTCAACAGGCTTCTCCAGCCAGAGGTCACGATCAGTTGCCAGAGACCTCCCGAGTTTCTATAAGGGAGAGATTGGGACCTCGAGGAGTCGCCAGTAAAGATATTTCCAGGAATCTACAGTACGACAGCCCTCCATACATTTGGGGGGTGAAGTTCAGTCCGAAGTCAGTCGAGGTCACAAAATTTTTGTCCGTCAGGAGGAAGAACATCGACCTCAATATCAAGTTCTAGCACGAGATCGCCTGAGTGAAGGTACGGGCACTCATCATTCATGACCTGTTTGCCCAGCGATTCAACCAACACATCATTACGTCACGAAAGAGCATATGGACCAACGAATTAAGGAGTTAATCGAAGTACAAGTTCTTAGTACTACCGGCGACATCACAAAACTACAAGGAAGTCCGATTACAAAAGAGCTATTCAATATGGAGATACCAAAAGGTTTCCATACTCCAAAAATTCGTAAATACAAAGGTACTGACCCAAAGGAGTACATTCAACAGTACCATGATTCATTGGGGTTATACTCCAACCTCAACCACATCCTTTATCGCCTATTTGCCACAAGTCTAAGGGAGGAACCACTCCGATGGTTCTACTCTCTCCCTAAGGACTCCATATATACATTCAACCAATTGTAGAAACAGTTCATCAAGACATGCTCACAATAGGGACAAAGAGGAGATTTATATTATCTTATCAGTCTTAAACAGTCACATGGAGAGAAGCTTGAGGACTGTGCGAATAAATTTTTAAAGCTCACGCGTAAAGTGGATGACCTTGATCAAAAAATAGTTGTTACTGCTTTTACCAACACGCTCTAGCTCGACTGCAAGGCCAAAGAACACCTCTTCCTCAACAAACCTGCGACCTTGGAGGATATGATCACCAAGGTCAGTAGTTATGTTGACCTGGAGAGGATGATGTCTGAGTGACAAAACTCAACTAAATCCCTCCTCTCCACCAAAGGCCCATCTACAGATCAAACCATTAAACCAAAGGAGGAGCAGGGAGATCAGAAGCGCACCAAGGACAACACTAGCTACCCCCAAAAAGGCGGTCCACCGAACAAACCCATCCTCCCAAAGATGAACATCCAAATCTCCACAATTATTCTACTGCTTTTGAAGGATAAGCTCTACCGCGTCTCTCAACCACTAGAACCAATCGATAGTCGACCATATTGCCTGCATAACAAGGTAAACCATCATTCTACTGACAATTGTAATGCTTTATAGAGGTTGCTCAAATACATTTTTAAAGAGGGACGGATGTTCAAATATATTGTCGACCTGGAATCATACAAAGATGGCAGCTATAAGAAGCAGCTTGAAGCTATTCAGGTTAATAATCAACCTGAGGATAAGCATCTTTACCATATGTACCATAACAACATGATTGAAATCAATCATATTCCCAATTCTAACAGATCCAAGAGTAGGAGATTATCAGAATGTTGTGACCTCACACTTTAAGATAAAGAAGCCAAGCTTCTTCCTGAGTCGAGCAATCGCCAGCTCGGGATTTCCTTCAAAGATTGCGATACTAGCCATGATAAATTTTCACATCATGATGCGTTAGTAATAATGCTAAAAATGAAGAAGTTTGTCATGCACACAATGATGATCGATACTGGAAGTGGTATTGGGATTCTTTTTTAAAGCACTATCGACCAAATGGGTTTGGCCGACCAAGTTATTCAGAGCGACACCGATTTCAGTGGGTTCAATGGTTCCAGAGAAGAACGAGTAGGCAAGATCATCTTACCTATTACCGCAGGACCAGCCACCATCAACATCATCTTCTATATCATCAATATCAAATCCCGTTATCTCGAAATTATGGGCCGCTGATAGATTCACAACATGGAAGCAATCACTTCTACCTATCATTAGGCACTCTGATTCAAATACGACAATGGTATCTATGAGATCAGGGGTAGTCAAAAGCTCTCTCAGGCTTGGTAAAATACCGGCTCCGCTATCCTAGATACTTCTGACAGATTTGCCGCATAGAAATTACAGGAAGCTGATCACCTCAACGATCAACCTTTCACAGAGGAGCCCACATAATATATCAACATTGTTGGACCTAGCAGAGGTACATTCATGGGTACTAAGCTGGTTTAGTACAAAAAGGATGTTCTCATCCAGTTTTTACAACTAAATCGAGACATTTTGCGTTGTCTTTTAAAGAAATGTCTGGGGTCGATCCGGCCAAGACATGTCACAAATTAGCTATCAACATCAACGCCACGGCGGTCAAACCAAAATAGCGACGTCTTTCGCCTCGTCTTCGAGATAAAGTTAACACCAAGATTGAGAAATTGATCAAAGTAGAATTCATTCGAGAAGCCAAATATCTAGACTGGATGTCCAGCATTGTCGTTATACCAAAGAGGAGCAGAAAAGTTCGAGTTTGCATAGATTTCACCAATCTGAACAAATATACTCCAAATGACAGTTTCCCTCTTCCCAACATTCATCAGATCCTCAATTCTAAAGCAGGTCATGACCTCCTATCTATGATGAACGATGCTTCGGGGTATAATCAAATTCCACTTTTGGAAGAAGATCAAGAAAAGACGACTTTCATCAATGAAAGAGGTCTTTATTGCTACAAAGTCATGCCCTTCAGACTCAAAAATGTGGGTACCACATATTAACGGTTGATGACTACTATGTTCAAAACACATCTAGGGAAAGTTATTAAAGTCTACATCGATGATCTCTTATGCAAGAGCGTACAATCAGTCAATCACATCTCAGATCTTAACACTATATTCAACATTCTTCAATCTTATAGAATGCGTCTCAACCCTAGTAAATGTCAATTCGGGGTACATTCTGGACAATTTCTAGGACACCTCATCAGCAAGAAGGGGATTGAGGTCGATCTAGATCAAATTCAGGCTCTCCTCAACATGCCCTCCCCAAAAACAACAAAAGACGTTTAGAAACTTGCCGGTAAGATTGCCACTATCAAACATATCATTTCTAAATCTTTAAACCGCTGTCGTTGGCTATTCCTATTACTCCGGTTGTACCAAATGAGGAAAAATTCAGTCAAATGCATAGGTCACATGGATACCAGAATGCAAAGCAGCTTTTCAGGATCTCAAAACCTATTTGGGGAGGTCTCCCATAATGAGCACCCCATTAGATAATGAGGAACTAATTATCTACCTAGCTGTCACAGATACTTCCCTTAGTTCGGTTCTCATTTTCCTCGAAAGGAAAATGAGAAACCAGTCTACTTTATCAGCAAAACCCTCACTCTGGCGGAAATGAGGTACTCTAAAATTGAGAAACTTCTTCTCACTCTTGTTAACACTTCACAGAAACTCATGTACTACTTTTAAGCTCATCCAGTCAGAGTCATGGCGAACTACCCACTTCGGGAAGTTCTATCCAAGAAATAAAAATCAAAGAGAGTGCAACAGTGGTCAGTTAGTTTGGGAGAACATGATATCAATTTTGAACAACGTCATTCCGAAAAGAGTCAGGCCATTGCTGATTTTCTCGTGGATTTTCCAGTGGAGGATCCCGAGTGGGAGAAGTACGACCCTGACATTATAGAAGAAACTCACGAAGATCCCCCCCCCCAACCATTTGACGAGCGAGCTTAATGGATTACAACAAAGAGGTGGAGACTTCTCGCAGATGGATCAGCAGGACTCGCAGAGTCAGGAATTAGAATCATTTTGATTGCCCCTTCCAATGACAAAATTAAGATATCAATCCGCTTGGATTTTGAGGCCTCTAATAATGTCACCGAGTACGAAGCTCTCATCCATGGACTCGACCTCACTCTTGAGCTTGATGTCCCCAAACTCTCAGTTTACACAAATTCACTGCTCATCGTTCACCATTACTCTGAGCAATACAAGAAGAATAGAAAGATGATCGAATACGCATCCCTCGTTACAGATAGAATGATCAAGTTTACGAAAGAAACTCCCGATTATCTTCCTCGAGGTAAAAATTAGCACACTGATTCTTTGGCATATCAAGTCGGGGTCTTGGGTACAGAAGCTTGATATCTCTAGATCAAAATCATTTCAACCCCCAGCATTGATCGCATTTCTGTATGTACGATCAACACTGGGGGCGATAAATGGGGAGACAACGATTGGCGAAAGCCTTTCTTAGCCTACCTCGGTGTCAGCAACAGTTGCAACGAACCACTCCCAGCAGATCTAAAAGAGCGCCGACAGCTGATCAACAACTCGAAGCACTACACTAATCAGAATGGTGTGTTATACCGTCTTTCCATCACGGGGCCTTACCTCAAGTGCCTCCCTAAACCAAAAGCAGATAAAATATTCCACGAATTACATGAAGGGACTTGTAGCTCCTATGCCGCAGGTCGATCACTATAAAATAGAGCTATTACACAAGGATTATTCTGGCTGGCATGCGCTAGCAAGCAAAGAAGTACTCATGTAGATGTAATACCTGCCAAAGACATGGACATATGATACGCGCCCCTGCGCTCGAGCTCCATGCAAGCAAGGTATTCTGGCCATTCAAAAGATAGGCACTTGATCTCGTCGGCGAATTCCCTAACTCTCCTGGTAACCACCGTTACCTACTCGTAGCTACCGATTATTTTACGAAATGGGTAGAAGCAGTTCCACTATGTCAAACCAGAGAAGAAAAGGTCATCTCTTTTATCTGGGAATACATCATCACTCGGTTTGGGAGCCCCCACCTAATTCGTATCGATTACGGGCCCCAATTTATTGAATAAAAAAGTGTAACCTTCCTCAACCAACACAATATTATCCACTCACCATCTAATCTTTACTATCCTCAAGGTAATGGCCAAGCCAAAATTACCAACAAAACTATCGTGGATGGACTCAAAATATAGCTTCACTCACAGAAAAAAGGGAATTGAGTTCAAGAACTACCTTATGTCCTATGGGTATATCGTACCAGTCAGTAGGATACACCTCATTCCTCCTTGCCTATGGCACTGAGGCCATCATTCCTTCTGAATACCATCATCCAGTTTGAGATTACGAGCTAACTGACAAGGAAAATGAGTTTGAATTGGCTTGCAACCTTAATATGATTGATGAAACCAGGGAACACACCATCGCTAACCTTGGTCTATATCATCATATGCTAGCCAGGTCGTACAACAGCCGAGTAAGAAACCGTACCTTCCAAATTGATGATCTCGTCCTTAGAGAGATTCCCCAATATCGTAAAGAGCCTCACGCTGGAAAATTAGCCGACAATTAGGAGAGTCTATTCATTATCACAGGTCTCTTAGGCCTGGGATCATATTACTCATGACAAAAGAGGGAATCCCCATTTCAAATCCTTGGAACACTAGGCAACTAAAACGGTACTATCGTTAAGCGTTTTACTGCTCCATTTCCGTTTCTCGCTTTTGATTTTTTGTTTTCTAAATTCCAAAAGTGATATTTTCATCTCCATCCAATGTAAATTTTGAACTGATCAATGAAACTTCCAAGTTTTTCATAACATCTCTCTACTTACGTAGATTTTACCATATTCTGTAGATTAAAGCATAAATAATACTAGCTTTTAATTGAACTTATACCAGTTAAATCAAGGATAACACTTGGTTTGGCTGAATCTACTAAATTTATGCGATTGAAACAAATGTATAAACTTGTTTCATATCAACGACTCTGGCAGGCATAACATAAGGCAAAGATAATACTAGCCTTTATCTCTTTTAATATGTCTACAACATTACTACAGTTAAATCAAAATTCACTTGGTTTGGCTTACTCAACCCATCTTTGCGATTATAACAAATGTAAAAACTTGTTTTATATCAAAGACCCCACCAGACACAAGATAAGGCAAAGGTCATACTAGTTTTCATCTATTTCAATATGTCTGTGACAAATACTATTTATTTTCCGGTCACATTACAATGGATTCTTTTCTACTGCTGGGGTGTCAACCATGTTTTGCCCTTCAGCAGGAGGCCGATCAGAATTCAGTTCGCGAGTTACAGTAACTCTTCCCCTCTCTATCAGATCAGCAGGTCGATGGTCTAAATTTGTTTCCATGAAGGTCATACAATTCCCTCGATCTATATTAACTCTACAAATGCATCTCTTGCCAGACAAACTCTTGAACAAGGTATCTCGTTCTAACTCTAGTCTTTTTACTTCCTTTACAAAATATGCAACGGTCGACTTTAACAGGTCTGCGCGTGACGTATGAGTTACAACAATCCTTGAAAAGTGAGATCTCACCTTCTCGAGGTGTGACTCCAAAGTCGCGTACAGTTTCTTCTGATATGCCATATCCATTTCTGTCCGAGTATCAAAAGCTATAGTCTCTTCTAATTTCTTAACAAATTTTGCCGATTCAGCTTGATTAATGGCCTCGAGGTCCACCACCTAGGCTCAAAGTCTCTCAATTTCTATATTCAGCTCTTCCCTGGCCGAAGTATCCCTTAACAAATTATCTTTTTTCTTCATCAGAATTTCCTTTGCCCTGATTTCCCCTTCCAAGACCTTCTCCCTGACAAGAGCCTTGTGTTAACATTCCCTTAAATTTGTGTTCCCTTTCTGCACATGCCCCTAATTTAGCTACGCTACCTTCCAGCTCTCTAATCTTACCTGACAGGCTAACTGCATCCCCTTAGACAAGAGGAACTCATCTTTTCCACTCCCCCTCGAGCACTCTCTAGCCTTAGCTTTCTTGACACGCACGTTGGCTTGTGCTAATTCGGTTTTCAATCGTACCACCCTCTTATTTAACTCATTACACCTCCGTTACATCCCCCGAAATTCCATATCCTTGGCGGGTAGGGCTATATGCAAATGTTCGGTTGCAGCTTCCGAGGCTGATAGATTTTATCAAGCTACCTTCAGCTCATTATCTTTTTCAATAATTTTCTGTTTCCGTCATTCCAGTTCGCTTTTACGATTCAGCTCGAGATTGTCCCTCCGATCTTTATAGTGCCTGAATACTGTATTGAGCCATTTCAGCTTGCCTACCCTTAACCATCAGCGTGTCAATTTGACTTTAAAGCTTTGCGGCATATTCATTTTATCTCCGCAAGCTCTTTTAGCCCCTTGCCAATTTGGGCATCTTTCTCCTCGATCTTGCAGGTGAGGTCGACAATAGTCTGGGATACCTCAACAAATTTATAATGAACATTTACATGCTGGCCTTCTCTGTTCATATTCGCTTCCCTCACCCTATCAAACTCCTCCGTAAATTCTCGATTACATTGGAGCGCCTCATTTTTGCGTGAGCAAACTAAATCCAATTCGACCTGCACAATAATAGATATATTATATACAGCTCGATTCAGTACACCCATCAACATAATATAAATTCCCATTTCTAAAAAGATATCTGATTTCTAATATCTACTATGCTCAAATACTTTTAGACTTAAAGGTCGAGGTACAATCTCATATAGGTGCTCCATGACACGTATTTCGAAGTTTAAGGTACATATTTTATATATGCTACTTTATCTACATACTTTGAATTTTCCTATGCACTATATTAGTATTATTTCCTAAAAAAAACTGATAGCAAGTTTTTGGTCTGCCTCCACGCTTTATGTTATCTTATTTACTTAATAGTTTTATGTCAATATAGCATACAAGTCAGAAGACCTATTCCGATCTAACCTGCAGCTCCGCTTGCGAAGACATCAAGGCTGTGGAGATCTCTCTGTCCCTGGCAAGTCCGGTCTCTAGATCTTTTATTCTGAGACTCATTTCTCTAAGTGCTTACAAGAGGGTTAACAAAAAAGGGCTCAGCTTACATAAGTCTATTAAATACGCACAAATCCAGCAATTTACAAGACACTTCCAAAATACATATACAAAATCATTTCTCTACCCTACCTTCTCATTCTTGCCCTCAGGGAGTTCGGTGTCATCCCCTTGATTGTCTAGTACCGTCTGACGGGAGACACCATCTAGCCCATCAACAACTCTTACCGCCACCTCTTCCACTTCTTCATCATCACCCTCCTCAACATAGGTGTCTACCTTAATGGCCTCAACCTCATCCTCAAAATATCCCATCAACATTAGGTGGCGCCCAAGCCTTTCACGCTCCGCCTCCACCTCCTCCAGATTCACCCTCGCCTCCACTTGTAGATAGCCAATAGTCACTGCATAGGAAGCCTTCAGGGCCTCCAACTTCTTTGTTTTCTTGCGAGCATCAACCTTCGCTCGAGCCACCTTCTTTTCAAGCTCGACCTTCACCTTTATCAGCTTGGATTTTTCTTCTTCCACTCCGAGCCAAATCCTATTCACCAAGCGAGCAACCTGCACAAAAAAAAATTTAACTCAGAGTGAGTTCTGAAACACAATAAATAAATATTTCACATGATCAAACATAAATACATACCATCATGTTCATGTCCTACACTCCATGAAGAGCCGCCAGTCTGGCCCTTTCCTTCATTGCTTTGAGATCATCCTCAACAGCAAGTCGCTCCCCAGGGACCTTTTCCCCCGACCTCCCCGAAGGTTCGATCCTTCTCATTTTCTCTTTTATGTTAATCTCACTACATCCAGTGGTACCAGAGGCCGACGGACGCTTCAACATCTATTTTTTCAGAAACATTTGAGCTAATTTTCTCAACATAATAGACTCTGTTTGAACCAAACTGTCAATTCTAGGGGTCATGGCCACATTGGTTTGACCTTCCCCACTAGTTCCCCTCTTCTTCCCATCATCAACACCCGCCATCATCCTGGTCGGTTCAGATTTTTGAACCTTTTTCGACTTACTCCCAATCCTCTTCTTTATGCTAAGGCCAAGTCCTTCCAACACAAATTGGAGCTCAACCTCTTCCTTTGCAACTTCGTCCAGCAATGAATCTTTCCTCTCCACTCGAGACTTTGGGCCTGCAATGCACAGCATTTGTATTATCAACAAAAGTTCATCAGTTCAAACATATTAATATTATACTCTATGCATTGTTATATTTACTTTGCTTTATAGTTCTAAACAGAAGATCCAAAGGTTCTTCATCATCTCTCTGAAGACAATAACCCTTTACTCATATTACGTTATCATTCTAGGCTTGACCTGCTGAATTCAGATTGAAGAAGCGACGCCGAGTTGCACTCGCAGAAAAAAATACCTCACCACTGGCGAGCTAATTCTTTACCCCATAAAATTACAATACGTCCTCAGAAGATATCCTCCTCACTTTCCCCTCATTCTCCCATTTTTCATTCAGATGGTCGCAAATACTTATTTCCTCCCACATGTTCCCGTTCAAATGAACAGGACATGCCCCAATCGTATTCCTAATCACCTTAGCCAAGTTGGTGTGGGGAAGACTCAACCCGTACTCTAATTGAGACAAGTAACACAAGAAACCCTCTGAAAGGTCACTCTGAACACTCCCATCAAAATATTCTAACAAAATCAATTCATCTATACCCCTACCTCATATTTCCTCCTCCAAGTTGGTCAATAAATAAAAATATTCATCCCCCATCGCTACAGTATACCCCCTAAATAGCCTACCAGCGTATTCTACACAGTTACCCTATTTCCCTCCTACGGTAGCCTTGGCTTTACAAAATTCATTAAATGCATCTGAACCAGGGGGATAGGCCACTAATTTGCTAGGAAAACCTAGAAATTGCTCCAATCCTACTTCAACCTCACTATCAGACTCTACCGTTTGACCAGAGGTCGAAACCTCGTTAATAGGCAAACTATCCATCTCAAACTACAATTTTACAAGCAAAGTTTTGATCCTACACAAATACCTCTCACGTTCAACCTACATACAGGTTCAGGTATCTATCGTTATTTCATACACATCGATCATTCATACGCAACATATATTTCAAATATTTTGTCTATATGTCAAATATCATAGGTTGCTATAAATAGTGATTTTTTTATAAATTTGCATAAAACAGATTACGAATTGCAAAAAACACAGCACACGTCTCTACTAACCTTTAGTGTCATAATGAAAATTCGCAGTAGCGCCAAGTCCTTCTCTCACAATGCAGCTATATAGCCACTTATGTGATTCAGTACCTGTAACTCTCTTCTACTGTTGATCACCCTCAAATAAATCCTTATCAAATCCTCTATTATTTTTTCGTGCTTCTCTCTCTGTACTCTCCAAATTTCCAGAAGTTGAAAATTGTTTAAATGATGAAGACGAAGCACTATATATTCTTTCTCTCTCTAACGGCTGCCAGTTATTGTGCCTCGCGTGACCCGCCCTCGATTTTGGAACTGAGGTATCCTTTTCACTATCTATGTCAGACGCCTTGTACCTTTTCAATAAAACTGTATTTCCATCATTTCCCCTCCCATTATATTGTAATCTATTTTTATCTCCTATTACCATATCTTTATCTGACTTTCCTACACTAATGATGACTCACACTCCACGATATCAGATTTTAGCAGTTTTACATAAAAAAAACTATAAGCTCCTGTATTTTTTCTGTTCTTGTTCCTTATACTTATAGTGCTAGTAACGTCGTTTTCAAAGCTAGCAAAAGTTTTAAAGTTATTTAAAATTTGTTTATCAAAGCAGTCTCAAATGGCATTTACAACAATAATGGATCAAATTGACTTTTAACTTTTATGATAAATTCAATAACCTTACATTTATTTATGATAACACTTTACATATAATTACATCTAAAATAGCCTTGATAACCTGGACAACCACATCTGATCAAATTTCCTCCAACGATCATCCCATCTTCAAATTTGATCTCCACCTCAGCAATCAATCCAATTACCTCTTCTCGGTCTGTAGGACCCCACACTAATTTACGAAAGCATACCTCATCGAAATATTGGGCATACTCAAGTTCTCTACCCCTTACATCCAGTCCTTCGAGTTGACAATCCCTCACAGGTAACTCAACATCATAACCAAACAATCTAAAAATCCTCTCCCGCACTTCAACAATCTTTATGGCCAATCGTCTTTCAGCGGCATGACAAATTCTCCGAGATCGAGTCTGCACCATCATAATCTCTTCTCCATAGTAAAAATTAAATTATACCCTTATTTATACATTTGTACAACACTTTCCCCTCAAAACGTGATTTTGACATTTTATCTCGTAACAGAAACCCAAAAAATCTTGAGATTGACTATTTGAACTTATCCCTTCCCTCGAACTCATACGTTACATTATTTTTTAAGTCGAGCTTATCTTTTCAAGATTTATTCTTCTATCGACCTCTATTAGCTCGAATTTTTGCATTACAAATTTCCTACATTTTTTATCTCCCACATTTTTAACACGCAGACCTATTATACTTACAACAAACATACATTTTTTCAACTTATTAATCTTAGTTCGATTGTTACAATAACAATACTTTCGGTACTCATAAACTTCAATTCATGTCATACATCCTTCAAATATTTTAGTTCAATTCTACGAGTTATTTTCTATCAACATAAACACAAGTAATTGAATGACAAATTGTATTCATGTAAATAAAATTACACTTTATTTTACAAATAACAAGTCTTTCAGTAATCAATCTACGGTATATTGCGGAGAACTAATATGCCTATAACCCAACTTCAGATATTCTACATATAACAAGTTTTTCAGTACTTTTACAAGAAATAGGTCATTCAGGCACTCTGACACATCAAATCCTTCAGTTCACCCTGCTTCAGTGATCTTTCACCTTGATGTAAAGTAGAAATTGGAGACAACACTAAGCTTCCCTCACATGAGTTTGGTCGAAGTCTAGTCGAACTTTAAATAGAAACTATTCAAGCAGTAGACTCAGTGTTGGCACCAACTCTTCAAACTAAAGGTCTTCTAGTACCAAGGCATGATAGAAATGCAGAAGCAGACTCCCACTTCTTATCTTACTCCTTCACTGCCATCACCGCCTCTCCTATAGTCACTACCCCCAAAGAGTTGGTAGAGATGAAGAGGGCCCGACCTTAGAATCCATGGTGATATAAGAAATCAGCATAACTGCCCTACAGTTATGCCTAACCTTGCATCTGAATCCCCAACCTTGTCCTCTGTAAGAGTGCAAAAACAAGCCCAACGTTCCTTGCCTGTCAAGATGACGACATGAAATCTCCACTTATAGTAAAATTCCTCCACAGCTTCAATCGCTTCATCTTCCGACATGACTTGATAATTTTAAGGAACAGGTGCAGGTATCAACATCTCCAAGGACTGGTCACCAAAGTATTTTAACTTTAACTTCTGTATTTTAGACGTAATCTTCTCTTCAATGACCATCATCCGTGTCTTCATCATTTTTAAAAGTCTAGAGAATTTGATAAATTGTAAACGTACACTACTTCAAGGATTTGATACAGGTACTATTTATATAACCCTACATCTATTGTGCAAGTACGTTTTACCAAACATTATTATTCATTACAGGCATAACTTTTCAAAATCATAACCGTCTCATACATCA
Organism: Kingdonia uniflora; assembly: GCA_014058105.1. Classification (NCBI taxonomy): domain Eukaryota; kingdom Viridiplantae; phylum Streptophyta; class Magnoliopsida; order Ranunculales; family Circaeasteraceae; genus Kingdonia; species Kingdonia uniflora. Next base: position 315,390 of record JACGCM010002535.1, read on the forward strand.
GCATCCACATTCTCATTAAATATACGTCATTTCCCCCTAACCCACGTAACTTCCACACATTTAAAGCCATCATTACTCCAATTCAATTATCAAGAACTTCAACCCAAATACCAATTGCAACATATCATTTCTCAACCAAGGCCACTCGTGACTTCATTTGTGAGGGAGCGATTGTAGGCACCTATCCCTCGATCTCACATAAAGACGAGTTATCGCCAGTTCGAATCACCTTCATCTCATACTCATGTATTTTTAACATAACTTCCCCAGTCAACATTCCAACCTACACCATAAACTGGTTAAAAACGTGGGCCAAACTTAAACTGAAAAGCCTTATCCAGTCAAAGACACCTATCTCTCACGAACTCGTCAGTTACTCAGTCAACCGCCACTAACCACATTGTTCGGAAAATGTGCTCTAGCACGATGAAGAGCTACGGAGAAGGCCTATATAAAGGAAAAGTTCCAGAAGCGACAAGGACCAGAAAAATTACACAAGAGATCATCAAGAACCTACTTATTCTAGATTCTCATCAACATTCAAACTTCTTAGTTACAAGGTTCAAGTATTTTTATATCTAGAGCTCACTTGTAATAAGATATCCACCTCAAGCAATAAAGATATTTTAACAAAAATCTTCCACTCGAGGTCGTGGTTTTTTACATATTCAGAAGTTTTTCATGCTAAAATCACCTATCATTTCTTACTTTCCATTAGAATATTGTTGTAGGTTTATTGGTATGATAGCGAATTCCAAGCCATTCTGAGCTTACGGAATTTTGCCATTACAAGTACAGCAGTGTTTATCGCAGAGATAAAGCCAAATTTTCTATGGGCAATAGATACACTTCTTCAAAAATTGTTGGGTGTGGGTTGGATATTAGATTGTTTTGCTCTGGAATTAAAAGGTTGTGGTGTATTATTGTTAGGCATGGCTAGCATAACCACGTAATTGTGCAAAAACTAGTTGGCCACGTCTACGTATAACATTTAACATAAGAAAAAAATAATTCAATGATTAGAATGGCCAAGGCATGTGCGAAACCAAAAGAGATATTGGACGCAATTCAATAATAATTTCTATAAAATGCATCTACAATTAGGTCATTGTACAATGTACGCACATTGTGAAGAGTTGAAGTCATGGGCAGGAGAACCAAAATGCAACACCTTCTTCAAAATTAAAACGAGGCTAAATACTTGGAGAATCAAATGAACCACCCAACCGAACACATGGGTTCTATTTTATTGGACTCATAGATAGTTTTTACGTACAAGACTAATAAATTTGAGCGGCCATTTTTGGAGATTGTTGGAGTGACCTCCACAGGTAAGACAATCCTCCATAGTGCGTGTTACATGGACAACGATATTGGGGGCAATTATGAATAGGTACTCAAGAATTTTAGGAATTGTTTCGATGATGATGAATTACCTAAAATTATCATTACTAACCGGGATTTAACTTTGACAAATGCAATTGGGGTCGTATTAATGGAATCGCAACACATGTTATGTCATTGGTATATATATATATGAATGTGAAGGGAAATGTGAAGAACCACCTGACGAGGAAGGAGGATCATAAGGACACCTGGAGAGACTTCAACAGAGCGTTCAATGCATTGGTTCAAGATTATGTTACAATTAAAGAATTTACCAGTTCTTTAAAAGTGGTTCAAGCCATTTGGAGACTGAAATACAACGTTTGCGTTAATTACGTCTTGGACAATTGGGTTTATCCATATGGTACTAAGTTTATTTCGGTATACGTTGACCAGCACATGTACCTTGGAAACTATACAAGTAATAGGGTGGAGAGTGCACATACAATGTATAAACATACCCTTCGAGCAAGAAATCTTAGTTATAGTTGGGGTTGGGAGTCGATTGAAATGCTTCTTCATTCACAACACACTGCTATATTTGCTTCTTTCGAGGAAAGTTTGGGAACGGTGATGCACCACTACCACGATTTTTGGTTTGCCAATTTGAGGCGGATTGTATCTATGGTTGAACTTGACCTTATTGTGTCTAAAATCAAGCTCTTAAATCAGTCACTTGGCCCAAATGTTACAAAGGTAGAATGTAGTTGTAAACTTAGAAGAACACAAGGTCTTCCTTGTATATGTTTATTGGCGCAACTTATGGATATAATTCATCTCATTATGGCTGAATATATACACCCCCATTGATTTTAATTATCTAGCAACCTAAAGGCAGTGACAGAAGCCCATAATGTGGTTGACATCAGACTGGCCTTAAAATTAGTGACACAGAAGTGGGATGGTGGTGACAACATTGATCGATATTCTTTGGTTAGAAAGCTTTGAGTTGGCTAACCCCGAGTCGACATATTTATTGGAGACTATGACGATTGTGAACTCTAGAGGTATGAAAAAGATCTCGTGAATAAGAAAAGGCAATAAAAGCGCTAACAACAGCAATAAAAGGGATCCATCTCATTGGGAAATCAGCTTGGAACTCAAGAAAGCACAATAAAAGCGAATCAAGTGTTACCCATTCTGGTTGGAAAAGGAAAGGATGTTCCACAGGCGAAGAAACCCAAGTTGGCTATAAAAAAAACCAAACCTAAGATGGAAGCAGTTTGAAGAGAACTATAATGTGTTGGCTGATGAATGCCTTATTCCTTTTGAAGAATTCCATACTCCCCTATTGTTGACGAATACGGGGCATCCAAGTAAGCTGGACATCGTGAGAAAAAAAAATTGATGTAGAGCAACCCTATAACACTTTATGATTATGGTGAACTGATTGGACATTTTTCATATTATGCATAGGAAAGTATAATCTACAGTGCTATGAATATTGCTCCGATGGGAACTGTGGGAGCAGTGGCGGTGATCCTTTATGGTAATGAGAACAGGTGGCCTGATGTTCGTAGGATAATGACAAAGGAGTTGAATAACGATAAAGATTTTTACATTAAATTATTTGGGGGAACGACTTATTCGAACATGGAATTCATACTTGATTGGTATAACCAATCCATGAGTACACCTCCAACTAAATGGCTCGTGATGCCAAATATGTTATTTTTAATTGCGACAGTGATGCATAGGCTTATTAATATGCTGACTGACAAAGACAATCCTAACGTTGCGGATATGATATTCATACCTTTGCATGTAAATCTTGAAGCTCTCCCGGTCGAGACTGGGATTGATTATATCGGTAGAGATCATTTTGTTGTTCTCGAAACTGTGCAAAATTGTCCTTTGCCAATGTTGCATCCCTCTTGGGAGGTTTATCATCATGATAGTGCGTCTAACATTGGTACTGTGATTGTTGATCTGCTATAGTACTTTCGTGAACTCGAACTTGTGGAGGCAGTTATAAACATTAATATTTAGGTGGGAAATTTAGTATCTTAAGAGTGCATGTATATATCACACTTTTGGCATCCATCATACATGACCATCCAACGACATCAATTCTTTTGGAAGGATGGTATGCATAGATAACTATGCGATTTAGATATTTTGGTAGATTTCGATATATATTCCAAATGGTCTATTGGGTTAACATCAAAGATACAATGTTCGTATCTATAACGTTGACAACTTATTATTAATAATAAAAAATTGCATTAAATGTGTTATGTTACCAAACCAAGGTCTATGCCAAATTTAATTTAACGTATATTAGCGTTTGTGCCAAAAAAAAATACAAACGTATACTCAGTTCAGAGACTCAATATTTAGTTAGACAACTTGCACCAATAACTTACAGAAAGATTTTAGTTTGACTCATTTTGTGTATGTTGAGTTCCATGGTTATCTCAGTCGAAGACGATGACAAAATTAAGACCGTTGGACAAGTCATCTACAGCCACCGGCCAAGAAGGTAAGTTGGTAAGTAGAACTCTAATAAAGTAAAAGTTCAAGATTGTTTTAACTTAGAAAAATTCTTTTGCAAAACTAGAATAAACAAACTTTGTAACTGTTCTATTTTCAAGGCTTATTTTGTTTCTCGTTTGGACGAGTTTTGGTCTCGTTCGAACGACTTCTGGGAAAAGACAAGTTTTTAAATGAATTTTAACTGTCTTTGTATTTAGCCTTATTTTGCTTTCTCGTTCTAACAAGTTTTGGTCTCATTCGAACGACTCCTGGGAAAATATATACAAGTTTTTAAACGAGTTTTAACTGCCTTTGTTTTTAGGCTTATTTTCTTTCTCGTTCGAATAAGTTTTGGTCTTGTTCCAACGACTTCTAGGAAAAAACAAGTTTTTAAAATAGTTTTAACTGCCTCGGGTTTTAGGTTTATTTTGATACTTCATTCGATGAACTTTGGGTCTCGTCCAAATGGATGTTGGAAAAAACTGTGGGTTTTGGTTTTGGTTTGAATTTCTCAGTTTTGTATGTTTTGGGGTGTGGGGGTAGTAAAACAAAGATAAGAGGGATTTAATTATAACTTAAAGGAGTCTATTTTGGTAGGGCCCACCACCATGCAGTCCTCTAATGAATGGAGTAGTCATCCGGGATACGCACCTAGCAAATATGGGATGCACAAGTAAAATGTCCCATCCCAGTATGGTGGTTATAACTTCACTAAGTGATTTTGTTAGAGCTCAGCTTCGTAGTCGTCCCCTTTTAAAAGTGGAGTACCCCAATGCAAAATTATGTTTTGTTAATCTCACTACACTTAGCATTTTAGTTATAAAAAGATTTTTCTAAGTTTTCAACATTGAAGAACTAGCGTTGATGAAAAAAGTTGGAATAAAAAATTAAGCTCCCAGTGCTACAATCCTAGCATTGATGGTTAATATTAGAAGCTGTTGGCATTGTGTTTCTATAACATTCAAAACTCTAGGGTCAGGTAATATTGAAAGTTGTTCGCCTTGCATTCTTAAAACATACAAGACGATAGGTTTCTAACATTGATGGGTAATATTGAAAGCTTGACCCAGCGTTTCTAGAACATACAAAATGAAGGGTCGTAACGTTGATGGGGAAAAACTCTAAAAATTACTTTCATAAATTTATTCTCAAAAGTTCATCCAAACATGAATTTTAACAAACTTTCTCACAATCACATACCCAAATTAACTTAAACATTTTATTTCAAGTTTAATTTTGATTATAAGTGGTATTGCTATAATTTTTAAATTTTAAGCTGAGATATGCCTAGAAATAGAAAGAGACAAAGTGAGATGAAGAAAGAGGACAAAAGAAAGACGATGACCAAGCCCAGCATTGGCTATAGGCCCAAGAGGCGACTGCCTAGGGGACCCAAATATTTACCCTAAATATGTAAGTATTGTATTGAAAAATTCCCCTCTTATGAAAATAAAATATATGATAGCTCATTGGTTTGAGTGATTATAGTTGATCTTAAGGTCAAAGGTTCAATCTTTACCTTTGGCATTCATTTTTTTTTCAAAAATTTTGTTTCAAAACTACCTTGGAAAAAAAATTAGGGAGGGATCATTTTCAGATCTTACCTTGGGACTTATAAACCTTAGGGTCGGCTCTGACGATGGCGATAACGAAAATATCAAGTGGGGTCCTAGTACTTCGCCAAAGTTTGAAGAAAAAATTCAAGGAAGAGGAAACTCGTAGAGAGAGAAAAATTGTAAAGAGAGGAAGAAAAATCATTAGAGAGAGGGAAAGGTTTTAGTTATGATTAGAGTCCTTCCATTTTTTAGTTAAATACTCAAGGGAGGACTCATCTTGGTAGTATTTTAATAAAAAAAGGTAGTGAAGATAGAATGACCCCTCCTAATAAGAGCATCTGCAGCATCTATTGGGTTAAGTCACAATAACATACCCTCCCAACAACCACTCTCTATCCTAGTTGGGGTGTGGGTTAATCCCTATCTTCACAGTGTTTGAAAGATCACGGTTGTTAAATAAATTACCAGTTATCCATCAAATTCAGTTATCGTTTGATTCTCAACCGTTAGATTTAAAAACAATTTTATAAAAAGTTTGTGCGGGTACAGATTACGGCAGTGGGTAATTCGTAACAAACTCTATAATTTTAATCATCGCATGGATTCTCTGAGTGATTTTTTTCTTCTCTTTTTTTATTTTTCATCCAACTCAGTAGAAACTTTTGGGTAGGATTGATTGTGGGTTGGTAATTTGGCGAGGGCTCCAAATTACAGATTATGTCGAATGTTTAGGTTGCTCTAAGAAGTTCATAAACTTTCAATTATGGGTTCATTAATGGCTTAAAAATTTAACTTGGACGGGTCCAACCCGAGTTTGATGAGTTGAAGCCAGTATACCTTGGGTAAAGAAAAAAAATCAATTCAACCTATATTTATAAGAACCTAAATAAATAAATAAATAACATGAAATTGTTAATGTCTAGTGAATTGTCTGGAAGTAAATATATAAGACTAGAGAAGAACTTTATGAAGGTTTATAATAGATTCTTGAATGTAATAGATAAGATTGTTTCAAATAAGTGCTTACCTTCTACTGCAATCACCTTCCCCAACCCTTTGGCCTGATCCAACAAACCCAATTAAACATTGGGGCTCTATTTATGTGCCCCTATATTTCCCATCCACAAGCATGACTTAATCTTCTTCCTTACACTCCCTCGACATCTGGGGTGAGAAACTTATGAGAAGGATAGAGATCGGGTGACAGGAACCTCAATTAGTAGGCTAGGTATTATTAGTAGGTTGGGATTTTGGGTATTTGTTACTTATTTAATTAAAGAATTTGTGGACACCCATTTTTGAGATACTCATCTATTACGAACACAAGAATGTATTTTTTTATTTATAGACATGATCTACTTATCATGAATATCATTCTCACCAAAAATCAAGTTGTTTCGACTTTTGTATAAAACATTAAAAAGTGATTTGATAAAATGAACATTTTAAAACGGGTACAAAAATACTATATTTCAAATATCATTTTGATATTGAAAATTATGTTGAAATAACTTTACTTTAGGGAGTGATGATTGGCATGTGATAAGTAGATCATACCCATAATGATAGATCCTCTTAAATTATATTTATGTGCTCGTAATAGATGAGTGTCCAAGGAGTGTCCCATATATTGAGTGTCCCCGGGTTTGCTTTATATTAAATATCCTAGTAATTAGATTATCTTCTATATTTGTAATAATATAATCAGTAATTTGAGTAATATTAGGTTAGTTTATTATTTTAGTAAGTTGAGGTATATTAGAAGTATTGTTTTGGAGATTTATTTAAGTTGTAATCCTACAATAGAATGATCAAGCAATAAGAATTTTTTTCTTTCAATCTATAATTTTCTAGCTAGCTCTTCTCTTTCTAATAATCTTCTTTTTTCTGAATCATTATATTTTTTTTCCTTATTTAAGTGACCTTATGATCATGTACGTAATAATTTTAAGAAGAGCGTTGCTAGTAGGACCCTAGAATCCCCTAGCCTTATGACCTTAAATGGGACGCTGGCACGCAGTACAATAGTAAAACAACAAACAAAAAAATAAAAATAAAAATAAAAAGCACACATCTCTCTTACCAACCCATACAACTCTTTCTTATTGTGCCAAAGTAAAACAATCTTCATTTCCCCAAACACTAATTCATATCTCTTTAAAGTTTGAATACATCTTTGAATTTTCACTTTAATTATTCTTATCTATTTTATTCCCAATACTAATTCATTTGCCATGATATTGATAATACAAGTTATCCCATCTTAGTTATGATAAATATTAATTATGTTGCCATCGTACACATAACACAAATAAACCCATCTTAGTTTGCAACTACCATGGTTGTAGCGACAAACTGATGACAACTATCATTTGAGATCCTCTTTGATGATTGTTAATGAGTATACATGGAAAATGTAGGTTTTTACTTCTTGAAAATCACCTCTTTGTTAAACCAACAGTAATGGAGTTCAATGGTTTCCATTGGTTAACTTTAATCTCAACTTTAAATATGCCTTGTAAAAATTAGGCTTATAATTGGTATTTTTTAAATGAAGAAGCCTAAAGAAAAACAAAGGAGATAGTTTTATTTGAGAATCTCTGAGTATGAACCTACTCAACGTATAGCCTTTTCTACCTTAACACGTGGCAAAATTCTAATTCACTGGTCCCCTAGTTTTATTTGAGATTTTCAAGTATGAACCTACTCAACATGTAGCCTTTTCTACCTTAACACGTGGTAAAATTTTAATGCACTGGTCCCCTAGGCTTATGACCTTAGGGTCCCTAAAGCATTTTTCTTTGAGAAGACACAAGTATATAATAAGTAAAAAAAATATTTTTTATTATTTTATTAGACATTAAAGGCCATGATCCATAATATACATTCTAAAAATTATTTTTGATTTAATTAAGGCATTTTGATCCATAACAAAGCAAGTATACATTAAAATATAGTTTTGGGGACAATGAAAATATATTTCAAGAATGGATTTGACTGGATATATCCTCCAACATTAATAATACTAAGATTTTTGTTCTTTATTGTGCACTGTAGACAAGGGTTTATTGTAACCTTGAGTTTTAAAAATCTCTAATTAACGCGTATTAGAGATAGGAAGTAGATAAAAATTGGTACAATGTTGTCTATTGTATTCTAGTAATGGTATGATGATATACTAATATTTTTCAAGCAAGTGACCTCATTGTAACTATTATCGTTATTTAGAAAGCAACTTGCCCAAAATAATTGTCAATGGGAACATAGTGGTCAAATGGTGTTGAGTACCAGAGACTATTATGACAAAGGGAATGAAATAATCAAATATTGTTGAGTATAGAACATTTATTATGCACTTTGCAATTACTAATACTAGTATCTATAAATAAAATAGTAAATTTCTCTTAATTACTATTTTTCTCAATTCATTACAACAAAGACTTGAACATGTTGCACTCGGAGAAAGATCGAAGGGCGTGTCGAAAGCGAACGATATGCAGAAGAAATGAAATCTGAGGAAGTCGAAGCAAAATTTGGATACGCCCGTGTCCAAGTATAATAAGAAGATTTTGAGCCTTGCTTCGTTTGAAGATGATGAATGTGAGCGTAGCAATGAGAGAGTATGTAATTATAGCTCTAATGCAGGAGAGAGAGCGATGTTGGTGTACGAATATGTTAACGGTATTGAAACATGGTCACCCTGGACCGATGGGTTACAACTAGTTGTGAATATAATTAGGAAGATGAGGGAGGAGTACACGTTTGCTGATCCGTATAGGGAATAAGTTGATTATTTGATTGAAAAGATGATGTATGTAGCGTGATCAAGACCTCGGTAGCCGATTTTTACCCAAATTTGCCCAGAGTAGCTTACTTCGGTTATGGTTCATGATCTTTTGCGTACTACGTAGAAGCTATTTTTGAAGATAACATGAAGTGTAGATTACTTGATTTTTTATCGTCTATAATATCAGTATTAGCATTATTATTTTGTGCCGAATCACATATGTATTAAGACTACTTACTATGTTCTCAATTTTTTCCTACGACAGTGTTTCGCTATTAAATGTTATCAAAAGAAATCGCACGTAATCATTGTCATATAATTTCTGATTCACATATTTTGTGTAGTCTTAGCAAATACAACTTCAACTTGTTAACACTTATCTAGGATGACATAGCATGACAAATCAATATTAATTTGGTACAATTCGGGTGTGCGCGCTGAACACGGCCATGATGTGTTGAAAGACTCAAAACTTGAATAGAAACCAATACCGTGTATATCAAGGCTTGAACCTAATGAATGACCCATGTCGAGGTTAAGTTCCTTGATTGGTCTTGGGCTCGGGTTTAGGTAGTATTATTAAAAACTCGGGTCGAACTTGAGTTCATTTTGACTCGATCTGCTAAAACAATGAAGAAAAAAGACCTAAAATTCAAACTTTCCCCTTTTCCCGTTATGTCTCTCATATTCTCAAACTCCTCAAATGGCAGACAAAACCTCTCAAATCTCAACAAAACACCTAGAACTCAAACTCCAATGGCTACTTTCAGATATGCCCTCAGAGCTTCCACGAAACCAAGCAACCCCAACTCCCAAGTAAGTTTTTTCTGTTTCTCCCATTTTTTTCCTTCTGGAGGAATTTGGAAGCTTTTTGATTCGATCATATTTGTTCTTTTTGTAATTTATATGAGTGCTAAGTACTATACGTATCTCTTACCACTCCTGCATCGCTTTCAACAATCACGTAACCATAACCACAATTCCAACAAATCCCATGTATTCCAAGAAATTAATGTTTTTCTTCATTTTGTTATAATAACAGCAATCAGCTCGTGCTCGCACAGGTAGAACATAATTTATGAGGAATATTGTATGATTCGTATTGGAGGAAACACGGGTAGAATAGAATTTATGAGGAATATGATATGATTCTTAATGGAGGAAATTAACTTTTGGATTCATAAATAGGAAATTATGTAGAAGTATTTTAAATTCCATTTAAATGGATCTCGTGAAACATGTTCTTATACCTAGCCAATTGAGAATTTAATAGTATAATCCCATTTGAGGTGGCGTTTATTCATTTAAAACAAAAGGAATACCAAAAGTGCCTTACCAATGTACTTAAATGGAAATATGGAAATATTACTGTCGTTAATCAATCAGAACAGAGAAACATGTTGTCATATCACCACAAAATGAATATTTGCATTCATAACTTAATTTATATCTGCATTGTTAACCTCGGGAGCAAGTCATTATTTTGTTAATAGTTCATTGCTTTCAGGGTACATTTCTCTTTGATGTACATGGGCATTTTGCTTTATTCTCTGTAAGAGGCATTGTTTAACCCCATTTTATCCAATTTCATGATGAATAAGAAATTCAAAATGTATTTAAATCTGTATTTTTACATACTTAATTTAGATATTCAATGATAAGAGTACAAGATTTGCATAAAACTTGTAACCCAATAAACAATCCTTGAAATTTGTAGTATCAAAATTTGTTGTTACATTCTCAATTCAGAAGCTCAATGATAAGAGTAGAACTTTTGCATAAAACTTGGAAGGCAATTGTTGTGGTAAAAATTAAATGATTCAAGTACTGTCCATCTACCTTGCATGATAATACCTTGAAGAAAATGGCAGTCAGCTTGAAAGTGAGAATTGTGAACTATCTGATTGGCTATTGACTATGACATAAAAAAAATGTTTTTGCTGTATTTCTCATGTTGTGTACCATCACCTGTAGATTTTTCATCCTTTACAGATTTTTTATCCTTTCTTTTGCATTTAAAGAAATAGGCACTTTAGAAATGTTTTAGATGGTGATGATGAAGTCTGATCACAAATGCACTCCTTCATGTAAATACCTAGAAACGTTTTTAAACATAAAAAATTTTAGGTTCCTTAACGAAAATCATTTTAACCACATATAAACTTACTGACTCTTGCAAGTTTAAGTTCCTTAGCATTCTAAAAAAAATTCCTAACATAAAGCATTTTAGGGGTGAGAACGGGTCGGCTTTCGGCCTAAACTGAACCCAAACCAACCTAAATCGGTTCTTAAATATTAAACCCAGACCAAAGCAATCTCGATCATCAAACTGACCCGAATCGAACCGCAAAATTTATAGGGAAACCGAAACCAAAATCCCCACCACAATGTAATCCCACAGTTTCTACTCGAGAATAAATCACACCTAATAAAAAATAAAAAATAAACTCTACTCCATCCGTTCAAATTTCTTAAAACATATATCACAAAAAAATCACCATCCAACAAGAAAGAACTTTACCACCTAAATAACCAAGCACTCATCTTAGAACTACTACATTGAAACCCTTGGAACATCTAGTGGGAACTGATCGATCTCATCCATCCATGGGTTTTTCACCTTTGCTGGGCTTACAGTCCTTAAAGCTTTGAGCTTTCCATACTGCACAGTTACACTTGAATACAAACCCGAATGTTATCTGGCATGTTTGGTCTTTCTTTTTCATCCTTCCCTTGGCCTTGGTGTAAGCCAATTCATACCAAAGAGAGATGCTCAAAGTGTTACCGAATCGGTAAAGAGTCACCCTCATAGAGCTGCAAGTTCTTATCTAATTCGTCTAAAGACCAATTTAAAGTCTGGGATATACGGCTTGATCTTCATATTAAAAAGTTTTTTCCCAACCAATGTGGCAAAGAAGAGCAATTGTGCCGACATTGGTAAAACAAGAAGTCCCAATGGAGAAATGTTGGTTTTTAGAAGTTTGATCTTTGATCTTTGATTTGAATTGAATGAGAGGTCCCAATGAGTTGTTTGTTTGTAAAGTTCTCTCTCTACCACATCTCCTCTCCCAGCAACTACAATTATTAATGTTACAACCACTTTTATCTTTCTACAGACCTACAATTATTACTTTTTTTATGTGATGTGACATAAGAAACAATAAACTAACCGGGGTTAAACTATGTGATTAGGTAAAAAATTGGTTTGGTTCGATTTTTGTGGGTTAACAATAAAAGAAATCGAAAACTGACCCGGCCCTAATCGGTTTTAACATTTAAGAACTGAACTGCTCCAAAAAACCGACCAGATCAGTTCGGTTTAGGTTGGTTCGGGTCAGTTTTTTCAGTTCGTGCTCACCCCTAAAGCATTTTAACCACATTCATATTTTTGACACCCCGGTCGAGTGGGGGTGTAATAGAGATGCGCCTATCCCAAGATTGGTGATGGTTGCACCAGTGGTTCAACACTAATTATCAAGAACATAAGTTACATCATTGGAAATAATCTACAAAAAAGAAGAAACCAAATGTTCAAGTAGGAGCCACTACCTTGTATAATGCATATTTGAAACATTCAAATTATGTATAAACATAACCCTTGTTTTTAAGGATTGTGTAAGGTTCAAATATTGTTAAATGCTCTTTTATATATAAATACATTGAAGTTTTACCCAAGTTTGGGTGTCTTTGTAATTAAAGCGAAGGTTTAAGGGTCAGGTAACTCATATTTTAATCCAAGGACGCGAACACAACATATGAAGTAGGGTCTTACTTTTTTTTTCTCCTGTTATTATTTGCATAGTTTTCAATACTTCAACCATAGCTTGTGAAACAAAATAGCAAAAACATGGTTAAAACATAAATCAAAAGGAAACATGTTTGATAAAATACATGCACATCATTGTACCAATAATCTTGTCATCGTTGATGATAGTCACATTAGATTGAGTTGTTGTTGATAGATTTAGTAGTAGATGTATGCATAGAGCTCATTGCAATGGCCCCAACATTCCAGACTAAAGTTCCTAAAATCTTTGATCATATGTACCATAAGGACCTAAACATAATGTAAGTTACCAACATTTCTATAGGCAGGTACGATGGGAATAACGATGTCAATAAACAAAAGGATTAATTAATTAAGAGGAAATCAAATATAAAAGGAAAACGTTAGTGCTCTATTATTTGAAATCCTAATTATTGTGATGTAACATGATGTATATTTGAATGGGAAAACACATCAACATAAATCTCAACATAAAGTATTTTTTTTTCAAACTTATAACATAAAGATTGTTGGAAAAATATGCATGTCGTTTGTTTGTAGTTTGAATAAAACCTTGGCAATTACTGTTAGTCTCACATTGGATAAGTGAAAATAGTATTTTTACTTTATATTGGGTTACACATGTATAGCATGTGTAAGTAAGTGGTGCTCTCACAAGTGTAAGAGACGAGTGTGTAAAGGCTTGTTATGGGGACGCCCATGGGCTTGCGTGCACCGACCAACCCATGACTCATTTAGACTATTTTATAGATTCTATTCGAATATAAAATATTATATTCGAATAAATCGGGCAGGTAGAATTGTATTCAAATAGAAATAGATTTTATTCGAATAAAACTTGTAGGAAGAATCTATTCGAATAGATTATGATTCTATTCGAATAAAACTTACAGTAAGATATTTATTCGAATAGAAATAGATTCTATTCGAATAAAACATGCAGTTACTATTTAAGAGACACGACTCTTCTCATAGATGTATCTTAGAACGCAACCCCGTCTACAGGTGCTTCTAAAGGACAACTTCCCCTTTATTTAAATAATCATTCATGATGTGTTTGATACACAGAAATCATCCTTAAATCTTATTCCCCCTCTTTGATTCAATTTCTTCTTGAGAGTGAAATCACATATAGTTCGACAGGCGTATCGACTTGAGTGCTTCAAGTCTATACGAATCAATCATTGTATCTTGGGAGACAGACACCACGTCAAACTGTGAAGCACCATACGCAGGGTGAAATCTGTCTTAAGGAAATTGCAGTGACTGCCAGCCTTGATCTTCAGTTCTTTCATTTCCTTTTCGTTCATCTTCAACATACATAGAAATACATGTTCTACAATCTTAAGACAAATTTACAGATCTCTTCTTTGTGTTCCTATTTTGTGAAGATGTATATCAACGAAACTGCTGTTCGTGTTCAACAAGAAAGCTAAAAAAATTCAATGGAACAGAGTTCAAACGTTGGCAGCAAAAGATGTTATTTTATCTGACAACTCTGAACCTTGCCAAATTTTTGTAGGAGAGTGCCCCGGTCCTCAAAGACAGTAAAACTGACAAGACAACTATCGCTGCTGTGAAGGTGTGGAAACATTCTAACTTTTTGTGCAAAAACTACATTCTGAATGGGTTGGATGATAAACTATATAATGTTTATACCCCACTCAGGATTATCAAGGAACTGTGGGATTCTCTGGATAGGAAGTACAAGATAGAAGATGCAGGTACGAAGAAATTTGTTGTCAGTCATTTCCTTGACTTCAAGATGATTGACTCTAAGTCAATAATCAGTCAAGTGCAATAGTTGCATATTATCCTGCATGACATTCATGCAGAAGGAATGATTATGAGTGAATAATTTCAAGTTGCTTCATTAATTGAAAAATTACCTTTATCCTGGTAGGAATTAAAGAATTATTTGAAGCACAAACGCAAGGAGATAAAGTTTGAGGACTTGATCGTGCATTTGAGAATTGAAGAAGATAATCGCAATAGTAAGAAAGCGATTGGAATTGGTTCATTGGAATCAATGTCCTATGTTGTTGAAGGCAATCCTTCAAACAATAAGGGTAAATCCCATAAGAAGAATGGGAAGAAGGGTAATAACCCTACACTGGGTCCAACCGGAAGAAACTTCAAGAAGTTTTCAGGGAACTGCCATAACTGCGGTAAGAAAGAGTACCACGCAAAGGACTACAGGAAGAGTAAAGACAATTCTTCAAAGAACAAGCCTCTTCAAGCCAACATGTCTGAGTTGGAGAACCTTTCTGTTGTGGTCTTTGGAGTGAACTTGATCAGTAATGCCAAAGATTGGTGGATTGATACTGGAGCAACACGCCATATATGTTCTGACAAAACCTAGCTTTCGTCATACAACAAAGTGGACAGTGATGAAAAATTGTATATGGGAAACTCTGCTACTTTTGTGGTTGAAGGAGTTGGAAAGGTTGTTCTAAAATTCACATAAGGAAAAAAACTTACTCTGAATGAAGTTCTGCATGTTCTAGATATTCGAAAGAATTTGGTGTCTGGATCAGTTTTGACTAAGAAAGGCTTTAGGCTTGTTTTTGAGTCGGACAAATGTATCTTGACTAAAAGTGGAATATTTGTAGAAAAGGGCTACTTATGTGATGGCCTGTTTAAATTCAATGCTGATGTAACCACAATATGTATCAATAAAATTGAAGGTTCTGCTTACATTCCTGAGTCTTTCAATGTTTGGCATGCACGATTAGGCCATGTTCATAATGGTTCATTGCGCAGATTAATGAATTTAGGACTGTTGCCTAAATTCAGTTTGATTGCAAACAAAAATGTACAACATGTGTTGAAGCAAAGTTTGTAAAACAACCCTTTCAATCAATTGATAAAAAGAAGACAGTACCTCTCAAATTAATTCACAGTGATTTATGTGACTTAAAATTCGTCCAGACACGAGGTGGGAAAAAGTATTTTAGTACTTTTATAGATGATTGTACTAGGTGCAGTCATGTGTATCTACTCCGAAGTAAAGATGAAGCATTAGAAATGTTTATACTTTACAAAAACGAGGTTGAAAATCAACTTGAAAAGAAGATTAAAATCTTAAGGTTAGATAGAGGTGGTGAATATGTTTCATCCGCTTTTGAAGAGTTTTGTGCTCAGAAAGGGATTATTCACCAAACTACTGTACCTTATACACCTTAGTAAAATGGTACTGCTGAGAGGAAAAATAGAACTTTGAAAGATATGGCCAATGTCATGTTGATTAGTTCTGGTTTGCCACAAAATTTGTGGGGGGAAGTCTTACTTTCAGCAAACTATTTACTGAATAAGATTCCACATAAGAGGACTAATAGTATTCCTTATGAACTTTGGAAAGATAGAGTACCTTCTTTTAAATTCATGAAAGTGTGGGGGCGCCTTGTAAAAGTGCAAGTTCCAGTTCCTAAACGTGTGAAATTGGGACCCAAAACCATTTACTACATTTTTTTTGGCAAAGCCAATAATAGCAGTGCATTCAGGTTTTTGGTACATAAATCAGATATCAGTGATATACATGAGAATACATTCATCGAATCACGTGATTCTATCTTTTTTGAGGATATTTTCCCAAGCAAAAAGAGTGATAATGGGAATTCTCTAAAAAGATCACATAACGTTGCTTCAAGTAGTGATCTTCAGCCTGAAAGTTCTGATCAAGCTTCAGAACTTAGACGTGGCAAACATGTTAAGACCGCATCTGTAAGGATAGATCCCGAGTATCTAACTAACCGGTTAGAGAATGAACCTCAAACCTTCAAGGAGGCCATGTCAACTCCTGAGGCTCCTAGTTAAAAAGAGGCAGTACATAGTGAAATTGATTCTATTATGCAAAATCAAACGTGGGAGTTGGTAGCTCTTCCACCTGGTAACAAACCAATCGGCTGTAAATGGATCTTCAAGAGGAAGATGAAACTTGATGGTTCTATAGACAAGTACAAGGTGCAACTTGTTGCTAAGGGATTTAGGCAAAAGGAAGGCCTAGATTACTTTGACACTTATTCACTAGTTACAAGAATAACATCTATACAAATGTTGATAGCTATTACAGCTTTGCATAAGCTTGAAATACATTAAATGGATGTGAAAACAGTATTTCTAAACAGTGAATTAGATGAGGAAATTTTTATGAACCAACCTAAAGGGTTTATTGTCAAAGGACAAGAACATAAAGTTTGCAAACCTGTGAAGTCCTTGTATGGATTAAAACAAGTGCCCTTATAATGACATGAAAAGTTTGATCATGTTATGATCAAGGATGGATTCAAAATCAATGAATGTGACAAATGTGTTTATTATAAACGCATTGATGTTGCATGCGCAATTGTATGTATCTATGTAGATGATATGCTGATTTTGGGGACTAATATTAATGTAATAAAGTCCACTAAGAAAATGTAGACCAGGAACTTCGATATGAAGGACTTAGGTATTGCAGATGTTATTCTTTGAATCAAGATTAATAGGACATCACAGGAAATTGTGTTGTCACAAGCACATTATATAAAAAACATACTTAAGAGATTCATTAAGTTTAAGTGTAAAGGTGTTGAAATACTATTTGATAGAACTCAACACTTAGCAAAAAATAAGGGAGAAAACATTTCTCAACTTGAGTACTCAAGTATCATAGGCAGTCTTATGTATATTATTAACTGCACCAGACCAGATATTTCTTATGCAGTAAGTAAACTGAGCTGATATACGAGTAATCCTAGAGGTGTACATTGGGTGGCACTCATTAGGGTTTTAAAGTACTTAAAGTGCACCCTACACTATGGTTTGCACTTTACCACTTATCCAGCTATACTTGAAGGATATAGTGATGTAAATTGGATTTCGGATTCTGACGAGTCAAAATCCACTACTGGATAGGTGTTCACCCTTGGAGGTGCAGCAGTATCATGGAAATCTCATAAACAAACATGTATAGCTCATTCCACGATGGAATCTGAGTTCATTGCTTTGGATAATGCTGGAGAAGAAGCAGAATGGCTTTGAGAGTTTCGAGAAGATATTCCTTTATGGCCACAACCTATGTCTGCTATATGTATTAATTGTGATAATCAAGCAGCACTAACAAGGGCTAAGAATCAAGTGTATAATGGTAAGTCATGACATATACGTCGCAGACATAATACCGTTAAGCAGTTACTTGCGAATGGAATAATATCCATTGATTTTGTAAAATCTAAAGACAACCTTGCGGATCCATTTACTAAAGGATTGTCAAAAGGGCAAGTATACTGAACATCAAAAGGAATGGGATTAATACAGCCAATCCACGAGTAATCTCAATGTTAACCTAACCTAGTTGATTGGAGGATCCCAAGATCTAGGTTCAATAGGAAAACTGGTTGAGGGTTATTCACCTAAGCACTGCGGAGACTAGGTTTCCATCTCATTCCTGATGTAAATAGTACTACCTGCAGAGTTTGTTAGGGTAAACTATGTTTTTAATGATTCCTATAGCTTGTGTATACAAGTAGAGTACGACAGGGTACCATTAATAGGAAATCACCTACGTGAGTGAGAAGTGAGGGTCGTTTCCATGAGAATTGAGACGGCTGAATTCTCTAATAGCACTCATGAATCTGAGATTGTCCAGGGACAAAATGGGCATAATATTTAGAACTGCCTGTGATAGGATCGGTACTGTGTGAATACTATTATTTGGGCTTACATCAACGGCTGAACAGTTTAAGACATCATGTTCACTGCTTAGCCAAGTATGTCCGATAGTGTTTCACTAGAGAAGGTTTAAGTCTACAAGATACATTTTTTGATGCAGAACCATTCCTACCATTACTCTCAAGATTCTTGTTCGTTTTTCCCATTTTTATTCAAATATGGGAGATTGTTGGAAAAAAACGCATGTCGTTTGTTTGTGGTTTGAATAAAACTTTGGTAATTACTGTTAGTCTCACATTGGATAAGTGAAAAGAGTATTTTTACTTTATATTGGGTTACACATATATAATATGTATAAGTAAGTGGTGCCCTCATAAGTATGTGAGACGAGTGTGTAAAGGCTTGTTATGGGGACGCCCATGGGCTTGCGTGCACGGACCAATCCATGACCCATTTGGACTATTTTATAGATTCTATTCGAATATGTTTATTCGAATAAGATTCTATTTGAATAGAAAATATTTTATTTGAATAAATCTGGCAGGTAGAATTGTATTCGAACAGAAATAAATTTTATTCGAATAAAACTTGTAGGAAGAATCTATTCGAATAGATTATGATTCTATTTGAATAAAACTGGCAGTAAGAAATCTATTTGAATAAAAATAGATTTTATTCGAATAAAACATACAGTTATTATTCAAGAGGCACGACTCTTCCCAGAGATGTGTCTTGGGACGGAACCTTTTCTATAAGTGCTTCTAAAGGATACCTTTTCCTTTATTTAAACAATCATTCTTAATGTGTTTGATATACAGAAAGTATCATTGAATCTTATTTCTCCTCTTCGATTCGATTCCTTCTTGAGCGTAAAATCATATATAGTTTGACATGCGTATCGACTTGAGTGTTTCAAGTCTATATGAATTGATCGTTGTATCTTGGGAGACAGGCACCATATCAAACTGTGAAGCACCATACGCAGGGTGAAATCTGTCTTAAGGAAATTGCAGTGACTGCAAGCCTCGATCTTCAGCTCTTTCATTTCCTTTTTGTTCATCTTCGACATACATCTGAATACATGTTCTACAAAGATAACAGACATTGTACATGAAAATGTTCATGAAAGTTTAATGGGGACATAGTAAATATATAAATTATATTATTTGTATCAAATACAATGGAAGTTTTAAAAACATTATTATTTCTTGCAATTCCAATGAACAAATCAACAAAAGGCAACATCTACACAAATCCAAATGAAACTGCCATAATCTCAGTATCGTTATTGCCCCAACACACTAGATTGCACATTGCTTTAGTGTAATCAAACTCGCCATATGAAACCTTTTAAAGGGCATTACTAGTTTATCTAATTCTAATAAAACTTGCCATATGTAGTATTGAAATATACATCTAGTTCATAATGGGACAAATGGGGATTCTACTACATGGTTTTAGTGGCACATTCCCTCCCTAGATATACTTATAAATAGACATGCACATGGGATTATATAACATATTCATAAGCAATCTTTGGATATAATCTAACATTGTTATCGATTTCACTTAAGAGATTTTGGCACTTTCACTATTGATACAAATGCAATACCACCTAAAAATGAACTTTAGTAAGATACGATTTGGGAGTAGATTTTTGTAATACAGTTTGGGGGTGAATTTTTGCTAGACATTGTGAAAGACAAAAGGTGTAAAAACATTGAATAGTTATTCCCTAAGTTCATCCTTGGACTATAATATCAAAAGAGAAGGTTGACGCAATGTAACTCTGAAGTAGTGAGTTTAAATATTAGGGGTCTGATACAAAGGCTCGAATATCTTCACTAATGTCCAATTTAGACTTGAATTTATGGTTTGAAAAAGAGGACATAGAAATGAAGTTGAACTTGATTCAAACTCACTAAGAAACTTTTTCAAAAGTGCAACGATGTGATTGTAATATTAGATGCAGTTAATAGCCATTAGAGTGATGAGGATTCGGTGAACTTGATTGATATAAAAGTATAATTTCCAAAAGATCTTCAGAGACCTTGATTGAAAAAATGTTAACAGTATAGAAACGACTGAAAAACTAAAAAGATTGTACACTATATTGATTCCAACCACAGTTTTGTCCCTTTAAACCAAATCACATGATCCACAAATAAAAATAACTATTTTACTATGTAGTTCCTAGAATCTTCAGGTTTCCAATAATTAAATTTACTACATGTTTACAAAAATAACAAAGAATGAAATAAGCAATTGATGACAAATAAGTAATGAATATGATAATTTGCTGCAAAAAATTAAGATCTGCAAATAAAGACTTGGAGAAACGATGATCACATACATAGAGCGAGGGCTTACCATGTTTAATATTTGCTAGGATTGTTTTCAGAACCTGTAACACCAATCGTATTTAGGAATTAGATTTGAGCCATTTATCACCATGATATGAGGAGAACAAATATAAAGAGTAAGGCCCATTATTTGCTATATGATCTAACAATCTCGATGCCCATTATAAGAAACTCAACCATATAATTTAAAGATATGTATTCTAAATATAAAAATTAATATGGGTACCAATGGTGAGTGGCATGCCCTAGTGGGCAGACAGCCAAATATTGGTACTAATATGTTGAAATTCATCTATCCCAAATATTAAATTCAAAAAAAGAATAAAAACTTAGGAATTTGGTTCCTATTGAAACAAACTACAAATTATCAACGAAATGATAAATTAGAATAACACAATGAAGACCAATTAACTAATTCAATAAAATCAAAAGCATAAAACCCAATGTTTAGAATAAAATGGTGTTTACTATCACAGATACGGATTAAAAAAACTTGGATGGGGAATGTTATGCAAAGATTGAGTGATTGGCTTATTAAGATGCGGAAAAAGATAAGTACTTAAGATTGTGGATGTAGAATCGAATCATAAATTATGAAGAGATGCGTCCTTTGAAGAAAACATAATTATGGAGATTTAATAGTCCATTGGGATAATGTAGGAGAAACTCGGTAAGTCTTTTGGAGAAGTACAAAGAGATACTAAAAGTTTGACAAATTTCATGGTTAATCAAGTTCTATCAACATAGAAAGAAGACAACAAATAAAAAAGAAAAACCCAAAAATTCATAAGCATAGAGAGAAAGACTTGCCAGTAATTACAAAAGATAGGACTAAAAATTAGAATGATTTTTTCTTCATTAAGTTGATGAGATCTGGAGTCCATGAACCCTAAATCATAATACAAAGAGATTTACAGTGTAGATAATATTCCTTGTAAAAATTAGGAAAGGGAGGGATACCTGTTGAAATTTTTGGAGAGAGAGCAAGAGCTTTGATGTACCATTTTAAAAAAATCCAGAGATGTAATTAATCTGTTCTCTTGGGATTGTTTGTCGTTCCTAATTACTCACATCTTTTCATGATCTGAGCAAGTGATAGAGAAATGGAGTCATTGAAATAGAGAAAATATAAAGAGATGTGAATTAAAAGAGACCAAGAGGCAGTTATTTGAGAAGAAAAGATAGCCATTTTATATAGCATAGTTTGAAGGAAGGAAGAAGGGAAGAGTCGCAACTGTTAGAGATATGGTTTTTGTTGAGAGAGTAGAGACATGCAAGAGAATTGGTAGGTTATGTGAATGTGTAGAGTTTCTGTCAAAAACGTACATACGTGGAACAACAGGGATGGTTAAAAATGTTGACGTGTCATTCATTCAGGTAAGACACGTGGCAAAACAGAGTCTAATTCTACAGAGACTTTGATATTATATTTTTATATAGATGTTTTCTTTTAGGCAAAAGGAAACAAAGAATGAGAGTAAGATGATTAGATATGTATGTAAAGAGAGCCCTTGTCCTTGGTGGCTGTATATGGCAAGATTGAATGATGGTCACATAATACAACTTAAAATTGGGCATTTAGCCATGAATATGGTGGGGTGGATGGGAAATTCAGCAAATGTACAAATGTTATATGGGATGTAAAAGAGATTGAGAATCTGATATAGAGGCAAGGACACATAAATATTTAATATTGTGTATAGTAAATTTGGTATTAGAATCTCATATTATACTGTATGAAATGCAAAGACTATGGTGATGGAAAAGATTGTGGGATCATATGATAAAGGTTATCTTTTAGGTTAATAACCGTGTCTTCAGATTAGCAGTATTACTACTTATAATAGGGAAGATGATAACTTTAACTGGTTTCATCAAGATTAATTTGTAGGCCAATTCTTGGTCTAGATGTTCTTGAAAGGTAAATATGGAGGCTAGTGTTTGAGTATTATATTTCTTGATGCAAACAATGAATTATTACCTATAACAATATTTCTTTGTAGAAGTGAGTGCCAAGCTCCATGGATGAAGTTCTTAACTTTGATGCAAGGCCAACTCACCTTACATACATCTAAGTTAACCGTAGACAAAATGGGCTTGTGAGACTGTTTCACAAGTATTCCCTCATTCAAACCATAGATTTTATTTTAGGCACATGTATAAAAACTTCAAAAAAGTTTACAAAGGTTCTTATCTTATGACATTATCTTGAAAGGCATCAAAGGCATACATGGAATCTGTAATGAAAGATAATTTGGCCAAGTTGGGAGTTGCAAAACTAGATGCAAGAACTTGGTTAGAAATGGAACCATATGGATCATGGTGTAGGTCATATTTTGATACAACTAAAAAGTGTGAACATGTAAAAAACAATTTCTCAGGAACATTTAACAACTAAATTATGAAGATTATAGATAAGCAATGGCGGAGCCATGATTTTCATCCAGGGGGTTCAAAACGAGGGTATGGGGTAGGAGCCCCTAAAAAATATTAAGATGATTTTCAGGCATTTATAGAAAAATGAACAAAAAAATTAGTTAAACTATGTTGGAGATCCTGAACCCATGTCTCCTCCATCAAATGTCTAATAAGAACCAGTTGGGTTGTATAACTCTTATGTAATTATTTTGAGGGGATTCAAATATGTAACAATTACACTAAGTAATTTTTTTCTATTAGGTAAAATTGATACATCAAAGAGAAGTTCCAGGCAACCAGGGAGTTCAACTAAACCTCTTGGAACACTTTGGCTTCGTATCTGAAGATTAAACAAGTTGGTAGAAAAGCTAAATTTGATACAGATGACACTCATGCATGAAATGAAATTGAAGGCAAGAGAATAGAATCAAAATAGTTTGGTACGTACTTAGAGCAATGAAGAGGATTGAACTGTTAAAAGCATACAATCACTACTGCAACTTAGAAGGTATTGAGAAATATCATACGCCTAAGTCTTCAATGCCTAACCATTAGACGCCTCATGTTTCTCATAGAAAAAAACACAAGAGTGAGGGATTGAATTTAGTAATTGTTGGATAATATCCTATTCTATTAGTTAATCAAAGTATTGACATGAGATAAGAGTAGAATATTATTGATAATTGAAGTCTTTGTGTTCTCAGAGGTTAGGTTACAAAAACTTAACCCTTATAGGTTATATTCAATAACTCAAATTCTCCCCATAAACCCCAATGCTCTATAAGCTTGTTAGGAGTCCAGTAGGACACCCCAACCTAGTTGGATTCCAACCTTGGGCCGGACCCAACTCCTAATACTCCCCCTTGGGGTGTTCCATACCAGGACAATTTGCCTAGCAAAACCCCTTTGGGCAAAAAGTTGTACAAAAAAATAGTGCAATCATATTCCTTATATAGGTTGTAGATGCGTATACGTTGCCTCATCAAAACCTCCAGTCATTAAAATCTCTTAGGATAAAAACTGCACTATAAAGAAAAAGAGTACAACGCGCATGTGTCAACGTCAGGTTGGGACTACTCCCCCTGACACCAATCTCTCCCGAGATGTATCTCTCTGAGATATTGATAAATAAAACTTCTGCATGCCAATTCTGTGTACCAGCTGCTTAAACGCAAATGGTGTAAGAGTCTTCATAATAGGTTTGTAAAGTTGTCTTCTAAAATATATTGAATAATGTAAATCTCATTCTCCTTTTGTAATTCATAAGTATGGAATGGCTTCTGTGAAATGTACTTCATTTTATCATCATTGATAAAATTGCCATTGACTTGAATGATGCAAGCTGAGTTGCCTTTATACATAGTTGATATTTTATCTTAGATAGAACATGCCACAATCTTCAATTGATGTGATATATCTTAAAGCGCAATTATCATTCTCTGCCAGCTTCATGAAGTACAAGAATCTCATTGTGGTTCAAAGATATAACTACCGCCATCTGCTTCATTGATCTCCAAGAATCTATTATATCCTCATACATGAACACATAATCCATCTTATAATGGCCTCTATGTGGGTCTGACAAGTATTATCTATCAGCGTACCCTATAATTTTACATTTACCATTTCAAGTAGAATAGACCCTAGTCTTTCATACTGATCAGATACCTTAGAATGTGCTTGATCTCATTCCAATACCTTTGGGTAGGAACGGAACTATGGCAAGACAAATAGTTTACTGTGAATGAGTCATCGGGTCTAGTATACCTAGCTAACTATAACAAAGCACCTCCTAGTTATGGCATCACGGTCCTAGGAGTTTCTCCCCCCATTAGGATGGTGGAAGAAGTCATTGTCCACATCCCAAGTGATGGATACTCAATAAACGACTTAGGTATGCTACATCCATACCGAAGTGCTAGATAACTTTTCTGATATATATTGCTTGGTGTACGAGTATGCCACTACCAAGATGTTCGATCAGTAAATCGAGATACTACTTGATTTACCAAGGTCTTTTATTTCAAATTCCTTCATAACATATTCGGTGACTCTCGCGATCTTCCCTGGAGTTCCAATGATATCCAAATCATTTAGTACATTGTTATAATGGCTTAAGTTAATATTTGTGTTCTAAATACGAATGCATGAACATATAAGGATATTTACAAAGTCCCTGATATTTAAATATTCAGCAAACTTACTATGTCACATGGGCCCTAATTGCTTTAAGTCAACAATAACTTTTCCAATTTTATTACGTATACACCCCATATGTTGGGCGTAATTGCTTCCAGAAGCTTATACCTCCCCAGGTGGCTTCATGTAAATATATGTATCTAGTTTCCCATATAGATACGTGGTATTAACATAAGACGCATGTCTAGCTTGTCCTCAACAACTTGATAGATTGATTAGTACCGAAATTTTATAACGTCTATAACCGGATGATAGGTCACATTACAATCGATACCAGATCTCTTAAAGAATTGTTGGGCAACTAGTCTTGCCTTGACCAAATTATCTTTCCAAGTTAATTATATTTTTGTATCATTCCCATTTATAATTGACAGGCCCAATGGTATCACTTCGCATTATGCTAGCAAGCTGAGCTCCGCTTGGATTCCAGACGCCCACTTTGGTTAATGTATAACAACACACAGTTGTTTATAATAAGTGGTTGTGAATCCTTATTTTAATGGCGAGCACAGCATCGAATATGAATACCTTGTCAATAAATCTCTACTGAACGATCATACATTATACTATTACAGACTTTTTATATATCAATATCTTCTTATTATCATACACATGTGCCACCCCGGGCTTGTCTCATAATGCATCAACTGTTCGCGTAGCTACTATTACCTCATCGATGGGTGGTTCTATCCTTGATGAACCGACTACACCATTAGTCATATTTGTCCCTTATTTTGTAGTTCTCCGGCTCATAATACTTTCTTCCAACGGTACTCCACACTAAGTGCTAGCCTCAAATTTATTTGTGGTACTAATTCCCCTGGAACGTTCAACTGTGTAGGTGTATTACTTATAAGTACATACACTTACAGTACTTCAATAGTACCTATGAATGTATCTGGCAATTCATTTGCGACCTATTACAGATTTGTAATCCGTTGAACCTTATTATCACTTAACTTATGTATAGGGATCAAGATGAGACAATGATGGTACTTTCTAACTAATCTTGTAAAGATCCTCAGTATTGATTGTCATATCTCCCCCCAATATTGGGAATATTGTTTCATCAAAGTGATAATTATTTACCCTGCAGTATATACGTCGCTAGTGGTGCTTCAAATATATAGTGATAAATATGAATCATAGCCCACATAATATCAAGCCGACGTTGAGTGTCTCATCTTTATACATTATGGTGGTGCAATTGACATTTGTACGGAATATCTAATATTTGTTGAGGGGAAACACCAGGCTCTGACCCAGTTACTGTCATATCTCTCCCCCCCCCCAATATTGGGAAAATCATCACATAAAAGTGATAATTATTTGCCCTACAGTATATACGTCGCTAGTAGGGCTTCAAATATCTAGTGATAGATATGAATTATAACCTACATAATATCAGGCTGATATTGAGGGTCTCATCTTTATACATTATGGTGGTGTGATTGGCATTAGTGCGGAACATCCAATATTTGTCAATGGGTGACACCGGGATCCTACCCAGTTACTAGTTGCGCTTAGAAATTTTTTTGATGACTTGTTATGGGACCCCTAACGGGAGAAAAAATGTAAATCCCATACACTGGTTAGAAGTTATGATCGTAATAACAGTGGCCTAACGATTATCCTAAATTGCTTGATTAGGTTATCCGCCGTAATGGTATGGCGTACTCACGATGCTCAATCATCTATCCCATTTAGCGGTAAAATAATCATCAAAAGCATGTGAGTCCAACTCCCAAACCCAAGTCAAGTTGCATCAATCGACTTTGATCGGTTAATCCAAGAACTAAGCCTGCGATCGAATGATCTAAGTGAGAAGTCATACTGACGATGTATTCCTAGATATTAATAATAGGTAAACGTAAGACCATCTCCAAGATGCGTCTATTATGACCATAAATACTCAAGTGGACCACTATGTGGATGGATAGGTCTACATGTGTCTCCATGGATACATTTGGAGTAAAGGCTAGAGATCACACTCCACCTTAGTCATACTATGATAAAATAATAAACTTTCCTTAAAAGCAATCGTTACACGTACACTCTCTGGATCTTCTCTCCTTTTAAGGAAAGTTAACATGTAATCCCAATAATCCTCCTCACTATCCTAGCCCGGAGGAGTGTATTTCTAATCATGTGTTATAACCTTTAGACATAGAGGTAATGCACAAAACCTGGTCTGTCATTTTCTCTGATAGCCATTACATGATAAACATTATCATGTATCTCCCTAAAACATAGTAAAATTGGGTTAGATTTACTAGTGTATAAAATAGACTAGATACCCCGTATTGTACCATTAGAGAGTAATAGTATAACGCACTCAGTGCTTTATATCATATTGGTTGTGCCAATGATATTCGTAATATCTCTGGTGCACAAGGTTAGAGATGAGAAATATGTTCATATCTCAAACGGATCAAGTACGTGGTAGTAATATCTCTTAGACATATGTCATCATTCATTCGATTATCGGTAATGTTCAAAGAGAAGATAGATCCATAGGCATGTTGTATATAGTAGATCAACTATCATACATAGAATTTAACGACTTCCCAAACAATAAATTCACAAAAGAAAAAAATAAAAAGAATCAAAGAGCAATCTCATAGATGGAATACTGAACCAATGCATGTCACGAGCATTCTATTAAACTAACCAGTGAAGAATTCCCAACTCAGTCAATGATAGTATTAATAAAGCAAAAATACTACTATGCGACAAGTAAAGTTACTACTTGGCAATGTTCTCTTGGTGACATCATTCATCTACTAAAAATTTACTGTTGTTCATTCGTAAAACTTGATCCAAAGCTGCATTAGTATCATGGGAGAAATCTATGCTCACAGACTCTGCCGTGTCGAGGTATGTGCCAGTTGTGATCACGTGATAAGTCTGGGTACATGAGTTCGTTATAAGATTCTCGTGCCCGCCCATCTCGTATCCATTTACAAATTTTACATATTCTATTTTGGTCAATTGGTGAACTTCTTATTCCCCTTGCCTCAAGTTACTTATGGCTATAATTTTAATCCTACTGTCGTTACCACATCTCGTTAATCTACGGTTGCAACCCTGTCATAAACTTCACCGGTTACTAAACCCAGCATTCTGCAACTTTGTCACATGCTTACTCTTATTAGGCATAACCTTGAGGTTTATAACTAGTAGCCCATTGTTTTGCTTGAAGATGAGGAAAAATTGAATTAGGTCTGCATGCACAGTGAATTATCAAATGTTGTCTTGGAAGCGTAATATTCAAAGCGTAGAAAATGTAATAGAATATTCCCAATATTTTTATTTACCTAAACTATTTCTTCATGTGAGATTATAGTGGAGTTACACTGCCGAATAAAATTTTTGTCGTAGTCATATAATACTAAAATAGTATAGGGTAATCCATTATCAGGTTTTCCTGAATATGGAGGCGAGGGTGCAAACAAAGCTCCTACTTTGTTATTTTAGAGACTCGTTATTCTTAATAATAGTCTTTTCTAGATTTTGTAATAGCAGATGGATTTCAGTATCCATACTGGTCAAGTTTAATGGTACCGAAAATAAAAATTACAGTATGGGAGGTACTTAATGTTCTGAGTATTGCCAACATCTATTATGCATGTAGATCAATACCAATAGTAGTACTTGATAGACATTCATTGCATAACGGCAATTCATAGTAATCAAGTCAGTGATTCTCAATCATTATTTGTAGGTAAACCTTGTTCATATCCTATTACTCATGAAATCCTATTTAAGTACATGATTAGCAATCATTATTTGTGGTTCATAGTATATAGCTCAATGAAGTACATGATTCTCAATCATTACTTGAAATCTTATTTAAGTACATGATTAGCAATCACTACTTGTGGTTCATAGTATATAGCTTAATGAAGTACATGATTTCCAATCATTACTTACAAGTGAACTCGTTCATGGTTTTCTACTCATGAGATCCTATTAAGTGTTAAATCCCAATTTTACCCTGTAAAATGGTAATTTTAACCTTAAAATATATTTTAATAGTGTCTTAGCCAAGATAACTATTCAAAACCACTAGATGTTGTATTCTTTATTATAACAACTAGGGTGTTCTAATCCCTAAAGTTCTATAATGTTTGTATATTCTAACCAAATGACCATATTTGCTATGGATATGAGGGGTATTAGATGTTTAGTTGACAAATGGCCCTACCCCGAAGTTTGTTGGGTTCATAAGATAGGTAGATTATTCATGTCTTTGAACTAACATTCTAGGGTACTATAAGTTGTTATTAGTGTCTGCATACATCTAAATGTTATTATGTAATATCGAATTGTACCTAGATACGTAAAATTAGTTCCTCAAACACCATGTTTTTAGGAAATATGACTAAATCAATTCTCAATTGATCTCTAATTATTTATCCTTGATAATTAATAGTGATTTAGATATGACTCATAGCCGTATTCTAAATTAGTCTTAGTTTTCGTATTATCTATAAACCCTAATCAGGATAATTAGTATCATAAGGGCATACCATTAATATCCTATTAGATATCATAAGATACTTAAATAGTTATTAATCTATTATCTTATATCACATATAAGTTAGTTAGTTTCCCTATACAAGGCACCCATTCCCAAAAAAATTAAAAAAATATTTTTCATAAAAAAATTAAAAATGGGTCCCTCAAGGGGTAGAGGTCCGGTCAATAAGAATTTTTCATTTTTTTTAAAAAAATTGACCAAAAATTGAGCTTTAAAACGTAAATTAAGTGTCTGAACCAGTCCTGAAATAGTCTGGCTTGGTTTGGGTCAAGGCCTAGACCGGGTTGATCGGTATGGACCGTCAAACCACATACTACGTGGCGACACGTATCAATGAACAATGTTGCCACATGTCATGAACAGTGACTGCAATGTGATACAACACAACTGCCACGTAGCACAACATAGTGCTGCCATGTGTCAGTAAAAAGTGTTACCACGTGTCATATGAACAGTGTGTCCTATGTATATGGTGGGTCCCACTGCCACATCAGCTGCCATGTGTCAGTAAAAAGTATTACCACGTGTCATATGAACAGTGTGTCCTATGTCTATGGTGGGTCCCACTGCCACATCAGCTGCCACGTGTCTGCCACGCTTGCATGGGTGAACCCCACTGCCATGTCAACATGCTACGTGTCCTTGATACATGTCATGCCACGTTAACAAGGTATGAAGCCCACTGATATTTTAACATGCCACATATCATTAATACGTGTCATGCCACGTCAGCAACTGTGGACACCACCTGTAGTAGCCTACTCGCAGCTTTCTACTCGAAGCATACTCGCAGCCTTGTACTCGCAGAATTCTACTCGAAGCCTACTCACAGTATTCTACTCGAAGCTTACTCGAAGCCAGCTCGCAACCATCTACTCACAGCCTACTCGAAGCATATTATACTCAAAGCCTCGAGAATAGACTCCACACATCGCAGCAGAAATACTTCGACCATAGCTGCACATGGTCGAAGTATGATGGGACAAGTAGCCATCACATCAAACATATTAGGCGCCCATACCCTTATCAGTACAGACATGTCCGGCACCCATACTTGCTCCAGAATATCCTGACAGTACTCATGTAATCTGACCCATGCTTGGAGACTCAGCTTCCTATGATTCTATAAATAGAAGAGGTGGGGAACCAATGAGAGGTTGGAAGATCTCCCCTCTGAGCTCTTACAGTTTACCTTCGACCATAATGTAAAACCCAGTACTTGAATCTTCAATTACTCATCAGTAATACAAACTCTCTTAAAAATCCTCATCAGAGCTCATAGAGCACCACAATCGGGTGTCTACGCAAGTATATTGTCTATTGATTTTCTGCATTCTAGATTATATGCCTGAATCCTCCGATCAAGGATAAACCCCGTGGTGTAGGAACCGACTTCCCCTCTACCTGAAGTTAGGCCCCGATATTTGGCGCCGTCTGTGGTTCCCACCCTATTAATCTCTCTTTCTCTTTCCCTTCCCTTTGTTTTTAACTTCCACAGACTCTCCTCAATGGTACCCACTCTCTGTTCCAGTTCTACCCGTGCCGACAACTCCGTGGAGCACAATACAGCTGGTCTCCTATAATAAGCCATATCCCAACCATGTACAACTGATGTAATCCAGAACAATTAATAAACATTTTTTTTCCACCCATACTTCGTCTCATATTTCTTATTGAATTTCCTGGTTTAACTTAGGTATCATGTCAACCTTCGACCCGACTGATACTTGGGGGTAACCTTAAGATTTCTCAACCACCCAATTTCGAGCAAATTCGAGGGGCAAGGATGGTCGAAAGACAGGACCCTCGGGGATGCATTGGGGGCGAACATATATGTTTCGCTGTGGCTAAGGCCTTCGAAGTCCAGTCGATTTCCTGGTTTCTTCTAAGTATCACGTCAACCCTTCGACCCGACGGATATTTGGGGGCAACCTTAAAATTTTCAAGTCTCTAATTTCGAGCAAATTCGAGGGGCAAGGATGGTCGAAAGACCGAACCCTCGGGGATGGATTGGGAGTGAACAAATATGCTTCGATCAGGCTCTGAAACTGTCGAAGTCCAGTCAATTTCTTGATTTACCCTGGATATTATGTCTATCCTTGCCCCGACTGATACTTGGGAGCGACCTTGAAATTCTCAAGTTTCCAACATTCGAGCAAACTCGAGGGGCACGAATGGTCGAGAGACCGGATCCTTGGGAATGCGTTGGAGGCGAACACATATTGATTCGATGTGGCTTAAGCCTTCGAAGTCCAGTCGATTTCTTGGTTTAACTTAGGTATCATGTCAACCCTTCGACCCGACTGATACTTAGGGGCGACCTTGAAATTTTCAAACCTCCAATTTTGAGCAAACTCGAAGGGCAAGGAAGGTCAATATTCGGATGACCGAACCCTCGGGGATGTATTGGGGGCGAACAGTTTTGCTTTGTTGTAGTTTAGGCTTTTGAAGTCTAGTCAATTTCTTGGTTTACCCTGGGTATCATGTTCACCCTCACCCCAATTGATACTTGGGGGTGACCTTGAAATTTTTAAACTCCCAATTTTGAGCAAACTCGGGGGGCAAGGAAGGCTAATATTCAGATGGCCAAACCCTCGGGGATGCATTGGGGGCGAACTCGATAATACTTTGATAAGGCCCGCAAAGCCGTCAAAGTCTAGTAAATTTCGTGGTTTCCACTAAGTGTCATGTCACCCTCGGCCCGACTGACAGTTGGGGGCGACCTCAAAGTTTTTTCAAACCTCCACCTTTTAACTTCAATAGATCAAACTTTTACTTCAAACAGCTTAGACTTCTACTTTGACAGATCAGACTTCTACTTCGAAGCCTACTCGAAGGTGTCGAAGCATACTTAAACAGATCAAACTTCTACTTCAAACAGATCAGACTTCGAAGCTTACTCGAAGGTATCGAAGCCTACTCAAACAGATCAAACTTTTACTTCAAATAGATCAGACTTCTACTCGCAGCCTACTCAAAGGTGTCGAAACATACTCAAACAGATCAAACTTCTACTTCAAACAGATCAGACTTCAAAGCCTAGTCGAATGTATCGAAGCCTACTCAATTAGATCAAACTTTTACTTCAAATAGTTCAGACATCTACATTCAACAGTTCAGACTTATACTTCGACAGATCAACCTTCTACCTCAACAGATCAGACTTTCTACCTTCGACAGCATTTACATATCACAATTCTCACTTCATCAAAATTCAGACTTCTACTTCGTCAAAATTCATACTTCTATTTCAACATATCAGACTTCTACCTTCGGCAGCTTCGACCGATCACAATTTTCAGTTCATAAAATTTAGACTTCTACCTTCGACAACTTCGACCGATCACAATTTTTACTTCATAAAATTTAGACTTCTACCTTCGACAACTTCGACCGATCACAACTTTCACTTCACAAAATTCAGACTTCTACCTCGACAGTTCAAACTTTTACCTTGACAATTCAGATTTCTACCTCGACAGATCAGCCTTCTACCTTGACAGTTTAGACTTCTACTTCAGACCAGCCTTCTACCTCGACAGTTCAAACTTCTACTTCAGATCAGCCTTCTACCTCGATAGTTCAGGCTTCTACTTCAGATCAACCTTCTACCTCGACAGTTCAGACTTCTACTTTAGTTCAGACTTCTACTTTAGTTCAGACTTCTACCTTCGACAGTTCAGACTTCTACCTTCAACAGTTCTGACTTATACTTCGACAGTTTAGACTTCTACCTTCGACAGATCAGACTTCTACTTTCGACAGTTCAGACTTTTACCTTTGATAGTTCAGACTTCTACCTTTGACAGTTCAGACTTCTATTTCGACAGTTCAAACTTCTACTTCAACAATTCAAACTCCTACCTTCGACAGTTCAGCCTTTTACCTTTGACAAATCAGACTTCTACTTTTGACAGCTCAACCTTCGACAGTTCAGACTTCTACCTTTGACAGTTTATACTTTTCACTTCACCAAGTTCAAACTTCTACCTTCGACAGTTTAGACTTCTCACTTTACCAAGTTCAGACATCTACCTTCCACAGATCAGCCTTATACTTCGAAAGATTAGACTTCTACTTCGACAGATAAGCCTTCTACTTTAATAGTTTAGACTTTTACTTCGACAGTTCAGACTTCTACTTCAATAAATAAGACTTTTACTTTAGCAGATCAAACTTCTACCTCAACAGCTCAGACTTCTACTTCACCAAGCTCAGACTTCTACCTTCGACAGTTCAGACTTCTACCTTCGACAGTTCAGACTTATACTTCGACAGTTAAGACTTCTACCTTCAACAAATCAGATTTCTACTTCAATAGTTCAAACTTCTACCTCGATAGTTCAGACTTCTACTTCAACAGTTCGGACTTCTACTTCAACAGATCAGACTTCTACCTCGACAGTTCAGACTTCTACCTTCGACAGTTCAGACTTCTACCTTCGACAGTTCAAACTTATACTTCGACAGTTAAGACTTCTACCTTCGATAGATCAACCTTCTACCTTAACAGATTAACCTTCTACCTCGACAAATCAACCTTCTACCTCTATAGATTAGCCTTCCACCTCGACAGTTCAGACTTCTACTTCAACAGCTCAGACTTCTACTTCAACAAATCAGACTTCTACTTTAACAGATCAAACTTCTACCTCAACAGCTCAGACTTTCACCAAGCTCAGACTTCTACTTTGCTAGCTCAGACTTTGACTTCGACAGGTCAGACTTTGACATCGGCAGATCACACTTTTTGCTTCACCAAGTTCAGACTTTTACTTCAAAAGGTCAGATACTTCACCAAGTTCAGACGTACAATTCAAACAGAAAATACAAATACCATTTTATATCCATCTAAACACTCAACAAACCAGCAAGAAGCCCCAATTTATCATCGGTCGCTTCTCATCGCTCCTAGCCTCAGCAACTCCTGCTCCACCATCTCTTCCGCAAATGATTCTAGCAAAAACAAACGGTGGCCGCGATACGGACCTATCATCTGAATAACCCCCCACTAATATTTCTTTATTACCTTCTTAAATTACCTCAAAAAAAAAAACCAACAGTCAAACCGCTCAACTTCCAATGCCAAACAGTTTTCTCAGCAAAGGCCTTTATAACCGTTTTCGAGATCTTCGCTGAGAGGGGGCGAATGTAGTAGCCTACTCACAACCTTCTACTCGAAACCTACTCACAGCCTTCTACTCGAAGCCTACTCGCAACCTTCTACTCGCAGAATTCTACTCGAAGCCTACTCAAAGCCAGCTCGCAGCCTTCTACTCGCAGCTTACTCAAAACATATTCTACTCGAAGCATATTCTACTCGAAGCCTCGAGAACAGACTCCACACATTGCAGCAGAAACATTTCGACCATAGCTGCACATGGTCAAAGTATGACGGGACAGGCAGCCATCACATCAGACATGTTCAGCGCCCATACCCTTGTCAATACAGACATGTCTGGCGCCCATACTTGCTCCAGAATATCCTGACAGTACTTATGTAATCTGACCCATACTTGGTGACTCAGCTTCCTGTGATTCTATAAATAGGAGAGGTGGGGAACCAAGGAGAGGTTGGAAGATCTCCCCTCTGAGCTCTTACAGTTTATCTTCGACCACAATGTAAAACCCAGTACTTGAATCTTCAATTACTCATCAGTAATGCAAACTCTCTTAAAAATCCTCATCAGAGCTCGTAGAGCGCCACATTCGGACGTCTACGCAAGTATATTGTCTATTGATTTTCTGCATTCTAGATTATATGTTTGAATCCTCCGATCAAAGATAAACCCCGTGGTGTAGGAGCCGACTTCGCCCCTGCTTGAAGTTAGTCCCCTACACCACCTGCCCTATCAGCATGGATGGACTTCACCTGCCACATGTCCTTGACACATGTTATGCCACGTCAGTAGGTGGGTCTCACTGTCATCTCTCCTTGACACGTGTCACTGTGGTCCCAACCTCCCTGCCACGTCAACAATCAGATCTGGTATGATTTTTGGATCAGGTTTGATCCAGGTCCAATTTCTAGAAATGGATTTGGATATGATGACGTCATCATGATTTAATAAATATTTTAAATAATAATAATAATAATAATAAACCCTAGTTAACGCCAGCATAACCTAATACGTCATTTAAAAAATAGTCTTTGGTTATGAATTGCCCAGCTTCCACGCCGATTTTTCGGCAACAGAGACATCTCCCAGAGACGTACAATATATGGATGTGATCGTTGTGAAATAGGCTATGCAACAAAATTAAGAGTGCGTCGATCCGATAACCACAACGATCGTTATTTTAGTTTGAAAATATCATTTTCACAAGGGTAAAAAACTACTAAAATAACCCTAATAATTCCGAAAAAATACATATTAATCTTTATATACAGATCTATATATCCTATATCATAGATCAAACAATTATTACATAGAAAATCGAAATTGGTAAAAATTGTCACTCTGTAACGCTAAAAAAACCTAAAAACACTTATTGGAAAGCCATTTTTATCCCTTATGATCCAATAGCTCTTCGCAGTGCTGATAACGTGTTGGATAATATCCTATTCTATCAGTTAATCAAAGTATTGGCATGAGAGAAAAGTAGAATATTATTGATAATTGAAGTATTTGTGTTCTCAGAGGTTAGGTCACAAAAACTTAATAACCCTTATAAGTTAGATACAATAACTCAAACTCTCCCCATAAACCCCAATGGTCTATGGGCTTGTTAAGAGTCCAGTAGAACACCCCAACCTGGCAACCCAGTTGTGTTCCCACCTTGGGCCGGACCCAACTCCTAACGGTGATTAGTCTCAAGTAGAAGAAATGGTCTTACCATAAAATTGTTATGGTCGTTCTTCCACCGTGTTTCGGTTTACAAAACGTCAAAACCCCTCAAACCCTCTCATTGTCATTTTTGCATCTCTCTTTTCCTTATAACTTTGTATGCCTGTATTGCCAAAACAAGACATCTCTCTCTAAACTCTTCGATCACGAATCACAATTGAAAAAATCTTGGTCTTCATTGCCTCTCTCTCCTCTCCTCTCCTCTCCGTCTAGGGTTACAATCTCTTTCTCTCTTTGATGGTTTGACAGCATCTTCTACCTTAAAGGAAGACGAGACAGCAAAATCGTCCTACGATTCGATCATCAGGTAACAATGTCCCCAAACCCATTTCAATTTTGAAGTAACAACTCTCAAATTCTATTCTATTTATGTTAATTTCCGTTTTGCAAAGTAGGTTGATTCTAATAATTGGCATCTCCTAAGGTTAAAGAAGCCCTATAAAACTTATTTTAATAGTTGCTGTAATTAAACTTTAAACATTAGGTGGATTTGTGTAATGGAGTAACTGAGTTCACCAGGGTTAATACAAGCAATATTATAAGCTAATAAAAGGTGGGATCTTAGTTCGACACTTTGTATATTACCTTACACTTGTGCTTTCTTGGGTGGAGAGCATATGTATCGGTTTGGATAGAGAAATAACATTATGGACTCCCATTTAGAATTACAGAATGATTTAATGTAAAAAGAGGATGAGTATTAGGAATTGTGGGTTGAAATTGAAGGTTCTGTTGTAGGAAATCCTACTCTAATTTTGCTTGTGCCTTTTACATATCATTTTTTTGGCTCAAAGATTCTAAAATTGCTTATGTAGAATGTCACAAATATCTATGATACTTGATTTCCGTTCTCATTTTAATTAAGAGGGATTCTATACATTTAGCTACTCCAATCCTTTACGTGGTTCTCTTATAGCCTAAAGAAAAATTCATACGATATTATAAGGTCATGTATTTTGTATGGTTCTTGATTGTATCTTATGTCTTTCTTATCTCTAGGTGTTTTAGTGTGTTATTAACAGAGCAGTTGCAGACTTGCAGTTGGCAAAACTTATTCAGCAAACTCTCGGTCGTTTCCCCACCGTGTTGCGGTATACTAGTCATCTCTCTTACAATTTACAACTTGCAAGTAAGTAATCTCTCTCTCTCTCTCTCACTCGAGGCTTTCATGGTTCAATTTTAGCTATAATTCTTAAATTTAACTAGGTGGTTACCCAATCGAGCAGATATAG
This sequence comes from Kingdonia uniflora, assembly GCA_014058105.1. Lineage (NCBI taxonomy): Eukaryota > Viridiplantae > Streptophyta > Magnoliopsida > Ranunculales > Circaeasteraceae > Kingdonia > Kingdonia uniflora. The sequence goes on from JACGCM010002535.1 coordinate 353,636, forward strand.
AGAAAGTTTGGAATAGTTATGGTATTCGGTCAATTGGTAATTGGTCCGCCTGGATCAGGGAAAACAACTTACTGTAACGGAATGTCTCAGTATCTCAGTCTCATTGGAAGGTACAGCACTTGAAAAATTCTCCTTATTATTATGTTATGAAACCCATTAGTTTTCTAAAAATTGATAGTAGCAAGCAAATCTTTGGCATGCAGGAAGGTTGCTGTTATCAATTTGGATCCTGCAAATGATTCATTACCGTATCCTTTCATTCAAACTTTTTTTCCTTGTAATTAGTAGTATACTTGTGAACTGGCCTTTCCGTTGATTTTGGTTTCCTTAATAGGAAATAGGTATGAGTGTGCTATTAATATTGAAGATCTTATAAAACTCAGTGATGTAATGAATGAGCATTCACTTGGCCCAAATGGAGGTAAGCCTTGTTCTGCTGCCACTATTGAAGGAGTCAAAATGAATATTTCCTTGATTCTTCATTGAAGGTGTTACTTTTACTAGAGATTTATGCTCAATATTCATAACGTAAATTTTCCTAGCTTTGAGCTAAGCCTAGGCCAGCCTCTTGTGAAGTAATAGCCTTACACCAAAAGCCAGTATAGTTTAAAACATTCAACCAACTTCTTAAACTTATTTTGTTTCATGACTCTCATCAGTTCTCTTGGTTACGAGAAACAAAATATTGATTGTGGCATACGCTTCCTGTTATTTTCTTTTTTTCATTTGGAACATCTTATTGGAGAGCTCTCAAATAGTGGATATTAGTATGCATATGTAGGCAATTTGTCTAACTTAAAAATGGGAATCTTATTTAATAGAACGAATCTTATGCATAACTTTTTGATGTCGAATTAGGTCTCATCTATTGTATGGATTACTTGGACAAGAATATCGACTGGTTGCAATCCAAGTTGGAGCCTCTTATCAAAGGTTAGTACATATGACTGTAGCTTACATTGGAAGATGATAGCGAAGTCATTGATAGCAAAGTGAGAAGCCTTGGTTTTTTTCTTAGAAAAAGAAAAAAAACTGATTCCAGTTATATGGTATCCTCGTCCACATTTGTCTTCTATCGTACTGTCATGGGAATTATTTAATGGTATGTTGCAACCTTTTTGGACACGAGGCGCATGGTCGAGTTTAGGAGCATTCCCTTTGTACATGTCTAAATACTTACATGTTCGAATTAAGTGTTGTCCACTCTATTAGTCATCCAACTGATCGCTTGCTAAGTACTAATGAAATATTAATGTTGTGAAACCTGGTTACTGTCTCTAACTGTAATATTACATTTTGCAGATCATTATCTTCTTTTTGATTTTCCTGGGCAAGTTGAACTATTTTTCCTTCATTCAAATGTAAACAACATTATCAATAAACTCATGAAGAAGTTGAACCTCAGGGTATTCTTTTATTTGCATTGTGGTTATGCTTCCTTGAGATTTGTTGACATGGTACTTCAATGAAATGCTAATTAGTTTTTCAGCATTTCTTCATTCATCGCAGCTGACTGCTGTGCACTTAGTTGATGCTCACCTATGCAGTGATCCTGGGAAGTATGTAAGTGCATTGTTTCTTTCATTATCGACCATGTTACATCTTGAACTCCCTCATGTCAATGTCTTGTCCAAGATTGATCTTATCGAAAGCTATGGGAAATTAGGTGCGATCAATCTTCTCTTTGTTCTAGTAGATAAACTACAAACTATTTATCTACAGAAATTCTTTCAGTTGCTTCCATCCACTTCTAATCGCGATTTTGATGTGTTGCAGCTTTTAACCTCGAATTCTATACACAAGTCCAAGATTTATCTTATCTACAAGGCCATCTTGATCAGAATCCTCGCTTTGCAAAATACAGGTGTAATATCTGTTTAAATATCTTAATGCAGATTTATGTTGATCAAAACCTTTCTTTTTTCTTATATTGATATACATATGTTATTTACTTCCCTTTGTGAAACCCATGTTAGATTCACTTGTTAGTTACTCTTTATTAATCAAGTCTGGGAGACTGTACTGGGAGCTTATAGTTCTTTCTTTAATTGGCATAGATATTGATATTAGTGTAAAAGTTTCACATATCTCAAAGATAAGGTTGGTGTCATCACAAAATATACACCATTATTGCACTTACTAATATTTAAAGTGGATATCACTCCTATTAGTTAGAAGCCCTTTGCACGTTTATGTGTTCCTTGGAGTCATGCAAATGCTCACAATGTACTGTTGATATGTTCTTGTGACATCAACTCCATTCCTGCCGCTTCTGGTGATATTGCATGGGAAAAAAATCTGGCCCCTCTTGTTGCATGTATGGAATGTCTTCGCTATAAAAGTTCATCAAAATTACCGAGTTGAAAGCCATTCTCCGTGGTCTTAAATCTGCTGCTTATCTGGAAATGGAAACTTGGGAAATCCTCTTCTGTTTCATGTTGTGAAGGATCTATTTAACATCCTTGTAATGATATTGCAGTACTCAGAGAGAGCGTGCTCCTTCAGGCGGTTTGATTTTTCTTCCTTTTGGAGGCTAATGTAAAATAGGTTTTTCCGGGCTTCAGTGCCTCACTTGCAATGTTGTAGTCTAAGAGAAAACATTACGGAGGATGATCCCTGTTAAATTATCTGTGTTGTTTTGGCCGACAGAAACCACAAAAATTTCAGAGTTATAGATCGTTACCTTCCTACTTTGATCGCGAAAATGAAGGAAATGTTGTTCTCGTGGACAGAGTGCTTAAAACTTAAGCGGCAGTTCCTCTTTTAGGAGTTTGTTACTAACTGTGGAGAATCAATCTCATCTCATCTCGTGAGGAGTCATTAATCTCACTCGAGAGGAGTCGTTAATCTCATCTCGAGAGGAGTCATTATAGATATGATCTTGAGTTAATCCAAGAACAATTCATCTCTTCTTTGTAGCTTCCTAGTCAGATTTTCACTCATGTAAAGTAAAGTACTAAAGTGGACATGACTGAAGCTATTTAGTGATTAGTGTGCAAAGGGAGTTTTTTTTTGGCATTTTGCGAGAGGAGCAGAGCAATTGTGAGGCCATTTCGGTAGGGAGTCTGGGTCGAACACTTTATTTTTTCTTTTATTTCCTTTTTTGCCCCTTTAGTAAATAAGATTTTCTACTTTTGGCCTGATCTTTTGGGTAAAAACATATTGATTTCTTCATTTTTGGGAAATAAAGTGGGGCTTTTTACCACTGTTGGTTATGGTTGGGAATGGAGAGGGAGGAGGAGAGCTTCCAAATCCGATTAATCAACACTTCTCATCTTCTAAGGTGACCTCTGCAACTAACGAGGGAGTAGCGGGGAAGGAACAAGATGGGAACACGGAGAAGGCATAGACACGAAGTGCCAATGAAGATGGAACTACAATTAATGGAGGTAACAAGACTTGGACCTCTCTCTTTAAGTCGAAGCCATTATCTGCTAGTTCAGAAGAGATGAGATTCATAGCACCAAACTTTAAGGATGGAATTTTAGATTTGGACGAAGAAATCCTAGTTCAAGTAGCCAAGGAGTGGGAACAAAAGCTCGTGGGCTTCTTTCTAGACAAAAAACTACCTTACTCAGTGGTGAAGTTTGCACTTGAAAGGAAATGGAAAGATCTAAGGGGGTTTCAATTTTCTCTAGATGGGGATATGTATTATATTAAACTCAATAGCGAGAGAGATAAAGGAAAATTCCTTGAAGAAGAGCACTTCCACATCTCGGGTAAATTATTTGTTGTTTGACCATAGATAAGGGAAGTTGAAGACAACAAGGGTTTGGTCAAGACGGTTACTGTGTGGGTGAAGATGTATACTGTGCCAAAGCAATTATGAACCACGAAGGGGTTGAGTCACGTAGCCGGTGCTGTAGGTAAGCCACTCTTCATGGACACTAATACTGAATTGCTCGGGTGTTTGTTGAAGTAAACTCCAAAAATGATCTGCCTAGGAAGCTCAAAGTTAGAGTTAGTGAAGAGAAAGTATCTGAAGTAACTTTTGAGTACCCGTGGACCCCTAATTTGTACCAAGTGCAAGGTGTTTGGACATTCAAGTGAGAAATGTATATCCCAAGACTAGTTACAGAAGCTTCAAGGGCCAACATTGAAACAATTGAGGATGATGGCTGAAAGACGGTTAAATCAAGAAAGGCGAAACAAAACAAGGGGAAGGGTAAGCAAAACAATGACTTTAAGGCCAACTACCACTTTCAAAGTACAATCAATAGAGGGCAAGGTTTCAAGGATCAAAGGAAGGAAAGGGAGAACTCACGAAATAAACCATCTGAAAATTCCTGATCAAGAGAGCTAGATTGGGCAGGAAGAAAAGGAGAAGCTGCAAGATGGTGAAGGGGTAGATGATCGTAATGAATTGGAGGAGGGTGAATGTAATGTCACTGTTACTTTTGAAGTTGATAGCAAGAATGGAGGGGGAATGAACCAAAATTATGAAGGTGATGAGGAACAAAGTGATTATGAAGACTCTGAGGATGAGATTTTGGATGAGGAAATAGAATTTCAAATGAAGGAAAATAACAAAGTGGGAGATCTTAGCAAGTATCTGAAGGACCAAAAAGAGAAGGAGGGAAAGGGAGAGATATGCATGGCATCCAAAAATAAAAATAAAAAGAGAAACAAAAAGGAAAAGGAGAAGTCCACGAAGCAGATCTCAGAAGAGAGCAAAGGAGAGAGCAAGAAAAACAAAAAATCAAAAAAGAACAATGCATAACTTTGGGGTCTGGAACACAAGGGGGTTAAATAGTTCAACCAAGTTTAGTGAAGTTAGAAGAATTATTCATCAGAAGCAAATCAAAATGTTTGGGCTTATAGAGAACAAAGTGAAGGCTCACAAGCAGGATAGTATCAAACACAGTATATGCCCATCTTGGGAAAACATTGGTAATATTAATGAAGATCCAATGGGAAGAATATGTTGAGGAAAAGAGTAAGACAGACCAAATTATTCATGTAAGGGTTTGAGATTTGCAATCTCAGGAATTCTTTTGGGTTTCATTCATATATGCTAGCAATAACAGAGGTAGAAGGAAGATGTTATGAAAAGAGTTAAAGAGAATCTCAAGGGGAATGACGAAGCCATGGGTTCTCTTAGGTGATTTTAACAAATATCTGGAGACAACGGATAAAATTGGCGGGGACCCTCTCCTACCAATAGACACAACAGATCCTCACAAGATGATTAATGGCACAAGGTTGAAGGACATTGCAGCTAATGGGTGCTTTTATACATGGACCAACAAAAGTGTGCCGGAGAAGAGGATAATAATGAGCAAGGATAGATGCTTAATCAATGATGAGTGGGTAAACAAATATGGAGAATATAAAGCTGAATTTTTGAACCCAGGTGAATCAGACCATAGCCCTACATTGGTGGTGTGGCCTAGAGAAAGTAACATGAAAGGAGCTCGACCATTCAGGTTCTTTAATCATTAGTGTGACCACCCAGATTTTCCTGGAATTATCTCTAGTTCTTGGGGAAACAAACCTCGTGGTAATCCGATGGTGCAATTAACAGCAATGCTCAAAGACATTACACCAATTATTAAAGATTGGAGTAAAAGCACCTACTTTAACATGACAAGCAGAATCAAGACAGCTAGAGAGACCCTTGAAAGAATCCAGACTAAACTCCAGAGTGCTCCTTTTGATGATCATCTCATTGATCTCGAGAAATGTATCACTTGTGACTGTGTTGAGTTGTTAAGGGTAGAAAAAGCCTCTATGAGAAAGAAAAAAAAAACCAGAATTGACTCGTGCTTGTAGATCAAAATACCGCATACTTCCACAAAGTGGTGCAGGGAAGGAAAGCTCGAAACCACCAGCAAGAAATCACAGAAGACGAGAAGATAAAGGAGGTGGTCAGATATTATAAAAATATCTTGGGCAAAAGAACATGAAGAACAATATGATGGTATTCCTGAGTACTTAAGAGGTAGATTTAAGCAGCTGAATCCGGAGCATTATGACATGCTTGATGAAGAAGTTACAAGGGAAGAAATAAAGGATGCTATGTTCTCTATAAAAGACTCCAAAGCCCCGGGCCCAGATAGGCACACTTCTCATTTTTTACAAGAGAAATTGGGAGGTGGTGGAGAGGATGTCTTTAAAGCTATTAGCAACTTCTGCAGGAGCAATCAAATGCTTTAGGGGAGTCAATGTTGCTTTTGTTAACCTCATTCTCTTAATGATTATCGACCTATTTCTTGTTGTAATGTGATTTATATAAATGTATTACTAAAGTGCTTGCTAGCAGATTAAGAAGGGTTCTTGCATTTAGAATGGAGCTTTGTAATTCAAAGATATTTTTTCAAGAATACGGGATAGTTGTTGTGTTAGTAAAGTGATGCAAGGTAATGAATAGAACCTTCCACTAACAGCTCTAGCATCCTCAATAATAGTTGGGAAAAGATCAAGGAAATTTTTTTTCGTAACCAGAATATAGGTAGAGTGGTGTGGACCCACCCCCCCCCCCCAAGGGAAGATTTTCTATGAAAACAGTTTATGCAGTTTTGAAAAATAGGCATCCTCTTGAGAAATGGGCGAAAATGGTATGGTCCAACTTTTGCATTCCGAGACAGTTTTGTTGCTTGGATGGTGATGAAAAGGGTAGTCAATAGTCATACTCAAGATAAGTTGGTGGAATGGGGATCCTTGCCAATTTCTAATTGTGTTCTCTGTAACAAAGGTAAAGGGTATAAATTGAAAGATATGGGAGCCTTAAAGTAGCAAATACAGCCTACTACTAACAACAACAGCAGTGATAGAGGAAGTACTACCCAACCTCTGGCAAGATTTCAACAATGGTACGATACTCCTCCAATTGACAAAATGCCAATGAAAGCAACCCCGAGAAGTAATAACCATTGTGGGGCCAACACTAGTCGCCCATTTGTCAACGAGACTTTAAATCATCTATTTTTTGATTGTAAGTTCTCAACAGAAGTGTGGAGCTCTACTCTTAAGTCCCTTGGAATCACTAGAAGAGTTTTGAAAACGAAAGAAGAGTGGAAATAGATAATCAAAATGGCAGAAGGGGACTCAATGCAATGTAAGCTCCTTTAAGCAGGGCTCTATGTGCTACTATCTATTGGATATGGAGAGAGAGGAACTTTAACGATGGCGAAAAAACCCCATAAGGAAGTTGCTAATGGGGTTATGAAGGACTTGAGAGAGAGAGAGAGAGAGAGATGGGCAGGAGTTGAGATCAAGGTCTTAGATAACAACATTAATCCTAATATGGCTGCTATGATTAGTATTAAAGCTAAGTTTATAAATAATAAAAAACCTTAAGATGTGGAAATGGGATAGACTTGAGGCCAATTGGGTGATGCTCAATTCAAATGGGACCACAGGAAATGAAGAGACAACCTTGGTAGGAATTGCTTGGGAGTAGGGACCATGACGGGAGAGGCGTAACTGCTTTCATCGGAAAGGCGCGAGGTCGGTCTAACATGCTAGCAGAGGTTCAAACTCTGCTCCAAGGCATTAAGGTGTGGATAAGTATGGGGTACAAGAAGATCCAGGTGGGTGTAAACTCTAAGCAAATTGTTGGCATGGTGTTAGAGGATGCTCAAGCCACGTGGAGGTCGAACAATGAAGTTCAGGAAATCAAAGATCTAGTTGGACAGCTTGAAGGGTTTACAATGAAGTGTATATTCAAGGAGACAAAAAAGACAGCTAGATAATTGATAAGTTTGGAGTGTAATTGTAGTTTTCATCTTTTTATAGGTCCTTTTGATGAGCACTTGGATAACATCATGTACCAAGATGCCATAGGGACACTATATACTAGAATGTAATTGCTTCTTAATAAATCCTGGTAGGGGTCTTGCCTAACTCTAGCTTGGTCATTGCAAAAAAAAGAGGGTCTGTCCTAGAGAATTATCCAAAATGCAGCGCTACAACATTTCCTGATCGATTAAAAAACTAATTTAAAATAATCGAAGTCACTGACATAATCATCAACACATCAAGCAAAAGTCATTAATGTCTTATTGTAGAGAAATTGAATCGTAATGAACTAAATGATTTATTCTTCTCACTAGGAGGCTTTATATAGAGATTATACAAGGGTAGTTACAACAAACCATTAAGTAGTTACATCAGCACATCAAGCAAAAGTCATTAATGTCTTATTGTAGAGAAATTGAATCGTAATGAACTGAATGATTTATTCTTCTCAGTAGGAGGCTTTATATAGAGATTATACAAGGGCAATTACAAAAACCATTAAGTAGTTACTAAGCTGATAGAACAGGATGTTACAAAACTGATTAAGGGGTTGTTACAAACCTAATTATGAGGCTGTTACAAATCTAGCTAAGGGGTTGTTACAAACCTAATTAAAGGTGGATTTAATAAAATTAAATAACCTATTACAATACTCTCCCTCAAGCTGGTGCTAAGATATCCAGGAGACCCAGCTTGCGAATTGAAGAAATGAGATTAGTAGGTCCAACTGATAGAACAGGATGTTACAAACCTGATTAAGGGGTTGTTACAAACCTAATTATGAGACTGTTACAAATCTAGCTAAGGGGTTGTTACAAACCTAATTAAAGGTGGATTTAATAAAATTAAATAACCTATTACAATACTCCCCCTCAAGCTGGTGCGAAGATATCCAGGAGGCCCAGCTTGCGAATTGAAGAAATGAGATTAGTAGGTCCAACTGACTTGGTAAGAGTATCAGCAACCTGTGACTTAGTCCTAACAAAAGGAGTCATAATTCCTAAAAGCACTTTCTCTCGTAAAAAATACACATTAATCTATATATGTTTTGTCCGCTCTTGATGGACATAATCAAAGCTAGATGCATGACGATTTTATTGTCACAATGTAAGACTGATGACCTTGTCTCGACAAAGCCGAATGGAACGTAACTGCATAACCTCACATGTTCCATGTGCTAAAGCGCGATACTTCACTTCAGCATACGAACGAGAGACAATATCTTGTTTCTTGCATTTCCATGAGATAAAGGTAATTTCCACGGAAAGTACAAAAACCAATAGTATACCAACTATCATATGACCCACCATAATTGAAATCTGTATAACACTCGAGCGGACCCTGTGCTCTGGCAACATAAAATAATCCGAGACCAAGATATGACTTCAGATATTAAAGAATGTGATAAACTGCATCCAAATGAGACTGACATTGTGTGTGCATGCATGAACTGACTGACCATGCTCACAACAAATGAAATATTTGGTCTGGTGTTTGCCAAGTAGATCAGAAGTTCAACAAGATGTTGATAAGCCGATGGATCTGCTAAAAGAGGTTCTGATCCTGGAGTCAACTTACTATTTGGAACAAGAGGAGTGGAGCCTAGTTTACATCCAAGCATCCCTGTATCGCTTAACAAATCCAGAACATATTTCCTCTGAGATAAGGAAATTTCCTTGGAAGATCGAGCCACCTCAATCCCCAGGAAGTATCGTAATGGCCTTAAGTCTTTCACCTCAAATACATTCCCAAGAGCTTCTTTAATCTGTGAAATGCTTGCAACATCATCTCCTGTGATATTAATATCATCGATGTAAACTAGAAGATAGGTACAGCCCCTTGAATTGCACTTGACAAATACAGTATGATCTGAATGGCATCTATGACATCTAACAAAGCCATATTGACAAAGCCATATTGGAGAACCACTTTACTAAATCGATAAAGCCATACTCGTGGTGGTTGCTTAAGCCCATACAGGGACTTACGAAGACGACATACTTTACCAACATACTCCCACTCACCGCAAAAACCTGATGGAGGAGTCATTTAGATAATCTCATCAAGATTACCATTAAGAAATGCATTTTTCACATCCAACTAATGAAGAGGCCAATGGATGAAGAGGCCAATGGTAGGAGGCAGCCAAGGAAATGAGAAGACGAACATAATTCAATTTAGCAACTAGAACAAAAGTAGCACCAAAATCACATCCAGGTACCTGTGTAAAACCCTTTGCAACAAGGCGAGCCTTATACCTTTTCACTGTCCCATCAACCAAGAATTTCACATTAAACACCCATCGACACCCAACTGGCTGGACCTCGGGAGGTAAAAGAACCATCTCCCAAGTCTGATTCCGTATAAGGGCATCCATCTCAGCTTGCATAACTGCTACCCAATGAGGATCTGTCATAGCCTCAGACACAGATCGAGGAATCCGGATCGCAGAGGTGGAAAATATATATGCACGGTAAGAATCAGACATGCCCTGGTAAGAAACAAACTTGGCAATAGGATCCTTAGTAGGAAAGCCATACTTCTCAGGAGGACTACGCACCATGGAAGGGTAACGAGGCGCAATACCAGGTGGAACAACAAGAAATGTATTATCATTAACAGTAATATCAATAGTGACACGTGTATCATTAGAAATAATAACATGGAGGCCAAAAGAAGGTGTATTACCTGAGGCAGATCGCACGGGAGTATGGTGTGCGCGTGGACGACGAGAGTACACCTTGAAAGGTTGAGCAGTAGGTATCTTCAGAGGAAAATCAATAGCATGCATAAGATAAACAACGGAAGGTTCCTCCTCCGATGGTGCAAAAAAGTCTTGTATATGCAAAGTAGTACCAAAGAAAGGAACATGCTCAACAAAAGTAACATCCATAGTATGATAAATATGACGACGAGAGGGATCATAACACCGATAGCCCTTAGAGATAGAAGAATACCCGAAGAAGATACACCGAATAGACTTGTCATCCAGTTTAGTACGAGAAGGACCTTGTCATGAGCATAATATACACAACGGAATAATAGGAAAAAGGACACGACCAGGGTATACAAGTTGGAAAGGAGCTTTCCACTAAGGATCCTACTAAGGGTACGGTTAAGCAGGTAAGAGTAGGTGAGTACGACAAAATGCCAGTAAGACTTGGGAATATTCAAACCCTTTAACAAACAACGAACAACACCCATGAGAGACCCATTTTTCCTCTCAGCAACCCCATTTTGCTAAGGAGTATAAGGACAAGTGAGTTGCTGAAGAATACTCTGCTGGTTAAGATGTGAAACAAACTTATTACACATATTTCTTAGCATTGTGAGACCTAATCCCCCGAACAACCACATTAAATTGTGTTTAACAAGTTGCAAAAAAGGGTAAACAAAGGATGGACCTAAGACTTTTTACGAAGTAAACCCAAGTAAATCTAGTGTAATCATCAATAAAGGTCACAGTATCTATGCCTAGACCATGCAGTGACCAAAGAAGGTTCCCAAACATTAGAATGAATTAAGTCAAACGTACATGGTGATTTATGCATGCGAGGAATATAAATATTGCAAACATGTTTATATAAAAAACAAATCTCACAATGAAACGTAGACTTCTTGCATGCTTTTACTAAATAAGAAAACAGAAGACGAAGATATTGAAAATTCACATGACCCAACCGGGCATGCCATGTTTTTACCGATTCGGATGAAAAAACATAATGGCCTGACTCAGGCAAGACACTAGCATGCAAATTGGAAAAAGATGACAGTGGAATTGGTGGTGGATCACCAAAGTAGTACAGGCCATCACGCTCATACCTCCTGCCAAAAATCTGCCTTGTACTATGGTCCTGAAGGTAATAAGAATTAGACAGGAAAACAACAACACAATTAAGATTCTTGGCAAGACGATTAACAAACAAAAGATTAAGAGTAAAACGTGGAACATATAAAACAAAACTCTAGGGAAATCTCGGGTGACAAGTGAACTGTGCCTTTATTATGGACTTTAGTGAGTGAACCATCAGCAATAAGAACATGCTGATTAAATGAGGTATGTGGATTTGCAATAATATTAGACTCACCAATCATGTGATCATTGGCACATTAATCAATAATCCAGGTAGATGATGAATTTATTATCTTAACATGGCATGCAGTGGGTGTACCTGTGGCAGTTGACATAGTTGTAGAACTGCCAGCGGTTTTCTCCTTCCTGAGAATGTGAAGGACCTGGTCCATCCTCGAATTCAGTGTCCTTTCAATAGTGCCAATGAGATCATCTGGAGCTCCCCTTGAATATAAACTTTGAGAAACCTATGATATAGTTTTTGTACGAGGTTTATTCCCACCAAACTTGCCATACTCTTTTTTCGATCGTAGCTCTGGGTGAAGCTGGAAACAAGTATGTCTATAATGGCCATCTTGTTTGCAGTGATCACAGTATGGTCCACATCTAAAATTTCCACGAGATGGAGTAAAACGGGAATCTCATGATTGTACCTGAGAACCGGAGTTGGCAGCAAATAACATCTGTTCAACCAATGGTGGGACATCAGAAACAACTGTGACTTTCGAGGTCAACTTCATACGACTTTCATGTTTCTCAATCAATGCATAAGCTTCACCAAGATTCGGAAGAGGTGCAGTATTGAGAACCTCTGTGCGAAATGCCTCAAAGTTCAACTGTAAGCCAATAAGAAACTGAGGAACCTTTTGTTTTTCCTCCCTTTTTTGAATCGTAGAAACAATAAAAGGTGTCATGTCAAATATCTATCAAAGAGGTATAGACTGCAAGTTCTTCCCATCTTTTTTTTAAATATCCAAAATAAGTTGTAACAGACAAGGAACCTTGAGAAGCTTGACCGAGTTCTCTGTATAACTCATAGACTTTAACTTCATTAATAGAGGTAGAATATATTTTTGATAGAACAGCCCACAAACCATCAACTGTCTCATGAAAGGTGAAGAGCTCATAAATCTCGATTTTCATAGAGTTGAAAAAATAACCAAGAATCATGCAATTGATCATAAACCAAGTACGGTCTTAGAAAAACAATGCACCTTGTCAGGTAGGAGCCAATCAATTTTACCTTTAGCTCCCAGAAAAAGCCGGATAGATCTGGACCAAGATGAAAAGTTTCTGCCATTTAGAAGAGCATTAGTAATCCGATGAGAATGTGGGAAATTTAGCAAATTCTCATTTTCCATTCTAAATAGTAGAGTTAGAGACCGCGGATTCCGTTGATGCAGAAGATTCCGTTGAAGGGTTTGTCATATTAACATGGACAGTGGAGCAACGCCCATCAAGTACTATAACTTAAAACTTGACAAGACAAAGAAGCTGATAAGACAAGGCCTTAGAAAGAAATGGTTGGACAAGACAATGGTGTGCAAGAACAACCTTAGAAAGGCTTGGACATGAGAACAACGATGAAGGGCAGTACAATAGGGCTTTTCTGGAGGGTAGGATTCATCTTTTTTTCTTCTTTTTCTCTACTTTACATTTGATACCATGTAGAGAGATTGAATTGTAATGAACTGAATGATTTATTCTTCTCACTAGAAGGCTTTATATAGAGATTATACAAGGGTAGTTACAACAACCATTAAGTAGTTGTTACTAAGCTAATAAAACAGGGGGGTTACAAACCTAGTCCTAGTTAATGGGTTTGTAACCTAGTTAATGGGTTGTTACAAACCTAGCTAACGGACTGTTACAAACTTAATTAAAGGTGGATTTAATAAGACTAAATGACCTATTACAATACTTATAAACATCATTTTTTTTTTCTCGTTCGAAATGGCCCATCCCATAAGCATTACTTATTAAACCCATAAACATAATGTTGTATTATTTAATCATGAAACTGTTTGGCTCCCCACAAAGATAATTGTCAGCTGTCAGTTTTCTTATCATCTGCATGTTAGTGGACCTATTGATCACGATACCTTGCACATATCATCCCCCAGATCCAATTTATGCACCGAACATTTTCTCACAATGATTTGTAAGATTTCAAACAATGAAAACTCGCCTTTCAAGTTACTAGTTAAGTTATTCGGACTGATATCTATTAAATCTCTGGTCTTTTATTTTTATTTTTTATATAAAGATAAATCTCTGGGTTTTTTTTTGATAAAAATAGATCTCTGGTTTTTTTTTGGATAAAGATAAATCTCTGGTCTTAATAATTATCTATAGTTACAGGAATTATCTCTCTGCTATTGTTGTGCATATAACACAAACAAAATCGTATTATTGAATTTCTAACTGCTATTATTGTGATATCGTTATGATCTCTTGGTTCTGTGCGCGGCATCATTTTAGGGATATATTCTGATATTGTCTTTTTGAGAGATCAGTTACTAAAAAGCACTGGGTAATGTATAAGTTTCTAATACCGCTTTCGTTGCAGGAAGCTCACAAAAGAGTTATGTGAGGTTATAGAAGATTTTAGTCTGGTCGACTTCACTACCTTAGATATACAGGCAAGTTGGTGCATTTTGTATCCGCTCTTAGTGTACTGAGGTTTTGTATTACGTACATCTTTTCATATTATGTAGACTCTTTTCAGGATAAAGAAAGTGTGGGTAATCTTGTAAAGCTGATCGACAAGACTAATGGGTATATATTTGCTAGCATGGAAGCAAGTGCAGTCGAGTTCAGCAAAATCGCCGTCCGAAATCCTGATTGGGATTACTATAAATATCCTTTTTGGTTTTCTAGATGAGATGGATCTTCATATTTCTACTACATGACACCCAAAAAGAGAGCATGTTTCTACAATGAAGAAAAAGTGAAGAACATAAAAAATAAATAAAAACAACTAGGAAAAACAAAGAAACTCGTGATTTCAGTTTTCCAGTTGCTTAAGCTCATAGTATTATTTACCTGTCAGATTGTTTAGCAGTAATATAACCCCTAATAACTCAATAACAGTTTTCTGGTAACAGTTATCATTAGTTCTATTGCTTTTAGAAAGAAGGGAATATTGATAAAGTGATAGACATTAGGTGTGAGTTTCAGCAATTTTGGCAGACAAGGCACATATTGTGTTTCAAACTTTGTCATGTATTTGTGTTATCTGATCGCTCGATTTTGCTTTCTATCATCTGTAGTTATTAAAAAAAAATTCACTTGCCATATACTCATTTCCAAGGGATGTTGCTGTGCAAATTTAGGCCATCCAACAATAAAGCCCAGTAATTTTCTTTATACCACACTGCGACAAGCTTAAATGTTAGATGATAATAATAATCCAAAAATCCTTTTCTGATGTAATTGATAGCCTTTGTTGGACCGAGCAAATTTTCATCGGCTAACCAATTTGTATAGTTCCCTGCTTCGTACACTTCTTATTTTTGATGATTGTTCCTACTCACGCTAATTATATTCATAGGCCAAACTAACTGTCTACTTAGTTATTTTTATATGGGTAGCTGAGACCATTCATTTCCTTCAAAGGTAATTTCAAATACCATATCTTTCAGATTTTTGGAGAATTTTCTTGGCAATTTTTTCTTAACAAACAGTTTCACAGCAGCAGCAGTGCAAGAGAAGTACATGGATGATGACAATTTTTGCAGTGATGACTGAATGGAAGGGGGGGATATCTAGTTGTGGATAACACAACCCACAGGTTAGCATTTAATGGAGTTTTAGGCTCTACTCATTATTTTCACGCACAAACCCAACATTTATAACACGTTCTCCCCCCCATTTGCGGGCAATTTTATGTCGTTGGATCTAGACTAGCCAACTTTTTGATTGCACCTAACAAACTTCCGTCATTCATGGTTTACCCTATCACGCCAAAGTAGGGAAGTTTGGTCTACTTCCCTCAACTTCTTGAGAAGTTCTGAAAAATAAACATGCCCTTACTTTTTTGTTTGGAGCTTGGCTTTTTCTTCTTCTTAATCCTTTCATTTTGTCCTTAGGTCTGGATACTGCATCTTTGTTAAAGAGGCAGGTCTCTCAGGAGGATAGGCGTACGTACTTCGGAGGGACGTTAATAATTCTGTTTCCAAAATGCTTTATACAGAATGAGAGATAATTTTGGAATATTTATGAGGATACGTGACACTTCACTTTTGATCCACGATGGGATTTGGATTAACTCTTTGAAAATGTATATTTGCCTATTGTATATTATGGCTCGTCTTGAATCATATTTAAACAGATGATATTTTCTAAGCTTCAGAGTTCAGACCTTCTGTCAATATATTTCTAGGTTTTTTCTAGTGATCCATTGGGTTTCTAATGTATTCGGATGTCCGTGTGATAAGTATTGTTGTTCGACATGTTACCAGGACGCCTTGGAATTCGTATCCAAAAATGTGTTTCAGTTTCTTAATCAATTTTGATGCTAACGACAACCACAGACGCTTTTGTAATGCCAGAATTCTAGTACTGAGTCTTATTCTTTGCTCTTCAGCATCTCAAAGTTCAGAAGCCTAGAGTTATTCTGCCACTTCTGTCTTGGAATCAGTCTGATCGACTTGCTTAACCATATGTCCAACTACTTTGGCTTGGAGTTAAGATGCCAGGTCGATTGATGCAACTCCGCCAATTTGGCTCTGCGTGATGGTTCAATATACACTTGATCCCAACCTGAAGCATTTGGTTTTACAGGCTCCGCTTTACATTCAAGATGATGCCCTCCTTTTTTCTTTTGAATAGATAAGCCCTGGTGGTTTCTTTTTATCATGATTCTAAATAGCACAAGGAATTAAACCAGAGCCTCAAACTGAGGCGCCTCCGTTACGGAATGTATCTTCCTAAGATTTTGGACACTGATCCTCTCTGTTATTTGTACTTTTTATTACGGGACAAGTTTTACTCCCCATCTTTTGTATTTGTGGAGCTGTACAAAGCACCTAATAAGAATAAATTTTCAGAAACACAATATCCTTGTTAACAATTCAGACCCTATACAGATTTTTCCACAGCAAATCAATTCGTGCCGCTAGGACTGCAATAATTACAGATAATTCTGTTATATTGTTGTCTTTGTTAAATAAAAAGAAGCAAGTAGGCATAAGAAGCAAGTAAAGAGCAGGCTTTGATAGTATAAGAGAGGAGAGTTTATTTCATTTTCTCTAATTCTATATTACAATGGGATGATGCCTATATGTAAATGTTAGGAAGCATGACATGTCATTGCATTGGTCATCTATTAAAGCACGTGTGACACGTGGCGCCACATCATACTTGAAACTCCACATCATGCTCCACATCATACTTATATATAAGCTCATATCAAGCATGACAAGCATGCATCCACATCATGCTTTACAACACTCCCCCTTGGATGTCCAATATGTATCTCAATAAAAACTTTGCCAGGAAAACCTAATGGGAAAAAAACCTTAGCGAAAGAAAAATTGAATATTAAGACTGGTATGGACGCGCCAATACTGTCTCGTTAAAACCTTGCCAAGAAAACCTAGTTGGATAAAACTTTGGCCAAGGAAAAAGAGTGCAGTGCGCTTGTTGCCCTGTAATACAACAGTGAGAATACTCCCCCTGGAAATATTCTCCCCTTGATGTCAACTAGTTCAGTTGCATATCCGTCACATGCCGATGATGTATACCATTTTCTTGAATACTGACGTTGGTAGAGCTTTTGTACATAGGTCGACTAGATGTTTACTTCAGCGTATTTGTTGAACTTCGATATCATGACTTTAAAAAGAGCTTAGGTGGGATGTATTTGGTTCTGCCACCCTTGATGTATCCTTCTTTTATTTGTGCAATGCAAGCGACATTGTCTTCACATATAACCGTCAGGAGGCTTGTAATAAAAGGTCACCTGCACGTACTACGGATATGATGTACCACCGATCTTAACTAAACGCATTCACGACTTGCTTTATAAAGTGCAAGTATCTTTGAGTGATTGGAGAAAGTAGCTATCGAGGTTTGCTTTGTAGAACTCCAGGAACTTGCGGTGTCTCCACATATGAATATATATCATGTTTGTGAGTAAGCTTTGTGTGGATCAGAGATGTATCCATCGTCTGCATATCCCTTTAATTGATCAACATTTGGTGATTTATTAAAGTAGAATAAACCCATATCAGTTGTTCCGTGAAGATAGCGCAAAATGTGTTTGATGCCATTCCAATGTCGTCGAGTAGGTGCTGACCTGGCTAACAGATTAACAGAAAATGCAATGTTAGGTCTAGTGTATTGAGCTAAATATAATAAGGCACCAAAAACATTAAAATATGGTACTTCAGATTTAAGAAGTATTTCATTGTCCTCTTTAGGACGAAATAGATCTTTCTTGAGGTCAAGGGATATGACCACCATTGGAGAACTTAACGGATAACATTTGTTCATGTTAAAGCACTTTAACACCTTTTCAGTATATGCAGCTTGATGGACAAGAATTCCATTTGAACTATGTTCGATCTGTAAACCGATGCAATATTTAGTTTTTCCGAGATCTTTCATCTCAAACTCTTTTTTTAAATATTCCATAGCTTTTGTAAGTTCTCCAAAAGTCCCAATTAGATTGGTATCAGTATTCTGTTCTCTTAATGAATACGCATAGGAAAATGGGATTATTGATATATCCATCTTCAATCAAGTACTCACTAAGCCGATTGAACCACATATGGCCGTATTGTTTTAATCCATATAAGGCACGTTTAAACTTAATTAAGTACATGTCACGTGGTTTTGCTGTGGGTAATTAAAGTCTATGATCTAGGACTTTTATGTAGATATCTGTATCTAGCATTCCATATAAATATGCAGTAACCATGTCCATAAGATGCATGTCAAGTACTTCTGAGACTATCATACTAATGAGATATCGAAATGTAATTGCATCCATTACAGGAGAATATGTTTATTCATAATCAATCTCAGGTCTCTACTAGAAACCTTGTGCCACGATTCGTGCTTTATAGTGAACGATCTCATTTTTCTCAATGTGTTTTCACGCAAATACCCATTTGTAACCAACACGGTTTACATCTTTGGGTATTAGGACCACATGTCCAAATACCTTGCGTTTTGCAAGTGAATCTAATTATGCTTGTATTGCAGATTTCCATTTTGGCCAATCATGTCACTTTCGACATTCATCAAGACTGTGTAGTTCAATATTATCATCAGTCATAATTTCCGTAGCTAATGTAAACGCAAATATATTATCGACAATTATTTCTTTGTGATTCCACAATTTTTTTAACCATGCATAATATGTAGAGATCTCTTCATTTACACCTATACCTCATTGGAAGTATGATCATCTCTGATGACTTCATCTTCATCAATGTTTATTTGGTCAAGAATTGTGGATCCTTTTATAGCTTCTTCAGGAGAGATTTAATAGGGATCTTTCCCTTTGTAGCCTTTTCTAAAGTGCTACTATCCGTAGGATTAATTTGCCCTTTATGTTTCTTTTTTCGAGGAACTAAATCTTTAGAACTAATTGGTCGTCCACGCTTCAAACGTACTTTAGATGAGTCATTTACTATCATATTTGAAAGTTGTCCTTCTAGAATATCAATCTTTGCTGGTACATTTACAACTGGTATATACGATCTGGTCATTCGTGCTATATCTGTAAATGCGTTAGCCATTTGATAAGTAACTTTCTGAAGATGAGTGATCTTTTACACTTCAGTTTCACATTGATTGGTTTGTGGATCGAAATGAGACATCTTTATTGCATTCCAACATAAGTCACGCCCTTCAACATACTTAATTCCTCCCCCTAATGTTGGGATGATTATCTTATCAAAATGACACCCCGTAAAATGTGCAGTAAAAATATCACCTGTTACGGGTTCCATATACCGTATAATAGAGGGTAAGTCAAAACTAATATAAATTCCTAATCTACGTTGAGATTCCATTTTGGTACATTGTGGCGGCGCAATTGGAACATATACCGCATACCCAAAAATACATAAATGTGAGATATTTGGATGGTGGCCAAGAACAAGTTGTAAGGGTGAATACTTGTGATAGGTGGTGGGGCGAAGCCGGACCAATGCCATAGCATGTAAAATGGCATGTCCCCACGGGGATACCGGTAATTTTGTCCTCAAAAGCATGGGTCGCTCCATCAGTTGAAGGCGTTTAATAAATGACTCAACTAACCCATTTTGGGTATGGGCATGAGAAACAGGATGCTCAATGTCAATTCCAATTGACATACAGTAATCATCAAACGTTTTTGATATAAATTTACCGGTACCATCCAACCTAATAATTTAATTGGATATTCTAGAAAATGTGCTTGCAATCTAATGATTTGGGCAAGGAGACGCACAACATTTCTTGTAGATAAGAGACATACATGTGACCACCTTATAGATGCATCAATTATGACCTAAAGTATTTAAATGGTCCACACTGAGGGTGAATAGGTCCGCAAATATCCCCTTGAATTCGATGTAAGAATTTTGGAGATTCTACATCGATTTTAGATGAGGATGGTCTGAAAATTAACTTGCCTTGGGAACAAGCTGTACAAGCACAATCATTAGAAAGGAGAATCTTCTGGTTCTCTAAATGATGTCCATGCAAATTTTCAATAATTCGACGCATCAAGGTAGATTCAGGATGACCTAGACAATCATGCCAAAGTATGAAAAGTTGTGGATCATTAAACTTTTGGCTTATTACAGCATATGGCTCAATCATTCTTATTGTGGTATAATATAATCTAGAAGAAAGAGCTTGAAGTTGTTCTAAAATATACTTCTGGTTGAGACAAATAAAGTAATACAAATATACTATATATTATCCTCTGATATGGTCTCAAAATGATATCCATTACGACGTATATCTTTAAGACTTAATAGATTTCTCCTCGATCTTGTTAAGTATAAAGTGTCGCCAACATGAATTTAATTTTGTACCACCTGGCAATATGTTATCAGCTCTACCAGAGACTTCAATAAGATCAGATATGCCAGAAATAGTATTGACCTTGGCTACAAATAATGTCAAGGTGGAGAAATACTTTTTATCTCGAAGGATCGTATGCGTTGTACTATCACCTAGGTACACATATTCAACATGCATCCTAAGTTGGAATGAGTCATTTAAGCTTATATATCACCTAGGCACATATATAGTATATGGGAAAAGATTCGCCTACACTCAATTTAGCTAAACTCCTGCTACACTCGAAAGTAACCATACACCTGTCTCTCACATGAGAGAAAAAATCATATGACGTTGCAAAAATGAATGACGTGGAAGAAATTCAAATTGTGACCTCTCTCCTCTATTGTACTCTACCCTCTCAAATCAGTTTCTCTCCCTCTCTCAACAAAAGGTGAGTGAGTGATCACCGGCTAAAGCTCCGTTAGTGGTGAAACCATAAAACTCTAATTGATGTGGTCATGGCCGTCATAAAAAAGATTATATGTTTTAATCTCTAGATCAACAAAGAAGTCTAACAATACTTACCAAAAGAAAAGTTTACAAAAAGAATAAACATAAAGATACATGAAACATAAAACTCTAATTGATGTGGTCATGGACGTTATAAAAAAGATTATTAGTTTTGATCTGGATTAACAAATAAGTCTAATATATCAAGGTCAGTAGCACCAACTTGATTATCATGATCAATGAAAATCATATCAACATTTTTTCTTTTGTCATTGATAGAAGCCTGATAAAGATCAACTAGATGTTTAGCCGTATGACAAGTATTTGCCCAATGACCCATTTAGCCACAGGGGGATTCATAAACTTTACAAAGTTTATTTCCAGAACCCTTTTTCTGTATCATATTTTTGCGTCGTACTATAATCATCATGATTTTGTTGTCCTCGACTATGACCACAGCCACGACTGAAAAATTAAACTTGTATGTGCTTTAAGCACTGACGTGGAACCGATCAGACGAGATTCATAATTTTTTAATAAAAACTCACTATTTTGTTCGAAAACTAAGAGACATGATATCAATGCCTAATACTTGGCAAAGTGACGTTCTCAATATTGTTGCTGTAAAAGCGCATTCGAGGCGTAAAATGTAGAAAATGTTTTCTCTAACATATCTATTTCAGTAATTGTATTTCCGTGCAGTAAGAGTTACGAGATTATCTTGAGCATAGCGGAGTTGTACTCCATAATATATTAAAAATCATGCAGTCGCAGGTTAAGCCAGTCATGACGAGCTTTAGGAAGAATGACCATGTTCAAATGGTCATACATCTCTTTTAAATTAGTCTGGTCTTTCAACGTGAGGTACTCTGATTTCAAACTCTCGTGAAGATGATGGCGTAGGAATATGAGCGCTTTTGCACGATCCTGTAAGGATTCTTGATTTCCTGCCTTTATTGTATTACTGAGATTTTTTGCTTCAAGATGAATTTCTGCATCCAGAATCCATGAAAGACAATTCTTTCTAGATGACCATTTCATATACTATAATAAAAAACAGTTTCTAGTTATAATATATTCAAGAAAATATATATCTAAAAATAAAGAAGGGAGAAGATGAACAGATTTCGATATCGAGCGCTTCACTTGAGTTGCTTCTGTAAACCTTGTTGAGAATTTTGGGTAAAGTTTCGACAGTGTCGTGCTTGTTGAGATTTATTTTGCTCATAATTTTGCCAGCGTCGTGCTTGTTGAGATTTATTTTGCTCAGAGTTTTGACAACGTCGTGCTTGTTGAAATTTATTTTGCTCAGAGTTTCGGTAGTGTGATGTTGATAATGTGTTAAATAAAAGGAAGCAAGTAGGTAGAAGAAGCAAGTAAAGAACAGGCTTTGATAGTATAAGAGAGGAAAGTTTATTTCATTTTCTCTGATTCTATATTACAATGGGATGATGCCTATATATAGATGTTAGGAAGCATGACATGTCATTGCATTGGTCATCCATTAAAGCATGTGTGGCATGTGGCGCTACATCATACTTGAAACTCCACATCATGCTCCACATCATACTTATATAGATAAGTTCATATCAAGCATGTCAAGCATGTATCTACATCATGCTTTACAACAGTCTTTTATTTTAAATCTTGGTATATTGTTGTCAAGCCCCCAACAAAATGATTTCGGGTAACCTCATCTGATTAGCAAAGTTGAAATAAGCAAATCATAGAAGAGAAACATGGAAAGAAAAGCATGTACATTATTCAAAGATATATGAAGCTAAGAACACAAATGTGTTATACAAACAATAATAGCAAAAAGGACAATGTTAGTTCATAAATGGTGTCATTGTCTCAATAGTTTACATTCCAAATTTTCACCAAAATATCCATCCTATTATTTTCCCAAGTAAGACTAAGGTGTCGTTTGTTTTTTTGCTTTTGAGTCTGAGTGAGTCTAAGTTTGAGTGAGTGTCTGAGTCTGAGTTTGAGTCTGAGTCCACTTAGAAGCGTCCACTAGCTGAGTGGATACCGAGTGAATGCCTTGGAGTGTTTGTTTTTTGGTCTGAGTCTAAGTGTTTGTTAAAATAAACAAAGACCAAAATACCCCTATCAGTTTATAAGGAACCACCCTCACCTATTCATCACCAATACCACCACCACCATCACCCCTTCGTTAGCAATGTCAACACCACATATACGTAACAAACACAAATACATAGGAAAAAACTTGTATATATAGCAAACACAAATACATAAATACCTAAAATCAAATAATTTTAACATTGGTTTGAAGTTAATACAAATAAGGCAAATATCATAATCTTAAGAGTTATTACAAATACCCAAACAAATAAGTTCCAATCAACTTAAAAGGGCTTCAAGGAAACTAGCAAGCTGCTCTGGCTCAAGCGCCATAAACATCAACCTGTAGCTGTGCTCATCTTTTCTTCCCAAGAACTTTAAACTCTTGAAAAATAATGCATTATCTATTTCATATGAATTGACCATATCTTTCAATCCTTCACAACTTCAGTACTGGGGTCGTCATTGCTAGCAGAAGCAAAACTTTCTCCTTGGGCAGTGAATGCAGATATCAGAGATTGAACCAACTCCGTTGGTTCTAATGGTTGAACTGCTGTAGCTAATCTTCTCCGATTTGATTGAGTTAGTACACCAACTTGAGGTACAGGGATACGCAAACAAGAAGTACTACCAGGAGTAGGTTCCCTTACTGGACTGATAGGGGCATCATAAGAAGGAATGGCTTCACCATCCCAAGGATAATCAACTCCAGCGAGGGGAACCTGTGTATTGTCAACGTTCATATCATCAGGTAAAGGAATGTACTATGACTGCTGGGCAGAGGAGGGTACACTTTCCATACCTGAAGACCATACAAAATCCTTAGTGGCAGATAGACCCTCAAACAATTTCTCCAGCAAATCTCGATGCTGAAGAGGAGGGTCTTATACTTCCTCGCCTCAAAATTCACCTGTAAGCAAGAGAGTAAATAGATGTTTAAACATGTATAAATTGTTATATAATCAAATTGTATTGCCATTATTCACATTTACTTACCACAATGATATTTTCCCAAACTTTTCAAGCCAATCAAAGGTGCCTGATACAGAATCATATCCATGGCAAGTCCAGTTTATCAACCCTCTCCAGACTTGTCATTGCTTCTTCAAGTAATCCTATTAGTTTTTTAGTTCCTTATGTTTTAAAACATGAAAATTTTGTATGCTGTTCAGCTCATCTTCCATCGTCTTCCAAGCTAGAGTATCTAGAGATGTTTCAGACAGTTTATGCAAGTCTATTTGTACTTGACATTTTATGATAAAGTTAAGTCTGAACTGTGGATATTGCTGGAAAAAGCCTTTTTTTTCTTTCTTTTTTTCTGGTCTCGACATAACTGTACATTTCAAACAAATAGACAAATCAGTACTTCTATATACAAACAATTCTGCAGATGGATTCAAAGCATAGCAGATATAGGTAATAAGCATCTATCCATTAACAGCTTCAATATGCATCTATACATAACATGTATAGGTGATAAGAATCTATCCATTAACATTCAATAAACATCTATCCATAATAGGTATATGTAATAAGCACTAGATCTGCATGGTATGAATTAAGGACCAAACTTTGGGAGCATCTATTTTTCAGAGAACATTAACAGTTAGGCATTAGCAGTTACATCTATTTTTCAAAGAGCATCTATTTTTCAGATGCTCCTACTCAAACAAGGTCTGGTCAAAAATAGTGGAAACACACAACATGTATAGGTATTAACAGTTACATTTATCCATAATAGTTATCCATTAACAACAGTAATAACAGGTATCCAAATAACATCTATCCATTAACAACAGTAATAACAGTTAGGCATCTATCCATTAACAACTATCCATTAACAGGTAATAAGCATTAACATGTAACAACTTCAATAAGTATATATCCATAACAGGTATAGGTAATAAACATCTATCTATTAACAGCTTTAATAAGCATCTATCCAAAATAGGTATAGGTAATAAGCATATATCCATTAGCAGCTTCAATAAGCATTTATCCATAACAGGTATGTATAGGTATAGGTAATAAGCATCTATACCAGGTAATGTAAGATCTTAATGGATGCAAATTCTGTAAGGAAGCTTTCCCTTAATGCTACAACTCAATATGGAATCAACACAAGCTAATATGGATGCAAAAAAACTAAACCAGGTAATGCAAGTGGAATTGTTTATTTTAGATTACCATAAAGCAAGATGCCTAGGCTATGGCTTCAAAGTCTGGATGGTACACTAAGAGTTGCTCTAGGTGGCTCAGATGAACCTATGGATGCAATAACAGTTGAACCTATGAACTTATGGATGCAATACCATAAGTTAGATGCAACAACAGTTAAACTTGGGAATTATGATTGGGAGGGTCTAAAAGCCTTGTATGAGTATCAATATGAAAATATGTTTTGTATGAGTATCAATATGAAAAGATGCCTTGTATGAGTATCAATATAAAAAGCTTTAATGGACGGTAATAACTAGCTGAGTAGCCAAAGGATGGAAAATGGATGGAAATGATACTAGCAGACTAGGTTCATAGACAGGTAAACAAACAAACTGAATCAAACAACCATTAATATTACAAGCATTTATCCATTTTTGTATAGATGATCCAATAACTAAGAAAGACATCTAAAGTGGAAAACTCACAATATTTCAGTAATAAAATAGTCTTACATGTCAAATTTATTACATAGTCCAAAAGATGTTTTAATATGTTTTACAAAAAAAAACTCATACAACTTTTAAAACACACTACTTTTTTAGCTTTATCTTTGCTAGGTCTTCTGTGATGGATTGAAGCATTTCCAATTTAGCTTGGGCCACAACCAACTCTATTTTGTACTTGATCTCTAAATCTTCAATAGTTGTGGAGGTAGCAAAGATAGGAGTGGCAGTGGTAGAAGAAGTAGAAGTAGATGATTCACCATTTACTTCCTCAAACCACTTGAGGAAACCACAACCTCTCTCCTGCTTAATGTTTGAGAGTGGGC
Source organism: Kingdonia uniflora (assembly GCA_014058105.1). Taxonomy (NCBI): domain Eukaryota; kingdom Viridiplantae; phylum Streptophyta; class Magnoliopsida; order Ranunculales; family Circaeasteraceae; genus Kingdonia; species Kingdonia uniflora. The sequence continues at coordinate 379,822 of JACGCM010002535.1, forward strand.
AACAGTAAAATCATTTTTTACTAATAGTTGTAGAGCGCAACTTACATGGACCATTTCTACAAGGGCAATGCAAATACTAATCCACCCAACACCAGAACCCACAATCCCTAGATGTCTTCTGAAATATGCAAATATAAAATAAAGAACTAGTAATAGATAATAAAATAGAAAATTCAATATGAAAATATAATACATAATATACCGCGTACAGGCACTTGCAATATGCCCTATTCGGATTGTCAGAGCTTTGAGAAATTAATGTAACCCCATTTCCACAAATACAGTTGTAAATCACCATTAAACTGCATATTATTTTCTACTAATAACACCCATACCAAAAAAAGAAATGCTATTAATAAATAGATGTTGTCCTAGCATAAACAACATATTACAAAACCATTGTTAAAGAGTTATTGTTTACAATAAACTAAATCACTCTACAATAGCGACATTAACATTGCTTAGTGCTAATTGTGCTGCAAGCATATCTCTTTGAGTTATAGCTACTGCATGCTCAACTTGCCCAAATAAGATAACATTAGGTGGCAAATCCACAATATGCACTCCTTCTTCATTTCCCTCAACCCCAACATCATTACTCTGAAACTGTTTAAAGAGTTCATCATTCAGAAAAACCCTTCTTAGATAATTGTAAATTGTTATGCATGCAACCACAATGTTTCTCTATGTGGAAAAATCATAAGAAGGCATTGATCTGAGAATAGAAAACTTTGCCTTCAGTACACCAAAGCTTCTCTCAATTACATTTCTTAGTTTAGCATGTGCATGGTTAAAAAACTCTTGTGGGTTCCTAGGCCTTTGTCCTTGCCTATAATCACTCAACCAGTACTTAACACCTTTATAAGGGGTCATGAAATCTCTTGTTTGTGTATAGGCAACATCACATAGATAATATTGCTCTGAAACAAGAAAAATTAACATGAGGAGACATACAAAGAGTGATAAGCATTAACAAAAAGAGAATGACCATTACCATGAGTTAGAGGCATGAGGAAGTTGTGGGGTAGCTTGTTTAGTGTCTCTGTCAAAACCTTGGAATCATGGGCAACTCCTTCCCAACTAGCAACAACATAAGTGAAATGTATGCCAAAATCGCATATGACCATCACATTCTGGAAGCAAATCCATCCACCTCTTCCTCTGTAAGGTGTTTAATCATTTACTGGAATACTTGCAGAAATTAGTATACCATATTGGTCTTGTTGGTGCATCAAAGTTAATAGGCACTATCATCTCTTTTAAAAATTTCATCATTGCATCAAGACATTCATGGAAGACTTTACTGGTTGTAGCAGCAGAATGTTGAAATAAGGTGTTTATAACCCTATTTTGCATGTTGTGTGCAATGATGCGTAAGAATATTGTAAGCTTCTCCTCGACATCTATATGCTTATTATCCCTCAACAACCCAATATCTCTAAAGTGGGCAACTAGAGATCTAAAAGAGCCTGGCTCCATTCTCATCATATTATACATTACAGTTCTAGGACCTTCTAGGAGTTCTTGGACATATGCATTGCCAGTGCGAACAGAAGTACATAGTCTTTGGCGGACCCTCCTATTTTGTTTGACTATCTCGTTGTACAAAATAATAATAACAAGAATACCTAATAACCATTGAACCTGATTCATTGTCTCTAAGAATACATAAGGAAGAAAATAGTTTCAAATAATCAATAAAATAATATCAAATAATCAACAAAATAGTATCATAACAACATAAGCTATCCATAACTGACATCAAGGAGTTCATTATTAACTCACATACAGACATCATTACAGACATGGATTACAGACATCATTGCATTCAAAATCACTGTTTGGAGATCAAATTACATTGGCAAGAGCTTGAGGGTACATCTCACATTCCCCCTCTAACAAACAATTTTGGTATTTATACAGGTGTTAATCCAATGGTCAGCAATTATCTAAAGTCTAAATAACCGGTGATGTTTCCGATCACAAATCTTTTTGGTGTACGAAGCGGAGCATTAATCTACCATAAATTGTAATAATCTTCGTAAACATTTTAATTTATTCATTATATTTAATCTCAAATTCTCATTTCCAAATTCACTCCTTCATCTCAGTGCAATATATATGCCTTGAACAACATAATACATCACAAGTTACAAAAATTACAATCACATAAGCTAATATACCATTACTAATAACCTATTCAACTAAAACAACACTAAATTCATTAGAAAAAAAGAAGAGGGGTCATCTGATTCAGAAGCCATTGAAAAAACACAAGTTACAAAAATTACATAAATTACTAATAACCCATCACAAGTTACAGAAATTACAATCACATAAGAAAAAATACTATGATTATGCTCTCTAAAATAATACTATGATTATGCTCTCTATGTCCCCATTTTCTCTTTTTAAAGCTTTAAGATGATGGGGATGTTTTATGTTTGTAATGTGATCTTAGAACAAAAAATAAGAATGCAAATCAAGAAAAGAATGCAAATACATCAACATTGTATAACATCAACATCATTAATCGCTAAATATTCAAGCAAATCAAGAGAAGAAACAACGCACTTGTTCTTGATCGAGGAGAGTTATTCTTGATCGAAGAAAGTTGTTGGAGATCGAGGAGAGCTGTTGGAGATCGAGAAAGCTGTGGAGGAGATGATCTTTGTAAATGGTTCTCGAAGTTGATAGAAGAGTGATCAAAATTGGGGTTTGGAAGAGTTGTGATTTTTTATTTTTTTTTGAAGTAATGATTTTTTGATTCGTAATTTTTCTGTTCTTCTGAGGGTAATTTGGGCAAAAAAATTCTACCCAGACTCAGACATCCCACTCAGCTGGCTTATTGGGGATGAGTCCGAGTCTGGGTTTTAAGAAGATATGGCTGAGTCTGAGTCTGAGTGAGAGGAAAAACAAACGCCTCTTTGTGATTACAGTCAGCCCAAATCACTGACTCCACTCAGACTACGACTGAGTGGAGTTAGCCCAAAAAACAAATGCCACCCAAGGTTGCAATCTCAGTGCTGAGAAAAACTCTTCATGGACCAACCGAAGCTCTTCCACAAGTTCAATCAGTTAAGCCTTCAAAGTGTTCACCTCCAACAACTTAGTACATTATTCAAAGATATATGAAGCTAAGAATGCAAATGTGTTATAAAAACAACAATAGCAAAGAGGACAACGTTAGCTCATAAATGGTGTCATTGTCTTAATAGTTTCCATTCCAAATTTTTACCAAAATATCCATCATATTATCTTCACAAGTAAGATTAAGGTTGCAATCTCAGTGCTGAGAAAAACTCTTCATGGACCAACCGAAACTCTTCCACAAGTTCAATCAGTTTAGCCTTCAAAATGCTCACTTCAAACCACTTAGAGTTTCAAAAGTACCTATCGCATCTTAACTCACACTCTACAACAGAGGAAGGAAATACAAATATACTTCAGTTTCTTCACAACATAAAAGGCTGATAAAACTCCACTACTTGAGATCAACTCTGCATACCTGATATCCAGATAGCTAACATTCAGCTAAATGAGTAGCAATGAAAAACTTAACTGGTATAGCGGTACCATCACTCAATATCTAAAGTTTGACAGTTGATATAAATAATCATCTATTTGATCACAAAGACTTTGGTTTATTTTGAAACCCTCCAAATTCAATCTTACCTCCAAGTTCTTCCACAACTTCAGGAATCTCGTCTTGATACTTAATCACAAACTGATTCAAGTATACCTTCCCATTTTGAATTAGTGTTGAAGGTACATTTACATCCTTCTTAACCAATCCCTTTGACATCAGTAGCTGCAGAACTGAGCACCTAGGAATAATCTTCTTTTCAAGACTATACGACATAAGATTAGGATGCTTGGAAACAACTGAAGGCTTCCACTCCAAATTTGTGACAAAGAAGCATCAATTTCCTGATCTTCTTCTCTGAATGTCTCATAAACAAGGGTTGCAATTTGAAGGCTGCTAGAATATCTTCCTCGGACAAACCAAAACTCTTATAAGCCTCCACTTTCTGCTCCCAAATCAATTCAGACGTTTTTGTTATTGTTTGGAAGGCCAAAATGAATTTCATAGTAATAGGATCAAAACCCAATTTCTTAAGCTTCCCAATGTTGACATCAAAGCACACAGTTTTATACATGAGTAGAGACCGTTGAAATATGGGATTCAGGTAACCCATGGGTTCGAAAGATATTGATGTTGGGTTCCATTAGTTAATCTACATTGTACTTAAGTGTACGAGGATATCTCTTGATAATGGATATGAGGTCATTGTCTGTGCCTAATGAAATTACAAGATGGAATGATTTTGTTTTCCAGGCTACTGGTAAGGACCCCCGGGTGTTTAGAAATGATATTTGCAAGTTTAGTAGTAGAAATTTCCAAAGATTTGAAATATTCAATCTTGGGTTTGAGGATTTTGTCTGAATTGCAATATAGTATTGAAGGTAACTTGGTGACGAGTTTCGCAATCTGGGTATCATTAAATCCTTCTGTTCTGAATAGCTTAAGTATAGAGTCTACATTCTCTGTGGACCTAATGTAGAACTTCTTTGACACCGAATTAGCCAATTCCAACGACAACCCACACGAGTTTATGAGGTAAGAAACAGTGGGTGAATCCTCATTTGGGGATTCTGAGTTGGTTTTGAGAGATTGGGTTTGAAGAAAACAAACATTCAAAACTCTTCTACTACTATTACTTTGTTTGATTTGAAGCTTTTTGCAAAGAAATCGAAATATTGATTGCAAGAAATAAACACAATGGGGTTTTGGAGTTTCGATTAAACTTACTGAGTTTGAAGGTTTCAATCTCTTTTTTCCCAAATCAGCTTCGTTATTACTCTATAAAATCCTCCAAGAATGAAGTTTTAAACCCTAGAAAAACCCATTTTGGCACTTTGAGCTCGAAAGTTGCCGACTGTTTTGGCATCTGAAATAAGATCAATGATTATGAAAGCTGCCAAACAATTTAGCATTTTCGAGAATTCTAGAAGGTGAATTTTTTGAATAGGGTTTAAAGTATCTTTAAAATTACAATTATACTTCTAAAAACTACTAGAGAGCATTATTTTTCATGTTTGGTTACATGTAGTACCCTAATCTATTACAATGCCTAAACTAACCCTATTTTATTTTTTTAAAATACTAAATTCAATACTACAGCCGTTTCACCAAATTAGAGCTATTTAATAGGGTTTCTTCTTCCCGACTTGCACTATTTCAGTGTTCTAGGGATTCTGTAACTTGTGTGACCCTCTCTGGGATTTCTTTTCTGTTACCGCGATCTATAACTTTGTTAGAACTCTGAAAGTTCAATATACAACAATGAGTTCTTCATAAAAATGAATTAGATGCTAAGTAAAGTTTTCAGATTTTTTTTTTTTTTTTTTTCTGATTAAGATTTTGGTAATTGTTAAAGTTCATGTTGGGTAAATTTTGTAGCCGGTGAAACTAGAGTGTGTTTTTTTAAAAGAAGTTGGGAGTCATGATCGTTGTTTCAATGCATCCATTTCACTACATTGTTGCGATATATGCGAAGGAAAAGTACTAAGAGAAACCATATCAGAAGCTGTGGAGATGGGGTAATGAGTTCCCTATAAGAAGCTCTAACAACAGGCCTCAAAGAGCATGTTTTCACCACTCCAACAAATGTTGTGCTTTGGAATTACAACTAAAGAGGAATAAAACTCATTAGAAGAAAAGAAAATGGAATTTTCATTAGTTTATTATTTGTTTATTGTATTCTTGTTTACTATTGTGGTGAGCCATCATGAGAAGTGGCATCTACACATTGTGGTATATAGAAAAGTATTCCCCCAAACCCCACAATCAAAGAAGGGAAAAAAAACTCTCGTATTGAGAGAGAGAGAGAGTTCACTTGAGCATGTAACAAGTACACGAAGTATCTAGCAAATAAAAAAATAGGGATAAACTTGGTATATTATATTTTTCAGGGTACTAATTGCAACTAAATTTCAAAAAGAAGGTTTATAAACAGTTTCTCAAACTGTTGGATACTTGATGTAATTTATGGAGAACTTTGGGCCTGTACAAAAATTTCCTCATTTTTTTTTAATGGGCCTTTCCTTTTTATTTTTAACCAACTATCTAGCTGTTGTAGAGTCTGCACCTACCGAGAGTCTCCTCCACCCTTTAATTCTAACAAGCAGAAGGGCACCCTCAATGGCTTGGATGTCAAGCACAAGAACAGATATTGAAGGGCCACTACCAACAATAACACCTATCACTGTACCTGCAGGGTCTCTAGCAGTAACACCAAATCCCCCAAAATTGCCAGTTAACGTACCATCAGTATTAATCAAAACCGCATTCAAAGCTAGGGGGATCCATCTGCAGTTAAAAGGAGTTTTGATAATAAACTTAGCTCCAAGTTTCCATCTAAAAACAAGATCTCTGTTCTGTTGGTATTCTATCAAAACATGTTCCTCAAAGGATACCTTTAGCTGAATCTTGAAAAGCACTATATCTACATTATCCTGAAAAATCCTCTGATTTCTCTCTCCCCAAATGTGGTAGTAGAAAGCATCCATGGCTAGTTTTTTGGTAATGGAAATCAGATCTTTACCACCAAAGTTATCAGTACACCACTCTACCTGCTCCTCCCAGTTAATAGCCCTAGAGTTGTACCCCAACTTAGTGAGCACCCCACACCAAACAAATTTGATATAAGGACAGTCAAAAAACGAACACCCTTCTGTCTCTTCCCCATTGGAGCAAAGAACACACTCAGAGGTAGTGAATAGTACCCCATTTTAACAGTTTGTCTTGAGTCTTCAAAGCTTTCTTAAGAAACAACCAAGTAATAAAACAATGCCTTTGTATTGCTACCTTAAACCAAACCAATCTATACCACTTAATCTCTGGGTTATCCGGTCTTATAAAGTTGCAAGTGTCCTTTAAGGTGTATCTACCATGAGGTTTAACTGTCCAAACCAAATCATCCTCCATGCTATGATTAACTTTAACATCAATAAGGTGAACACTAAAATCTAGAACCAGTCTGTTCATTCTTTCAGGGACAACCCAATCTTTATTCACATAAGGTTGTTGGCAGTAGCATATTTATGGCATCTAGTGTTGTAAGGCAGCCCATAAGGAAATTTGGACATTAGAACCCCCAGAGGATGCCAGGGTATCTTCCAAATGCTAATAGAATCCTCATTGCCCACAGTGTACAGAGTTATGTCTTCAGCCAACTCTCTAGCTTGCATGACTTTCCTCCAACCCCAGCTAGCATTCTTGTTGATATGGATTTGCCAAAAGTTGTTGTTCTTAATCAGATGGTTCTTAACCGACTGCACCCAGAGGCACTTTCTGTTGTTAATCACAACCCAAACATGTCTCAAAGAAGTTGCCTTGCTATTATAAAGCAAGTTTCTAATCCCCAGCTCTCCTTCAGAGAAAGGATGACAAATATCATGGTAGTTAACATAAGAACTCTTATGATCCAAGTCCACCCCATTCCACAAAAAGTTCCTACAAATATTTTCCACTTCATGAAGAGTTTTCTGAGGCAAAGTAAAGCAAGGCAGTCAGTAAACACTCATACTTGTAAAACATGCTTGACAAGGGTGAGCCTTCTAACATAAGAAAGAAATCTACCCTTCCAAGATAATATCCAGGAGTTGATATTGGAGATAAGAGGGAGACAATCATTGTAGTTCAACCTTGTGGATATGAGGGGCAAACCAAGATATTTAACTAGCAACTGCCTTTCTTGGAACCCTAAAATAGTGCTAATTTGGTTTGCTTCTAACCCTGACAACTCTTCAAACTCACAAAAAGCTTCCTTCCTAGCAAGGGCAAAAGAGTAAGAACCATCCATGAAAACTAGAAGATCATCAGCAAAGCAAAGATGGGTGATAAGAGGGTCTTGGCACTTGGGGTGAAGAATGAGGTTCTCTTGAGTAACTTTTCTGGTTCATAATTTGAGTAAGAGCTTCCATCACTATCACAAACAAATAAGGAGACATGAGGTCCCCTTGTCTGATCCCTTTCTTGCCTTTGAGAAAACCATAAAGAAACCCATTCAAAAAATATATAATAGCTAGGTGTGGTAATGCAGATCTGAATCCAATCAATAAATCTCTTGGGGAAGTTGAATCTATGCAGTAAAAAAACAATGGCATCCCAACTCACCATATCATAAGCCTTCTTGAGATCAATCAAAATAGTGTATCTGCTAGGCCCCTCCTCTTTGTGATAGTGCTTGACCAACTCATGGGAAACCATAATATTGTCATGAATGCACTTGGAAAAACCCCATGTGTTTTCTTTGTTTTGAATGTCCAAACTTGGTGTGTTTATTTTTAGTCCCACATTGGATAAGTGAAAAGAGGATTTTCACTTTATAATGGGTTACACACTATTATCATGTGTAGCATGTGTAAGTAGGTGGTGCCCTCACGCATGTGAGGAGAGTGTGTGAAGGCTTGCTATATGGGGACACCCATGGGCTAGCTTGCACGACCTAGACTATTTATAAGTCTATGATTTGGCCTTGGGCTCATGGTGGGCTAGCTTGCACGACCTAGACTATTTATAAGTCTATGATTTGGCCTTGGGCTCATGGTGGGCTAGCTTGCACGACCTAGACTATTTATAAGTCTATGATTTGGCCTTGGGCTCATGGTGATTTCTAGTTTACACTTTTAGGGTGTTTATTTAGGAGTTGGTTATTCTCTCCATCACATAGGCTTGTTTACATGACCTAAACTATTTATTAGTCTATGATTTGGCCTTGGGCTCATGTTGATTTCTAGTTTACACTTTTTTTAGGGTGTTTATTTAGGAGTTGGTTATTCTCTCCAAGAGTTACAACTCTTCACATAGGCTTGCTTGCACGACCTAGACTATTTATAAGTCTATGATTTGGCCTTGGGCTCATGTTGATTTATAGTTTACACTTTTTTAGGGTATTTATTTAGGAGTTGGTTATTCTCTCCAAGAGTTACAACTCTTCACATAGGTGTTTCTTGGGGAACAACCCTGTCAACAGGTGCTTCAAAAAGTCACATTCTTCTCTATAAATAGTTATTTTCTACAGTGTTTAAAACATATAAAAATACCCGAATCTCTTTAATTTTTTTATTATTTCCTTCTTTAGAGCAATATCACAGATAGTTCGACAGGCGTATCGAGTTGAGTGTTTCAAGTCTTTACGATTCGATCGTTGTATCTTGGGAGATAGGTGCCATTAACTGTGAAGCACCATACGAAGGGTGAAATTTGTCTTAAGGAAATTGCAGTGACTGCAAGCCTCAATCGTCAGTATTTTATTTCCTTTTCGTTCATTTTCGTTTCATTTCTAAATACATGTGTAACAATACCTTTCTTGAATGAAAGCAGATTGGTTGTGACTTATAATATTATGGGCATCTATCTTCAGTCTATTGGTAATGACCTTAGTGATACATTTAAAGATAACATCGCAGCAAGAGATAGGTCTGAAATCACTTAAAGAAGAAGCATTAGAAACTTTAGGAATGAGGGTTATAGAAGTTGCATTCATCTCAGTCAACATCTTTGGACTTAGAGAAAAAAATATGGACAATTTTAATGAAGTCTTTAGCAATAATCTCCAACAAGATTTGAAAAAATAAGCATTATACCCATCAGGTTCTAGAGCCTTAATTGTCCTCCCCTATAGAAAGTAAAACCTCTGTGATCTCAACATCTGTAATGTTTGCCTCCAACCCCTGTCTCATATCCTCATCTAACTTGGGCAAGTTAAAAGTCTCAATATGATCCAGGAGGATCTAGGGTAATTTGGAAATTAACCAAAGTCGTTTGAACGAGGTTGAGAGTCATTTGAATGACCAAATTCCACCTCTCTGGAATTTGGCCCAAGAACCCAAAGTCGTTCGAACGACTGATATTTTCGTTTGAACGACCAAAGTTTTCCTTACTAGAATTTTGGCCCAGAGCCATATTTCGTTCGAACGACTAGACAAGTTTCTAGGGTTTTAGACTAATTAGGCGTAAAGTTGTTTGAACGACTCCCTATTTCGTTTGAACGACTTTGGCGGTGTTTGTGATTTTTAGGCGTTATTTTACCTCGAGATCCATTCTTTTATGATTTTCGAGTTCTCTAAAATATAAAGGGAACTTATGTTATTTTCTAGGGTTATGTAAGATTTAGGGAAGAGTTCTGAGGAAGAAGCCTAGGGATTTAGAGTTTTATTATAATTACTTCATTTTAATTAATTGAATCTCTTATTTTTCTAAATCAATTGGTGTTTTTCGTACTTTTCTGCTAACTAGAGCTTTTTAATCGTATTGTAGATTAAGTGGTATCAGTTTTCTAGTTGTAATTTTCGAGGGGTTGATTATGGTTTATGGTCTCTATACGTGACTGTCTCAAGCAAGCTAAGGAGAAACTAGTGAGTCCATTGAAGATTCATCGTAAACCTAATTCGAAGAAGAAGGATGATTTAGAGATGGGCGATTCCAACAATCAACTCACGACTCACGGTTTCAAAAATGACAGCTTTCGACCTAACTTCTACTGTAGGGGAGTTAGTAGAATAATTGCATCTCATAAACCTCGCGAATGGTTCCGCTTCGGCGAAACGGCAAGGTCAATCGAAGAAGAAAGGGGTTTCGAAGGTGGATGGAGATGGCGATAATGCGGGGACAAATAGCGATTCTAGTGATGCCGAATCCGTCAAGTTTACCCAGGTCTTGGTAAGTCAATGAATCCTATGCATAATCTTTGTATTGGCTTTATGATTGAGATTCTGGTATTCGATGGTTCCGTCGATGCTGATAAATTAGATAATTGGTTAGATAGGTTGGAGACCTATTTTTCTATTTATAAATATTCAAACGCTCAGAAAATTTGCTTATCTACTTTAAAATTCACAAGTCACTCACTAACCTGGTGGAAATCCTATCAGAAATGACATGATGTCAGAAGTCTGAGTTGGAAGGACTTCAAGGTTTTGGTAAGGAAGTAATTCTATCCAATTGGGTATAAACAGGAACGATAGTACAAATGGCACAACTTGCGCCAAAGGTTTGGGCAATCCGCACAACAATTCACTACGGAGTTTCATAACTAAGCATTGGCTTTGGATATTGACGTGGATGAGTACGAGGTGTTCATGAAGTATACGGGGGGTTTATCAGAGTCCATTAAAAGAGAATTAAAGCTCTTCAATGTTATATATATCGAGGACAATACCGTTAAAGCAATTACCATTGAAGGCAAGTACTTGAAGAGTGACAAGAAAGATAACAAGAACAAGTTGGGGTACAAAGTTAATTTGAAGTTTGATCAGAAAGGGGAGTCCAAAAGATAGAGGTCTTCATTCAAGGGGACTATCTGTAGTCATTGCAAGGTTAATGGGCATAATTCAGATAGATGTTGGAAACTTCACCCGGAGTTTCGGCCGAAGGAGGAGAAGGACAAGAAGGAATAATGTACACTAGCCACAGCGATTGTGGATCTTCCAGATTTAGATAAACCAAATCCTAAGCTTATTCTAATGTTTAAGCAACCTCTAGCTACCGACGAGGCGAGTCGGGAAGAGCTTTTCTATGTCAGTATTCAGGTGAAGCAGAGCTTAGTCGAGGCCATCATTGATCCGAGTAGTCAGAAGAATTTAATTTCTGAGGGGATGGTGAAAAGATGGGTTTGGCTACTGTGGCTCATCCTAAGCCATATGGTTTGGGTTGGATTCAGAAAGACACAGAGTTGATGATCACTAAGCAGTGTACGTTCAAGTTTATGATTACGGAGAGGTTTATTGGCGAAGTGACATGTGAAGTGGTTCCGTTGGACGTGTATCAAGTCATCTTGGGTAGCCCTTATCTTTGGGACCGAGATACAATCCTTTACCGTCGAGCTCGCAAGTATCGTCTGGTGAAGGATGAGATGGAGTTTCATATCAATGTGTACAAGGAACATATCAGTACCAATAATTTGGTAACGGTGAGTTAGGCAAAGAGGTTGGTTAATGCGAGCGGCAAATTTTTATTGTTGTTGGTACGACCGGTTCAAGAGGGTCCGTCGGCTACAGTATTGTCTACTTTGGCAATGTCTCCTAACGAACAAACCGATATGGGAGAGTTGCTAGAAGAGTACGAAGACTTCTTTCTGGGCATAAAAGGAATACCGCATAAGAGGGATGTGGAGCATAATATCACCTTGGTGAATGGTGAGTTACTACCTAATATTGGGTTATATCGGACTTCTGTTACAGAGTCTGATGAGATCAAGAAAAAAGTACACGAACTCCTGGAGCAAGGAGTTATTAATCCAAGTTGCTCACCTTGTGGTTCACCAGTGTTATTGGTGTCGAAGAAGGATGGGTCTTGAAGGATATATGTGAACTATAGGGCGTTGAACAAGATCATGGTGAAGAATCGTTATCAGCTTCCACGGATTGACGAGCTTTTAGATGAGTTGCAAAGGGCTCGGTTTTTTACCAAGTTGGATCTTAAGTCGGGTTACCATCAAGTTAGAATTTGTGAGGAAGATACTTGGAAGACAGCGTTTTAGATCAAGCAGGGCTTATTTGAGTGGTTGGCGATGCCCTTTGGGTTATGCAATGCTCCGACGACGTTTATGCGGCTAATGAATGAGGTACTTTATGCTTTTATTGATAATTTTGTGATTGTATATTTGGATGATATCTTGATATATAGTCGTACACGGGAGGAACACCTTGGGCATTTACGTAAAGTGTTAGGCGTGTTGCGATCACAGCAACTTTTTCTGAACGTGAAGAAGTTTGAGTTTGAAAAACAGGAGCTAGTCTATTTGGGATTTATTGTTAGTAGCGGCGAGCTTAAGGTTGATCCAGAGAAGGTCTCGGTCATTACTAATTGTCCTCGACCCCGCACAGTGATAGAAGTGAGGAGTTTTATGGGTTCTTGTCAGTACTTATGAAAGTTTATTCGTCATTTTTCATAAATTACCGCACCATTAAATTCTTTGACGAAGATTGGGGTACAGTTTGTGTGGGAGGAGCACCATGAGAAAACTTTTTTTGTTACTCAAGCGAAAGATTACGGATGCACCAGTATTAGCATTGCCCAATTTGCAATGGCCTTTTGAGGTCGAGACAGATACGTCAGACTATACATTGGGGGCAATCCTTTTACAGGATGGGAGGCCGGTTGCTTGCCATTCTGAGATGTTTACAGGAGCAGTACGCAATTATCCTACCTACGATAAGGTGTTCTACGCGTTATATCAATCAGTGAAGCATTGACGGAGTTACTTATTAGGGAAGGAAGTTGTGGTACATTCCGATCACAAACCATTACAGTTCTTATCTACGCAGTCCAAGCTTCAGCAAACTCACTATATGAATTGGAAGTCGTACTTTCAGCAGTTTACCTTATTGATCAAGTATAAGAAAGGAGTGGACAACAAGATGGTTGATATGTTATCTCGACCCCCATTACCAACTGTTTCCGTTTTGTTGGTAGCTATACAGATCCAGCCGATTGTTCCTTCTGATTACGTTTCAGGGTATAAGGACGGCAAGGAGCTCAGTGTGATTCACAAGAAGTTACAGCAGGGAAAGACATGCGAGTATGTTCTGAAGGATGGTTTGATTTACAGGGGCAGTCTACTATGTATTCCTGAGGGTAGAGACCATTTGCAGTAGATTTGAGAGGCACATTGTTCCCGGGTGGCATGTTATTTTGAGGTTGAGAAGGCTCATTTGAATTTGCGGCGTTATGTTTATTGGCCGAAAATGCAGGTGGACGTTGCTCGTGTGATTCGTGGTTGCGTGTTATGCAACATATCAAAGCCTTCCAATATAAAGATAGGACTGTACTTACCATTGCCAGTTCCTAGTCGACCTTGAGAGAGCATTTCGATAGATTTTATGGGTGGGTTGCCCATGACAAGGTGTAAGAATAACTATTTTTTTGCGGTGGTGGATCGATTCAGCAAGATGATTGTTTTTATTCCATGCTAGAAGACGGTCACAGAGGAAGGAGCAGCGCGATTGTTTTTCAGAGACGTCTGGAGGTATTTTGGGCCCCCTTCTTCTATTTTTTCTGATAGGGATAACCACTTTTTGATGCATTTTTGGAGATCATTGTAGGGGATGATAGACACTAAGTTGAAGATAAGTACCGTTTTTCATCCGCAGACTGACGGGCAAACAGAGGCAGTTAATTGCACTTTGGTATATTAATTATAGGGATTCCATTCTAAACATCCTAAGACTTGGGATGAGAGTTTACCATATCTTCAGTTTATGTTCAACCGGGCGATTCATAGTTCTACTTTGAAGTCTCTTTTAAAGTTTGTTTGGGGTACTTGCCGCAAAGCCCCTTTGATTTGGTGCTTAGTCTTGGCAACAAGACGGTGTCAGGGATGAAGGAAGAGGAGCAGGTTAAAGGTCAGCGCTTCATTGAGAAGATAAGCAAGGTTCATGAGGCGGTTGAAGCTCAGTTGAAGAAGACTCAAGCGAAGTATAAGGCTCGCCATGACAAGCATCGGGTTGAGTATACTTCAAGAGGGCGACCTAGTTTAGTTGCATTTGGGTAAGGAACGGCTTAAGGGGGAAGGTAAGAAGCTCAAGCCTATCCGTTATGATCCATTTTTGATACTCATTAAGATTGGTGACAATGCATTACAGTTGGATTTTCTACCTTTCATGAAGATGTATTCGGTGATTAATGCCGAGCATTTGAAGCTGTTTGAGCCGTCTCTTTTGGATGAAGACTCTCCAATCGACACTCGCCTATCGTCAACTGATGACTTATGGATGGAAAGAGAAGATCTATTATAGGAGGATAGTATTCTAGAGAGGAAGGTTCATACTACAAGACGGGGTGGTATTTAATCATTCTGAGTTGGGAAGAAGGGTCATCTACCGAGTAAGTCGAAGTGGTACAGCAGAGAATTGGGCATCGCCGCGTTTCCATATCTCCAGTTCTAGCTTGAGCAGGATCTCAAGGCTCCTAAAGGAGGGAGTCACGATCCAGGAAGATCTAGGGTAATTTGGAAATTAACCAAAGTCATTCGAATGAGGTTGAGAGTCGTTTGAACGACCAAATTCTACCTCTCTGGAATTTGGCCCAAGAACCCAAAGTCGTTCGAACGATTGATATTTTCGTTCCAACGACCAAAGTTTTCCTCACTGGAAATTTGGCCCAGAGCCATATTTCGTTCAAACAAGTTGAGATTTCATTCGAACGACTAGACAAGTTTTTAGGGTTTTAGACCAATTAGGCGTAAAGTCGTTCGAAAGACTCCCTATTTCGTTCGAACAACTTTGGCGGTGTTTATGATTTTTAGGCGTTGTTTTGCCTCGAGATCTATTCTTTTATGATTTTTGAGTTCCCTAGTATATAAAGGGAACTTAGGTTATTTTCTAGGGCTATGTTAGATCTAGAGAAGAGTTCTGAGGAAGAAGCCTAGGGTTTTAGAGTTTTCATTGAAATTACTTTATTTTAAGTAATAGAATCTCTTATTTTTCCAAATCAATTGGTGTTCTTCGTAATTTTCTGCTAACTAGAGCTTCTCAATCGTATTGTGGATTGCAATACCTTCAACATGATTGCACCTCTTTGTGCCCAAAATACTCTAAAAGTACTTAATACTCTCTTCTTCAATTTTTTTTATGTCAGTGATGCTCACACCATCCCCATCAATAGACTTAATGTTATATTCAACCCTCTTTTCTTTGATAGAATGGTGAAAAAACCCTGTGTTACAATTACATAACTTTAGCTACTGAACTCTAGACTTTTCTCTAGTATTAGACTCCTCTATATTAACAAGCTTCAAAAAGCTTCTAATGCACACACACACACATTCTCTCTCACTCTCTCTCTCTCTCCCCCACGAAAAGATCAAAGTCATAAGGATTATCATGAATTTCTGCTTGAACCTCATACAGCCTTTTTTCTAGTAATAGTAACTCTTTCACTCAACTTCATAAACCTGCCTTTGCTTTACTCCCTAAGAGTGGCTTTGAGAGCTTTCATCGTGGAAACTATCACAAACATAGGATTGCCACTAACATTCACGCTCTAACTATCTTCAACAATCTATATAAAGTCTAGCTCTTTGACCCAATGATTAAAAAACCTAAAAGGTTTGAGCACTACAGCAAGGGGAGTAGAAAGCTTAACAACCATAGCTGAATGATCAGACACACCAGGATTCAGGAAGGAACACTTCAGCATCAGGAATTCCACTAATCCTGTGATGATTAATTAAGTTTCTATCAATCTTATCCCCCCCCCCCAAAGTACCCTTGTATCTACAGTCAGTAAGGGAGGCTTGATCAATCAAATCCACTAGTCCTTTGTACTCATAATTAAGTAGTAACACTTCCTCCCTCTGTACTATCACAACTGCTCACAATACTGTTAAAATTCCCCATAACCATCACGGATCATTGATATTAGAATACAAACTGGCAAGGTCAACTCACAAACCATTTTTAACAAATATTGTATGACTAGCATTTTTTTTTAGGCAAAGAGAAAATATTATAAAAGGCCCAAAGGGGGGGGGGAGACAGATTTTACAAGGTTTTCAGCCTCCAACAGCGAATTACAAAAAATAGGGGGGTTGGTAGCTCCCCTAGCTGCAAGAAAATGAACTTCAAAATTACATTTACGATCACAAAATTCAAAATGGAAGTCAAGAAAGGATGCTGCCATCTCTCGAATGTCCGGAGCCAAGGTAAGCGCTCTCCAAGAGAGATCCTCAGAACACTCCCTGAAAGCTCTGACTAGGCGAAGGCAATCTGACAAGAGAAGAACCCGATGTAGACTACTGCTCAGTGTTACCTCCATCCCTCTCAATGCCGCAACCGCCTCTGCTTCTTCTGCATCCCCTGCCCGCAAAGAGTCGTAACCTGCACACAATATAGAGTTTAGGGTTATTTTAATAATAAGTCCCGATCCCCCAGGCAAGTCCAATTTGGTCTACGAGGCATCCACGCTTATGACGTGCCATCCCTCGTGGATCTGCAGAGGTGGGGAGCAGGGTTGCTTTGGAATAGTATGGGAGGGAGAGAGTCTATAATGACTCAAGCAAAGAAGCTTTGTTCGCTTCAAAATTTCGTCAGGAGGAGAAGTTTTGCGCTCAAAGATGAGCTCATTTCTGCTGGTCCAGATAACATACATAATAGTGCTAACGGTGCTGCAAAATTTAGAAATATTAAAGACTCATTTGTAAAGATGGTAACAACGGTGAATGATAGTATTAATCGAGTCAGTGCAACACTAATTACTAAATTCGATCGCAAGGTCAGGGTCATACCAGATGCTTGTGAGCTTTGTACATAAGAACAGGGCGTGAGCAGTTTGTATCCGAAACATCATTGCCATGCCATAAGTTGTACCTAGTGGGAATACCATCCTGGAAGGATTTCCAAAGGAAAAGTTGTATCCTGTAGGCCCCACCGGTTGGGCCTGGGGTTGATTATTAGCATGGACCACTGTAAAAAAAAAAAAAAGAACTATGCCCATCCTTCTAAGACAAGCAAGGGCAGTAATGTTTTGATTGGTAATATTATTCACATTTAGACTAATAGCATTAGGGCCCCACAGTAAAATAATTATACTAGTCTCATAATAGTCCATAAGTTATCCGACGATCCACAACAGTCGACTGTTGGTCATCCTTGTAGCGAAAACAAGAGTTTCTTTTCTCCAATTTGAGCTTCCCTCTCTCCATAAATCGATTCTCTTCCACTCCAATATGAGTTTCAATATGATTTTCTTCTTCCTCTCCAACCTGAGGTGGTTTTCAAACAAAAAAGGCAAAAAATAAACAAAGGTAATTTAGCCATTGGAGGTGGTTCTGAAATACAAACAAAGGTAATTTATCACTACTACAAGCTTAACTATAGTATTAATTGAAAAAATAAAGCTTTTAGTCTATGAATCAAATTTCAGAGAAAAAGAACTAAAGCCAAAACAGAGGGGGTTAAGTCTAATATATTTATAAGCAGGTGTTGTTTAATTTTGTACTTTGTACTTTGTACCCCCTAATGTATGTCTAATGTATGTCTTGTATGTGGGAATGTTGTTATTATTCTAAATTGCAGTGTGTAATGTGTTACCTTAAAGGTCACTCCCCTGACTGTTGCCCTTGGCTATACATCAAATGTAGGTTTCCTCATTGTGATGGCATTAGGAAGCTTATGACTTCATACACAACAAAGAACTACAACATAAAATATCTTCAAGTGTCAACACTCATAATGCACTGAATTTTAGTGGTTATTTGATGCAAATGTTCAATCTGGAAGTTCTGTTGGGACCTCCTCTGGAAGTGGGTACTTTGGGTATGGTGGTTCATCTCATTGGATTGGAGATTGCCCTTGGAAAGAATCCAAATGTGAAGTACAAGGTTGTATTGGGACAAGGATGCTCAAAACTTCTAGGCAAGATCATAGTTATGGGCAGAAGTATTTGAAATATTTTACTTGTGGCAATTTCCAGTGGTTGAAGGGTACTATAGAGGATTTCAAGGAAGGCAACAATGGAAAATTTAATGTGAAGGTCACTGTGGAGATGGGGCTAGATGAATTCATTAAAGAGTTTAAAATAAAAACAACTATGTAAAAGAGATATGTTTGAAAGCATGAATGTAATGATTTGAAAACAAGAATGTATGCCTTCTTTTTATGTCCTCATAAGCATTTTAGCATTTCATCATAAAGCATTGAAACATTAAAATTATAAAAACAGTTTCGGATATAGCATTTCAGATACAACCATTTCAGTTACAGATACAACCATTTCAGATACAATATTTTAGATATAGCATTTCAGATACCACCATTTCAGATGATACAACAATTTTAGTTATAGATTCACATACAACCTTCAACATTTCAGATATAGCATCACATATCTCTTATGACACATATCTCTTATAGAAATTAATAGACAGCAACATATATCACATATAGGAATTAACAGATAGTTTGTACTCCTCAGACAGTCAAACCATTCATCAATGCATAAAAGACAGTTTCACATAAAAGACAGTCAAACCATATCACATAAAAGATAGTCAAACCATTTCAGCATCACATTTTTAATAATACAACACAAACTGCTTGTCAATGCATTGTTTCACAGCCACAAACTACAATACAAACATTTACAAAGTTCAAAGCCTCCAGTTTTGCCTAGGTGGCTTGAAGGTTTTCTTATAAGGATTTGCTGGAGCATCTGTCCTTGGAGGCATGGGTGGTATCACCAGTGGTGGCCTCTCTTGTGATTATGGAGCTTCTACAGGGACTGAGTTACTTAACCATTTATCTACAAACCTTTGGTAATTTATTTGCATAGCTCTTCCCCTCCCTCTGCTAGCATTGGATGAACTTGAAGTACCTTCACTTCTTCCCCTCCCTCTGCCAAAATTTGATGAACTTGAAGCACCTTCACTTCTTCCCCTCCCTTTGCCAGCATTGGATGCCCTCCCACTGCTACCCCTTCCTCCAGTTATGGGTGTTGTTTGTACTCCTCCAGCTATGGGTGTTGTTTGTACTTGAGTAACATCTGATTGCTGTGATTGATTAAAGTATACTCTGGTTGACTTTTCTGATGGTCTTCCCCCTGCCTTAGGTGCAGTGCACTTTGAATTTGGATAGGTTCATCTTTGCAAGTATTTGTATTGTGGCCGAAAGCACCACATTTCCCACATTTTTTTTTTGTTCTTTATGCACTTCATTATAAGCCTTTCTTATATCCTTTCTAGGTCTTCCCCTCCCTCTTTGCAATGGTGGTGGATTAACCACATAAGGTGGCTACATAAGAAACAACAAATTAGCATAATACAATTAGAAGTGAGGCATAAGAAGCAACACAAAGAACAGTATGTGTATATACATTAAAAGAACAAAGTAAATACATTAAAAAAATACATAAGCTCAAAAAAATAATATAATACCATTATGTGTATCATCAGATATTTGGATGTATAATACCACTATATGTTGCCACATATGAAACAACAAAGTGATATGGTAAAAAAAACTGCAATGAAATCAAATGAAAATACATGAGACAGTGAAATCAAATGAAAAAAAGTAATAAATAAATAAATTAGGAAAATATATTTCTTACCTCTTTAATGATTTCCTCCTTGGGATTAATATACTTGCAGCATGGATACAAGGCATTCATGTCAATTGCCACTCAATGCATTAGCAAGTTCTCTCTTCCAGGTTTAGTACCCACCATTCCCCAGTACTAGAGATTGAAACCCATTCATTCTTGTCACCTCCTTCCATATCATACTCCCCATAATATGCCATTAAATACTCAAGATGTTTAACTGCTCTTGGTACCAAACCACATTGATCCCATGACTCTATTTTGGTTCTTCTCTCAAACATTAGTTTCATAAGCATCAAACTTAGTCTCTCAAATACTGTGGTTAGTGGTTTATCTCTAATCTTCATGATCCACCAATTGAAGGACTCACTAAAATTATTGGTTATATGTTCACATTTTGTAGTACAATCAAAATGAGATCTACACCAATGCTCATATGGTTCTTTCTCTAAGTAGTCCTTTACCCCAGGGATGTCAATACAAAGCTGATTTAGAAACTCTTATTTTTCATTCTGCCTAAAAGCTCTTGCAGCTCCCCATGATAGTTTTTCTAAGTATGCTCCCTTGTAGTATTTTTTTTATGTTCTTAAATATGTGTCTAAAACAAAACCTATGATTTGCATGTGGAAAAATCTCTGCCACTGAATCAATAAGCCCCTTCTGCCTATCAGAGATAA
The DNA here is from genome assembly GCA_014058105.1 of Kingdonia uniflora. Lineage (NCBI taxonomy): Eukaryota > Viridiplantae > Streptophyta > Magnoliopsida > Ranunculales > Circaeasteraceae > Kingdonia > Kingdonia uniflora. The sequence goes on from JACGCM010002535.1 coordinate 400,606, forward strand.
AGGTCAATTTTCCTAGGTGTGCAGATAAGTAAGGTTCTATCTTAGCAAGAAAATCAAGCCAACTCTCTTTACATTCAGTTATGCACATGTACACTCCAATTGGAAACAAGCCATTGTTGGCATCAAGACTGAGTACAGATTGGCAAGCCCATCCATACTTCCCTTTTAAAAAACAACCATCTAGTCCCAATATAGGTCTACAACCCTTGACAAAGCCATTCAAAGATGCCTTGAAAGCCACAAGAGTACCAGTCCATTACAGTGTGTCATCTTGTCTCCAAGTTCTAGCTATGCTCCCAGGATTGGATTTCAAAATCTCCACACACAATGAAGGCAAGTCATGGTAACCATGATCATAAGACCCTACTATACTCTCCGTGCATATTTTTCTTGCATTTCAAGCAGTCCAGTAACTAATTTCAACACCATACTGTGTCTTCATTCTGGTCTTAATTGTTTTGGGAGTCATTCCCCTAACATCTCTAATCAATGCTTCAACTTCTCTAGCAACCCATGGTGCATTACATAAGGTATTGTCAGCCCCTAGCTTTCCTTCACAAGAATGTTGAAAGTTACCATGTCTTAAAACCATAGTGTGCCCATCATTATTTCTTGATATAAATATCAGCCACTCACACTCTTTCTATGAACACTTTAGCCTCAGCCTAGTACTGTCATTCTTGATATATATATATATATATATATATATATATATATATATATATATATATAATGGTTTAAAATTCCAAACCTTCTCATACGTTCTCTAGCTTCATATGCAGTTGCCCATTCCATCCCTACCTCAAGTTCTTTAAAACCAACAGTCAATGGTGTTTTGGCTTTGTCATCCTCCTATTTACTATAAATATCATCCAATTCAACATGAACACTTTCAAATTCATTACCTCTATCAATATCTTCAGTAGTAGGAACATAATCCTCATCATCAGATGAGTGGGTACTGTAATAACCATCCTCAGCCCCTAAACAATCAATCCCAACTTGAACATACCTAACCCATCTCTCTTGTTATTCATCTATGTCATCACATTCACTTTCACTTTCTGGCACAATATTCACTGGAGTTTCTACCTCATAAACATTTATTTCCTCTAGGTCAATCTCCTTGTCACTATGATAAACTTCAGGTAAATCATCTAAGTCTTCTTCTTCTAAGATCACAACATTCTTTATTTGGTGTTGCATTGGTGTTTTATATCTCTTGGTTGGTTTATTGGCAGCTTTGTTAGGTTTGGAATGACTCATTACCACTGCTTTTCCTTTCCTTTTACCATTGGTCTTAACTGGGATGGCCTTAAATGGGGTAGTATTCTTCTATTTTGTCTCTATTGAGGATATGATATAATCTATATCATCTTCATCTAGAAGAACATACTCTCCAACTTCAGCCCCAGGGACCTCTCTTACTACATTTGTTGGCTTGATGTAAAACTGTGTTTTTATTGGATAACTTTCATCACCATTTGCCCACATATCCCTCAAATCATCTGTACATCTGACAACAAAAGGCAACCCATTATACAAATACATAGCCTATATTACATTCCCCTCTAGAATGTAACTCCCCACCCCATGGTGGTCATTAACCTTGACTGCAATATCTTTTACATATTCCTCATGAATTATCCCCTCCCCACATAATATCCCATACTTAAAACTCTTCCCCCTTTATAATCACTGTCAACCCAACCTGTAGAACTCATTTTACCCCACTTTCCCCCATAGTTAATTAAAGCATGCCTCAAATCGTATGAATGCCTGCAAAAAACCACAATACAACATATAAGAATTAAACATTGTACATTGGTACTATCCTACAAAAAAACCCAATTGAGTAACGAATACCCCAAATTATAAACCCCCAATTTAATTACAAATCCAAATTTTTTTTCTAATTTTTAATAAATCCTAAAAAAAATTCTAATTGGGCATAGTATAAATTACATATCTTGGGAAGGAAATATGGCTCAACATTGGTTCTTGGATTTCAAGTGGAGGACAATCATCTGGTGCATTATCAGGGACGGTGATGCGGTTTGAATCATCATCACCAACCTCATCTCTCAATACCATCTTCCTAGCCTGCTTCTTCGAGTTCTTCTTCACCATTATCAGAGATAAGTTTTACGGTCTGTGAGAGAAGTGAGAAACAACTCTGGTCTGTAAGAGAAGTGAGAGAGAAGTAACTCTGGTCTGAAAAATTTTGGTTTGAGAGAGCAGATGGTTAACACGTGATTTCCAAGGGTATTTCAGTCATTTTAGTTGTAAGCCCAGATTTACTCAGTCAACGCGGTAAATTGCAGTTAACCAATGTCAAAATGCAAATAAAGGACTATAACAGCTTTTTTGCTAAATGGAAAGACTTAAGTCAAATATCCATATAAATATTAGGATATAAGTCTAAAAAACTCAAAATTCATTGGTGGCCAACTAGTTTGAGATGGGGGTGTGAAGTTCAGTGGGAATGATTTGTTGTAAGTTATGGTTAGAACTTAGTTCACTAACTTGGATATATACCATTAACGTGAAGAATATGGAGTCTTCACAACCTTGAAAAGAGGAGCTTTACTTATCAGATAAATAGACCAGTACCATCTCTTATATAAACTCTCTTATACTCATCCACTAGATAAGCTCTTTTGTGATCTAGATAGGGATTGTAGGGTTGATGTATATCGCATAAACTTCTATAAATAATAGCTCAATGAGCCTCACCAAAGTACAGTGATTTTTATCTTTGCATGTTCTTTTATATACATTTTACACATTGGCAGGATTCAGAGTTGATGTTTTTTAGCACAGCTGATCAAATTGGTTGTAACTGATTTGTTTATCTCTGCTCATACTACTCTCACTACTATCCTCCACCTAATCTTTCTCCATGTGTTCATTCACACTTTCCATGAAACAATCAGCGGGAACGCCTTCATGTGCTTATCTTTGTTCCTTTCCTCCATCGTATGGCATACTGGGTGACAGAACCCCTTGAAGTTGAAATTCCTAGACGCTTGAGACTAATCAATTTCGATTGTTTTAGGTCTAAGTCGATTAGGTCTGAATTACTTAGAATTAATGTTCTAACCTTAACCTAAATCGAATCGATGCAATTATCTAGTGTTCACAGGCAATTGGAAATTAAAGAACACATGCAAAGATTTTTAACCCTGTGGGAAACCTTTCTCAAGAGAAAAACTCACAGGTCGCTGTCGAATCGCCCGACAGCTAAAACAATCCAATATTGAAAAATAATTATAAGTATTTAATTACTTACAGACTCGATAAGCACATCCCGTGGTTACCTCTCTTATAATCAAACTCCCCGTAATCAATTCTTTGTTCTCGCAACTTCCCACGTCCTCGCAACGCCTAGCGTTCTCGCAACGCCTTACTTAAATCTCTCGTCAAAGCTCCAAATCTTGAATCCCACAAGATCTTCAAATCAAAGTTAGGGTTTCTAAATTATTGATTGATTCAAGGTTGAGTTGTTGTTCTCTCTTGAATCTCTCAATAAAAATCTCCTCTCTCTAGAATACAAGCCCTAGGTTTTTCGGTTTTTAGAGAAGTTAGAAGAGGAAAAAGGAAAAAAAAATTATTAAGAAAACTGAGTTTCGCGATTCTTACTCGAATATTTTCTATTATATTCGAATATTTTTCTACTATCGACAAATATTGACAACTAGAAAAATAATCAAAGTTTGAAAAAATTTAAGCAGGAAAAAAATATTCGAGCAAGATTAGAAAATATTCGAATATTTTTCTACTATCGACAAAATCAAAATTTGAAAAAATTTTAAGCAGGAAAAAAATATTCGAGCAAGATTAGAAAATATTCGATTATTTTTATACTGTCGCAAGATATAAAATATTCGAATATTTTTCCTGTTTTCAAATAAACTCTGTTTTATCATTAAACAAACATTTTTTGTATTTTTCATACTCCTTAGAATACTTAGGGCTTGATATTCTAGAATGAAGAGATAAAAACCCACTTACATGTTCAGTGTCAGTCCAGCTGTAGTCTCTCCATGTACACTCACTGACGACGGATAACCATGAGATAGTACCGACACCCATACTAGACACTAAATGAAACAAACTCCAAAATGGATGTTTCAATCTCCCCCTTTGGTTCATTTTGTGTCAAAACTAGAACTAGGTAAGAAAAAAAATACAGACTCTATGGACTGACTGACTCACTGAACATCCATACACAAGGGAACTATCCTCTGTAATTCCTGCACACTAAACAAGATACATAATGTACCCATTCACATTCAAAAATGAGGGATTCAGAGGAAACACAACTTACCTGACTTACCTGTCAGGATCATCTCTCCCCCTTTTTGGCACAGATGAACAAAGAGTAAATAACAAATAAAATGGAGAGACAAACCAATAGCACAAAAGATAGTTCAGAAAATAGTACTAAAACCCCCTTACACAAAAAAATAAAAACATCTCCCCCTCAAAATAATGGTGACCCCCGAACAAAGAAATAAAAGAAAAAACACACAAAAAGGAGTGTCTTTAAAATATGAAAGCAATAGAAAACAACACTCTCCCAAAACACAAGGCAGGATAGAAAGATAATGAATCTAAAATATCCTATGTAGACCAAGACAACTCCCATGTGTTATTAAACAATCATTCCATGAAGTATTTGGCGTGTGTGTGTGCATAGTCATATAGATGCCCGATTTTTCGCCTATTACCCAGCCGTAGTTAGAATACGATATCGGAAAGTTGTTTCAACTTAGGCCTCTTTAGGGTGGTCACTCAAAAATTACTGAGAATTGACTAGCTAACACTTTGTTTGAGATATGAATATGAGTAAATGTAAATAGAATCATATCTCATCAAAAACGACGCATTGTTAGCTAGAAGATCTCATGGAAAGGAAATCAATTGTCATTAATTGTGTCAAGTTAATTAATATAGACTCCATATCTCTCATCTCCACTAAACTAATTGTGTTAAAACTCAAGATCAAACAGGTCTTGAAAAGGTTATAATGTAGGCACGGGTAGGCAAATGGCGGAGTAGGTGTTTTACAGGCATTCTGAGACTACAGATATACTCTCTCCTCTTCTTCCCTCAAAAAACTCAAACTTCTTCCCCACCTTCGTGCTTCCTCTTTTTTCCTTTTATTTCTTTTTTTCTTTTCTTGTTCTCCCTTTTTTTTCTAGCCACAAATTTACATACTTGTTAAAAAATTCAGGGATAGACGATCCATTCTTTCATTCAATTTTCCCCCCAAAACATCACATTATTACGATCCGAACCCACCTTTTTATTCACTGTAAAGTCTCAGAACAAATGGGTAATTGAATAAAGGATTTGGGTATAAAAATGAAAGGCTTATTTTTCAGGCACAAAGGGCAACAAGTGAATAAAAATATGGTTAGACAAAACGAAGGCCAAAAAAAATGTAGCAATAAAACGCCTATTGTCATATCTTCGGTCTCACATAGTATTTTTTTCGTCTCGAATCAAGAATAGGGAATGTTCTCTTAAATTAACTTGACTTTGATGTTACCATTGACAATTGAGTGGGGAAACGAAAATGAAATCAATAACAACAAGATTAACAGAAGAGTCAATATCTTAACACTCGAAGCTTATAAAAGACTAGATCCTCACAAAGCATTAGGTATGAAGTCTCTACAGATATCCTCACGTGGTTCTACTCACGATAAGCTTTTAGTTTAAACAAGAGAACCACTAACTATCGTGAATTGTGATTTTACTAAATAATTATCACATGAGTGAATTATAACACAAAAGCACAATCTAAGTCTAGCAAGAGTATTCTTTAGACAAAAGCTTCTAATGTACAGAGTGTAGGTAAAAACAAAAATAGACCAATATCCCACTATCTATTCTACTATCCTCATTATAAGAAAATAAAGACTAACTAAGACAGGACAAGAAACATACCTGAACATTGGAGCATACTGATAGCCCGTCTCAGTTATTATACATTACCTTATTTGTGGCGACAAGTCATCCTTTCGCACCCAAATTGCACGAATCACTTTCGAGGTGATATTTTTGGAGCGGACCACCTACTCACATTCTCACTTTTCACATTAGAAAAATTCACATATGACTTATATTTATATCCCTCGAAAAAATGTGCATATGGTTGATAGGGACCAACAAATCTACAATAAGAAGCAATATGTCCCTTTCGACCACATATACTACAATAATAAGTCTGAGAGTGAGAGACCCGTTTGGTGTGATTATGAGTAGTGGATATCATGTTATGCTTGGGCAACAAAGTAGAAGCTTTCAAAAACTTTGTAATTTGAGGAGTCTTGGCATTAGAAAGAGGTTCCTTATATCCTAGACCCCTTCTGTCACTATCCGTCTTTCCCATATATAACATTTTATCAATATACTTGGCCCCATGACAGAACTTCTCAAGTTTCTGCTGAGATAGAACTACATCAAGCTTGGCCGAACGGAGTTTGTCCAAAGTTGATTTTATGTTCTCCTTCACATCATTAACTTCTTTTTCTAAAAATAGAGCTTTGTCATGAAGGCCTTGTTTCTCATTCTCAAGTGCCTCTATCTTGTGACTTGTACTCTCAGTTTTGTTTTGAAGTTCGCATGTAAGTGTATCAACTTAATCTTTTAAGACTTTGTTACGTTTACATAGTTTCATGCACTTAGCGAGAGTTTGAGCATATAAGTCCTCAAGATTCGGGTCATCAAACTCATCTTGTTCTTGATTACTCTGATTTTCATCTGAACTTTCAAGTTCAAAGACATCAAAATTATTATTGCCACAATTAAGAAAAGTAGGATAAGCAATATAATTTCCGTTATCAACTACTTGGGTATGACTCTCATTGTTATCATGTTCATTATCACTGTCATCCCAAGTAACATTGATACTCATAGCTCTATGATTAGTTCCAGATTTCCTGTTAGGACAACTATGAGCATAATGACCAAGCTTATGACACTTATTCAATTTGACTTTGGTTAGAGTTAAGGTTGGTCTGCCGGTTAGTCAATTTTAGTTGATCATGAGTTCGCGACTTACGATTCACTGATTGCCCTTGTTTTTGAAATTGACATTTTTGCACAAGGTTTTTAAGCTGGTGACTGATCGAGCCAATCTGTGAATCCATATCGGACCCATCATCATTATCTGAACCGGATGAGTTGTCAGCTTCTATGGTACCTTTAGAAGAAGAAGAAGATTTAAAAGCAACACTTTTGTTCTTCTCAGGGTTTTTCATTCTCATCTCGAGTTCAAAAGTTTGCAATTTACCAGCTAATGTATCTGGTTTCATTTTCTGAAGATCCTGAGCTTCCTCTATAGCATCACGTCTGGATCTAAAGCCCTCGGGAAGGGATCTTAGTACTTTGCGAACTATTTGAACATTTGAGTAAGTTGTTCCTAATGCGGCACTAGTGTAGACAATATCACTTAGTCTCGCATAGAACTCATCAAAGGGTTCACTCTCATCCATTCGAATATTCTTGAATTGTGAGGTGAGCATCTGCAATTTTCTTTCCTTAACTGTATCATCGCCTTCATGAGTTCGAACTAATATGTCCCAAGCTTCTTTCGAAGTGGTACAAGCACAGAGATGTCGAAACTCATATTGGCTCACAGCCATAAAGATTACATTGAGGCCTTTAGAATTATAGCCGGCGACATCCTTTTCATCCTTTTTCCATTGATTCCTAGGTTTCCGGACCTCTATGGCATCTCCTGGTGCTCCTCGCATCTCAGTAGGATGCAACCAGCCATCCTTAATGGCAATCCATACATCTTCCCCAATTGATTGTAAGAATGTAACCATTTGAACTTTCCAGTATGGGTAATCTTTACCATCAAAGAGTGGAGGGCGATTTACAGGACCTTCAAACTTTTCAGAACTCATTATTCTCAAGCGAACTATCCAGGATCTACGCTTAGGTTGTTAAACCACAAAGCGTGACCGCTCTGATACCAATTGAAATTCCTAGACGCTTGAGACTAATCAATTTCGATTGTTTTAGGTTTAAGTCGATTAGGTCCGAATTCCTTAGAATTAATGTTCTAACCTTAACCTAAATCGAATCGATACAATTATCTAGTGTTCACAGGCAATTGCAAATTAAAGAACACATGCAAATATTTTTAACCCTGTTGGAAACCTTTCTCAGGAGAAAAACCCACAGGTCGCTGTCGAATCGCCCGTCAGCTAAAACAATCCAATATTGAAAAATAATTACAAGTATTCAATTACTTCCAGACTCGATAAACACATCATGTGGTTACCTCTCTTATAATCGAACTCCCCGCAATCAATTCTCCATTCTCGCAACTTCCCACGTCCTCGCAACGCCTAGCGTTCTCGCAACGCCTCGCTCCAATCTCTCGTCGAAGCTCCAAATCTTGAATCCCACAAGATCTTCAAATCAAAGTTAAGGTTTCTAAATCATTGATTGATTCAAGGTTGAGTTGTTGTTCTCTCTTGAATCTCTCAAAGAAAATCTCCTCTCTCCTTAGAATACAATTCCTAGGTTTTTCGGTTTTTAAAGAAGTTAGAAGAGGAAAAAGGAAAAATTCTTTTTTATTAAGAAAACTGAGTTTCGCGATTTTTACTCGATTATTTTCTATTATATTCGAATATTTTTATACTGTCAACAAAAATCGACAACTAGAAAAATAATCGAAGTTTGAAAAAATTTAAGCAGGAAAAAAATATTCGAGCAAGATTAGAAAATATTTGAATATTTTTCTACTGTCGACAAAATCAAAATTTGAAAAAATTTTATGCAGGAAAAAAATATTCGAGCAAGATTAGAAAATATTTGATTATTTTTATACTGTCGAAAAATATTCGAGCAAGATATAAAATATTCGAATATTTTTCCTATTTTCAAATAAACTCTGTTTTATCATTAAACAAACATTATTCGTATTTTTCATACTCCTTAGAATACTCAGGGCTTGATATTCTAAAATGAAGAGATAGAAACCCACTTACCTGTTCAGTGTCAGTCCAGCTGTAGTCTCTCCATGTACACTCACTGACGACGGATAACCACTAGATAGTGCCGACACTCATACTAGACACTAAATGAAACAAACTCCAAAATGGATGTTTCATAAGTTTTTAAACATAAGTGATGGGATGGCAATCTTTGCACCTGACCTTTACCATGTCACCTGGTAAAGATTCAGTTCCTTTTTCTTTCCTAAACTGGATCGAATTAATTAAGGTCCATGGTTGTGTTTGTGTGTTATTCTACTGTGATTTTTTGTTCATAATTCAGGTTTCAATCTCCATTCCCTTTGGTGAAATTTGGTGAATTAATAGGGTTTAGAGATCTGTATCTTGGACTCAACATTAAATTTACCATTTGTTGAGTGGGTCATTCTTTCTTAGAGAAAATCCAGCTACAAGTTTTTTGAAATCAGCGGTGGTGAGAGGTCTATTTTGAGACAAGTTTCTTATTTTAGGGGAAGGGGATCCTCGAGGGAGAGAGCATTGGCCCCCCCACTCGGCCATCACCATCGAAGGGGTCACTAGAAGCTTCGTTCCCAAAGAAAAGCCAAAAATTACTATAAAAGGAAGGTGGCTAAGATCTCAACAGTATAAGCAGAGAACTTTTAATCAACAGTCTAGATGCGTCCAGCTAACGTGAGATTTAAGGTAAAAGATTAAACCTCATGCACACTAACATGTACCGAGTTAGGTGGGAGCTCCCTCAGACTTATAACCCATAGTTAGACTTAAAGGAATCTCAAAAACATAATAGCATCAAATGTTCACATAAGGAACCAAAGCTTGCCATCCTGCTCCAATGGCCACACCAGAAAGAATGGCTTGAACGTTGTTGGTAATGATAGAGAAAGCGAACATTGGTGTTAAACCGTAGACAAGCTTCTTCATGTCTTCACTGCTCGTAAACAAATCAGGGTATTATTTTCTAGAGATGATGAGCACATGGGATATTTTCTACTTCTCAAAGTGAAGAAAGAGGAAACTGTACGAGTTTCTTCCCTCAAAAGGATGCTTTTCTTCACGATTTAGCTCATCCCCTAAAAACCATAATGTTAAGAATACGGCTCAAAAGCTGGGAAAGTCGTTCAAACGAGTGAGGAAGTAATTCGAATGGTAGAGTTTCCGTTGAAGTCGTTCGAATGACCTCATAACTCGTTCGAACGACTTTGACTCTGTTTGTTTGTTTCTAAGTTTGTTTTGAAGGGGATTTGATCCAAAGTGATGGATTATCTCATGATGCATATTTCAGAGATAACTTAATGAAAAACCTATAAATAGAGAGTGTATGTTAAAGGCATCTGTACTGTGAGAAAGAAAGAGTTGGAGAGAGAAAAGGGAGAAATCTAGGGTTTAGCTCTTGAAAGGTTTCTTGGGTTTTCTTTCTAGGGTTTCTTGCTAGAATTATCTGTAAGGATAGAGGTGAGGTTTGAGTGATCTCTGGAACTTATTGCAACCCTTAGTGTGATAATAAATTTGTCGTGCTTGTCGGGGGTGGTTTTGATCCTGTTTAGGGTTTCCACCTAATTTAAACCTTGTGTATGTGCTTTATTGCTATGAATTGAATTCTTCGTGGTAAATTTATAGATTTTTGGTTCTTACTAAATTGCATTGTGCTTCTGCGTTGCGATTTTCCCCCTCAGTTTCCCAACACATAATGCATAAGTATACCTTATTTAGAGTTTGTTGTTTATATGAAATTCTAAGTTGTAAAAATGAATGATTACCAATCAAAGAATAACTTAACATTCCCTAATTTATTTGTATAAGCTTTATAAAGTTGCATAAGTTCCCTAGAAACTATGACCATAGATATTTTTTTAACTACAGTGAAACCTAGATAAATGCACACCCTTGGGACCGCCAAAAAATCTGCAAATATAGAGGTTGTACAATTATATAAGTGACAATTAGAAAGAATTTAGATTTTGGGATCAAAGTTTTTTGTGCATTTACATAGGGTGCAATAAGACAAGTTTCACTCGATAGAGGTAAACAAGGGGGAAAGGAAAGATTGGGGACAAAATTTGCTTACATGTGATTGAGAATTTAAGAAGAAACGAAGCTCGAGTTGAATTTTTCTTGGAACGAGTTTAACCTCTCAAGAATATAGAAGAAAGGTGTTTGCAAGTTAAAGAGAAGAAACCATGGGCACTAAGCCAAAAAACAAGCATTACTAAACTACTAAATGAGCCCAGTAAGTGACTCATTCAACATTAAGTTACTTGACGCAGGTATAAAAATCCCCTTAAATCGGCCTCAAAAAAGAAGAATAAGCCCTTTAAATTAATGTGTTGTTTGAATGACAAATTTTGTATTTGTGATATCGCTAAGGACAATTTTTCATATTATGTATGAAGTTCAGCAAGGGGTCTCGACTGAGACAAACTGTCAAATTTGCCTTAATTGCTTCCCTTCTTCCTCTCATTGTCAGGGGTGTAGTTTTACCTATGGGTTAAACTATGATATTTTTGGTCGCTAGAGATGTCGCTTCACCTGGGGGCACCCCAAAAGACAATGTTCTTAAAACCAAGGGGGTAAATTGGAATTCTCAACTTTTATGGGTTTGATTCAAGCGCAATTGTTGGAGATGGAGCATCCGTTGTACCATTTCAGGTATTGGGGTTCTCAACTTTTATGGGTTGAATTCAAGCGTAGTTGTCGCAGATGGAGCGTCTGTTATACTATTTCTGGTATAATCTTATAATATCTTTATCTTTACATGATAACCGACACGTGGAGACACATTGGGTGGGATGTATCTTTTGGAGAGCATTTATTTGGATTTGCCAACTATCAAAGCTTCCTTGGAGATTGGTATTATACAGGAAATTGCTTGTGGAGCTTGTATATGAATTTATAGTATGTAGTATGTAGCATGTAGTATGTAGTATGTAGTACGTTTGTATTTGTTTTGTTTGTCCTGTATAAATCTTTTACATGCTATTAGAAAACCTTTTGTAAGGGTTTCCTCCCTCTAAGGTTGTAGTGTGTTTGTGAAAAAAAACCACATCAATGTTCCATTCCCTTCCATAAATATTTGAATAGGGTCTAAAGTACCTTATAAATTATATTTAGTACCTCATAGTTTTAAGAACTACGAGAGGACCCTAGTCTCCAATATTCATTTCATTTAGTACCTCAAAATTCTATTATACCAAATTTTCCCATGTGTTATAATTCAAAATCCAATTCTCATACTTGAAACCTGATCAACAAGTAATAGGGAAAAATACTAAGTTTTTTATTCTCTTCATTTTTGGCATAGTTAAATTCCCTAGTCAAGCCTAGAATTAAATGCCCAATTATTTGTGCTTAAAAATGGTTGGCGGCAGGCGCTAGTAGCGACCTATCTTTTTGTTTTCTTTCTCGTCTACAACTTACAGTGGAAGCAAAGACAATGAAAGATGTAAATCTCTAAGGGGCTATCAAAGAATTGTTAGATCATTTAGTGGGAAATATGTTATTCATATGGAACTCATGGATCATCAAAGAACAACGATATACAAAACCATATGACATAAGTAAGTTAGGTTGTAGTGCGACAAGAACTTATATAGCGGCGAAAGACCAATGGCTTCCACATGATTTTACAACTACTAAATTAACCCCTTTACAAGCCATAACATCAACATCTCAAGAAAGAATCGATTTTGTTACATGAGCGTAATAGGTAAAAAGCCAATTTTATCAGGTAGCACCATTCAGTTTTACACATTTATAAGGTGTGGCAAGCAGTATGATATATCTTATGAACATACTTGTAAAACTGGTCAGTTGATGCCCTCGCCCCCTTCTTCACCCAATCTTAGTGGTTAATGATACTAGACTATTTCTTATAGTTAAAAAGAGCTTGACCGCCAAGACATGAAGCGTATCCCAACCCTGCTTATATCATTACGCTTAAGAAGATGAATCATTTTAGCATGGTTAACGCTAGGGATCTCATAATGCTTTTGAAGAAGTGTCCATGCTCCTCGTGTAATAAAAATACTTGAAGATGAGATCAATGTGATGTCATTAGAATTAACAACCTCATCTGGAACAAGGGATCCTCGAAGATAACATCTTTTGGACCTTATTAGTCTAACCATGAATGTTATTAAGATTTTGACAAAATGATATGTTATAATTCATGGAAACACGATTTTTTCTATCGGCACATCTTCAAGGATCTAAAACAAGTTCCAAGGACCGTGAAAGATGGTAGAATACAGAATAAAGTTTACCCCATATACCATATCCAAGAGCTCATGGTAAAAAGAGAACTAGAAATTTTTCAAAAACTTATAAATGAGAGCTTAGACAGGTTACTTCCCAATTTTAAGAAGAAGAATAATAAGAAAAATACGATGATGAGTAAGGAAAAGAAACCATATACACAACAATACTTGCGGGGAATAGATTAGAAATTGGCGAGAGGGTCATAATAATTGTAGAAGCTCTACGAAAGAAGGCCATTGAATATTGCAAGGGAAGAAGAAACCCTATGAAGAAGTTCTACATTTGTGGAACCTGTTACAACTAGTTGGAGCATTAAATTTAGTGTTAAGAAATAAAAACAGGGTTAGTTGAGGCATTATAAAAGATTAGGGTACTAAATGTATCAAAACATTAAAAATAGGGTTCTCTCGTAGTTTTTAAAAGTATGAGGTACTAAATATAACTTTTAAGGTACTTTGTGTTAGGAGTTGGGGCCAGCCCAAGGTGGGAACCCAACTGGGCTAGGGTATCCTGCTGGACTCCTAACAAGCCCATAGGCCTTTATGGTTTATCGAGAGAGTTTAAGTAGAGATAGATAACCTCATATTGGATTATTCTTTTATAGTATGTACAGAGAGATATTATTCAATCAATAAAATATCCCTACTCTTCTCTCAATCATCTTATTCTTGATTATTGATAAGAGTATCCATTATTATCCAACACGTTATCAACAAGTTATCAGCACGTTATCAGCACGTAGAGCTAGTGGATTAGAACTGGGAAATAATTCTCAGAATCAACGATTTTCTAGATTTTTTTGAGTTGCAGAGAGGTATTTTTTACTATTTTTAAATTTCTATATAATTTTACTTGATCTATGATATATGATATCTAGATATGAATTGGAGTATTATTATACATATATTTCGGATTAAAACGTTATTTTTTGGTGATTTTTAACCCGTGTGAAAGGGCAATTTTTAAACTAAAATAGCAATCGTTGTAGAGATCGAATTAACACACAATCAATTTTGTTGCATAGCATATTCCACAATGATCACATTGATATATGGCACGTCTCAGGGAGATGTCTCAATCGCCATAAAATATGTATTGAAATTGAGCAGTTCATAGAAAAAAAAATGGCATTTTTAGGTCATGCTTACGTCACTAGGTTATTTATTATTTTATTTTGAGAAATTTTAACTATAGTCCCACCTACAAACTAAATATTTACCTTTAGTCCCCAAGTTGTTTAAATATGCAATTCTGGTCCCCAAATTGTTTCTAACCACGGGTCAACCTCCGTTGAACTCAAATTTTGACATGAACTGACTAAACTATCCTCATACGAGTTGTACGTGATTTCTTCTAGCATGTAAACAAGTTGTCTTCAGGTCATCTCTTTAGCAAAACACTGTCTAATAGTCATCTCTTTTCCCAAATACCCCAGCGGTCATCTCCTTCCCAAATCCCTTTAATTTTTCTAAGTTTTGGTGTTGGTCATCTCATTCCCAAATACCTTCATTAAAGCTCTCTCTCTCTCTCTCTCTATCTCTCTCATTTTTGAGTTTTGGTGTTGGTTTGTCTTTGTGCCTATGGGAGGTGGAGGTGGTGGTGGTAATGATATAAAGGTAAAATCACTTTATATCTCTTTGTCTCTCTGATTAATCAGGTATTGTATTTTATGTAAATTTTAAGAAATCACCATTAAAGCTTAAAGGTAAGAAATGGAGACTAAAGACAAATTGCAGGGACATAAATTAGGACTAAATACTAACTTATTGATGATTTATGATTTTTGTCGTAGGATTATTTGTGTTTTATCTGTGATTAAACTTTTCATGGTATTGGGGATTGTTCATAGTTATATAGTATGTGTAAAAAGCCAAATTGCACTGGAATAATGCAATTTCTATTTCTAAATCAATAGGGAACCCTCGTAGAAAGTACTTGAAATGTCAATTCCCTACCTGTGGTGCTTTCCAATGGTTGAGTAAGGCCATTGGGCAATCTTCAAATTTACCAAGTATGAGTAACCCCTCTTTCAAAGATGGTTGCTTTGGTTATGAGAAAATTAGGCATTGGTGGAGAGAATGTCCTTGGAGGACTGTAGTTTGCCCTAAAGGTGGTTATGGATTCATGAAATTGTGTAAATCTACTACTCAGAGAACCAAGGGTAAGAAATTTTTAGTTTGTGAAAATGTTGAATGTAAGCACTTTATCTGGCTAAAGGACTATATGTATGAAGAAGGAAAGAAGAATGCAGAATTTGAGACTATGACTAATTTAAATGTCAAGGTGAGTGTCACTATGGGATTGGATGAATTTTGCAAAGAGTATAAAGGCAAATCCTCAATGGGGTGAGATTGGGAGTTTCTTGTGATACAAGTTATGTGAAATTTTTCTTATACAAGTTTGTTATGTTTATAATCCATTAGTGATCTTGTGTACACATTCTACACATACTTAACATAACCCCAAACCTTCCCCCTAGCCATTATCCCCCCAACTACCAATATTGGGAAACTAGAATCTTATTTAGTGTTCATTCTATTTTCAAGAACCCCTTAAATACATTTTCTTTATAAAACCAAGACTTTCCCTATACCTTCTTCAAAACCACAAGTGTTTCTTCTCTTCTTTTCTCTTCTCTTCTTTTTAAAACCGCAAAAATACATATTTTCTCTACAACTGAGAGTGACTCCTCTTCTGAAGAAGAGTACATTGGATTTGATGCATGTTATGATTTATCCTCCAACAATGAGGTTAGCTGGATGGAAGAAGATGAGAGAGAGAGTATGGGTAGACAGAAGAAGAAGAGGAAGAAGAAATAGACGAGGAAGAAGAAGAGACAGATGAGGAAGAAGAAGAAGTGACATATGAGGAAGAAGAAGAAAAAGAGAGCAAAAGAGAAAGATGAAGGTTTTGTTTGTATCTATGGGTATTACTTTGTTTTTTAGGTTCTCTTTTGGGATCCCTTCTCTTTTTGGGATGTGGTAATGTCTTTATTTTTTGTTTGGGATCCCAGAAAGTGTTTTTGCTTTCGTTTAGGTTTTCTTTCAATTTTTGTATTATGGTGTTTTTGTATTGTGGCAATTATTTTGTGAATTAATGGAACTGCAATTTCCTTTCTATCTAACATCTTATATCAGACTAGTTTAAACTACAATTATTTTGTATTGTGAAACTACAATTTATTTGAAACTGTCATTTTTTTGCCTTTTGCCTTTTTTGTATTATGGCAATTTCAGACCAGTTTAAGTACCTACACATTTCAGACCACTGAGTACCAGCACAGTTCAGACCACTTTGACTATATGAGTACCTTCTGCATATTTCAGACCTGTCAGACCATTGTGAGTACCTTCTCCAAATTTTAGACCAGTGTGACTATGTGAGTACCTTCTGCACATTTCAGACCAGTATGACTGTGTAAGTACCTGTAAATTTTCAAAGATGTAATAGAGTACCTGTTAAGTTACAAAATAGACAAGCAAGAAGCATTCATGAAAAAACTACAAAAACAAATAGACAAACAACAAACATTTCCAGTCTAACAAAAAATTAGATAGTACTTGTTAACATTTTCAGTCTAACAAACATTTTTAGTCTACATAGCCAAAGAAATGTACTTGTTAATATGCAGTTAAATGTTTCCAAATTAAGTCATACTGTCACGCTTTCCAATTCCTGCCATGAGATTGATAGCCTTTCTTATAAGGGTTAGAGCTTGGGCCTTGAGCTTGTTGTGTTGATTCTCTAGTTTTCCTTGGGGCTTGAGCTTGCCATGTAGATGCCCTAGTTTTCCTTTGAGTTTAAGTAGCATGAAACTGCCTTTGGGCTTGGCTTGCTTGACTTTGCCTTGGGGCTTGAGTAGCTTGAAATTGCCTTTGGGCTTGACTTGCTCTAGTTTGTCTTGGGGATTTAGTAGCTTAAGACTGGCTTTGGGCTTGACTTGCCCTAGTTTTCCTTGGGGCTTCAGTAGCTTAAGACTGCCATTGGGCTTTACTTACTCTAGTTTGCCTTGGGGCATCAGTAGCTTGAGACTGTCATTGAGCTTGACTTGCTCTAGATTTCCTTGGGGCATTAGTAGCTTGAGTTTGCCTTTGATTTTACCTTGATTAACTTTTCCTTAGGCCTTGAGTGGCTTAAGTTTGGCTTTGAGTTTGCCTTGATTGGGTTTTCCTTGGGGCTTGAACTTGCTATGTTGATTCCCTAGTCTTCCTTGGGGCTTGACTTGCTTGAGTTGGCCCTGGGGCTTCAGTATCTTAAGTTTGCCCTGCACCTATAGAAGATCTCCCACCAGCACCACCTATACAACCACTTCCCCTCCCTCTCATATTTGGTATTGCAGGTGGCAAGCCAACACTACTCATATGTCTTATCATGTGAACATTTGTATCTACCATCTTAGATGTTTTTGCCACTCTTGGCTTTGGTGTTGTTGGTGCACCCTTACAAGTTTTCTTGTTATGACCATAACCCCTACATTTTCCACATCTCTTCTGCCTCTTTTCTTTATCTGGATCAGGGATTCTTTGTTTTCTAGGTCTCTCGACTCTTCTCACCAAAAAATAATCATACATATGAAATATCAACTCAGATACACTTGTGTTCAAATATAAACCTTCTCCCATTCTGATCTATCAACTACATAATATATGGCATTTTTATATGTTTGGACAAATGAAGCAACTTTGTGAAAACAAGAAACATAGCTATTAGCCATCCGCACAAAAAAATTTGCCTTTAAAAAATTAGAGACACAACTTTGTAAACATTTAGATTATTAACCAAAAAATACTTTACTTACTTAACCCATGGCCACCCATAAGGGAGTATAGCACTAACATCATGCATACATGGTAGTCCAGAAAGTTTCCATTCATGGTAGTCACATTCATGTGTATTGGTGTTCACTCTACATCTTTGGTCATTTATCCCAATTATAAGAAAAGATCCTGATATGATCTTTTACACTTGATATTGACCATAGCTTTTGATCATCTTATCAATATGGGTTTGTGCTCTAGGGACCAACAACAAACCTGCAAAAAAGATATACATATAGTCACATAGCAGTTCATGAAAAGAAGAAGAAATCTCAAATAATAACAAAAGGTTTTGTTTAGCTTACCTGCTTCTTTCCACTCTTTTACCTTGAGCCTCCTGTCCTACATGAGTTTCATCAACATTATATTCAGTTTTCCTAGTAACTTGTGGGTTGGCCTATCCCTAATCTTCAAAATCCACATGTTAAAAGACTCACTAAAGTTGTTTGTGATATGTTCATACTTGGCAATAAAATAAAAGTGGGACCTAGCCCAGTGTTTAATTGGCTCCTTAAGTAACCAGTCATGAGCAGCTGGGTTATCCAGTTTGAGCTGGTCCATGTGCTTGTTCTTTTTAGATTACTTAAAGGCCTTTGCTACACTCTATACTAACCACTCTATTTGGGTCCCCTATAAAACTTCTTCATATTCTTGTGCATATGTCTAAAGAAAAATTTATGATTTGCATAAAGAAAAAAAGTAGTCATAGAATCGATGAGTCCCTTCTATCTATCTGATATGAATGTTAGCTTTTGATTATGTAGAATGAGATAAGGCTGAAGAACCTTAAGGAAGTTGGTCCAAGTTTCTTTACATTCTGATCTGCATAAGTAAACTGGAATAGGGAATAGGTTATTGTTGCCATACAAAACAATCACAGATAGCCAATCCCCCCCCCCTCCCCCCATATTTACCCTTTAGAAAACAACCATCCAAACCAAGTATAGGTCTACACCCACTTAACCATCTATCAAAACTTGCCTTAAACATCAACAATGAACTTTTTTACTGGTTACTTTGAAGATCTTTACTATATTTGGCCAAACTGCCAGGGTTAGCTAATAAGACTTGTCTCATAAATTAAGTTTACAGAATATAACCCTCATCATATGATCCAACTATCCTCTCCATTCATATAGTCCAAGATTTCCATGAAGTATAATATTAAATATCAATACTATACCTTCTTGAAATTAGGTCCTTCATACCTGCTGGTTTAGTAGTTCTCACTATCCCAATTATTTCTTCAACATCCTTTTCCACCCACTGGGCATTTGCATTTTCGTTAGATTGACCACTTCTACCAGACATGTGTAAATGAGATTACTATTGGCCCTCATACTGAAAGTTGTACCATCTAGGTTAACTCTAACATAGAACATCTATTGACAGTTGAATGTTTCAGCTTCATTACAAATATATCTTACCCTCATATAGCCTTTTTTTTGTTAGAATTAGTGCTTGTTCACAATGGCCCATTACCTTAAAAAAGCTCTGCAATTAACAACTGTGGACCACTCCATGCCAATAACCATCTCTAACCCAGGATTATGTACAGGTAATGTATTATGATGCACTTCAACTTCTTTTGTTACAAAAATGTTATCACATTCTTTGGCTAAATCTTTGAACTCATCATCACATCTATCTATATTAGCTTGGGTTAGACCATCATCACCATCAATTGATGAGTGATTTGAGTAATACCCTTCATCTGCATCTAGGCAATCTGGGTTAGTTTATGCCCATCTATTCCAAGCATCAACTTCATCATCTTCTTCTCCATTATTTGAAACCTCTCCCCCCAATCCAACTCCAGCCTTAGTTTCAGCATTAACTGGAGCATCTCCTCTTAATCCAACTTCACCCTCAGTTTCAGCATTAACTGGAGCATCTCCCCCCCAATCCAACTCTACCCTCAAATTCAATATTAGGTTTATCACCCTTTTTAGCAAAAAATTTAAATTTTATATATGTTGAATCATAGATTACAAGATACTTACAAGTCATGGACAAATTTGCCCTAAAACTCTCAAAAGAGAAGCTGAATCGCGCCTCTGTTCAAATAGACTAAAAGTTTATTCAAATAAAATAAAGTATATTCGAATAGATTTTTAGTCTATTCGAATAAAATTGTTTATGCGTAAATGTATTCGAACAGAGAAATTTCTATTCGAATAAAATCACTCAATCAAGAATGTAAACGAACATAAAAAGTTATATTCAAATAAAATTACTCAGTCTAGAGTATATTAGAACAGGAAAAGTTCTATTCGAATAAAATCACTCAGTCAAGAGTGTATTCGAATAGGAAAAGATTTATTCGAAAAAAAAAAAAAAAAAAAAAAAAGGATTTCCTTAAAATGTCTTGATCAGCTAAATCGGAAGAATTCAGTATGAGGGTCTTTAATTCTTGTCAGAAACTATGCTCTACCCTCAACCCATTCCTCAAAAAGTAGGTTAGCCCTGGAGCCTCTCTTAGCCGTGGTGTCTGCCGAGAAATTTGCTTCTCTCTAGGTTGAGTTGTAGTGGATTGATTGCATGGATATGAGTAAGTGCCTCCACTTGCTTCAGAACTTCCAAGGTATCTTACCTGTAGTAAAAGATTTGATGGTTGCCGAGTAGTCTGACACAATCCATAGTGTATTCCAGCCTCTATGTTGTACTATTTCTACCCCGTCTACGATAGCTTGAACTTTTACCAGGCAGTTAGTGGTTGAACCCACTACTTTATTGAACGTGCCCAAAGCTTTACCCTCCCAGTCTCTATATACTACTCCAATCCCGGATGGTCTAGGGTTTCCCAATGCCAAGCCGTCACATCACAGCGTAACCTCTCCGATGTTCGGCAGATTCCATCTGCAGCTACGAATAGATGGAACGTTCCCCATTTTACAGTTAACCTATAGTTCTTTTACCACTTGTAGTTCGAAGGTTGCGTTGTACATGTAATTTGAAGACAGTTTGGCACTGTTGGATATCTCCTAAAACCTTATTTTGTATCTCTCTAATGGGCATCTTCCTTTCTTCAAATCTGATTTTATTTCTCGAGTTCCAAACCCATCGACAGATTGCGAACACCTAGTAATCCATAAGTCATTGAGGTACGAGCTATGCTTCTTGCATTTCTCCAGAGTATTTCTCCAGCCATCCGTACCATAAATAGTAGCAAGTTGGAAAGCATTTGCAGCCCAACACCACAACACTTTGGCCATGGGGAATTCGAAGAAAAGATGGTCTTCCGTTTCAGCATTGCTACCACAGTGAGCGCACACTGAGGCTATCTGTATTCCTTTCCTATGCACCTTCTCATCAGTGGAGAGGATTTGGTTCATCAATCTCCACGCAAACCTGCTTAGACTCGGATGTAAACACTTCCTCCATGTATATCTCCACCACCAAGCTGTGTCTAATCGTTTCCTGGTACATTCGAATGCATTTTTAACTGAGAAATCACCATGAACATTTGGTTTCCAGATCTGAGTAACTTCCACACTTGGGTTGCAAGGAATATTAGAAATGTCTATTCCCATTGCCAAGAAGGCTAGAGAGATATCAGGAGGGAAGTTCCATCCATCAGCGTTTATAAAATCACTGACCCCAGCTATAGACTTCTTCCATAGGGGGTGAGGGAGATCAATATGTTCTCGTAAAGGGATGTTTGATGCCCAAGAATCTCTCCAGAAGTCGATCTTCGTACCCTTTCTGATTATCCATCCTATAAAAGGTTTGGTAATACCTTCCGCTTGTTTAATACCTGGCCAGACAGAAGATCGTTTATGGTATTGAATGTTTTCACCACTAGTAGTATAGAATTTAACATGTAAGATTTGAGCCCAAGTCTCTTCTCTTTGAGTGAAAATCCAATTCAGCTTGCATGGCATAGAATTATTCACCTCTCTCAAGCTTTGTATACCTAGACCACCTTCATTAAACGGTTTACACAACTTTTCCCATCTCAGAGTAGTTCCCTTTCTCTTAGTAGGATCCCCAGTCCAGATAATGTTTTGAATGATGGAATCTCTTTCTTTAATTAAGGATTGAAGCCATTTGTAGATGGCCATATTATAAATGGGGGTACTATTAAGAATAGATTTGGCAAGGACAACTCTCCCTTGAAATGATAACAATCTTTCATTCCAACTATTCACTATCTTCCGAATTTTTTCCACCAGGGGGTTAATAGTGCATTTGGATATCCTTCCTTTACCAGTGGAATGCCGAGATAGATCTCTGGGAACGCTCCCTCCCTAAACCCAAACATGTCGATCGCCGTTCTTCGTCAATGATTAGGAATATGTCCAAGAAAAATCTTGCTTTTCTCAACGCTAACCACTTGCCCAGAGGCTTGTTGGTAGGCTTTAAGGATTTTTTGCAAATTCCTTAAGCACCTGGCATTACCGTTAACAAACAAAAAAATGTCATCAGCAAAAAACAGGTGAGTAGGGTCTTCAATATCTTTAATCTTGACCATGGGAGTAATTTTTTCTTGACCCGCAAGGAACTTGAGATTGGAGCTCAGAATATCTTCAGCAATAGCAAATAGCAACAGAGATAGTAGATCACCTTGCTTAATTCCTCGAGAAGCCTTGAAGTTTCCAGAAGGCTATTGTTGATTGAAACTGATTTCATCCCAATATTAATAATAGTGTGGATCCAGTTGCAGAACCCCAGAGACCGGAAAGCTTTGATCAGGAAATCCCAACTCATAGTATCATAAGCTTGGGTAATATCCAGCTTTAACCCAACATTACCACCATGTCTTTTAATCCCCATTTCATTCACCATCTCAGAAGCAATACAAATATTACTATGGATGCTTCTTTTAGGTATGAACGTACTTTGCTCCTTAGACATAATTCTCGACGCAATCGAAGAGAGTCTTGTAGCCAAAATCTTCGTAATGAGTTTAAAAATAAAGTTACTCAGGCATATAGGCCTTAACCATATTCCTTTGAGTAGCCTGGTAAAAATATGCAGTATTGCGATCCCCAACAAACAGCCATTTAACCCGCGATCGTTGGCGCCAATCTTCCTCCTCCTTCTCCTTAATTTTTCTAGCTCATTTCTTTTAGTAAGCATCTACATATAAAGGATATCATTTGTTTCATCATCCTCTTACAGAAATTGAAGTTGTAATATCTCTTGCTCTAGTTCTGCCTTGTTGTAGACGGTATTATCAGGGCCCTGCTTTTCCAGTTTTTAATCTCCACTTTTAGTCTCTGTAATTTCATCATGACGTTGAATAAAGGAGCGGCAGAGAGAGGCTAATTCCAACAATTCTCAACAATTTCTCTAAACCCACTCATCTTATTCTAAGAATGCAAATAACGGAAAGGTATGTTACTCGGTTTAGCTATATCATTGCACTCACCAAAAAGAAGAGAGTGATCAAACTTAGTTCGGGGAAATACCTTTACCTTCCAGTTGAGAAATTTGTCATTCCAACTATCATTAATGAAACTTCTATCCAGCACACTCAATATTCTCATCACCCCTTTTTGACCATTACACCAGATAAAAGTGGCACCCGTCCTCACACTTTCTATAAAACAAGCTGCATCTAAAAAATTAGAGAAGTCTACCACTGTTCCTCTACAAGGAAGTTTTTTGCCCTTCTTTTTTGACATTCTAAGTACCGTATTAAAGTCCCCAATACAAAGCCATGGCAATCGGTTAGTGCTTGAAATATGAACCAGCTGACTCCAAAGATCAACTCTATTAGGTTCATCATCCTTGAACTCCATATGTGGAAAATCATCAAGTTCTTCCTCGGGTACTTTACTTACCCTTAGTTTCTTAACTCTTTTAGTTTTCTCTTCGCCACTTTGTAAACTATTGCCTTTTCTCTTTGGCTTTGAAACAACTCTTCTTCTTTTTTGAGTCACAACTACCTTTTGTCTACCCCTAGCAATAGTCTCATGTTGAAGTGGATCAAACTGTGTACTCTCATGCTGCAGTGGATCAAACTGTGTACTCTCAACCTCAGCCTCAACTGGAGAAGTAGAACATATTGGTGGAACTTCATCTGGTTCCATCATAACTATATCTGGCTGTTCATTTAAGGTGGAGGCATAACTTCTATATATGCACTGCATATACATTGAAATGTACATCCCACATACTATCCACATCACTTCAATGCCATATCTTATACAAACTTGTATCATCACAAACATCCATTATCTCACCTGTACACAGTGTCTTCACCACTATCCCAGAACTAGGTGAGATAGCTTCATTTATCCCAATAACATCAGACATAATATACTCTAAGAGACCTTGATAGTAAAACTGATCCCCATCTACATTTTCAAATATACGCATGTCCCCATCAATGTATAGATGATGTGTGTACCCTGTCTCCCCAGGTACAGACAATCTACCTCCCCAATGAATAATGACATTTTTTAGGTCATTCCTGTCATTGTAGCATACCCCAAACACTATATAATTAAGACAAATATCATGGTAACATACCCCAAAACACCTAATTTAAAAACACCACTTGTAAAATCCCAATTTTTATAATATACCCTAATTTTAAAATAACATAAAACCAAAACCCTAATTTTCTAATCCAAACCACTTTTAAAAAGCCCCAATTTTGTAATCCAAACTCTAATTCTTAATACAAATCTTCTAACTTTTAAAATGGGAAAACCAAAGCAACAGATATTAAATAGAGATTTATAATTTTTGGCTATTCAGAGAGAGAGACTTGAATTGTGATTAGGGGAGAGAGAGACTTACATTATGATTAGGAGAAAGATAAAAGAGGTGAGATCAGATTGTTGCACTCTAGTCTCCAGTTTTCCCAAATTTTTATAGTTGCAGAAGATACATTCTTTTACAAAATTTTCCCTCCAAGAATAATTTTTTTTTTAGACTGAATTTTGGTGAAGAGATGACCGGAAGACAACTTGTTTACCTATTAGAGGAAATCACGTAACTCATGTGGGGGTAGTTTAGTTAGTTCATGTCAAAATTTGAGTTCAACGAAGGTTGACCTATGGTCAGAGGCAATTTAGGAACCAAAACTGTATATTTAAACAACTTGGGGACTAAAGGCAAATATTCAGCTTGTAAGTGGGACTATAGTCAAAATTTTACTTTTATTTTCAATTATTATTATTTAAATAATATTTAAATCATATTTATGACGTCATCAACCTAATCCATTATTGACGTGGCAATGGCGGGTGGCAATGGAACCCACCATGTTAACGTGGTCGTGATACGTATCAAGGACATGTGGCATGCTGATGTGGCTGATGGGGTCCATTATGCTAACGTGGCAATAATACGTGTCAAGGACACGTAGCAGTGGGATCCACCATGTTAACGTGGCAATGGCACGTGGCAATGGCACGTGTCAAGGACACGTAGTATGCTGATGTGGCAGGTGCGGTTCACCATACTGACGTGGCAATGACACATGGCAGTAAGATCCATCATGTTGACGTGTCAAGGACACATGGCAGTGGGACCCACCATGCTGACGTGACAGTAATACGTTTTAAGGACACTTGGCATGTTGACGTGGCAGGTGGGTCTACTATGCTAACGTGGCAGTGACACGTGGCATGCTACATGGCAGGACAACGGTATACCAAAGAGCATGCCATGTGGCACACACTAAGACACGCCAAGAGCATGCCATATGATACGTGGCAGGCATGCATATGACATGTTGTAGTCTCACATGCAACACCTGGTAGGCACGTGTGTGATGCGTGGCAGTTATTTGTATGTGACGCATGGTAGTCTCACATGGTGATACGTGGCAGTTGTTTGCATGCGACACGTTGCAGTCTAACATGGTGACACGTGTTAGTCAAATATAGGGAAATACGGTACATGATCTGACCGAGATCAAAACGATTCAGACTGGTCAACCCGATCTAGGCCTTGACCCAGACCAAGCTAAACCGGTCTATGACCGATTCAGACGCTAAATTGGCTCTAGAGAGCTCAATTTTTTCTCAAATTGAGTCAATTTTTTTTAAAAATTCCTATTAAATGGACCTACCCCATGGGGGACCCATTTTTTATTTTTGTTATGAAAAATATTTTTTTTTAATTTTTTTTAGGAAGGGATGCCTCGTATAGGAAAAATAATTCACTTATATGGGATATAACTAAATGGATTAATACATATTTAAGTATCTTACGATATCTAATAGGATACTAATTATCATGATCAGGGATTACAGATATCTTAATGGTATGCCCCAAGGATACTAATTATCATGATCAGGGATTATAGATGATATGAAACCAAGACTAATTTAGAATACGATTAGGAGTCATATCTAAATTACAGTTAATTGTTAATAACAAATAATTAGAGCTTAATTGGGAATTGACTTAGTCTTCTTATTTCTAAAAATTTGGTATCTGAGGAACCAATTTTTTATATCTAGGTACAATTAAATGTTACATGATAATATTTAGAGGTATATAGGCACTGATGGTAACCTATAGTACCCTAAAATGTTTGTTTAAAGACATACATAATCTAACTATCTTGGGAACCCAGCAGACTTTGGGGTGGGACTACTTGTCAGCTAAATATCTAATACCCCTCATATTCGTAGCAAATAAGGTCATTTAGCTAGAATACACAGACCTTATAGAACTTTAGGGTTTAAAACACCCTAGTTGTCAGAATAGGGAACGCACAAATCTAATAGTTTTGAATAGCAATCTTGGCTAAGATTCTATTAAAATGCACATCTAAGATTAAGATTGTAATTTTACGGGGTAAGACTAGGATTTTTTTATTATAAAAGAATTTCATGAGTTTTACAAGATAAACAAGGTTTAACTATAATATGATTAGGAATCATTTATTTTTTGTTATTCTAAGTACTATGATCTGTCTTTAATATATTTAAAATGTTTATCAAGAATTATTACTAATTACAATATACATTTTGCATAACAGATATCTGTCAGCCCACGTTACGATTACGAACCATTGCGACTTGATGGTTCCAACTACCTTTCTTGGTGTTCGGACATAAAACTCCATCTGAAAACAATGAATGTCTTAAAGTCGATTGTTACAGATAACATCATCTCGGAACCACTCAGGGCACATGCCATATTGGTTATGCGCACCCACCTTCAGTCAGAGCTGATGTTTGAACACATATGTTACAGAGATCCATATGAGTTATGGACAAGCTTAAAGGAACGCTTTGGTCTCCAGCATAACCTAAAGACCTCTAAGAACCGCAATCGCTGGAACAACTTGAGGTTATGTGACTTCAAGACTGTAGCTTGTTATAACTAAGTACTACAGAAAATTGTTTTGGCAAAGAGACTCAATAATGATTATATCTTCAAGGAAGAGGTTTTGCAAAAGACTATCTCCACATTTTTGTATTCACAGGCTGCTCTCAGGGACCAGTATGCAAAATGAAAATTTAGTGGTCATACAGATTTGATTCAACTCTTGCTTACTCCTAAAGAAGAGGGAAAATTTATTGTTAAGAAAAATAAGAGGTATCCCTCTAGGAAGAGGAGACTAGTTGTACAAAAAATATTATCTCATGATAAAAATAACCACGAATGGGGTTCTAGAAGTATAAATGCGACTGAAGGCGGGAATCGGGGATTCTTGGACCCTTAGATGCGTAACAGGCCTAAAAAGGTTGGTAAACCACAGACACTAAAGAAGATTAAGAAGCCAGATTCATAATCTCTTTGCTTGAGATGTGGGGAAACTAGACACTGGGTACAAGACTACAAGACACCGAGGGTGCCTAAGGTTAAAGTTTAGGCTAATCACTTCATCACTAACATAACTTTCGTCATTATAAAGCTTACAGTGTCAAACGTCTTCAGCGACACTGTTGTCGGCATGGATTAACATATGGAGTAATCCGTAACGATATCTTAGCATACATATGATGTCACAATAGAGAGCACTAGTAGTTTCTTTTCTCGCAAAAGACTTGATTTACTTTTTGACAGTATTTTTTATTATGCTAGGTACAAATCATTTATGTCCCAATTAAGTGCTTGTAACGTACATGAGATTGTTATTTCGATCTAAATACTTATTATTCAAATTATTGCTTGGGATAGTAGTTAATTTGTCATATATATATTTTTAATCTGCTACATATATAGGTCACCCATGGATCATTTTTCCTATAAGGCACTAATTTGTAATAGGACGAGTCCTGACACGTGTCTAGTAAACAGTGGAACCACGTACTCGATCCTTCGTGATAAACGGTATTTCTCGTACTTGATTGCATCTGTCGAGGACATTAACACTATTATTGGGACAGCCAGTATCATAGAGGGCTCAGGGAGCGTTACGCTATTACTCCCTAACGGTACGATACTAAGTATCCAGACCGCGTCGTTTGATAGTAAATCTCCTGAGAATTTTCTAAGCTTTAGGGACATACATAATAACGGTTATCATGTCAAGACGATAGGAAATGATAATAATCAAATTCTATGCATCGGCTATTGGCCTAACGATCAAGAACTTATATTAGAACGGTGTCTAATGTATTCCTCATGGCTTTATTCTACTGCCTTCAGGCCTGTCAAAACATATGCAATCACTAATTTTTCTTTGTTACTAGAGAAAACATTTAAGATTCGGCATGATTGTTTCGGATATCCTAGACAAAGAATGATGAAGAAAATTATCAATAAAACCTCTGGACAATTACTCATGGGAAACAAAATTAGAATTTTTCAAGATTGCACATGTAACGCCTGCTCTCAGGGAAAGCTTATAGTTCAACCTAGTAAGACCAAGGTGGAGTTGGAGTATCTAGCCTTTCTCCAACGTATCCATAGAGACATGTGGACATATCCATCCACATAGTGGTCCGTTCAAATACTATATGGTCTTAATCGACACATCTGTGAGATGGTCAGATGTTTGCCTATTATCATCTAGGAATATAGTGTTTCCACAGTTGCTTGCCCAGATTATCCAATTGTGGGCCCATTTCTTGAATCACCTGATCAAATCTATAAGATTTGACGGCGCTGGCGAGTTTACCTCAAAGGCTTTTCATGATTATTCTATGGCTAATAGAATAGATGTTGAGCATCCAGTACCCCATGTCCATACCCAAAATGGGATGGCAGAGAATCTAATCAAATGATTACACTTAATCATTAGGCCATTGTTATTATGATCTCAGCTTTCAGCCATTGTGTGGGGCCATGCAATTCTGCATGCTGCTGCCCGGATAAAAATTTGTCTAACAGCCAATAATCAATATTCCCCATTGCAACTAGTAACTGGGTCAGAGCTAGGTGTCACCTATCTACGAACATTTGGATGTTCCGTACAAGTGCCAATTGCACCACCACAACGTACGAAGATGAGGCCCCAATGTCGGTTCGGTAATTATATGGGTTACGATTCACCATCTATCATTCGATACTTGGAACCCACTTCGAGTGATATATTTACTATGCGATTCGTAGATTGTTACTTTGATAAGACGATATTCCCAGCATTGGGGGGAAATATGACAATCAATGCTGAGGATGTTTCTAAGATTTATTGGAAAATACCATCGTTGTCTCATCTAGATCCCCTAACCAATCACGGTAACAAGGAAGTGCAGTAGATTCTATACATACAACAGATCATTAATAAATTGCCAGATGATGCTAAAGTAACCAAAGCGTATATACCTTCAAGTAATGCACCTGCACGACTAGATGTTCAGGGAACTGGTGTACAACCCGCTAATGAATCCAGCTCGTGCGTTATGAGAGGATGCCCCACTACAAAGAAGGACGCTGAGCCGAGGGCTAAGAAACAACGTATGGGAAAGAAAAGACTGATGGTGTAATCGGCTCGTCGAAGATGAAACCTCCCACATATAGGACTATAGTAGCAACGTATCCACGTGAAGTATTAGGAGACAAGCTCGACAAGGCACATGTACATGATAATCGAGAGATCTTGATTAACTTTGTTTCTAATAGCACCACATGGGATCGTTCGGAAGTAGTAGTCGATGACGTATTCACTTTCGCTGCTGCGCTCGCCATGGAGGATGATGATCCAAAACCACTCACTATAGATGAATGTGAAAGTCATATAGATTGGCCATAGTGGGAGGCTGCGATCAATGCATAACTCAGCTCATTAGCTAAACGTGAAGTGTTTGGACTAATATTCCATCAGGCCTGTCGGTTATAAATGGGTATTGGTACGAAAACATAATGAACTTAAAAATAAAGTAAGGTACAAGGTAAGACTAGTTGCCCAGGGATTTTCTCAAAGGCCTGGCATCGATTACGATGAAACCTACTCTCTAGTCATGGACATTATAGCGTTTCATTACTTTATCAGTCTGTTAGTCGTTGAGAATGAGTTTGACATGCATCGTATGGATGTAGTTACTGTGTTCTATATGGGAAATTAGATATGGAGATCTACATGAAGCTACCATAATGGTTTAAGCTTTCGGAAGCGACAATGTTAGGCGTACGAGGTGCCTACGTAATAAAACTGGATAAGTCAGTGTATGGTCTAAAACAATCAGGGCTCATATGGCACAACGGGCTGACTAAATATTTGAAGGCCGAAGGTTTTGCAAATAGCCTTGTTTGTCCATATGTTTTCATTAAGAAAATGAATATTGGTTTCATTATCATTACAGTTTATGCAACTGATTTGAATATCATTGAAACTTCGGGGGAGATCACAAATGCTGCTGAATACCTTGGGAAGGAAATCAAAATGAAAGACCTTTTTTTTTTTAGGCAAAAGAAAGAAGAGGATGAAATATCTCGCCTAATCGCGAGGGAGGGATAGAGAAGTTACATAGTTATTGGCCTATTGGCCTACAAAACGACAAGACGAGGGGGAACCAACTCCCCTAGATGCTAAAATGTGAGTTGAATCGTTCCATCAACGGTTAACATGTTCGAATCTAAAATCAAAAAGCCAATCAGCCACTGCTCTCAGATCCGGAGCAATGGTAAGAGCTCCCCAACTAAGATCCTCTGACCGCTCTCTGAAAGCTCGAACATTCCTCTGGCAGTCAGACAAAAGCAAGATCCTCTGCAAACCTAAGTATTGCGCCGCCTCCAGTCCTCTAAGCGCTGAGAGCGCCTCGGCTTCTTTAGCATCGGCTGCTCTGGCCTGATCGTATCCTGCACACACAAAAAAGTTTAAGTGATTTTTAATAGTGAAACCCGACCCCCCAGGCTTATCCTGGGCAGTCCAGGAGGCACCCACGTTGATGATGTACCATCCCTCCTGGACCTGGTATTGGTTCTGAGTTTGCCTAATGGTGAGGAGAGGGCACGAGGGAGTTTTGGGGATGGTGCAAAGCTTTTTTGCGTAGTACAGAATGTCCCTTGTCGATTTTATATGTTACTCGAAGACTAACGAGTTTCTGCTGTCCCAAATAGTAAATGAAATGGTGCTAAAAGAGCTGCAAAAAGATGAAAAATCAGAGCCACGTCCATGGGTTTGAAAACTTCTAATGAGAGTGAGAGGAATCGATTCTGAGTAGCTCCAGTTTCTAAAGTCGATCATTCAGACTCGAACCATATATCGCGGATCTTAGGGCAAAAGAATAAAGCGTGGGTGGTGGTTTCCTCTTCCAAGCCATACTGGGGGAAGTTTGTATCCCAGTCTTCGTAACCATGTCAAAGGCTGATTTTTGTTGAGATACCGTTCTGGAGGATTTTTCATAAGAAAACTTAGATGCGGAAGGGTACTTTGAGTTTTTAAATTTTTTCCCAAGGAATGGAAGGTGGAGTAGATTGGGGGATGGCAAACATGTCTCCCGGTGAAGTGATGGTTGAAAGACCTTAGGAAGGAATTCAAAATGAAAGACTTTAGGAAGAAATTCGAAATGAAAAACCTTGGGAAGACCAAATTTTGTCTCGGTTTGTAGATCGAACATCTTGATCACGGAATAATTATACATCAGGCGACGTATATCGAAAAAATCATAAATCATTTCGGTATGGATACGACACACAATGTCAAGACGCCTATGCATGTCCGTTCATTAAATGTGAACAAGGACATCTATCGTCCTCTAGATAAGGGGTGAAAACTCCTAGGGACTGAGATACCATATTTATGAGCTATCGCTGCTTTGTTATACTTAGCAAGGTGACCTCGACCTGATATCTCTTTCACAATGAACTATTTGGCACGCCATAGTTCTACACCTACCCAAAGGCACTGGTGTCTGTTCTATCCAAAAATTGGCAAATGATAAATTATAGGATACACCGATGCATGATATTTGTCAGATTCACATAAAGACCAATCACAATCAGGTTATATGTTCTTGTATGGAGATACAGCGATTTCATGGAGATCGGTAAAGCAGACAATGGTTGCTACATCTTTGAACCACGCAAAGATTCTTACACTTCATGAAGCTGGCAGAGAATACTTTTGGTTGCGGTCCATGATCAATCACATCAACGGAAGTTGCATTCTGAGTTCTATCCAAGATAAACCGGTGACTCTTTATGAAAGCAACACTGCTTTTATCATTCAAGTCAAGGGTGGATTTATTAAAGGTTCTACATGTACAAGTTGCAGAAGACGAATGAGATTGATGTTGTTCAAGTTTGTTCAGAAGATAACTTAGTTGATCTATTCACGAAGGCTCTTGCACATCCTACGTTCAAGAGACTGGTATACGAAATCGACATGCAGAGTTTACACGATTTATTATCTCAGGGAGATCGATGTCAAGGGTAGTAATCCCGTCTTGACGTGGACACATGCGTATTGTACTCTTTTTCCTGATAGTGTAGTTTTTATCCTATGAGGTTTTATTGACTAGATGTTTTGATGAGGTAACATATACGCGTCCACAACCCATATGGGGCATAGGATTGTACTATTTCCTTGCACAACTTTTTGTCCAAGGAGCTTTGCTAGGCAGAGGTTTTGATGAGGCAAGTCGTCTTGGTATGGAACACCCTAAGGGGAAGTGTTAGGAGTTGGTGTCCAGCCTAAGCTGGGAGCCCACTGGGTTGGGGTGTCCTATTAGACTCCTAACAAGCCCATAGGCCTTTGGGGCATATGGGGAGAGTTTAAGTAGAGATTAATCACCTCATATTGGGTTATCCTTTTATAGTAGGTACAGAGAGATGTTATTCAATCAATAAAATATCCCTACTCTTCTCTCAATCATCTTATTCTTAATTACTGATAAGAGTATTCATTATTGGGAAAGGATTTAGAGACACTCAAAAACCAAACACTCAAATCTCACTTAATACCAACCACTCATCTCTATTTGATGAGTGGTTCTCAAAATTGGTGATTTCCTATATAAGAAATGAGGTAGAAAACCAAATAGTATATTTTGCCCCACTTTCTCTCCCTTCAGTCACGTCGTGCTTCCCTCTTTTCTCCCCTAATTTTCAAATTCAAACAAATTGGTTCTCATATCACACACTCTCTCACTCTCTCAAATTACTCTCTCAGCCATACCATTCCCTTTCTCTCTTTCTTGCAATTTTCTGCCATTAGAGGTATAATTCTTCTCTCCAAATAACTATAACAGCCACAGTGATATAAGAAAGTAGGAGAAGACTCATCTTCGCGTAAGAGGGATGATTACAATTCTTCTGACGATTCTTCAAATGGGTGACAAAGGGGTCAATATAGCTAGGAAGAATGTCAATGTAACTAGATTTTCATATAGAAGTATGTGTTAGAAGTTTGTGTTGTACAATGAGTTTTGCTTGGAGTCATTGTTTATATTTTTTATTTCCTCTTTTTTAGCATGTGATGTAATGAAGGCTTTCAAATGAAATGAACATTGTATTGGACATTACTTGTGTTTAGTTTTTAATATTTTCTTAAATTACTTGCGTTGGACAACTCACAATTATTTCTTTTATGTATGAACTTGTCAGTAAGATCGACAATGGAAGACTCTGTAGCTAAAAATTGGAGTAGAGTTATTTGTGACGAGTCTCAAGAAAGGACTGAAAATGAACATATTATAGACCCTTTGTTGGCGGATGCCCCATACGAGGGTCAACATTTTCATATTGTTGAGGACGTACATTTGTGCTACGAACGATATGGAAGAAGGTAGGGTTTATCCACCAAGATACGCAATTCTACTAACCGTTCAAGATTGGATGATATAGGCAGAGCCCACTTCTATTATATAAGTAATGGCTTCTCAAAGAAAAACCATGGGATATCCATAACCATAAACTCGTATCTCCGCATAATCATCATCGTATGATGGTTAACAAATTCTTTCTAGAAGTAGTAAAAAACTTGGCAACAACATTTGAGCTCCACAATATTCTAGTGAGCAAGGCTCCGGGATTATTCCCAGATTGAACCTTTAACAAACGGGATTGTTACAACTACAATGCCAGAGTAAATAAGGAACGACTCGTCAGAGGAGATGCACAAGCCACGTTGAAGTAGTTTAGGAAGAATCAAACTGAAGATCTGATATTTTATTTTGACAAAGAATTAGATGAGGAGGACCGAGCGCTAAAAAAAATTTGGATTGATGGACATTCGAGATGCACATAGGATGCATTTGGAGATGTTGTCACTTTTGATACTACGTACCGGACTAATGTCTACAAGATGCCTTTTGCTTCGTTTGCAGGGATCAATAATCACTGCCAAACAATTCAATACGGATATGCTCTACTAAGGAATGAGCTATAAAACACATTTGTATAGTTGTTCCATACTTGGTTGAAGGCAATGAACTATAAATACCCTTCTTCAATTCTCACTAATCAAGATGCAGCTATGGTCGCCGTTATTCCCAAGGTAAAGAAGAAGTTTGAATTGGATAGACTACGCACTCATCAAATTGTCGATTTCCCATATAAGTCGATAATATAATAGATATATAACTTTGATTGTACTTGGTATTTATCAAAATTGACAATGTTATATTTACAATGATTATACATTGTCATAATTGTCGAGATCAACAATATTTTGTTTCATAATTCCACTGTTATATATAACTCTAATATATTGTCGAGTACAATCATGTATCGACATTTTATTGTCGACCTAGGCTTCTGATCAATAATATCATAGATTATGAAACAATGTTTCTAAATCATTCTATGCTCCCCTGGTTTATTTGCAGGTCTTCCGCAACACCAGACATTAATTTTGTTTGTGGTACATCATAAACAAATTTCCTGAGAAGATAGGCCATGTTTATCGGGAACCATCTACATTCAAAGAAGATATCGATTCGATAATGCACGATACATATGAGGTTGTAGAGTTTAAAACGAGATGGATGGGCCTAATGAAGAAACATAAATTGGATGATAACCTTTGGATGCAAGGCACCTTTAATATTAGACATAAATGAATACCATTATGGAATCGTTCAACCTTCTATGCAGGCATAAGCAGTACAGGACGGAGTGAGTCCATAAACAACTTCTTTAATGGTTGGTTGCCAGTAACAACTGGGTTATACAGTTTTATGACCAAGTATGAGACTGCACTTTTAGAGGTATACGAACGAGAGAGTGGAGAAGACTTTGCATCAGAACATAGATATTGTCAAGTTGGTCTTCATCAAGCTCTACTAAAAGATGCTACAAAGATTTACACAAGAGGAATGTTCTACAATCTTCAAGATCAGTTTGACCAGGTTGTCTGCTTCATTCCAATAGAAGGAAACGTAGAAGGCAACCTTCGACAACTTACGGTGAAGTCCCATAGTGGTCGTACCGAGTCATTTGAGTTAAATATAGACTTAGACAAGCTAACTGGTAATTATGGATACAAGCTGTTTGAGTATGTTGGACTCCCATGTTGTCACCTCCTGAAGGTTTTCTCGAAATACGCATTCTCAAAATACCTGAAGCTTTCATTATGATAAGGTGGATAATTGGTGCAAACAATTTTTCAAGGTCATATGATGAAAGTCAATTGGGAGGAGAAAACTTACGACATCCCTTACGCCATAGCCACCTATCCCTTCGTACTTTGAAATTATTTAAAAGGGCCTCGAAGATGAAATCATGTTTTGAATTAGCAGCTTTGAAGCTATACAAGATTGAATCCTACCTTGATAACGACAACGATTCTTTAACACAAACAGATGCATCACAACCAAACATCTCTACTTCTTTAGCAGATTCTATGATATCTGGAACTATCATTTTAAACTCTCTCGTTGTTCAAACAAAAGGATGAGCGAAAACTGATCACAAGAAAAGGGCAAGATGGAAGGGGGGATGAAAGAGGCTATTATGAAGAAGAAGCAAACATGTAAAAGTTGTGGAGTACTTGGCAACCATGACAAACGGACATGCCCACTTCTCAAAACGAAGTTAGTGGAATCAAGTAAGTACATATTCGACACTACGCATAAACGTTATATTCTCTATGATTTCTCTATAATGTGTTTCCCATGTATTTACCCCGTATTTACAATCAGAATGAATTCCATGTAGAAGACAGTCGTGGGGATTCTGTTCAGCCATTACAAGAAAATGCTAACAACCAAGACATCTACAAAAATAGGAGTCTACATGGCACCGATCTGTAATTGATTGTAATAATTTTGTATTTGATAATTATTGTTAGCAAAGGGTAGTAGTGGTTCATTCAACATTAACTTTGGTTTGATGATGGAATTTATGACAATAACAATGAACTATTTAGAATTTAGGGATTGTGTGGCTTTATGTACCATCTATGAATTTGTAGATTGTCGAAAATATAGCATTAAATTGTCGAGTTATGTAATAGATCGACTATAATTTAACTAAATTGTCGAGTTCGACAATATTATATACCCCTAACTCTAATTATACTTGGTAATTGTCGGGATCGACAATATTACAAGTGCATAATTGCATATAAACTACCGAAATTGTCGAACTCGGCAATATTATATATTGTAAGTAACCATATACACTACAAATATTGTCGAAATCGACAATATTTTATTTTTTAGCTCCAAGTGCACTGTTAAATATTCTTCACA
This sequence comes from Kingdonia uniflora, assembly GCA_014058105.1. Lineage (NCBI taxonomy): Eukaryota > Viridiplantae > Streptophyta > Magnoliopsida > Ranunculales > Circaeasteraceae > Kingdonia > Kingdonia uniflora. Next base: position 437,680 of record JACGCM010002535.1, read on the forward strand.
ACCAATATGTACATACTTTAAACAGTTATAAATAAGATTTAGATGACCTAACATAAATATGTATTCTACAAAAAAAATCAACAAAGGCCACTTTTAAAAAAAATTATATACTTTAATATACAAGGGATATACAAACAGTGATCTAACAGAACTATGATATACAAAAAATGGATAACCATGTAGGGATACTACCAATAAACAACGAGGTTACAGAACTGTAATTTACAAACATTTGGTCGACAACCCTATCTGATTGTCGACAAACCAACAGCAATCATGTCATTAACTTTATACCCCTTTACATTATGCTTTCTAACTAATGCCTTGAAGGTCCTTATCCTGGCATCAAAATACCTAGTTAGTTGTTCTTTCACAAAAACCGGAGGAATTTCCCAATTTGCATGACCGTAGAAGAGAGTAGAAACTGGAGGCAGCATCAAACCTTGGAAACAAACGAACATAATGGTTGTTCGCCCCCAAACCAAACTACCAGCACTTACTAGTATCCATAAGAAGGTTTTGGAACTTCTCCTCATTTAAAGTAGTATTTCTTTTATGTGCCCAAAAGAGGGTAAGAATGTATATGCTTCAGTGTGGCTAATAAAGACCACAACCTTCTCATAGTAAGTGGACAGTAAATGCGTCATATGCTTATACTCCAAATGCTTATGGCCAAAAGAACACGCCTACAACATAATTTGATACTCGTTCTCACCGTCTGGAGTGAATTGTATACCCAATGTTTGGCTGAAGATACTCTTCCAGAATATGGGGTCCCTACAGAGAAAGGTCTTCAATGATTTTATTACATCTGGGAATCTATGTTGGCTCTGGTACTGAATTGTGGCGGTAACCCTAAAACCAGAATTGTTATCACTGATTTTGACGCCACAAACATCTACAAGATACTTCGTCCACGGTTGGAATAAAAATTATTGTATCTTCTTCTTCTTAGCCATTATGTCCCTTCTAGCAATGACAACATTTTCAAGGGTTACCGCCGTGGAAACCAAGTCTTTATGATAATCTCCCTTGGGTCCTTGTTGTGCTATTGTGAAGGATCTTTCGTTCTGCTCAAAAAGTTCTTCAAAGGTTGGGTCCCTCATGTCTCTCATCCCTTCACTTTCGAGTGCCTTCTTCAATGATTGACTCCAAACCACCTGCAACAACAACAACTAGATATTATAGTAGACATTAATAGGTGCATCACCAAAGCTTATGAATAACGACATAACACGGAGTGACATAGGTACAAGAGTTAGGACTAGGTCATACCCATTCATTGTTATTTACTTTCAAAGACTTCTTCATCTCTTCAGTATTAACCAACTTCTTACACTGAAAAAAAACTCTAACATTAGGATTAACAATGAAATAAACATTTCGTTAAATAAATATGGAGATGGGGGGATTACGAGATCGTTAGTTTTCTCTGTAACTCTCGCAGCTTCTTTTTTATACTTGGATGTCCAATTCAGTATCTGTTCCAAAGACATAGAGGAGATGAGCATCCATTTTAGGTATTTGGATTCAATCAATTATTGTCGATTACAAAAATTATATGTTGTCTAAACAAATAAATATTATCGATTTCGACATTACAATGTTGTCGAAATCGACAATACTATGTTGTCTAACCAAAGACAAATTGTCGAAATTGACAATTACTTCAATTATTATTGTCGATACATTGATTAATTCGATAATTTTTATACATCACTCAAACCATAACCAAACAGATATTGACCATGTTTATCATGTTCAATAGAACATCTGATTATCCCTAACATATAGCATAAAAATTACACTCAAGTGCTTCACAAACTAAAACTTAAATAAAGTCAATACTATCAAGGGAAACCTAGCCAAGACATTCCATTCACTTCTAGATTATCAAACATAAACTCTAATTCACTAACTAAAACTAATATCATTCATTTTGAATGACTTACAAATTTTCTTTCGCAATCAACTTCTTCTTAAGTTCCTCATGCGTAGACAATAAGTCATCATACTTTATTGTTAGGTTTATATCTGTCATAGGCTTATGTGATTGGACGATAGCCAACTGTTCAAAACAAAAACCAGCAAAAAAATGTTAGCAAAGATAGAAATTATACAGCCACAAACCAATAGATCCCATACAAGTGTGGATTAACTCATAGGCGTAGCGGGTGGAAGTTACAAGTCTATCTGCTCTATCAAAAAGGTATTGACCACTTTTAGTGACTCATTCTCTTTAGACTGTACACATTTGCAAAATAATTACACGCCATTCAAGAATGATTAATGGACTTCAATAAGTAATAATGTTACACACCACATTACCTTCTTATACAACTCAATGGATAAGCTCACATTACATTCTTCAATGCCAAAATTTTTGCCTTGGCTCTGCCTCCAAACTTGTATTTTTCTCATGTAAATTCTTGCACTCCAATATCTACAAACAAATATATTATTACGAACATCATGGTTTGGAATAAAACAATCAATTGAGGGGATAATGATATCTGCCTACCTTTGCATCTAACTGGGCCGGTAGATCTGTGTATGCTAGTGCACATTGCTCCTCAAGTACACGCTTCAGTTGGATGTCTTCCTTCAATTGATCAATACTTTCTCTTAGCAAATTCCACTGACTTATCTGAGGTTAAGAGGAGATGAAACAATTATTCTATAACCAATTAACACTGTACATGTAAATTTTAAAATTGTAGGCCGGTAGATCTGTGTATGCTAGTGCACATTGCTCCTCAAGTACACGCTTCAGTTGGATGTCTTCCTTCAATTGATCAATACTTTCTCTTAGCAAATTCCACTGACTTATCTGAGGTTAAGAGGAGATGAAACAATTATTCTATAACCAATTAACACTGTACATGTAAATTTTAAAATTGTAGATCCAATAGGGATCCGACAATTTTCTTATGTGTCTCACTGTATTATTGTCGATCTTGATAATATTACATTTAGATGAATTCACAAACAACTACATAATCATCGAGCTCGACAATATGATATATTTTTAACTTCGCATATATCAAGATAATTGTCGAACTCGACAATTAAATATAAGGATAACTGTCGATAAATACTAACATTAACTGTGGATAAACACTGACCTTCTCTTTGAGGGCCTCTTCTAGCTTTATGTTGGTTTCAGACTATTGATCTTTATCATTCTTAAGCTTTTGAATTTTATCATTTAATGCCTTTATTTGCTTATCCAACCCGCATGATTCAACCCGTGTAGGCATGGTATCATGAGTATTTCGAGACAGAGTGGCATGCTCATTGAGCTACAATTTTGTGAACATAATATTAGACAATAAATATTTGAAGGAAAAAGGAAGGGAGTAAACAAAATATAAGGGAAGATATACTAACTGATGCATGATATTGTTCACCACCAACTTCATAGTGGTCTCCGGGGGTGTCACCATCCTCATTGACTTGTGGAGCTTGGTTCTTTTGATGAATTCCAAACATCCCAACATCATCATTTGCAGTCAAGTCAATGGTAACGGCACAGATCGTTGTCCACGAGATAGTGGCAAACCACTCCAAGTATCCCTCCGTATATACTAGAGGCCCCTCTCATACCCTCTGCCCCCTTTCGGCCTTCTTCAGAATATAATCCTTCCACTTCTTTTCGGAGAAGCAATCAGCCCACTCATACTTAGGGTTGTATTTCCTCGGCTTTTCAGAGATCCAAAGCTTGGACACCTCTGGACACAAAGGCTTTCTGGGGCTACCTTGTTTCCGTGAGAACTGCCGCACAACCCTATTTGGATAGTAGGGTTGAACATGGTCCAGACTTGCTAGTGCACCATAGAAATAGGTGATCTCCTTAAACCCATGTGCATAATCCATTTTATCTTTATACGGGTTCCATACAACCTACGTAAAAAATGATCCAAATATATTATGTTAATAACAGGAAAATATAAGGGAAAGACATTTAAAGAAAAAACTTTGCAAAGACAAAAAAAAATGAGATAAAAGCATTAAATTGTATGTTTACCAAGTAGGACTACAGTAATTTATCTATATTGACGATTTCGACAATATAATATATGCATAACTCCAAACGGACTTTATCATTGTCAATCTCGACAATATTATATAGGCATAACTAAAACTGCATTGCAATAATTGTCGAGCTCGACAATATTATACATGCAAAACTAGATCTACATTGCCATAATTGTCGAACTTGACAATATTACACATTACCTGATTTCATATACACTATCAACATTGTCGACTTTGACAATATGTACTTACATATTGGTTGATTATCTAAGTGTATAGCAGTGACCTATAGACCTGTGTATACTACCAAAAAATTATGGGATAGTTCATCTACAAACTTACATCATCGACTTTGTATTTGTCCAATACTTCCCTAAACTTTAGTAAAGCCGGACCACTATATCTATTTGTAACAGATTCGCCCCATTTCCAACAAGTACAGTGCTCGTATTGGTCGGAATCTATCTCCGTCGGTATCCCAACAAGCTTTGGGAAATGTGCAAAATCCATGACTATATTTATATAGATAAACAAAATCAAATTAGTGAAGGGATAGGTGGATGCATATGTATAAAAATTAGTAGTAAATGAGTAGGGGAATCACTTCGAGTAGCGTGGTACAGCGTACAAATTACCTCCTATCATCTCGAGATACTGCACCGAGATTGTAATACATGTGCGCCAGAACTGCTGACCCCCATGACCACTTCTTTGCCACTTTATCCTTGGCAAACAAGTCCAAATTCCGTACGCTAACATCGTTGCCCTTTTTGTGGGGAATAAGAATGATCCAAGTGCGTATAACATATACGCACGAACAACTGACTTGGCTATTAACCCCTTCTTCTTGACTCTCGCAGCAGTACCGTCACTGAGAACCTTCTCCAATTTATAGGCATAATGGTCTCTTAGTTTCTTCAGTGACAAAGAATTACCAGCACCACCAGCTTTCAAAGCCTTGAATCCTTTTAAATCTAGTAAAAGATTCTTCTCGAATACCTCAAGAATCGCCGGGAATCCCCAAGTCCTGCCAATTATAGTGGCATCACCTTCAGCAGCAAAGCCAATCAGTTGTTCCACATCATCCAAAGTTGGAGTCATCTCCCCCTATTTGAAGTGGAAACAATTAGTTTCTGGCTGCCAACGTTCGGCAAAAGCAGAAATAAGGCCGGAGTTATACGAATCATAGGATATGGCCCCAATTCTATGTAAACCCTTCAACTTAACCAAATCTTAGACCATTTGTGGTTCCTTTGTAAGATCTCATGTTGACGGGTGATGGTGAACACGAAGGCACGCCTTCTCCTGAACAATAACATCGATTATGTCAAAAAAAATGGTGATTACAAAATAAAATTTAACAAATAATGGGAATAAGAAATAAGGGATAATTAAGTATTATACCTGCCCTAGCGCAATCGACCTCGCTCTATGGAACTTGAAGCTCTTGAGCAAACTAGTATCAATAGGGCCAACCTCATCGTTGTTTGCAGCTCACAATTACGCCCAGAACTATGCTTACAATTCTCCCCAGCACTATCTATATTAACATCACCATCTGTTGGGAGTATTGGTTGAGATCCCAAAGCAGTTTAGGCTGACTCACTCTGAATTTGAGAACCCCCAATCACCCGAATCTCGTAAGCATCTTCAATGTGAGCTCCACTGTGTTCAGAAACACCCTCATTTGCAGTTTTAACAGTGTTTCAAGGGATTATTCAACAGTGTTTGTAGAGCATTCTTCAATAGTGTTTGGAAGGACCACTATTCTCGGCTCAGCAGTTTTTCTCTTTCTCTTATATATAACTAGATCTCCAAATTTTGGGTATTTCGGGTCTGCTCTGTCCAACTCTCTTTTTCTTCTATTGGAAGCTGTAGGATGCACTTTCTCTTTCATGGTGTACCTGTACACAATTTGATCATAATTAGTCAAAGTCTCAAGGATATATTGTCGAAATCGACAATATACTACTAAATATAACTCCAATTGTACCTAGAAATTGTCGAAATCGACAAAATGTTATATATACAATGCTTCATGTACATTATAATAATTGTCGATCTCGATAATATTTTCTTTCATAACTCCAATTAAATGTGAAAAATTGTCGATCTCGACAACTTATCGACAATTTCTGCTTTTATTAGTCCAATTTTATACTTAAATTGTCGATTTCGACAATTTCATAGTTTGACTAAGTCCAATTTCATAGTTTTTTTGTCGAATTTGACAATACCAATTTTCCATATCTCTAATCCCATTGCCATATTGTCAAATTCAACAATTTTGTCTATCCAATGCACAGAGAGGACATGAACTAGGGGTACAATGCACAGAGACAAAAGAAATTGGGGAATTTTCTTTCGATTGTATATGAACTATAATTATTGGGGTTAAATGAATGAACTACTATAATTATTAGGGGATTATTGTCAAGGTATAACAGAGAATTTCAATACCTTCAACTAGACACCAATTTCCACGTTCTCTATGTTCTCCAATATTAGACCCCATATTCAATGCAACAGCAAATTATTCTTCCTCCCTGAAAAGATGGGGAAAAGATGAAGGGAAATCCCCTGTCTCTAACGATAAAAAGATGAAAAGAAACTTGTCTCCCTTGTCTCTAACGGTGAGTACAACAGAGAGAAACTGTCCGAGAGTGAAAAACTGCTCGAGAGAGATAAAGAGCTTTAATGGAGGAACTTTTTGGAAGGTTTAGGGATTTCGAATTATACTCACTGAGTTTTGTTTGTAAGAGAAAGAGAGGGAAGGTGGTTTGTAAGAGAGAGGAAAAGACATCAATGTGACGTGACTGCCAGGTAGAGATGAGTGGGGCAGGATACACTATTTGGTTTTCCACCTCATTTCCTATATAAGAAATCTCCAATTTTGAGAGTCACTCATCTAATAGAGATGAGTGATTGGTATTGAATGAGACTTGAGTGTTTAATTTTTGAGTGTCTTTAAATCCTCTCCCTTTATTATTATCTAAACACTTGGAGTTTGGACTCTTCAAAAAATTCCTCTAAAAAAACCATAACTACTCGACACTCCAAACCATTAGTACTCATCACTTTTAACCATTCAAAACTTTTCTATTAAAAAAGCAAACACACCCTAGGAAAGAGAATTTTTGTATTTTGTGTTTTGTCCGGTCAACAATTAGTCAATTAAGTTTGACCAACGGCAAATCTGTATTCCGACGTAAGTCTATCTTTTGTAAATGTGGGAGTCACTACCTCCAGGGGGAGTTACTCTTATGGTATTAGTGAAGAATCCTTTCATACCTGGAAAAAAAAAATCATCGAGGACTAATGCTGGTTTTAATTGCATGTTAGCCCTTTACGTCCATTTGAAAAGGTTTTATGGAATAAGAAATGGCTCATAAGGAAATTGGTTGATCAATGGTTTACCATATCTTCGAGTGCTGCAAGAAGGAAGATGGGAAGAGCATAATGACTTATCCAGATTGTATTGGGTTCAGATGTCATCCCTCTAGTCATCTTTGAAGACTGAAGTGCTAGAAAAAAGATTTCAAATTGGATTTACCACTATGGGATTAGGATTTTACGTTGACAGCCCTATGAAGATATTAATATCTCTCCTTGTTAAACTATCCGTAGCAGCAACAGGGAAAAAAGTGTACATACATGGATATATGATAAACAAATCTGTAGCCAAAAATTTTATGCCCAACAAAACCCTAGGCAAGAGTCCCAGGAAAATTTCCTGACAATTTAACATCGCAGCGTTTACAACAAATATATGACTCCCAAGCTCGTGTTGCAAAACAGGGTCATTGATCACATTGTGGATAAATTCTTGAGCCCATCGGCGTGTGCTGCTTTCAACATTCTCTTAAAATCATCATAGTAATGTTTCATGAAACTATTATTGCTATTGGCCCAATGATGCTCTGCAAATTTCAACTCTTTAATCCTGCATTTGGGAAATAAATATTCTTGAAAACAATAATACTTCCTCGAAATCTAAGCTACAAGAAGATTCAACCAAAACGATTTTGCAGGTTTTTTTACGATTAAACGATGCATGCATCGTCGCATCGTCATTTACTATTCTGGCACACCGAATAATAATTAATAGCTACAAAGAAAGCTACCTTGAACCTCGTTAATCAAGTATTATATAAGCCGAAAGAAAGCTACCTTGAACCTCCTCGAATGTGGATCACTGGAGCTAAAGTTGGAAGCATGTGATTGCAGTCTTGGAGCTTCGTTTCTATATTGCTCTGTAGTCTGCCATCGGCTACCTTTCTCCTGTATCGACAATCTTGTGCTCATCTGCTGCGTATTTTGAAAAAGCTCATCCCTCTCCCAAGTAACTTTGTAGTCAGCTCTAAGACGTGATCCTCGCTGACCAAAATCGTTCGATGTTAGTCACCCACAATACAGATATGCTTATGGTATTAGGTTTACTTATAGGTTGCATAAGAAACACTAGAGAAGTTGCAAGGACCTCGGTGTAGTCTAAGACAAATTGAGAAGGTAGTAGGAACAAAAAAAAAGACTTTCTTACTTACTAGCGCCAATAATACAAAAAAAAAAGACTTTCTTACTTACTAGCATCGGTATCCAAGGTAGTGGAAATGCAAATGACAAGTTCTGCTCTTAGATATTCTGTATGGATGACTCTAGAAAGGAATGTACCATTGCGAAATTCAACAAATAGGACCACCAAGTCAGGAGGTTACTCTAGAACCTCTTCCCTTATTAGTACAGACAGATCGGTTTACAGTGGAGTAACAACGACCAGTTACAACATCAAAATTGGGCAATAAGCAAGCAATTATGAAAAGATGGAAGAACTTGAAGGGTAAGTCCAACAACAACTAAAAAACATTTAAAGTGATGGTAGCTAGTACCTTTTGCATAGAGTGCCCACATAAAATCTTCAAAGCATTACAGAAATCGGTATGTTTCTCAAATTGAACAACAATCTTGCAATGCAGACCAGAAAAGATGTCCTCACTACCGTTTTCCTCAGTCTTACTTCGATAATCGTCGACGGCAACATTAAGATTCCTAATTGGAATGAATACAGCGAATGTCAACAAAAAATGCCGTGCATTATAGATTTAAATAAGACACGAAAGGAAAATTTTGTGGCTAGATAATTTTATTTCAAAACTTGAGTAACTAAAATCCATGTCTGAAGTAAGTAGACAAAAAGGATGAGAGATAAATCTTTCACATGTAAAGGTGAGCCCCTTCCAGCATGTGAATTCAATAGTTTCCTTCAACCTCCACGGATAGAATACAGACAAAAGGGTAATGCTAATGCAGAAGCGATAAGAGAAACAATTGAAGCAGATCAACGCCTAAGCGGCAAGTAGCGTCTCATGGTCAAGGAAATGCAAGATCTCAGGCGTGGTTTTAGATGCCGCAGGCGCTAACCTCAGGATTGCAAACGTGCATTAGCAAGTATAGCGAGTAAAGAATCAATGCCGCGAAGAGAGCGTCGTCTCTCAAATACAAGTTCCGGCAACTTCTCAGAGGATGATAACCGTATGAGAAGTTTAGCTCCTTTCGAACACCTCCACTTTAGTTACGGCCGCGAGAGAAAGTACTGTGTGCCTCTATGGGGACCCTCAAATAATTACCAGAGGGAGCCTTCAATAATTTATATCCTTGATGGGTCTGAAAACTTCGACCCATTGTGCCTTGGGGTGGTCGGTTATATCGACCCATCTGAAAAGTTTGTGAGAACCTGTTTCCAATAACTATCTGAATAATAATTTAACTTGGGGAGTTCGACACTCTCGGCCCATCATGCATTTGTAAGGTTCTATGTAACATTGACATGGGTACGCGTGTTGGTGTCCGACATGGGTACGAGGTGTCGGACACGGCGGCTTCAAAATAAGTGAAAACGCGGACTCGGCCTTATACCTTCAAAAGAGTAACTTTCTTTACATTTCCTGTAGTGTCTTAATATCGTTGAATGTATTAAGATTGTATATATTATGATATTAACATATGGGTTAATTTAACTAATAACAAACATAAAATAATGATAGTAGTTAGTGGTGTTAAATAGCATGTCTAAGAATTAGGAACTTTCTAAAAGTTATGTCCAAAAGTCGATGATCTAAACAAGATGTACCTAGGGTTGTTCACCTAAACCCGAACCGGGCCGACCCGAACCGGTTCGGTCCGGGTTAAGGATGTCAGTTTGGTTTCGGGTCTGTTTTTAAAAACCCGAATATAATCGGTTCGGGTTCGGGTTCATGATGCGGTATATTTCAATACCCGAACCGACTATATATATATCACAAATTTTTCTTCACTTTTGTAACTCTAGGCTCCTCCATGCTTTTCCACTTTCCTCTTTCTCTCTCTTTTACCTCACTGTCATCCTCCTCATCCACCACCTGATAATTACACTCTTGCTCTTAATAAAGCTCTTATGTTCTTTAATGCTCAAAGATTTGGCTCTCTCCCTAAAGATCTGATTGAGATGTCTTTCTGATAATTCTTATAATAAAAATTTGGGTGGTGGGTTTTATGATGCAGGGGGTGCAATTAAGTTTAATTTCCCTTCTTCATTTGCGTTGGAGTGTAATTTGGACCGATTATCGCGGTGAAATCGAAGAATGGGTCGATGATTTGATGCCCTTTGTATGATTTCAAGTTCTCTATCGAGACGTAGGATTTTTCCTGGAAATACAAAGGAATGCATCTTCGTAGTTGGGGGTTTCGATTAGGGTTTCATGGAGTTTTTTGAAATTAGGGTTTTGAGTCCACATGTCTCTCTGTTGCCTCCATTATAGGTCTCTATGTTGCCATCAGAAACAATGTTGATGTTGAATCTCTATTTGAAAAAGTGGGCATCTCCAAACAAGATAAATTTGAAACACTTGATGGATTTCAAGAGAACCCTACTACGGTGGAGAAGCCGAAGAAGAATCGAATTACTGAAATGGTTGCTTCTAGTGGTAATGCGTTTGCCTTGGCTTTCTTATGGCTGCTTCTACTAACAATAGAGAGATGAGGTTTCGCCATTTCATCAAAAAGTTTTGGGGTTTCAGTGCAGAGAAAAAAAAATTGACAAATAAAGAGAAGAAAAAAAAAACCGAGTTAGAACCGGGCCCGACCCGCTTAATTTGGTTTAGTTCCGGCTCGGGTTCTACAACTATTCGGTTCGGGTTCGGGTCTAAAATGAGGTAACCCGACCAACCCAGGTCGGCTCAGGTTTAGGGGTTAACCCGGGCCGACCCGACCCGTAAACAGCCCTAGATGTACCCATTGGAGTTTCCACACGAGTGTCGTTGTGTCCGAGTGTTTGACACATTTGGATACAAATATTTTAGGAATACATAGTGCTGATGTTAGGGGTGGCAATTTGGTCGGGTCGGGTCAACCCGTCACAGGTCAGCCGGGCTTGGGTTGAGAAACACCAAACCCAAACCCGTCCCATTTTTTAAATAGGTCAAATTCGTAAACCCAGACCCGACCTGCATATAATCGAGTTGACCCGACCCGTCCCATTAACCCGTATAATTTTAAAAAATTGCAAAACGAAACTGAGAATCAAATAATTAGAGGATGATTTTGAGAGCCTTTGAAAAACAAAAGTGAGATGAGATCAAAAGCTCACCTTAGAGAGGCTTGACTTTCCTCTAGTGGACAATAACAATCCACAAAAAACACACAATTTAGAAAAAGAGATTTGAAGAGGGAGCATTCCTGAGAGAGGGAGAGAAAGAGGGGATGGTAGAACAAAAGTTTAACCCAAGAGAATGCTAAAGAGTATCGGAATCATTAGGTTTGAATGGTTCTTCGCTCCAAAACAGAGAGAGATAGAGAAATCCAACAATCAAACACTTTTGAAGAAACACAAAAGAGAAAACAAAGAATTCCTAGTTCGAATAATCATAAGCTCGTTGGTAAAAAACATCTATTGAAGAAAGTAAAATCAAATATAAGAGAAGGAAGGAATCGTTACCATATTTGTCTAAGCGGTGCTTTTTAGCGAGGAGTTGGTTAGAATATAACATTAAATTACATTCGAGTTAAACGAGTTCGCGGGTCAACACGAAACCGGGACAGTGAAACCCAAACCCGACTCGTTATCTAAACAGGTTAGTTGGGTCGACCCGAATTGACCCGAAACCCACAAATGCTAAACTCAAACCCGTAAAATTTGGTCGGGTTTGTATCGGGTTAACGGTTTCGGGTCAAATTGCCAGCCTTAGTCCATCTTACATACGTGAGGTCAGATTAACCGAGATTAATCGATCTATCTGAGAGTTTAAGGGGATTTATCTCCCTAAAACCCCCAAATAATATATTACTCATGGAAGCTCGACACTGTCGGTGCATCGTCTCTTGGTGTGGTCGGTTCAACTGACAAATCTGAAGTTTGTGGATTATATTCCTAAAACCCTCAATACTTGGGGGAGCTGGACATTATCGACCCTCCGTGCATTGTAGTCTAGGAGGAATAGGTATTAGATTGATTGGAGGGTTTTATTAGGCTCATAGAGAGTGGCATCACCTCTTCACTCTAAACTCTCTTCTAGTTTGGGGTTCAAGAGTCGACCCAAACAGAAGGAAGGAAAAAGATCCCTTCAATGTAACCGTACAATTCTACAATGAATAGTCCAGAAGGAATCCAAACTATTGGAATACTAAGTTTATTGAAGATTGTATTAGGCTCTTAAAGAGTAGCACAACTCTTCTCTTTAAGTTGTTCTTTTAGTTTAGGATTCATTAAGTGGCCAAGGTAAAAGGAAAAAAGAATTTAGTTTGGAAGATCTTGTGACATAGTGGAAGATCTCTTTACTGTAGCTTCAGAAAACTATTTATAGAAGTCTTGGACTAGGGTTTTCACACTAGATATATTACTACTTTATTAGCCTTATTAAAATTTACGACGAAATTGTGAATTTATACTAGCTGCAGCTAGATAGTAGCAAGTTGAGTTGTGGCTAGATAGTAGATATTGTTAAATAGCAGCGACCATAGCTATGGATAGATAGCAGATATAATTAGATAAGCTATGAATATTATGTTTCTACAACTAACGGGTATCACTTTGCTTAAAAACCGATATAACTCCAAAAGAAACCAATGAGATAATGAACTTTCGGATTTCAAAAAAAAAAAACCCAAAGAGATAATCAGCCTTCACTATGGGAAACCCAGAAATGAACACAAAGGTCTTCATTAAACACAGGCAAGTGTTAAACCCCATCTGGGTGAATACATAATCAAGGAACGACCAGCGACGACCAAAGGTTTTTCAATGTGCACTTTGCTTGTGAGAAATAAACACAGGCTCAGTGTTATCAATTCACTTCTTCACAATAAGCACACTGTCAAAACCATGTACGCCCTGTGTTACTCAACCAGTCAGAAGCACTGGCATAAAGCATAAAGCATTAAGCGATGCAAAAATGGCATCTGCTTTTACCACATCAGACGTGTAGCTTTAGAGTTGTTTCGGTCACATATTCAAAGCGATATCTTTCTATGTAGTGCGATGAAAGTAAGGAAGTAGAGAAAGTGACTGCTCAATCCCTTCAATGGTCAAACCTAAGGGTATACAGGTATTCTTCCTATCCATGTTCTTTCGGTTGTGCTGTTTTGTCATTCAGACATTTTAAGTCAAAAACTTAAAATCAAATTCCTGTATTTTTCACGAGGAAACAATAAAGTCGGAACTTTGCCTTCCCTCCTCCCAAGTCCCACCCACCCTGGCCTTAGCTTTTGGACCAAAATTGTCTCCACTTAACAACCCCGAGAAGGTGTGGGGCCTTACCTCATGACTCATGAGGCCCTGGTGTCAATTAGAGTGACATCCCAACTTATGGATCTTTTTGGACGGAACTTAGGGATCTTACTCCACACAGAATCTTAACTGTGGGATTAACCTACTGGTTCGACCATTACCTCCATTGAGTTAGGTTTCTTTCTAGTATATACCCCGCTCGATGTATCAGGCACCCACCATCCTCCTCCTCTCTCTCTCTCTCCCCCCCCCCCCCCCCCCCCCCCCCCCCCCCCCCCCCCCCTCCCTCTTGGAGGGAGCTGCTTCCACTACCTTGCCCTGCTAGACTAGACAAGTAAGATCAATCTTTTACCTCTTTCTCTCTTCTATTTTATTGCCTTTTATTGTGTACATCTGAATTTTTTACTGTCCTCTGATAAGAGAAGTTTGACTATTTTTCTAGCGTTCTTTGAAATTAAAGTTGTACTGAAGAATTTTATTGATGGATGCTTACTTTGATCAGTGTGGAGTGAGACAGTGATATCAGAAAGCATTGGCAGATTCAATTGAACCAATTGAAAACATATTTGGTTCAACTTTATCTATCACTATTTTATACTTAATTCTCACTAAAGTAATGATTTTTTTTTCCTTATTAATCTAATCAATGGAAACCACTGATTCAGTTGATACTTCAAGTTTGATTATTGTCACGGCCCGGCCCGGGTCTGTCTCTACAGTGCCCGGAGCACAACGGAATATGAGGTCGTGCGGCGTACATGCACGTGCAGCCGGCATGCACACAGTGGAATGAACCACGGATGCTAGAGCAACATCCGGATAATCCTGGATACTCGTGAGGGGTCGTCAAATATCTATTCGGTAAAGGCAACGCTGAAGATTCCCTCAATAATCCCTACAGCGTAATCTCTCGTGACTGGGCACGAGGTACGGATAGCACACCAGTCCTGTAGCGGATTGTAGCGGACAGGATAGCTCAATATGTCGAGTTTCAGATATATGATGTATATATCAAGGGCGACGAGCCTGGACTGGTTACATAGTCCACTTATAAGGGGCGGTGCGTCTCGGTTGGCTCGTGGGGCATAGCAGCGGCATAGCCGTGCCCTATTAAGCCCTATCTGGAAACGCAACCCGCATTGCGAGCAATGTCTCCTGACCTTCCCAAGGCCAAGGAGAACTCATAACCATCCCTTGTAGATAGCCCATGAGCCGAGGTCCAAGATGACCAAGCTATAAAGCTAACTTTGTCATGGGGAGGTTTGGACCAAGGTTTCTCCTTAATATAGCTACTAAGGAAATAACTAGTTTCCAAAAAGAAACGTTAAAACTGGAGACGAAGCGTACTGGCACTTCTCGCCCCCTTAACCAATTCTGCTTTCAACGAAACTTGGCGTGCAACTATATTAGAATATAGAAAACATATTTCCAAAGTCAGAACTAAAACTCTCGGGTAGATTTGCCCGGCGTTCGCTAGGGCGTCACAATTATACATCAGTGTTTTATGATTGATACGGATAATGGATTTGTTTGTTGATGACGTTTTTGATTTAATGCACTGTTACTTTGAATTTTGATGTTACTATTAGCAAGGCTATTTTATGTTATTTTAGTCCCACATTGGTTATTCATAGAAGTAGTTTACTATCTCTCTCCAATATATAGAGGGTATGATGTAACCTAAATAATCAATTCAATAATATATTTTTTTTCTCTAATCTATTTCTACATGGTGTCAGAGCGAGTTATCGTTCAATACCCTCGCTGATCGAACTCGACGGTGAGTTTGTTGGGAGGTAAAAAAAAAATTAGGGTTGCGATTTTTGTTCATGTTGGTCTGATTCACACCGCCGCTCTCCCTCTCTCTCCTCTGTTTTGAAGAACGACGATTATCACTGTCTCTTTGGTAGTGTTTTTCTGATCGCAACCTAAGCTTCCGCAATTATTATTTTTAGTTTGGATCCGATCGCGAGATGCGATAGATGCTGATCTGAATTTCAAATCTATTTGGTTTATTTGAGGTAATCGACTGCGATGGCTATCGGTAACGAGTCGAGTTCGAGTACGATCGGTTTCTTCGATTGGAACGAGTGAAGATGTTCAATCCTTCAACTCTGTTCATGACAATCCAAATCTGAAGATTACCTCACAGCTATTAGATGGCTTGAATTATGTTCGATGGGCACAGTCCGTGAAATTGTTTGTTGGTGGCCGTGGAGAGATAGGGTTTCTTCTTGACATAGAAAAAGAACTTGCAGAATAAGATCCAAAGTATGCAAAGTGGTTCTCGGATGATTCGATGGTTAGAACTTGGTTGATTAATTTTATGCAGTCGACGATCTCCGCTGGATACTTATTCACAAACAATGCACATCTGATTTGGGAATCACTTCGTAAGGTATATTCTCAGCGAGAGAATAATGCTAGGATATTTCAACTTTCCAATGAGATTAGGAATTTTAAACAGGGTACTCAGACTTTGGGGATGTATTATGCGAGACTTCGATCGAGTTGGGAAGAATTATCTCATTATGATAGTTTCATCGAGTGGCCAGCTAGTGCACCAAGCTAGTGCACCAAGTGAAAAGGTTCATATTTCACTTACGGCAGCAGAGATTTATGCAAAGATTATGGAAAAGACTCGGGTGTTTCAATTTCTTGCGGGGCTCAATCCCGACTTTGAATATGCACGAGTTCATCTACTTGACAGGACTCCTTTCCCAATTCTTGAAGAGGCACACACATATTGTCTCTCCGATCAGAGTCGTCGGTCACCTCTGCCTCATATCTTCGAGATCCCTTCAGAGACTTCTGCTATGGCTATTCGTTATGCTTATCCGGTACCAACGTCAGTCCCTTCACAAACTTTACATACATCATCACCTAGCCTTTCTCCGTTACCAACGGCTTCCGGTAACTCTCGCCCCTCGGGAAAAAAGTGTGATTATTGTGGTAAGTAGGGACATCTAAAGACAACTTGTCATGTTCTGCACGGTCGTTATGCTGGTTATCAACCCCGCCCAACTCAGTCCTCAGCACACTTATCTGCCGACTCTAGTGTGCCAAATTCTTCGGCCTTTAGTGCTCTCTCTCAGGATAAAATCAGCAAGTTCTGACAACTCTCTATGTCTTCCACACCGGCAGCTTCTCATGCAGGTAACTTTGCATCTGCAAATAGTGTTTTTGCATCTCCAACTTCGCCTTGGATTGTTGACTCGGGTGCAACCAATAATATGACTGGTATGTATTTTCTTTTCCAGTCTTATGCTTCTAGTTCATGGCGATGGATTGTTCGTCTTGCCAATGGAACTGAGACTCCTATTGCAGAGAAGGGTTGTATCTCGATTACAGATTCCTTTTCTTTACCTGATGTCCTTCATGTCCCTCAGTTGGATACTAATCTTCTTTTTGTTAGTAAAATTACTATAAAAAAAACTGCAGTATAACCTTTTTTCCTGATTATGTTATTTTTTAGGATCTGGTGTCACGGAAGATGATTGGCAGTGGACGTGAAGAGGGTGGTCTTTATTTCCTAGATAGACATGTCTCTTATATTTCTCCTCAAGCTCTCCAGTTAAAATCTATGTCTAGTAGTGAAAATATAAAGCGGGTGCTACGTTGGCATCACCGCTTAGGTCATATTTCCTTTGAGTATCTACGTTATTTGTTTCCGTCTTTCTTTTCTAAAGTATCCATGTCTTGTGAGACGTGTGAACTAGCTAAACATCGTTGTAGCACGTATCCGTTGAGTATTAATAAAACTTCTTGTTTTTATATTGTGCATTCGGATATTTGGGGTCCTGCTCCAGTTACATCCAGTTTAGGATTTCGTTATTTTGTGTTGTTCATTGACGATTTTTCAAGGTGTACTTGGGTTTATTTGATAAAATTCAAAGATGAGGTATCCTCTATTTTCCAAACATTCACCGCAATGGTTCGTACTCAGTTTGGGAAAACTATTAAAGTTTTTCAGTCCGACCAAGGTGGAGACTTTATGTCCCAAGGTCTCCGCAAATTCTGCAATGTAATGGCATTGAGCATCAAACCTCTAATACGAAAACTCCGCAACAAAATGGTAAATCGGAAAGGAAAAAATGTCGTATTCTTGATCTTGCTCGTGTTATGTCAATTGGCATGAATGTTCCCTCGTGTTTTTGGTCTGACACTGTTCTTACGGCGGTGTTTCTTATCAACCGGTCTCCGTCTCGAATTCTTGGTTTTCGCACCCCGTATTCTATTATTTATCTTGACCGTTCTGTTTTTCAGATTCTACCTCGTGTTTTTGGGTGCGTATGTTTCGTCCAAGTCACTGGGTCAGCCTCTAAACTAGATCCGCGTGCCTTGAAATATGTATTCCTGGGTTACTCTCATTCTCAGAAGGGTTATAGGTGCTTCCATCCCTCATCCCGTCATTATTTCACCTCTATAGACGTTACTTTCTTTGAACATGCTCCGTTCTTTACGGGCGGTTTTCTCTCTCAGGGGGAGTGTTTTCCAGTTCGTCCTCTTCCTTTAGAAGATTTATCTTCTCCTCCTTCAGATCCACTTCCGTTGAGTGTTCCGTGTGAGTCTGCGATCCCACCTTTAGTTTCACCTTCAGTTTCACGTCCTTTACAGGTTTATACTCGACGACATTCAGGACGTCAGCCTCCTACACCAGACTGCCAAGCATCCTCTGTAGCTCTAGGTCTGCCACCTGCCATCGATTCACCTTTATCAGGTATTGAGCATTCTCCTACCGCTTCTATACCAGTTACTACTGATGATGATTCACCTTTATCTCATAGTGATGATGATAGACCGATTGCTATTCGGAAAGAGAAGCGTAATGCAGGGAAGCCTGATAGATATTCAGATGCAGCGATTTATTCTATCCTTGATTATACTTCAAATCATCGTTTATCTCCTACTTATAAAGCTTTTCTAGCTTCTCTCTCTTTGGTTGATATACCACATACAGTGGCAGATGTGTTAGCCAAACCTCATTGGAAGGCTGCGATGTTGGAAGAATTACATGCATTGGAGATCAATAATACCTCATCATTGGTTACCCTCCCGCCTGGACGTACATCAGTCGGATGCAAATGGGTGTTTACGGTTAAAGAAAATACACATGGAACGGTAATCAGGTACAAGGCTCGGTTAGTTGCCAAAGGGTATGCACAGATACATGGTGTTGATTATCAGGAGACGTTTGCTCTTGTGGCCAAGATGAATACTATTCGAGTCATCTTTTCTATTGCTGCGTCAAAATCTTGGCCCCTTTTTTAGATAGATGTGAAGAATGCCTTTCTGAATGGAATATTGCAGGAAGAGGTCTATATGTCTCCACCTCCAGGTTTTCGTCCCGCTTCTGCTTCTGGTTTGGTATGTAAGCTAAAAAAGTCTATATATGGGCTTAAGCAGTCTCCTCGTACTTGGACTGGTACATTTGGTACCGCTATGATTGACTTTGGTTATGTTCCAAGTAGTGCTGACCATTCTTTGTTTCTTCGACATTCTCGTAGGAAGATTGTTGTATTGCTTGCCTATGTTGACGATATTATTATTACAGAAGATGATATTCAGGGTATTAGTGACCTTAAATCTTACCTTTGTACCCGCTTTCAGGTGAAGGATCTCGGTCCCTTGCATTATTTCCTTGGGATTGAAGTTGCACGTTCTAGTTCCGGTATTTTCATCTCTCAGAGAAAGTACATTCTTGATCTTCTCGACAGCTTGCGTGTCGTCCTGCTGATACACCTCTAGAACTGAATCATCGCCTGGCAGACTTTGAGGGGGAGTTATTGGGGGACATTGGGCAGTACCAGCGGCTTCTTGGGAAGCTCCTCTATCTTTCTCTTACCCATCCTGATATTGCATGTGGTTGGAGTTCTTAGTCAGTTTATGCACAAGCCGCGTCATCCCCATCTCCAGGCACCTATTCATGTTCTTCGGTATCTCAAGGGGTGTCCTGGTCGTAGCGTTTTATTTCGAGATCATGGTCATTCTCGAGTCGAAGTTTGGACTGATGCTGACTATGCAGGTTCATTATCCGATCGTCGCTCCATTTCTGGGTATTGTACCACTATTGGTGGTAATTTGGTTACATGGCGGAGTAAGAAACAAGATGTTGTTTCCAGGTCCAGTGCAGAAGCCGAGTATAGGACCATGGCTCAAGGTGTTTGTGAGTTAATATGGCTTAAGCGTCTTCTACAAGAGCTTCGGATATCGATCTCTCTTCCTATGATGCTTTATTGCGACATCAAATCTGCTATTAGCATTTTGGCTAATCCGGTGCAACATGATCGTACCAGGCATATTGAAGTTGATCGGTACTTTCTGCATGAGAAGCTTAAATCTGGACAGATTCAGACTCTCTATGTTTCTACTTCGCAGCATCTTGTAGATTTTCTCACGAAGGCCGTTAGTAGCAGATTATTATTAGATGTTTTGTCCAAGCTGGGCATGTGCGATATTCATGCTCCAGCTTGAGGGGGAGTATTAGCAAGGCTATTTTATGTTATTTTAGTCCCACATTGGTTATTCATAGAAGTAGTTTACTATCTCTCTCCTATATATAGAAGGTATGATGTAACCTAAATAATCAATTCAATAATAATATTTTTCTCTCTCTAATCTATTTTTACAGTTACTGGTACGAGTGCTGACGTTTATACAAAATCTAGATTTATTACTTTATTTAGTCTACTAAGATGGCCTAGGCACGGCTTCTATTTATGCTTTTCACCTAGACCAGTTTTGATTTTGACAAGTCAAAGCAAAATGTATGTACATGAAAAAACCATTGCTCCCCATAAGTGACGGGTGGGTATTTGAACAGAGTCTAGAGGCAAGAACCATGGAGATAATCTTGTAAGTGGTTGATATTTCAAACCATAGTCAGCTACTTAGCTTACAGAATCTTAGGAGTAGCTTAATAAGATAAAAAGGTGCCATTGGACCAACTACCATCTCCTCATCATTTCCCACCTAGCCCCTAGAGATAGAATGTATTGTTATCACCCTCTTCAAGAGGGCTTAATCAAGTATAGACTACGTATACAAAGAAGACATACTAAGCAACCTCTCCTGTACGTTGTACCTTATTTTTCCGAAGATTGAGAAGATGGTATGTGTGACCAACATAGAAGGCTTGGACGAAACTCTTGGTTCCGCAAACCATCGTGATGGGACACCTTTAATAACAATGGTGTCTGGTTGCTGCTTCCCACCCCTTGAAGAATACCCTGCCGAAAAAAAGAAAAACTCTATTGTTCAAGCCATGGTACACGCAACATAACTATTAGCAGCTTCAAGTATCATTTGATACTTCTGATACATAAGTAGACATCTAATTTTCAGTTTTAATATCTATATGAAAGCAAGAAATTAAACAAAATCAGACTCCACATCTGTAACTGTAGCAGTAGTCCATATTATGCAATAAATTAGGCTACTTATATCAAATCAAACTTGAAATACGTCTATCGAGGCAAAGAAAAAACGTGAATGTAGGCTCTAGATGAAGTTTGAGCCTTCCAGCAATGATGAGAGAATATTCATCCCAACAAATACCTTTTTTGGTCATTTTAAAATATTGTAGAGGACAATATAGTCAGATCATTCCCAATTTGAAACCACAAGAACTACCCTACAGAAATGTAAAATTGATGGTGGAATGTGGGAATTTAAAAGACCAGAAGATCACAAGCAGTATCATATAGTTAGGACTCCCCGCCTAACTATCCCCCAACACCACATACCCTTTCTCTATGACGTTTGCATTCAACATCTCAATCTCTCTCCCACTCTCACTCACACATCTCTTCCCCACACTCAGATCTTGATAAAATCCCATAAGAATTTTGCTTTTCCCTCCCGACGGTTTTCTATCAAATCGATTTTTTTTAGAATCAATGACAACATTTCTCTCAATCGTACAGATTTTGCTCTCCATCTTTATTGCTCATCAATTTTCTCCATTAAACCAATGATTAAAATTTACATCATATCCATCAAACGTGGGTTTCCTTGAACAAATTAATCTACAATTGTTTTTTTCAGTTTGGCAGAATTTTTGAAGACGTTAGCAGGTATAGTTGAGTGGAACTTTATCACATTTGTCTACATTTAATGATAGTTGGCCTTTCTATTAGGAATTTTTAATTTTTTTTTAGAGCTTTCTCATGGATTTTGCTTTTGTGTTTTTGAAGGAAAATAGATATTAATGAGTCTAGGTTCCTACAAAATTAACCCCTATTATTAATGTCCTTAATGTCCTCTGACCAGATGGTTGATTGGGTAATATATAGTATAAGTAATATGTAAATTTAAATTCCTAACATGGTTTTGCTTATAAAAGAAAAGTAAGAGAAATTTAAAGAGGAATAGAAACTCAAAAAATTTCAAAGTATTTGTAAGATGGGAAAATCACTTGGTTGTATTTGGTATGCGGACAAGCTTAGTTTTACAGTTTTGCATAGGATGATACTTCTATTGTCGAGTTAGATGGTTAAGTCTAACGTGATATTTATGATGATAAGTAAGAGACGAAAGAGGAGGAAGAAGTAGAGGATTTGGAGATGGAAAAATTAACGGAGGAGATAGCGATAATGCTGATGAAAATTAAGAGGGATTGGGTGAAGAGATAATTGAGTTCTTGAGTTACAAAGACTTGACCAGGGAATTTCACAGACTTGCCCTGGAAGTTCCTCTTATCTCTTCTAGGCTCCGGTCTAGAGATTGACAACAACATATAGAAAGAATGAGCTCTAAAATTGGGAATTGGCATAATAGATTCCTTTTTGGAGGAGGAAGGCTCCAGTTGGTTCAGGTTGGTCTTCAAAATATCTTAGTCTATTTGATGGGCATATGGAAGCTACCTCAATATGTTCTTGACAAGATTGACAAGAAGCTAGGGTTTGACAACTCAATCAATAATAATCACTCAAGAATTAAATTCTCTCGTTTATTTCATCTTCAAAAAATAGTTATTTAGTAAAGAGAAAATCCTAAAGTTTTATAAGGAGATGTCTCTCAGACATGCTTTCAGAATTTCTGCTCAAGAAGATAACTCTTCGGTTATATGGATCAATAACAACTTGTACAGAAAAAGGAATTTCTAGACAACTAAGACCCCACTCATTGTTCTTGGTCATCAAAGAATATCCTCCTAAATCAAGATTGGCAGCTAGAGATATGGTTCTTCATCTCATTGGTGATGGTAAGAAGACCTCATTCTGGAAGGAAAGTAGTATTCTCATGGACCAGTTTAGGCAAAGCTAAGGTATGACTCATTTCTTTACTTGAATGCTCCTGTTTGCAAGTTTGTGAAAGACTAAAAAAAGGAAATACCTCAGCATATAAGGAATTCTTTGGGAAAGGACCTGTTTGAGGAGATCAAGAAGATGGAAATTATGCCCAACTCCCTGATGAAGTTGTGTGGGCCCCCTCAGGAGATGGTAACCTCACTGACTCTTCTGCACACGAGTATTTGAGACCTAAGAGGAACATAGTGCCAAGGGAAAGTCTGTGTTTGAACAAGAATGCTGCTCTAGAAGTAAGCTCACTTGCTGGAAAACTCTAAAAAGACTTCTGTTGACTCAAGATAGATTGGTTCAAAGGAAGGTGCTACCTGATTCTTATTGCCCAATTTTTGGTTATGCTGGAGAAAGTGTTGAGCATTTCTTCATGCAGTGTGTGGTTTACAATGATATTTGGACTTCAATTCTCATGGTAAGCAATTTTTACAGGTCTACTAGGGACTATTGAAGTGAAGTAATTGGTTAAGTAGATTAAACAAAGAAGTGAAGTAATTGGTTAAGTAGATTAAACAAAGAAGTGAAGAAACAAATCCTTTGGGTTGCTTTAATGCTATGATATATCACATCAAGCACTTCAGGAATGAGAGTGTCTTTAGGGACAAAAAACTGAAACCTTAAATCTGTGAAAACTACCACCATTATGGAGACAATGAGGCTACTTTTAGTGTGAGTAGTCTCTTGACATCCCCAACAACATTTTATGCGGGGTTTGGGAATTCGGACTTAAGTTCAAGGAGAAAATATGAAAGCATTATTTGTCGATTCCACCTCCCGCAACAAGTCTTCTTAATACTGATGGCTCACTCTCAAACTATGGAGGATATGGTGGGGTTTATTAGAGAGCACAGAGATGAATGTATTGTTGCTTATGCTAGTAAAGAGAAGCCTATATCAGTTACATACCATCTCATAAAGGCCATTTGCAGAGGACGGAGTATTGCCCTTGATCAAGGTACTACCAAGATAATTGTCAACACTGACTCAGCTCGGATGTTTAGCTATGTTAAGCACAAGGCTTAAAGAGGCGGAGGCGGAGGCGGAGGAGATCATGCCTTAGAGAGGCAAACGCGGTGTGAGATGTAAGCCTCACTTTTTTGCTTAAATTCTAATGAACAAAATCCAAATTAATCATACAAAATCATAATAAATAGGCACACTCTATATAATTAAACACACGTGCAAATCATGAATATCGATCATTGGATCCTAAGAATTACCTTAGCCAGCATTATCATGACTTCTTCCTGACTGTTCAAGTCATCAAGGCTAAGAAGCCACCAAAATTAGGATAAGAAGCTAGGAGAACCGGATGGAACTCGATTTCGTTGAGAATTGAGATCACAATCTTATTATAAGTGAAAGAGAAAAGCTAAGCTCAAATAATAAAACTTAATCTCTAAGAGAAAACCCTAAAAGCAAGACCCAAATGGTGGTTTTTAGTGATATCAAAGACCCTTGGGGTCTTTTTGGGAAGAAAATAGAGAGTAAAAGAAACGATGAAGAAAAAGATAACCTTTCTTTCGCCTGTGTACGCCTTCAACATGCGCCAAAAGTGTGCCTTCAATATGCCTCCAATAGCCTTAAATGATACAAGGCTATATCTGCATTAAGCCTCATAATTGGATGTAAGGCTAAAGACTCAGTTCGGAACACCTCAAAATGGTGTGAGAAAGGCCTTATTCGGCCCCAGCGTGTATTTTCTAATCTATGATTAATCATATGCTAAACCACCCCCTTGGAGATGCGGAGGCATGTTGAAGACTATCAAAACTATAATTGGAAGATTCGAAGAGTTTTTTATCTATCATGCATTCCATGAGTGCAACCAAGGAGCAGAATTCCTATCCACGTAGAAGGGAAAGTGCATTTTCCCCTAGCACCCTTCCACCCGATGTAACATGGGCTTTCCATATTCTTTAAAAAAATTGTGTCCTAACGTGTCGGACACTCCAATGGGTTTTTGTTTGCTTATTTCATCAACTTTTTTACATAACTTTTAGAAATTTTCCATTTCTTAGGCATGTTATTCAACCTTACAAACTACTATCATTGTTGTATGTTTATTATCATTTGTAAATTAAGCCATGAGTAATATCATAATGTATAATATCATAATGCATCCACATATGATAAGACACAATACAAGAAATGTGAAGAAAGATACTACCATTTTAGGTATAAGGCCGTGTTTGTGTTTTCACTTATTTTGAAGTCATTGTGTCCGCGTTTTCAGTTACTTTGAAGCCGTCATGTCCAACACCTTGTACCCAGGGGCGGAGGCAGGATTTCATGTTTGGGGGGTGAAGGTAATGTAATGAATTATTTTAAGGTATCCGGGGGGTTTGCCCAAAAACAATTTGGGCATTTAACGGTATTTTAAGCATAAAAGTCAATCAAATATAGCATTATATTTGACTAGCAAATTATCCGAATTCACTTCTCTCGTAAAAAAAAATCTAAACTTTTTGCGACGTAAGGTGAAAAAAACATCAAAATAAGGTTATAATTTGATGATATCAAGAATTGAACCTTAGACTTTTGTATTAAGAGCTCCACACTTTATTGATTGAGCTAACTTTCTTTGATGTCAGTGGGACAAAGAAAAATGCACATACTTTATTTTTCTTTCTTTAAGACTACCTATATATATATATATATATAGGCATTTTTTAGGCGAACCCCCACCCCCCTAAATCCACCCCTCTTGTACCCATGTCCGACACCGACACGCGTACCCGTGTCAATGTTCCTTAGCTCCACTAAACCTTTGTATTGTATGCTAGGGACATTTTGTATGTTAGGAGATAGAATTTTGTTTCTTGCTTCTAATGTTGATGGTCTCTGGCTTGTGGAACTCTCATAACCTTGTGTATTATTTTTTAGTCTAGTTCATAAAACAAGGGTTCTGCTTTCAACCCCAACTTACATTGCCAAAATAAAGATGATTAAGTTCCACATAATATGTTAATTTTTAGAGCAAAGAATCGCTATGGATTAAAGCTCTAATTAATAGGCTCCATCATAAAGTTTTTTTTTCCCCGAAGTAATGTGTGATTCTTACAATGCTTTATTTGTAGGGATGGCAATGGGGCGGGGGAGCTCATACCATCCCCGCCTCAAAACCCATTTAAATTAAACGGGGATCCCCGAATCCGCCTCACCTTACAAAACTTAATCCCAGACCCGCCCCATTTAACTAATGAAACATTTTTTTACAAAAAAAAAAAAAATGAACCAAGCAACAGAACTACAACTTAAAAAATGTTCTCTTCTCCATGGATCAAAACTCAAAACCAAGCAAAAATAACAAAATTCAACTATAGCTACAACAATTAACAATAACAACAACTAGAGCAACAACTACAAACTACAAACTACAACTCATACACGAGAGCGAGAGAGATGAATCGAGATTCCTCAATTGTTAGTTCCTTAATCATAATTGTCATTGAGGATAAGAGCATAATCTATTTCGTTGGTTCATCAATCGATATTCTATTGTTTCGGGTTTGTAAATCTTTTCTTTCTCTGGTTTGGTGTGTTGAGATTCACTAAATTTGAGGAAAAGAAAATTGAGACAGGGATACACAAAGAGATGAATATGGTTTGTTTCAAGGGTACTATAGTAAAAATATTTGATGGGATATTAATTAGGGCGGGGCAGGGTGGGGCGGATAACGGATTTGTTATGACCAGTACCAAATCCACCCCCATCCCCGTCGGATTTTGGGCAGCTCTTACCATACCCACCCCCATACCCGGTAAACTCATCCCAAATTCGCCCCATTCAGGGTGGGGCGGGGAAAATTGCCATCCCTATTTATTTGATATATAGGGATTCAAGGAGAAGTGAAATGGGATACTAACCTTTTGAATTTGGGTTCTCAATTATTTCGGCATTGACTGGTTTCAAACCCATCTACATTTGTTACATTCTTATCTTTTGGAAATAATATCTAGAGTTATCCGACTAAAAGACTTTTATACAAGCCCATCTTAGTTGGGGGGGGGGGGAAAAAACATTGGTGGCTTATAGTGGTCCGAAGTTCATCAAATTAACAATAATCGCTTGGTGTAGGGTCTGTTATTGGAGAGATAGCGATTGGGGTGAAATCAATTTACTATAATGCACCAAAGCAATGAGAACATGTAAAAAGTTCAAGAAGTAGGGCATATGGCCTATATTTCTATCGGGAAACAATTAGTCGCTAAATGTGAGCCCTCGTAACTACAATTTGTTGGAAATACATACAATTAACTATGATCAATAACTTAACATGTAAAGGAGATTATACTAACATTTTCTCCTGCTCTCTGAAAATCACATGTTCTTGAGTGGAGTCTTCTCTTAGATTGGCTGCAGACCTCAATGGGATGGTTTTCTATGTTGTAGCCTCCAAGAGGACTTCCTCTCTATTTAATCTGATAGGGTTAGAGTGGTCTTCTCATTATACCCTCAAACCCTAATAAAGAGTAACACTAGGTCTCACTTACCTTAACTTGGAATAACAATTGGGCGCAGCCAATAACACATATACGACCTATTAACATATATGCTCGTGAACTGGAAGAATAGTGCCAGTATAGATGGAAAATCCAACAATCTCCCACCCAGCGCTAACTCAATTTTAAGAAAAATATTTTTACCCTGATTCACGATTTTTTATGAAAAGCGGATGGCCATCTTTTATTTTTTGAAAACCACCCATGATAATTTGTCGAAGGCAATGTTACATCGAACTTGACTGTCACTCTACGACTGCAAAGATGGTTAACACGGTTCACGAACAAATTTTGGTCAGGCCTTTGAGCACATGCCTAATTCATGTCGTGGACATCAGGCTAGCAACATCAATATCTTTCAAGTGTAATTTCTTTATTGGTGGAGTTTAGCATGTTAATGACAAATGTACACGTTAATGATGTGCTGGTACATTTCCATTAGTGTCCAACAACATGTGTTTACTAGACACATGTCATTTTAATACTTAGACAAACCGTCATGCGAAGACCATCGCTCATACTGAATGAAGGCCAAAAGATGTGGAGCCTACCTATATCCAGCCCAAGCAAACTTGAGAAACGTTTCAGTATTCTCTAGAGGCACTTGATACTTAGGCAACCGTAATGTGATGAAATCACTCGTATCTAAAACTTTATTACAATTGTATAATTTAAACTAAATATGTGCACATGTAATAACTGATCCAAATATAATAACAGCTAAATTATCAAAATCAAATCTGAATATCAACCAAAATAATAATCTGGAATAACTCCCACATGGATAAAAAATCCTAATGCAGTGACAGTAAATAAATTAATATAAATTAATTACTCCTACATAAAAGAGAGATCCTCAAAAAGACTTTAGCAATCCTATACGCGTAACGTGCCCCCTGAAGGCTGGTATCGGAAGTCCCTTAATAAGCGGGTCAGCAATCATCTCTAGTGTCGACAAATGAGGAATCTCGATAATTTGTTATTGTATTTTATCAATGACAGCGTAATACTTAATGTCAATAAACCTGTTATCCAGTCACATTGTCATTCTTAACATATTTAACGACTGCCTCATTGTCATAAAATACTCGCAATGGTCTAGAAATCGAATCAACAACCTTCAGCTCAGTAATAAACTGTTTGAGCCATACAGCCTGTCGGGAAGCCTCATAACAAGCCACATACTCTGCTTCCATAGTCGAGGAAGCTACAAGATACTGTTTGACACTTCTCCACAAGATAGCACCATGAGCAAACATAAAAACATAACGAGAAGTAAACTTCTTGTCATCTTTGTCCCCTGCAAAATCTGAGTCAGAGTAGCCCAAAAGCATGAGTCATTTGATCTCCTATAAACCAATTTGTGATTTTTAATCCTTTTCAAATAGCGAAGAACTTTCTTGGCTGCCTGGCAGTGAATAATAGAAGGGTTCTGTTGGTACCTTCCCAACATCCCAACAACAAAACTGATGTCGAGTTTCATACATATCATGCCATACATGAGACTACCAACAACTGAAGCATACTCCTTAGCGATGTCTGAAGAAACTGTCTCGTGCGGCATCGTCTTTTTGAAGATATCTCTCTTCACAATAGGGACTTCACCTGCTTTGCAATCCTGCATGCCATACCTCTTCAAAACTTTATCGATATACGCACTCTGAGATAATGCCAAGTATCCCTATGGTCCTGTCTCGCTCAATCTTGATGCCAAGAACATAATTGGCATCTCCCATATCCTTCATATTAAAATACTGAGATAAGAAGGCTTTCGCCTCCTGAATAAACCAGTCGTCACTGCTAGCGAGTAAAATATCGTCGACGTACAAAACCATAAATATAAAACGTCTCCCACTCTGTTTGACGTATATACGACGATCCATTTTGCACTCAACAAAACTGTGGTTTGAAACCACCTCATGAAATTATAGGTACCACTGCCTAGACGCCTGCTTGAGACCGTAGATAAAGCGATTAAACTTGCAAAATAGTCAAACCTTCCCTTCGGTCTCAAAACCTTCGGGTTGGTGCATATAAATCTCCTTGTTGAGACGTCCATTAAGAAAAGTTGCCTTGACGTCCATCTGATGAAGCTCCAAGTCAAAATGCACCGTAAGAGCCAAAATATTCTGTAGTGAATCCTTCTTCGAAACTAGTGAGAATATCTCATCAAAGTCAATTCCCAGACGTTGCTTGAAACCCTTCGCAATAAGTCTCGCTTTGAAACACTCAACCGTGATTTTTTGGCCTTAAAAATCCATTTGCATTCAACTGCCTTAGATCCTTCAGGTAAAGATGTCAACTCCTACACAGAGTTATGAGACTTAGAATTCATCTCCTCTGTCATGGCATTACGCCACTGATCTGCAAAACTACTAGCCATAACCGTACTGAAAGATATTGGATCTTCGAAATCAAACAAATCCCCTTCAACTGAATAAAGATGGTAATCTGAAGAAATAGTTGAACGCCTCTCTCTAGAGGATCTCCGAGTAGGAGCAAGAGGCTGAACTAGAGGTGAAATAACAAGAAGCTGAATGGGAGCATGGAGGAAAAAACTGAGTGAGAACCAGTGTTATGACGAAGATTGGAACTGGGTATGGAACCATACTCGTCACAATGTTAATATCAGATAAACGTGGAAGCATAGCAGCACTAATCGAAATAACAGTTGGACTCCAAGTTTCAGAACACTCCTCAAAGACCTCTCTATGAATAATACTAGTAAAGAGATCTCCTTCCTCTATGAAATAAGCATGAGCACACTCAACAATCTCCAGGGGTCGAGAAGGACAATAAAACCTGAATCCTTTCAATCTTTTTGGGAAACCAACGAAGAAACAGCTAACAGTCCTTGAATCTAACTTTCCGATATTCGGGTTAAACAGGTTTGCCTCTGCAGGACAACCCCAAACACGTAAGTGATTAAGACTAGGATTTCTCCTAGTCCAAAGATGATAAGAATTAACAGAAACAGAACGAGAAGGAACTCGATTCTGAATATAGACTGAATAACGCAAGCACTCTCCCCACAAATTCACAGGTAAATCAGTATGACATAACATGCCACGAAGCATGTTCTGATAAATTTAATTACGGCGTTCACAAACACCATTCTACTCTGGTGATCCAGGTGTAGTGTACTGGGCTACAATACCCTGATCCTTTAAATACTAATAGAATGGTCCCGAATGTTGACCGTATTGATCGATCTTACCATAATACTCGCCCCCTTGATCTGACCGGACAACCTTGATATTTTGATTTAACTGTTTCTCAACCTCTAACTGGAAAGTCTTGAATACATCAAGTGATTCAGACTTCTGATAGATGAGGAAAATGTAGGTATAACGAGAGAAATCATCAATGAAAGTGATAAAATATCGATGACCACAATATCTGTATAAATCAGCGGTAAAAGGTCAGTGTTACAAGTAGATTCAAATTTCCTGATCTTGGTCAATTTTCCACGAATGCAATCGACGGAAGTCTGAAAATCAGAGAAGTCTAAAACCCCAAGAACCCCAGCTCGAATCATAATCTCTAACCTCTTTCTAGAAATATGTTCTAGTCGTTTGTGTCATAACATCGAAGATTGCTCAGAAACTCTAAAATGTTAAAAAGTAGATGAAATGTTAGCCTCGGTAAATAAACATAACAGAGATGTCTCAAATGAATGATCAAAAGATAGATGATATAACCCATCAACTAGTAGACCAAAACCAATAATGGAATCATGCTAAATAATGTCAAAACCACCATGTCTAAAATAAATAAAAAATAGCTGAAAGAGTGCAACCAAGAATTTGAAACTAGAGATCGTCTCATCGAAGGAACATAAAAGGTGTCTGCCAAATCTAAAGTAATACCCGTGTCTAAAATCAAGCGAAAAGTGTTAGCGAACTCAATAGGAAGGCTTATAACATCTCCTGAGAAAACTTGATCCTCAGGCCTTGCCGGCCGCGTGCTGATGAACCCCTGTGGAGAATTCGAAATGTGAATAGTTGCCCCAGAATCTAACCACCAAGAGTTGGTGGGAACATCAACCAAATTGGATTCAAAACAAACATAAACGTGCGAGCGCACATTTCCACTACCGTCATACTTCAGCGATAAAAGCTGAGATAAGTTATTGTATTGCCTTCCGTTGACGGAACCCTCGAACTGTTTCTTAATGACATCTAACAGTTCCTTTGTGTTACCTTTCCGGCTGGAGTAGTTAGAGTCCATCAAGGTTTCAATATTAATCAATTAGTTTTGGATCATAGGGTCTATAACTGTATGAACCAAAGACTTATTTGAGGACGTGCAAAAATTAAATATTATGCGCGTTTAACTTGATCTATAAAAGATCTATAACTTGATGTTTTTAATCTCGATCCTACCTAGAGTGGGGTTAGGATGGTCGAGTCAGAGTGTATGTAATATTTATGGCATTAATTTTTCACTCTGCGGGCACAGCTATGTATCATCGAATCCCTCCTTTGGGTGGTGATTTGACATACATTGCCCCCTAGTTGGTGATCACTCACGCTCAAGACTAAACTAGCCACTTATAGGACTCGAGACACTTCCTTACCTTTGGACCGAGGGTTATCCTCATCTCCCTATACCGTGTAGCCTATTTTGACCCACTAATTAATTAGAAGTTTCTTAGCCTCCTTTGGGTGGTCTAATTATTTCAAATTCAATTAATGCAAAATAGTCTTAATGAGAGTTTACAAAACAATCTTAAAATGATGAGAAACGTTCAACTCCATGGACAAAACTCCTTTGGGTGTATTTGCCCATTTTATATCCCGCCTTCTTAACGACTGCTTGATCTCATTTAAACCCCATTGGAGATCCTTGGGCATCAACGCCCTATATCCATTAATGATATATATATAGTTAATGCCATATAGTATTAATTGTAATCCCTAAACAGGGTCGACATATATAATTTCTACATTTCGCGACAACCGCAAAAACGTCCTTTTAAAAAACAAGTATCCTCAACACCATTTACAGATAAAAACAACTGAATGAGCCAGGGTCTCAATCACAACATCAGGAAAAACCAAACCCCTCTATAGAAAACGGTAACCAACACAAGCGAAAAACCAAGTACACCTCTATTCAAATCAGATTTCATAAAACCCAATCTCTTCGCAAATCGGATTTTTTAAACCCAGCAATCAAATAGCGAAGAACCAACGCCGACAACAAAAATTTGATGTTGAAAACAATTCGAGTACACCTCTTTTCAAATCAGATTTCAGAAAACCCCAACTCTCCTCGAATCAAATTACAGAAAACCCAATCACCTCTAAAACCCTAAAGTTGTATTTCCCCAAAATCAATACATCAAAATCAGATTTCAGAAAACCCTTCATTGTGATGCTTGAAAAAACTGAAATCAAAACAAAACAAAAAAACTTTGCAATCACAGCAGGGAACAAGCAGATTTCAGAGATCGCTGCAATCCGGATCTATTATCAGATTCTTGTAGGAAACAAGTGTGGGGGCAAATCTGATTTGGGGGATCAAATCCAATTGCACCGAAGAGATCAAATCTCTTTTACACTTAAGAGATCAAAATTGTTTTACACCGAAGAGATCAAAATTGTTTTTACACCAAAGAGATCAAAACTGTTTTTTTTTTTTAACTAGTGAACAGATGTCATAATTACTCGATGAGAGACTCGGGTCTTTGTACTAAACAGGTGTTGATGTTGAAAATAAAAAACCATTAAAGTAGAGAAAACAACCTCTGACAATAATTTTCAAATTCGTTTCTTTCTCGCTTTACAACAATAATTAATCATAGTATTTTGTATCCTAGCTCTGACACCAATTGTTAGAAATACATACAATTAACTATGATCAATAACTTATCATATAAAGGAGATTATACTAACCTCTTCTCCTGCTCTCTGAAAATCACTTGCTCTTGAGTGGAGTCTTCCCTTCTTCCCTTGGATTGGCTGCAGACCTCAATAAAATGGTTTTATGTGTTGTAGCTTCCAAGAGGGACTTTCTCTCTATTTAATAGGGTTAGAGTGGTCTTCCCATTATACCATCAAACCATAATAAAGAGTAATACTAGGTCTCACCTACCTTAACTTGATGTAACAATTGGGCACAACCAATAGCACATATACGACCTATTAACATATGTGCTCGTGAACCGGAAGAGTAGTGCCGGTATAGATAGAAAATCCAACACAATTGACTTGCTACCTTAAATCAAGATTATTTTTTTATCAAATACTAATGTTCATAAGTCCTCATACTTGTTATTACTTATTGTTCTCCATGCATTTTGGATGCATCATGTATGTATCGACAATAACGATATAAATGTAGTGCCTAAGGCTAAGGGGTGTCGACGCATTAATTGTACCGCTCAACCATGATAGTACGATACATTATATAAGAAATTTGATATAAACCACATTGCATAAATTTGATTAGTTCAACCTATCAGACCTGTTCAATCCACCAAATTCACAATAAACATGAAGGGAAAAAAATGAATTTACTCACCACGATTTCCGAACGCATAAAACTCTTCCCACGACTTCTTCAGCCCATCGAAATCGTCGTTAGCATTAAGAACCGCGTTAAGCCTAAACTTCACCCCCTCCAAATTCAAATTAATCCCATCCACCTTCTCCACAAACCCCTTCCTCCACTCCAAGAACCTCTTCTCAACTACTCCCACCTCCTCCTCATCGCCGCCAACAACCAACATATCCCTCTTAGTCTTCTCATTAAGAAACTCCAAATCTCGAATGTAGAGAGTCCCGGTGGCAACGGGTTCATCGCGCTTGCGTTTCTTGAGGTCTTTGTAAGTGTGGATGTTGATGTCGTCTTCGGGGATAGTGTGAGAGATTGAGAGAGAGGTTTTGTTTTTGAGGAAATTGATTAGGGAATGTTTGAATTGCCATTCATCGAAGGGTTTTACAGAGAGATCGGATCGGTGAATTGTGAGGAGGAGAGAGATACGAGGGATGAGTGAGAGATCGTTTGAGATTTCTAGGGTTTGGGTTGGCGGGAGAGAGTTGAAGCTCATTTTCTTCTTCTTTTCTTTCTCAGAAGACTCCCGCTAGTTTGGTTACTAAGCTTTGTTTTTGTTTGGGTTGGAGTGAGGAATCTGTAATTGGGAGCTAACTTCGGGTGGTGCAAACTCAACAAAAACCCCTTTCAACAGTGCCTCTCATAGTGTATTTTTGCTGTTTTTGGTGTTGTCCCAATGGGAAGGTGACATGTGGATAGTACGAGTTGTCAAAAATTTTAATGCAACCTCACTCTGCCCGAGACTTTTTTGGGGCAGCTACCGGTCCCACCGAATAAATTTAATTGAAGACAAGACTCTTGTTTGTAGAGTACTCATCTATTTTCTTTTCTCTTCTTCTCTCTCCTCTTGGTCGAGTACTCCTCTTCATTTTTCTTTTCTTTTCTCTTCTTCTCTCTTCTCTTCTTTATGACAAGAACCAAACTTTATTGCTCAAAATGACCCAGAAACCATATATCTGGGGGAAGGTGTTTTGAACTGTTTAATGAAATGCGGAGTCTGGGTGTTGGGTTTGATCGTTCAACGCTTGTTAGTGTGGCAAATTGTTTGTGTTCATTAGAGCATTTTTATCTATTGCATTGTCTTGCGATTAAGTTCGGGTTAGTTATTGATGTCAAGGTTGTGACTGCATTAGTGAAAGTCTACTCGGATCTTGGAGGGGATGTTCATGAGTGTTACAAGCTCTTTTTATAAATAAGTGGAAGTCAAGATGTTGTATCATGGACCGGGATTATTACGGTATTTGCTGAAAGGGAGCTGGAAGAAGCATTGCTTCTCTTCTCCAAGTTTTCTCGGGAATGCTTAGATGATCCAGACCGTTATATCTTCTCAAGTGTTATCAAAGCATGCGCAGGCCTTGCAACTGAACGACACTGCTCTACTGTCCATGCTCAAGTCATGAAGTATGGGTTTGAGAACGACACAATTCTTGACAATGCCCTCATACATGCTTATTCTCGTTGTGGGTCCGTTGAACTTTCAATGGAGGTTTGAGCTCAAATCATTTAGCAATTCTTAAAAGATACAAATAGCCTTGGTTATTGGTTTATTCATTTCATTATACATGTTCAGCGTACATGTTATTTTTGGAGAACTTTTTTAAAATGTTTAATTCCACTATGTACTTGGTAGTTATGTGGTTTTTTTAACATTGTCGTAGGTTTTTTATTTTATGAAGGTTCGTAAAATGTATCTTGGAACCCGATGTTCAAGGCCTATGCCGTGCATGGTCGAGGAAGAGAGGCATTGCATCTTTCCATATAAATGGACATCCAACCCGATGTCGCCACCTTTGTAGCCCTACTCTTAGCGTGTAGCCATGCCGGACCTGTAGAAGAGGGATCAAAGGTTGTGCACCGTTATAGTTTGTGTCTATTACAGCTCTTTGATCTTCCATCTTCAACGCAGAAAGTGTATATACCATCCGCCGATATCCCAACCTAGTTGTTAATGCCATAATGTTTCTTCCAAGGCGATTATTATATGAGGGAAAAGTATGTAATTGTGGAAGCAACTATACATTTTGATTTCAAGCACATTGATGGTGGTAGTGTGGGGACCAAGAGGAGAGAAGAAGATAAAAGAAAAGAAAAGAGGAGTACTCCACAAACAAGAGTCTTGTCTTCAATTAAATTTATTCGGTGGGACCGGTAGCTACCTCAAAAAAGTCTCGGGCAGAGAGAGGTTGCATTAAAAAATTTGACAACTCGTACCATCCACATGTCACCTTCCCATTGGGGCAACACCAAAAACAACAAAAAATGAAAACAACAAAAATGCACTCTGCCTCTCATCTGTTATATCATGAGACATCTTTTAATATATTTTTTTTTTTGGAAAATGAGACATCTTTTAATCAACCTTTTTAAGCCCACAACCCCACACATCTCTCTTTCTCTCTCCCACTCTCTCATGGTTCAATCCCATCCTACAAGTTTTTTAAATTATCAAAAAAAAATCAAATCACTACCCTCCAACCCATCTCCTATTAGTCATCTTCTAGGGTTTCGATTCGCTTTATCGCTGCACCGAGAACACAAGGGGAATGATATTTACAATTATGGTGAAGAATGTCATTGAGAACTAGATCTGAAATTGAGACTTGAAGTTGCACAAGGTTGTTGTAGAATAAAATTGCAGGTATTGAAGTGATTTTATTCAACTGTAAACTCAGTGATTACAACTAAGGAACTCAGCCCATTATATAGAAACTGAGTATAACAAGTTCTCTAAAATGAGGCAACTAATCCCACTTCAGTAGCCACTATTACCACCATTAACTAGACTTAATTGTTGAACAACAAACATGAACTGTCCTATTCTCCAGGGAGATTTATTCAAACACATGACCTAGTTCTAACATCCTCCCTTAAACTGGATATGCTAATACCAGTTTAGGAGCGACCCTAGTCTGATTTCTCCGATGGTATGTCCTTTTGACACAGGTTATGCCGAATCT
Organism: Kingdonia uniflora; assembly: GCA_014058105.1. NCBI lineage: Eukaryota > Viridiplantae > Streptophyta > Magnoliopsida > Ranunculales > Circaeasteraceae > Kingdonia > Kingdonia uniflora. The sequence continues at coordinate 474,801 of JACGCM010002535.1, forward strand.
TCTGAGTAACTCCTAACTTGTAATAAACATACTCCAAGGAGCTCTCGAGGCTTTTCAAACGCATCTATCTTGAGTGGTTTTGTAAATATATCTGCAATTTGATCTTCACTCCTGCAATGAAAGAGATTAATCATACCATCCTTCACGAGATTTCTTATGAAGTGGTACCGAACATCAATGTGTTTGGTTTGCCCATGGTAAATTGGATTCTTTGACATTTTGATTGTCGAAGTGTTGTCACAATATATAGGAGTGCCACTATCCTGAGAAAAATATAGTTTTCCATGCAATCATCTTAGCCATACCGCTTGACAAGCGCATGACGCAGCGACGACGTACTCTGTCTCTGTGGTGGACAAAGTAACGATGAGTTGTTTTTTTTACGATCAAGAAATCGCTGCCGAACCCAAGAAAAATACATATCCCATTGTGCACTTCTTGTCATCTTGATCTCCGCCATAGTCGTTATCGGTGTAACCAATTAAATAAGATGATTCTCCTTTCCTGTAAAGAATGGCAAGGTCAATCGTACCTTGTATATATCTCATAATCCTCTTTGCGGCGTTAAGATGCATATCCGTCAGAGTCTCCATGTATCGACTGATTAGGCTTACGGTATGTTGAATATCTGGCCTCATTACGGTTAAATACATGAGACTGCCCACGATTTGTTAATAAACTGTGTTATCAACTTGCTCTCCTTGAGGGTCCTTTGTTAACTTTAATCCGACTTCAACTTGTGTACGAACTGGATTGCAATCTTGCATCTTGAACAGCTCCAAAATCTCCCTTGTGTATTTTTTCTGTGATAAATAAATTCCCAACTCTGATTGTACCACTTCAATACCAAGGAAGTAATGCATCTTCCCAAGATCAGACATTTTAAATTCTGCCATCATCGATTGTTTGAAGCCTTCAAACATCGTACAGTCATTAACCGTGTAGATCAGATCATCTACATATAAGCAGACGATAAGAAGCTTCCCATCAGTTCTGTACTTCACAAAAAGTGTAGGCTCATATGGACATTTTTCGAAGCCCACTTTTAGGAAGTACGCCTTTATGCAACTATACCAAGCTCGCGGAGCTTGATTCAGGACGTATAAAGCTTTTCGTAACCGATACACGATCTTCTCGCTCCCCTTCTTCTCGTAACCAGGAGGTTGATCCACAAAGACGTTTTCTTGCAAGTCTCTGTGAAGAAATGACGATTTCACGTCTAACTGAAAAATGGGCCATGAATGTTGTGCGGATAAGGCAAGAACCATTCTGATAGTATCTTGTCGTGCGACTGGAGCGAACACCTCATCGAAATCAATTCCTTGCTTTTGCTTATAACCCTTGGCCACCAACCTTGCTTTGTACTTATCGACATTTCCTTCGACATTCAACTCTTTCTTGTAAATCCACTTGGCGCCGATCAATCTGGAACCATGCGGAAAATCAATTAACTCCCACGTATTGTTCTTCTCAATAACCTTTAGCTCCTCATTCATTGCCTCTTGCCATTTTAATTCTTTGATCGCATCATGAAACTCAAGTGGATCACTGCCAGCAAACAAAACAATGTATACCACTGGATCGTCCGATCGAACCACTCCACCTAGCTCATAGTCTTCCAGATATGTTGGTTTTCTAATGGTTCTTCGAGGTCTTAAAACAGATGGTTCCTCCTTTGATCGTACCAATAAAGGAGGGATGTTTGAGGATATGTTTTGCGGACTGGACGTGATTGAAGAAGACATGTTTGGAGGGTTGTTTGAAGGCATGTTTTGAGGGTTGTTTTGAGGCATTATTTGAAGGATGGATGGTTCTGCTGAGGACATGTTAGGAGAAGGTGATGTTTGTGCTTCATTGAGTGTAACTGAACTTGAATCATTACTATCAAACATCAATGGTATAGCTGGTCTATTATCATTATCATTCCATTTCCAAGCATTTGCTTCATCGAAGATCACATCACGACTAATGACGATCTTACCGGTTATAGGATTATATAATTTGTACGCTTTCGAGTAATCACTATAACCAAGAAAAATGCATTTCTCACCTTTGTCGTCAAGTTTTTTCCTTCTTTCGTCGGGAATGTGAGCATATGCGATGCATCCGTAAATTTGTAAGTGCACGACATTGGGTTTCCTTCCGCTCCAAGCCTCCTCCGGTGTCATGTTCATGACGGATTTTGCAGGGCTCCGATTTAGTATATAGATGTTATACAAAATAGTTTTAAGCCAAAAACTCCTGGGAATATTCCTTGATTTTAGCATGCTTTGTACCATATCCATGATCGTGCGGTTCTTCCTTTTTGCGACACCGTTTTGCTGTGGAGAATAGGATGTCATCAATTGCCTTTTGATCCTATATTTCTCACAAAAAAATGTGAATTCGTTGGAGTTGTATTCTCCACCACGATCTAATCGGAGAACCATTATAGGATTCCCTGCTTCTTTTTCAACGAGAGCCTTAAAACATTTGAACACCGATAAAGCTTCTGATTTCTCCTGTAAAAAATAAACCCAAGTTTTGCGGCTATAATCATCGATAAAGGTCATGAAGTACCTTTTATTGCCATTAGATTGTAGATCGATTGGTCCGCATAAATCAGAATGAATCAGTTCTAGTGCCTTCTTAGCTCTCCATGCCACTCCTTTTGGAAACGGATCACGGTGTTGTTTGCTTACAACACAATCTTCACACACATGCGGATGGTGATCAATTTTGGGAAGTCCTGAAACCATACCCTTTTGTCGAAGAAGCTTCAAACCTCTAAAGTTCAGGTGTCCATAACGGAGATGTTATATCCAGGATGCATCATTAACTATACTTGCAAAACAGGGAAGTACGTCGTGTTTGATATATAAAGGAAACATCCGGTTTGAAGTCATGTTTACCTGTGCAAGCAAACCCTTTTTTGGATCTTCAATTCGACAAACTCCTTTTTTAATGATGATCTCATAGCCTTTCTCCTGAAGTTGTCCCACACTAAGCAAATTACTTTTCAAATTAGGAACATAGAAAATACTAAAAATAACCTGCTGAGAGTTATCTTTGGCTTGGAGCTTGATATCACCTTTCCCCATAATAGAAATTTTAGAATCATCTCCGAATTTCACCGAGTGTCGTAAAGAATCATCTAGTTCCGAGAAAATGGACTTGTCTCCACACATGTGATTACTTACTCCCGTGTCCAAGTACCACATATTTTGACAAGTTTCTTCTTCGGTATTGCAAACCAAAAGAAGTGAAATTTTATCATCATTCTCCACAAAAATCAGCTTGTCGTTTCTTTTCGGATAAGGGTTTGTTCGGCATTCCGAACGGTAATGCCCAAACTTGTCACATCCAAAACATTGGATATTAGATTTATCAAATGGCTTTGGCTATTGATAGTCTCTGTGGTTGTTTGTGCGTCCTCTGCCTTTTCCCCAAAAATTAGCTGATCGTCCACCGCGGTTATCTTGTCCCTATCCTCGACCACCTTCTCTTGTCTCCGATGATCGATTGGTTGTTGAGGCCTGCAATGCTTGCTCCACTGCAACATGTTGATTGATCCTTTGCTCATGAACCAATAACGAACTCATCAATTCATCGATTGTGAGTGCATCAAGGTCTTTCGATTCTTCAATCGAACAAACCACATAATCAAACTTTGATATCATCAATCGAAGAACCTTCTCGATAATGATGATATTCCCCATCTTCATACCATGGATTCGCATATTATTTGCAATCGTCATAGTTCTTGAAAAATAAGCAGGAACAAACTATCCTTCTTGCATGCGTAGAGTCTCAAATTTTGTACGAAGTGCTTGAGGCTGTGCACGCTTCACCTTTGCTGTTCTGAGATATTTTTGCTTCATAGAATCCCAAATTTGCTTTGACGTATCTTTGGAGAGAATTGTTTCCAAGATTGATCGATCAATCGCTTGAAAAATATAATTTTTTGCCTTCAAATCCATCAACTTTTGCTCCTCCAACTTAACTTTTTTAGTATTCGTCAACGCTCTTAATTCTTCTTCCGTCGTAGGTTCAAAGAATCCCGTTTCTATGAGATTTCAATACTCCTTGGATCTCATGAAATTCTCCATTAACATACTCCAATGGTCGTAGTGACCATCGAAACGGGGAATTGAAGGTTGCACAAAATACGACTCTGTCATCGAGAGAGACAAAAAAATCAATCCAAGAACTTTGCCAAGCTCTGACACCAAATGTAGAATAAAATTACAGGTATTGAAGTGATTTTATTCAACTGTAAACTCAGTGATTTCAACTAAGGAACTCAGCCCATTATATAGGAACTGAGTATAACAAGTTCTCTAAAATGAGGCAACTAATCCCACTTCAGTAGCCACTATTACAACCATTAACTAGACTTAACTGTTGAACTACAAATATGGACTACCCTATTCTCCAGGGAGATTTATTCAAACACATAACCTAGTTCTAACAGTTGTGAAGATGTAGATAGTAGATATGAGATTAATTTCATTTTAAAATTTTCTCTTTGTATTAGTTTTTATTTGATCTTCATGTACCACCATTTTAAAGTTTTAGTTTCTTCACATGCTCTTGTTGGTGTAAATGCTTCATGGGTAATTGGGATTCAGAGTGGATGCTCTTAGACATTAGATTCTTTGTAGCAAAAATGGTGTATGGAATTTCAAGTTTATGCCTTAATTCTTCGGTTTCGGTTCTATTTCGATTTTTCCTATATTCTGTGGTTCGGTTTCGGATCGGTTTACCATAACTTCAATTTCGGTTAAAAAATTTGCAAACCGAAAAGTTTGATTTCGGTTTTGGTTTTGGTTTTACACCAAAACCGACCCATGCTCAGCCCTAAATATAGATATGGTAATATATCAAATCTTCATGGTTGGTTTTGGTTTGCAAAATGTATGATACATTTCTCTCCTTTGGCAGCTTACAAACAAGGAGGACATTAGAGCATCTCTAACAACCAGTTTGAGTTTAGGTATGGGCTCTGACAGGGGGCCCATAAAAAGCCCAACCCCAGCCTTTCCTAGTAGCAAGTTTAGGTTTGGGACGTGGCATTTTTTTAAAAATTTAACTTGGAGGAGTTGGATTACCGCGCGGTGTCCCTTTTACCGCCGCATCAACTGTTATCAATTTTGCTTCCCAACTCGACTCATTTTCACATTTTACTTCTTCCTCTCTCTCAATTCGAAGGTAAATCAAATTATTCCCCCAACAAATTGAAAATAGAGATGCCGCAGGGAAACCGGCATGACACTGCATTACCTGGGTTTAAAGTAACAAGAGATCCGCAGCGAGCTGTAACTCGGTCGAGGTCCGGAAGGAAGAAAAAGCGAGTAAAATTTGAAGATATCCAACTACCTATACCAAACCCACCTCAAGAAAACTGCCCCGCAGAGGTTTATTACCCAACTTTCATACGGCGTCACTCATATCTATTATGCTGGCAATGAACTTACGGTAAGTTTTAGTGTAATTGTGAATTTGTTATTTTCATAAATTAAGTGTTTGACAAAATGCTCCAATGAGCAGAATTGGGATTCGATATGTCCGCACGGCACATTCACTACGGTGATCAAAGTGTGGAAGGAGATTTCCTTAATTCCATTTGGAAGAGATGCCGTGGTGAATATATTTGGGCAGTTTATGGATATACGCTTGGGCAATTCTGATAATCGCCTAATTCAGGCACTTACAGAGCGCTAGTGGTCGGCCACGCATACATTTATATTCCCGTGTGCAGAGATAGGGGTCACTCCTCTTGATTTCCTGATGCTGACATTATTGTCAATCGGACGATATCCGACACAGGTGTCGTATGATGACGCATCAAGTATTTTATCCAATATGAGGCAATTGCTCCCCAATATTGATTCCAACCATATAAAGAGTCTGAACGTTAGCAGTTCACATTTGAGGATGTACTTGACCATCGCAGCTGGTCGGGAGGATGATATTACTATTGCTCGTGCTTTTATCCTCTTCATGATGGGACATTTGTGGTTCCAAACGGCCAACGACACCGTCCCGCTTGAATATCTTGCGGTCGTGGCCGATTTGGACAAGGCTACCCAATATGACTGGGGCTATGCTATTCTTGCTTCCATGTACCATGGTTTGGATACCGAAGTCACGACCAGGGGTGCCATCACTGGATTTTCCCAACTTCTGACGGTACACTAACACTTTTTCCTTACAAGTTACAAATCAAATATCTTCCAATAAACATCTTAAATATAATTTATAATTATTTTTTATGTTGTTCTGAAAAATGTAGTATTGGTTCTATAAGTATTGTGGGGTTCGACACCCTATTGTCAAGGAAGATGTCAAGTTCTCGGCCTATCCGCACCTCAGAGCATGAGAGAGGGGAACAAGAAGAAAAATAATAACCAGACAGACAATTTGTTTATGCTAGGCAGATACCACATTGACCACCAAACTATTGAGACGATCACCTGGCGACCTTGGTTGGAATTTACAGCGTCTGAGTTAGATGACGTACAAAGAGTGTCGCTCATGTCCCTTACGAGGATGCCACTTCAAGTCCCAAATAGAATCTACGAGTATACTTGGGGGATAGATGTTGGAGGCAGTTGACTAGCACTGCGGGTATTCCTTTGTATCCTCCTCTTAGCATATCGCCACATCTTAGTCCAACGGATTTATAGGCGATGAGACAGGCCGACTTCGTTGACTGTGAGTAGTTTATGATAGGGGAGGAGCGAGAGACTTACGCTTCATACTGGGTTACCCAAACTGCAGAGGTAGGCCCCCTATTGACAGATTTCTAGAAGATGAGGAATATAGATTTGTTCGAACCCTCTGCACTCAGGGCTGGTATTACACCCGTGGTGGTGACGTCAGTGTCGATTCATAGCTTGTCCCAGGACTTCAGTTTGCCTGGAGAGCCCAAGGGGCCAAACCTAGGGTGACACATGGAGTGGACAGGGAGGCGTGAGCTGCTCCCCATCCACCGCTTAAAAGACCCGCCAGAGATGTTTGCCTCCTACGACGTAGAGGAGTTATGGAACCTGGCTCATGGTATGCGGCGACTTTGCTTTACAGAGTCTACGTGGGATGCCCAGACGGTGTAGGAGTTGACTGATGAGGTAGTTACTCTTAGGAGGAACTTAGACAGTGTAGACGACCAACTATATGCCCATGTAAGTAATTTATTTATGTATTTATTAATTAATTTTTTTCTTAATGTCATATTTATTTTGTCCAAATATTTATAAATTTTCTTTGTCCCGTTCAGGACCTACATTTGAGGAGGGGGCGTGACGTACATGTGGTGTCGCTACTACCTGGAGGTGGCACGAGGACGAGACAGCGTAGATCTGGTCCACGAACCAGGGAAGGCGATAGTGGCCGTAGTGGCCCGTCTCAGTAGATATAGGTATTTTTGATATTTTGTAGACGTAATCTTTTATTGTAAATATTAGTGTTGAACAAATTTTATTATTAATTTTGGGGTTGTTTCTCTATATAAGTACTTGTACGACCTGATGTCATATTTATTTATATTAATCAATTTATTTTAAGTTTTGAATTTAAATAGAAATGCAATTACAATTCTTGAAATAGTAGTTCTACGCATGAAATATAACTCAAAATAGATAAAATTAAATTTAATTCATCGTTCACGTCTGATGTAAGGAATAAACTCGGACCATTCAGTAAGGGGGAACGGATCCCGTCCATAGTTTTCTAGCTGATAATTTGCAGGAGGATCAGAAGGGACGTAGTTCTGGTAAAAAATATTGTATGGAGTCTCGAACGGGAACGGCTGGTTGTATTTGTCATACCATTCATCTCTGGCTTCACGAAGAATATAGACTAGTGGAATACCTCTGACCAGTATATCAATACTCATCTGTATCTCATGAAACTCATCACGCTTAGCCTTAATAATATTCTACCTGTTGTATAAATCTTCAAGAGGGTATCGAAGTTCCGTGTGCATCCTGAATTGGACATGAATTATATTTTATAACTTATTGAAGTTGAGTTGTCGGAGAGGTGGATTATCAACAAAATACTGTCAGGACGCGATCAGTGCGCAGTCTTCATTCCAGCCAAATACCACCGAAGAATCATATGTTAAAGTGGAAAAACTTGGCACTGTTGAGTTTAAATAGAGGAGCATTGTTAGAGCATCTCCAGCCAACATATATATAAATCAAAAAGTAGTCGTTGTGATCCAAAACTAGCTGTTGTGATCCAAAACTAGTCGTTATAAACCAAATTATAGTAAAGTCGTTCGAACAAGGAGGTTGAGAGTTGTTCGAACGACCCTTTTCCAACTCTCTAGAATTTGGCCCAAGAAACCCAAGTCATTTGAACGACTCCTTATTTCGTTCGAACGACAAATATTCAATCCCCTGGAATTTTGGCCCATAGACAAATTTTTTTCGAACGAGCTTGGATGTCGTTCGAACGAGTTGTCAAGTTTCTAGGATTTTAGACCAATTAACGGTGTTCCTTTTACCGCACGATAAAAGGAATACCGCGCGGTTTTCTTTTCACCGCCAAATCTCTAATTTTGAAGACCCATATCTTCTTCTTCCCCCTTTTGCACTTCTCTCTTCAATTGAAAACTTGTTCCCCATCTGGTATTATACCCTTCTCTTAACTCCACAGCCTCAAATGTCTACTTCATCATCTGATTCATCTATTGGTGATCCTCCACGTGTATCGTCGTCCTCCTTTGACGATCTTATCTTTGATTGTGCGGCGGTAATTTGCGTTCTGCATCAAACTGCAACAAACCTAGTAGTACATGATGCAACTTCGAGACACGGCAGGAGTGTCATGGGCCGTAAAAATAAGTGAAAGAAGCGAGATCACCCATTGGGGAATTACAACATTATACGGGACTACTTCAAGCCGAATTGCACATATGAGCCATGGGAATTTCGGCGACGTTTTCGTATAAGTAGAGACATATTTATGCGTATAGTCGATGCAGTCATTACACATGATCATTACTTTGTACAAAAACCCAACAACGCTGGTACTATGGGGTTATCACCGTACCAAAAGGTAGTCGCAACACTACGTTTCCTAAGCTACGGTGCAGCGGAAGATCTTTTTGACAAGTATATTCGAATAGGATAAAGCATAACCTTGTTAAGTGTGGAAAAGTTTTGTGTTACGGTTGTACAAATTTTTGGCGAGTAACATCTTCGAGCACCAAACGCGGCCGACGTCGAAAGGTTAAAAGCGATCGGAGTCACTGGGATTTTCTGGCATGTTAGGAAGCCTTGATTGCATTGCATGACTTGGATATGGAAAAATTGTCCCATAGCTTGGCATGGTCAATTTACTGGTTATTACCCCAAGGCGACAATGATTCTTAAAGTGGTAGCTTCACGCGACCTTTAGATTTGGCATGCATTTTTTGGGTTACCAGGTTCTAACAATGATATCAATGTCATGCAACAATCACATATTTTTATCGACCTGGCCTATGGTATCGCCCTGCCTTGCAATTATATAATTGCCAGAAAAAGCTTATGATATTGGGTTTTACCTAGCGGATAGCATATACCTCAAATGGGGAACACTTGTTCAAACCATATCCAATCCGGTTACAGCGAAACACAATTTTTTTGCTCAACAACAAGAAAGTTGTCGAAAAGACGTAGAACGGGCGTTTGGGATTTTACAATCTCGGTTCAATATTGTAAAATATTCAGTTAAATTGTAGAAACTCAAAGTTTTGAGCAATGTCATGAAGGTGTGCGTGATAATGCACAATATGATCATCGAAGAGGAACGGGGTTCATTCCCATCATACTTAGACTATAATTCGGTCGATCCCTCAACCATCGAAGGCGAATGGTTTAATATTGTACGCGAACACGGAACAATAACATCTTTTATATCAAAAATAAACCGCATTCGAAGTCGAGAACTACACTTTAATCTAAAGGATGATCTAATCGAGCATTTGTGGGTCGTGAATGAAAATCTTCAAACCTAGTACTCTATTTCTTGTATTATCTGAGTGTTCTTCATGTAATTTAATGCTTCTTGTCCTACAAATTTATTAAACAAGTTTTTGATATTATATTAATATTGTATTTGTTTTAACGCAATATTATCGGAAATAAATATTTTAAAAACAAGATTGCATTCTTCAATGGCAAAGTATATTATTCAAACGATTATATTATTGGAAGGTAAACTACATTCTTGGAAAGAAAACTTCTATATACAGCAAAAATAAATTATATTTCATCACCACTTCAAGTACCTGGTCCGCCCCTCTTGGCCAGACGTTCTATGACCTCAGCTTGCCTTTGCAGATAGTATTGTAATACAGGTCTAGAAAGATTACTCAGGTCTTTATCCCTGATTTTACGATCTTCTTTTGCTTGTTCCAAATCCAATTTGGCTTGCCATTATTGATTTGCTTATGCTCTTCTTCTTTCTCTTGTATCTTCTACAGCCGTAGTTCATCCAACATTGTTTGGATACCGCTATCAGATGCAACAACACCATCTAATGCCTTTTGTGTTGCAAAGTTCTTTCTAAAGAGTTTTTGGCCGATGGGCATGCTTTCATCCTCATACAACGAACCATCTAATTCAGAATTTGGGTCTGCGGATTGAGGTGTAGGTGGGCCGTCGGGGTACCTCCGGTAGATTGTTTGATCAGACCGAGTTCCCTGTTGTCCCATCACGGTTATCGAGCCAAAATCTTATACGCTTCACGGTGTTTGAAGTCATTGCCGCCATTCAAGCCTTGATAGATCTTGTGTGCATCGTTTTCCTACAATTCGCAAAATTATCAAATACAAATAAATAACGTATATATTCGTGAGAAATAAACGAAATTGAGTTAAAGGAAATTAGAACGTACCCGATCTTTTTATGTTTTCCCGCTACTATTCCTAAATCGTTCTTGAGCAACTATCCCCTTGTACGTCACACATTGTGCATTAAATGTATACCACTGAGCTTTAGTCGACCCACTTGATCGTCGTGTGGGACACTCGGGGTCTCTGTTAAAGGCAATGTTGACCTTTTGATAGAAAGTAAAACCCTATGTGCGGCCCACTGTCTGGACAGAAGCTGTTACCTACGCTATTGCGAGACACGTAAAGTCTGCTTCCATCCAATGCAATCCAACATCATCCATCTTGTCCAAAAACTCAGCATCTTCTGGCACTTGCACTCTTTGTCTTTGTTTTGCGGGTGCTCTTTTTTCTTTTTTTCTTCTTCTTTCTGGAGCGTCGTCGCTTCAGCAGGTATTGACGCATTTGCGTTACTTTGACTGTGCTGAGTAGATTTACCATAAAATAGGTAGTTCTAAAAGTAATTTGGAGGTTGAAAACCTTGAGGTTGAGTGAGCGGATAGAGTTGATAGTATGGGCTAAACGCCTGAGATTGCGGTTGAGAGAGTGTAAATGAATTTTGATATTGTCCATAACTGGGATCCCCTTGCGACATGATAAACGGAGGTGGGGTCTGTGATTGGAATTGCGATTGGTTGTGGTAGAGGTATAGAGTGAATTGTGATAATGGGTGTTGAGTGAATGGTGTTGAAGGTGGGTTATGGGAGGATGAGGTCGACGGTGTAGAGTTATTACTACTGGTGTCGGAGTCCGCCATTTAAGGAGAGCGTAGAGGTTCTCCTCTATCCTCTGTAATTGGTTTTGGGGAAGAAGAAATAGTCAGGGAGTGCCTTGGAGAAATAATTGAGATTAGAGGAGTTTTGATTACCGCACGGTGTTCCTCCGGGCGGTAAAAGGAACACCGTGCGGTAATCAAAACACCGCCAAACTCATTTATTTTTAATTTTTTTTGAGCTCCTCAAACTCGGTTGAGTTCTGATAGTGCCAATTGGCGAACTCAAACCGAAAACAAAGCTGCTGGGAGGCCAATAGTGTGAGTTTGGGTTTGAAAACCCAACCCAAACTTTCACCCTGCTGGATATGCTCTTACAGCAAGAGACACTAAGTCATAGAGACATCACAACCATGGCTCCCTGTGAGAACTCAAGTTCCCGTACATGGGGAGATTTAAAACCCAGCCTAGGCCGTTGTTCTAGCGCTTTTCTTGGTTTTAACCAGGGAAAACTGTTAAAATTTTCTAGGGAGCAAAACAATGAAGCTTTGCTAAAGGGGCTGCTCCTCCAATACCCAACAAACTCATCAAGTTAGATTTTGCTTCCAGAAGTGATAGTGGCAGGGGAACCTAATGTTCAGAATGGCAGTGAGAACATAAAAAAGGTGTATATCATTTCAGTCACTGCTGCGGCACACCTTTGATGTATATTCACTGTGCAAACTGATTAGACAATGAGCAAACTCGTCAAGTTAGATTTTGCTTTCAGAATTGACAGTGGCAGGGGAGCCTAATGCTCAGAATGGCAGTGAGAACATAAAAAAGGTATATCATTTCAGTCACTGCTGCGGCACACCTTTGATGTATATTCACTGGGCAAACTGATTAGACAATGAGAAAGGGGGCCACTGGCACCGCCACTGTCAGGGAAGAGGAAATATGGAACTACACTTCAGTTACTTCAGTTTTTTCTTGTTTACAAGGACATGCAACTGGCACGCATATTATTCAAACGTAAACACGTATACAGATAAGAATAAACCTAAGTATCTTCAAAGCAAGAATTTCATTGGCTGTCTGATAAAATGAATAGCTCTGTTAACATAAATGTCAGGTCCTCACTTTTGGGGCTCGAGTACTAGCTATAGCTAGCCACAACAATAAAAACAACTTCCTACAGTTCCAAAAAGATGAATTTAAAACCACAAAGCTTAAGGGCCTGTTTTCAAGCTCCAACAATTTCGGTTTCACCTTCTGGTGCGGCAACTTCTTCTGTTGGTCTTTCCATTTTGGCGCCCAAGTCCTCTGAGTAGTCGCCATGAACCTGCAAAATTAATTCATAAATAAAAATAAGAAACTACTTCAATATGTTCAATCCAGTGGCAGGTAGCAAGAACATTTGCAAGATTTGTGTGCATGTGTAAATAATACTCAAGTTGTAAAAAGTGAGCGGGAAAGAATATATGACAGAAAAGTCCTACTCTTACCTCCATAAGCTTTCCGAGATCAAATTTTGGAGCCTTCAAGATTTTCACTTTGCGGATAAACACATTCTGAAGTGGATAGATGCCTAAGGTGGCCTTCTCAATCTCTTTTCCAATCACCTCTGGTATAAACTTTAGAACCAACTCTTTAAGATCACAGGAAGTAGCTTGGTTCACCATTATCTCAGTCATTTTCTGACGGATCTGAAAAGTAGAAATATATAATAAATAAGAGTTTGAAGCCGAAAGATCATACAATGAAATGGAAGTCTGAGGAAACTCATGCCAGCTAACATATCAGTTTTTTCTTCTTTTATCCAATCTGGATAAATTACAATACTACACAATCCACAAGGGATGTTACTTTTGTACATCTGTTATGACTTATAATTAACAGCATATACAGTCCATATATCTAAACATAGACATATATAGGTATAGGTAAACAGGAAAGAATTTTGTAGAGTATCATAAGATTCATAACCCTTCCAAATCAAGTACCCAAAACCTCTTATTTTGGTTTGTGAGATGCTGAAACTCTAAAATCCTTTGGTACAGTAATTTTTTGCTTTCTCACAATCCAATATATAGCTTACTAGAAAAACCAAATGAAGTACAATTAAGTGTATAAATCATTGTGTAGAAACAACTTGATTAGTCTTAGAAACACTAATGTACCTGTCTAATCTGGCTAGACTGGGCATAACAAGTGCGCTTGACTTGATTTGGACGTCTCTTTGTAAACCCAATACAAAACAACCGAAGAGTGTAGTTGTCTGTAGTCTTCACATCCACATGAGCTTCGATCAATGTTTGCCACTTGCGTACAAGTGATCGGAGCTTGTCTGTTGTAAAACTCATGCCCTGGAAGTAAAGATACGATAAGAGATAAAGTGATATAAGGATATACTCGGATTTGAAGAACAGGACATTCCCTACCCAGAAGTTTGTGAGGACATTGCGTCCTTGCACATCCTCTGCACGGAGGCGGATCTTCTTATAGGATTGATCCTCGTCGTTCTGAAGGTCAGCTAGAGAAACCTCAAATACTCTGTTTTTAAGGCCCTCAGATGCAATCTGTACCAAAAATACAAAAATACACAACACAGCATATTCAATCATAAATATAAATAGAAAGAGAAGAGAGCTAAAAGGATCTTATAAATGACAAGAACTACATAGTGGAGCCAAGAAAACGGCACATAAATAAGATGAATTAAGCCAGCTTATAGTCTTGACGCTTGATTGTTATAAGAACTTCCATTATAGGACAACTAAATGAAAACATTCCATGCTCCATATGCAACATGAGTTACAAACAAAAGGAATTCACAGAAGAAATACAGTTAAAAATCCGTCTTCAACAGAAGTAGCATATAGAAGACAAAAATAAGCAAAGAAGCAGAAATGTCTTTAAATACAAGACACTGGGGGGGGGGATAGATATTTATGTCAGTTACAGTTGAGGTGCCAAATAGATTACAGAATCTCTGATCTTTCAACATCTAGTGATCTACTAAATATAGAAGAAAAAAAGGAGAAAACAATAACAGAACTGATTATTTGGATGGGTGACAAAGAAGAAGGGGATGCTAATGCTCATACTGGGAATGCAAACAACCATTCCAAATGAGTTTTTCGTCATTTTGCCAATATATTGATGCAGTAGTTCATCAAAAGAGTGATAGTGGCAAATTATTTTCACCGGTGAGTCATGACAAGAAATTCATAATCCAGCAGGTTCTAGAGTACATAGTCACCTCTACATCTACAGTAAATGGTGCCTAACTTAGTACTGTGAGGACTAGCACGCCACTATTAGTATTAGACATGTTATATCATAACTGGGTTTGGACAAAAAACATAAAACAGGAAACGGCAATTATATCTCCTAGGTTACTTAAAGAAAGATAATAAGGTGAAATATTCATCAAAAAAACATCTTACTAAAAAATAACAAGTTTCGTGCTATAAGAGAGAGTTACTGCTCTTTAAAATTACAGATAATTACTTGAAGGCTTATATTTTTCTATTCACAAATATAGGCTGTTTGGATACATCAATGTCAAATAAGAGACTAGTGCCGTGAGTATACTTCATCCAGGTCTAATAAGCAGTCACTCAAACACTAACTAATGTATACCTATAATCCTCAAATTTGAGCTCCCAAAATCAGTTTAGAGCAATCTAAGATTGCATATCTAGCAGCACCAAGAGCAAATAACAATTATCTTAATAACGAAAACAGTTACCAATTTCTCATTATAAATAAATATACGCTGTTTTGGACAACAATTTTTCACAAGTCCCAAAAATTCAATAAGCTTAATTCCCCTTTAATCCAATGGACAAACTCTGCGTGCATGAAATACATTGCCTACACTTGCAGGAGTGTGTTTAAAGGCTTGGTTGCTCAAGAAACAATAAACACAAATTCAACAAGTTAGCTAACTGGTCCATGACCGAGCTTGCTGCTTGCCTATTATGATTTATATGCTCTAATCAGATTACAAAGAAAACTGATCGCATTAAATATCTTCATTCGTAGTTGTTTAAAGAGTTATTCAGATTTTGATCCCTTATTCAATGACCAAGAGTGCCGTAAGTCCCAACCAAATCTACATTTTCACATTCCAGATTCTAATTTACCACTAAAAATTAAACACTGGCTGAAACTAATTTTTCGACAGAAAAAAATAGACTAAAATATCCATATTTAAACATATAATTACAACAATAACAAAGAATTAGAAACCACAACGATACCTTGGTACCCTGAGTCCTAGAGACCAATGTCTTCCCTACAGATTTAATACTAAACATCGAAGGAGCCTTGATATCATACCATTCCTTCTTAGCAAAAGGATCCACTCTGCAAAACAATACAATTCAATCAAAATTGCAAAACCCCTTTGTTAGATTGATGAAATAAATCAACCCCAAACCCTAACAACTTACACTTTCTTCTTCCCCCCCTTCTTTCCCTTAGAAATCCTCTTGTTCTTCCTGAAACAAAACACATCAAAATTAGGTTTGAAATCAACAGAGGAGATGAGTTGAAGTAGAGACAGTATGAATGAAGATTTTGAGAGAGGGATTACTAACCCGACCGCCATTGTTGATTATTCTCAAGCTCTCACAGCTCAGTTAGGTTTAGCTTTGTACACAGAAGGAGACGAGCCCTTGCTTGCTAGGGTTTTAAGCTCTAGTTAAGTGGATCTCACTTGGGCTGGATATGGACCATTCTGAAGCCCATTATCAAATTGGCAGTTTTCCTTTAATTTGGCAAAAACTTCTTCGCCTGTAATTCACTCGCCCATACGATAGCCACATCATAGCGTATCGTTTCATATGGAAAATCGTTTCCCAATCAAAAGATAATTTATTTCGCACAATGGAATGTGTTTTCCCAATCGAAAGAGAATTTATTTCGCACAATGGAATGTGTTTCCCTTTGAAATTTGGAATACAAGTTTTAGTACGACCATCATGTTAATGATAACATTTTAGTCAATTGTGTTAGGCTTATACTAGCAATCGAACACATGGGTAGACATTCTAAAATGAATACCTGTGTTCAAATTGTTTAGTATTTAAGGTGATCTCTCAAATGTTAGGAATAGAGTTCATACCTCAATTATTTAGTTGCAAGTATTGGCTTTGAATAATGTTGTAAAAGCGTCGTTATGGTGCTTAAGTTTGTGAAGTAAAGGTACAACGTTTAAGAATTTATGATTTAAGGTTGTGCTTCGTTTGCGGCATGGGAGTGCATTTTGCAAGCGGGTGCAATTGCATCGAGTTGCAATGCATTCCTTGCAATGCACCAACGTAATGGCGATTGGTTTGCACCACCGCAAGCCGGTGCAAACCACTATTGATTGGTTTCAGCACCGCTCTGCAACTGAATTATTTCAAAAGTATACCTTCAAAATTCAGATCTAAAATACCCAATGTCCCTGGAATCCTTCCACTCAATCCTACATTAGTTGCAACAAGATACATTAGATTTGCCAACTCACCAAAGCTCGCTGGCAGTTCTCCTTCGAAACTGTTCTGTGCTAAATTTAAGGAAGTTAATCTTTTCAGATTGGAGATTTCTTCTGGAATATCTCCAGTGAACCTACAACTCTCAAGATCAAGGTCCTCAAGATTTTTCAGATTTCCAACTGCTGCTGGTATTCTCCCATTCAAATTGTTGTTTCCAATTTTCAGGATTGTTATAGCGTGCTGGAAGCAAGGCATCAAGACATTTAATTCAAAACCAAACAAACAAAGCTTGGAATGGCCATTGATGGGTGATCTAAGTTCAGTCCCCCACTACCATGGCAATGGCAAAGGAATTGGTATGACTTGTATCTATAACGCAGAGGAGGGCTACAAAATCCAGTCTTCTGCATACTTGTAAGATATGATCCCAAGTGGCAACTAAGGACTTTTTCTTAAGAGTTAGACGGGTTTCCTTCACTGCAGCAGCATTCAGTGATAGTGCCCAGTAGAGGTGGGAAATTATTATTCAACAGGGTGAAGGTTGAACATCAGCAGGTCGAGCTGCAGAATCTACTTGCACTGCATCTACAGCTGCTATTACTGTTGCGACTCAGCTTTCTTCCACTTAAACGTCGAGCAACTACTTGTTCCCACTTCTGCAATTGATAAATCTGTTCCACCTATCGCCCTTTTTATAGATTGAAAGTCCTCTTTGGACTTCAACTTAGATAGCCCTGTTTATTTCAGAAAGAGTTGTGTTTCCTTTCTAACTGTTCCATTTCTAATTTGCTCATATCAACATCCATTTTCATCCATCTTCTCATCTTTCCAATGTTCATCTCTTTTATCCCTTTTCGTTCCGAACAATTACAAGGATAATCTCTTACGTTAAATCCAGGAAGAGGCAAAAAATATAGACTTCAACTCTATTATCTTGGGACTTACGAAGATAATACAGCAAAAAATAATCAGTGCTAAACGATAATATGAGTCCCGCTCCTGAATTTAATTGTCTCGTTCTCTGGAACACTTGCAATGATATGAGTCTCGTCAAGTGCTCCTAAACAATCCTATATTGTACACATACAATTAGACGAAAGATAAATAAATAGTTTGTATAGACCCCATTGAATAAATAGTTTATAACACATTCACAAAATTTATACTACCTTAAAATATGGGGAGAAACGAGGATCGTCAATGACTTGGGTTTGTACTTTCCCATTATGAATGGTTTCCCCATGATCAACTATCAGCACTTTGTATAATTTGACAATAGCATCCAACACTTCATTGAATTGACGACTATTGTTTCCAATGATTGATAATATCTTCCCTTGAGCACCCGATGACGCACATTATGGCCAAGTATGTGTAGGAACCTCATTAATTGTTCTTCACGTTGCAATTTCTAGTATCCCTCAAGAGGTTACGATCCTTAATCAAGGCACACAAACGATGGAACGGTTCCCTTCCCATACGTAAATTCCATCTACATCTTTTCTCACTGGACAAAATTCGTTTTATATGATCATTCCTATCCGCGACCTTATTAGAATATGGCTCTCTAGGATCATCTAACATAAGATATGCAGTAGCGGTTGCTATTGAAACCGCTGTAGTTGCAGTAGCAAGAACTACGACATTATTCCTATGATCTTCATTGCCATTTATCTTCAAAAAAAAAAAAAAAAACATAAATGAAAGGATTAAACAACTCCATTGGGTCGAATAAATATTTTATAGATATACTACTTCATAGCAATAAATTCATATATGATATATTTCCAATTCATGTTTAGATTCACTCATTACTCAAATAGATAGGTTATGCAAAGAGGGAATCAAACTAAAAGGAATATCTAACAATATAAGCCAAAACCCCAACACCTTAATCACCAAATTCAGCCACCACATCACCCCACATCTTCCAATTTCCTAAAATCCCAACAATCAAAAATCAAACTCCAACAACTCTAAACAAAATTTACTAACACCCATCAATCTAAAGAAGAAGTACAAATCAAATACACATAAACAATGATAAGAGGGGTCATATAGAACAAGCAAACATCAATCAATCTCAAATCTATGAAAATGTACAAGTAAATCATGATTCACCTCCATATCCATAGCTTGCAAAGGAGAAAAGTTTGTTGTAAGAACGAGAGAGCGAACTCAATGTCGATGAATCGCGCAAACTCAATGCTTTAACAATACAATCTGCCAAACAACTGAAATCAGATACCCATTGAAGGAAAGATAAGAGAGAGAGGGGATGTACCTGTGGATGTTTTTGAGAAATCCAAACCTCTATTAATGGAGATTGGAGAAATAGATCTAGAGTTTTGGTTTTTTTTTTTTTTTTTTTCAGATTTTGGTTTGGGCTTTTTTTTTTTTTTTTCGCGATTCTCAAATCCGTTGGAGGGCAAGGGCCAAGGTGGTGCAGTGGAGTATCACCTGTAGTAGGCTGCAGGGGATTTGTGAAGGGTTTGTTTAACTTAGTGCAACATGGTGCAATGCAAGTGGGTGCAGGGGCCCAACCAATCAGCCCGTAAGTGCTAAGCACCTCAAGGGCGTGCGTTTGCACTCCCGTGCCGTGAACCAAGCACAGCCTAAGTGTTTGCTAATTACATCTATATAATTCTTACTAGAAAGAGTACCTATGTTCCTTAGAGCTTGAGTTTCAAACCACATAAGATTACTATAAACTCATAGATAAATGCATTAATGTTTACAAGTCTGAAGATTAAATAGTGAGATTTTGCTGTTAATTGCAAGTACATTGTTGTGACTTTCAAAATGTACAACAAACTACCGAAATGAAGACTTCTTATCTTTTTGAGTTGCCCTCAACAAAACAATCAGACCTTAGGGTACCTACGCACACGATAAATTAAAATTTGTTTTTTCTTGAAGCACCCCCAATTGGGTAAGTAATAATGAATTTAGATTACCTTTAATCATCATAAAACTTTTGGTAATATTAATCTTGAACTTTGATTATCAGTCCTGGTGTTTACAGTTACATGATTAGTGGATTGGTCAGTATATGGGTCTTGGATCTTTGTTCCTCTTAATTTTCTAAAATTCAATTTCCTTTCTCCCGGTGGAGACTACTATGGGATCCACAAATGGCACTGGTATTTTTCTTAGTTGATGTTCTTTACTTTATTTTTCTTCTCTATGGCTGTCATCTTTCAAACAGTGGAAGTTATTCAGTCTATTGCCATGGGTTTTAGGACTTTGAAGTGTTCTTGATCACAAGGAATTCAGGTACGAACATTGGAACTACATTGAGGATGTGTTATGTGATTAAACCACGACTTGAACTCTGAGCTCTATAAATCGACCAAAAGGACCAGGAAGGAAGGATAAGTCATCGCTTATCTCTATCTCTCTTTCAAGTTCTAGGTTTCTCTCTTCTTATTTGGTTTCACTATCAGTTTGGGGTGACTGTCTTCCAATCAATTTATAGAGAGCAAAATGGACTACGTGGGAAAGGTCAGGTCAGGTCAATTTCTTCATTCAGCACTCATCTAAACTCATCAGTACTTGACACAACCTTAATAACACATGATCTTGATCATCCTTATATAGCCACCACTTCACTGAGTGTTTGCTATCTAAAACTACCTGAGTCGAAAGTTCTACCAATTCTGATTCAGGGTACTCCTCTTGAATTCACACACTTCATGTCTTGGTACACATCTAACCCCGCTGGATCTGTTATTGGTGGTGGTTCCGGAAGGGTTTCCTCCTCATCCAAATCTACTATAGTTGAACTGCTAACCTCATTGATCGTGAAATCAAGGACTAATGTAGTTGTTAATGGACTTAATCACAAAGTCTAGCAAACTTGTGTCACCGATATGAAGCCTAACAACATCTCTGACTTTCTGTCTAGACATTCCACCACACCGTTCCTTCAGTGCTTCAACATTTATCTTTGTTGCATACTCTAGTCTCCCTTTAGGCCATCTACTATCCATTTCATAAACAAAGGATTTGAACTTTTGATATCTGGTAGAATTGTTGTTCTTCATTGGAGGCTTTTGTGGCCTAATCGTCTTAGTTGGTGGTGGCTTAGTCACTGCTTTTCTTTGAACTGGAGCGCGAGATTTGACTGTAAGCATGAACCTAATAAGATCTCATAATGTAATCAATTGGGTATCACTCACTTCTCTGTAAATTCAAACAATTTTTGCAAACTGTTTGCCTCGCATCGCATGTCCCAAATCTTTGAGAACATTGTCGATGTCAAGCGAGCTAAGAACTCGAATTATCGCCTCGTAATTATGCTATGTTACTCCAAAGCTCCCATGCTAGAACTTGATCCCCATCTCCAAAACCACGAGTGACCATACGCAACCCCACATAGAAGCCAAAGATTTACATTAATTCATATAATGCTCAACAAAAGAATAGTAATGGCCTCCAACAAACCCTACTTCAAAAAAGTTGACAATGAATGATATATTTGTTCAGATGGTAGCTTTCTATGTCTGAATGCATTGATAAGTTGCTCAGATTGTAACACTCCTCATAACTCGACCTAATCATCACGAGGAACACTATCATAGATCAGATACCACTCCTTCTCATAATCCCACCTAATCATTCAGTCTATAATCTCCATGAGGTCCATAAAAACGTCAAGGTGAATCAAGTCAACACATGAATCATTACATAAACTCGTTTCTTTCTCGTGATGAAAACTTTCACTCTCATCTTCGAGCAAGCTAATGCACTCGCGTTCCTACAACAATGTAAAACAAACTCTTTTGAAGTCTCTTATTCCTATTCAAGTCCTTCATCAATAATGTAGTTAAATCAAGTACGACATTTTCATCGGTATTCACTAATGCCGTCTCATCCTCCACAAAACTGTAACCTATCTCAACAGGGATATCCTAAATTATTCAAAAAATAAACACAAATTAGTCCAAAATGCCCCCAATCAAACGACCTTAAACCATGACACTCAAGGCTTTGCAACAACAATTTTGTATGACTAATAACATTAAGAGACCATACACGATAAAGCAAAATTAGACCTAGTTGCGACGAATAAAAGATTAACTTTTCGCAATCAAGTTGAGTTTCTAGGATTCAAATAATCTAAAGGATCAACTTCTTCGAAATTTCTTATCCCAACGCCTGAAGCACCCTGGAAATATTCACCCAACCCCCATCAAATCAAATACATAGTATATGGTGTTTCTCATTAATGTTTAATTATTTTTTAAATGAATTATACTCACAGGTCCACCTTGCAACCATGAACAATTGGCCAAGACTTTGAAGGATCTTGAACTCTGTTTGAATTCTTATAAAGCCACCAAAGCATACGTGCTTCTAAAAATTACATACAAGAAATCAATCACACTACAGATCTAATCTAAAATTTCTTAAGAGTTGTACACGATAAAAATAAAAACATACTATCTTATATACAATTTCCTCGTAAACCCGAGCTAAAAAGAAAAAATACGAAATTTTAGCTTTTAGTCTCTCTGTGTATCAAAATTATGTAGTGGGTCCTTAGCTTCATAAAATTGCCTTGAAGACTTGATAAGACTTGTCCAGACTGAGCTTCCCATCTACAACATACAACACAAAAAGAATGATAAAATTTTCCTTGTGCGATCAATAACGAAAGGATATCTATATGTTGATAACTTGCGTTACGTTGGCGGGGATGATCCTGAGCTTCCTTCTAATAACGTCATTCATCAGAGTATCAAGGTCTTCATCACTGCTTGGAGAACATTTCTTAGAGTTTAGGTATCTCGAGTACCTTTAGCCGCTTGCAAAGCTGACACTGGAAGCGAGATCCATTCTATTATCAAACAAGATATTGTAATAGTCCCAAAATGCCAAAACAATGCACACATAGCTCAAATATATCAATTAACTAAACGGGCGTCTTTGGGTTATCTTTTGTCGAATAAATAACCCCAAACAACTAAGAAAAAACACAATTTAACATGGAAATGTTGAACTAATCGTGTGCCCGATTGCTAATTTTATCACCAAAATTGTATGATAAATTGTTTAACTAATTTAGTCGTCCTAAAGAAAAATACTCAAGTCAGATATAGAATACAAAATACTCAAGTCAGATATTGAATATGATCATTAGGAAAACTCAACAAGTTTCTACCTCAACTGTCGCATGTGAACGTGGCTGCAGTTAAAACAAACAAACAAGAAAGACACTGATACATAAAAAAATACCATAATATGAAATACCCATCAAGATTAAAAATTAATGTTGATAAAGTAGGGAAATAAAGCTTCCTTTCAAATCTTAGCATAAGAATAATATAAGTTTTCAAGCCGTATAAGTTCCATTTGACGAAACTGTCATTAACCAACTATAATATCATTTCACTTTCTATACCCATATAAACATAATCATTCAAGAAATAATAGCCTTCATAAGAGATAGGGGACTTAATCAACCTGGTGGTCGGGATCACGTTACTGTTGGTGTAAGATACTAACAAAAGCTAGTGGATCAAGGATTTTTTTTTTGTACAATTATGACATGAATTTCATAGCCATAATTATAAAATGCATCATCACATTTGTTCTTTACCTATGCTTTCATAAGCTTTGGCACGACACTCGTTGCACGTGATACGGGAACCAAGCGCACCTATGTACATTCTTTAACAGTAACCTAACCAGAAACGACATTAATAAGAAATCATTCTCTTCCTAATATTACATGTAGGAGTCATTGTTAAAGAAGGATAATTTTCAATAAATACTAAATAAAATAGGGCAAACCATATGAAGAAGGCGGATTTTCATAATCCACTGGGGTAGTACAATATATGGCAAAATAATATATAACATTAGAATAGACCAGATAAAAATAATTTCGATATCGATTGTCCTATGAGCATGGTTCAGAGAATTTGATATATATATATATATATTGTCTCTTTAACAACAGTCCCTCCCCTTCAACTCTACTAGTTTTTTTAGCTCTAACCATAGCTTCTTCAGTGGTATTTGGCTGAAATGAGGATAATGCACTCGCCACGTCTTGACAGGAATTTGTTGATAATCTACCTCTCTGATAACTCAACTTTGATCATTTATATTGATAATCTTGCATAGTCATATGTTTTCTTCTTGAACCCCTTCTCCCATGCTTTGAGGTGAGGATACGACTTCATCTTTAGTGTATTGCTGGCAATGGGGTGACCAACCCCACAATACTCGTAGAACCAATACTGTATTTGGGAATAATGCAGAAATTAATTACAAATTTCATTTAAGATGTCTATTGCAAAATATTTGATTTATATCATTAGAAAAAGTGCTAGTATACCTCAAGTATTAGTCCAAATCGGCCATGGCCTCGAGATATCCAAGCGGGACGGTGTTATTAGCTGTTTGAAATCATAAATGTTCTATCATGAAAAGAATAAAAGCACGAGCCATCGTACTATTATTAGATTGATCATTTGTGATGGTCAAGTATGTCCTTAAATGTGCAATATTGACGTTCCTACTCTTTGTATTGTTGGATGTAATGCGGGGGAGCAATTTTATCACCTCGAATTAAATACTCTATCGGTCGTCATACAACAATGGTGTAGGATTTTTGCCGATTGACAATAATGTAAGCATTATGAAATCTAATAGAGTGATCCTTATCTTCGCACATGGGAAGAGAAAAGTGTGAGTCGTTGGCCGCCAACACTCTGTTAGCGCTTGAATTATCCCTATTTTAATAAACTTTCCAAATATCTTCACCACGAGATCCCTTATTATTGGAATCTTGGCAATCTCATTCTAAACATTTATAACCATAGTAAATGTACCATGCAGACGCACTAAATCACGATTCTATTCATTGGAGTATTTTGTCAAACACTCGATTAACGAAAATAACAAAATCACCATTAAACAATAACATACTGTGAGATCCATGTCAGTGTAAAATATATGCAACAAGCGATCCGGGAGAGCGGTAATATATCACAACGGTGAAATCTCATATTGGTTTGGTTGTGATTGGCTTTAAATTTCTTCAAATACAACCTTTTTTTTTCTTCTGGATTTTGACCAAATTATAGCTTCATCTGAATCTCTTGTTGTTCTAAAATTAGGGGAACAACTTGGGTATGGGTTTTCCCGTGACATTTATATTTGATTGGGTTTGAGGTTGGTATTTTTATTTTATTTTATTTTATGGTTTTGATATGAAGTGTGAGGGAGAATAAAAATAGTTTTGGGGAGGAAACGAAGTGAGTTATTTTGTTAATAGATGAAGCGGCAGCACTTTGATTACCACGTAGGCTTTGGATTATGGATGGCAATGGGGAAGATTTGGGGCGGGGGAGCTAATCCCATCCCCATCCCCATTTAGATTTTAACGCCATATCCCCGTCCTGATACCCGTTTAAGTTAAACGAGGATCCCCGAATCCACCCCAACTTACAAAACCTAATCCCATATCTGCCCCATCCCCGCTCTATTTAACTAAAAAAAAAATTAAGCTGCATGCATAAAAACATTCAGAAAGCAGTATGCACTTTCAGAAAACAGTATGCATAAAAAGAAGGAAGAAGGTATACCTTGGATGGAGGCGCAAAGACAGAGTCAAAAATCCCCCCAGAGGATGATTCCTTATTAACAACATCAACAGAAGAAGAAGCCAGCAATAGAGCATCAGTAGATCTGTAATACATGTACAGGTACTGTCCTTGGTGTAGAAGAAGAAACCAACAGTACAGGTACAGGTATTGTCCTTGGTGCATACAACAGATCTGCAGGGAATATTATAGGAGTTTTAGACATTTATTGGGTCATCCTGCCTAATCCTTCTATCTATAGTCTCTGGTCCTATTGGATTCAGCTCTTCAATAATGGAGTTTCTTCATATATATAGCCAAAAGAAAAAAATGAAATAGTTACGTATTGTTCTGATTGATCCAATTGTCTGGTCTACTGCAATTGCGGCTTATGAATAGGCAGATTGTCGACGAGATGCGATCTTGGCTAGGGCAAAGGCCATAAGTGCACCAGAAAGCACAAAAGGTGGAAGTATGGATAGCAAGACAAGAGAAAGAAGCTATCTTTTGATAAAAGCTATTGTACAACCTCCAATAAATACCATGGACATTCAAAACACTTAATTCCATGGACAAAGTCATAAATAAACTATAGTAGCATATGTTCTCAAAATACAAAATACCCATGTAAATTCATAAAGCAAATGCCCGACATCTTCTCAAAGCACCATTTGGCATCATCTTAAGGGCTCGCACTTGTGAGACATGGGGATCACCTGATAAACTGGTCATAAAGAGCTGACATAGAATGTGGTTTGACGTGAAATGTAGGCCTAAGGCATCTTGGAACTCTTGGACATGTTCCACTGGATCAGTTCCTTTATATTTTGGATCTTCGGAGTATGGTGCCCGGTGGGGACCTCGCCATCCAACAGCTCCTGCGTGATCGAGATTTTTTGTAATATATTGTGGATTCCTTTAGTCGGAGTCTGAGCTTTAATTAATTCTTTTATTCGCCTATCAACATGTTCCTGAGTCACATACTGTCGAACTGCGGTGGTCGGGCGTGTGACGCGTCCTTATCCAAAATTATGGTCGTCACTCCCTTTACTTAGACATTCTTTTACTGGGACTTAAGCTCTTAGAGGTAGATTTTCAGCCTGTCTAACTTCCGCTAGGCCACCATCTACTTCTTGGTAGGCCTCCTGGATCGGGATGGGCTTTATTTCATGTTGATGATGGCTAGATCGAAGCGTACCTCCTACGTGATTGCCTTTTGGAGGCAGTCATATTATGTCATGAATGGAGATACGTGAGCCTTCAGGTTGCACGACTTTGTTCTTCTGGGCGACAACCTGCTGACTCTGTTGAACCTTCAGTGAGTTCTACACACTCGCTAGTTATTGCTCCAACGCAACACGTCTTTTTATTTCAGAATTTAAAGTGGCTCAGAGACCTGCTAGTTTAGCATTTTCCTCTGCTTGAACTATCAGCGTACTCTGGCTTGGAGGTGACATTCTGAAAGAAGATGATCAGCAGTTTCTGAGATAATGGGTTTGAGAACTTCGGTTCCCACAAATGGTACTAAATATAATGGCCTAATTCTGGGATTTAGGCTTAGCCTTTACACCAAATGTGTCTATAACACTTAAGAATAATAAGCAATAATTAGCAAAATAATTCAGCGTAAAAATTCTTTAAGTAGGTTAAAAACTATAACCTCTCTTGAGGATTTTGATAAAGAGAAGATGATCTTATTGAGGTTGTTAACTTATTACAATGAGTGTTCTGAGTATGTGGAATTTCAGAGTAAGAATTCTTTTGTATATAATTGCATGTCCTTAATCTGTAGTTCTCTGGTCCTATATATAGGTATTATAATATGATCATTTGATGACTATTAAGATTCTTAATGGTGGACGCTACAAAGTAGATGTAAGATATTCTTTGACCAGATGATATAACATCCTGATCTCTGTTACTGTACAACGGCATTATTGATGACTGCACATTTGCGTAAATTGAACTGTTGCTGTAGAGGTCAAAAGCGATGACTCGAACTGAGGAACATTGAATATGTCTTTAATAGTACTTCCTGTATGCTGATGAGATTGAGGATGAATCTTGAGTTTGAGATACGAAATAAGCTATTGCAAGACGGCTCTCAGTCAAGAGCACGAGGAGCCTCATGGATGAGTAGTGTTGGTTAAGAAATTCATACTGTATTTTCTTCCTGATGTTGTTATCTTGATTCTTTCTGTATTGCATACTCTGTTGGTGAGATCGAAAGTTTGTATGTGGTTCAAAGATGAAGCATTAGTTTGAGATGCGGAATAAGCCACTACAACTGCCCCGTCTTAGCCAACAGTACAAAAAACCTTGTGGGCAAGTAGTGTTGGTTGAGAAGTACCATTAATACTACAATTAAAATATGGGAATCATTTCTAATGTATATTCATGAGTATCTGTTATTGTCTGTTGGGTTTCCTTGAGCCAATGGTTTTAATCAATATTGCTGGCATGGGAAATCCTTCTGATGTTGGGTATTTGATGAGTCTGCTTTACATGCTCATCATAATATAAAAAGCATTCAGAGGTGAGAGTGATGAACCAAGTCTTCATCTCTAATTCTCTTCTTTTCTATTCTTGACTGTTGAGAAAAACTTAATTGCGGAGAGTATGGTGATTACCAAGAACCAATCTCGGGAGTCTAGGACTCATATAAAAATAGAGGAATTACGTATCCAGTACTTTGGATACCAATCTCTGTATTTTCCAATACCGATTCTCATGTCACCTACCTATCACCGTATGTCATATGAAAAGGTGATAGAAGCGGGGGATGATTATTATTAGATAGCGCGATTTCGCTATCTGCTGACATCTGAGGCAGAGCATCGAAATGGGCTTTGTTTGTTGGCGGATGAGGTTGTTACAACTGAAGATGAAGCGGCAGGCGTTTGTCTGAAAGAGTCTCGCTGGTATCCTACTAATAAATGAGTCATTTCTAAAAAATAGAACCTTCCGCCTGTCTCTAGCATACGGGGTGGGGGTTATGGTGAAAGAGGCAGCAATGATGGAGGAATTATTTTTCCATGGACCATAGATATTGGCCATGAAGAAGATCTTTCATATGTGATTTCCAGTTCAAACTATTTTCTAGGCCTTGTAGTATGAGATCAGAGTTTGGAAGATGCTTCAGTTTTTCATCGTCTTCCGTATGAACTGCTATAAGCAATTCGAACTGTAACTTTGTAAAGTAATCTGTTAGAATTATTTGGAACATTTTGTTATCTATAATGTATTTTGTAAGAGAAATCTTTGAACTAATATAATGTTGACATTCTGGTATTTTGTTTCCTTGTATCAAACTTGTTTGTGTAGTTTTTTGGTGTAAAATAGGGGTTTGTCAATAAGAATTAGTTATGGGGTATGATGGGGGAAAATGACATGTAAAGAGTTCCGTGTGCAAGATGGAAAATGGTAATAATATGTGAGTTTTGAAAATTTAGAGGAGTTCAAAAATGTGACTTGGTGGAAGCAATTATATACCGTTTTCTGCGATCTTTGTACTCGAACTGTATGATAGAGTGTTTCAAACTGTAATACAGGGTTGATGTTGATCTGTAGGTGCTACTGCTGAATTCGTTTGATCTTTGTATACTGCCAACTTTATATTTGCTCGTATACAATCTGATGAGATATTTCATACTATGGAAATAATGACTTGTCACAATTTTATGTATTTAATGTTGATATTCTGTTATCCAAAAATGTTATCAAAAATATTTCTCTCAGTAAAATTTGTGGGGTGATCTGGATTTGCGGAGATCTTCCTCAGGGCTATAAATAGTGATTCCTTGATGTTATGATTTGCATCGTTTGTAGGGATAATCTTGCTCTGAAGGTAGTGTGCTTAAGCATGGCGATGACCCGTTCTCAGCGTATTCAGCAGCCAGCAGATGGTCATTTTCATATCAATGTTGCTGAACTTTGTGAGTGATATTTTTGTAGATTGCCTTATGATGTTGTACTTTCAGAGTGGCCCTTGAATCTGGTAGGATTAGATGATGAAGGTAAGCGTATAGAGTATGATTACTTTTTTTGGTACGATGTTTTTTGGAGGTCATTGCTGAGTGCCACTGTGCAAGAACTGATTGTTTGATAGCTTGCGTGTGAAAAGATCGTTGAAGATGATACAAGGGCAACCAATAGAGAGATAATTTTATGTGAGGAGGCGTATTATCAAGGCTGCTTTAGATGTAACTGGTGAGCTCGGTAGGCTCAGAGTATAAGAGCTTGTACAAAGTATTATGTTTGCAGTATTCTGTGTTGGAACCCAAATAAATGTAAGGTTAGGAATTTTGAGAAAAATAAAGTAATGTGATGTCTCGATCTATTTGAATAAGAATAAAGTATTCTGTTTTACTTTTTGTGTACGGATATTGTAAGAGACAGTTGTAGGATTTTAACAACTGTATTGATATCTTCTAATTTTGAATATTGATCTGTTTTAGGACAGTTGTACGATCTTGGTAGGGCATAAAAGTAAGGTGATTGGTCGTTTGTACTGTGTTTGAGAAAAATATGCACAGTTGTTTAATGAGAGACAATAGGGATAAACATGATGACGGTAGACGTTATCACAAAAGTCTTGATGATGCTTTAACCAAAAAGATGTGCCTGCATAGCCAATAGGGGTGACTGACACGTGTCTGAAGGAGCCGTCGTTTCACAAACCGAGGGAGAGTATAAAAATGTGTCATTCTTTTCCTCATAAATTGTCTACAGTTTTAGAGAGAGATAAAAATGGTGTAAATCTTATTTTTAATGAGAAGAAACGTTTGAACTTTGAGTGTAATTTAAGAAGGAAATCTTCATCAGGCAATTGAAAACTGTTAGGGAAGCGATGGGAGTGTTCAATCTCAGCAAGATGTCCAGGCAAAGCAGAAGATTGTTGTTCTTCAAGTACAGGTTGGTAATATAAGGGTCTGTCCATCTGATTTGTTTAGTAATCTGGATGATATTTGTAGTAATCTGTGTGATATGTGTTGTAACCTATTTGATATGTATATCTGATAATGTAGGGGTTTTAGGTTTTTTTAAATGAAGATGACAAAGTTTTATAGTTAGAGAATTGTTATATATGAATAGACTATAGAGAGATAAAATGCTTACTTGAAGAAAGAGAGGGAAAATTGAAATGACTAATTTTTGTGATTTTTTGTTTTGGAAATTGGTAAAATTGACATGTTGACTGGGTAGAAGGTGGGGTTGTTTTGTCTGTATGCAATGTAAAGATAATGATACAATATGATTTTGTATATGTAGGTTCGATATACGTTCTAAACCTAATATTCCCACCAGTAAATTTGTACTATCGTCCAGTTCCGAGGAAACATCGTCGTCAGGGAGGGAGGAAACATCGTCGTCAGTTTCGAGTAAATTTGTAGTATATGGTCTTAGAATTCCTCTGACCTTCTTTCAGAAAGGGGTTATGAATATGTTATTTTATTGTCCTACCTAGTTAAATATGAATATTTATGAAATGATGAGGGTATGTGAGGCACAGAATGAAAAATAGAGGAAGGAAGGGACTGCGAAGAAGTTCGAAGCTAAAGATGTGGTGAAGTTTTATAAATAAAAATATGTCAAAGGTCAAAGTAGTGGTTACCTGTATAGTGATTCAGCTAGGCCGAAATTTTTTTATTTCAAATCTGTGAGTAGACCATGGAACGACCACCTTGTGTGGGTAGAGGGTAACTGCCCGAACTGAACCATATATATTATAATCTAAGTAAGTAATGTTGACCAATTTTCAAATAACCAAATAACTTGTCTTCGATCTGTTACTTAATGTTGTGTTCCTTATTTTGGCAGAACCCAAGCCTTTATCTATACCTAATAAGGCGAGTCTGTTCAACTGCATTACTCGAGATCAGGACGAGCTAAAGCGGGTACTTGGTGAGCTTGGTATCCGCAGGGATAAAATGGTAGATTTTGTAGTGCCCAAAGTTCAACGAGCTCAAGAGAAACGAGCTATGGCTGAAGGGAAAGCTCACTTTACTGTGGATGATGTTCTTAGTCTTCCACCTCCTATATCTCAGACCACCAAACAGAATACTCAGAGGTCTGAGAGGCCAGCTCGGTAAAATACCTCTGTCACTGGGGTGGCGGCCACGGCACAAAAGATCGCATAGTCTATTTGTGGCAATGTGAAGGAGAAACTTGAAGTGAGTGCGCTTGCTCCTACTGAGGTCGAGAAGAGCTCGATGAAAAGAAAAAGGTGTGATGAAAAGGGTAGTTCTCAAACTAATCCTCATGCCGCAGCTAAGATGAAAGAGCTGGTACTAAAATACTGTTTGATGGCTGGGATGGATCCAGAGCCGCTCGATGATAGTATTACGAACATACTTTTGCGGTATGTTCTTGGAATCCTTAATTATCATTGTATTTGGGCTAAAAACTGTTGTCCTGACTTTGTCTCTGTATGTTTGTACTAGCAGCTCTCAATACTGCTGAAGAGGGTAAAAAAGTATCTAGAAAAGGGGAATTAAGAGTTTGGGGCTCTTACAATAAAGTTTAAAGTTCAATATGCTTGTATGAAGGAGTTTGAAGATTAATTCGCTCGTGTGAAGGAACTCGAAGCTGAACTCAAGCTGGAGAAGGAGAAGAAAGCTGAGGAAGCTAAAACGGCTGCAGAGCTCACATAAAAACATTCAGATCTGGTGAAGCATGATGATGTGATGTCAAAATCGGTCGAGGCCCTTAAAGTGGAACGAGATCACTTTGTCTAATCTTATTATGATTTTGGATTGAGTCCAGCTAATGTGGAGCTAGGCCGGGTCAGAAGGTACAAGGAAATAGTTTTCCCTTCAGAGGTTCAGGAGGAAGTGATAGCTGATAATGGTGTTTCTCTTGGGAAAATGATAGAGCTTCCACCAAAAAGTATTGAGTCAATCCGAGTAGCTGAAACAATATTGGATGCTCCTTCTGAACGTGTTGATCCAGTTCATCCGGTTGGGCAATCATTGGATCCTCCATAAAAATCAGCAAGAATCTCTAAGCCTTCTGTGGTATTCTGTTTTTGATTTGATGCAGTTCGTGCGATATCAATGTGATAGTACTCTGTATTTGTTGAAGTTTGAGTGATGATTTGGAAGATGCTCATTTTGGATATTTGTATTATAACAAAATATTTATACTCTGTGTAGGAGATAGAACTCTAAAAAAAACTAATTCTGAACTGGAGAGGTCGTTGAGTAGAGCGTGGGATTCCGTGGCTCGTATTCAACAGGTACTTAATAAAATTGAATATGAGAAAAAGAAATTTAAGTTGAATTCAGAAAAAACTTTTAAAGAGTTATATGATCTCCAGTGTAGATATGCTAAGATAAAAATAGAAAGGGATGAGGTGTTAAGAAATGAAGAGAAAATGGGGGTGTTAGTGCGAAAACCAAAAAAGTTAACATGTTTTAATGACCTAAGTGATAAGGATAGGTGTTAAAGTATGTTAATAACTCTGGCATTATATTTTGAGGTCGAAGTAGATAGTAAACGATAGTTAAAAGAAGCTTATATAAAGCTTTTGAAGGAGAGAGGTATAGTTCCGAACCCAGCTCGGGTTATTTTTAGGCTCAATAAGTACGTAATCATCATAGTTTAGAGTCGAGGAAGTGTTCTGCTCGAGCTGGTATATCTATTGTATGGGGTGATGTATAACCTTTATCTGATGTTTTTGGCTTTATGTAGGATCGGAAGGATATGAGAATTGTATTTTTTAGGATAAAAAAAAGCAAATAGAAGTCCAAAAGCGATTAGAGGGTAAATTAAAGGGCTTTTAGGATGAGAGATTGCAACACGTGGAGCAAAAAATGTCTTTAGTAACACGATTTTTGAAAGACGTGACTGTTCGAATGAAAATAGAAGCTGATTTGAGGGATTTAAGTATATTGCAAAAAAAAATATGCCAACGGCTGTACAAGGCGCATATGACATTGAAGGAGCATCTATATCCTTCGCGAGTAAAAGTCGCTAACATGAGCGCCATATAGACAGTGTTATTGATTTTTATGGGGGAGAACTGGCTAGGGTAGAACACAAATTTTGGAAGTTCGTGACAGAATGTAGGAAGGATTTAGATATAAAAAATGCCAAGGCTGAGAATATGTGATTTGCCAAAGGTGATGGAGAAATTGTTGGTAAAAACCCCATTCCGATGCCGAGGGAACTATCATCAGAAGAGGGTGAGGAGGAGGTCAAATGTCTGATACCCCGATCGCGGCGTAAACAACGTCAGTAGGAGGTAGTGACATTTACTACTCTGGTAGATGTGCAAATAACAAATAAAAAGAGTTCGGTAGATAAAGGGCAGTCTTTTTTATTTCTTGAAGAATTGAAAATAGGGTATTCTTGTTTTTCTTTTACCGGCCCTGCATATGTGTTAGATCTTTGTATACTGTTGTTGATGATAAATGAAATCTGTTCTTTGTGATGATGAATATAACAATGTATCGATATTACTCAGATACCATGTTCTTGATTTAAACTTGTTAACTGTGATATCTAATATGTTCGTATAATCGAACTATTATAAATGCAAACTGTTATGACAGGTAGAACTGATAGCTATTCAAAGTTAGTGTGACGCGTTACGCATCCAAAATAGACAATTGAACGTTGAGCTAAGCTTGTGTAAGGAGGCAATAAAAAGTGTTATTGGATTGGAAGAAAGTATGAAGACGGAGATAGTACGAGAGCGAAACATAAGAGCTCATTTGTCTGAGGAGCTACAGAAGCAAAAGGCAGATCTATCCAAAGGACTGGGAAAGATAGAAGAGTTAAAAGAAATTATAAGAAAGAAAGAGGATGGATTTATAGGTGGCTCATGGCAAGCGAGCCAGTAGAGGGCGGAGTTGACATCTGCTCGAGTTTAAATTATAGAATTGTTGGCAAAATTAGAGGAGGAAGGTTAAACTGTGAAAGGCTTACAATTCCAGGTAAATATGCTTAAAGTGGAGATAGCTGATATGCGAGCTCGCGCTTCTAAGTATGAAGTATTGTGGCAAGTTGCTGATGTAGTGATAAAGAAGATGGAAGAAGCTCATAATAAACATGACGAAAACACAAATACGGCTTGGAACAAAGTAGTGACTCTAGAGCATACCATACAGGTATTGAAGTTAATTACCTTAAAGTACCTGGAAGAGAATGCACAATTGCATAACACAAATACGAAGTTAGATGCTGACCTATTACAGGCGGAGATACGCCTTGATGAGCGGAGGGTAGAGTGAGAGAATCGTGAAGCAGGAATTGATGGATCAATATCTTTAATTTATTAGATGGATGAGTTCATGACAGTATTGGAGTCTCGGAATTCTGATGTGTTGGATGAGAGACAACGAGTAGAGAAGCGTTGCGTTCATTTGGAAGCTTCATTAAAGGAAGCTCAAAGTAAACTTAGCGAGCTTATTTTGTCTAAACAGGTGAAGACTGAGGCAGGTGATGTGCATGAGAGATATAACGAAACTAATTTTATTCTTTGTATCAGAGTTCAAGAGATTGGAAGTAGAAAGTAAACTGGTGTATGATAGTTTAGTTGGCAAAAGTACGCAGTGTGACATGAAGGCAATACGGTCAAAGTATCTATGCCCCATGGTAGCCAAAATTGGAGTTCTAAAACAGAGTATAGATAGAGATGGAAAGAAAATTGTTATGGGGAAAATGCTAGAGTTTATGCGTCAACGACTGTACATGGGTTATGCACGTGACATTATGGGACCTTCTAATATAGGTGATGATTCAAGTGGTAGTTCTAGCAAGGAGTAACGATTGTGAGGAGGCACTATGTATACTAACGCATATAATATATAAAGTGTATGAAAATAAGACTGTCTAGAATAGTGATTTATACTAACCTTTTGATAAACCAATGATACTGCATGAGTTGAATATTTATTGTATAGGATGATCCCGAAGGATATCGTATAGTAGATGATGGCTGAGGCAATGAATGTAGAGGAGTATAGATGTCAGACCGGTTTGGCCAAAGCAATAAATGATCTGTAATATAAATAAATGATCAGTTTGGCCACAACAACAAACGATCTGTAATATATAGATGACCAGTTTTGCCAAAGCAGCAAACGATCTGTAATGTAAATAAATGATCAGTTTGGCCATAGCAACAAACGATCTGTAATGTATAGATGATCAGTTTGGCCAAAACAACAAACGATCTATAACATGTATATAGAAGTACTTGCTAGATATATTAAAAAAGTGTTATAGTGTAAGGCAATCGAGCAAGTATTTCATTGGTGTAAGATTGACGTACGATGAATGTGTTAGATAAAGTACTATATGAAATAGTAAAAAGTACTCAGACGTATGGGGATTAAACATAAATCTTTTATTGATATAAAACTGTCATACAAGATGATAGATTGATTTGTAGAAAAGTGCACTGTAATAGATTTTAATCTGCGATACAACGTCAATTTCCTCGTGTTTCACAGATTAAGGATTCAATCTCTGTGTTCAGTGGCGAGATCATAAGAACCAATACCACATTTTCCAATAATGACAAAAGGACCTTCCCAATTTTCAGACAGTTTCCCAGCATTTACTTCTTTTCAGTGTTTAGGAATTTCTCTTAGGATAAGATCTTTGATTTCGAACTCTCTATGATAAATGCGCTTGTTGTAAGATTCGGTGAGAATTTGGTGGTATCTTCCCAAATTCATGATTGCTCTGTCTCTATTCCTCTCAATCCAATTCATGTTATATGAGAACTGGAATTCATTTTCTTCATCTGTTATGGCATGGGCGCGTATTGGGTGATGATACTGAGTGAGGACAATTGGAGGAATGGCGTACATCCAGTTGATACTCTAGGTATTCTGTGATCTGCACATAATACATATTGTAATTCTTGTACCCAAATTTCCTTTTTCTTTATCAAGCATTTTTTGATTTTGTCCACGATAGTACGGTTTGTGATTTCGGCCTGACCATTTCCTTGTGGGTAATATGGATTAGAAGGAGAGTGTATGGTGTTGTGTTGATTAAGGAATTTGACGACTCTGGAGCCAACGAATTGAGATCTATTGTCAATTCTGGTGAGATGGGGGTACCAAAAATAGATGATGATGGTTTCCAATATAAATTTGATGACTTTGTCTTTTCGTGTATGACACAGTGGGACTGCTTCCACCCATTTAGTGAAGTAATCAATTACTACTAAGAGGTACTTCCTTCTGCCTGGTGCGGTGGGGAATTATTCTACATGATTGAGTGCCTACCTCTTAAATGGCCACACAACGTTGCTGGAATGGAGTTCCAAAGGTTGGTGCTCAAATTTGGGGACCATGTCGTTGATAGGTGTCATACTTTCTTGTGAGCTCAATGGCTTGAACTTTCATTTTAGGCCAAAAGGCCCCTTGAGTAAGAGCTCGATTGGCTAAAGATTGTCTTGCTGCACGGGAATCACAAGTGCCTTCATGGAGTTCGTGTAGGAATTTTTGAGCTTCTTTGCTAGATAAGCATTACAGATACGGCCTTGTGACTGAAATTTGTATAAGAGACCGTTTTCTATGATGTACCGCTTAATATTGTCAAGCACACGTCTCCTTTCATTAGGATCGGGTAGGAGTTCGCCGTCAAATGTATTTTTAGTCCCAATATGCTTGAGGAAAGGTTGTCTCCAATCGTCCTCGTTCTCTTCAACGCCCCCAGTATTGATAGAATTCGAGTTTATGATGTTAATGTTGGGGGTGGATAATACTTCAATCTTTAGATAATGAGCTTCCGTACCAAGGATTCCTCCCAAATACGCGAGAGAGTCTGAATGTCTATTATCTCCACGCGGTAAATGTTTGATAGTAATTCTTTTGAATCTACTTATTCTGTCAGCTACTGCTGTTGCGCAATCAATCATCTTTCCGTTCTTCTGAAATATTTATGTGTAATGGCTCACAATGAGTAAAGAGTTTGTGTACACAGACAACTCAGAGTTTCCAATCTCATGAGCCATATTTAGACCGTGAATCATTGCTTCATAGTTGGTCGTATTACTGGTAGCTTTGAAATTGAGCCTGACTGCTTTCTCGATCCTATCATTGAAAGGTGTGATAAGCACAATTCCAATTTCGGATCCTGCATGTCCGGAAGATCTATTAGTTAAAAGACGTCACCCCTTTCGAGTTATCTAGTATAACTTTTCTTTGAATTGTTCCTCATTGGTATCCGTACTGTCTTCTTCCCAGTCAGGATCCTTTACTGGGAAGTTTGCAAGGAAGTCTGCTACTGCTTGACCTTTTTCAGAATATCGTGGCTCAAAACATATGTTATGTTCGCCAAGAGTGCTCAACCATTGTTGTACTCGTCTTGATTTTTCCCGTTTGGATAAGATCTCTCGTAAAGGGTAATTTGTCACCACTCGAACTGAGTGTTCTTGAAAATAGTGTATCAATTTTTATGATGTGTACATGAGAGCTAAGAGAAATTTCTTGATCTTGGTATACCGGGACTCGGCTGGAGTGAGAGTTTTGCTGATGAAGTAGACATGTTTTTCTGTCTTCCCATCAAGTTAAATTATAATAAAACTTAATGATTCATCGGTAACTGCAAGATATATTATGAGTTCTTCACCCTCGTTAGGTGTACTCATCACTGGTGGTAATCCCAAGTTAAGTTTGAGTTCCTAAAATACTGTTTAACACTCTGTTGTCTACTCGATCTCAGGATCCTTTTTAGACTTCTTTTTTTTGTCCCTTCACGCAATGGGTTGAACAACCATCGACATTGATATGTAGACTTCAAAATAAAATGATTTATCGCGACAATCTTGCATGCTAACTTCTGTATGTCTTTCATTATTTTTGAAGAAGGCATAGACAATAGTGCGCGAATACGATCTGGATCAGCTTCTATACCTTTCTTACTGATTAAATGTCCCAAGAATTTTCCTGACTGGATCCGAACTGGCATTTTTTAGGGTTGCGTATTATTTTGTAGAAATGAAGAATTTCAAAAGTAGTGCATAAGTCTATAATATGGTTATTCTTTTTAAGACTTTTATATAACATATCATCAATATAGACTTCCATCATTTTTCCGAGGTAATCATTGAACATCTGTGTCATCGATAAGTGGCTCCAACATTCTTGAGATCGAAAGGCATGATCTTATAGTAGTATAAACCATTTTATGTTATGAAAGTTGCCTTCTCTTGGTCATCAGGTAGCATAGGTATCTGATTGTATCCTGATGGGGCATCCATCATAGACATGAGTTCGTGTCCCGTAGTAGAATCGAGCAGATGGTTTATGATAGGTAGTGGAAAACTATCATTTATAGTATGTTTTTTGAGGTCCGTAAAATCCACCCACACCCTGATCTTGCCGTTCTTCTTTGGGATGCCACAATGTTCGAGATCCATTATGGGTAATTGGCCTTTCTAATGAAGCCAACTTCGATGAGTTTGTCGATCTCTTTATTTACTTTTTCTCGGAGTCTTGGTTCTAAGGTCCACTGCTTTTGTTTGACAGCTTCGGCCTTATCGTTCGAATTGAGCTTATGGCAGGCCAGATTTAGATCAATGCCCAACATCTCGTGAAAGGTCTAAGCGAAGACATCAATGTTGTCTTTAAGGAATTCGATGAGGGCATCCCATTCTGCCATTTCCAGAAGAGTGCCAACGTATGTTCCTTGCTTTTCCCCATTGATTTCGACGTACTTTATTATTTTTGCGCTTGGAAGATGGTTTTCTGCAATGTGTCCTGTTGTTTTCTGTAACGTGTCATGTTGTTTTCTGTAATTGCTATGCGAGCTACGGCTCTAAGGATTCTGGAATGATGGTGACAAAATTTTTACATGCTCGAGCTAGCTTCTGACTTCCTTTGATTTTATATATGCCTCCATTCCATTCAAATTGCAGCACCAAATGATAGGTGGATGGAATAGCTCGTATATTGTATAACCAGTAACGTCTCATTATCCCCAAATAACGGGATTTTGCATTGATAACATTAAAGACAACATCGAGTGTCACAGGTCCTGCCATGATAGGAAGTATAATCTTTCCTACACGTTCTTCTCTAGATCCATTAAATCTGCAGATATCAATGTCACTAGGTTGTACCTTGTCGGCCAGTCCCATCTAATCAATCGTGCTTTGAAAAAATAGTTTGATAGTACTACCAGTATCTATCATCATCGTGTAAAACACCATATTTCTTATTTTTAACATGATCACCAAATTATCATGGTGGGGATAGTTGATATGACGAACGTCACAATCGTCAAAAGAAATTCATATTCACTGAGAGCTAGACACGGGAAGTAAATGAACTTCTTTGTCTTTCATGGATAGGTCGTGACACTGGCTGACACGTCTCTTTTTGCTTCTGATCGATTGGTTGACGATCTGAGTCTCAACGAAGTAGCAGAGCGACATATGGTATAAGTGTTTCTCTCTTGCCGGCTCTTCGGTTTGTACGGCTTCTGTAAGAATTTTGTAACTCCCGTTCTTATAACTTTCGACGTCTGCAATGTACTCATGTATTCGTCCATCAGTAAGATATACTCTAACAATCGCTGTAAGAAAATGTAATGCTATGTTTCATGATGTCTGACCTTGTGGTGAATGTAATATAGTTTGTTCTCAATGGGTTGGCAATACTATACATTGCAGAAAAACCTAACCTTATGAAATATAGGATAAATGTTGGCTATGGTCACATTCATCTTGAGAAGATAAGGCTTTCGCAAGTTACTCCCCTTTCGAGGTCGTTCGTCGTTAGGTTTTGTCTATTTTCTGTCTCCTCCCTAATCGACAGTACGATTAAAATCCTGGTTGGCTGACTGATCTCAAGCTGTTAATGTTAACTTTTGAGGTTTCTGCATGTCAGATACCATTCTTTCCAGGTTGATATACCCGTTGACTTTTTCGATCGTGCCTTCCAGGTTTATTGGCTTGCTTAGAACGAGGTACTCTTTTGCCCTTCTATCTACAAGTAAAGCATTGGTGAGAGCTGATATAGTAATCTTCTGGTTGACCTAATCTACATTTTGAGCTAACTCTAAAAACTTCTTAGTGAATGTCTCGAGCTTCTCTCCAGGCATATACTTAAGGCTAAAAAGAGAGTACAAATTTTCCTTTTTGTCTTTGTTTTGTGAGTAATTCTTGACGAAGGGTTCGTGCAGCTGTTCAAAAGTCATGATGGATCCTTCATGTAGTGTGTGGAGCCATCGCAGGGGGTCGCCTGAAAAGCTGGTCAGAAAGAGTCTGCATAGAATGTGGTTGGACGTGGAATGTAGGCCTAAGGCATCTTAGAACTCTTGGACGTGTTCCACTGGATCAGTTCTTTTGTATTTTTGGATCTTCGGAGTATGGAACCTGATAGGGACCTCACCATCCAACAACTCCTGCGCGACTGGGCTTTTTTGCAATCTGTTGTAGATTCCTTTAGTCAGAGTCTGAGTTTCGAGTAATTCTTTTATTTGCCTATCAACATGTTCCAGAGTCACATACTGTCGAGCTGTTGTGGTCAGGCGTGTGACGTGTTCTTCACCAGAATTATGGTCGTCAATCCCTTCACTTAGATGTTCATTTACTGGGACTTGAACTCTTTGAGGTAGACTTTTAGCCTGTCTGACTCCCGTTGAGCCGCCATCTACTTCATGCTGGGCCTACTGGATCGGGATGGGCTCCATTTCTTGTTGATGATGGTTAGATCGAAGCGTACCTCCTACGTAATTGCCTTTCGGAGGAGGTTCTATTCTGTCATAAATAGAGATTCGCGAGCCTTCAGGTTGTACGACTTTATTCTTCTGGGCGGCGACCTGCTGACCTTGTAGAACCTTCAATGTATCATATACACTCGCTAGCTATTACACCAATGCAACACGTCTTTCTGTTTTAGAATTTAAAGTGGCCCGCAGATCTGCTAGTGCGACATTTTCTTCTACTTAAATTATCGGCGTGCTCTAACCTAGAGGTGACATTCTGAAAGAAGATGATCAGCGGTTTATGAGATAATGGGTTTGAGAACTTCGGTTCCCACAAACGGCACTAAATGTAATAGCCTAATTCCAGGATTCAAACTTAGTCTTTGCACCAAATGTGTATAGAACGCTCAAGAACAGTAAGCAATAATCAGCAAAATAATTTAGCGTGGAAAACCTTTAAATAGGTTAAAAACCACGATATCTCTTGAGGATTTTGAGAAAGAGAAGATGATCTTATGGAGGTTGCTAACTTATTATAATGAGTGCTCTGAGTATGTGAAATTTCGAAGTAATAATTCTTCTGTATAGAATTATTTGTCCTTAATCTATAGTTCTCTGGTCCTATATATAGGTCATATAATATGACCGTTTGATGACTATTAAGATTCTTAATGGTAGATGTTACAAAGTAGATATAAGATATTTTTTGGTCAGATGATGCAACATCCTAACCTCTGTTGCTGTACAATGGCTCTATTAATAACTGTATACTTGCGTAAATCGAACTGCTATTGTGGAGGTCGAAAGCGATGACTTGAACTGAGGAATATTGAATATGTCTTTAGTAGTGTTTCCCGAATGCTGATGAGGTTGAGGATGTATCTTGAGTCTGAGATACGAAATAAGCTATTGCATGATGGCTCTCAACGAAGAGCACGAGGAGCCTCATGGACAAGTGGAGTTGGTTGAGAAATTCGTGTTGTATTTATTTTATGATGTTGCTGTCTTGGTTCTTAATTTGTCACATGCTTTGTTGGTGAGATCAAAAGTTTGAATGTGGTTCGAAGATGAAGCATGAGTTCGAGATGTAGAATAAGCCACTACAGTAACTACAAAACTATAATAACAACATCAAGACAACTGCCTGGTCTGAGAAAATACAGTTCTTAACTATATCAATGCAAACTAGTTTATGAGTGTTATTTCATTAATGAAATCATGGTAAGCTGTTATATAACTCACTAGTAAAATCATGGTAAATTGCTTTATAACTCATGGTAAATATTTTATAACTCTCTGTTATATAGTCCCACAAACAGAGACATTTGCAACAAATAGAATTTAACCCCAACTTTTTGTGTGCCTGTAATAAAGATATATGCCTAGACTCCTCCAAATACTAACTCTTTGGTTCTTAAAACTAGTGGATTAATTACAAGTGATTATGGTAGCCATGGTCGTCATATGAAGGATGATGTTATGGGGAAGAAATTTATTAGGATGTAAACATTTTTTTTTGTTCGTAATTTATGGTCTATGGAGTGCCCTTTCCCCGAATGAACTCCAACATATAGTAACAAAAATAGATTGCAATTCGATTTAGAAAGAGAGAGAGAGAGAGAGCATACCCAATTTTGCTGGTTCCTCAATCGATTCCTCAATTTTATTGATTCTTTAATTTAGATCAAATCACGTCAAAATAATAAAACATGTCAGCCCATTTGCTGGAAGAGTTGAGTTTGGGTTAAGTTTTTTTTCGGAAATTATGAGAATACATACAATTTTTAGCCATCTTTACAAAATCAAACCCAGGGAACAATAAATTCCAAAATTGACACTGGCAAGAGGAAAAACCATATTTGCCTCTACTAAAGTTGTAATATTATAACATACAACCACCTGTTTTTGGGCGCCACAAGTACAAATGTCACATCCGGCGTAATAAAAAATTGTAATTTTTTTAAACTTATTTAAAACTATTATATCAAGCCACGTGTACGAGGAAGGCTGACATTGTCACCATCTCATGAACTGCTTGTCATTTGTTTTAGTACATTTTGTCATACCTTTGACCATATTTCTTTTTTATAAGAAGGCAGACTCTTTCACCAATTATGTTACTATTTCTAATCGTTTATGGTTAGGTATCATTTGCGGTTCACATGAGTTCGTTTAGTTTTTGGCGCCAAAAGTGATCCCGATTCATTGAACAGTTTCTTCTTCTTACTCAACCGTAAAATTTGTCCCGATTATTTGTCACAAACCGTCTGTGTGACTGCTGTCTACTAAGTATTTGATTAAAGACTGGTACTCTACTCCTTGGGCATGAAGGAAATGATGGTACACGTAACTCTTGTAAATGGTACTCTGCTACACTCAACTCGTGGAACAAATAATGGCAAATCGTTTGCACGACTGATGCAAACTAAACTATGTTATTTATTTAGTTATACTCTGGCATTCTTTCAGGCATCTATGTCATTTGGTAACAAAAAGTTGTAATTTGTGTTATATAACTATGCTATTTGTTATTTGTTATATACAACATTGCCATTTGTTCCAAAAAATATTAACTTCTTCAATATTATAGTAGGTTTCTAGGCTGTGAGCTCCACATGTAAGGTTGTGGGCTCCACTGCTTGAATGTGACTTCCTATATAATAATAATAAAAGCTCAAATCATTTAAACATACTATTATCATGCCATGTGTCCAATTTTAATCGTTCCTC
Source organism: Kingdonia uniflora (assembly GCA_014058105.1). Classification (NCBI taxonomy): domain Eukaryota; kingdom Viridiplantae; phylum Streptophyta; class Magnoliopsida; order Ranunculales; family Circaeasteraceae; genus Kingdonia; species Kingdonia uniflora. Next base: position 518,850 of record JACGCM010002535.1, read on the forward strand.
GATGTACACGTGTTATTACTATTTTGAGACGTTTAAGGCAGACCCTGTTACCATTATATGTATTTGTTGTTATTTGTTGAAAGTAATTTGTCATGCATTTAAACATCAGTTATATTGGCTCATGCAGACTCTGTCACCATCAGTTATATTATTTGGCATTTGTTATTGTTCTTTAAGCTTAGGTAACATGGGCGATTCACACGAGTTCGTCTGCCTTTTGGTGCCAAAAATCATCTCCATTCCTCAGACACTTTCTTCTTATTGGACCACTGCAAAGACCGTAAAAACCGTCTAATTTTTATAAATCGTGTCTGTGATTGACAATCGTAAAAACTGTCCCGGTCGCGCAAACCGTTTTTTCAAAATCATCATGATTCTTCCCATCATGTGCCTTAGTGTTATATCAGCGGTAAATCATCTGTGTGACTACTGCCTACCCGGTATTTGATTAAAGTCTATTTTGCTTTTCATATTTTACAATGAAGCCTGATAGAGAAGTGAACGATCAATTTGAGGAGGAAAACAAAACGCATGAGAGTAGAGCCAAAAATTATACCTCTAATGCCAAAAATTATACCTTTCAGAGTATAGGTTTGGGACTTCATAAAATGTTTGCAGCTCTGCCTGAAGAGGAGAAGGGTGCTTTTCGTACCACCAGCTTTATGCCCTTACTGCTGATTGATCCATTAACGACAATGTTGACGTTGGTTATGGAAATATTCGATCGTCATCTCGGTGATATAAAGTTCAAATTTGGGAAGACGATAATTTAGATGAAACCCATTTATCTTTGCCAGATTTTGGGGCTACATGTCTCTCCTATTTCAAATAAGTTCTTATTTGTTAATCCTGAGCATATGACAAATTTCAGATTGAGGTGATTCCCTAAGAAGAAGAATACATATGGGTTGAAGGAAATTGATGATTCTTTAAAATAGGCAAAATTGGAAAGACATCATGGTAAGGCTTTGATTTATCTTTTGTTTTAACTGCTTTATCATCGTTCTTCATTGTATTTCTCACCCCTCCAATATTTGTATTGTATTTGCCATTTTTGGCTCATTATATTCTAAGGTTTTTATCATTACATTGTGTATTATTTGGCATTTTATACCCATTCTTATTTTTAGCCGTATGTGATTTTGTTTTGCAGACGATGTTCTTCGATTAAATTTGTTTAAAATTATACTATCCTTTCTCCTCCTGAACTAGAGGAGAAACGTTTGGGTAAAGTATGTTGATCTGGTAGATGATCTACAGCAGTTCAAAAAATTTCCCTAGGGTGAGCAAGTCAATAATTTCTTGTAGAGTCAAATAGTAGAGTTTATTGTTTATCGATTGACCGCTGATAAAAATCAGATAAAGCTTTATCATTGTACGTATGTACCTGGGTGTTGATGATATGGACTTTCCTTTCTATTCCCAGTCTGAAGTTTCCAAGAATTAAGGAATCCATACATTTGTCCCCTAAGCTATAGCGATGGAGGATGACATCCTTTAAGCGTTGCCAAATTGTGAGGTTTAAAATTTTTTTTGCTAACCCTAAATTGCAGGTAATAGCTATGAATCTATCTGAGACTGACATGCAGTTAGATCTTGTGCAAGAGACCATGGTAATCTTCCATATTCTTTGTATAATTTTGATTTATTTTATTGCTTGTCATTTAATTTAGGTTTCCTATCATTTTATTTGCTTAGTTTTGGCATTTTTTATTCTCTTCATGTCATTTGTTTAATTTTGCTTTGTCATTGTTAAGTTGTCTATTATCATTGTTAAACTTTTTTCTATCATTTTTAATTTTCCTTTGTCATCGTCATCTGTTTGAATATTTCAGAAAAATCACATCGAAGCACCTGCAATCGGCGCTGCGCCTGCAATCGAACCACCTGTAGTCGGTGTACCTATAGTCGATGCGCCTGTAATAGGCAGCAGTTCTTCTACTACTGAAATCGGAGCTGTAGTGGTTAGGGTATGCTCCCAATTGAAGGAGCATGATAAAATATTGCTGAAGTTGGATGACCATGCCAAAATATTGCATAACCATGGTAAAATGTTAGAACGGATTTTAATGTCTACCACTTGGAGATACTCTACTCCTTGGGAAGTACAAGTTCTCTACTCCTGAGAAAACTGTGAAACGCAAGCGAGAATGAGGTAATGTGAAAGAAGATTGGAAAAGAAAGATTGGGAAGCCGAGAACCTGGCAAAGAAACCTCCAATAAAAAAATAAAAAGATTGAAGAAAATAAAAAAGGTAAGGGAGAATGGCAGAAGAAGTCGAATGCCAACAAGAAGAACAAGAAGGCAGAAGAAGCTGATGTGTCCCTAAAGAAAAAGGTTGAAGGCACAAAGAAAGAAGCTTTCACTGATGAACAATTTGATCATGTCTCACTGATCTAATTAAAAACCTATATCCCTAAGATCCTCAAGAAGGGCTTGGCTAATAGAGTACCAAGGAGGAGACAGGCGGAATTCCTAAAACTTGAGAATATTCAATCAACTGCATAAAATTAGCTTCAGCAAGTTACACCTGGAAAGGGATTGGAGGTGGTAAAGGATTTAATGCTAAATGATGATATTGAAGTTGGGAGGGAAGTAAATTTCAAAGCGATATCGTTTGAATATGATGGTGATCTTCTAGTGGTATCATCTGCTTGCTACTTCTTATCATTTATATAAGTTTATTTGACATTTGTTTTTTAAAATATTGGCATTTACTTTATGCAATTTGTCATATCTTCAGAAGTCTGTCACTTGTTTACAATATTTTGGCATTTATTAGGATGTCTTTGCCATTCTCTTTTCAAAAACTTTCATTTCTTCTGATGTCTTTGTTTATTTCATTTGGTTTATGTAAAGTGGAAGAAGGGTGACGAAAAAGATGATGATGATAAGAAAGTTGTCTAGGAGAAAGTTAAATCTGAAGAAGATCAACCTCAAGTTGCTGAAGAAGAGGATTCAGAACCACCAACAATAGTGGTATATTATAATGGAAAAAAAGATGTACAACATGCCAATGAGGTAGTTGTTGAAGAGGACTCATAACCTCAAGTTACTAATATTTGTTTGTATTGAGTTATCCATACCATTTTTTTTAATTTGTTTCTTCCTTAACCTTTGTTGTATAGACTATGGTGGTTGCAGAGGTACAAACTATGGGGGTTGCAGAGGTAGCAACAACTGATATAGTATTCTTCAACTATGAGGAAATTATTGGTGAAGCTTATCAGGTAACTTATCATTTGTTTGTTATTGACTTCTCATTTTCTTCTTTTGTTTTACCATATCTTGTATCACTCTTATCATTTGTAGTCTGTTTATTTACAGGCTAGTGCTGACCAAATAGCTATTATATTTGTCAAGGAATAGACTATGGAGGTTGAAAAAACTAAAGATGAAGCTAGTCAGGTAACTTATTTGTTCTTTGTTGGTAACTTCTCATTTTTTTCTTTTATTTTCTTATATCTTGTATCACTCTTATCATTTGTAGTATGTTTATTTACATGCTAGTGCAGACCAAACAACTGCTGTATCTGTCGTGGAATAGACTATAGAGGTTGCATAAACAGAAGTAGTAATCTCCCACCAGGAGAAAGATGTTGATGAAGCTAGTCAGGTAACTTATCATTTCTTTACTGGTAACTTCTTATTTTCTTCTATTTATTTTCCCATATCTTGTATCATTCTTATCATTTGTAGTTTATTTATTTATAGAGTAAAGAGAGTAAAAAGGAGGGAAACAGAATAAAGAGGAGGTGGTTGAAGGCAAGGATAATGATGATGATAAAAATTTATAGAATAAACCAAACCCTGAGTAAGTAATAAAAGAAATGGTTGTTGACCAGACCAATGTATGAAGTATTTTTAAACCAAACAGCTGGTTTATTACTCATTCTCATGTAATAAACACATTTATATTTCATTTTCTTATTTTAACATATCTATTCCAGCTTGTTTTAATGAAGTCAGAAGTGGATGCTACCTTAAAGAAGAGGCATGCACTAACCAAGGAAGAAATTAATGAAAGAGCTTTCAAAATGGTTTGTCGAATGAACCAATTGCATGCTCACCTTAACGAGCTTCTTCCGGGAGTGTTATTAGAATCTTTTATTCAATAACCCATCTCGCAATATGAGAAAAAATAGGTGGACCAAGTCTGGTCACTGAGAAAAGATGAATTATCTCCTAAAGCTAAGAGCGACAACAAGAGTACCTATATGAGGATAGGTGATGAAACTGTTTGCTTGAACACTCTCTAAACCTTATATCCCGAGCAATGGTTGGACAATGAGGTATTTATATTATTTATTTATTTTCCTCTGTCATTTGTACAGGATTATCTACCATTTGTTTTAAAATTGCCTGTCCTTTTTTCGTTTGCACTTTATCATTTTTTTTAACGTTATTGTCATTTGTATTCACGAACTATTTCATTTTTGGTATATAATTTATCATTTTTTTCAGGTCATTAATGTGTACATTAAAGCCCTGATTCAATATTTTGATACACAACATCGTGCCCTCGAAGATAAAGAAAAGATTGCGGTGATGGATGTTTTTTTCTGCCAATATATTGGCAGGGCTTTCAATGTTTGGACTCGTAATATGTCCTCTCCAGAAGGTGTAGAATTAAAGAAGAAACCAATTTGGGAAAAAAAATCATCTAAGCAATGGGATCGTACAACTTCTAATTACATCAATCAATGAGATTTGAAAGTGGTCTATTCGAAATTAATACTCATTCCCTGGAATATCAATGAAAACCACTGGATCATTTGTACTGTGTCCTTTAAGGGAAGAAAAATATATATCTACGATTCAATGGTGGATGCGAAAATTGCAAATGCACGGATGAAGAAGAAGTTATCTCCTGAACACCAGCGTATTGAAGATCAGCTATCAAAGATCCTCCCAAAAATGTTGATATGGATAGATTTTGTTGATCGCAGTAGTTCACCTACAGGTTCAGAGGTAAAGGATTATGGTCTAAGCTCCAAATGGAAAACTCGTTTTGGGAAATGTCCAATACAGCCAAATTGTAATGACTGCAGGGTCTATATGCTTGTCTTTATAGATAATATTCTAATGAGAATAAAATTTCTAGATCTAATAGACGGTAATGAACGTCGTTACACAATTTCTTATGACATATTGAGGCTGGGAGTTGAACCGTAGGAGATTCTAAAAAGCTTTGATCTGTATTTTATTGTAATGTATAATTTCTATAATTTTGTAAAGTTATAAACAGTTAATATCATTCATTTATATGATATTTCGCATTTGTTATATCTTCTTTGTCATTCGTATATGACATATTTGTTAGAATGGCAAGTCTGTATAGTTGAATTATTATTAATTTTCATTTGTTATGTATGATTTGGCATTTGTTATCATAGATTTCTCATTTGTTATACATGACTTGGCATTTGTTATCAAAGTTTTGCCATTTGTTATCTATGATATGTTTCGCTATATATTATTTGTTTAGGAGATAGACAACATTTGATGTAAGTGAATGGTCGATTTGGTTCATTGATATAATGAATTGTGATTGTTTGTAAGTATTCAAATATATAGTCGATTTGGTTCATTGATATAATAAAAACACGATTATTCATTTGTTATACAGGATTTTTTATTTGTTAACTATAATTTGTCATTTGTTAACTAACAATGGTATATTTTGTTTTTTGAACATTTGTATTTTGTTTGTATGTTAATAGACAATATTTGTACTTAAAAAAATGATTTGTCATTTGTTGACTATGATTTATCATTTGTTACCAATTATTTGTCATTTGTTAACTAACAATGGTATATTTGGTTCTTTAAACATTTGTATTGTGTTTGTGTGTTAGTAGACAACATTTGTACTTAAAAAAACTATTTGTCATTTGTTGACTATAATTTGTCATTTGTTACCAATGATTTATCATTTGTTAACTAACAATGGTTGGTCTCCCTTACTACCACCACCGTCTCATCCTTCATAACCTCTACCATCTCTTCCTCTGATCCTACTCAGGGTAACGAGCAAAACAAATCAGACATATACCAGCCGCTTTATTCGTAAATATAACTGTATCCTCTGCCAAAAGATGGAGACCAATTCTTTTCACCTGCTCTGACGTTACTGTAATAGAAAAATTCTGTAAGCTCGATAAGATTTGGAATTAGCTATCACACCAATTAACTTGTATCAACGCTCTAATATAAAGTAAGAAATGGACACAGGTAATTTTAGCGTGGAAAACTACTGAATAGGTAAAAAACCACGACCTCGTGTGGAGAGATTTTTGTAAAAGTATATTTATTGCTTGAAGTAGATTTCTTTATTTCAAGTAATCTCTAGAATATAGAAATGTTTTTGATCTCGTAAATAAGAAGTTTAAGTAATTTTTTTGGTCCCTGTCTCTTCTGAAACTTTTCCTTTATATAGGCTTTTCCAAAGCTCTTAATCGTGCTAGAACACCTTTTTTAAATAATGTGGTTAGTGGCGGTTGACTGAATAACGGACGAGTTCGTGGGAGACAGGTGTATCTTTGACTGGATAACATTTTATGGGTTTGGCTCGACCCACGTTCTTGAGTAGTTCGTAGGGCTGATTAGAATGTTGACTGGAGTGTTAAGTGTTAAAAAATGCGTAAGCTTGAGATGGAGGTAAATCAAGTTGTGTGGGCTCGATTATGAGTAAGATCTAGGGATAATACCTACAATCGCTCCCTCGCAGTCGAAGTCACGAGAGGTTTTGGTTGAGAAAAAATGTGTGAAAAGTTTGAAATTTGAATTAGAGTAATGATGACGTTTGACTGGGTAGAAGTTACGTAATATTGGGAAGTGATGGGTATTAAATGATGATGCGGATGTATGTGACAGTTACGTTTGAATGGTCGTGTCCGTAATGAATGATGACGTTTGGGAAAACGTACCTGCACAATAAATTTAGGGTTATATAAAGATTGCATATAGCTAGATTGAGAAAGGATAAATAGTGATTCTTCATTTCCAATCAAACGTTTTACAACCTCACAAAATTTGGAGAACACTTAGAGAAAGAGACGAAAGATCAGGGGATTCGATAAAGAGTTATCCAAAGGTGATAAACGGTAGAAGAGGGCAAAAGATTCTGGATCTCGTAGGTGGCAATATAGCAGGGTTGTGAGGGGAAAGCTTTACTCTACTGCCGATTCTCATTCGGATACTGAAGGTTAGTAGAGATGTATGCGATATATGTTGACGTATGTATATATATATGTTAAAGATATATGTTATATCTAAACGATTGATTAGAGATATATGCTGAATATATATATATATATATATATATATATATATACATAGATAGAAGAATGATAAATACCTTAACCTGTATGTAGGTCGAGCGTGAAAGGCACCTGTGTAGGTTGAAAATGTGCCTGTAGAATCTATTTTTAAGATGGGTAGTTCATATGTTAATGAGGTATCGACCTCTGGTCGGACGAATAAGTCTGATAATGAAGAGGAAGTAGGGTTGGAACAATTCTCGGGTTTCCCTGGTCAGTTAGTATCTTATCCTCCTGGTTCTGATACCTTTAAAGAGTTTTGTAAAGCCAAGGCGGCTGTAGGAGGGAAGTGGGGCAATTGTGTAGAGTTTGCCGGTAGGCAGTTTAGGGGTTGTATGGTAGCGGAGGGGGAAGAGAATTTTTATCTGATGGCAGATTTGGAAGTAGAAAAACGAGATAGGGGTATAGATAAATCGATCTCGTTAGAATATTTTGATGGGTATGTCCGGAGTAACCTCGAAGAGGGTTTTTTGTGTTACCTTTCTTAATTAGAGTATGGTCTGACTCTTCCCCTTATCAATTTGGCGAAGAGGATTATGAATAAAATCGGGGCATGCCTTATTCAATTGAATAGAAATATGTGGGAGGTGATAACCGTATGCGACCATCTTAATGAAAAATGCGAAAAGGAGGGGAAAATGAAGAGGATAACCCCTGAGGCTATTTTGTAGTTTTACAGGGTAAAGAGTTTTAAAGCCAGTGGGGGATCATATTTCTGTACGAGTGTAACTCGGCCTCGTTTTTCGATCTGAATTCGACAGGCCAAACCTGGAATGATAACGTCATATGGGTGAAGGGTAATTTCCTTCAGAGAGATGACGAAGAACCTCTGGATCTTCAGTTTAGAACTGTAAAACAAAGTAAGTATAAATATGCATAGATAAAATTATTGCTACATTTTGTTGACAACTGTAGTTGATAGTAAAAATGTGTTATTGCAGGTGTGAAGTCTACAGTGGAAAGGAAAGAATCCCAGTTGGATGAAGTTGCTGAGGAGGAAACTGAACTCAAACTTGTGTTGGAGGGACTCGGTCTGAGTAGAAAAAATTGGGTTGATAGTAAGTCGAACAAGGTTTGAAATGTTCACTCTACCAGGTCGATGGTGGGGGTCGATGAAGAAAAAAAACAAGTGGTGAGGAGGTTCAAACTAATTTGTCCAAGACTCCTGGATCGGGTAGTTCAGCTCAGCCGAATCTTACGACGAGCAAGATAGCTTAAAAATATATGAAAAAATGGATGTTAAAGTCTTTGCCAGCCTCGGGAGCCACGAAAAGTTGTGAAGTCGCAAAAGAGAAGAGGAGGAGGGTTGAATCCTCTGGGGAGAAGGTCGTTGAGGTGCGATCTACTGCAGTGGATGACTTAGGGAGGTCGAGGAAAGGGCCAAGTTGGTGGCTCGCCATGGAGAAGAAGATACGAGCAAGATAGTAAGTTTTATTAATTGGGAAAGGGTTGTTTTATGTGTATCGAGCTAATCACTAAGATTGATTCGTTTTATGCAGGTCGCTCGTCTCGTAAAAGGGATTTGGCTTGGTATTGAAGAAAAAAAATCTGAGCTGAAGAAGCTGAAGAGCGAGTTGGAGAAAGAACTAGCTCGAGCCAAGACTAAAACCATGAAGAAAGTTAGACAGCTGAAGGCCTCTCATGTCGTGGTTATCGGCCAACTATAGGTTGAGACAAAGGCCAATCTATACGAGATGGTTGAGGAACATGATAGGCTGGGTCGGCACTTGATGCTGAAGGGCTATTCCGAGGAGGAGATGGATGCCATTAAGGCTGACACCTATGTTAAGGAAGGAGATGACGAGGAAGCGGAAGTGGTGGGGGTCGTGGACAGTCTAGATAGTATTTCCTGCCAGATGGTGTTCGACAATCAAGGGGATGACGTTGAGCTCCCAGAAGGTGGTAGTGAGAAGGTAGGGTAGACACATGTGTTTGTATAAGTACTTGTAAGTTGTTTGAATTGTGTGTGGGGAAGAAATTTTTGTAGATTGCCTTTGTTTTATAAACCTTTTGTAGGTAGTTATAGAGATGAGTCTCAGAATAAATGAGCAAGAGTCTGAACTTGCCAGGGAAAGAGAGACCTCTAAAGCCTTGCTATCTGCCCAAGCAGAGCTGCAGGTTAGATCAGAATAGGTTTTTCGACTGCATGTTACACCAACGTTTAGTTATCAAGTAAATAAGATAGAAATGCATGGTAAAAATTCAACGCTATTAATATAAAGTAATATATTGAAAGTATGTACCTTGTACGCTGAAAGAAGACTTATGAAGTGTTTATCTGAGAATGGACTCCAAACTTTTAGTCTAAAAGTACTTGGAAGCAGATGTTTAGAAATCACGTAGTCTCTTAAAAATGTAGTCTGTATATATTCAAAGGCTTTCCTGAATCGAACTGTACTAAAACTTACTATATTTCCCTGGTCGAATTAGAGTCATCTCGCTCACGTGAAGACAACGTACTCATGTGTAATCAGGAATTTGCGGAGCAGTTCTATAGAATGAAGGAGGCAAACGAGAATAGAGAAGATCGATACGTAAAGGCATATTTTAGACTTTTGAAGTTGACCTAAGCCATTTCCAACCTGACTCTTCAGGTCGAAGAGAAAGATGTTAAGATAAATAAAGGATTAAAAGAGCTAGCTGAGGTAACAGAACAAGTTGAGAAGCTACAACATCAAGTTAACTCGTTTGGTATGAAGGATAAGCAGGCCGACACGACTCAATACCGTATTTGGATACTGGAACAATCAGAGGAAAGATTTCGATATGATCTTCAAAACAGTAGGAATAAGCTAGAGTTAATGAGGCGTGAATTTGACGAAAAGGATGACGAGCTGAGGGTAGCTCGAGAAAATCAATCAGCTTCGGAAGTCACAGCTAATCATTTGCAAACGGTCCTCCCCTCCAAGGATATGGAATTCCGAGAAATGCAACGAAGGTTCAATGACTTAAACGAGAGGGTTGCACGACTTAAAGCCGAACTGGCGTAAGCCATTGTGCATGCCAAGAAAGCTGAGGCTAGAGAGCGTTCAGGGGGAAGTAGAACCGAGGATAAGGCTCATTTAGTTCGAGGGGATATAGTTAGTCTCTTAGGTCGTATTAGAGAGCTAGAAAGTGGCGTATCTCAAATTCAGGGACATGTTCAGGAGGAAAATGCAAATTTGAGGGAATGCCAGTATAAGTTGGATGCTACTCTTATCAGGGAGAAAGTTCTGGATGGGTAGATCAAAGCAAAGGAATTGTTGGTGAAGAGGAAAGAAGAATTATTGAAAGATCTGCCGGCTAGGGAAGAGTTGAACGCAGAAATTGGGAGACTTCGTGCACGGGTAGTAGACTTAGAAGCCATGAACCTTGCTGAGTCAGCGAAGTATATTGCCTAGTTGGAAGAAGATATAATCTATCATGATAAGGTTGATGCATAAATAATTGAATTGAAGAATGATTACGCTAGGTTAAAGTTACGCCTCGAGAGGCTGAAGGCGAGATTTGCAACAATGGTAGTACCTGATGCGTCTCGATCCGACCTGTTTAGGGTGATCATTACATATTTTGTAAAGGAAGTAAAAAGACTTGAGTCAGAACGAGATACCTTGTTCAAAACTCTGTCGGATAAGGGATGCATTTGTGGAGCTAAGATAGATCGAGGGAACTGTTTGGGTATCATAAAGACTCAACTGGGCCTTCAAACTGTCGAATTAATAGAACAAGGTAGAGCTGTTGTGGCCTGCGAATTGAAAGAGATACCTCTTGATGTGTAGGGAATCGCTGCTGACACTCCCTTAGCAGTAAAGAATATTTTGTAATATGAATTTGACCTGAAAATAAATAGTATCTATCGCAGACACATTGAAATAGATGAAAGCTAGTATAACAATTGCCTTATCTTGTGTCTGGTGGGGTCTTTGATATAAAACAAATTTTTTACATTCATTTTAATCGCAGAAATGAGTTGAGTTAAACCAAATTAAAACTTGATTTGAATTATAGAAATATCACAGACATATTGAAAGAGATGAAAACTAGTATGATTTTTGCCTTATCTTATACCTGGCTGAGTCTTTGATATGAAACAAGTTTTTATACTTGCTACAATCGCAGAAATGTAAGATTCAGCTAAACCAAGTGTTATCCTTGATCCAGCCTACTGAAATAATCCAAACAAGTTGAGAAAGATGAAGACTAGTATTATCTTTGCCTTATCTCTTGTTTGGCTATGTCTTTGATATGAAACAAGTTTTTATACTTGCTAGGATCGCATAGATGTAAGATTCAGCTGAACCAAGTATTATCCTTGATCCAGCCTACTAAAATGATCCAAACAAGTTGAAAAAGATGAAGACTAGTATTACATTTTCCTTATCTCTTGTTTAGCTGAGTCTTTAATGTGAAACAAATTTTTACACTTGCTGCAATCGCAGAGATGTAAGATTTCCCTGAACTAAGTATTATCCTAGATCCAGCCTGCTAAAATGATCCAAACAAGTTAAAAAAGATGAAAACTAGTATTTCCTTTGCCTTATCTCTTGTTTAGCTAAGTCTTTGATATAAAACAAGTTTTTACACTTGCTACAATCACAGAGATGTAAGATTCAGTTGAACCAAGTGTTATCCTTGAACTAGCCTACTAAAATGATCCAAACAAGTTAAAAAAAATGAAGACTAGTATTACCTTTGCCTTATCTCTTGTTTGGCTATGTCTTTGATATGAAACAAGTTTTTATACTTGCTAGGATCGCATAGATGTAAGATTCAGCTGAACCAAGTATTATCCTTGATCCAGCCTACTAAAATGATCCAAACAAGTTGAAAAAGATGAAGACTAGTATTACATTTTCCTTATCTCTTGTTTAGCTGAGTCTTTAATGTGAAACAAATTTTTACACTTGCTGCAATCGCAGAGATGTAAGATTTCCCTGAACTTAGTATTATCCTAGATCCAGCCTGCTAAAATGATCCAAACAAGTTAAAAAAGATGAAAACTAGTATTACCTTTGCCTTATCTCTTGTTTAGCTAAGTCTTTGATATAAAACAAGTTTTTACACTTGCTACAATCACAGAGATGTAAGATTCAGTTGAACCAAGTGTTATCCTTGAACTAGCCTACTAAAATGATCCAAACAAGTTAAAAAAAATGAAGACTAGTATTACCTTTGCCTTATCTCTTGTTTGGCTGAGTCTTTGGTGTAAAACAAGTTTTTACACTTACTATAATTGTAGAAATGTAGTAAAAGAAGCCAATCAAGTGATATCCTTGATTGAACTTGGAAAAGATTGATTGTAAGCTAGTATTATCTATGCTTGAATCTGTAAAATATGGACGAATGTTCGTGAAGAGAATGTAAAAAAAAAACTTACATTGATAAGTTCAGAATTTACATTGGATGAAGATAAGAATCTTAATTTTGGAATTGAAAAACAAACAACGAACAATGAAAATGGTGTAGTAAGACGCCTAATGATAGTACCATTTCAGTCTTCTAGTGTTCCAAGGATTTGAAATAGGGATTCCCTTTTCGATCATAAGATAGTATAATCCTAGGCCTGAAAGACCTGTGATAATGAATGGACCATCTCAATTGTAGATTAATTTTCCAGCGTGTGGCTTTTTGTGATATTAAGGAATTTCTCTGAGAACGAGATCTCTGATTTGGAAAGTATGGCTCCTGACTTGGTTATTATACGACCTGGCAAGCATATGATGATATCGACCTAGGTTAGCGATGGCGCATTCCCTGATCTCATCTATCATATTGAAGTTGCAAGCCAATTCAAACTCATTTTCCTCGTTAGTTAGCTCGTGATCACGAACTGGATGATGATATTCAGAAGGAATAACTACCCCAGTGCCATAAGCAAGGAGGAATGGGGTACACCTAGTGAATTATCGAGGAGTGGATCGATACGCCCACAGGACGTGAGGTAGTTCGCGAACCCAATTTCCTTTTTTATATGAGTGAAGCTATTTTTTGAGTCCATCTATAATGGTTTTGTTAGAAATTCTGGTTTGGCTATTGCCTTGAGGATAATATGAATTTGATGGTGAGTGGATGATATTGTGGTCATTTAGGAAGGTTACGACCTTATCTCCCACAAATTGGGGCCCGTTATCGATATGAATTAGGTAGGGGCACCCAAATCGAGTGATTATGTGGTTCCAGATAAAAGAGATGACATCCTCTTCTTTGGTTCGACATAGTAGAATTACTTTTACCCATTTTATAAAGTAATCGCTAGCTACGAGTAGGTGATGGCGATTACCTGGAGAGTTAGGGATCTTGCCGACGAGGTTTAGTGCCCATCTTTTGAATAGCCAGAAAACCTTGCTTGCATGGAGTTCGAGTGCAGGGGCGTGTATCATATGTCCATGTCTTGACAGGTGTTGCACCAGCAGGAATAATCTTCTGCTTGCTTGCGCATGCTGGGCCAGAATACTCCTTGAGTTATAGCTCGGTTCGCTAATGTCCTACCTGGGGCTTGGAAACCACAAGTTCCTTCGTATAGTTCACAGAGCAGTTTGTCTACTTTTGACTTTGAGAGGTACTTGAGGTAAGGCCCTGTAATGGAGAGGCGATAAAGCATACCGATCTGAGTAATGTAATGCTTCGAGTTGTTGATCAGCTGTCGGTACTCTTTTGGATCTGCTGAGAGTGGTCCATTGCATTTGTTGTCGACACTGAGGTAGGCTAAGAAAGGCTTTTGCCAATCGTCATCTCCCCCTTTATTGCCCCTAGTGTTGATCGTGCATTCAGATATGCGATCAATGCTGAGGGTTGAAATGATTGTAATATGGAGATATCGAGCTTCTATTCCCAAGACCCCGACTAGATATGCCAAAGAATCTACATGTCTATTTCCACCTCGAGGAAGATATTCGAGAGTTGCTTTCGCGAACTTGCCCATCCTATTTGCAGCGAGGGTTGCGTATTCGATCATCTTTCCGTTCTTCTTGTATTGCTCGGAATAATGACGAACAATGAGTAATGAATCTGTGTAAACTGAGAGTTCGGGGACATCGAGCTTAAGTGCGAGGTCGAGTCCCTAAATAAGAGCTTCATACTCGGTAACATTATTTGAGGCCTCAAAATCCAAACGGATTAATTTCTCAATTCAGCCATTAGAAGGGGTAATCAAAATGATCCCGATTCCTGACCCTGCGGGTCTTGCTGATCCGTCTGTGAGAAGCCTCCACCCTGACATAGTGATCCAATCAGCTCTTTCATCAAATGGCATGGGGGTTGGATTCTCTGGCGTGTTTTCGGTAAGGTTCAGGTCGTGTTCCTCCAACTCCGGATCCTCCACTGGAAAATCCGCAAGAAAATTGGCAACGGCCTGACCTTTTTCAGAATGACATTGTTCGAACTTGATATCATATTCCACCAAACTAACTAACCATTGTTACACTCTTCATGACTTATCTTGTTTGGACAGAACTTTCCGAAGTGGGTAGTTCTTCATAACTTTGACAGAATGTGCTTGGAAGTAGTACTTGAGTTTCTGCGAAATGTAAACAAGGGTGAGAAGAAGTTTCCCAATTTTAGAGTACCATATTTATGCTGGTGTGAGTGTTTTACTGATGATGAAGACTGGTTTCTCTATTTTCTCTTCCAGGCGAATGAGAATCGAGTTAAAAGAAATATCTGTGATGGCTAGGTAGATTATCAGTTCCTTATTACCTATTAGGGTGCTCATTATGGGAGACTTCCCCAAATAGATTTTGAGATCCTAAAAAGTTGTCTTGAATTCTGGTGTCCACGTGACTTCTGCAGTTAGCTGAACCTTTCCTCGTTTGGTACATCCGCAGAGTAATAGGAATAGCCAACGGCTGCAGTCTAAAGATTTAGAGACGAAACGGCTGATCGCGGAAATCTTGCCGGTGAGTTTTTGAACGTCTTTTGTTATCTTTGGAGAAGGCATGTCGAGGAGATCTCGAATTTGATCTGGATCGACCTTAATCTCTTTCTTGCTGATAAGGTGACATAAAAAGTGGCCATAATGTACTCCGAATTGACATTTATTAGGGTTGAGACGCATTCTGTAAGATTCAAGGAGGTTGAATATTGTGTTGAGATTTGAGATGTGATTATCTGACTATACACTTTTGTACAAGAGATTGTCAATATTAACTTCAGCAATTTTTCCCAGGTGTGCTTTAAACATAGCAGTCATCAATCGTTGATATGTGGCCCCTGCGTTCCTGAGCCTGAAGGGCATGAATTTGTAGCAGTAAAGGCCACTTTTGGTGATGAACATTGTCCTCTCTTGATCCTCTTCCTGAAGTGGGATTTGATTATACCCTAAAGCAACATCTATCATAGATAGGAGATCATGGCCTGCTGTGGAATCGAGGATCTGATAAATGTTGGGAAGAGGGAAAGTGTTCATTGGAGTATGTTTGTTCAGATCTGTGAAATCTACGCAAATGCGAACTTTTCCATTCTATGGGACAACGATAATGTTGGATATCCAGTCTGGATACTTAGCTTCTCGAATGAATCCCACTTTAATAAATTTCTCGATCTCAGTGTTAACTTCATTTCAAAGGTGAGGTAAAATTCATCATTGTTTTTGTTTGACCGCTGCGGCGTTGATGTTGATAGCTAACTTGTGGCTAGCCATGGCTGGATCGACTCTGGGCATTTCTTCGAAAGACCATGAAAAAATGTCTCGATTGAGGTGCAAGAACTGGATGAGAGTGTCTTTTTCATGCTGAACCAGCTTAGTTCCGATAAACGTACCTCTGCTAGGTCCATCAATGTTGACATATTCCATGGGTTCCTCTGTAGGTGATTGATCCTCGAGGTGATCAATTTTCTGTAATTGTTATGCGGCCAATCTGTCTGAAGTATCTAGGATGACAGATACAGTATTTTCACAAGCTCGAGAGAGTTTCTGATTACCTCTGATCTCATAAATATCGTTGTTGTGTTTAAATCGGAGTGCTTGACGATAGGTGGAAGCGATTGCTTCCATATTATGTATCCAGCAGCGGCCCATAATCCCAAGATAGCGAGACTTGGCATTGATGACATAGAAAACGGCGTTGATAGTGGCTGGTCCTGCGGTAATAGGTAAGATAATCTTGCCTACTCATTCCTCCCTGGAGCCATTGAACCCAATGATGTTTGTGTTGCTCTGAATGACTTGGTCAGCCAAACCCATCTGGTCGATTGGACTCTGAAAAAGAATTTCAATACCGCTTCCAGTATCGATCCTCATTGTGTGCATGACAAACTGTTTCATCTTGAGCATTATGACTAACGCATCATGATGTAAAAATTTGACATGGCTAGTATCGCAATCCTCAAAGGAGATTCCGAGTCGGCGATTGCTTGACTCAGGAAGAACTTTAGCTTCTTTGTCATGAGGTGTAAGATCACAACATTTTGAGAGCCTCTAGCACTTTGATCGGTTGGAATTATTAATCTGGTTGATTTCGATCATGTTGCTGAGGTGCATGTAGTAGAGATGCTTCTTCTCAGCTCTGTCGTTGATCTGAATAGCTTCGAGTTGCTTCTTATAGTTGCCATCTTGGTATGAGTTCAAGTTAACAATATATTCAAGCATCCATCCTTCCTTGAAAATGTGCTCGAGCAACCACTGTAGAGCATAGAAATTATCAGTAGAATAATGATTTACCTTATGGTATAGGCAAAATGATTGATTCTCGATGGGCTCCAGTGGCTGAGAGGCGCGGTAGAGCGTGTCTTTCAACAGAAGTAGAAAAATTATGGAGATTCGGACGTTCAGCTTTGGGAGGAGGGGTTTGTTTTGCGGACCGCTTCTCCGAGGGTATCCAGTGTTTTCCTTGGTGCATTTCCGATCTCCTTATTCTTCCTTAGGCTCGTTGGTTCATTCTGCAGGTGAGGATTTGGTGGGGAGAGGACAGATTTAGTAGACTTTTGTCGCTCAGACATCATCCTCTGCAAGTCGACATAACCATTAACTTTGGTGATCATCCCCTCTAACGTCGTAGGCTTGTTAAGGAAGAGGTATTCTTTGGCCTTATAATCGAACCGAAGAGCATTGGTAAAAGCGGTCACAACTATTTTTTGGTCGAGGTTATCCATCTTTCTCGCGAGCTCTAAGAATTTCTTTGAGAAGTCTTCAAGATTTTCTCCCTGTGACTACTTAAGACCGATAAGATAATACAAGTTCTCATCTTTGTCTCTGTTGTGAGCATATGTCTTGATGAACTGCTTCTGCAGCTGATCAAACGTGTAGATAAATTCCTCAGGAAGAGAATGGAACCATCAGAGTGGCTCCTCCTATAAACTTATCGCGAACATGCAGCAGAGAATGTGGTTGAGATTGGAGTACAACCCCAACGAATCACGGTATTGTTGAATATGCTCATTCGGGTCAGTACCTTTGTACTTGTGAATTTGGGGAGTATGGAAACCTTTCGGTATTTATATATTGAATAGTTGTTTGGCAATCGGATTTCCTTGTAACTTCGTGGTATCGCCGGTAGTACCCAAAACTTGTGCCTCGATCAGCTCCTTAATTCATTGATCCATATGTTCTTTTGTGACATAGTGACGTGTTGGTTGAATCGCAGGACGTGTTGGTTGGGGATGATGATTTCCTGTACCTTCACTCAAGCAATCTCGTGATGGAACTTGATGTAGGGCTCCTTAGTCTTCCTCCTGACGGACGGAAATCTGATGACCTCGACTAACTTTTGATTGAACTTCTCCCCCCAAATGGATGGAGGGTTGCAGTTTGTGTGGTAGATTTCTGGAAAATGACTTTACTAGTGGCTCCCTGAGGTCCCAATCTTTCCCTTACCAAAATATAGGAGATTTTTGGAAGTTGATCGTGACCCCTGGCTGGAGGATCCCGCTGAGAATTTTTGCTGACCCTTGAGTGCAGTCTGCATCGTCATCATCTGATCTTCGTGCCATTTGAGCGCTGTCAAACGAGCTTATCGCTACGCATCGAGCTCTTTTTCTTGAAGCTCACAATCTTTTGTCTAATGAAGTTTGAGTTCGGCACGTTTTTCAGCCTCAGCGTAGAGATTCGCCTGTAACTCGGTGAGCTGTCTCGGATCCACAAAAATTTTGAGTTGAGTTCCTGCGGGCTGTCGTCTGGTAGAAACCATAATTAAAAATTGTATTGAAAGACTGCCTTAGGGTATCGTGGAAATGCAATCTTTCCCACAGATGATGCCAAATGTAATGGCCAAGTTCTGTAAGCTCGATACGATTAGGAATTAGATATCACACCAATTAACCTGTATCAATGCTCTAATATAAAGTGAGAAATTGACACAAGTATTTTTAGCGTAGAAAACCTCTGAATAGGTAAAAAACCACGACCTCGTGTGGAGGATTTTTGTAAAAGTATCTTTATTGCTTGAAGTGAATTTTTTTATTACAAGTGATTTCTAGAATAATGAAATGCTTTTGATCTCATAAATATGAAGTTCAAGTAATTTTTCTGGTCCCTGTCTCTTCTGGAACTTTTCCTTTATATAGGCTTCTCCACAGCTCTTCATCGTGCTAGAACACGTTTTCTGAATAATGTGGTTAGTGGCGGTTAACTGAATAACTGACAAGTTTGTGGGAGACAAGTATCTTTGACTCGATAACATTTTCCAGGTTTAGCTCGACCCACGTGCTTGAGTAATTCGTGGGGCTGGTTAGAATGTTGACTGAAGTGTTAAGTGTTAAAAAATGCATGAGCTTGAGATGGAGGTAAATTGAGTTGTGTGAGCTCGATTATAAGTGAGATCAAGGGATAAGTCCCTACAGTCACCATATAGTGAAAGCAAAGTATTTGATAATAATCGTCATCCGCCTCTTCCACCTCTTCATACGACATCCCATGGAAGGTAGGATGCACCGAAATGGGAGTAGAAAGTTCAAGGGACTGAGTTCCAAAGTATCGAAGCCACAACTCTTGCATCTTGGCAAGAACCCAAGCCTCGTAAGCTTGGCGTCTGGTGGTCACCATCTTCTTTACAGAGCAAATACACAATAGTTGTCCAAGATTAAATAAGGAATAAACAAGTACTTGCAGAATAAACCACGGCAGTATTTAATGCTGAGTTCCAAATCCCAATGTCATAATGAATTTAAACACAGTAGTATTTAATGTTAACCAAACCCATTTGAAATGAAGGAACATTGGAAATGATTCGCGGGTGCTGAATGTATTTGTCATCCGTCAATTATGCATCTGTCATTTTTTTAAAGAGTTGGTCATTTACAATCTATATATTGCATGGCATTATTAAAATGTTGTCATTTGCTATATATGATTTAACATTTCCCTTTCATCATTTATCATTTGTATTGCAGCTTTAAACATTTGATCCTTAAGAGTTTAACATTCTAATGCCAAAAATTAACGTCACTAAAGATAAAGAATATTATACTTCACTCCTACATATTTCTCTACTTGTTAAGATCTAGAGATTTTAACTTGAACAAAAAATCTTGAAGCATCTCCGTTTTGACCTCCAAGATCCTTAGTTGAGTGTAAGTTTCAGATGTAATAGTGTCGAGGATCTGATTGCTCTCTTGACCAGAATTTGTGATGTCTTCCACCGTTGACGATTGTGGCGTAGAGGATTCTCGAAACCAAGTTTTGAACTGACAATGGTTTTGTGGGCAATGGTAAAATCGCCAACCGGGCAGTTTAGAAACTCTGCAAATGAGACCACAATCGCACCTTTTTACCTCATCTACCCACGCCCATAAACCATACCCACCAATTTAGCGAGTGCATTGACAGAACCAACGGTTAGGGTTGAGGCTTGTGCGTGAGAGGCGAATATAACAATTGTCACCGCACCAGCAAATAAGGAAATGCATCATTGGTAGGGAAGTATGTAATTCTTGAGAACTGGAAGCAAGTGTACAAGTTATGTAGTATAAGGTTATGACAAGTTATTTATAAAGAAATAAGGATTAACACATTACGATGATACCCTTGGTCAAAACAAATGTCATATCCCCCACTTTAAAGCTGACAGATTCTTACCTTTACAGACGATGTAACAAGTCATTCTTAAAGTTAACTTTGATTACGTTTACAACAAGCTATCTAACCAAAGCATCCACGTGGTTCCCGTCACTCTAAATACTAAGCCCTAAACCCTGCCACGCGTGGTTCAAAGTCCTAATTCTCCCAAGTATAACAAAACCCCTAAACTAAAGCTCTAACCCTCAACTATTTAAAACTTATCAAGAAATGTCACATTCCCACTCCACTTGATTTAGCCATACCTCTTCCTGTACCCCTCAAGATTAGTTTGAGGTGGTAGGGATTGAAGAAGATTAGGCTGACGAACGTCTCTTCACGTTGAATAGAATTTGCCTGATGGAAAAGGATGTCTCCGGTGAGAAGGTACAGCTGTTGAAAGAGTATTACTAATAGTTTATGGAGAAATAAGGAGAGCTCGATAAAATGGATGAAGAACTAGATAAAATTATAAAAAAGAAATGAGAGCATTATGAAGAGTTCAAGTTCCATATCCGCTTCTTGGAAGATCATCTCTGTGTCGTAAAGTAAAACTGGGATGAGCACAAGATACTATGGGAGGAGTCGGCCTATAAAAATAGTTGTTTCGAGCAGAAGATCGTGGCTATGGAATGTGATCAAAATTTCTCAAGTGAGGAGTTGTGAACATTTGTGTTGTTTGGTTTTTACTTTTTTGTTGTTGTTGTTATTATTGTTTCCCTTGTATGAACATATGTTTTGTTTCATTTTGCCTTTTCGCTTTCAAATAATGATTTCCGTCTGATATGAGGGAAATAAATAACTGAAAATTTTCATCCGAAATAAATGATATAAAGGAACCAAACCAATGATAAACACTCCACGAACAATGGTAGATAAATGTTGAACTTAACTAAACTGGTGATAATATTTGAACAGACAAATGATATATTCTGGTTAAACAATGACAGTTCAGGAAAGGAATAATGATATTTAGCATAAAAACAAATGCAGACTTCTTTTCAACATATGATAAATCGATGTTACAAGTAATGATAATTGATTAGATAACTCAGTTTAAATACTCATATTACTTACGTGTACAACAAGAAACGATGGCGCCGAACTGAAGTAATAATAACTTTTGCCCTAAACATTGGGTAATCCCTGACACGTATCATTTCCCAATGCATTCAACTCCCCTTATAAAAACCCTAATATTAAATTAACTATTCTCAACTCTTCGACAATCAAACCCTAATCCTAAACTTTTTTCAACTTCTAAAGAAAAATGTCGCACTCCACTCTAGTTAGCCATGTCTCTTCGAACACTCCATACGATTGGATTGAGTCGGTAGAGATGCAGAAAGATCAGCATGACCAATGTCTTTATAAATTGAATAGACTATGTCTAATGGAGAAGAATGTCTCCGGTGAGAAGGCCCAAATGCTGAAAGAGCATTACAAAGACTTCAGAGAAAAATTAGGAGCGTTCAATTATATCCAGGATGAATTGTATAACACTATAGCAAAGAGAGATCAGCGTTTTGAAGAGTTCATGTTCAATATGCGGTTCTTGGAAGATCAGCTTTACGCTGTAAAGTTGGACTGGGATGAGCACCAGAAACTGTGGGAAGTGTCAGCTTCTAAGATTAGCTATCTCGAGTAGAAGATCCAAGCTTTGAAGCGCGATCTGGAATGCGTGGAGCATGATCAGGAGGAGTTGTGAACACTTGTTTTTTTGGTGTTTAGTTTGTTCGTTTTTTGTGGTAATTAGTACTTTGCTTTTGTATGAATGAAAATATGTTTTGTTTTGTTCTATTTTGTTTGTTTTTTGCTGCTAAGTAGTGGTTTCCATTTGATGATATAGGGGGGACAAGTTTAACAATGAACTTAACAAAACTGATGATAAAAATTTAACAGACAATGAAAAATTCTTGGCTCACAATTAGGGTTGTACAGAGAAACTGGGAAACCGCGAAACCGAACCGATAGTTCTTTCCAATTTCTAACAAGACCGGCTCAGTTTTCAGTTCGAAAAATGGGGAACTGGGCTAGCCCGGTTCGGTTAATGGTTACCCACCCCGGCTAACCGACCAAACCAAACCGAGTTTGGTTTCACCTTAAGAGTTAAAAATTTTGAGCTTTGATGAGTATTACTTCAATCATTTCCTTCCTCAATTCCTCAACTCATTTCCTCACTTCCTCGACTCACTTTTAATCCTTCCTCAATTCATCACCTGATTCTCTCTCTAGATTCGAAGACCTCTACTTTGGTTTGATAGTATCAAATGCGAGATCTTCCAATTGTGTTGCTTCTTCTATTAACTCAAAAAGGGTTCTTGCAGGAAATGGTGGATTCCTTCATTTTTATCTCTTCTTACTTTACTTGTTTTGATCTTTTTGGTTCAGATAAAACTATGCAGGTTTTGGAAGGTTTCTAGACAATTACAAAGGGAGAGATGCGATAATAGAACGCTTACTAGATGTGTTCAAGAATTAAGGATGAAAGGGGAAATCTTTGATCTGTCAAAAGAGCCTTAGAATGCTGGAAGAATGAAAAACTCTCGCGCTGAGATCAAATGAAGACCTTTTTCTTGGTGTTCTCAGAATCTAATTACTATCTGTCTTGTTTGTTTTACAGGAATGGCATTTCCAGCTTGTAAGTGCATCCTCTGCGGGTAATTGATGGACGATATCTGAAAATATTTTTGATCCTATTCTTCCTCAGTGTCATAATATCAAGGTAACAATATATATATATACACACACACACACACACACACACATATATATATATATGTCATCCCGTTATCAATTGAGTTTGAATCTAGTATCTGATTCAGTTTACCATTTTATTTTTTTGTAGGTACAATGCTTACTATGGTCAAGAGTGGAGAGGTTGTTCCGTGCCCAATTTTGAGTTTAATCTCTGTATATGATTAGTTCTTGTCACCAAATTCTAAATTAGAATCAATTAAGCCCTTAGACAGTTCTTGTTTCTTGTCAATGAAGTAAGGATGAGGAGTTCAAAGATGACAGCAGCTCTCTCTTTGGTATCACCATTGGGCTCTCTCTCTTTCAACTTCTCTCATCTTCTCTTATCTTATCTTGTTGGAAATAGAGTTCGCAGGTGGGTCTACCTCTACTTCAACTCAGAGTTTCGGACTGTTGGTTGAGTTGGGTTGGTTAATGGTTACAGTTGTATCTCTCATTCTCTCTCTTAATTTAGAGGGTTGTAACTGTTGTTGGAGATGATTGAGATGAGTAATAATATTATTTTATATTATATGATTGAGATGAATGAATCTTATATTATATATATTATATGATTGAGATGGATGAATCTTATTTTATATTATAGATGTTTAAAGATTTGTACCTTGTGGGCCTATTTTTATTTTGGTGATGATGAGTGAAAATAACCACTCGTTTGCTAGGCATATTTTCATATTTTAATGTTTAAAGATTTGTACCAACTACCAAGTGGGGACAGAGTTTAGGAGAGTCACATGCATTTGAAAACTGAGACAATTATACTACTCTGTATTGTACTCGAGATTATTGGTTAGCCTTTCAATGCATCTTTCTCCTGTGTATTTGTTGACTTAATTAAAAAATTGAATAGAAAAATCGAACCGAAACCAGACCGACTGGTTCGGTTTTGGTCTGGTTATTTTTAAGGCCGGTTTGGTTTCGGTTCTTTATTATTAAAAATCGGGGTATGCGGTTTAGGACAAAAACTGGACCGAACCGGACCGTGTACAGCCCTACGCACAATGATATAATAGAAACCAATAAATGCCAAATTCTATGAGAACAAATGATAGTTCTGAGGAAAACAATGATATCATAGAAATAAACAAATGAGAAAGTCTTCGTGCACGAATGACACTTCATAAGCAAACAATGATATCATAAAAATAAACAAATGTGAAGATCTTCGTACACAAATGACACTCCAGAAGCAAACAATGATATCATAGAAACAAACAAATAAAAAATTCTTCATGCACAAATGAGAGTTCAGTGGCAAATAATCAAACAATGGAAACAGACAAATGAGAATTTTTTTTAAACAAATGATGAATTTAACAAACACTCACGGTAAAGATCATACAAACAAATAATACATAGAGTACCCAAAATTATTAGTGTAAACTGATTGTAACATCTTTGCCTGGGATGACAGGTGGCTTAGTGCTCATCATAAAAGATGGTGCCATTGTCGGACGTGTATTGTCATCGGATGGGATTTGCAGAAGCTTGCAAGAACGATGATTGTGTTCGTTTTTTCGACACCTACTGCAAAGCTTAGTTTGGTGACAAGACCAGGCATTTTTTTCCTTCTTTTCCATTGCGTGCAAGGACGGCCGGCTCGAGCTGCTGGAATAGGAGCACGAACACGTGGATTAGTTTTTAAAATTTTCTATTGCTCAATTCCTCTTATAGGAATCCATATAGGTTTACAAACAACCTTGTATGTATCGTTTGTGAAGTACTCTGAGACACGTGTAGTTGGATCAACATTAACAATTGCCAGAGCGCGTACTCCGTGTTTATAAGGTATACCCATTATTTGCCACCAACGACAGGAACAAGTACCATCTTTAATATTTATCGAATTGGTTCTGCCATAACTAGTCATATGAAAATGGTGACGTGATATAAGAACCCTACAGGTTAGTGAATCTGCCATAAACTTTTTACTTTCACAGTGATCCGTAGCCCATGGCGCTAAGCGAGCTTGACTCTTCTCAGCTTCCTCCCTATACGTGTAGGACATTTCCAAACATATTCTACGCAATTCCTCAATACCCACATAAATAAGGAGATCTCTTACTTTCAAAATAACGTTATTCCAACTCTCGACATGATTTGTGTAAGCGACTCCATATGTAAACAAATGATAAACCATTAAAATCAAATGCCACATGAGCATAAACAGATGGCAAATGGGACAAAAATATGACAAATAAGAATGTAAATGGAGTAATAATGACTATTCCTACTATAACAAATGATAAGTTGAGCAATACAGAGTGACAACCTACCTACTCATTGGAATGTATAGATTATACCATGTATCCTTGGGAATACCAAGTATGTATTGGAGACCTACTGGATCTGTATTCCGGATAACATTCATATGTTTATCGAAATCAATGCTGGTAACAGCCTCTGTTGCTATCCTAAATGCGATCATCGTGCTTTCGAGGGTAGTTTTAATGTTGTTCTATATGTGGAAGGCACAAATCGTATGGATTGTAAATGGAAACACCTTGGGTATAGCATTAATAATTTTGGGGTTCCTGTCAGAGATGACGACGAATCTAGTGTCATAACCATGGAAATTAGACTTAAACATCTCCAGGAAGTATGTCTAACTTTCGGTGGTCTCCGAGTCCGTTATCAAAAATGCAAGTAAAAAAAAATGATTACTTGGATCAATGGCGATGGCTATTCGTAGAGTCCCACCAACAATAAACATAAATTAGAATACCAAAATAGGCAAATATGTGGTCACAAGTTTCATGGATATCCATAACCATAAACTCGTATCTCCACTGAATCAGCATCGGATGAAGGTTAACAGATTCTTTCCTGAAGCAGTAAAAAACCTTACAGTGGTATTTGAGCTCCACAATATTCCGATCAGCAAGGTCCTGACATTATTCCCAGATAGAACCTTTAGCAAGCGGGATTATTATAACCACAATGCCAAAGTAAATAAGGAACGACTAGTCAGAGGAGATGCACAAACTGCGTTGAAGTCGTTTAGGAAGAAACAAACTGCAGATCCAATGTTTTATTTTGACATCGAATTAAATGAGGAGGACCGAGCACTAGGTTTTTTTTTATCGATGGACGTTCAAGGAGCGCATATGAGGTATTTGGAGATGTCGTCACCTTCGATACTACGTATCGGATGAATGTGTACAAGATGCCCTTTGCTCCATTTACAGGGATCAACAGCCACTACCAAACAATTCAATACGGATGTGCTCTACTAAGAAATGAGCAAGAAAACACATTTGTATGGTTGTTCCATACTTGGCTGAAGGCAATAAACTACAAATATCCTGTGTCAATTATCACTGATCAAGATACAGCTATGGCCGTGGCTATTCCCAAGGTAAAGAAGTACTTGAACACTTATTACTCCTATTACAGTTGTTAACTGTAGTATATTGTCAATTTTACATTACCAATATTGTCAAATTCGACAATATTCGATACTTATCACTCCAGTTATAGTTGTTAACTGGAGTATATTATCAGTTTTACATTACCAATATTGTCGAACACTCTTTACTCTATTTATAGTTATTAAATTGTCGAATTCGATAATATTTACTAGCATAACTCCAATCCAATTACACTACTAAATTGTCGAATTCGACAATATCATATAATATTCAGAGACACTTTCATTATAAGTTTTGGCTTATTTCCAGGTCTTCCTCAATACCAAACATCGATTTTGTCTGTGGCACATTACAAACAAATTTCCTGAGAAAATCGGCCATATTTATCGGGAACCATCTACATTCAATGAATATATCAATTCGATAATGCACAACACATATGAGGTTGTAGAGTTTGAAACCAAGTGGATGGACCTAATGAAGAAACATAAATTGGATGATAATGTTTGGATGCAAGAAATCTTCAATATTAGACAAAGATGGATACCGTTATGGAATAGGTCAACCTTCTTTCCAGAGATGAGCAGTATAGGATAGAGTAAGTCCACAAACAACTTCTTTAATGGTTGGTTGCCAATAACAACTGGGTTGTACAGTTTTGTGACCAAGTACGAGTCTGCCCTTTTAGAGGTATATGAACGTGAAAGTACAGAAGACTTTGCATCAGAACACAAATATCGTCAAGTTGGTCCTCATCAAGCTCTACTGAAAGATGCTGCAAAGATTTACACCATAACAATGTTCTACAAACTTCAAGATCAGTTTGACCAGGTTGTTCACTTTGTTGCAATAGAAAGACGCGTAGAAGGCAATGTTCAGCAACTTACAGTAAAGTCCCATAGTGGTCATACTGAGTCATTTGAGCTAGAAATAGACTTAGAGAAGCTAACTGGTAATTGTAGATGTAAGTTGTTTGAGTATGCTGGACTCCCATGTTGTTACCTCCAGAAGGTTTTCTCGAAATATGACATTTTAAAAATACCAGAGGCTTTCATTATGACAAGGTGGGCGATTGGTGCAAATAAGTTTTCAAGGTCGTATGATGAAAGTCAGTTAAAAGGAGATAACTTATGACATGCTTTACGCCATAGCCACCTATCCCTTCGTGCATCAAACTTATTCGAGAGGGCCTCGAAGATGAAAGAAAGTTCAGATTTTGCGGTTTCGAAGCTAGACGAGCTTGAGTTTTACCTTCAAAACTATGATGACTCTTTCACACAGATAAATACATCGTAGATTCTCTGGTGTCTAGAATTATGATTTAAAACCCTCTCGTTGTTCAACCCAAGGATGGGCGAAGACTGATCATAAGAAAGGGGCAAGATGTAAGGGAGGGATAAAAGAGGCTGTTATGAAGAAGAAGAGAACATGCAAAAGTTACGGAGTACTCAGCAACCATGATAAACAGACATGCCCAGTTCTCAAAACGATGATATTAAAATCAAGTAAGTACATATTCGACACTATGCATAAACGGCATATTCTCCGTGATTTTTCTATAATGTGTTTCATTCTATATTTATGTCATATTTACAATAATGTGTTCCATGTAGGAGACAACAATGGGGAATCTATTCAGCCATTAAAATCGAATTCCGACAACCACAACATCTAGAAAAATAGAAGAAGTTCACATATATTGACTAATAAATATGTATTTGATTATTATTGAGAGATTAGTGTGTTGATTCAACATTATGTTTGCTTTGTAATTAAAATTTAGGACAATAGCAATGCAGTATTTCACGGAGACAATAGCGATAAATTATTTGCAGTTTAGGGATTGTGTGGCTTTATGCACCTTCTATAAATTTCTAGATTGTTGAAAATACTACATTAAATTGTTGGGTTATGTAATAGATCCTCTATAATTTAACTAAATTGTCGATTTCGACAATATTATATATACATAACTCTAATTACACATTATAATATTGTCGGGTTCAACAATATTATATACCCATAACTCTAATTACACTTTGTAATATTATCGGGTTCGACAATATTAGAAATGCATAATTCGAAATACACTACCAGAATTGTCGAAATTGATAATATTATACATTGCATGTAACCATATACACTAAAAGTATTGTCGAAATTGACAATATTTCATTTTTTAGATCCAAGTGTACTGTTAAAATATTCTTCTGAGCCAATATGTACATTTTGAACAGTCAGAAATGAGATTTAGATGACCTAACAGAAATATATATACTACAAAAATAAATCAACAATGGCCACTTTTACAAAAAATTATATACTGTGATATACAAACAGTGAACTAAATGAACTATCATATACAAAAAGGGAAAAATGTATAACAATGTAGGGATACTGCCAATAAACATTAAGGTAACATAAATGTGATATACAAAGATTTGGTCGACAACCCTATTTGATTGTCAACAAACCAATAACAACCATGTCATTAACTCTATAACTCTTTATATTGTGCTATCTAAGTAATGCCTTGAAGTTCCTTATCCTCACATCAAAATACATAGTCACTTGTTCTTTTAGAAAAGCCAGAGGAATTTCTAGATTTACATGACTGTAGAAAATAGTCGAAACTGGAGGTATTGGTGCATCAAACTTTGGATACAAGCGAACGTAATGGTTATCTGCCCCCAAACCAAACTACTAATACTTACTAGTATCCATAAAAAGGTTTTGGAACCTCTCCTCATTTGAAGTAGTATTTATTTTACGTGCCCAAAATAGGGGTAAGAATATATATGTTTCAGTGTGGCTAATGAAGACCACAACCTTCTTATAGTAAGTGGATAGTAAATGTTCCATATGCCTATACTCCATATGTTGATGACCATAAGAAGACACCTGCAACCGAATTTGATACGCGTTATCACTGTCTGGAGTGACTTGTATACCTAATGTTTGGCTGAGGATACTTTTCTAGAATGCGGGGTCCTTGCAGAGAAAGGTCTTTAATGATTTTACTACATCTGGGAATCTATGTTGGCTCTGGTGCTGAATCACAGCGGTAACCCTAAAATCAGAATTGTTATCACTGATTTTGACGCCATGAGCATCTACAAGATAATTTGTCCACGGTTGGAATAAAAGTTCTTGTATGTTCTTCTTTTTAGCTATTTTGTCCCTTCTAGCAACGACAATATTTTCAAGGGTTACCGCCGTGGAAATCAAGTCTTATTGATAATCTCCCTTGGGTCCTTGATGTGCTATTGTGAAGAATCTCAAAAAGTTCTTCAAAGGTTGGGTCTCCCATGTCTCCCATCCCTTCACTTGCGAGTGTCTTCTTCAATGCTTGATGTCAAACCTCCTACAACAATAACTAATATTATAACAGACAAAAATATTATAGCAATATTATCGATTTCAACAATATTATATATGCATAATTCCAGTTACAATGTCATAATTCTCGAGCTCGACAATAATATATTGTTTAAGTGTGCATGTATTCGACAATATGCAGTTAGTAATCGTCAAATTTGATAATTATGACTTCAAACCATGCAATAAGCAGAACAATCTCAAATAGGTACAAGAGTTGGGAATATGTCATACCCATTCACTGTTATCAACTTCCAAAGTCTTCTTCCTCTTTTCAGAATTAATTAGTTTGTTATGCTGAAAAAAAACTCCAACATTAGGATAAATGCACTTTGTACATGTACATGTACATTACCTATATTGTCGAGTTCGGCAATATTTTGTATGCACAACCCCAAATACACTTCTTAATTGTCGAATTCGACAATATTCGATTTCAATAACATGATTTTAAAGCCATATTATCGAATTCGACAATTATCACATCAAACTATGCATTACACAGAGCAATCTCAAATAGGTTCAAGAGTTGGGAAATAGGATATACCCATTCACTATTATTTGCTTCTAAAGACTTCATCATCTCTTCAGCAGTAACCAACTTCTGTCACTGAAAAACTAGACAACATTAGAATAAACAGTGAAATCAACATTCC
This sequence comes from Kingdonia uniflora, assembly GCA_014058105.1. Lineage (NCBI taxonomy): Eukaryota > Viridiplantae > Streptophyta > Magnoliopsida > Ranunculales > Circaeasteraceae > Kingdonia > Kingdonia uniflora. Next base: position 549,301 of record JACGCM010002535.1, read on the forward strand.
ATAAAATTAAGAAGGATGAGGGGGGGGAGTTTACGAGATGGTTAGTTTCCTCCGTATATCTCGCTGCTTCTTTCTTATACTTGGATCTCCAGTTCCTTATCTGTCAAAAGACATAAAGGAGATGAGCTATATAACTCCAGTTCATTTAAATGTGATTTTGGATACTACATTTGATTTTGAGCAGGGGTTAACCGATATTGAGCATAAAATCCAAAATGAATACTACATCTAATTTTGGATAATCAAACACAAACTCCAATTCACTAACTAAAAAAATTGTACATAAAATTAAACTTAAATTCACTATTATCAAACACAAACTCCAATTCACTAACTAAAAAAGTCGTACACAAAATTAAACTTAAATTCACTTTTATCAAATACAAACTCCAATTCACTAACTAAAATTAATTGTATTCATTTCGAATGACTTACAAAATCTTCCTTCGCAATCAGCTTCTTCGTAACATCCTCATGTGCAGCCAACAAGTCCTCATACTTCTTTGCTAGGGTTGCGTCTGACACAGGCTGAAATGATTGTAGCATAGGAAGCTGTTTAAAACATGCAGCACAAGGACAATGTTACCAGACTTACAAATAATTCAACCACAAACTAATAGTAAATTTCGGTAAACTCACAGGTGTAGCTGGAGTAAGTTGCAAGTCTATTTGCTCTATAAAAAATGCATTGACCGCCTTTAGTGACTCGCTCTCTTTACACTGTACAAATTGGGGACAAAATAATTACGCCAGATGCAAGAATGATTAATGGAAGACTATAAGTAATTAGGGGATATTAAAATCAACATTATTACCTTTTTATTAAACTTATTTATTTATTTATTCAACTCAACAAATAAGCTTTGATTACAGTCTTCGAGGTCAGATTTTTCCCTTAACTCTACCTCCAAACTTGTATTTTTTCCTCCAAATTTTTACACTCCAATATCTACAAATAGAAATTTGACAAGGAAAATTAGGATTTTCGCAAAAACAAATAATTGATGCGATAATAACATCTGCCTAAGACCTTACCTTCGCATCTAACTGCCTTGGCAGATCTACGAACTCTAGTGTACATTGCTTGTCAACTACATGTTTTAGTTCAATGTCCTTCTTCATTTGTTCAATGGTTTCTTTCAGCAGATCACATTCACTTGCTTGAGGTTAAATTGACATGAAACATTTAGATTACTTTCAATGTTTTTGTCGATCTCGACAATAATACTATGTAATTGTTGAGTTTAACAATAATACATATAAATGATTTCAGAAATTACTCAAAAAATTGTCGAATTTGACAATTTATATGTTTCCACATTCACATGCACTGTAATAATTGTTGAACTCGATAATTACTTATACTAATAACTATACATAAAAACTAACATTATGCACAACTAAAGATAGGTATAACTGACCTTCTCTTTGAGGGCCTCTCTTAGGCTTATATTGGCTTCATACTCCTTTTATTTATCTTCCTTGAGCTTCTAAAGCTGGTCATTTAGTACTGTAATTTTATGATCGAAGTCATCAGATCCGCCCTTGTTTATATGGTACCATGGGAATTTGGAGACAGACTAGCATGCTCATGATGCTGCTGAAGTGGTAATTCAAGTGAACAGAATATTAGAGACTAAAAAGTTTGAAGTAAATATAATATAAGGGAAGTGAGATAAAATAGTTGTAATATGTACTAACCGATGCATCATATTGCTCAGCAACATCTTCATATTGGTACACGGGGGTGTCACCATACTCATTGACACTGGCTTCCTTCCTTTGATGAATTCCAACATCATTATCTAAAGCCAGGTCAACAGTAATAGGACAGATCGTAGTCCACGAGATAAAGGCAAACCACTATAAGTATCCCTCTATACATACTAGAGGCCCCTCTCGTACCCTCCACCCCCTATCAGCCTTCTTAAAAGCGAACTCCTTTCACTTTTGGCTAGAGAAGCAATTAACCTACTTATACTTAGGGTTGAATTTCCTTGGCACTTTTGCGTTCCATTGGTTGGAAACCTCTGTCAACAGTCCCTTTGCGGGGATGCCTTATTCCCGATTGAACTGCCGCACAACCCTATTTGGGTGGTAGGACTGAACATGATCTGGACTTGCTAATACACCATATAAAAAGGTGACCTCCTTGAATGCATGTACGAAATCCCTTTTATCTCTTTATGGGTCCCATACCACCTACGTAAAAAATAAATCAAATATATTATGCACCATTAAGTTGAATAATTTTTCCAGTAGGCTTAAGAAGGATTTAACAACATTGTTAAATTCAACAATATTATAGTGGACTGGTAGTTATTGAGATGGAGTATTGTCAATTTCGACAATTTACCATGTTTATTTCGGCAAATTTCCATATGCACAACTAAAGAAAATTGAATAATTTCCGAAATCGACAATATTATCTATACAATAGTAGATGTATGTAGTCAATAATTTTCGAATTCGGCAATGTTGAAGCAGTGTAATCTACTTACTCCAAGTATAATATGATACAGTGTAGCAGGGTAATGAACTTACATCCTCCAGTTTGTAGTTGTTCAATGCCTCCCTAAACTTGAGCAAAGTTGTACCACCGTATCTATCCATAAGAGATACGTCCCATTTCCAATAAGTACAGTGCTCGTATGCGTCAGAGTCCATCTCTTTGGGGATCCCAGCAAGCTTTGGGAAATGTGCAAAGATTCACAACTACTTGAATATAGATAAACAAAATAAAATTAGTAGAGATTCAAGCCATATGTAAAAAATAGTTACATAAATGAGTTCGGAATCACCTTGAGTAGCGTGGTACAATATGCAAATTGCCTCCCATCATCTCGAGATGCTGCACCCAGATTGTAATACATGTGGGCCAGAACTGCTGATCCCCATGGCCACTTCTTTGCCACCTTGTCATTGGCAAAAAGGTAAAGGTACCGTGCGCTGACATTTATGCCATTTTTCATGGGAAATAGAAAGGGCCCAATGACATACAACATATAAGCACGAGCAACAGACCTGGTTATTAACCCCTTCTTCTTCTTAGCAGCTGCAGCGGTACCATCACTGAGAACCATCTCTAACTTGTATGTATAGTGTTCTTTTAGTTTCCTCATTGACAATGAATTCCCAGCACCCCCAGCTTTTAAAGACTTGAATGCATTTAAATCCTGTAAGAGGTTGTTCTCAAAAACCTCCATAATCGTAAGGAATCCCCAGGTACCACCAATTACTGTGGCATCACCATCTGCAGGCAACTAAACCAATTGTTCCACATCATCCAGAGTTGGAGTCATCTCACCCCATTTGAAGTGAAAACTATTAGTTTTCGGCTGCCAACGTTAGGCAAAAGCAGAAATCATGGCAGAGTTATAATAATTATAGGATATGGCCCCAATCTTATTCAAACCCTTCAACTTAACAAAATCTTGGACCACTTGAGGTTCCTTTGTAAGGTCTTACATAGACTGGTGATGGTGAACAAGAATGGGAAGCTTCTCCTGAACAATAATAGTGATTATGTCAACAAAATGTAACTATCAATAATAGGAATAACAAAACATAATTAAACAAGGGATTCCATTAAATAATATACCTGCCCTAGCGTGATCGAACTCGCTCTATGGAACCTAAAGCTCCTCAGCAGGCTTTTATTACTAGGGCCTACGTCTTCGTTGCTTGTAGCCCCCCTCGCCTTTGAAATACCCCCTAATAATATGAATATTCACATCAGAATCTGGGGAAACATTTGGGAGCGGTGGTTGAGCTCCCAAAGTAGCTTGGGCATACTCAGTCTCAAATTTTGAATCTTGGGGAATATTCACAGCTTGCACAGACTCAGCTTGAGCTCCCAAAGCAGCTTGGGCTGACTCAGTTGTAGGTACTGGTTTACTAACACATTAATTGGCAGTGTTAACAGTATTTGAAGGAACGACAATATTAAGCAGTTTCAATACCAAATTGCATTACATAATGGGGGAGACAAAGAAATAAACAACAATTTTAAATGATAATGGGATTTACCTTGAAGTTGACAACAACCTTCAATATCAATCCCCAAGCTCTGCTCAAAAAGGAATAGACAATGTCTTTGAATTCAATTCTTTCTCTAAACTGCCAAATGGAATAACAAAGATTCTAACAAAGAAAAGGACACTCTCTAATGACGAGATAGTGAGAGAGAGAGAGAGTGAGAGAAAAACTCAAATTGTGTTTGTGAGAGTGAGAGAGACAAAGTGAGTGAGTGAAACTGTTCACGAGAGTAAGAGATACAGAGTGAGTGAGTGAGATGTTCAGAGGGAAATTTGTGTTTGGTTTGTTTAGAGAGAAGGAGGGAGAGTAGGAGAGAGAGAGAGTGGGAGAGATACAATAATAAATGTGAGTGACGGATGGTTTAAAAAGAGATAGGGAAATGTCTGCCAGCTAGAGAGAGTGGGTCAGGTAGCACCCGACATTTTTTCACATCATTTCCCTTATAGGAAATTACCAAATTTTGAGAGCCATTAATCTCTAGATGAGTGGTTGTGGTTGAGTGAGACTTGAGTGTTTGAGAGTTGAGTGTCTCTAAATCCTCTCCCGCTAAATATATGTATAGAGATGTGTAAATTTTTTAAAAATAACACATCATTGCATTCATGCCTTAGACCATCCACAACAGCTAGGTAGATTCTGACGTAGCAAGGTGGATTTTCCAATCCACCCTCTTCACCAAACAATCCACCTCCCAGCGGCTAGGTGAATTTGATGACATGGCAACCCAATATCCACCGTGGGGGTAGATTCTCCACCCTGTGGGTGGATTTGGGATGAATTCATGATGCACAGCTCAGAAGGGCGCGTAGTCATTGCGCGCGGTTCAGAAGGGCGCGTAAGCTATTAGCCAATAAGATGTTGTTACGTGGTTCAAATCTAGTGGCTCCCATTGCGCGTACTTCAGAACTACGCGTAGCATCAACGTCCATGATTAAAACACGTGGACGGCTGAGATTGAATGATTTTAAAACGGCTAGTTTTGCCGCGCAGTTCAGAAGTGCGCGGTAAAAGCCTGCATAAAAAATATCATTGGTTCCCCATTATTTTACCTTGGTTTTTCCCAGATCAAACTTCCTCAACAAGATGTTCAACAGCTATAAACGGCTAGCTTTTTCTCTATTTATAAACCCCATTCATCTTCTACTCTCTTCTACAATCAACTCATTCATCTTATATCTCAAAACTCAACTTTCTTCATTTCTTATCAATTGTGCCGAATCATGTCTGACAAAATCATTGCTGACCTAGTCAGGCCTGACACATTACTCTCATCTTGGGAGTTATCGTCTTCATCATCGTTCGGTGACGAAGAGCTATTCCGACGTCAAATTGAGTTAATGCACGAGTATGATAAGATTATGATTGGGATAGGAGAAGCAGAAGAAAAAGAGTAAGAGGCGACATCATCACGGAGGCGGGGAGGTAGTAAAAGGGGAAGGATTGACAAGTGGAAAAGCCGTGATCATAAATTGGGGGAGGTTAGCGTTAGCCTGGATTACTTCGGTGACAACCCAAGATTCAAAGGTATCTTATTTCGTTGTCGATTTCGTATGAGCGAAGGTGTGTATCGACGTATTTATGATCAAATAATTTCTTCAAACCCCTATTTTATTTAAAGAGAAAATGTCGCTAAGACTATGGGCTTATCCTCGCACCAAAAGATATCGTGCGCACTTCGCATGTTATGTTACGGTACGAGCGCAGACGCCCAAGAAGAATACCTTCGGATTGGGGAGTCTATGGCTATTTTGTGCTTGAAAGAATTTTATAAAACTATTATAACACAATTCAAAGCTCTATACCTTAGATTTCCCAATGAAGACGATACATTACACTTGTTAGAAGTGAATGGATCGCGAGGTTTCCCGGGGATGTTAGGTAGTTTAGATTGTATGCATTCGAAATGGAAGAATTGTTCTACCGGGTAGGCAGGACAATATACCGGGTATAAGAAAATCCTGACGGTGATTTTAGAAGTGGTTGTATCCCAAGATCTTTGGATATGACATGCATTCTTTGGGGTACCCGATTCTAACAACGACGTGAACGTCTTGCATCAAGGGTGGTTTTTCAAAAACTTGTCTAATGGAGTTGCGCCGCCATGCAATTATAATATAGGCACGGTACCGCACACTATATGGTATTACTTAGCGGAAAGAGTTTATCCAAAATGGCAAACATTTGTTCAAACCATAAGAAATTCGTCCAACGATGCCGAAAGACATTTTTTGAAGATGCAAGAAATATGCCAAAAAAATGTATAGCGTACTTTTAGGGTATTACAAGCTAGGTTTCAAATATTGGCACACGGTGCATGATTTTGGAAACCTAATGATCTAGGAAATGTTATGTACGCATGTATAATCTTGCACAATATGATCGTCGAAGATGAATGTCATACTTACATCCGGCAAATGGACATTGATCCCGAGTGTAAAAAATATGTGGATACTTGGAAGGAGGACTTAAATCTAAGACACACGATCAACATTTTGGCATAGTACATCCAGAAGGTTCATGAAATTAGAAATGAAGGAGCTCATTTCCTATTACGAGATGAACTTGTCGCCCATTTGAGGAATCGAAAAGGGGCGGAGTAATTGTAGTCTTTATCATTGTTTGTTTATTTTCTAAAGTAATGTATTTTGTTTCCAAGTTTAATGTTGAAGTTGTAATGTATTTTGTTTCCAAGTCTTCATCATTGTAACAATTTAAGAAAACGTAGTTTACTGCTTCTGTTTTTTAATTTTGTAAATTTTTTAAGGATTACGAACCATTAATAACAATTTTATTAAAATAATGGAATTACATAGAACTTAATAACTACTATTAACGCTAAGGATTACATCAATCTTTATCACTAGAAACGTTGTCATCACTTGGACACTGCTCCATCAACTTCTTCGAATATTCTTTAATCTACTTTTTCATCCAGCACCTTTGTGTCGGTAGTAGGTTATTTGGGTCCGTTGTCATCACCTTAAGCATATGCGCATCGTCGACGGCTTTTATTCGAGTTAGCTCAGCTTCACGCCTTCTTTGAATCTCAACCTCTCTAGCCAACTGTAGTTCATTTGTTGCTCTAGCTTCCTTTTTCTTCTTTCTTCTTCTAGTCTATCTTATTCCTTGACTTCATCATGTTGGACGTTGCCTCAAGCATCCTCTTGCCCCAAAAACATATACTTAACTTTGCCGCTTCTTTTGCCTTGTATTTTTTTTTGTCGTCCGGTCGTACATCCCCACAAGAATATAGTGGTGCATCCACGTCGATAAAATCATTTGGAATTACGATATTTGGAGTGCCGGGTGTAGGTGTTTCAGGATCGGTATTGGTGGAGTTACCCGGGCTATCGTTAAAATTTGACTTTCTAGCGACGTTACGACCGGGTTGGCCGATGTGATGAATTTATGACATTTTGGGTAAGTTTTCAAAACTTTGTACGCTTCCCCAAGTGTAAATGGTTTGCGATGTAGTTGATAAAATATATCGTATGCCATACGTTCCTAGAAATCAAGTTAGAAAATTCTTTAGAGTATGATTCACCTTTGAACATTAATGAAATGAGAAAATTAAATAAAATGCTTATGAAGTCAGCCGCTCCAATACCGGTAAAATATCAGCTCTCAAGGTCTTGAATGATGCCTCTAAAAATCAAACATTCCTTATTGAGCCGCCCCTTATACGCACAATTGACACCGTTGTACGATCACCATATCGATTGGTCAACATAGAAGGAGTTGAATAGATCACGCACCTTGAATCAAAATGTAGCGGCTTTTTGGTTGTTCGTGGTAGTAAGGTTTTGAGATACTTGGGACCAAGTGCGTGCAAGATTCACAAAGTCATCCGACGACCAATTTTTGGAGTTCTTATATCTTTCTTTGTCGCCATCAACTTCCTCCGAAGCCTCAAGTACATCCTCAACTATAATAGGTGTCGATGCCGTCTTTCTTTTAGACTTTGCCTTCCCACGCGTATTACTTCTCGTGAGAACCGGATTGAGTTCCTTGGAGATGACCAGAGAGACAACCGAAGATGCAATCGGCGATGTATTAAGATTTAAATTATTTAAACCTCATGTACCTTGCATCGGCGTGGTACTCGAACTTCCACCGGCGAAACCGGTTTGAGATGAATAATATTGATTTCCCAGTTGAGGGTACGATCCCGTATACCCATCAAATTGAGGGCAATATCCTTGGTTTGGGTAATAAGGGTAATATCCTTGGGTTTGAGATTAAAATTGATTGTCGGGTGGCAGGAATAGTTGGCGAACATAGTGATTCCGATATTGGGAAGTGTTAGGCATTTACGACAGATCAAGTGTTCCAAATTAATGAGGAAAGACGTTTCCTTGTTGGTTCGTATTAGAGGATTGAGAGTGGTTTTGAGGATTAGATTGGGAACTTGAGGAAGACATAGTAGTTTTGTTTGTAAGGTAAGGAGGGAGGAGAGTGTAGAATATTAGAAGGGAGGAGAGTGTAGGAGATGAATGACATTTATAGATGAAAAAAACTAGCCGTTAACAAGTGTCTAAAAAAATTAGCCGTTAATATGGCCGTTGAGTAACTTGTACAACAAGTTTCCAAAACATAAATAATAAAAATATATATATTAAAACTCAACATAGTTTAAACAAAACATAGTTTAAATAAAATATTGTTTAAACAAAACATAGTTTAAATAATATTAATGCACAACATAGTTTAACCAAAACATAAATAAAAGTTATAAATAAAATATAGCCTAATTGGGATGACCTCTCTTCATTTGGCGGGCGCGTCTGCCACGTGCGAGACTCTCGTCATAGGTACATTGCACAACCGGCTCTGTTTGGTAGGAAATAGACATCTCAGGTAGTCTCTCGGACGTCTCTCGGATGACCTCTTGTGCCCGGCTCAGCTCCCTCCTTAACTCAGTATTGTTATAAGCTAGTTGCCTCAAGTTTTTATATGCCGCATACCGTATTCCTTAGGACTGATGCCACAACTCATCTACACTATACATAGGTGGACATGGGTATGGTACCTGCATCACCGGGATCGGTATCTGTCTACGTTGATCGTTCGATCCTGCCACATCCATGAACCATCCCATATTACGTGGATCGCCTGTCGCCTAAACACCATAGTCTTGCACCTGTGAAGACGTAGCTAAACTCGACGTAAGTGGCAAGTGTACATCGGGCCTCACTAGATCACGTCCGACGATCTAAATATTTCCCGCCCTCTTTACTAAACTGCAACCGATCTTGGGATTTGGATGAACAACACGTCAATATGTCATGTAATCTACGTCGGGAACAAGATAATCGTGACCATCGTAGAAGTCCATATCTTTTAGACTCTGATATAATGCTCGATCGTACCTTGGGAATTCCATAATCTCCCTGAGAGGGGTCATAGGGCATACTATCACGCCCGGTCATCTGACACATACACCGGTCTCCTAAATACCAAAGCATACCGTGGCCGTATGGGACTGACACTAATAGAACCCTCTGGAAGTTCAGCGCTAAATCAACTCTTACCTCTGGACGGATTAATTGCCTAGACTTGTGCCATGGTTGCCAATCTATGTTGGTTCTGTCCTTCCATTCTATCATATCTCTGATCACAACAAAATAGTGATAAATTTTAGACCCTGTACTCGCCCTTTCATCTCTCCACCCAGAAATACGGGGATAAATATGGTTAAAGTTTTGTACCTTAACTAGATATATTCCAACCCGACAGTACTCGAAGAACCATAACTCTAACACCGAATAGAATCCGGTGAACGATTTCTTCACCTTCCCATTCCTTAGAACTGAGACTTCATCAAGCCCCCGATACAAAGCCGCCATAATCGGCGTACCCCAGTTAAAACCCAATGCACCAAGAATATCATAGTCTGTCAAGGCTGCAAGATAACCCGTCCGAAGGGATGTGGTACCATTTGAGAAGAAGAGATTACCCATCATATAGGCAATAAATGCCCTCGCATACACGATATCCATTTGTGGGTCGTAATTGTTGAGACGTGGATTCAAAGACTCTTTCTAGCTTTTTAAATAAGAGATAGTGATGTTATCGTACCTGATGTCATAGCTTGTGATTCTCGGGAACATCTTTTCTGCTTCCTCTAACTTGGAGTACCTCTCGTCGTACGGGAGTTCTCAACTCCTCCCAAAAGATATGCCCGTTAGCATGATAAAGTCTAACGGTGTGAAACCCAGTTCTCCGCAAGGGAAGTGAAAGGTATGGGTGGAAAGCCACCACCGTTCCACGAGAGCATGAATGAGACGGTTATCCGAGTTTCCCGCCTTAATTGAGCAAAACTCCTCAAAACCCATATCGTCGACCAATTTCTTTAACGTCGGGAGCACGACAATCCATCGGTATCACTTTAGTACCTATGATCCCCTACACTGTAATTCATCTCGGTTCTAACAATAAAAAACACATTAACACGTTAAAAGTTTATTCGGGCATTTCATCGAACACATTGCAATATACGTTAATAAAACATAAAATTTACACAAAACTTGCCGACATTTCCTCCGATCCAACAGAAATATGGATCCAGCCGTCCGGGAGGATATCTACTCGGTTCAACTCTTCGTGCGATGGGGTGGGATCGTTGTCCGACGTCAATTGTATCGGCCAAGTATTTGTTATTTTGGTGTTCCCCCTCCATTTTATTTCCGCGTTTACGTTGCATTTGGTTTTGGAGAAATTATGCCTCTGCCGGGAACTAGACTCACCCGACATTTTTAAGTGATTAACGGAGGAAAGATTTTGGGTTGGAAAACTTGTGGAGTAAGGTATGCCAAGCTTAATGCCTTGGATATGCCAAGCTTAATGCCTAATGCCTTAGTTGCAAATAACATTTTTGTGGAAGTATAAGAATAAGCCTAAAAGATGCAGGGTGAAGACGTGCGTGCGACCTAAAAAAATTTCAAATGATCCACGTGTCAATTTCTTATTGGCTCAAGCTTGCCGCGCGGCTTAGAAGTGCGCTGGATAGTGGAATGCTGAGATTAAAATACATGGACTTATTTTTGACCGTTGATTCTTGCGCGCGGTTCTGAACATCGCTTGGTGAATTCACCTTGATTTTTTTTAACAACTGCTATGAGGTGGATTGAATTCACCCTCCTTTTGGGTGAATCCATCCACTCAACTGCTGTGGATGCTCTTATTGTTATTATTGGGAAAACAATCCACGTTTTAATATAAAATGCTATATTTCTCAATGTACATCCCAACAAATTTGCCGCCCGGAGGACAAAGAAATTCGAAACGGAGAAAACAACAAAATCTGTTCATCAAATTACCATTTCATTTTTAGTGACACAAACGACAACGATCTCCAAATACCATTTTAATCTTCTCCCATCTCAAATCGACATTAATGGAGCTCAAACCAGGTCTATCAGCTCTAGTCACTGGTGGATCATCTGGAATTGGTAACCTCTCATTATTATTTCTATGTGTATGTGCAAATCGAATTAAGATGAGTTTTTTTTATGTATTATTTAGACCAGAAATTGTTTGTGTTTTGAGTTGCAAAAGTCAATATAACTATGGGATACAATTGATCATAGACATTGATTTGTGGAGGGGATTATTTTAACTTGTTCAACTATAACGGTGAGTTCAGAATAGTCCTTCTTTGGAGAATTTTAGTGGTAATAGTCTAGTATCTTTTGTTTGGTGGAGGTAGCTCGACAATAGCTTGAAGTATTTGGGTTTTTATGGGTGTTTGATTTGTGAGTGTTCTCCAGGGGTGTTTGATCCCATATTGGGTGATTTGGGTATGCAGATAGAGAGAAATGAGCGGTGGTTGTAAGGTGCGTAAGGGTCCAAGAAGATATCAAAATTGTTGCGTGATAGTTAAGTGAACTGTGGATTCAGCAGTCGAAATAATAGGGACTCTAAGAAAACTTATCGAACAATCAAGGCTCGCGAATGACAATGGTTTAAAGGATAATGCAGCGCTTTAGCGTTTTCTCTTGAGACTGTAGTGCTGCAACTAGCGCATGTGTACACCTTCCTAAGGATATAGCAAATTTTGAACAAAATCAGGAAAGTACGCTTAGGTTTGCACTAGACATAAAGAATATGTCAACTTTCCACTAGACATAACTGGTATGATTGTTTAGTCAAGCGTATGCCACCTCAAAGACTGTCTTTAATAATTATCTAATAAAAAACAAATATTTATTATGGATTGCAAATCTAAAATGTTTCCCCTCCGAAGATTTTATTTGAATATGTAAAGTTTGTTTTGACAGCTTCCAACATTAAATTTCAAATATCACTACAATCTAAAATAGCAATGTCACATAACTTTGTCTATTTCCATCTCCATTGGTTTATATTATATTTGTCAAGCTAGTCTGCCTGAGACATATAAAGATTATTCAGGAACATCACGAAAGATGTATTACGGTAATGGTGTCTTGCTTCTTGAGCCAGTACCTTGTGTAAATTCAACGGGTATACTAGTTGGGTAGTGGAAGGACGTCTTGATCTGTTTAATTTTTAGTTTCATGGATTGTTAATGAACTTCACACACATCTTTCAAAGAAGCATCTTAAAGTTTTGCAGTTCTGCTCATTCCTAACATGAGCTTTTCCAGGTTTATTATAAGGTCTTTTGATAATCAACATATGAAGCACTGGTCAACACTTATGTAGGTGTTTCTATTAAAAAGTCCCGTTCCAAAACACTCCAACGGATACTCCTAATATGGAAAGCATTAAGAGTTAAGACTCAACTTTAATCAATACAAGCAGTACTATCATTATGTTAGGGATAAGTTTGGGGAAACTCAAATCATATATAGTACTCCCGTACAAGTCACTCATACTTCCCATTGACCCTAGTTTCCGTGATCTTCAATCACACAGACCGGGTTTCATTGTAGGCGATTAATTTTTATATAGGCTTTAGTCCCATCCCTCCAGATGTACTATGAGATGGAGATATCGAAATAGGCCAATGAGAAAAGCAAGTTCTAAAAGTGAGTAGTGGGGGAGTACTATATATTAGTGGAGTATATTCAATCCTATCCCTAGGATGTTGGTACTTGATACTAATGCTTGTATCAATTATAGGTTGAATCTAACTCTTACTACTTTCTATATCGGGAGTATTCGGTAGAGTGATGTTATACACAACACTTTTGATAGAAGCACCTATGTAAAAATGGCCGCTTCCTAGTTCCTTCATGAACTTGGCTTATTTTCTAGAGCACTTAAAAATGAATTTGGGATATCAAATGGCCTAATTGAGCTCAATCACTATAACCTATGATGCCTTATTTGAAAAATGAATATGAAGTTCGTTGACTAGGTATTCAACTTAAACTTGAACATCTCAAGACATCAGTTCTGAATTGCTAAACTTATAACTAGATAAACGGACTTACACAAGGGACTAGTTCAAGCCCCCGTGATTATTACACATCCTCTCCAGTACCCTTGATTGTTCTTCATCAGTCTCACGCAGGACACAGTTATTTCATTCATGTAGAGAGTATTATGTAATCTTAGTTTGCATGAAAAAATAAGTTAAACCAGTGGAGATGGGAATAGACGAAGTCATGTGGCTTTGGTAATTTGGCTTCTAGTCGCATGTGATATTTAATATTGGAAGTTGCCAAAACTAATTTTACATGTTTGAATCCCAAAATGAAAATAATTATGTGGTTAAAATGAAAATCCCAAAATAAAAATAAAAATCCGTTTTTGATTAGAGAACTGTTGTTAGAGACGGAGACGGTTACGTTAAGGTTGCATACATTTTCCTTACGAGTTGCACCACTCACGCCTAGTGAGCAGTTGAGATATTTTCTATATATGGAGAGTTTCATATCCCTAAAGAATTACCACAAAAGCATATTTCTTTATATCTTCTGTTTTAAGTCCATCAAAGGAGTTATGTAAAACGAGAATTATCGAGCAAATCAAAGAGTGCTTCTTTTATTTTGTTTGAATATAGTTGTACCCCGTGAAGGTGTACGTGGTGGCCGCTGGTTGCACTACAATCTCTTGAGAAGACACTATGGCGGAAAATTCTCATTTAGGGCATTGTTATGCACGATCCTTCATCGCCGATTACTTTTCTTACTTAAACTTTATTTCTACAATCTCTTAATCTGAATTTCAACACGTTACTATAGAAGAAGGTGGTTTCTATTAGACTATATTGAATGTCATGCTTTACTGGGGGATAGGATCTTATTTTGTGTTGTAAGAAGTTTGTCATGGATATTTCTCTCAGTATGCAGTACCTATTATGTAAGCTTATGCTGTATCTCTTTGTAGCTTAGGCCTCTTAGCTGTTCTTTTTAATTTAAGAGTTCCTTTTTCATTAGATTTTTTTTGTCTTTTTATTCAAGATGTTGTCTTTGCCGCTATAAAAGATCAAGTTGAGCAGAAATAGGTTGACATAATTCTCATCCGGTTGAGATGTCCGAGAAGGAAGATACGAGAAAAGTGATTGTTTGTTAAAGAATTACAAATCGATGTTAGGGGGAATTTCTTCATGTATATAGAAGCAAAAAATGCAGCTGACTACGTTGCATCTGATTACAGTTGGGCACCTACTTTCTTTAATGATCGATATCTTGAGAACAAAAGCACAAAAATTGCATTTCGTTAAGAAACATATGATGTGAACCTTTATATTAAGGATGGCTGGCTTCTAAAGTTGTTATACCTTGAGCTTATTGAACATGAAATATGATAATGGTATCCTATTTTGGGTATATATGAACTTCACCTACGAAATCATCATGAATGCATCGTAATTAATATTTTAATGTCCGTCATTTAGATCAATTAATTTTCAAAATTTATTTATAATGGTTGTCCATATGTAGGTAAAGCCATCAGCTTGGCGCTTGGAGAGAAAGGCATTTTTGTGACAGTTGTTGATTTATCTGAAGAAAAAGGAAAGGAAGTTGCTTCCCTTGTTGAAAAGGAGAATGCAAAGTTCCATACTGACTTAAAATATCCATCAGCCCTGTTTATTAGATGTGACGTTAGCAATACAAGTAAGTTGAATGCTATTTCTATTTGAATTATTCAGTGATATTATTATTTTTTTAGTTATGGACTGAAAAATTCTATCTGAATAATCGTCATCTACTGAATAATGAATCTGGGAGGTTATTTTTATCTAAAATTTTCATGCTATAACTAACCTTTATGCAGTCATAATGTATTGATCGAAAGCTTCAACTTTACCGTCTTATTTCCTAACAGCAAATAATTTCAAACCAAAATTTTGAGACTTCTTACTTTCTGATCCACACCACCATAAAATAGATATCTAAATGAGCGATGCGTTACCAATTTTTATAATTTTTGGAGTTTGATCCACACAAACTTTGGCTAATGTCATTCTAGACTGGTTTTCAGTTTCCCTGTCCAAACAAATGGATTTTCCAATTGCAGTAGCTATGTAGCTTAAAGTTTTTGCAGTCTAACAATGATTTGGTAAATATAGATTTTAGTGGATTGTAGTTTGCTTGCATCAGTTGTGTTGTTGGGACCATGTTTCTGCATTGCAAAATACTTCCCTGCAATATGCCATGAGCCTCCTCAGAGACTTTGTCTCGAGGTCTCCAGATGTGAAATAGTAGACAGAATTCTGTATTATCAATGAGAGAGGACCCTTGACTCCTCGAAAGGACAAAATTTTGTCTCTAACCATTTAAAATGGCAACCCAGGCCAAACAAAATACCCTGTAATAAGCTCCTTCCACATAATAATACCTTCATCACGCACTTCTTTAGGGAATTTAACCAAAAAGTTACCATCATTTATACTAAACGAAGGCTCATCATAGTCAAGTTTATAAATCCCCTTAGCAGAGTTACCTTGAAAAATTGTAGCATAATGTGTCAAATCAATTCAATCTTACTAACTAGATCACGAGTAAAAACATATTTGAACAGTAGAACTTGGTTCACGATAAAAATCTGAAAAATACGGGCAACGAACTACTGCAATATATTTTTTCAATGCTGCTTCAGCTTAGTTCCTTAAGAAAGAGACTTGCCCCTTTACTGTTTTACTTTTTGCATTGCACAACCTTTTTTTTCCCGTTTTCTTTCTGGATATGAAACCAATAGATAAAACCAATAGATAAGGTAACGCTATTGATCATATTTCTTGTATTTTTTTCGTATGGGCCATGATTACAACCAAATAGTATGGTTCAAAAACTCAGACTTGGAACCAAAATCGCCCACGGCCGACCTTGAGTTGGACTGGTCGATCACGAGTTGGATCAGGCGATCCGACCCTGAGTTGGTCCGAGTTTTTTTTGTAAGAACTCGAACAACTATAAATTTTTACTTATATTAAGTGGAAATTATGAATTTAAACATCATAAAAAATATTTACTCGGACGAGTTGGTACGAATTCGAGCAATCCGGGACGGTCCGATGTTTTCCGAGAAATCTCCCCGAATCAGATCCAGCCAGGTCAATTCTGAGTTGGATTGGGTGATCCCGGCCGTCAGATCCGAGTTTTTGAACCATGCGAATAAGTAACCAAATGGTGACATGGAGAATTGTTGCTTCCAAGAGACATTACATGATATTTGGGTAGTACCCTCGGGATGAATAGTGTTACTTTAATTTTAAAATAGACTGGTTTCCAAATATTTAACTTATTTACGTGTGAGAATTCATTTTATTAATGTTGCATGCATTTATCTGGATGCTTTAATATATTTTTGAAGAAGCTGTGTCTTTATGCCTTACTGTCAGGTTTAGACTTTAACCAACTGTTATTATCAGGAGATATATCGGCTGCTTTTGAGAAGCATTTGGATACATATGGGGGATTGGACATCTGTATCATTAGTGCTGGTATAAGCAGTGGTGCACCATTACACGAAGATAAAACAGATGCATGGAGACATACTGTCAATGTAAACCTTATTGCAGTTATTGACTGTACTCGTGTTGCGGTATGCATTACATTCAACTGGGTTTAAATACTTTGGTCATATTATGCTGATTTGCATGAATAGGGAAGCCTCATATCTATATGCGGCTTGTCATATCGTATGTGTCTCTAAGTTTCAGGCTTAATAGAGTTGGCTCTCAGAAGTTATATTTATTGCTATTTTAGCATTTCAATTGATGCAATTAGTGGGTATGTGCCCGGGATTACAAACCTACAGTTTGTTGATAACTTGCTCTCTTTTTTTCTTCTTATTTTTTTCTTCGATCTTGATAGCAGTGGTATTAAACGGATTTTTTTATATGATCCTTGGATTTTTCTTGCTTCTGGATTGCATTTTAACCATATCAAAGAGTACAGTAAAGGAGATTGCAATGTCTCCTTTTGCAAGCTTGGTGTCTTTACGAAATCGCACCGCCTGAGATCCAGGAAAATAGATCAAGGGTTTTTGCTCCATATCTAAAGCAAGTGGCCTTTCTCTCGATAACTTGCTTCTCCATTGCTCGGTTGTTTACTCCATTTGAAGTCACTCAATTAGAATTTCTTCCTTTCCTAGCTTGAATTATGTTGATGTCTAAATTTTCATGCTTATTGGAGCGGTGACACTTGTCTGCCCTTTCTTCCATAAGTTGGCTTTTGTGGAAACCCCACTTTTACTATTAGTATTTGAGGTTTAAGTGAAATTTCGGTGGTTTGGTTATCAGTTATTGCAGAGACTGTCTTCTCTGAAGGACATGTATTTACTTGGCTTCCTTTTTCTTTCTCTAGATTTTGAGGGGTTTCATTTCCTTAGACATGTTAATCAGTTGGGAAAGTAATCTTATTATGGCGCTGATGTTTGTCATTTTCCCCATCAGGTTGAAAATTTTATCTTCCTAGTCTTCTTTTGCTTTATATGCTCATCTTTCAAAATAATCTAAGGGTTTGCCAAACGAACATTTTAGACTTGTTTAGGTTCTGAATATGTTAAATCGCTCTTCTGTATGTTGTTGTATAATCATCAAACTTCATTGACAGATTCAAACAATGCTAAGTGGACGGAAACCTGGTGTAATTATAAATATGGGGTCCGCTTCAGGTCTTTATCCAATGTATGGTGACCCTGTATACTCTGGCTCCAAAGGTTAGTTGTTTTGTCTTGCTACCCTTCTCTCTTTTTGGTATAAATTCTTTTTCTACTTTGATAAAAAATGGTTACCCGTGATACTTTCTAACCGTTCAACATCTTTCTTCTCTTGCTATAAAATAGAAGTAAGTGAATGTATAGATATTTGTTCTATGCTAGTTCATTTACATTGTTTTCTTCATGAAACAATTTGTTATAGGCGGCGTGATTTTGTTTACTAGATCACTTGTTCCTTACAAACGACGAGGAATTCGTGTCAATGTTCTTTGCCCCGAGGTAATGTAATTCTTTAATATAGTGAGCATTTCTCTCTGTTTTCCTATCAACTTTCATCGTTTAGGAACTTAAGTATAGTCTTCTACAATGAGAATGCTAATGCTAAAACTTCTCTTCTTTCTGAATTAATAAGGTTGACCGCTAACTATCTAAAAAATAAGGTTGACTGGACCACAATTAGTTGGACCTACCCCCCATAACAGGACCTTGATTAAAACACAGTAGAATCGGCCTGATACAATCAGGTCAACCCTATCATTTATTATTTACTAATATTATTTATGTGCAATTTGTGGTGGTTATTAATTTTGAATTCTTCCTAGTCTAGGTTTCTTATAATTGAGTTTGATTAGATTAGGAATTTTCCTGTGAGAGTTTTAGTTAATTTGGAAATCTTCAAATTTATAAGAGGCACTAGTATTATTTTTAGGTATTCAATACTCCATTGCACATAAATAATTGTTGGAATTTATCTTGTGATATCAGTTTTCATGTGGAGTCAACAACTTATCAATAATTCTTCGTGGAACTGAAAGACCCGTGGATTCGTGGTCTATGTATAATTTCACGTCATCAAGTGGTGTTGAAGCTGTAGATGAAAATTTCAATCTTATGGTCAGTCAACTGAGAGAATACGTTTAGTTTAGGAAAATAGAGTGCGGCATTTCAATCATTGGAATCAATGCTCTGTTCACAGCCCTCAACATCATGGTGAACAAGATCTTTTTTATATGAGTGGTTCAAAACTAGACAAAATCCCGCATATCAGTAGACAAGTCCTATTGTAGAAGTTAGGGGAATCAAGTATATTCTTGGAAAAGCTCTATGGTGCCAACATGGAGAAACGAATTTCTATGTAAGAATAACCTGCCAAGAAATCTTAACAGTTTTAGAGGATAATCATCGACCAAGAAAATTCTAGTCCAACTTTTAACTTAGCTTTCTCTTGAGCATCAATAGTGCAAACACTTTCAACAAATTATGAAGTTATTCCAATATTTTCTACTAGCACTCTAAACACTGTAATACTATGATCATGAAAACTGTTAAAAACTACGTTTGCGGAAGCTAAATTAATCTCAATTCAAACTAAGATATCTCAATTGCATAAAATAAAAGGTTAAAGACCTAGGGTTTTTAGATTTACCCCAAACTTTACATCTCTCTCTAAGGCTAAGCCTTTTTCTCACTCAAACCAATCTAAAAAAGAACTAATCTTAGGCTCTCTTTTATAGGAGAAGAAACCTAGCACAAATAAAAGCCCTAGCTAGACTATAATTAGAAGACTTCTAATTATAATACAAATCAAATAAACTAATTAAAAATAACTAAAATAGAGAGTGTTTATGCAAGGTGGAGAGACTATCGTCTACGTGGGTATTGTGACGACCACGTGACTTATCAACTCTCACCGTCTTTAAAAAATTCGTCCACGAATTCTGAAAGCAGAAAAAACAAATTTGAGCATAGGATAACTACAAATCCTCCCACGATACTTGTCGTATTCATTTTATTTGCTTGCAAATAGATAAACTATTGTTTCGCCAAAAACACCGTGCGTTACTTTATTTTGAATCCCGAAAAATTGATTAAAATCTTGACTTGAACAGTCTTCAAACCCTTGCAAAAATGGATTACTAAACTCTTAATTAATTACCTCTTCTTCTGGAGACTCATCAAAGATTGGAGGTTTATCCCAATCAATTACCGGTAACGTCAATCGTGTGTTTTTGTATCGTTTCGTCTTTAACGAAACTCGCAATTTCGGAATCCCTAAGAATTTCTTCCCCAATTCCATATGCAGATTCGTCATTGCCGAACAAATTGCTAAAGCCTTACTCCTCAATTTCTCCGACCACTCCTTTGATTAACATAGTGTTGGTCTTCTTTGGTTGGACTTCATGATGATCGGAATCGAACTTCTCGCATGAAGGCCGTGACCCTATTGTGAGACTTTGATCGAGAACTTTTCGACACGTTTCCGTCTTCCCCACCTACAACATCAATCGCACAGTGACCATCCCTCTCCGTCGTCTCCTTGTAGTGGTTCATCTTCAAGCGTGTTCCATCGAATCTTATCGAATCCTCCGTCACAACACCCGCCTTAATCTTCTTCTCTCTTACTTTTACTTCATCTTCAATGGCATCGACAAATCTCCTGTCACCATCGGACTCGCGAGGGCACGCAATTTGGCAAGTATCGCCTCAGGTTGTTTAGATATCATCTTGTTGGATGTCGTAAGCTCCTTGTTAGACTCCATAAGCAACTTGGTAGACTCTTCTACCGTTTTCAATTGCTCGCCTTGCGTTTTCTTCCCCATTGTTCGTCAAGAAAAAGAAAAATAATTCCCGCAGAATCTTGCTAACTCTGTAGGAATTACTAAAGCAGATGCCGAAATCAGTGTAGCAGCGCTGGAATTACTGTAATAGATGCTGAAATCACTGTAGCAGTCGGTGTAAACAAATTCTCGCAGAATCTTGCTTGCTCTGGTACCAAGTTGTTAAAAACTATGTTTGCGGAAGCTAAATTAATCTCAATTAAACTAAGATCTCTCAATTGCATAAAATAGAAGGTCGAAGACCTAAGGTTTTTAGATTTACCCCAAATTTTACATCTCTCTCTAAGGCTAAGCCTTTTTCTCACTCAAACCAACCTAAAAAAAAAAAAACTAATCTTAGGTTATCTTTTATAGGAGAAGAAGCCTAACACAAATAAAAACCCTAGCTAGACTCTAATTAGGAGACTTCTCATAATTATAATGCAAATCAAATAAACTAATTAGAAATTACTAAAATAGAGAGAGTGGTCATGCAAGGTCGAGAGACAACCGCCTACGTGGGTATTGTGACGACCCCACGACTTATCAAAAACACTACACCAAACCCTCCCAACTTTCCCATCAATCCCTGCCCTCCATTATCTTTCACATAACCTTATCTATAATGTTGATAACCCCCCCACAACCTTCCTCAACCATTCCACCTTAAACATTAACTTTCACCTTCTTGACGAAATTCCCCAATACCATCCCATGAACAACCCAGAAGTTTCTCCGGCCCTTGCCCAACCTTATTTTATCCACCTTCACAATAAGATTCCCACCAATTCGACATCCGAATTCTCTCAAACCTCATCAAAGCTGTCATAAAATCTTAAACTATATCTCCCCCCTGCAAAGAAAAACAAACCCCCACGATAGTTGCCATCTTGATGATAAAAATATTGATAATGGAGAAGAAATAAAATTTGTAAAGAAACCGAGGTGATTATAGGGAGACTTTCACTATGAAAATCGTTCCGGTTTTAAGATCAAATTAAACTTAGTTTTGAACTTTCTATGGCCAATTAACTATTCAGAGTTTCTCTATTGGAATATCCAAATTAGAGAAATTCTTTGATACATGCCTATACTGGATGAAAACTAAGTTATGTTAGTTGCTCACAAGCTCAAAACTCGAGCTCCCTCATGGTGGGATCAACACAAAAATCATTGGTATTTCTTCAAGATTTTATTTGAACGTGATCTTGTATATATCTCTGATTCATAGGCGGGTTCTCCTCGTTGATCACGGGAAAGTATTATTCCAGTTCCATTATTGTCAACAAGGGCATATATCTGTTCAAGATTATCCATTCAAAGTTTACCGTTTAACACAGTTGGTTGGTCAATTTCTTCCTGGATGTAATTGGAGCACTCAAGAAACTACCATCCCTAATATGGAAAAAGCATATTAAATTGCACTTTGATTGAAGTACTGATGATAGGCTATCGCATTAGAGTCAACAATATAATAGAAAATTGATTCTACTACCCTCTCCTACCCCCGCTGCTGTATTTCCCTTCACCTTTTTTTCTTCTAAAATGTGAGAATAATTTATTGATTAACTCAATAGAGAAACGTTCGAGGTGGAAAGGATACATCCCGAAGACAAGGAAAAGGAAAATCAATAGAAAAGGCTAATAAATTTAGTGATATATATGTATATACCCTGTTCAGCACTTGCTGCATTTTTTTGGTTTGAGTAACTTACCTGAACATACCCACTATTTGAATGCAGTTTGTTCAGACTGCGATGGGATTAAAGGTGGACCCCAAGTTTGTCGACATTACTGGAGGTTTCGTGCCCATGGAGATGGTTGTGAAGGGTATGTCTTATAGGGAAGTATTTATAAAGTTTCCCCTTACGGAAGGTTATTCCTAACTAAAAATTCTATAAAGCGAAGTTCTGTTGTTCTTTTAGGGCAGCTCATGTAACAAAGGTTATAAGTGGAAGTCATATTGACTATCCATCAGGGCAAACCCTGGCCTTGGAACCCCAAAATTTAGCGTAAAGTGCATTTTCCCACCCCACACACTCAAAGATAAAAATGAAAAAAAGAAGAAAATAAATTAAATAAACTCCAACAGTATATACCTTAAGAGCCTTCAATTTCATGATGTTGGTGTAGCTCTGTTGGTAGAGCGCATGGCTGTTTACCCCTAGGTTAAAGATTCAAGTTGGGGCTTCTTGCATTTTTTGTTGTTGGGAGGGCCAATTTTTTGAAATTCGCTTGAGGCCCCAACAAATCTCAGGCAGGCAGTGCTATCCTTTAATTTACGTCTAAATGATATGCTCAAATGTATACCAGAAATAAGATGCACATTCTGGGGTTGATTTATTATGAATTTTCTTGCGCATATAATGGCTTTCGCGCTTTGCAACAAAAGAAAAGACCAGAGTCGCGGGTAAAAATGGGGTTTCGCGCTTTCGTGGACCACCAAGAAATCAAATGCCTTTGATTTCACGCTAGGAGCTATGTTGCTAAATTCGCACTAGGAGCCATTATTTCTGGAGCTACCGCTCGCTTAGCGCTGTGATAAGTAGAAAACATGGAATCATTTCAGTTCTTGTGTACTTCATTTTTTTTTATGCCCTATTATTGCAACATTTGCTGTACGGAGTTTCACGTATATTGCAGAAAATTCTTATCACTCCTGTAATGTTATAACTAAAGAAGCACCATAGAGAGGCGAGTATCCCTCTCTTTCACTCTCTTACAGAGGGCAGTTCTTGCTATTTTATGTGCTAATAGGACCTGCAAGAGTACGATTGATGGCAACAAATAAAATTAAAAAAACCCAGCTGAAGAGTTAATCTGTTAAGTGTTAAGGATCCCTAAGCCCAAGTTTTATCCAAGTTGTATAAGGAGTCTCATGCTTGGAGGCTTGAAAAGTCTAGTCTGACAAATAAAAGAGTATAAACTCTAGAATAATAATGGCATGTTGTTGGTTTGGAGCTAAGTTCTAAAGAAATATAGAGCTTGAACTTGTTAGTAGAATGAGAGAAGGGGAAAGGAGAAGAAAGATAGATGCTGGTGAGTATACCATCATTGGTTATTTTGTGAAGAAGAAGAAACAACTTTGAAGGAAAATCAAATATATCTTGATCTAGAGTTTAGTGTGCGTAGAAAGAAATTGATTCCTTGATTCCAACTTCGATGTTTAGTGGCATAAGTACACGAAATGATCCCACCAACCCCCCCACACACAAAAAGAAAGTAGTACACGAGCTGATAAGTTTTGACGATATGTTCTACTATATGGTGGTTGTGATGTGTGATAACGTGTTAACGACTGGTGATGTATAACGACATGTGGTGAGACGCGGTTTCATTGGTGGTCGTGGGTAAGTCAACTAAGTTTGACCTGCTCAATGTAAAGTTTAGGAGCAGAAAATATGGGTTTTTTTTTTCTCGTTTGTTTTGTGTACCTTGGAGCTCCATGATTGTGGAGTTGTGCAACTGTTTGGCAAAGAAATGGTGCTTCAAGCAAGGCGATTTTCATTTGAGAGGGAGTATATGGAGAGTGGAAAGTGTGGTGGAGATCGTCTTGCATGCGTGCTAAGCAATGGAATTTGTTGGTGTTGGATTTGATGTGGTATGCGGTATGCGGTTGGTTGATTTGTATAGTGGATCAAAGTGTTGGTTCAGCATGGCAGTGAAATTGTAGCATTCTAACTGGTACAAAACCAACTGTGGGGACAAAAGTGATTGGTTCAAAATTGTTGTGATTGTGATGGTGTTACTCCTAAGCAGTTGAAAGTGGAGATTTCATGTGCCCAAATGAGTTCGAAATATTGGTTTAGTTGGTCTGGTTGTTGCTTATGTACATTTGGAAGTGAATGTTCCTTTAGCCTAATGAGATTGAGATTTCTATCTAGTGGTTTCTTGTAAGTAAACTCATAGGACATTGGAACTGGAGTTTTGATGAGCTTAATGATTTTGAGGTTTTGATGTACTGGTTGCTTGGGAATGCACCTATTTTCTTTGCAATTTTTAAGTCGAGGGACTGTTATTCGTGCCTTCAGAGTTCAAGGTTGAGTTCCAAGAGCTAATCTAATGCTTGCTATGTGGAGTTAATTTGTGTAAATTAACAGTGGTACCAATTGTTATTGGGGTAGCCTATCGGTTTGTGGATCATTATTGTTTGTGTATTCAAGTACCTGTTGTTCTAATGTCGGATGAGTCAAGTTGGACAAATTTTTGACTTATGTAATGATTTGGTTGAAGGCATCGATGTGAAGTTGTTGAAGCTTGCATGTTTTAAAAGGTGCAAACTATAGCATTCGTACACATATTGTGATGATATTTGTTGTATGTATACAGTAGTGTACTCCTCGATGGGTAGCGTGAGGTACACCGGATTGTAATTTTTTTTACTTTTGATGTTGTTTTGTCTAGAACTTTCCGATTGTGTACTCTAAATGCCTTTCTCTATATGAATCCCTGTTAAGGGTGACTGTAGACATAACTAACTATATTATTAACTAAGTCCTATATTTCTTAACTGAACCTTTGAGCTTCATCATCTCTTTTTGGTCCTACTGTTCGTTGACTTTGGGGGCATAGAAGTCATTCAGCCTAATAGGAACTATGCATATCCTCGTAAAAAGATAGAGTATTTTGGCGATGATGCTTTTATGTGAACTATTTCTGTGAAGCTTGATATTTGATTTTTGTTCTATTAGGTACTTTTGAGCTTATACAGGATGAAAGTAAAGCTGGTTCTTGTTTATGGATTACAAAACGTAGAGGCATGGAATATTGGCCGACGCCAATTGAAGAAGCGAAATACTTGGTCAAATCTTCAAAATTGAAAAGCACACCGTTGTACAAAGCACAATCTATTCAAATCCCTCAGAGTTATGAGAAAATGTAAGCGAACGTGCAAGTATTTATGTGCACATTGTTAGTATGTAATTATTGTAAGTGTGGCGTGTCTTATATTTTTATAAGTTGGATACACACTAGTTTTAGCAAGTTCTATACTCTAGGTTTTGGAGTACTAATTAACATGTAATTACGAACTTCACTGTTATAATGTTTGTTTCACACTCACATGTTCAGAGAAATTATTACGATTAGAATAGATGAATAATATAATGGTTGAGGTCCTATATGCATACATACTATTATCAAAACGACACGAATATGGGTGTCGGTGTTCGACACGGGTACGAGGTGTCGGAAACGGCAGAAAATTGTTAAATGCCTTGTAAATAGTGTTGGACATGTGTGTCCGAGTTTCCAAGTGTCCGAGTGTTGGGGTGTCGGACACGTTTTATTTTTTAAAAGTGAAGTGTCGTTGTTACCTAGCTATTATGACTATTAAAGCAAGAGTAAATACGACTTGCTAAACTAGTGTCAATGCTCTACTAAACTAGTGTCATTCCACACTTTCAAAAAGAAAAAAGTACTTTTTATTAAAAAGATTAGGTAGGTATACAACTGGCAAACGGGTCGGGTCATAACGGGTTCATGGGTAAAAAATGCAAACCCAAACCCGACCCTGATTTAAACAGGTGAACCCGACCCGACCCTTTTGACCTGTTTAAATATTAATTTGGGTCATGGGTCTTAACTTCATCTGACACAATTGTGTGAAAGCGGATTTGTTGAAGCTTTGATTGGTAGGTATTGGTGTTACATGTGTTCTAAAATGACGAGTCTAGTAATGGAAGTGGAGATCAAATATTAATTTTCTAAGATTGAGTTTGTTGAAGAAATGTATAGTAATAACAAAAGAGGATGAGAGAATGAAACTGAGGTGAGATCGGATCAAATGCCATATGTTTATGGGTAGTAATAACACATAAAGCTCTATTTGGGCTTAAATCTTACTTCGAATGATGGATAATATCATATAAATTATAATTAGCTCAAATTAAACTTAAACGGGTTACGGGTCAACCCAAACCGTTTAAGCTAAACCCTAACCCGACTAATTTATTAAATGGGTTAGACGGGTTTGGGTCAAATGATCCGCGACCTATTAAGGCCAAACCCAAACCCACGAGAAACAGGGTCGGGTCGGGTCGGGTCGGCGGGTCATGGGTCACTTTGCCGGCTCTAGGTAGGTATTATAACAAATTAGAGTTACCCATGTGTTATGATAGATTCTTTTCATGAGTGGACTTCTTATAATTATTTAGTTTCTATTTTTTGTTCGGATTAGGGTAGTTTATGATATATTTTTCTTCCTTCGTGTATCTAGAGTTGTTCACACCCTGAGTCATAACTTCCGGAATGCAACGAACATTGTACGTGCACAGTTGAGATTACCTATTGAGCCAGATCACGTCCTTGTGAAAATCATTTATGCTGGTGTAAATGCTAGTGATGTAAGTCCAACGTTTCTTCCGTAGTTTTCTTGACGTCAACTAAATCCATTTTTTTTATTGTTCATGAATTTATAATTTTTATGTGTAACATTAGTTTAATTATTGCGATCACATTTGATTTATTTATTTAAAATCATCTTTAGTTGTGTTACTATCTCATCTGGTTATCATGAGGTGGTTTCAGGTTAATTTCAGCTCCGGGCGATATTTTGGTGGAAGTGACAAAGAATTAGCTTCACGTCTTCCATTTGATGCTGGTTTTGAGGTGTTTTGAACTTTCACTACCATAATCTGATTACTAGTATGTAAAATATTTTTTGGCTAGGATGTACATCTAGGTGATTTTATTCTATAAAAAAAATCTCTAGGTAATATTTCCATTGATGCCTGATTATTAAATATCATAATTTTAGAGCAACATACTTCATTGAGAAGTCTAATCTTTGTTCAACCCATACTCTCTTATATTACAGGCTGTAGGATTAGTTGTGTCTGTTGGTAATTCAGTCATTGATTTGAAGATAGGCACCCCTGTTGCAATTATGACTTTCGGAAGCTATGCAGAATTCCAATTGGTACCTATTCCTGCCATAGTTTATTTATTTATCTTAAGAATTTCCTTTTACTAAGTATTGTTAGTAATTAGTACCCACTTCGTAGTTTGAATGTTATCATTACACTATCAGATATTTGATACAGATGCATGGTCTTTCTCGTAGGTTCCTTCAAAGTACATTCTTCCTGTGCCTAGACCAGATCCAGAGGTGGTGGCAATGCTAACGTCGGGACTTACAGCTTCTGTTGCTTTAGAAAAGGTTTGATCCTTGAATATATTTTTGTTTGTGGTTTCGTCTTGTCTCATTTGTTGCTTGTTGCTTGTTGCATAATTCATTAATCCTCAATACGTGAATGGAAGGCTGTCGAATCATGAAATATATGTCTAAGTACTATATATGTTCTGGGTTTTGACAAGACCAATGTAACGAACTTGGCGTATTCCTAGAATACTATAAGAATGTATTATTCTGAGTATTCACCAATGCCTTTATACAAACCATGACACACCAATGCAGTGGCTTAGATATCAATCTTACTCGAGGGTGACTCATACGATCACAACCTTTAAGGAATAAATCCTTACTCAAGTCTAGCACCTCGATTCTTCAAGGTCGCTTTAGATCGTCCAGCCCGTGATTCATTTTCGAGCACCCTGAATCGAGACACCTCTTTGATACAACTTGTAGAGTTGCATAACAGAAGAACTCGTATGAAAGGATCTCAAGTTATACATAACTTCACACCACAAGTGCACAAAAGAGAAATACTAACGACACAAGTCAGCTACATACTTGCACATGAAGTATACGACATTTATGATATTTTAATTTCTATACATGATGAGATGATTACTTTGTACAACCAGCATCACCTATTTATAGGTCAACAAGTTGACCTCTTTCCAACCGGCTTTCTATTCTAAATCAATATCTTCTCTCAAGAAGTTTCTCTCACTAGAATCTTCCCAATTTTAACTTGTATCTTCGCCTCTCTAGAAAATTCATCACACCTTTCTTTGTAAAATTCTCCAGAGAATCTAAACCGACTTCATAAATTTGGTATTGAACTCAGCAACTTTATTATGTTTTTTTTATGAAGCAGGAAAATCAAGGGTTACCTCTTTCAACTATTGGATAGAAATCCACTAGGGTTTCTTGAATCCCAAAGATAGAGTTTCAAATTTGAAAACTCAGGGTGGAAGCTACCTAAAACTTATTACAAATCCTTGTATCTATAGAAAGAACAACCTAAATCAAAAAACGTAACTAGCCTTGACTTTTTACCAACTTCAAAAGCCTTTTTTCAGAATATCTCCTCTTTTATTTGACATATAAAAGTCCTAAGAGAATGAAACTAGTAGTTGAAAAATAATGAAAAGAATAAGAGAGAGATCAAAGTTACAAATGGTATCAGAGCGCCAAGGGACGGCTTATTCCTAAGATTTCACGGGGGGGGGGGGGGGGGGGGGGGGGGGGTGGTGTTGGTTGTAACAGTCCACATCAGGTGTGATCCCGTCTGAAATGTGATATATGTGGGCTTACACTCTCACTTAACACCGAGCCCCTTTGAGAGAAGCAAAACCATGATGGGGACAATAACGGCGGTAAAGTGCGGGTATTACAAATGGTACAGAGTCAAGGGCGTCTTGTTCCTAAGATGGATGGATTGTAATAGTTCCACATCGGTAGGACCCCGTCCGGATTCAGATCCATATGTGCACTTGTTCTCTAACTTAGCACCGAAGTCTTTATCAGGGAAGCAAAATCTCACTCCTCTGTTGAAGGTGGTTAAGGGGGGGGGGGGACAATATCCGCGCTGCGTAGAGTGGGGTCATGAAAATTCTTAAAGGTCACATCACCATAATGGGCCACAACAAAATTAGATGTAGATAATAGCAATATGTGTGTGGAGAATGGTGAGCTTAAATAAGTACCTGGGAATAATTATTAAATAATCTCTGCGAACGTTGCCCCCTCAAGCTTGTCCTAGATATCGGACATGCTTAGCTTGGTCATCACATTATCGAAGTTAGCTTTGCTAATGGCTCTATTTAGCTTCTTTTTTTGAGAAGTTGTAACAAATGGATTACAAGTCTCTTCAGCGAGTGTTTCTACGCGGTGAAATGTGATCGAGTTCGATGTGCTTTATTCCATAATTTTAGACGGGATATGGAGCAATGCGTTACTGCTGATTTATTGTTGCAATACAAGGAAATGGGAAGAGAAACGTGGAAGGCATAGGTAAAGAGGTTTGTAGGAAGAAAACAAGTTACAACGTTTTCTTTGTTTTAGGCAACAAAATCATGGATCTATTATTTGCTTATGATGTACTACTTACGAAATCCCACTGCCCTTATTTCTTCTATTTCTGCGGATGCTTGAGTAATCCTAATTAACATCCGATTAAACATAACTTCTGGGAATTTAAGATCCCAAGTTTCGGAATCAATACATGAGTTTGGACCCTACTATCCTTTTTTTGCCCTCACCATTTTGATTGTTTGAGTAGCTCCTCTTGTTTCAAACCATATAAGACCTTTTGTTGTTTTGCTTAACTTTTGTCATGTCAATCATTTTCCTTTTTTGTAGTTTTTTTTTTTGTTTATCCCAATTATTTCTATTATTGAACATCTTTTTTTGCTTGTTTGTAAAATTGAGCATTCCTTTTATCGTATTCAAGAGTCCCTGATTTTCTCTATGTATTAGTTCGTGTTTTGGAAGAATTTTCATGAGCCCCATTGACTTTTGGTGTTTTCTCATTGTTTGATTTTATCATCATTTACTTTTGGAAGAATTTTCACACACTTGCACAATCTGCAAAATATAAATATAAATATAAATATATATATATATATATATATATTATATATATATATAAATATGACAGCCGCCTTCATCCAATTATCTCAACTTAGAACATTCATTTTACATTTAGTGAAAAAACAGAAGAAAAAATGTGAATTCCATCTAGGAACTTGAATTTTGAGATTCATGGTAGATTCTCCCAAATCATTAAAGAAAATATAGTAAAACGATATCAGATTATGAGCAATGTAGAGAGAGGACAAAATCGTTGAAACTTAAAAAGTCCCCCAAGAACATGAAAGTTCTTATAAGTGGGGTTGAAAGTGTTTTTGTAAAGATCTCTTAAGAGATATTTGAACTCACTAGGAGAGAACTAAAAAAGATGTTGATAGAGATTCTGTATGGTTTCTAGTTGTACTCTATGTAACATGGACACTCCATATTCCAAAAAAAATCCGTGTCCAAACGTGTCGGACACTCGGACACACCGACACTCGTGTCGGACACTCCAACGGACACTTCTTGCTTAGATCATAACCTTTTTGACACGACTTTTAGAAAGTTTTGCATTATGGTATACAGTTACTCAAACCATACTAATGGTATCATTGTTTTCTTGTGAGTTATTATCCGGGAATCTACCATAAGTTAATCATAACTCATAAGTTGAGACTTGTTTGTTAGTAGTGTAAAAATATGATCGGTTAAATAACTCCATAAGTGGTAGATAGGAAGTAGACCAACACCCTACGATAGTGAGTCAAAGAGAAATAAAAGTTTTTACAGCCGTGTCCGACACCTGTACCCCGTGTCTCGACACCGCCACAGTAGTCCGTGTCATTTGGTCTCAAAGCGTTGTATCTATCGTGTATTCTCTCTATGTCTAATCTATTATACATTATCGTATAATAGGGCACAGGACACTACGATATTGTATACATATAGTTTTCCTTCATGTAGTTTAGTGTATAATACTGCAATATGCATAAAACTGGGCTTACTACTCAGAAATCTTTTTTTCTCTTTCCTCTATCCCCTCTAAAGGTGTACTCTAATTGCAAATAAAACTGATAAAATACACTTCTTTTGACTACAGAACTTGATTTATCGAACTTGTAGGCAGCACAGATGGAATCTGGGAAGGTTGTTCTAGTTACTGCCGCTGCAGGCGGAACAGGACAATTTGCCGTACAGGTATGTTGGACTGGTTTTTCTGACACTAGTTATTCGTCACTAAACAAATTTAAGTGAAGGAGAGAATAAAATTTGTCCGAGTTATTATAGGTACTCTTGTAGGTCTACCCCACTTTAATCAATTCCATAATGTCATGAATTGGTATCTTACTGACTGTTTATGTGATTTATATCAGTTGACTGTTTTTCTTCAGTACATTTCTTCGAATTTGATCATTCCTTAGTTTCATGCAATTCTGATAACTAGAACACTACATAGACACTTCAACTTAAGTTGATGACTAAGGAAAGATATGTGTTAAGGCTAATTTAATAGTGTTTGCATCGCTGAATTGGAAAAAAGATAATCTAATGTTTACGTATTTCAAGATCTGGTGTGTATGTGATTTAAATATTGTAAGTTAGCCATTCTAAAATTCAAAGGCGAAAATATGATTTTTTTCTTCTTCTTCTTCTAACATGCATGATTTATTAAGGTATATTAAACCCATATCAGCCAAACTCAGGCACCGATTAATAAGTGAGTTACAACTTCTCAAATAAAGAATAAATACTTCATTTTATCTCGTATGTACAAGTAAACAGGAATACATGCCAATAGTTGGGAAATATATTTTTAAGATGTTTTTATATTTAAATTAGTGTTTCAAAGAGACTGTTTTGTTTCTCTGGTCTATGTACGCTATGATAGGTATGTTTTCAGGTGGAATTTCTTCCACACAGTAAGACAGAGATAAGAATTACCTGCCCATGGTAAGACTTACCGAGATAAAAAACAAAATTAAAAGTACATGCATGCTTAGCTTTTCAAATAACAGAGTGTAAGATGAAAAAGTGTGACACTCTTTTGGTAACTTAGAAGACGCATACAAAAACCATGAAATGTCATCTAAATATTAAAGTCAAATCAGATCCTGCAAAATTATAATCCGGACCTCCCTTAAATATTTGACATGTAGGCTCAGTTTGGTTCATTGCAAGTAAGATGCAATACAACTCCGATGCATTTGCAATGAGTTGCATTGCAATAAAAATTGATGGAATTTGTTCAATAAAGGCAGGAATGCAAGTACAAACTAATTGCAAATGGGTGTTTAGGTTTGGTTAGGTTCATTGGTTACAAGTGCAAATGATAACTACTTTTTTTTAACTCATAAAATGTCCTTATTTTTCTCCTATTTTCTTTCCCAAGCCTAAATACAAACTCTGTTGTTGCAGAGATTTTTCACTGCAACCAAATGCAAGCAAAAAGAGAAGCTTTTGCATGGAAATGCAAGTTGTTTGCTTTGCAACACTGAATCAAACACATGCAAATATTTTATATTTTTTAAAGGCACCACATTTGTATTGCAAATCGAACCAAACACATGGAAGCGGTTAGGAATGTAAATTGTTTGCATTTGCATCATGTTTGTAGCAAACCAAACTTAGTCTTAAAAAACTGCAAATATGTATAAACACAGTACGCGAGTGATTATGATAGAAAAATTCGGTAGAAGCATGGAATTGATGACTAATCAATTATAACACTCACTTATAGTAAAAAAACTAGAATTGCATTATTATCCTTGAAATTAACTGAGTAAAAATGGAGGTTATAACCTTTTAGATCTAACAAGATTTCCTTGTACTTTTGAATTTCCATAGAGGAATCCTACAAAATATAACATACTAAATAAATAAATTTCTCAATCAATAAGGAAATACAATATTAAACCTAAATAAAAACAAATAAGAATAAATTATCTTCTAAATATTCTCGATGTCTTCTAATATTTTCTAGAGAAAGATGAGAGACAGGTAGGGCGACGTCCCGTTAATATCAAAACTTTCCAACGTGAACAATTAAGTATAATAATCTTGATTGGTGCACAAATAAATACACTAAATAACCATCAACTAAGGTTGGAAATAAAGAACAATGCAACAAAACGTCATACTTATGATATCTAGCCAAAAAATCCTCCTAAATCATATTAGATTGGAGAACCAAAAAATCTTCCCAATTCTTCTTTATTTATGAGTTTTAAATACCGCGATGTAGGTAAAGTTGAGCAAAAAACCGAATAAACCGAGAAACTGAACCACATTAAGTAATGGTACAGTTTCTAGGAGCTCCAATTCGGTTTCGGTTTCGGTTTCAAAAACATGGAACTGAAAAGGTTCCAGTTCGATTTTGATTCGTGTACTCCGAAAACCGCAAGAATCCGATCCGATCATATAAACATCTCTTTAATTCTTATTTTTTATCGAGAAACACCTCTCTAAAACACATCTCTTGTCAAAACACCCATCTCATCTCTTTCATCTCATACTTACGATATCTAGCCAAAAAATCCTCCCAAATCATATAAGATTGGGGTACCAATTGCTTGGGCTGTACACGGGTCAGATCGGCCCGGCTTCTAGTCTGGCCTGATCCGACCCAGACTTATCGGGTTACCAACTTCTGAACCCGAACCGGATTGGTTGGGTTGGGCTGGGTTCTGAACTCGGGTTTGTTTTTTTAATATTTAAAATAAAAAATGCAGATGCAAAACCATTTTTGAGAAACATTATGACCAAAAATAACCCAGTTGCTTCAATACATCTTTGTTCTCCTTTTACATAAAAAGAAATTCCAAGAACAACACACTCAAAAATTCCAAAAACTTGACACATGAATACCTAAGAATAACAGACAAACAACCATAAATTTAGGTTGTGAATGAAACAAGTCGAAGAAAATCTTGCACTCCGAGGGAAAAAGAGCGACCTTGTCCAAACACTGGGGATTTCTTTTGAAATTTAGGAGTTGACATATTTCAATCAACTGCAAAAGAAGTTATAATGTTTTAAGCATTGGGATTAGATGCATAATGTTACTCTATTTCAAGAATAGTCTTCAATTTTATGATTAAAGCATTAGTAGCTTATGCTATTTTATCATAATTTATAAATTGTATTAACGGGGATATTTATAAAATTAAGTAAGCTTGCTCCAAATCCTACTTAAAAAAGGTGCAAAGTATCTTCGTGTCCATAAAGCAAGACCATAACATTAATAGACTATTAAACTTACTACAACCATAACATAATATCTCCATGTCCATAATATCATATTTTCGTGCCAAAACCAAAGTAATCCACAACTCCATTTTATTCTCCTATACAAAAAAAACGAAATAATTTATAGTTTTATGCAACAATAAGAAAATATAATTAAAATGTAATATGTTGAACAATAATAGACTAATAAACTTCCCACAACCAAAACAAGATTTCAAACTTGTTCCTTCAACTTCTTCTTCAACATCAACTTTCAAATATTTATCCACTTCCGACGTATTCCCCAAATTCTCTTTTTTATGTCTCTTCCATTTACTAACGGGGTCTTCCATCACATCATTTGTCACCGTATTAACATGTAATGTCGTATTTGGATTATGATAACTCCTAGCATACGACTCCAACAAATGATGTAATGTATTTTCTACCTTATCACAAATCAAATAAATTTTATCTTCATCATATAATCCCGCCAAACCAAACCTATAGAATCCAACTTGAAGCGTGGATCAAGCACCACCGCTACTAACAGTAAGGGATTGATCTTTTCAAGATCCCAATATTTGTCATATTTTTTTACTATGTTTATACCCATAGACTTTAAACTGATATTTGAATGATGACATAATGCTTTCAAGTTAGTCTTAATACTAACAATCTCATTGGATAAGATATTCGATGTAACATATATAGAACCAGAAATTTTGGTCGTTGACGTGTAGTAGATTTTCAAGAATTGCGCGAACCTAGATTTATCCCAATCAACTGTCCCTGGAGGCAAACCACAAACATCTTCTTTCCCATCAAAGTGTTCCAAATATGATCTATCATCCTCCTCCAACCTTAGAAATGTTTCTTCAAATTTCACTGTCGTATCCAACATAAGATATGTCGAATTCCACCTAGTTTGCACATCCAAACAAACATTTTTCTTGCTTTCAACTTTAGCTACTTCGACGCATTTTTTCCATTTCGACCACCTAGACGGAGAAGATCTTACATATGTAATCGCTTCTCGCACTCGAGCAATTGAAACATCAAATTGCTTTAAGTCATCTTTCACAACTAGGTTTAAGATATGTGCGGAACATCTAATGTGAAGGAACTCATGTGCCAAGACTACATTAGTCCAATGCCTAGTCTTCTTTTTCAAGTATTCAATTGCCATGTTGTTAGAACTTGCGTTATCGTACGTGAGGGTCAATATTTTATCTATACCCCAATCTATCAAGCATTTTTCTACCATCTTCTCAATCGTCTCACCTTTATGGTTTAGAACTACACAAAAATTGAGTATTTGTTTGTTCAATCTCCACTCACTATCAATATAATGTGCGGTTAAACACATATAGTTGATATTTTGAAGTTAGGTCCAAGTATTGGTTGTCAAACAAATCTTATAAGCTTTCAACTTCTTCTACTTTTTTTTCTCAACCATGTACATTGCAAGACATTCTCTAGCTATAGTCACTCGGGAATGCACTTTAAATCTTGGACAAACAACTTGGCAAAAATTTAAAAACCCTTTACCCTCCACAAGTTATTATCCTTGACTGTTTGGTTTGAAGTGAAGAGTTTATTGTTTATCATTCGAGGTTGACCGAAAAGGTTTCTTTAAGCCTTTACATTTTTCATGCATGTGAGCTCTCTCTCATACTAGAGGTCCCTTATGTAGTAGAGTCACATCTATACTTTTGTGAACAATAGTTACATTTTGACTTTAAAGGATTCGTACTTTTAGTTTTGAAAAATAGTCCCATACCTCGGATGATTTTCGTCCATCTCGATCTCTCTTAGCCGGTAACACAGAATTAGGTTCATCATCTTTTTGTCTTTCAAGCCAACCATTAACAAGACCTTGCATTTCTAAGTCTTCATCCGCCGAAGAACTCCCTTGTGTAGTAGAGTTGCATCTATACTTTTGTGATCAAATAGTTACATTTTGACTTTAAAGGATTCGTACTTTTTAGTTTTGAAAAATGGTCCCATACCTTAGATGATTTCCGTCCATCTCGATCTTACTTAGCCGGTAACACAGAATCAGGTTCATCATCCTTTTGGCTTTCAAGCCAACCATTAACAAGACCTTACATTTCTAAGTCTTCATCCGCCGAAGAGCTCCCAATAACTAAAATATGCAACTTTTATTAGATAAACATACATGGTTACCAAAGCATCTCTCTGTTTGTAAAGCACAACATACATTAGATACACAACTTATATGATTAATACCTAATCTCTAGCTTAATAAACAAAAGCAAACTCTTGTACTCTCTGTTTATCTCAGTTTCTTATATAAGATTAATACCTAATCTCACAATTTGTACTTTCTATTGGATTGCAACACAACAACCCCATTCAAAAATTTAGAGAAATGCTGCTCTACTTTAATTAAATTAAAAGCATAACCCCATCAAAATTCAATATGAACTACTGTGATAGTGGTAAAAGTTAAACCCTATGAAAATAAAAGGGGTTTCTTACAACTCAAACAACAATAGTTAAAATTTCAGTTATACAAACAACAATAGTTAATTAGTTATATAACAATTAGAGAAACCCCAAAAAATCAAAACAACAGTTATACAATTAAAGGGGTTTTTTGTTACAATTAAAACCCCAATTGATCATGTTAGAGAAACCCGAACTCAAATCGACTAAAACCCAACCAACAAAACAATACCATTTCATACAGCAGACCCCAAATGTGTTAGAAAGAGAGTACTTGGGGTTGAGGATGACTTCACTGCGGATCGGGTACAATTTTGTTGGCTCGTTGTTGGTTTGTTGCTAATGGAGAGAAAGGATGAAGGTCTGTAAATATGAATCTATGATGTAAATTGGAGCGATAGAGGATGATGTAAATTGGAGAGATAGAGAATGATGTAAATTTAATCTATGATAAAGGTATGATAAAGGTTTGATGGAGGACGATTTAAGAGAGAGAGAGGGGGATGTTTGATGGTGGAGAAGAGAGGGAGAGACTAGTCGAGGCTGTAATGTTTTGTTCAAACTTTAACCTATTTTACCCTAAACCGGTTCGGGTTTGGTCGGGGTAACCTGAGGCCTAAATTAAACCCGATCCGAGAACATCCAGGTTACGAAACTCAGAATCGAAACTGACCCGGTTAATTCTCAGAACCGGACTGAACCGGACGGTTCAGGTTGTTCTGGGTCAGGTGTTCGGTTAGCCGGTTTCTTATACAGCTCTACCAATTGTATCCTAGTTTTGGCTCGGTTGACGATTTCAATCGCAACTTTGAGAGGTCGCAACTTTGAGAGGGCTAGGCTGCCAAAGCTTCTTAATTCTTCTTTATTTATGGGTTTTAAATACCGCGATGTAAGTAAAGCTGAGCAAAAAACCAAAGAAGTTGAGAAACCGAACCAAACTTAACCATATTAAGTAATGGTACAGTTTCTAGGAGCTCCGGTTCGGTTTCGGTTTCAAAAACACGGAACTGAAAAGTTTTCGGTTCGGTTTCGATTCCTGTATTCCGAAAACCGCAAGAAACCGATCCGATTCGATAAACATCTCTTTAATTATTCTTTTTTATTGAGAAACACCTCTCTAAAACACGTCTCTTGTCAAAGCTGTTAGAGTTAGCTTGTAAAACCCAAGGGCTTATATGTTTTTTCTCCCTTTTGCTTTCTTCTCAGAGGCTTTGTTAAGTCCACTATTGTATCACAAAAACCTTATATCTTTCTTGACTAATATAATGTATTTGCTCTCTCTATTCTAAGTTGTAATGGTGGAAACCTAATACGATTCTTATCATGGTATCAGAGCGAAGTTTGATTCTTACTCTGCATCTACAATCTGATTTGATTTGGAGTTGGAGGAGATTAACTTGAAATTTGATTTAGGATTTTTGGGTAACAAATTTTCAGTTTGAATTGAATGATTTCGTATCTGATTTGGGTCTTGATGCTGTTGATTCAGTCTGATTGAGATACTCAAATAGATTTGGGTTGCATTGATGTTGCATTTGAGCGGTGATTTTAGATTTGGACTTCGGATTGTTCTCTTTACTGCTGATTTCATTTGGGGTTTCACTTGGAAGGGTTTATTTATTGGCTGTGTTTGATGCTACTAATGATACTTGGTTAAGGTATTTCTTTGCCAATTCGATTTTTTTTTTAAAGTTCTTTCTGCCCTCTTTACTGGTTAGGTTTGCCGGTTGTTATTGCTGATATTGGGACTGTTTAATTTCTGGTGTTTTGGGATTGGGGATAAGCTCTAGTACAGTAAATTGGGTTTGAGTTGGTATAATATGTTTATGTAGCTTTGTGGGACTGAATTCTTGTAGTTGAATTTGTATTTTGTATTAATGATGATTGATGAAAAATCAAATTTCCGAGGGATTGGTTTGAAATTGACGAGACCTAATTATAGGTATTGGGCCGATACAATGACCCACTTCATGATAGGTCGAGGGTTATGGGATTATGTTAATGGAACAACTAAAAGCCGTTAGATCCTGAAAAATTGACATATACAGCTGATTTAAAAAAATGGCAAATGAATAACTCAAAGATCATTATATGGATCGGCAATTCGGTTGAAATCTCAATTGGTATTCAGTTAGCCAAATTCCAAACAGCGAAGGAGAGGAAGGATCACTTGAAGAAGTTATTTACTAAATCGAATTTTGCTCGGCAATATCAGTTGGAAGTTGACGTTATAGGGGTTCGACAAAATGATCGTAGTGTTCAAGAGTTTAATAATGTGATGACTGGTTTGTGGGATCAGATCGCTTTGAATGAGCCATCAGGACTCATTGCTTGCGTTGATTGGATCAAATATAGAAAGCAATAACGATTAATGCAGTTTCTAGTTGCATTACGTGATGATTTTGAGTATCTTCGGGGTTTAATTCTTCATAGAGATCCTTTTCCTAGTGTTGATTTTGTAGTTAGTGAGCTTCTTGCAGAGGAGGATCGTTTGAAGACGCAGATAGGAAAGGGGGATCTTACTATACCTACTTAGTCAATCTTAGGGATTCGGCCAATGCATCAGTCTCAGGCTTCTTATCCACGACCTTATGATGAATGTGCATTTTGTCATAAAAAGGCCATTGAAATAATCAGTGCCCAAAGAGGTCATTGCAACAATTCTTAGGGTCAGCACCGTTACCACCCTTACAACAGTACAGAGGTCCTTCCCAGTCCACAACAGTACTCTAGACCCCTATCACCAAATCCACAGCGCCCACCTATGTTTCTACCTCATCACGCTCATCCTACTCAGTCTGTAGTATTACTGTACGGTGATGCATCTTTTCCTGATGTTGTAGCTCAGATAGAACATTTTTTGCTTTAGGTAGTTGTCATACAACTTAGATTTTTGATTCTAGTGCCATACATCATATGACCCGTGATCGGTCTATCTTTTCGAGTCTTACACGTCCTTCGTCCATCATTAGTGTTACTGCAGCTAATGGATCATCTATGCCCTTAGTTGGAGTTGGACCTGTCTCCACACGACACTTGTCCCTTACTGATGTTTATTTTCTTAACAATCTCACTTTGAGTTTGATTTCTGTTAGTGTCTTTCTGGATATTTTGTTTACTTTTCTTATTCTCATTGTTTTGTCCAAGACCGCCATACTCAGAGGCTGATTGGGACCGGTCGTAGAGATGGCGGCATGTACGTTTTAGAAAATTTTCAGCCATTTGCTTGAACAGTTTCAGTTAGTTCTTCTGTTGATTTGTCTTTTTTCGTTTAAGATCTAAGTCTAGCATATTTCATTTATGGCATGCTAGATTAGGTCATGTGTCAGGATCTCGGTTAAAGTATTTAGTTTCGACTGGTATTTTTGGAAATGTTCATTGTCATGATATTTCAGAATGTTCTAGTTGTAAACTCGGAAATTTTTTTGTTTTACCCTTTTCTGTTAGTACGTCTGTCACTTTTACACCTTTTTATCTAGTTCACTCTGACGTATGGGGCCCTGCTCCCCATCCCACTAAAGGGGGGTCTCGCAATTATGTTTCATTTATTGATGATTATTCTCGTTACTGTTGGGTGTTTTTGATGAAACGATGATCTGAGTTTCTTTCAATTTTCAAAGCATTTAAAGCTTTTGTTCAAACACAATTTTCTACTGTTATCAAATGCTTTCGAGGTGACTTGGGAGGAGAGTACACCTTTGGAGATTTTGCAAATTTATTTGCCTCAGATTGTGGACTATCCACCAGTCTTCTTGTACTGAAACTCCCCGACAAAATGGTGTTGCTGAAAGAAACCATCGTCATATAATGGAGACTGCACGATCTATGCTTCTTTGCATCTGT
The DNA here is from genome assembly GCA_014058105.1 of Kingdonia uniflora. NCBI lineage: Eukaryota > Viridiplantae > Streptophyta > Magnoliopsida > Ranunculales > Circaeasteraceae > Kingdonia > Kingdonia uniflora. The sequence goes on from JACGCM010002535.1 coordinate 590,274, forward strand.
TCCTAGTATCTTTTGGGGGGAGGCAGTCCTTACAGTTGTTCATCTAATCAATAGGATTCCAACAATTCTGACTTCTGGCATTACTCCTTATGAGCGTTTGTTCGGTAAACCTCCAGAGATTATTCGTCCTTGAGGGTTTTTGGCTGCACATGCTTTGTTATGTGCCACAATGTCGACCGTAGCAAAATTTCTCGTCGATCTATTATGTGTATTTTTCTTGGCTACAGTGATACTAAAAAAGATTAGAGATGTTATGATCCCATTGGTCAAAAGTTAAATGTCTCCCGCTACATAGTCTTTTTGGAGCGTATCCCTCTGTATTTGACTTGACCAATCACGAGAGATTCACGAATCGGAGTTGCTCTATATTGATCCTTTCCCTGTTAATGATACTAGTTCTGATACATCTGATACGCTAGCTACACTGCCAATTCCTGAGCATGTCCCAATGACCCCTATTTTTGTTAGACCAGCTCCTTGACGTTATCCGGTGCGTGATCGTCGTCCTTATGATAAATTGGGTTTTTCCAACTCTTGTTATTCCATTGAGTTTGCTTCTTTTTTAGCAACTATTCATGGTCATTCTGAGCCATCTTCTTACAAAGAGGCATGTGTTGATCCTCTTTGGCGTCAGGCCATGGATGAGGAACTATCTGCTTTACACCGAACAGGAACATGGGATTTGATGCTGTTACCTTTGGGGAAGCATGTTAGTAGTCGTTGGATTTACAAAATAAAGACAAAATCTGATGGATCAGTTGAGCGATATAAGGCCCGCCTTGTTGCTCGTGGTTTCATACAAGAGTATGGGATTGATTATTTGGAGACTTTTGCTCCCGTTGCAAAGATGGCCACAGTTCGTCTCTTGATTGCTATTACATCTGCTTGACAATGAGAGTTATATTGGACGGATGTAAAGAATGCCTTGCATGGTGATTTGACTGAGGAAGTGTATATGACTCCTCTAGGAGTTTCTCATTCGCCTGGTGAAGTTTGCAAACTTTGTAAGGCTCTGTATAGTCTCAAACAAGCACCTCGTGCTTGGTTTGAAAAGTTTTCATCAGTTATTCGTTAGTCAGTACAGTTTTCGGAGTAGTGACCATGATTCCGCTTTGTTTGTGCGTACAACAGTAGCGGGTAGTGTTTTTTTGTTGTTATATGTTGATGATATGATTTTGACTGGTGATGATAGTATTGGCATCTCCACTTTGAAACTTCAGCTACATCGTGAGTTTGAGATGAAGAATCTAGGTTCTCTTCGTTATTTTTTAGGCATTGAGGTAGCCTCGTCTCCTAAAGGCTACTTGTTGTCTCAATCCAAGTATGCTGTAGATGTTATTGAGAGAACACGTCTTACTGATTCTCGGACCAGTGGCACTCCTCTTGAGCTTCATCTGCGTCTTACTTCTTTTGGTGGTGTACCTTTGGGAAATCCTACTTTGTACCGAGTCATTGTTGGTGGCCTTGTATATTTGACCATCACTCGACCTGATATTATATATGTTGTTCATATTACCAGTCACTTTGTTTCGGCTCCTTGAACTGTGCATTGGGCTGCTGTCATTCGGATTCTAAGGTACATTTGTGGTACTTTATTTCAGACCTTATTGATTTCGTCATCTTCATCATTAGTACTTTGCGCTTATTCGGATGCTGATTGGGCGGGGGATCCTACTGACCGTCGATCGACCACCGGCCGTTGTGTATTTTTGGGTGATTTTCTTATATCTTGGCGGAGTAAGAAGCAGAATGTTGTTTCTCGATCTTTTGTTGAGGCTAAGTACCGTGATATGGCTATGACCGCAGCTAAGATAGTTTGGCTTCGCTGGCTTCTTGCTGTCTTATTCTCTCTTCTCCTACCCCTATGTATTGTGACAACAAAAGTGCCATCCAGATTGCTCACAATTCAGTATTTCATGAGCGAGCAAAGCACATTGAAACTGATTGTCACTTAACTCGCCATCATTTGCAGAAGGGGACCTTTTCTTTACCTTACATTCAGTCTCAGTTGAACCTGGCTGATTTCTTCGCGAAGTTTTAGACTGTGCAGCGCTTCGGTTTTTTATATAGCAAACCCTCGATGTTACTTGCTATACCATTAGGAGTTTGACGGGGGGTGTTAGAGTTAGCTTGTATAGCCCAAGGGCTTATATGTCTTTTCTCCCTTTTGCTCTCTTGTCAAAGGCTTTGTTAAGTCCTCTATTGTATCACAAAAACCTTATCTCTTCCTCGATTAATATAATGTAACTGCTCTCTCTCTTCTAAGTTGTAATGGTGAAAACCTAATATGATTCTTATCAAAAGCACCCATCTCATCTCTTTCATCTCTCTGTAAAAACTCTTCTATCGAGACCCAACAAGGCAATAACCCCAACCATCTCTCTCTCTCTAGTTCCTCAAAACAAAGCCTCTTCATTAAAGCATACCTACCACTAGCAGAGGACGACGAAGGGGATTCATGGTTTTGTGTGTTGTAATTGAAATACTTCTTAGCTTAAAAATTGTTTATCTATGTGGCAATAATGGTGGGTGTTGGTTCATGATGAAGATTTGAAGAGAAGGAAACATCTCTTGTTTGGGTTTTATGTGGGAATGGTGGTTGTAGGTTTATAATGAAGATTTATCTATTAGAAGGAAACATCTCACCATCAAAACTACTTCTTGCCACTTACTTTTCCATTATAACAATAAAGAAGATTTTGCACATCTGTAATGGCGGCCCCTTTAGAGAAAGAAATTATAACCCGTGTAACGAAACTCCATTTTCGTATTTGAATGTCAAATCTCTGCTACTTTTTCTTTCAAATTGGATCGGTTTTGATTTGTTGCGGTTTATCCTATAAAATTTTAGGTCGGTTCGGATCGGTTCAGTTGTCAATTTTAGGAATCGGTTTAGGTCAATTCGGTTTTGGTTCAGGCCAAAACCGACCTGAACCGACCCATGCTCAGTCTTAAATGTAGACAAGTAACCAAGCAAAATCGCACTTCATTGGGTTTTTTTTATATCATTTATGCGAGTTGTAGGGAGAAAGAACTCACCCGGGTAGGGTTAGAGGGTTCGGATTCTAAAGCGGGTTTCAAATTATGAAGAATGACGGATTGTGCCTTCTTCGTTTTGTTAACCTTCATCTTGTTTTGAACAACAGCGACCAATTGGCTAAAAGTTTATAGTTTTGCTGTAATCTATTTCAAAGTTTCATCGATTCGATCAAATCTAGTACTCTCAGCGAGATGTCTTCTTCTAATGTGCTTTTGGTCCTCCATTGTTGATGATGAACAACTGGGCTCAAAAATCCTTGGATTTTATAGGCTATGGTACCATTTTTGATAGAAAACTCTTTCGGCGGAAGCAACGAATTGATGATCAATCAAGTATAAAACTCACTTTAAATCAAGAAACTAGAATTTTGTTAATATCTTCAAAATCAACCGAATAACAATGTAGGCCATATCATTTATTTATAAAGATCTAATAAGATTTCTTATATCTCTTGGATTTCCATAAAGGAGTCGTGCAAAATATAAATTACTAAATGAATAAATTCCTCAAACAATAAAGAAATAAAATATCAATCTAAATAAAAATAAGAGTCAAATATCTTCTGAATATTCTCGATATCTTCTAATATCTCCAAGAGAAAGCCTGGGTCGACATTCCATTTATATCAGATTATTTGACATTATTCCCTCTATAATGCTGCAATAGGCAACCCTAGTAACACCCAACATATCACATTATTATGTGACCATACCCGAATTTGCCAAAAGTACTTGTGATTTGGGACAATGTTATGTGTAAGTTGAGTCAGTTTTCAAAGAAATTGACACTTATTGTACTCGTCCCTGGAGATGAAGTTATTCTTAGATTGGGTAGAAGCTCACACATGGGGTCATAAGAAAACTTGACTCGAAAGCTTTGGCTTATTCCCACTTGGAAGTTAGAATAACCGTACTCGTATCGCCATTTTGCCTTTTTAAGTCAAAATTTGAGAGTGAAATCCTTGAAAAACACCTACATCCGATTGAACAACTTAAAACCAAAATACGTAGTCATTTTTCTCTCCAAAATGCGTAGTCATCTTTCAATGAGTCGTACTTTTTATTTGAACATGAGAGAGACAGAACAAGCAAAAATTCCTCACTTTGTTTCCTTTGAACTTTAATGTCTATCAAAAGGGGTTTATAGACCTGAAGTTCTTCCCAACCTCTTCAACTTAGCGTGATGTTTTCTGCGAGGCTTTTGTCCATTGTTTAGTAGTAAGGTTTGGAATAGATTTAAGATTCGTTATACATTGCACTTCTGAAGCACAATCGTAACTTATAGGTGTGTTGAGAGTATACAAACTTGATAACAATCTCAACTAGCTATTTCTGGGCTAAACGACCACATTAATGGATCTCCGTCTCAGACACATTGATTTTTGGAGAGCTTTGTAAACCCTAAATTAATTTCAGTGACTTGTGACACGTACTGAAACGCAAACATGAGGGATTAAACCTTCAAAAAACATAAAGATGTTTTTACTCGTAAACCTTCTTAATTTCATTAATAAAGAAATATCCGTTAGTCTTATAAATCCCTGGAAAATTGCCGATTGAAAGATATAGTTATGAAAATAATTAGAAGAGAGCTAAAATCTGCAGAATGAGGCTCTCATCAGAAAACAACAGAGATCTTAGAGGGGCCATGAATAAGGTCGTCGCCTTGCCTTCTTCTACCTTGATATCAAATATCTTGCGTAACCCCAGGTAGAGACGACATTATCGACGTGGTTACTTACAAGCAATGTGCAGCTGTACATATTAATACCATACGTGTGCTATATGATTGTCACTAACTCTAGGCTGCTATGTATAGCTTGCAAAGTTAGCTGGAAATAAGGTGGTTGCCACATGTGGAGGTGAGGAAAAAGCTGCACTGTTGAAGGAGTTGGGAGTTGATCGTGTCATAGATTATAAAGTAGAAGGTATCAAAGCTGTAAGTGACACACTATTACATTTCTTTATTCTTTTTGGTTAATCTGAGCAGGTATGTAAAATGGAATAAGCTATGGTCTAAAATCCCATCAATATCTGTACTTGATTGTTGTTGTATAAATAATAGCATTAGCATCGTGAGCCAGTAAGAAAAATTCTCAGTTGAATGAAGGAAGTCTTGTAAACCGTTGATGCGGGATTATTCTTGTTGAAATTTCTCAGTCATAAATGAAGTCTAAAGTAAGTGTTACAGAAATAGTTCGTCTTTACATGTCAGTATGATTCGATTCAACTAGCAGATATTTGCACAATCTTGATGCGGGGTGTATGAACAACCATATAATGATGTTGGGTTAGATACGTTAAGATCGAAGACTTTCATTCCAATTTCCCAAATTGTTAGAAAATATGATGCAAAGCACCATAATTTGGTGTAGAGAGACCATATCAATATTTGTATCTAGTGTCTTTGATTGGATTGATCCTCTGTTCATGTGGAATTAAATCACATATGTCATATCGTTATAGATTGAATTGTTTGTAGAGATGGCGAGTCTATCAACCATATTATTTTTCATTGCTATCACTATCCTAAAGCTAGTATTATTTTTCATTGCTATCCCAACTTTTAAGTCTTGGACTTCCAGAGTTCTCCTTCAGTTGAAAACACAGTGAATGATCTTCATACAAATTAAATTCGTAAGCAAGCTATGAAGAAGAGATAGAGAAAAATCTAATACAACTTTAATTAAGAGTGATAGCTTGAAGTTATGAATCTCAGCCAAGGGCCTAAAGCGGATTAAATCCAAGTTCAAAGAATACTCAAAACAAAATTATCCTTCTCTCAACAATTACACATACTTATAGGGATAATCTAGGGAGAAGAGAAATATAAATCATAGCATATGAAATGATAGAGAGAGTTAATATGACTGAGTATTCCAACACGACTGCCCTTTGAAAATCAAAGAAGAAATGGAAGTTATTGTTTCTAGAAGCTCACTGCATCAGATTTGAGCATGGGGACGCTGTAGAATTCATGCAACCTTAAACTTTAAAACTTTGTAGTTCTTTAACTTACTAAGTTCTCTGTCCTCTTATTTATGTCATCTTAATTCTTGTTAAGAATTCAGTTTTTCAGTAGTATTCGTATACCTTTAAGCCTTTGATTGCTCCAGGTTTTGAAGAAGGAATTTCCAAAAGGTGTTGACATTATCTACGAATCTGTTGGTGGGGAAATGTTTGAATTGTGTTTGAATGCACTAGCAGTATATGGGCGTCTTGTTGTTATTGGCATGATCTCTCAGGTAGTTGTCATTTTGTACACATCAAGTATTCTATTATAACGGGGAGAGTTTACATCACGAATTTCCTTTTTTTCAGTCTCTAATAATAACTTGCTAAAGTATTATGATAATATTTTCCTAATGCTTTTCTTCGCTAAATTAGTATTGGTTGTTTCTTTTTCTTTTTTTTGGGGGGGGGGGCTTTCTTACGTCTTTCAATAAAACTGATACCTATAGCAATGCTATAACATTATTGCTTCCTCTAGTTTCTCTTTATCCCGTAGTGTCTCTATTTAAATATCTAGGACCACCAACGGGGGCCACTAGCCTGACTTACCCGGCATGTGCGTCGGCGGGGATCTTACGTGTCCCAGTGGTTAATCGGTCAAATGGTGATATATAATGAACCCGGGGATCACCTGGTATGCAAAAATATATATTTAAATGTTTAGGTAAGAGCATCACCAACGGTACAATCTAACCTTACGAAATCCAAAAAACTCCTTTCCATGGTAGGTTATAATGTTAAAATATTCAAAATGTGTAAGGTCAAGCACAATGAAGTTACAAAAGTGAAAAGATGACTACACTTGGAGATGCACACATATGCTTATGCACTAGACATGCCATTAAATTACCCAACGCGCCACTCTAATAGGCCATAAAACGGTGGGAGTCATTTAAACATTAGTAGCGAGAATTTTTGGGTTGTGCCTTCTAAATACTCTGCACTTAGTCCGACACTACTGCTTTTATTTCAAAATGACACATTTTAATCTTATGCCTGTTATTATGAGGGATTGACCATTGGATGGGTGCTATAAGCCTCTGACGTGGTAGGCTTATTTGATCCTATATATATGGAACCTCCATCCCCAAGAGGAATCATTGGGGATTGGAGCAGACCAGAGTGAGTTAATATTAAGATACTTATCTACAATCCATGTAGCCAATAGGTTCATAGATCCAATGAGGTTCCACACGGACCTCTTGATATATGAATTGTTGAAATCTTTCTCCTCTTTAGCCCAGTCCTTTCTCTTTAGTAGATGTACATCATCCCGTGAAACACATATTAACAAAGTTTTGTTTCAGGCAGTAGAGGCTTTGTCTTCAGAAACATTTCTTTCCAACGTAATTTGATCAGATTTTGAGGTTTTGTGATGATTTTTGTAGCTGGGTTCATTTTATCTTGTGTGTGGAATCTTCTCAAAACTAATTGCTTACCATATATCTGCTTTGGTACTATACTGTATCTTTGTTATGGTTACTCTGATAATTTGACTATTGAATTGGTGCAATCTGATTTCAGTACCAAGGTGAGCATGGGTGGAAGCCTTTAAATTATACTGGACTGTGCGATAAGATTCTAGGGAAAAGCCAAACTGTGGTATGTAAGCAAATTATGAATTCTACTCATTCTTTTTTCTTAACAAGATTTATATACTGGTTATTTCTGGTCCTATCTTCCTCAAATATCTGTATAAGTTTAAAAACGATATTGGAATCTGTAGTTAATCCTTCACAAAAAGATCCTTTAACATATTTCTGTGTGAGAAGTCCAAGTGAAAATTGGTACTGTAATATGCTTTACTGTAGTAAAAGAAAATTACGAATGGTTTACTCGGAAACTTAAAAGAATTTTTAGTGAAAATCTTCTTTCTGTATTTTTTTTTTTTGCTTGCAAACTATGACTAGGATTAGGGCAAGGACCCCATGAACCATGAAAATAGTGGAAACAAGGCACTACTCTATAAGGGAATAGTTACTTAAATCACAGAAACATTCTAGAAGCTTTTCGTAAATAAACAGATATCTATGGCCCAGCCTTGCTTGGTACACCTTTTGTTGTGTTTAAGCCCAAAATTTGGTTGAGTAGAGGCGCTTGGTACAGCATCACAAATACAAAAGATCCGGATAAAACTTGACTCCACATAAAATCATTCGAAAAAACCAATGTGGAACCAAGAGCTCCACAAAGAGGACGTATCAATCACCTACGGAAATTTTTGAGACTAAAGAAGAAACTATCAAGGACCTACTGAAACTTCTATATGGCATATTAGCTATGGAACTTACACATTGGAATTAGTTGTGAAATCACATTTATTCTCTGCATATTAAGCAAATCCTATATTAATCTTGACGTCAATAGTGATTAGTGACACCTCGGCATTTTATGCTTGCACAGTTTTCTTTCTTGGGAATAGATTTGTTGAAATGATCCCTTTTAGAACAATTTTAAGGAAGTTTATGAAATGTTGAACATGATAGAAAACAATTTCTCTCTGTCGTTTGCATGACGCATTCATCTTAAACCATTTCTGAAAGTCTATTTAGACTTGGTCTTAAACATTTATAGCAACTTGTCGTCTGCATGTGGATAGACCATAAGCTCTAATTCATCTGGTCTGTGCGAGTTGACTACTATTCTCGTGTTTGATTCAATTCAAACACATAACCTCCAATTCATCTCATCTGCTTTTCCATCTTGTCCTAACAAGAAAGAAATTCTAGTTTTTTCTCTGGGTTGCAAATGCAAAGCTTTTGGAAAGAGAGAGTGAATTAAGGTGCACAACATGTAGTTATTTATTAGTGTGTTGCAAGATTGGTATACATATGGTGGATGAGCGTGTATTGCCAGTGCAGTATAATCTTAAGACATTCATGTAGGTGATTCCAATGGTTTAGAAGTCAAAAGGATATAGAGATGGTTCATCCGTATTGTGTGGACATGTCAGTGTTTTTGCCAGCGCATTGAGATCTATATTGTCATTTTTCTTCTCTCGTTTATCATTCATTACATCTTTGTTATATTAGTATCAGGATTTATGTTATTTTCTTCTAATTTGCAGTAATGAACTCATTTTTAAGTCTTATAACACTTCTATGATTTGTTTTTATTTTTTTCCTTGTATGTTGATGCGGCTGTGTTTTACCTGTTCTAATGCTCCCTTATGGTGCTCAGGTTGGTTTTTTCCTGCCCCAGTACATTCACTTCTGGCAACAGCATTTAGATCGGCTTTTTGATCTCTTCTTCTCTGGAAAGCTTAAGGTAAATTTTCAAGTAAATTTAATTCAAATCCTAGCTTGATACTTTGATATGTCTATCCCACTATACATGTAACGTATCTGATGCTTTAAATTGTTATCCTTGTCTTTTCTGTTGTAAAATGTAAATTAAGTAATGGATTCGAAATGTTAGTTCCTACGAGGTCTTGCTTCCTTACCCCTTTCCAATACAAATCATTTTTCTTTTGCTTTTAACTAGTTTACCTCATCTTTAGTCCTCATTTATCTACTTTCTCTTCCCACAATAGAAAATGACATTATTTTTGTATGATTTTGGAGGACATAGACTCTTCTAAACATTTAACTTAAAGCAAGTATTAATGGGAGAATTAGAGCTAAAAAAATCAAAAGGTGTAAAAGTTTTTCGGGTTAACCTTTTGAGAGATGTCAAGAAACTGAAGAAAAAAAAACAAAATGAAAATGAAAGAAAGAGTGCAAGAAATAAAAGAAAATGAAATGTATCCGTTCTGGAAGCAGTCATATTATGCTCTCTTCCATATTGATGTGAAAATGAACTACCAGAAAGCTGAAAATGAAGTAGGTTGAGGCAATTAAATAAAGTCTTACGTTGAGTTCAGCAACAAGCTGAATTTACTTAACCTATTTCAATTCATTTTTAAGAAGTTAGATGAGATTAAAGAAGACTAGAAACAGCCATCATCCTTAGCTAACCAAATGTCATGCATGCTCATATGTAATTTAGTTTTTGCTCTTTACAGGTTGCCTTGGACCCGAAGAAGTTTGTGGGCTTGGGTTCTGTTGCAGATGCCGTTGAGTATCTCCATTCTGGGAAAAGTGTTGGCAAGGTATTTTTATCTCTTTCCCGCTGGAAAGCTAAAGATGTCAGTCATCTATTATATGGTGCGACCAATTTTTGTGTTATAATGGCACAAAATAAAGTTGTAACTTGTACTAATTTTGTTCTTTACTATATCTAGTAGAGAAGAAAAAAATCCTTTTTTTTTTGTTCCTTCTGTATTTGCAACATCAGTTGTTTGTGACTAATTTGTATGTCCATGAAAAACCTTGCAGGTTGTTGTTTGTATTGATCCTACATTCAGTCAGCAAGTGGCAAAACTATAGATATCTTATGTTAAAATATGTTTCGAACCCTTTTGCTTTCACATGGTTTTGAGTATCTTGTAAATGTATGGGCAATGTAGGGAAGAATACACAATTTTCCCAGAGAATTAACAGCCTTCCGTTGATAAATTGTAAAGGGTAATAAATGATTGTAGCATTGCTACTTTGCATTGCTACTTCACATTGCATATTATTGTGTAGTGTTTGGTGTTATAAGAATATCCATGTATAGCCAATAAAAACTGCTGCATGTCTAGCTATATGATTTCCCTGAAAAGCATCGGACTCGCGACTCAACCAAATCAGAGCTCAACAATGAATGCCTCTCGAATTTGACCAAAACCAAGATGCAACTTTCTTGACCTTGCTCATCTCATTGGATGTTTCTTCAGCATCCAGTGGATCTGTACACATCAAAACACAACGTTTCCCTCCCCAAGTTCTGATAGACTTATATCTATCAGATGTGATACATAAAACTGCAGTTCATATATTATTGTGGTGGTTTCACATAGTTTATTAAAAAAACAAACTACATGTACAGTACATGGTAGATTCCAACTCTACAGAAGAGTGAATTTTCTACTACACTTCACAGGCTATTGGAAGTATGCATAAACCTTAACGATCTTCAGTCAGGTTGGACAAAAACGATGACAGACACTAACACCAAGGTGCACTAGCTTTGGCATGGAACTTCATCCCATGGTTCCCCATCTCCATTTCCAAAGTTTCAATTTCATTATCAAACCTGCTCAAGGTCTCATGTAGTTCGAGAAGCTTCTCTTCCGTACTTTTTATCTCATTTTTCACACGGGATCGTCCAAGTATAGCTTCTTCGTACCTCTTTGACTTTTTTGTCTGTTGGGATTTGGAGAAGTTCACGAGTTGCTTTATCCGAGCACGTAAGAATCCAACATTCAATCCTAGCTGCTCAAACGCTTTCAAACTCTTATCCCATATTTTAAAATCATTTTGAGAGGTACTAAGCTTGCTAGCTCTAATAGCATCAGCAATATTAACAGTTTCACAAATGATTCCCGCAACCAGCTTACAGTTGATGCCCTCAATAATGTGGTCATGAAGGAAAGCCTTCTGACTGCAGCAGAGCCCGTAGTACTTGGCCCGTACGTAATCAGAAATTTCAGAATCTATAACCAAACCATTTACCGCTATGGTGAAATTCTCAACAGTTTTCACGTTTTTAAACTCAATAAGGGTTTCTAAGGGTCTGATTCCATCCAAAACTCCTGAGCTGACTTCCTCACTGTCATTCCCAGGTTCTTCTGTTGGAGGGCTACGACTTTGACTATTTCCTTTAAGAGCCAACTGAAGAGCATTTGGATTCTCCCTTGAAGGGTTTTCAGTAATACCGTTGTCTGCAGTAACATCTCAAAATTACTCACAAATTGATCATATTAAAAATTAAGAGTCGGCATAAACATACCTGAATCCGACTGTATAGGAGGAGCTTGCAAATTGACAAGACTGAGAGCTCCGTTGACGTCGGTCAAATCATTTGCCCTTGTTATGTACACCTACAAATTTATGCAAAGGAAATACAAGTTTATTAGTCTACTATTATATAAACAAGTGATTCTACGTAAATGAAACTCAAATGCAAGTATGAGAACAAGAACGAGAAACCCAAAGAACCCTTCAATCATGTTCTAATTCAGCCTAAAAATCTCTAAGATGTTTAATCCCTATTAGAATTTATAAGAAATAAGTCCGACGGATTAGCCTATCACGACCCCACTCTATATTGGTGCCACTTTATATCAGTGAGAAGAGTGGGATCATGGTAGAATGCTATCAATGCCTCGACCTTAAATATCTTAAAGGGGGGGACCACCTCGTCCGGGTGTATTGGAGAGACACTTAACCTAATGCTAGTGACGGTTGCACCAATGGTTTAGTCCCGCGGCGGTTAAGATCCCGTTGGGAAATAAGGTCCTTAAATATCTTAAAGGTGGGGGACCACCCCGTACGGTTGTACTGCATGCGTGAGAAATGGAGTCATCTCCAGCAAGGGTCCTTCAAAAAATAACCTTTGAAGGCCATTCTAACAACGACAAAGGTAGCAGCCCAAGAATTGAGAGGTTTAACATGTGTAATAATCTCCTCGATTCAACTCTTCTAAATTCATCCTACATACCTTTTACAAGCTCTCAGACTTGGTTGGTAGAAAAAGGATGACTTTTGATCTCTAGTTTTAAATGGAAAGAAGGCTCATCATAAAATAGAAACCTATTTTTATTAGGAAGGCAATTAAACCTTATTTAGGCTAGACTAAGACTTGTTAAAAACATTAAATTATTAACATAAACTAAATTTGTAACTAGGGAATCTTCGAGGGAGGAAAAATTAAAAAGGGCTAACATTGTCAAGGCCTAGAAAAAGCCACGAACCGCGAATGGTGGTGCATACCAAATTTAGCTTGCATTTTAGTATTTGTTTTTTAAGGGTCTTTTCATGGAAATTTGGTGAAGTGAGATGATGAGTTTTGTGTTTTATCAAGAAGAGAAGTGATTTTATATGTTTGGTGGTCTTCCTTTTTGGGACGCATTTTGTTTACAATTTATCACTTGAGTTGATGAATAGGAAAGAAAAAACACAAATAGAAAGTGGAGAAAAATTAGAAACATTTCATTGGTTTTTTTTTTATTATTGTTTCTTTTTTCGAACCACAATAAGTAATCTCACTACTACTTCCTCTCTGTAATTAGGTCAAATCTGTGTAAGATGCTTGCTCATTTGTAACTAAGAATCATCTATTTGTTTGTATTTGCATGATTGCATAACTGCATCACCCAACATATGTACCCAATTGGAATATATTTAGTTCTTATTCTTGACAATAGCTTACCTACCAATACCATTTGGTGACCCTTCTGCTTAATTATGCTATATTGGTGTCCAGGTACACTTGTTAAAATTGTTTTTTAAAACTTATGGAAGTTTCTAGAATGTTGAAACTTATGGAAGTTTCTAGAATGTTGATTACAAAGTATTAAATTTGAGTTTCACTGTTAGGCTCCTTTAATTTGAGAGAAAATTTATACATTTTCAAGTTTGGGATCTGAAAGCTTTAATGCAAACTTGAATGGAAGGTCTGTAGGGGTTAGAGTAGCATTCACTCCATCTCAGTGGTAGAAGTTAGAAACCCAATCCTTGATTTACAAATACTTAAATCCAAATTTGTTGATACCTACTCATTTTAATTGCTTATGTTTTATGATATGCATGCGTATCATTTGATTTTTTAAAGTTAAGTCACATTATTTGCATCAAACATATCAAACGTTCAAGTCACTTTTAGGTTTCTTTAAATCCCTGAATATTGTCAATTTGGGAAAAAATTAACATAGTTTATATATTTCATGATTGAGATCTAGAAGCTTTAATGCAAATATGTCGATACCTATTAATCTGCTTAACTTCATTACAAAATTCTTAAATTTCTCCCCACTTTCTGATTATTTTGGATCTTTAAGATCTAGTTCATGTAAGTTTGTGTTGTGTTGTGTCTTTTTCTTTTAATTGCTTATGTTTTATGATATGCATGTGTATAAAATCATTTAATTTTCTGAAGATAAGTCATACTATCTGCAACATCAAATGTTTAAGTCATTTTTAGGCTCCTTTTAATCTTTGAAATCTGTGCTAATTTGCGAGAAAATTAATATAATTTTTATATTCCAGGTTTGAAATCTAGAAGCATGCAAATCTGTCGATACCTAGTCAGACCTACGACCGGTAGGGAGGAGGTTTTCCTTTCATTAGAAATGGGGACTAAAGGTGTTTGTGACGTCCGCTGACGTTTGTGTCCGTATGTTTGGCCATGTAATTCCATAAATGACCGTCATATCAAAGTTAAAATGTTATGATTGTTGAAAGGTAAACTAGTAACTTTCTTGCATTCTTTACCAATCTCCTCTCAATCTTCACAAATTGGGATCTCTCCCCCGAATCTATCCCGTTAACTCCTCAAATCATCTCCTCCCCAAAATCTCAGTTCTTTTCACTAGATTTAGATGATATTTTAGTTTATTTAAATTATTACTCTTTCTCTGTCTCTCTATGGAACTTGAACTCGAGCCCGAGCCCTTGATTTTTTTATCTATATTGGAGATTTGTAGTATTTGATTTAATGTTTAAGGCATCTAATTAGGCAATTTGAATCAAAGCTTTAGTTTTTTAATCTGCTTTCTTCAATCCCATTGGAAAGGATAAAAGGTTTTGATGGTTTTTGTAGTCGAGGAGAGATGCTTTTTCAGAATTTTTATGGTATATGATTTGGCAGATCTCTATTTTCATCTCCGTTTTTCCATTAATTTTCTTAAACTCCATTACAACTTAAACCCAATTTTTGATATTCTACTACGAATTAGAGACTGTGGAATTGTAGTTTACGTGTTTGAGGATATGTTGAGGTTCAAGAACATAAACACTTGCAGTCAGCGATTTGTATCACAAGGACAAATTCAATCATTTGATAAAAACTAAATTCCGGTACCACCAAAATCAAATGTTCTAGGAATTCAAGAAGTGTGAACAAGACATAACTTATTCATACACAATGTTATAGGGGTGATGGCTTCGCGATTAGTTACCCTTCTGTGGATGAAATTTTGAAGGTTTTTTTATGGATGTGTTGATCGGTGTACAACTTCTTATATGTATGATGAGAACATACGTACGCCTTGGCAGTGTCACGTCGGTCCCGAGCGCTTGGCGGTATACTAGTAATCTTCTTATCCCCATTACAAGAACCCAAATTCCTCTTGGTTTTCTGGTTATCCAGGATCTGTAAGATCTAGTTCATGTAAGTTTGTGTTGTGTGTTCTTTTTTTAATTGCTTATGTTTTATGATATGCATGTGAGTAAAATCATTTGATTTTCTGAAGCTTAGTCACATTATTTGTGTTGAAGATCAAATGTTTGTAAACATTGGGCTATAAGAGCTACAACCATGGTTTTGAATTAGAAATAAGGTCCATTTCAATTTACTTTTGTTGCTTTCTTCTTAACCTTTTCCTTTTCTTGTATGCTTTTAATGGGTTGGGGTCTTTTCCATCAAGGATTCTCTAGTAACGTTGATTCTGAGCTAGGAGGTGAAGAGGTGTCATAGGAAATATGGGAAAAAATAGAAATGTGCTAAAGACGTTATTGACTAGAAATTTTATGAGCGGCAAATTAATAGTGGCCGCCACTATTCGTCTGTGGCAAAAGATGTTAACCCTACTTCCCCATCAACATTAGTAACCTCCAATGCCCTCCTTATTTTGCTTGGATTCCATGAGTGAAGTATTGAATGTAATCCCTAAGATGGAGTCATCTCGAGCAGGAGTCCTTCAAGAAACAGCCGTTGAAGGACATTCTAATAACAATGTAATTATCTGCCCGAGACGTGTGAGGATTGGATGCAAGCCTTTAGACGGAGTCATCTCCTACCCCTTAATTACGTTCCAATAATGGCAACTAAAGCACTCTTGAATGGCAACTAAAACAATCTTGAATAGCATAGACACAACTGCGATTAAAATAAAAGATAATTAACGTTCTCAATGTTTCCGTAAAACATATTCTTAACTCTCTCACTTAAGCGTCATGTTACTATCGCTATGTTATAAGACAATAGTAACTGATTCTAATGTATAACGCGAAAGCTTACTTTGTATTTGATTTAGGGATTTTTTGAGTTTAGTCCCACCTACAAACTGGATATTTGCCTTTAGTCCTCAAGTTGTTGAAAAATGCACTTTTGGTCCCCAAATAGCCGGTCAATCTTAGTTGAAGTCTATTTTAGCCCTAAAGTACCTAATCTACCCTCATGGGAGTTGCACGTGCAGACAACTTGTTACCTATTATCTGAAATCATGTGAGGGTAGATTAGGTACTTCAAGGTAAAAATAGACTTCAACTAGGGTTAACCGGCCATTTGGGAACCAAAAGTACATCTTTCAACAACTTGGGGACTAAAGGCAAATATCCAGTTTGTATGTAAGACTAAACTCAAAATATCCCTTTGATTTACACTAAGTTTGAACTAGATCTCAAATAAGGGTTACTAAGAGAAGAACTCAACTCTTTTTATAAACAAACAACTCTAAAATACCGAAGAACAAATAACCTAGGCTTCCCCTTTTATAAAACACAAGGGGATTAGAATTAGCAACTTAGCATCTCCAGCAATAGAGAGGCTTGAATCAAAAGAGCATAAATATAAATAATCCGTTGACGGTGAGAACGACCATTAGAGGACAATTCACATCAAATTCCTCCCTCTGCGAAAGATTTTTACCACGAAATCGACACGTTTTGGAACACTACAAAACTTTATGATGTGGTATACCCGTCTTCAAACTTCGAATTCTACCACGAATTTTACCATAAACCGAGGTCGTACCCATGTACGAAGGTACGATGTTGTCACCAACATCCCTATGTCCATTGACGTCTAAAATTAAATAAAGTAGTGTGATCCACTTCTCAAAACTCGAGAAAAAGCCCTCCCAAAACGGATCGACCAACGATGGCTTTTCGGTCGTGCTTTGGCACATTGCTTTCTTCATGCACTGTTGGAACACGCCCATGGGGTTATTTAGATTAATAATGGTGTGCCCTACAATGTGCCCAAAGGCATGCCCATCTATGCCAAGAAGTATGCATACCATGGCATGCCTAGAAGATGTAACAACTACTAAATAAAACTTTTGCTGACGTTGCATTATTATGGGTCTAACTAGTTGGGTGTTAAATGGGGTTGGTGTAGCTATGAGTAGGGGGTCAGTTTCTGGGTTTTGAATTGGGGTTGTGGGCTGGACTTGATTTAGATTAAACTCGTGTTGCTCATGTAAGTGGGGGTGAGGGTGGTTTGCTTCTGGTATACCCGACTGCACTGGATCAACACTACTTCTTTCTCTCTTGTGAACAGCTTCTCTATCTTTTGCGAGAATTGCAAATATGTCGACTGGGGATTTACCCTAGTCCCAATTCTGGTGGGATTTTCAACTGGAGGGGTCCACTGGACGATGTGGGGAACTCTGGTACCTTCTCTATTGCTATCTGATCTCCTTTCTGTGACTCCTGTTGACGTCAAACCTGCAACAACATCGGCTCTTTTTGTCATCCTGGCTTTAGCTCCGGTTAGGGATGGAATTGGGTATACCCACTGAACCCGTAATGAACTCTGGTATCTCCTTTATCGCGAATCCTCAGGATATCACAAATTGCGGCAATGTTATTTATCGCGGATACGCCAAAAGATTTGACGCCGTTCAGTGATGTCTTCGCTTGCGAAGTTGTCGGTGATGGTAGGTCATTGACCGGACCTTCCAAGACGGTCGGCGTCTCTTTGCTTGCCGTATCAAACATCAAAATTTCCGATCTCACGTTGTTATCGACGTGAAGACGTACAAACGGGGTTTCCGTTTTATCAGTCTTTGCGGTGGTGCTCCAATCTTCGAGATAGTCGTCGTATATAGGCGGTAAAATCGCTGTTGATTGGGGGGAGGCCCCCGTATCCAAAGCCTCGACAATTCTATCGAATCTTTCTGTCAATTTCGGTACATCTTGAGCGAGTGTAGGTTTCTTCATCGCGCGTCTTCTACGAGACATCTTGCTCTTAAAACTTGTTACACCGGGAATGTGAATCTACGAACGGGGAAGCTTAATTTGTATTTGATTTACACTAAGTTTGAACTATATCTCAAATAAGGGTTACTAAGAGAAGAACTCAACTCTTTTCATAAACAAACAACTCTAAAATACTGGAAAAAAAAAAACCTAGACCTCCCCCCTTTTATAGAACACAAGGGGATTATAATTAGCAACCCTAATTCTAATCTAAATAAAATTATGTTAAAATTGGGAAAACTTCCTTTTTAACCTTATATTGGTTAAACAAGAAAATCCCTAAATCAACTTAGCATCTCCAGCAATGGAGAAGCTTGAATCAAAAGATCAAAAATATAAATAGTCCGTTGACGGTGAGAACGACCATTATAGGACAATTCACATCAGATTCATTACTGAGTCATGACAGCCTACTAAGCTTCATAACTTCTTTAAAAAACTTTTGGCAGACCAGAAACTTCATAATTGTAATCAATATTATCTTCTTGTGGTATATGCTTTTCCATGATTTTCAGTTTAGCATCGCAGATGTCGCGTGATTTATCTTAGTCAATGTTGGGCAATGTTTATTCAACATGGCTTTTTGGTCAGTATATATGCAACATTCCTGACTTAAAGTGAAAGAGTAAATGATATGTTGGGCTCCATTCCCATACCCAAAGCTAAATATAGCCAGCTTGAATTTCTAAGTAAGAGAGTGAATGATGGCTATAGTCTTGCCTCCCCCTTCCTCAAATTTGCTAAGCTAAATTTAGCCAACTTGACCTCCTAGCTTCCCTTAACTATCACTCCTAAAAGTTTCTCAGGTTCCTAGCGTTAGCGATAGTTAATACGTATTGTGATGTTGGTACTCTGAATATAATGAATATTGCTACGCAGTCGGTAAAAATTACATATACTCCTCATACATGTCTATATAAATCTATGTGCAATATATCCACTGAAAATTATATTAAAGTATTATAAAACTTAACTAACAAACTTACAAAATTCAAAAAAATTAATAAATAATTAAGATATCCAAAGAAAAATTTTAACTAACAAACATAAAGCATAACTTCAAAATTTAACTCTCAATGCCAAGTAACAGTTAACAAACCATAATTAGGAAATCCAAATATGCCAAGTAGCAAATAGCAAATACCAAATACCAAATTGTTGTTTTCATGGAAGTTCAAGGTCTTCAGGTATTTCTTGTTTAGATTCTGCTTGCAATAAAGTAATCGAGTATCGCGTTTTTCGTGTATCCTATACTTGATTGAGAAATTTATACTTTTTATAATTGTATCATATAGTATATAATACTAGGTTGAGCAATTATTGTATTGTATACGGTATCTTTCGGATGGTGCATACTTGTACACAAAATTTCGTTTTTGTGCTTTTCTATAGTGTTCCAGTTCCCAGACTAAGGGTCTAGATTGGATTGAACTTCTTCATCTCATTTATTCCTCAGAATAGATAAAGTCCACGCACTTTTAAAGTTCAAAAGTTTCATATTTAATGTTAAAGAAATGGCTACCATATGAGAAACATAAATGAAAGTAACAGTAATTTAACCATGATAAGTAAAACATAATAAAGAGGTCGAAATATCACCTTGAATTTGTAAGGCGTGACTAACTGGAAAACGACAACATCTCCTTCAACTATTTTGTGTGCAATAGAGAACCCTCTCCATCCACCACTCAGTCCACCCTTTTTGACGAGGAAATTTGTCAAGTATTCCTCCTTATTCTCACCTACCAATGTTATCCCAACATCATGGTCTGGTAAATACGACTTGCAAAAACCTGATGGAAGCCCCTGTCAAGAAAATGCAGATTCAACTAGATATCTTTGAAGCTCTAATATATAAATTAAATTCTACAATCGTCACACTTACAAGCCAGAAACCAAGAGTAACATGAGAACGGAGCATGTGTTTCACAAAGCTGGGGAACTGAGGGTCTAGATTGGATTGAACTCCTTCAGCTCGTTTAACAGTAGCTACGTTAGCTTTGATGGAATCAGTTGGTAGTCCCCTTGGTTTGCGACCTCTGCCAATTTTCAATACCAACACTATTACAGGATAAATATCCACTGTAGACAATGCCAAAATATATAACATCATAATTGAAACTAGAGGCAACCCCGACTCACCTTCTAGATACACCCACATTATCAGCAACTACCTGCTAGAGAACCATGGTTTTCATATTAACTCAAATATAACAATATCATAATTGGGAGCGGATTCGTGGGAACTCCCTTTTGGGACACTTCTTAGACACTCAATCATTAGGACACATTTAAAGATGATTAAAGAACTTTTATCCGTATGGATATTGATCTCTTTGCAATTGAGATCATACTTGTAAATTATTAGGTCATTCCGACACTTCTACATCATAAAACATAACGTCAAAAATTTAGATAAAATTGAAAACTAAAAAATGGAAACATGTTATATTTCAAATCTCTTTTTAATGTAGATTTCGAAATAACTTGATTTTTAGTAAGGATGATCTACATTTTAATTTTAAGAAATCATATCCATAAAGAGAAAACCTCTTAAAACATTTTTATGTGTTTCTCATAAATGAGTATCTAGATGAGTGTCCCAAAAGGGAGTGTCCACAGATCCCCTCACAACTTAACAATGCACATAATTCATTCCCATAAAAATCATCATACATAACCGGGAAAATTTTAAAAAGTAAAATACATCGTAGGCCTAATACTCAACTTATGGAATCCCCTCTGCATCAAATATACAAAGCAACACACACACACACACACACAAACACAAGCAACAAGCTTGTCTAGCCAGAAGAGGCAGCAAGGCTAGGACTAAAAGCTATTATTTTACCGGGAGTTGTTACCAGGGTCCTGGGACCAATTCATAATCAAAGCACATTGAGTTGCTGATCTCTTTTTCTTTCTTAATATCCAGGTTCGCCCGAATAACCCTCAGGTGCATCCCCTAGACGGGATTTCTACTGAAAGGTGGCCCCTTTGCGCAAATAAAGAAACAATTTTTTTGAACCCCAAACATCACTTCATAATCATAGCCCGCGGGAGCTTCATTTTTCAAAGAAAACCTCTCCTTTATACGAAAAAAGTTAACCTATCTTGTTAATACACATGGCCTCATTAACTGTCATTCATAGCCTCTTATAAATTTGGGTTAATCTAGAACCACCCTAAACCCCATTTTTATCTAAAAATCAAAACCCATAAAGAAATTCTCAAACAAAAAGCTGTCGATAGAGCGAGATACCGTTGTTGTTGCGAGGGTTTGAAGATTGAGGGAGAAGTTGGCAAGAGTCAGTGAGTCTTCTCCATCTACCTCCATATTTGTAATCACATCTTCTTGCATTGTCAGTCTCTGAATCACCTCCATTGAAGCTCTCTCTGAGCTTTCAAATGAGAACAGAGAGGGGAAGAAGAAAGAAACAGAGCAGTGTGAAATAAGAAGAAAGGGAAAGTGTCACTTCATTGTCCACGATACGACGGTTGCTACACACTCTATATTACATCTCACCTTGGGAATCGCCACTTGTAATTCAAATTTCCCTCCTCACCTACACCTATGCCTAATGCCTATACCTATTCATTCAAATTTCAACCCAAGGTTACATTTGCTCATCTTTGGTGCTTATTGGAGCTCCAGAAGCGTATGGAGTTTCTTAGTTACAAGCTAAAGATGTCACAATAAGTATTCATCCCTCCGATCTCTCAAACTAAACTCCCTCCTTCTCTTTTGGTCGTTTGCATGTATCATTATCATCCCACGGTTTACTAATACACTAGGAAACCATGGGATAGGGTTGAAAATGCCCGATATACAAGGGAGAGAAAGAGAGAAAAACAAATTAAAATGGTTACAGACACAGTTAGAAAAGACCTCAGATGATAAATAAACATTTATGGACCTTGAGGAACAGCATTGACAACAATATCAAAGAAAAGGATAGAAATCATTAACACTTCATAATAAAACCATAATATCTACATATTTATACCTTTTAGAAATATGGAAACATTGGAGATTTACAAAAAAAAAAAAAACTACGTACTTTCAGTTTACAAGGATCATATACCGCCAATCTACCCTTTCCTATACTTATTTTTACCTTCGCAAGTAACCTATACGTTTGTTCAGTGAGTTCGGGCAAAACTGAAAACCATAATGTAATGTGGCAGATATCATCACCAAGATGCAATTTGCCTTAGCTATATAAACCTCGGGTTCAGGCTTTTATACGCTCTCCTCTGGTCCAAATAGCCTGTCAAGCGTAATCTTAATCTCCTCTTCAAGTGCAGCTGTTCTGTACCTACTAGCCTCTTCGGGTTCCACAGAAAAGCTCAAAAGCTGCTTCAATTGTGAACGTAAGAAGCCAACGTTCATTCCCAACTGTTCAAATGCACTTAGACTCTTGTCCCATAATTCAAATTTGTCCCTGGAGGTATAAAGTATTCCTGACCTAATTGCATCGGCAATAATGACAGTTTCATATATTATTCCTGCAAGAAACTTGCAGTTGATGCAATCAATAAGATGGTCATGAAGGATAGCTTTTTGGCTGCAGCAGAGCTTATAGTACCTAGACCGCATGTCAGTAGAAAGTTCAGAATTGATAGCCAAACCATTCACTGCAACAGTGAAACTCTCTATAGATCCCATGTCCGTGCATTTACCTGCACTTTTCTAAGTCAAGTTCAGTATCCAATAAATTCTCAAAGGAACTAAATCTCATTCTCAAGTCTATCACAAATTAATAGTTTGAATTTTGAAGGTGATGAAGCAATTACCCGAATATATTCGTAGTGGATCCAGATTTAGAAGGGCAAGAGCTCCATCGACTTCGGCAAAATCATTAGCCCTTATTATGTACACCTGCAAAATAAGGAAAGAAGTCAGCTCAATGGTATTGAATACACTTCCTAAATATTTAACAGGTAATGGTATTGAATACACTTCCTAAATATTTAACAGGTAATGGTTGAATGGTCTATGCAAGAAATTAAGACCATCACTTTTCCTTAAGAATTGATTCAACTGCCTAGTTCTAATCATCCATCATATTGCGTTGCAGGTCAGACTATATATGGCCAAACAAAAATTATATATGCCCTATAGAGTGAAGGATGAAATATTCTCATCTTGGATATCTAAGGCTCATGCTGTTTTGAGGTTGGATCCAATATCGTTGGGGGATCTCCCTTAAATGGAAGTGGGTGATAAATCTAATCCGCTGTTTGCAGAATGATAATTTAGCTAATAAATAGGGGGGAGGATCAGTGGACACTTCTTTTTGGGACAATTTAGACACTCATTTATTAGGAACACATAAATATGTTTCAAGAGATTCTTTATTTTATGGATATGATCTCCTCATCATGAAGATCATCATAACCAAAAAACAAGTTTCGACATTTTTATCAACATTAAAAAGATATTAGAAATACAACATATTATTCCCGATTTTAGTCGATTATTTTATTTAAATTTTGGCGTTATATTTTATAATATAGAAATGTCAAAATAATATAGAAATGTCGAAATGACCTAAGAATAAAAATATCTCAAATCATCTTAAATGAGCCTAATAGATGAGTGTCTAGAGAGTGTCCCAAAAATGAGTGTCCGCCGCTCCCAATAAATAGATACCTTCCATCTTTCTAAGACTACATGAAGCATAGATGCATGCACCCATCTTATTCGTATTTTTTCCTTTGATTAAATGTTTACAGGTAAACATTTGAGTAGGCCTACATTTAAGGGACGAAAGTACAAGCTTATTGTTATACTTTGTACTATTAATCACTGATTACAGGTAAACAAGTCAGATAACTTGATTCAAGGGAATAGGACCTCATAATGATGCTACCTACCAGGGCCATCCCTTATTCCAAATAACTTGATTCAACTCAATAACTTTAAACATTAAGCATATATATGGGGAGCTCTATAACCAAGGATAAATATTTGCATAGGCAAGGAATAACAGAAAAACAAAAAATCTCCTCTAATTTTTGTAGAGGCAAGGATGGCCCACAAATTAGTTTAACTTGCGTAGAACATAAAAATTGAAAAGAAAACCCAGTTATAGTCTATCTTTTCTAAACGAACATACAGGGGCGGAGCCAGAGTTTTATACTATGGGGTACCGGGGATTTGGGTGCTTCGCCCCCCAATTTTATTTTATTTTTGGGAGTTAAAAGTGGTATTTTAGTGTTTTTGCTTTACATGATAGAGAGAGAAAAATAACTACACGACAGAGGGAGGAGTTGGGATAAAATTTATAGTAAAAAAAACATGAGAAATTTTAAATACACCCCATTCTTCAATTAGCTCACCCCAATTTAACCTCACCCCACTTTTATTTGTCTAGGTTAAAGAGCTCACCCCATCTCTTTTAGAAATATAAAATTAAGTTAGGAAAAATACATAAATATGAAGCTCACCTCATTCTTGCTCCTTTAGCATTTCTCTTCATTTCTAGAGTTTTCAAGTCTTCATTTCTAGGGACTTTAAATCTTCAAGAGTTCCCCGATTATACTCTTAATTAAGCTTTGCTTGCATAGTTTAATTAGATATAGAGATGACGAGACTAATCGAAATTATATAACTTTTAAAATGTTAAAAAAAAAAAAAAAATGTTCTTCCTCGTCACTAAGCTAAAGTAGTGGAACTTGTTGGGCTTAAGAAAAATTAAGCCATTAGGAATTAGGGAAGGGGTGAACGTTTAGATTAAAAAATATTTATGTTTCTATTTTGGGGGCATACTTGTCATTAACTATGAAGGTGTAATTAACTTAAAAAAATAGTGGGATGGGGTGAGCTTTTAGAGTTTGGGGGTGTATTTAAAATTTCTCAAAAAACATTAGGTTGGGCTTGGAGGTATGCCAAACCCTTGGGCTTTTGTAACTTCTTCTTTCTTTCCTTTTCAATTACTACCCCCAAAAAAAATCCGCCCCTGCGAACATATATAGTAGAAGTGTCATGTTGGTGTTTTAAAATCTCGCACCTCCTCAAGTGGCTCTCTAAAAAAAACTCTATAACTTCATCTTTAATCTCACTTCTCACGATCATACTCGTTGATATTTATGCCCATTTTAACTTCATTGGTAGTGCCCGTTATGTGTTTGAAGTGGGCTTTACCGAGATTAGCTAGTAAAAGACTTCGGTTGGAAAGTGATCGTAGAAAACCAGCGAGGTTTCTAGTGCCGGGTTATCTAGAATTTTTTTTCTTCGCATATTTATGAAAATATGTAAGAGAAAAATATTTGTGTTTGGAGCTCTCATTCGAGCTTGCGTTCACGGGATTTTGGCAAGGATGCCCTTCATGTTTATATACACTCGATGAATGATCGAAACATTATTGATGACAGTTTGGTGATGACAGAGAATAAAGAGAAGTTTTATAGCAGTTTTTAAAGAAAAACCATTTATAATTACACACCTGAAAATAGGTGGGGCCCTCTTCCTTGCCACTACAGAAATGAGAGGAGATTTTTTGTTTAAATGTTATTCCTTGCTTTTGCAAATATCTTTCCTTGCTTATAAAGCTCCCTCATATATATATATATATATATATTCTTTTGACAGGTACACTAGTTTAATCACAAGTCAATAGCCTTCCAAATACGGAAGAGATTAAGAAGAGAAAGTATATTTTGAAATGTGAATTACAGATTTAAAAAAGGTAAGAAATCATTCCCTACTAGAATTTGTGTGTAATACATTCTCCCCTTTAAATAAGTGAAAATCGTACCCTTAATTATCTTCCATGAAGATTTAGATGACGAGGTTCCCA
Organism: Kingdonia uniflora; assembly: GCA_014058105.1. Lineage (NCBI taxonomy): Eukaryota > Viridiplantae > Streptophyta > Magnoliopsida > Ranunculales > Circaeasteraceae > Kingdonia > Kingdonia uniflora. The sequence goes on from JACGCM010002535.1 coordinate 616,138, forward strand.
TACTAGATGGGAACAACAACCAAAAATGCTTGGGAGACCCAAAGTTGTCCGACAAGGATTTCTTGTTTGCCCAAGTGACTTAAGGTAGTAGACAACTTGCTCTTCCAGTTAAACCCCAATTATGATACATTTGGGATGGGTAAAAGAAATAAAAACGTTTCATGAATTAAACAAAGCTAGATTGGCCTTCCAGCTTCCCTTAAACTCTACTGATATCTCATAGAGTTTTTCTTTTTGCAAAAGGTAAGCAAATTTATTAATGAATATAATAAACCCTATATCTCCTAGAGTTCCCCTATAAACAATATATATATAATAAAAACTCTCCTGGGTATTGATGGATTCCCAGGCATCTTCAATAAGGGTAGAGACTTTACCACAGTTTCATATTTAATGTAAGAGAACTGATGATATATGAGATATATAAATGAAGGCAACAAGGATTTACTATACAAAAATATATGCATGAATATAAATGAAGGTAACAACTATTTACTTTATCATATGAGATATATAAATGAAGGTAACATTGATTTAACCATGATATCTAGAACACCTTTTAAAATGATATCTAGAACATAAAAAAAAGGCCAAAATATAACCTTGAATTTGGAATCTGTGACTAACTGGAAAACCAACACATCTCCCTCAACTAGTTTGTGTGCAAGGGAGAATCCTTTCCATCCACCACTCAGTCCACCCTTGTAGGCGAGGAAATTTGTTAGGTATTCCTCTCCATTCTCACCTACCAACGTTATCTTAATATCATGTTTTGGTAAGTACGATTTAGCAAACTCTGATGGGAGCCCCTGTCAAAAAAATGCAGATTCAACTAAATACTCGTAAAACTCTACTATAGAATTCAAATTTTACTTAATCAAACTTACAAGCCAGAAACCAATAGTAACATGAGAACGGAGCATCTGCCTCACGAAGCTAGGGAACTGTGAGTCCAGATTGGATACAACTTCTTCTGCTCGTTTCATAGCAGACAACTTAGCTTTGTCGGACTCAATCGGTCGTCCCTTTGGTTTACGACCTCTGCCAAATTTCAACAACAATGTTATTATAGGATATAATACTTCTATAACATCAAAATCGTAGTTATAGGTGGTTCCGTCTCACCTTCTAGAGGCCACCGCATGACCAGCAACTACCTGTTCAAGAACGGTGATTTTCATATCAACTCAAATAAGAAATATAATAATGATGCATCTATTCCATAAAAGTCATTATACTAGCCGGGAAAATCTTAGAATGCAGAAAACATTATAATTATAGAATTTAACTACCTACTAAATCCTCCGTGCATCAAATATACAAAAACAGAAGAAACAAAGTAGCGATCAAAAATATGAATATTTAGCTTGCCGAGTTGGTAAAGATACCTAGAATTTATTATTTTGATGAAAACCTGAGAGCTGGTACCAAGGTCCCGGGACCAATTTCTAATAGAAGCACTGATTTTCAAACGCGCAAAAGATAAATAAAATAAAATATCAGCCTCCCCTAAAAACACAAGTGAACCACGACGAAAGAATTTGACAAAAATCCTTGCCTCATCCAGTACGGATTTTAGAGCTCTTAAAAAGGCGAAGGCGTTGAGTGTTTAGTGAAACGGAAGGTGGTGTGAGGCGCATCGCTTTTCTCTTATAAAACTTACGATATTTATTATACAAAAGTATAAGAAATGACAACTCTATTTTGTAGAGATTGTTACTAAACCCAACCCCAAGGAGTATTTATTAGAAAATATAAGAATTAAAGGGTTAAAATAATCGATTATGGGATTTAAACCTCAGTAATTTGTGAGACGTAAGTCTCAGTATGATAATCTTCATAAGGCGGTGAGACAGTTTGGAGGAGTAAGCCTCTATGCGTTCGTTAAAACCATGAAGCTCCTCAACTCATTTCTATATTTGAAGTTTATTACCGTAACGACATGTACTCTGGAGGTTCCAATTCAAAACCAATTAGCAATGAGAGGATTAGCCCCAAGGTCTTATCATATCTATATTAATATACTCAATGTGGGACTAAATATCTCAACACTCCTGCATCCTACGAATTCACCGAAACACTTTCTTATCATGTTCATCTTAATCTTGAATAGATATACAACTTCAACATCTTCAAATCCCCATTAGAGAAGTAGTTACATCTAACGTTGTTAATAATCACTAATAATCTTAGTAATTATTCTTTTGACTAATACGTTTGGTCTCTCTCTCTCTCTCTCACACACACACACACACTCTTTCGGGCTATCTTACGTTTGGGGTTAGCTATTTCTTACTCTAGAACAACCCCAAACTCCATTTTTATCTTAAAATCAAAACCCATAAAACCATTATCAAAGTACAAAGCCATCAAGAGAGAGAGAGAGAGAGAGAGAGTGAGAGATACCGTGGTGGCGAGCCTTCGTAGATTGGCGAGAGAAAGAGAGTCTTCATCATCCACCATACTTGTTGTATTGATTTCCTCCTGCTGAGTAAAACTACTATTATGAATTGCTTCCATTAGAGCTCTTTCAAACAAAGTTGAGATCTCAAACTTGAGAGGGAGAGACGAAACGGGACTTGAAGAAAAAAAAGAAAAAGAAGAAGAAAGAGTCGCAACTTTTTAGACTCTACAGTACATCGCTTGTCACTATGTTTACATTACACCTCCCCTGGAATACCACAGTTGTCACATTTTTTTAAATTTTTGTGTGTGACATCTTTAGCTTTTAATTCCGCCAAGTGTATAACACCATCTAGTGTCGTTTGACTAGTGTATCCAGGGGATAAACTGCCTGATATTATAGGGATAAGGGGAAAGAGAGATTAGAGAGTAAAAGAAGAGAAACTGATGAAGAGAAAAGAATAAAGATCAACTCAAACAAATAAAAATGGAATGAAGAACTAGATGAAGAAGAATGACGAATGCACGGATGTACAATTTTTTTGCTTATGGATATCAAAAAATACATAACACTTCTTAAGGTCGTTTGATAAGCCTAATGAATTATTAATAATTAATGACTAAAAAATTATGGAAAATGTAGAAAAGATAGGACAACCAAATTTTTGTGTTGTTATATTCATATAATTTTGTATATCGTTAGCATAAAAGATATATAACGACATTTTGCCCTAAAACAATGTCCGTGATATTTCAGATATGTCCGGGATAAATAACATATCATTAGACCGGTTTTGACGCAAAATATTCCAGATAATTTAATTATGTTGTTTAAGGCTCATCAGTCCAACACTTAAACTTTATATTAATACCATAATGTCTTCCTATTTATTTATAAAACCTTTGGAAAACTAGGACAAATGGAGATTTGCACATTGCATTTTGGACAATACTATAGTTTCAATTTACAAGTTCCTGCAGTCTACTACTGAAGAAACCAAACTAAAAGGGTTGGTTCAAGAAGGAAAACTGATAATAAAAAAATTAGTACTCAATAAAAGCTTTCTCTAAGGCAAGACAATCAACCCTACTGAAGCCCATTCAACTGCTTACGTGCTTCACTGATCTTGCAACCCCCAGATGTTTGCATAAACAAAAACAAAAAAAAAACATATACGGCCGCAATCGCATCTTCTTTGCATATAACACATTACCAATACAATACTAGCATGCGCAACCACATTCAAATTGCAAGAACTAAATTCTTTCAGGGAAATTGGGAGACAACATCAACGATATTTCATACAGTAATAAAACATAATTGTACATTATACAGGGAAGTGAAATAGATTAACAAAAAAGACACCCCATGTTTAGTTTTGGCAGTAATAATTTGCATTTATCACATACTATCAATTTATGTCCTTCTTGCCTAGACTTCAAAGAAACAAAACTTTAGTCTGAAAGCGCAACTGTACAAGTACCTTCTATATCCGCAGTCAGCTTGGCCAAAAAAAGTGAAGTTGCAGACTTTGTCACCAAGGTGCATTAGCATCAGCTTGGAACTCGTACTCATGGTTCTCTTCCTTTCCTTCCAGGTAGTTAATTTCAGTTTCAAATTTTTCTGAGGTCTCATGTAGTCCAAGGAGCTTCTCGTTTATCAACTCTATTTCTTTTTCAACAATAGATTTTCCAAGAACAGCTTTTTTATATCTACTTGCCTTGTCAGATTCAGCAGCGAAGCTCACAAGCTGCTTCAACCGTGAACGTAAGAAACCAACATTCATTCCCAACTGCCCAAATGCACTCAAACACGTGTCCCATGATTCAAATTCATCCTGGGAAGTACTAAGCTTGCTAGCTCTAATTGCATCAGCAATAGTAACAGTTTGACAAATGATTCCTGCAACTAACTTACAGTTGATGCCCTCGAGAAGATGCTCATGAAGGAAAGCTTTTTGACTGCAGCAGAGCCCATAGTATTTAGACCGCACGTAATTAGAAAATTCAGAATCTATAATCAAACCGTTCACAGCAACTGAGAAACTCTCTATAGTTCCCATGTCTTTAAACTCTATAATGGTTCCGGAAAATCTGATTCCTTCCAGAACATCTGAGCCATCTGAGCTGACTTCTTCACTGGAATTTTCCGATTGTTCTATTGGAAGCTCAAGTTCAGAATCCAATATTGTGGGGCTAGTACTTTGACTAATCACATTATTGGCTGCAACCCTTGGACGCTTGGGTGCAGGTTTTTTACCAACCTCGGTGCAATTACCTGCATTTTCTTACTCAAGTTCAACGTCCAATATAATTATGAAGGGATTAAATCCGCTTTCAGAATTACTCATAAACTAATAGTGGAAATTTAGCAGTGATGGAGCAAAATACCTGAATAGATTCGTAATGGACGGAGATCTACACTTGGAAGGCCCAGAACTTCATTGACTTCATCGAAAGCATGAGCCCGTATTATGTACACCTAAAACATTTGAGGGAAGAAAGTGTAAGCTAGTTGGTATTTTACACTATAATTAACTAGTTACATGTAAAAGAATCTGATACTACTGGGTGTATGATGTACGTAAAGCATTAGGACTTCATGATGATATCACCGACCAGAACCACTTCTTACTTGGAAGAACTTGATTCAACTGAATTATTCTAATTATCAAGTAGATTGAATTTTTTTGCAGGTCAGAATTATATCTGGTAAAAATTTCTTTATTTAGCTATAGGGAGAACGATGAAAATCTAAGGACTGTACAACTGAAAATACACAATCAACCAATAACTAGACGAAACACGAAGTACAAGCACATACCACAATTATACACCATGAAACGAGAATAATAGGATATACCAAGGGACTTCTATGATGAAAAATAACTGTAAACAAGACAGCTTACAAATTTCATAAGTTCTTTGCAAACAGAAACTAACTTTTATAAATTGCAAATCTCATACAAAATATGCCTAAATCATGACGTATATGAGGGTAAAATCCTTAGTATGACTAGGAACGAATTCAAATGTAATATAGCCAAAGGTTATATTTCCAGAAAATTGCTTTTCTTGCTCGTTGAGTTAAATGGTCATTTAGTACCAGTAATTTGAAACTTGTTGACATATTCCTTACATTGGTAGAAAAAAATGAGTTCGGATGAATCATTTCGAACAATTAACTAGGGATAAAGAGTACTGAGGACGAGCAAAGCGTGTTCCGAAATGATGATTCAAGTATTCAACCATGACATTCAAAGTAAAAGACACATTGAAATTTGTCACCTTGAATTTAGTAGCCTCGACTAAATAAAAAATCAACACGTCTCCTTCCACTAAATTGTGTGCAATGGAAAATCCTCTCCATCCACCGCTTAGTCCGGTCTTTTCAGCTAAATATTTTGTGTTGTATTCTCCTTCATCTTCATTTACCAAAATAAACGTGGTGTCCTCCTTTGGTAGGTATGATTTGCAAAAGTCATTTGGAAGCCCCTATTCAGGAAAAAAAAAAATTAAATTAATTTAATAATCGTTAGTCGTAACTTTCGATTTTATAGTATTCCTTTTTTAACTTTGTGTGGAAAATTGGGGTACTGCTCACCAGCCAGAAACAACTTGAAACATGTGAAGGGCGCATAGGTTTCACAAAACTCGGGAACTGTGGGTCTAACAGGGATCGAACTTCTTCTGCTCGTTTTACAACGCACAATCCAGCTTTATCAGAATCAATTAGTGATCTCTTTTGCTTACAGCTTCAATTAAATTCCACGATAACAATAACAACAACATTGTAAGATAATTGTAATTGCAAAAGCAAGAATAATACTCTATTGGATTGAGAACTTAGAAAACATGACCTTACCTTTTAAACGCTGTGATCTTGGCATCACCGACAGCTAGCTGCTCAAGAACCACGAGTTTGCATATCAAATTCGCTAGTTAATTTTAACATTATTTCGTTGGTCAAATTAACTCGAGGTAATCATGGGTCAAATCAGGCCTAAAGACATTATCTAGGGACTTTTTAGTTTGCAATAAGTTAAAAGGATAATAAATATCTTTCCTTCGGAAGCTACTATTTTTAAGTTCAAATATTGCTGCAGATCACGTACTTATAAATAAGGGAGTGGATTCGCAGACACTCCATTTTGCCATTTTGGAACACTCAATTTATTAAGAGCACATAAAGAGGTTTTTTCATTATGGATATGATCTTATTATCATGAAGATCACCCTCCTAAAACATCAAGTTGTTTCGATATTTTTATCAACATTATAAAGAAATTTGAAAATAAATAATATTTTTCCCGTTTGTAGTTGTCCATTTTATCTAAATTTTGACATTATGCTTTATGATGTAGGAATGTCGGAAATACCTAATAATTTACAATTATGATCTCAATAGTGAATAGATCATATGCATAAGGAAAAACTTTCTCAAACCATCTTTCAATGCGTCCTAATGATTAAGTGTCCAAAGAGTGTCCCAAAGAGAAGTCTCCACGGATCCGCAATAAATAAATAAATAAACAAAACATAGAATTTTCAAATATAAATCTTATGTGGTTTGTCACAAATCACAATTAAGGGTTGTGTCGAAAGGCTATGAGCAAAAACTATTGGACCATCTGCAGAATGTGAGGACATGGTAATGGTAGTGCAGCTCCCATCTAAGAAAAGATCTCTAATAGTGGGGATCTCATGCAAACACGCCACTAAAACTCCCTCCAGAGTTTTTCAAGCCAAAAAAACCAGGCTCCTCAAATCATGGTACTTGAGCATATGTTTCCCATACACACATGGAACGAATTTGAAAAAATATGTTGTACGCGAAACTTAGAGCTAGCATTAGCAACTTTATAGGAGCTAAAACGGACACAAACACGAGTTTTGGGGTGCTAGCTCCGGCTCCAGCTTCCCCAACTGTCAGGTTTGCTCTTATAGACCCCGCTTTGTACACCGGAAATACTTGTAATCAAAAACATTTTTTGTTATTTAGACAATTGGCTTAGTCATGCTTCTCTTTTATACATGAATCCAATGGTTATCGTATGCCTAAAGACTTAGGTTTAGCATGCAAATTGGCTTACCTTTTGCTCCCACAAGTATTCAAAAATTCAAGATATGGGTTTCATTAGACAATGGTCAATTCATAGAAATGCCCGAAAAGATGGGATGAAACAATACACATCAGAATCATGATACCCAAAGCTAAGATAATTATCCTGATGATGGTTAAAACTCCAATTTAATTAGACCCAGACGTTAGTTCAACAATTACTAGAGAGATTCACACAGAGAGAGATTGAGAGAGAGATTAACCTTGGCTAAGGGGAGCTTGGGTTGTTGTTTACGTGAGAATTGCGCCAGAGCCTTTGAAATTGTATCAATGTCCATAGTTGAGGAATCGTCTCAAATGCCTCTCTGAGGTTTTGTGACTCTCTTCCTCCACTATTCATTCTACCCTTTAAACTAGGTACCTGGCACACATTTTCCGGCATGCCAAGCCATGACATGCCGAATCCAAAATGCATGTTTTTTTGGCATGCCTGCCATCTTTACAAAATCGATACTTTGGCAAGCTTTTTCCAAAATCGATACTAAAATTAACAAATAGATAATGGTCCTACTGACTACTCCCTAGCCATTCTATTCTCTAACATTAAATGTTGATGGATAGTTTAATCTGCTACAAATGGCTACTCAACAAATGACAAAACTATGCCAAAACAATTACAAAGATATACACATCAAATGACAAAGTTCTCGCATAACAAATGATAAATAATGTATAAAAAAATGAGAAACTACCCACTAGAGTTGTTGAGTAGTCTAATCTGCTACAGTAATTAAAACAGTAATAAAATATAAGATTCCCCCCTAAATACACTACCAACCTTACAAATTAAAACTTCTTCTTATTCTTCTTCTTCTTCAACAACAAAGCTTTTACAAAAATCAAAGCAGATTCTCTTTGATGTACTGTTTGTCTCCTTCATATGCCAAGTCTTCCAACTATCATTTTGCATTTGCTGAAGTCCTCACACAGAGGTCATTGGGGAGGAAAAGATCGCTGATATCCTAGGTTATTCTCGTTGCCAAATACTATTGTTATCATTCTCTTCGATCGTTGAAGTAACCGTTGTAGTAAATATAATCTCTAATTCTGTATCCACCATCTCTCACTGTGTATCCGCATCATGATTTGAAGCCTTTTTTCTTAAGAAAAATGCTATGGAAGACGATACAATTTGTACATAATCATTTTTCTTTGGCGTTTTAATCATTAGTCTTCAGCTACTTTATCATTTGTCATTTTTCTTGTGTCATTTTTAGCATTTATTATATGTTACTATATCACCAGAATTGTTCATTGATATCATTTATTTCGGGATTCCTATAATTTGTTTTAGGGATTGATGAAGTTGAGTTTTATATCATTTTTCTCATTTGTGTTATGCTACTTTATCATCGTAATTGTTTATTTATATCATTTCTTTCAGGGATGAATGGAGTTCAGCTTTATACCATTGTTCATTTTGGTGGGGATATCGTACGTCCAAAGATCGGATCAATCGTTAGTTATGTTGGAGAAAGTACAAAACTTACCTCACTAAGAGTGCACTCATCATACGAAGATTTCGTTACACTCCTTGAAGAAATAAGCGAAATCTGTCGTAAGGACTGTAAGCTGTACAACTTCGTTCATGGTTGTGCATGCACAATTTCATAAGTTCAGGACTTTACCGTAATAATCAATATGCATAAAACCAATCCTCGCACACCCTTTTACATATGGATTGTTAATAAGCTTAGGGTACTTTCCCAGAACTCCCAGAACTTTATTTATAATTTATGTTTTTCGTGTAAAGGGTTGTCCACCACCAAAGATACTGGTTCAGGTAGAGGCTTGTCCACCACCAAAGCGGGGGGACCTTTGCGGCATAACTCATTTCCTGATCCTGAACCTGAATACAGGGGTTACCCTAAAACAAACGGCAGATGGCTTGATCCACGCAGGTTTAAACCTTTAGTGGATGATGATGATGTTCCTCAATCAAATGATTCTTTCAAAACTATCTGCACTGATGTTCCTCCCTTAAATGAACCTAGTATTCCTCAATCAAATATTCATTTCTCAAATGAACCTGCATTAACTAATGTTCCTCAATGAAATGAACCTTTTCAAACTATCCCTACTGATGTTCATCTCTCAATAAACCTTGTATTTTTCAATCAAATATTCATCTCTCAAATGAACCGGTGTTAACTAATGTTCCTCCTTCAAATGAACCTATGTTAACTAATGTTCCTCTTTCAATTGAACTCAAACCTATCATTAGACAAACTGCAACTTAAGGTAAGTTCGTAGAATTTGTCATTTGTGTACTATGTTTTAACATTTCTTATCCACTTTCTATCATGCTAAGTAGAATATTTCTCATTTGTTCAGCTGAATTCTGGTTTGAGCCACAGCCTGAACAGGTGAAAGATCTCCTAGATTTTTGGTTCAAATATGCTGCGTACCAAAGAATCTCTATGACTTCAGTAAAGAGTTTAACATTGGTGATCTATATCAAGATAAGATTGAACTCAAGAATCACATAAGAGCTTATACAGTTGTAATCAAGTTCAATCTCAAATACGTTATGAGCAACGAATATAAAATCGTGGTACGTTGCAAAGGACAAAATCGTGGCATAAATGCTCTTGGCGGATTTATGCCACAAGGTTGTTCGGTTCTGCCCTATTTAGAGTAAGTACTTATTGCTATATGCATATATGCATCCGAGTAGAAACTGAAGGTGGGAATGCGTATAAGGCAACGTCTAGTAGATGGGTTGCTTCTATAATCATGCAAAAACTACAAAAAGACCCAAACTACAAACTTTCCAGAATTATTGATGATATGCAAATTCACCACAATATTGATGTAACATACAATCTTGCCTGGCTTATGAAAGAAAAAGCCCACGCTGAGGTATCATCACTTTATATGTCATTTGTTACCCCATACCAGTCATTTGTACAATAATGTTTATCATTTTATTGCATGTCATTTTTTTGACTCATTATGTCATTTGTACTGTGATGTTTATCATTTGTCTTATACGCAATGTCATTTGATCTACGTAATTATTTCAGATGCGAGGCAGCTTTGAGCACGCATACCAACTACTTATGAGCTACTTTGCTGAAGTGAGGTTGGTTAGCCCAGATTTTGTATTTGACATGCAAACTATAAGTTGTAAGGATAAGAGATTCACAAAGTATTTTTGGTGTTTTGGTTCCCCCAAAAAAACTTATAAACTATTGAGACCAGTTGTTATGATTGACAAAACTTTTTTAAAAGGGAGATATCGTGGGACTCTACTAACAGCCATCGCCATTAACCCAAGTAATCATATTTTTCCACTTGCATTTTCGATAACAGACTCGGAGACCACCGAAAGTTGGACATACTTCCTGGAGATGTTTGAGGCTAATTTTCATGGTTATGATACTAGATTCGTTGTCATCTCTAATAGGGACCCTGGAATTATTAATATTGTACCCAAGGTGTTTCCATTTGCAATCCATACATTTTACGCCTTCCACATATCAAATAACATTGAAACTACCCTCAAAAGTACGAGGATCGCATTTAGGATGGCAGCAGAGGCCCTAACCAGCATTGATTTCGATAAATAAATGAATGCTATCTAGAATACAGATCCAGTGGGTCCCCAATACATACTAGGTATTCCCAAGGAAACATGGTCCAATCTATACATTCTAATGAGTAGGTACGTTGTCACTTTGTATTGCTCAACTTATTATTTGTTATATGAAAAATAGTCATTATAACTCTATTTTCATTCTTATTTACAGTTGTATGATTCCATTTGTCATTTGTTTATGCTCATTTAGCATTTAAATTTTATGGTTTGTCATTTGTTCAGATACTGAGTAGCTTTCACAAATCATGTCGAGAGTTGGAATAACGTTATTTTAAAAGTAAGAGATCTCCTTATCCATATGTTTATTGAGGAATTGGGTAGAATCTGTTCGGAAATGTCCTACACGTATAGGGAGGAAGCTAAGAAGAGTCAAGCTCGCTTAAGACTATGGGATACGAATCACTGTGAGAGCAGAAAGTTTGTGGCGGATTCATTAACCTGCAGGGTTCGTACATCACGTCACTATTTTCAGATGACTAGTTATGGTAGAATCGATTCTATAAATATTGAAGATGGTACTTGTTTTTGTCGTTGGTGGCAAACGATGGGTATACCTTGTGAACACGGAGTACGCACTCTGGGTCTTGATAATGTTGATCCAACTACAAGTGTCTCTGAGTACTTCACAAATAATACATACAAGGTTGTTTATGAACCTATATGGATTCCTATAAGAGGAATTGAGCAGTGAAAATTTTTAAAAACTGATCCATGTGTTCGTGTTCCTATTCCAACAGTTTGAGTCGGTCGTTCTCGCACACAAAGGAAGAGAAGGGAAAAAATGTCTGGTCTTGTTACCAAACTAAAATTTTGTAGTAGGTGTCAAAAATACAGACACAATCATCATTCTTGTAAGCTTCTACCAATCTCATCCGACGACAATGCACGTCCGACAATGGCACCGTCTTTTACGGTGAGCACTGAGCCACCTGTCATCCCAGATGAAGATGTTGCAATTAGTTTACACTGATGATTTTGGGTACTCTATGTATTATTTGTTTGTATGATCTTTATCATCAGTATTGGAAAATTCATCATTTGTCTAAATGTAACTGTCATTTTTCTGTTTCCATTGTATAATTATTTAGTACCGAACTATCATTTGTGCACATTGATTTTCTCATTTGTTTGTTTGTATGATATCATTATTTGCCTCTAAAGTGTCATTTGTACACGAAGACTTTCTCATTTGTTTGTTTCCATGATATCATTGTTTGCCTCTAAAGTGTCATTTGTACACGAAGACTTTCTCATTTGTTTATTTCCATGATATCATTGTTTTCTTCGAAATTGTCATTTGTTCTCAAAGAATTTTGTATTTGTTGGTTTCTATTATATCATTGCCGCCAAGAATTTTTCATTGTCTATTAAATTTTTATCTAAAGTTTTGTTAAGCTCATCATTAAACTTGTCCCCCCTATATCATAATTATATTCTTACAAAACTGTGATTGTTTTGTTTGCCACATATCAAACGGAAACCATTACTTAACAACAAAAAGCAAACGAAGTAGCACCAACAAAACATATTTTCATTTATACAAAGACAAAGTACTAGTTACCACAAAAAATGAACAAACAAAACGCCTAAAAAAAAAAGTTTGCAACTCCTGATCACGTTCCGCACATTCCAGATCGCGCTCCAAAGCCTGGATCTTCTGCTCGAGACAACCAATCTTAGAAGCTGACTCTTCCCACAGTTTCTTGTGCTCAACCCGGTCTAACTTTATGACACAGAGGTGATCTTCCAAGAAGCGCATATGGAACTTGAACTCTTAAAAATGCTGATCTATCTTTACTATAACTTGATACAGTTCATCCTGGATTACATCGAACGCTCCTAATTTCTTCCTGAAATCTTCGTAATGCTCTTTCAGCATTTCTGCCTTCTCATCGGAGACATTCTTCTCCATTAGGCATGACTACTCAGTTTGTAGAGACGTTAGACACGCTGATCTTCCTGCATCCCTATCGACTCAAGCCAATCGTATGGAGTGTTTGAAGAGACATGGCTAACTCGAGTGGAGTACGACATTTTTCTTCAGAAGTTGAAAATAGTTTAGAGTTTAGGGTTTGAATAGTTGAAGAGTTAAGAATAGCTTATTTGAGATTAGGGCTTTTATAAGGGGAGTTTAATGCATTGGGAAGGGACGCGTGTCAGGGATTACCCTATGTTTAGGGTAAAAGTTATTATTACTTCAGTTCGGCGCCGTCGTTTCTTGTTGTACACGTAAGTAATATAAGTATTTAAACTGAGTTGTCTAATCAATTATCATTACTTGTCACATAAATTTGTCATATGTTGAAGATAACTTCGTATTTGTTTTAATGCTATATATCATTATCTCTTTCCTGAACTACCATTGGTTAACGATAATTTATCATTTGTCTGTAGAAATATTATCATCAGTTTTGTTAAGTTCAATATTTATCTACCATTGTTCATGGAGTCTTTATCATTGCTTTGGTTCCCTTATATAATTTATTTATGATGGAACTTCCCTTATATCACTATTTGAAAGCAAAAAACCGAATCGAAACAAAACAAATGTTCATACAAGGGAAACAATAATAACAACAGCAGCAAAAACTAAAAACAACACAAATGTTCACAACTCCTCACTTGAGGAATTCTGATCACGTTCCATAGCCATGATCTTCTGCTCGAGACAACTAATTTTACAGGTCGACTCCTCCCAAAGCTTCTTGTGCTCATCTCGGTCCATCTTTAGAGTGCAGTGCTGATCTTTAAAGAAGCGGATATGAAACTTGAACTCTTCAGAACGCTCTCTTTTCTTTTTTATAATTTTATCCAGTTCTTCATCTATTTCATCGAGCTCTCCTAATTTCTCCTTGAACTCTTCGTAATGCTCTTTCAGCAGTTGCGCCTTCTCACTGGTGACATCCTTCTCTATTAGGCAAATTTAATTCAATGTGAAGAGATGTTCAGTAACCTGATCTTCCTCAATCCCTACTGCCTCAAACCAATCTTGAGGGGTACTAGAAGAGGTAAGGTTAAATCGAGTAGAATGGGAGTGTGACATTTCTTGATAAGTTTTAAAGAGTTGAGGGTTAGAGCTTTAGTTTAGGGTTTTTTTTAATACTTGAGAGAATTAAGACTTTGAATCACGCGTGGCTGGAACCACGAGGATGTTTTGGTTTAGGGCTTAGTATTTAGAGTGGCGGGAACCACGTGGATGTTTTGGTTAGATAACTTATTAGAAACGTAATCAAAGTTAACTTTAAGAATGACTTATCACATCGTCTGTAAAGGTAAGCATCTGTCGGCTTTAAGGTGGGGGCTATGACATTTATTGTAACCAAGGGTATCATCGTAATGTGTTAATTTTCATTTTTTTATAAATAGCTTGTCATAACCTTTTACTACATAACCTATACACTTGCTTCCAGTTCTCAATCATTGCATACTTCCCTACCAACGATGCATTCTCTTATTTGCTGGTATAATAAAAATTGTGATCTTCGTCTCTCACGCACATGCCTCAACCCTAATCGCTGGTTCTATCAATGGGCTCGCAAAATTGGTGGGTGCCGTTTATGGGCGTGGGTAGATGAGGAAAAAATGTGTCATTGTGGTCTCATTTGCAGAGTCTCTAAACCGCCCGGTAAGAGATTCTACCATTGCCCACAATAACATTGTCAGTTTAAAACTTAGTTTTGAGAATCCTCTATACCTGATGATTCTAAAAGGCCACAATCGTTAACGGCGGAAGACATCACAAATTTTGGCCAAGGGAGCAATCAGATCCTCAATACTATTGCATCTGAAACTTATACTCAACTAAGGATCTCGGAGGTCAGAACGGAGATGCTACAAGATTTTTTGTCCAAGATAAAATCTCTAGATCTTAACAAGTAGAGAAATATGTATAAATGAAGTGTAGCATTCCTTATCTTTAGTGATATTAATTTTTGGCATTAGAATGTTAAACTCTTAAGGATCAAATGCTAAATCATATATAGTAAATGACAATATTTTAATAATAGCATGCAATTTATGGATTGTGAATGACAAACACCTTGAAACAAATGACATATCTTTTATTCTTGGATGACATATATTTCATTAAATAACAAATACATTTCCAATGTTCTTTCATTTCCAATAGGTTTGGTCAGCATTTAAATACTATTGTGTTTGAATTCATTCTGGCATTGAGATTTGGAACTCAGCATTAAATACTGCTGTGGTTTGCAGTGCTATGGTATAAATACTGATGAAGTTTATTCAGCAAGTACTTATTTATTCCTTATTTAATCTTGTATAACTATTGTGTATCTGCTCTGTGAAGAAGATGGTAACTACTAGACGCCAAGCGTACGAGGCTAGGGTTCTTGCCAAGATGCAAGAGTTGCGACTTCAATACTTTAGGACCCAGTCCCTTAAACTTTATACTTCTATTCCAGTGTATCCTACCTTCCATAGGATGACGTATAAATAGGTCGAAGAGGTGGATGCCGATTATTATCAAATGCTCCACTTTCACTATATAGTGACGTCGGAGCAAGGGCGAAAAATTGGTCTCCGTCTTCTGGTTGATGATGTTGTTACAGCAGCAAATGAAGCGCCTGGTATAGGTATGATGATGTCTGCTCGTTACCCTGAGTAGGATCAGAGGAAGAGATGGTGGTGGTGGTGGGGGTTACGGAAGAGGAGACGGTGGTGGTAGGGGAGACCGGCCACCACCACAACCTCCGAGTGCATAAACTGATATAAATTGATGTAATATAAATTGTGATCTATAACAATATATTCGAGCTAATAAAATTTTCTTTTTTGTGCCCAATGAATAATCATGTTTTTAAGAACAAATAGACCATTAACTTATGTAAAGTTATAAATAGTTAATATCATTCATTTATAATGTCTTTCTCATTTGTTATATCTTATTTTTCATTCATATACTACAAATTTGTTAGAATGGAGTCTGAATCTAGTCTGTATAATTAGATTATTATTATTTTGTCATTTCTTATGTATGATTTATCATTCTTTTCATATGATTTAGCATTTGTTATCATAGATTTGTCATTTGCTCTTTAGGATTTGTCATTCTTTTCATATGATTTGGCATTTTTTATCATAGATTTGTCATTTGCGTTTTATGATTTGTCATTCTTTTAATATGATTTGGCATTTGTTATCCTAGATTTGTTATTTGTTTTTTATGATTTGGCATTTGTAATCTGAGATTTATCATTTGTTACTAAAAACTTGTCATTCCTCATGTATTAGTTGTCATTCGTTATATATGATTTGTCATTTGATGTAAGTCAATGGTCTATTTGGTTATTTGATATAATAAATTATATTTATTTGTTAGTAGACATCATTTGAACTTACAAAAATTTGTTATCTATAATTTATCATTTGTTACCTATCAGTGGTTTATTTGGTTCTTTGATATAATGAATTGTGTTTATTTGTTAGTAGACATTATTTGAATTAATTTTTTTTTGTTATTTAGAACTTGTCATTTGTTGACTATGATTTGTCATTTGTTAGCCATGATTTGTCACTTATTAACTATCTATGGTCTATTTGGTTCTTTGAGTATTTGTATTATGTTTATATGATAGTAGACAACATTTGTACTTTAAAAAACAATTTGTCATTTGTTAGCCATGATTTGTTATTTGTTAACTATATATAGTCTATTTGGTTCTTTGAACATTTATATTGTGCTTGTATGATAGTAGACAACATTTGTACTTAAAAAATTAGGTATCAATAATTTATTATTTGTTAGCAATAATTTGTCATTTGTTAGCCATAATTTTTCATTTGTTAACAATAACAAACACAAATATTGTTTACTATCATACAAACACAATACAAATGTTCAAAGAACCAAATAGACCATTGATAGTTAATAAAAGACAAATTATTGCTAACAAATAACAAGTTATTGATACCTAATTTTTTTAAGTACAAATGTTATCTACTATCATACAAACACAATATAAATATTCAAAGAACCAAATAGACCATAGATAGTTAACAAATGACAAATCATGACTAGCAAATGACAAATTATTGATAACTAATTTTTTTTAAGTTTAAATGAAGTCTACTAACAAACAAACACAATACAAATGTTCAAAGAACCAAATAGACCATAGATAGTTAACAAATGACAAATTATTGCTAACAAATGACAAATCATGGCTAACAAATGACAAATTATTGATACCTAATTATTTTAAGTACAAATATTGTCTACTATCATACAAACACAATACAAATGTTCAAAGAACCAAATAGACCATAAATAGTTAACAAATGATAAATTATTGCTAACAAATGACAAATCATGGCTAGCAAATGACAAATTATTGATACCTACTTTTTTTAAGTAAAAATATTGTCTACTATCACACAAACACAACACAAATGTTCAAAAAACCAAATAGACCATTGTTAGTTAACAAATGACAAATTATATATAACAAATGACAAATCACAGTCAACAAATGACAAATCATAGTTAACAAATGAAAAATCTTGTATAACAAATGAATAATCGTGTTTTTAAGATCACATGTTGTCTACTTAAAAATAATCACAATTCATTTGAACCAAATCGACCATTCACTTACATCAAATGTTGTCTATCTACAAAATAAGTAATATATAACGAATGATATATCATAGATAACAAATGACAAATTCTGATAACAAATGCAAAATCATATATAACGAATGATATATCATAAATAACAAATGACAAATCTTTTATTACAAATGCCAAATCATATATAACAAATGACAAATCGATGATAACAAATGCCAAATCATACATAAGAAATGAAAAATCAATAATAATCTAACTATACAGACTAGCCACTCTAACTAATATGCAATATACGAATGACAAAAAAGATATAACAAATGTGAAATATTATATAAATGAATGATATTACTTGTTTATAACTTTACAAAATTATAGAAATTATACATTACAATAAAATGGATGTTAAACTTTCAAAATCTCATCCGGCACAACTCTCAGCCTCAATATATCATAAACAATTGTGTAACGGTATTCATTACCGTCTATCAGATCTAGAAATTTCATTCCCCTTAGGAGATTGTCCATAAAGATAAGCATATAGACCCCACAGTCATTACTATTTGGCTATATTGGACATTTCCCAAAATGAGTTATCCATTTGAAGTTTAGACCATAATCCTTTACCTCTGAACCAGTAGATGGACTACTACGATCGGCAAAATCTCTCCATATCAACATTTTCGGGAGGATTGTTGATATATGATCTTTAATAAGCTGGTATCCAGGAGATAACTTATTCTTCTTCCGTACATTTGCAATTTTTGAATCCACCATTGAATCATAGATGTATAATTTTCTTGCTTTAAAGGACATGACATAAAGGACCCAGTGGCTGTCATTGATATTCTAGGGAATGAGTATTAATTTCGAATTGATCACTTTTAAATCTCCTCGATGGATGCAATTAGAAAATGTACGATCCCATTGCATAGATATAATTTATTCCCAAATTGATTTCTTCTTCAGCTCCATACCTTCTGGAGTTGACATATTACGAGTTTAGACATTAAAATCCCTACCAATATACTGACACGCAAAGATATCTGCCTGCACAATCCTTTCTTTATCTGGGCGGGCTCGATGTTGTGTCAAAATATTGAATCAGGGCTTTAATGTACACATCAATGACCTGAACAGGAAAAGAAAATGACAAATTAGATAACAAAAATGATAAAGTTTAATATTACCAATGACAACAAAGGCAAAACTAATGATAAAGTGTAAATGAATAAATGACAGACAATGTGAAAATAAATAGTAGATACTCTTGTATAAATGACAGAGGAAATGAAATAAATTATATAAATACCTCATTATCCAACCATTGATTTAGATATAAGGTGTATAGAACGTTAAGGCAAACAGTTTCTTCACCTATCCTCATATAGGTACTACTGTTGTCCTTCTTAGCTTCAGGAGATAATCTATCTTTCCTTAGTGACCAGACTTGGTCCACCTGGTTTTTCTCATCCTGGGAGATGGGTCTTTGAATAAAAGATTCCAATAATACTCTCGGAAGAAGCTCGTCATGGTGAGCATGCAATCGGTTCATTTCACAAGCCATTTTGACGGCTCTTTCATTAATTTCTTCCTCAGTTAGTGCATGCCTTTTCTTTAAGGTGACATCTACTTCTGACTCCATTAAAACAAGCTGGAATAGATATGTCGAAATAAGAAAAAGAAATATAAATGTGCTTATTACATGAGAATGAGTAATAAACCAGTTGTTTGGTTTAATAGCACTTCATACATTGGTCTGGTCAACAACCATTTATTTTATTACTTGCTTAGGGTTTGGTTTATTCTGTGAATTTCTATCATCATCATCATTGCCTTCAAACACCTCCTCTTTATTTTGTTCTACCTCCTTTTTACTCTCTTTAGTCTGTAAATAAACATACTACAAATGATAAGAGTAATATAAGATATGGGAAAATAGATAGAAGAAAATGAGAAGTTACCAGCAAACAAATGATAAGTTACCTGACAAGCTTCACCGACATCTTCCTCCTGGTGGGAGATTACTACTTCAGTTTGTGCAACCTCTATAATCCGTTCCTCGACAGATATAACAGTTGTTTGGTCTGTACTAGCCTGTAATAAACATACTACAAATGATAAGAGTGATACAAGATAAGGGAAAATAAAAGAAGAAAATGTGAAGTTACCAGCAAAGAACAAATAAGTTACCTGACTAGCTTCATCTTCAATTTTTTCAACCTCCAGAGTCTATTCCTCGACAGATACAACAGTTGTTTGGTCAGCACTAGCCTGTAAATAAACAGACTACAAATGATTAGAGTGATACAAGATATGGTAAAACAAATGAAGAAAATGAGAAGTCAACATCAAACAAATAATAAGTTACCTGATAAGCTTTGCCAATAACTTCCTCCTGGTTGAAGAATGTTATATCAGCTTTTGTTATCTCTACAACCACCATAGTCTGTACAACAAAGGTTAAAGAAGAAACAAATTAAAAAAAATGTTATGGATAGGTGATGTTAGTATTATGGATAGCTTAATACAAACAAATATTAGTTGTAGTCAGGTAATTTGAGGTTATGAGTCTTCTTGTTCAACAATTACCTAATTATCATGTTGTACATCTTTTTTTCCCAGTATAATACACCACTACAGTTGGTCGTTTTGAATCTTCTTCTTCAGCAACTTGAGGTTGCTTTTCTTCAGATTCTTTC
This sequence comes from Kingdonia uniflora, assembly GCA_014058105.1. Classification (NCBI taxonomy): domain Eukaryota; kingdom Viridiplantae; phylum Streptophyta; class Magnoliopsida; order Ranunculales; family Circaeasteraceae; genus Kingdonia; species Kingdonia uniflora. The sequence continues at coordinate 636,558 of JACGCM010002535.1, forward strand.
TTCTCACCATCTTTCTCAAGATCATCAACTTTCTCATCACCATTCTTCGATTCTTCCATCTGTAAAATAGGATATACATACTATGAATGGTAAAATTAAATGAACAAACAACAAGGTAGCAATAAATATGGTAGATAGCTCAAAACAAATGTTAGATAAACAAATACCTCTTGAACTTTCTCTTCTTCAGCAACTTGAGGTTGCTCTTCTTCAGATTTAACTTTCTCCTCGACATCTTTCTTATCATCATTATCTTTTTCGTCACCCTTCTTCCACTTCACATACAACAAATTAAATGAACAAAGACATCAAAAGAAATAAAATTTTTGGAAAAGAGAATGACAAAGACAACCTCATAAATACCAAAATATATTGAACAAATGACAGACTTTTGAAGAAATGGCAAATTGCATAACGTAAATGCCAATATTTTCAAACAAAAATGTCAAATGAAATCATATATAAGAAGTAGCAAACGGATGATACCTCTATGGTATATTCTAAAGTTCTGGGAATTCCATCCGCCTCTTCCTTGACACTCTATTAGCCAAGCCCTTCTTGGGGATTAAGGCTTTCAATTGGATCAGTGGGACATGATCAAATTGTTTATCAGTAAAAGCTTTTTTCTTCGGGCCTTCAGCCTTTTTCTTCTTGTTGGGCACATCAGCTTCTTCTGCCTTCTTCTGTCATTCTTCCTTACCTTTTTTTGTTCTCGGCTCCGCCTTCTTCCTTTTCCATCTTCTTTCTTATTACCTCCTTCTCGCTTGTATTTTGTGGTTTTCTCAGGAGTAGAGAAATGGTACTGCCCAAGGAGAGGAGTATCTCCAAGTGGTAGAGTGTTGTCTTCCACAGTAGACATCAAAATTTGTTCCAACATTTTATCATGATTATGCAACATTTTTCCATCGTCATTCAACTTCAGTAATATTTTGCCATACTCCTCCAACTGGGAGCATACCCTAACCACTGCAGCTCCAATATTAGTGGTCGAAGAACTGCTACCTATTACTGGTGCAACGACTGCAGGTGCACCGACTACAAGTGCACCGATTGCAGGTGTAGCACCGATTGTAGGTGTTTCAATTTGATGTCTCTGAAATATTCAAATAGATGGCAATGACAAAAGGCAACTAGAAATGACTGGAAATACTATAACAATGATAATAGGTATACAACAAATGACAAAAAAGGACTTCATAATGACAGAAAAATCAAACAAATCTCAAGAGGAGAATACAAAATGCCAAAACTAAGCAAATAAAATGATAGGAAACCTAAATTAAATGGCAAAAATGTAATAAAATAAATCAAAATCATACAAAGAAAGGAAGATTACTATTACATTTTGCACAAGATCTTACTGCATGTGAGTCTCAGAGGGCTTCATAGCTATTACTAACAATTTAGGGTTAGCAAAAAACTTTTTAAACGTCACAATTTGGCGACGCTTAAAGGATGTCATCCTCCATCCCTGTAGCTTAGGGAGAAAATGTATGGATTCCTCAATTCTTAGAAACTTTAGGCTGGGAATAGAAAAGAAAGTCCATATCATCAACACCCAGGTACATTTGTAGAATGATAAAGCTTTATCTGATTTTTTATCGGTGGTCGATCGATAAACAGCAAACTCTACTATTTGACTCCACAATAAATTATAGGCTTGCTCACCCCAGGGGAATCTGTTAAACTGTTGTAGATCATCTACCAGATCAACATACTTCACTCAAATGTTTTTTTCCTTGTTCGGGAGGAGAAATGATAGTATAATTTTTAACAAATTTAATCGAAGAACATCTTCTACAAAATGAAATAACACAATGTAATGATAAGAACCTTATAATATAATGAGCCAAAAATGGAAAATACAATATAAATATTGGAGGGGTGTGAAATACAATGAAGGACGATGATAAAGAATACAAAACAAATGACAAATTAGAGCCTTACCTTGATGTCTTTCCAATTTTGCCTGTTTTAAAGCATCATCAATTTCCTTTAACCCATATGTATTATTCTTCTTGGAGAATCGCCTCATTCTAAAAAATTTCATATGCTCAGGATCAACAATTAAGAACTCGTTTGCAATAGGAGAGACACGTAGCCCCAAAATCAGGCAAACATGAATGGGTTTCATCTAAATTATCGTCTCCCCAAATTGGAACTTTATATCACAGAGATGATGGTCGAATATTTCTACAACCAACATCGACATCGTCGCTATTAGATCAATCAGCAGTAAGGGTGCAAAGAAGGTGGCACGAAGAGTACCCTTCTTCTCTTCAGGCAGAGCTGCAAACATTTTGTAAAGTCCTAAACCTATACACCGAGAGGTGTAATTTTTAGCATTTAAGGTGCCCTTCTTGGCTCCACCCTCATGTGTTTGGTTCTCTTCGTCAACTTGTTCATTCAATTATTTATCAAACTTTATTGTGGAAGAAGAAAAAAAAAAACTTTGATCAAACACCTGGTAGGTAGTAGTCACACAGATGATTTGCCACTTATATAGCACTAAAATTACACACACACACACACACACACAGATGATTTGCCAATAATTTTTGAGAAAACGGTTTGTGCGACTAGGACAATTTTTACGCTCGTTAAATACACACACGATTTGTAGAAATGAGACAATTTTTGTGGTCTTTACAGTGGTCATGCAAGAAGAAAGCTAAACGAACACGTGTGAATCACATATTTTACCTAACCGTAGAGAACAGTAAATAAATGCCAAATAATATAACCGATGATGACAGAGTCTACATGAGCTAATATAAATGATGTTTAAACGCATAACAAATTAGTTTCAACAAATGACAACAAATGCATGTAATGGCGACAGGGTCTGCCTTACACGTCTCGAAATAGTAATGAAATGTGTAGATCGAGGAATGATTAAAATTGGGTACGTGGCATGATAATAATATTTTTAAATAATTTGAATTTTTTTTATTAATTATAAAGTGACATTCAAACTAGTGGTGCCTACGGCCTTACTTGTGGAGCCCACGACCTAGAAACCTACTTTAATATTCAAGCAGTTGATATTTTTGGAACAAATGGCAAAAATGTATAAATCAAATGACAAAGAAGACTGAACAAATGAGAAAGTTACATAACAAAAATGACAACAGTCTGTTAAAAATGACATAGTCGTCTGAAAGAATGCCATAGTTGAACTAAATAAATTACATATTTTAGTTTGCCGCAGCCGCACAGACGATTTGCCATCATTTGTTTCACGAGTTGAATACAGTAGAGTACCATCTACAAGAATTTCGAGTACCATCATTTCCTCCATGCCCAAGGAGTAGAGTACCAGTTTTCAATCAAGCACTTAGTAGGCAGCAGTCACACGGACGGTTTATGATAAATAATCAGGATAGTTTTTACGGTTAAGTAAGAAGAAGAAACTGTTTTATGATTCGGGATCACTTTTGGCTCCAAAAACTAGACGAATTCATGTAAACTGCAGGTGATACCTAACCTTAAATGATGAGAAATAGTAAAAAATTAGTGAAAGAGTCTGCCTTCTTATAAATAAGAAATCTGGTTAAAGGTAGGGCAAAATGTACTAAAACAAATGACAAGTAGCTCATGAGATGGTGACAATGCCAGCATTCCTCGTACACGTGGCTTGATATAATAGTTTTAAATGAGTTAAATAATTTTTTATAATTTTTTATTACGCTGGATGTGACATTTGTACTTGTGGAGCCCAAAAACATGTGGTTGTCTGCTGTAATATTGTAACTTTAGTAGGGGCAAATATGGTTTTCCCTTCTGCCATTATCAATTTTGGAATTTATTGTTCCCTGGGTCTGATTTTGTAAAGATGGCAAAAACTAGTATTTATTCTCATAATTTCTGTTCTTTCTTTCTTTTTTAGTGACTAAGCTGTTTTTTCCTTAACGAACCAACTTTTGATGTACAACATAGATCATAGTTTCTGGCTATTTTTTTCTTTGAATTGATAAAAGTGATTCTATCTTGTACCTTGAGTACTTAGTGGCTTACAAAAATCATCAAGTATTAGAAAATGACTCATATTCTTGAAGGGATTCGCCACAAAATTAATGTGATTCATACTACTTACTAGTTTATCGCATAGCGGTGGGATCGACCACGTAAATTTCTTATCGCCATCTTAATTTTATATTTGTGTTCCTCGTAGACTTTCGAATGTGAACTACCAGTAGATTGGATTATCTATTCAAGCAACATCGTAGATTTTGTCCGCTTAAAAGCTTTATCATCGAATAAAATAGTTTTGCTTTTATTTTAAAGTTGGTAGGAAATTTTACCAAATTTAGGAGTTTTTTTGTGTGTTTAGAGCTAATGAAGTTAGGGGGGAGATTTATAGAGATTAGTTGGAGAGATTATAGGAGGAAAGAGAGAAAAACATGAAAAATGAGATATCTATATTATAAATTTATGTTTTGTCCTACATGGTAGCCATTGTCCTATGTGGCATCGTTTATCCTACGAGGCGACGCTTATCCTACGTGGCGTAAAGAAATAATGTTAAATTATGTCAAATTAATTTTAGGCACATTTATTGATTATTTAACATCTATTGAAACTGTTCCTTTTCTTCACCTCTCTTTCTTCAAATTTTTCGGTAAAAACATTTCTCCCAGTTGCATCTCTTTCTCTTCAGTAATTTTGTTAATGCTCATGTCTAAAGAATTCACTCATCAATTTTCTCATTTATGAATTAAATCTCTGCCCCCGATTCTCTTCAAAATTGCAACTCTTTAATTTTCAGTTACGGGTTCAAATTCTTCGTCTATCTCTATATCTCGAATTTCAACTCTGAGAAGCACCCTTGGGTTTGTTAAAGTAGTTGTATAGAAAATTACTGATGGAAATCTAACTCTGAGAAATACCCAGATTGTATTCACAATGTGAGAGTTGGACATGTATTGGAAGTACACCCAGATTGAATTTATTGAAGGAAGTTCTGAGTTTTCTCTCTTTCTCTCGGTATCACACCATTAATGGATTTCTCGACCCCAGAACCTGTTTTTATTTTAATAGCAGTAAAGTAAATAAAAAAGAGGAGTTCCAGCTTTTGATCCTTAGATTGGAGGTATTCTTCTTTTTTGTTGTTAGCCATCAAGTAAAGAAAAAGATATATTTCTTAATTTGATTAAATTGTATATATTAATTATGTATAAGTCAATTTGAATATGAGTTGTTTGCTTTGAAGAATTTACTGTTGTTTAGATCAGGTTTTATTATCAAAGAATGTGTAATTTGAAGCAAGATGAGTCATATTGGAACCTGCGGATGGATATCTTTAAAATAAGAATCTTTTGAAGGTAGAATGAGCAAGAATTTTACATGATTTCTCGCATGGCCTTGGGTTTTTATTTTTCAGTATACTAAAATGCATATTTTCCTCCTCTTTTCTCATTAAGGTGGATTTGGGGTTTCTGTTTTTGAGGTTTTTTGCATCAACTTTAAGAACCAGGTACCTTATTCATCGATTGTATATATAACTTATATAAGTCCCTGTATTAAGTGTCATTTAGTAAAATTATAATCCCTGTTGGAGCTTTGAAGAATAGATCTACATATCAAATATGGCGGGCGCAACAAAACTAAATTTGGGGCTTTTATCAGCTCAGGTACACCAATTCTTTTCTCTATGATTTAATTTTGAGAATATTGCTCCAAACTTCCATCAATATCTTAGTTGTGTTTTCTTATTATTACTTATATATTTTTTTGTTACTATTTGTTGAGTTTACGTCCATTCAATCTTTGCTTCTATGAAATCGATGACAGCAAATAGAGTTGGGGTTTTTTCCCCTTAATGTTATTATGCTTTCAACGATCCAATTGCAAAAACCTCCAATGGTGTTTGCTCATTACAGTTGCGGAGAGATAATCTACCCTCATGCTTTCTATTCATAGCAAAATAACAGTAAAAAAAGGGACGCAAATAGAAATGGGATCTCTTCAATTCCTAATGAGAAGAATAAATTTATATATAAACCCAGCTAATCTCGAGTTTGTTTCAAACTAAGTTTTTGAGTACTACTCAAGACATGCTTTAGAAAGCCTATATTGCAACGACGAATTTACATCATGTGATTAATCCGATCTTAATGCCCGAGTCAAACAATAGGTTAAAGAATTTTTATAAGCATTTGTAAAACTTGATGAATTGTTTGACATAGACAAAAAACAAAAAATGCAAACATCAAATGGAGCTAAAATATATTTGGAATCTCTTGAACATAAAGGGAAGGAAGTTTAGTTTGATATAATGCTCTAACATCTTTATGCTAACGAATTTGAGCTAGATTGGTCATATAAGGGTATAAGGGTAGCTCATGTGCTTTCTGATATCTAAACTTTTTAGATTGATGAAAAAGTTGTTGGAAAGTTTTGCGTGAGATTGATCTCTTATGTGGTACCTATGTATATAGCATAGATAACGCCTCATGACATGAGAGGGAGCCTTAGATCAGTAAACCAGGTTGGTGTTGTCAGTCATGATTCGCATAATGCTTGCCTATCTTCTTGGACTTTTTATTCATTGAGGAGTGCTTGCAGTTTTAGGTCACATGTTTGGGGACATTTTTTCTTATGCTATGAAAGTATGAAGCTAATTAACGACAAGTTTTAAATCAAATTTTTTGGGATTAATGACAGTGACGAAATTAGAAATATGCGAACACCCATGGCTACAAGGAGCAAAACTGTAATAGTTCATTGTCTATCCACTGTTCAAGCCTTTGTTAGATAAATCTTGATGTTTTCCAAGAGACATCTGGATGTTAAAATAAATAAGGATCAAAGACATCAACCAACCTAAAGAACCAAAAATTTATGTTGTATACTCTGTTTTGAAGCGAGCTCTTGAGACATTGCAGATCATAGGTGTTCTTGAGGATTAAAGAAATTTTATCAAAGAAAGTGCATGGCCGGATAGTGATAGAGATTATAAACTCAAGAAGCTGCTCAGGAGAGTATGGAAAATGCCTAACATGGCAATTGATGAAAGTTGAGTGTCGTAATTGCCATGAACGAAAATGGACGACATTTGCACAAAACATATTCTCTTAGTAGTTTTCCCCTCAAGCAAAGCACCATAGAGTGATTAGAATCTTTCTAAGAAGGTGCTACTAGGTTTTCTCTTCATTTTTATCGGGATGTGCATTATGCAGTGGAGATTGAGATTCTTCTAGCCATCTACATAGTTGAAGTTTCTCCAGGTTACTTAATGTTGTTAAAATGGTAACCCATTTTGTTACCTGTGAGTAGATTCTAACCAAGTAAAATTGATTTCCTTCTTTTTGTAGGTTGTAATTGAATTATAATATCTAAGAGATCCGAGGCTTGCTATATTTTGATGAAGATCAATTTTGGAGACTGCCCCTTGGAGGAATTTATAAACATGTAGACACTATTTTTGCTAATCAAAATAGGTAATTTTTGTCATATATATTTTATATACTTTTAGTGAAATACCCTAAGTTGATCTATTAGCAATTTAGCTAGATTATAATAATCAGAATAAGAATATAAGTTGGCATATAAAAAATAAAGTACCATTACTAAGATAGAGTAATATTGAGATCATTTTAATTCTAGGGGTTCCTTTTTTACTTCTTTCTTAGGAACTTATAAGAACAATAGTGAATGATCAGTTGGAAGAGTTTATAAGAGACTCATTAGTATTCAATTTGATATTCAATGGTGATCTATGTCTAGATCTAGCTTTTTTACATTTTGGTTACATGGAAAATCTTAATAGCACGGGTTTGCATCTTTATTGCCCACTCAAAGACTATTGTGTTTAAGTGTTTTGCTTTCACTCTCTTGGTGAAGTAATTTATGTAATTGATATATATCAAAATAGCTAATGCAAAATTCCAAAATTAAATTAGCGTACATATCTGACTTATTTTTGGGTTTCATTACCTTAAACTTTTAATTTCAATAGTCTATTTTATCTTGCAATTTACTTTTATTTATTTACTCTTTTAGTTTAGGTTGTTACTTCTTATTCTCTATATAACTCATCCTCTTCGGTCTATTCAGAATTTTTTATTTGTAGTCTTATTATTTGCTTCATATATTTAAGGTTTATCCTTTTTTCCATAACAATGAAATTATAGTGAATGTATAACTTTTCCGATCCAGCACAATGGGTAATGGGTACCTACATACACATTTGCTTCCAAATGGATTTCTGGTGCTTTCTTAGTGATGTCCATACAATCAGTGCCCTGAACAAAGACTGTGGTTTGCTTCATTAAAATATTTTGCTTCTAATTATGTGATAAAGAAAAGGTAGAGTTTTAAATAGTCAACAATTTTCCCCACATCAATTATGGATATCAGGGCTTATATTTAGTCATAGAGCATAGTTTTCAGTATTTTTTGGTCGTCTTCTTCAAGGTGTTCTTCGCTATATGAGAGGAAGTTGTTAGAATAAATAGAGGACTAAAGATTTTTTTTCCCCAGGAGATATCTCCAAGCTCTAAAAAGGAATATTATAGCCATTAAGTAGTCTAAGAGTTCAATTACTTATTAGCCTAAATATTTTTTCTCATTTTTTATTTCTCTATAAAAGCCCCGCTCCCCCTCTTTATTTTATCTCTCGCCATTTCTTTAAGCGCAGGAAATCTCCAAGTATGTTCTTCATCTTTTTTTCCCTATCTATGCATTATTGCCACTTGCATTTTCATCTGATTTTTGCGGGAATATAGAATTAACTATTTTCTTATTTTTAATGGAGATTATCTCTCTTTCTCTAGACCTTTTTTTAAATTTTGGATTCAAAAGGCAGACATTTCTTATTTGATTATGATGTTTCATTTTATACGTATAATTTAATTATTCTATTCAATTTCCCTATAATTTAATTATTCTTAAAGTATTTTTATACGAAGTTGCTTAAATTGATGCCGCATTAATGATAAAAATTAGATTATAGCATTGTTTATTACAAATTTTTTGATCATGTGGCTTATAATGACCTAATTATTGTTGTTATATTTTATGAGGCCATCCACTTGATTCTTTAATAGTTGTAAATGTTAGGTGACATGAGAATGAGTCTGTATTAAAGATGCAAATGCAAAGTTCATATACTCAAGTTGAAACTATTTTACTCGAAGTCTTTGCTAGAGATGCAAAAAAAATAAAAACAAGGTAAATAAACTTCAACCACTACCACTGGACTTTTCGAGTGCATGTAGGTTTCAAAAGTAAAATTAAAAAATTATGGTGGTTTTAAGTGGTGCAAAGGATCATTGTGGTGGTTTTGCTAGATGGTGTGGCTTATTCGAATATGCTTAGAGTGATTGTTATAGCTCAAGGTTTGCCATTGTGGTACTTTATAAGGATACTTGTCACGCCCCAAAATCCAATAATCGATAGCTAGACCAATTACTATCATTCGGGATGTGCAGGTCAGGGAATCAAACCGATTCGCCCCCACAAACAACCGAGCCATAAACAAGTTCAGGCTCAGTCATTGACTATAGCAATATCATTAGAGTAAAATGAAAATAAAGCGGAAGCAAAGATATATATATATATATACAACTGAAAATATAAATACAATGCCTCGATAACACACAACGTCAAAAGCTAAGAACATACAAGAAGATACTAAAACCGGAGCAGGAACAACAACTACAATACCAGAACCAACGGCTGAGACTCTCAACAAAACCTGTAACTAATCCGCCTCTAAAAGGGGGGAACAAAGCGAGAGTGAGCAAAACCATGACTCACTAATGCCCAACAGAGCTAAGCAACCTACTAATATAACAAGTACAGAGAAAGAGGAGAGGTGAATGAGATAAGGAGTATTATAAAGTACAGTAATATATATAAGTGCAGAAATAAAGGGAAAGGGGGGGGGGGGAGTATGCAGAAAAGAGATGTGAGGAATATGCTGCGATGATGTAATGATATGATATTATATGGTGTGAGATGATTCAAGAATTATCCTAATCATGAATGTTTATGATGTTATGAACCCAAGAACTAGACCCTATAAATCAATGTATTGGGCTAATCAACCACTAATGCATAATAACCTTAACGAGACCTCAATTGGATACAATGGTATGATTTCTTGTCCAAGCTCGGCCAGTCTAAAGAATATTATCACCTGATCGGAGTGTTTTGGGCTTTGCAACCCACGGAGCCACCGTCTAAACTTTATTTCACTTATTCCAAGGAATTTTAACCTCACAGAGGATGAATCCCGGTTCCTGAGGACTATTTCATACCATCCCACACTCCCGGATGGGTAATTGATATGATAGTATCTGTCGCCAAAGAATCACCCTACTATTTCAACCTGATGTAGGAATCTTGGTAACCTATTGAAGGTCAGACGACGTAGAGTTGGTTTATGTATCCGATCCAGTTAAGCTAAAAGAATAAAAGAAACCTACACTAAAACCAGATCCCAAGGATCAAAACACCACAGCCGCCCCCATAGCCTACACATAGGATAACCCTTGCCTGAGAGAAGGGCAACAATCCTAACCCAACAGCCACAACCTGGTCAACACACACAGGATAACCACCTGCCTCAGAGGATGGTAAACAATCCAAAATACGGATGCAAAAAGTAACTAATTGACCAGTTACAACATCCAACAATATCGATCTCTACAAGACTGGAACACAGCAGTCAAGGACAACCCGTGAGAATGCCACGCAAATGCACAACTTCCTAAAAGACAAAAAAGGAACACACCCTACATGCCTAGCCATAGGAAACCACAACCCCGAATCAACAACTACAACAGAGGGAACAATATAGTCTAAACCAATCACAAACACCTCAATGCCAAATGCATGCTCTAACTAACACAAGTTAAACTAGTATAGAAATTTAACAATGAAGGAAAACTCGCCTAATAAAGGATAACGATGAACCCGCCAATCTAAAATCACCAGAACAACAATCCGCCTCGACACCACAGGCAACAACCTACCAACATAAACAACCCAACACCTGCAAGAAATCACAACTCCAAACCTCAACAAAACCCCCAATCACAAACCCTAAAATCACAAGGGTTACAATCAAAGCCAAAACGAAACAACAATGAGGAAGAGGGGAAGGAATTACTCACTGAAGGAGTCACAAGATCAATCCCAACAATCGATCACAAACAAGGAGCGAGGGGGAGCAAGATATTCCAATTGGAGAGTGAGTGTTGAGTGAGAGATAGAATGGGAAAGGAAGGGTAATAAAACCCTAAAGATTCAACACTCCACTCGAGGCAATCCCACGGCCAAGAATCGCGAAGAAAGACCCAACCTGGTTGTTCAAACACGCCCCTGCTCGAATGGAATATGTTTCTATTCGAACAAAACAAGACAGGAAGAAGTGTATTCAAACAGAAAAGATGTTGTTCGAATAAAATGTAACATAAAGGAATCTATTCGAACAGAAAAGATGTTGTTCGAATAGAGCTAGAACTGGTGGAAATCTACATAACAAACATTTATTCAAACCGAAGATATTTTCATTCAAACAGAAAGAAACAGGGAGGAATGTATTCGAAGAAAGCAAGGTTTGCTCGAATAGAATGGTGCATAATGAAATGTATTCGATCAGAAGAAAGGTCTGTTCGAATAGAATGTGACAGAAAGAATCCAGAACACCAAAAAGATTCCTCCAACGGAAAACTGATAGAAACTTAGGAAAAAACCACGGATCCTCCCCGGATCACACACAACAACAACAACAACAATGCCAACCCAATCACGAGCACCCAAACACACTCACATCCTCCACCAAAGCCACTGAAACTGCCAAAACACAGAAAGGAAGAACGGAATAAAACCCTGATATGAGAATAAGATGCAGATGCAGATGCAGAAAGTGAAAATGCATGATGTATAATGATATGAGTGGATGCATGATGAATAAAAAAAAAAAAAAAAAATTGGGACACTACAATACTTAAAGGCATGGTCATTGATCAAGGAATCTATATCTTGGTTCTTATGTGATGGTCCTCTCCAAAATTTAATTAAGGGATGTTAAAGAACAGATAGTCTTTGTTACTAATACAATTTTTTGCTTACTACTGTGAACTTAAACATCCGTGTGTAGCACGGGCTCATAACCTAGAATATATATATATATGAAGAGTGCAAAACTACTTCACATGACAAAAAAATGAGGAAAAATAATAAAATAGAACCGTGGGAGTGGAGAGATACGTTTTCATTTTGCCTAAAATGTCCATTGTTTGTAATGACCCGGATTTATTTATTTATTATTTATCATTAATTATTGTTATTATTTAGATATTACTTTACGTTAAGCTTTCGCTTATTGTTTTCTATCGGCAGGTTCTGTGTTATTCATTTTCTGTGGTTTATGTGGTTTCGGTGGTTGTTTGATCTGAGGAGGTTCTATTTTGATTTGAGGAGCTCGTTGTTAGTTCCTGTCAGGCTTATGTTTGTTGTTTCGGGTGGTTCCGGTCTTCTGAGGGTCTTGGTGTTGTGTGTGGTTCAGGAGGACCCCAGAGTGACATTTTTGGAGTTTTTCCAGTTTCCGTTCGAACGAGTTTCATATTCGTTCGAACGAACCATTTTTGTCTTCTCAATGTTTTGGCCATTAGACAGATTGTCGTTCGAACGAGATTTATTGCCGTTCGAATGAGTCGACTTATCCACTGGAATTTGGCCCAAGACCTCTTGGTCGTTCGAATGACTTTCGTATCCGTTTGAACGACTTGTTGTAGTATTTATATATCATTCTCCATTCTATCTCCTCACATTTCTCTTTCACTCTCTCTCTCTCTCCCTCTTTAAACCGAATCCTCTCCTCTTCAAAGCGAATCCTCTCCTCGCCTTGCTCGCCAAATTCGACACTCCCCGTGATCTTTGCCGTTTTTCTCAGTGAGTAATTCCTCTATCCCTCTCTCTCTCTTGTATCATTGGTTTGATTTCAGTTTTGGTGAGAACCCTTGTGATGTTGGGCTAATTTTAGGGTTTGCGACTGTGGGGGTTTGTTTGGATTCGTATTGTTGGTGATTTGGGGTTTGTGGCATTTGTAATTATCGCAGGTATTAGGTTTGATTGTTGGCTGTGATTGTTAGAGGATTTGGGTGTTTGGTGGTGGTGATTGTTTGGGTTTGCATCAGCGTTTGTTTGGTGGAATATGGGTGATCGGAGTAGCGCAACGAGCGTGGTGGATCGTGGGTTTCGTTGCAGTTTTGTTGTTGAATTCAGGTGTGGTGCTTATTTGATTTCGAATTTGGGTGAGAATCGTTTGTTGGAATTGTGTTTGGGTTCTGGACCTTGTTAGTGGTTGATGTTGTGGTGTTCGTGTTCTTTTTGTAGTTCATTCAGAGTTCCGGAAGTTGATTCGCGGAGTACATTATCGTTGGGGTGTTGTTTGGATATTTTCACCGGGTTTGTCATTTCGAGCTTTATTTCAGGGGAGTTTTATATTCCTTAATTGCTAGATCATTATACTAATTCGTGAGTTATTGTAACGCCTAGATTATTATGTTTATACTGTAATTGGGTTAGTATATGATTATTTGCTTAGGACATCTATACGTTTTATTCGCTTAGTACGCTATGTGCACGAGTATTTAAGGATTGGTTAAGTTAGTGCAACATTTGGGTATATTGTAAGTTTAGCTAATAGATTGAACCTTGTAGGTTATAGATAGTTATTCTCAGTTATAGGGGTAACGACGATTCTGCATCGCTATACTGTATATATGGAATTGTTGGTTGGCTATTAGGGTGCCTAGCCTATTTTTTGGCACTAGTAATTAGGTTCGGCTATTAGTAGGAATATACAGACGACACATGGTTTAGCCCCTATTCTTATTAGTATGTAGTTTAGATATTATAGTTATCCCTTTTAGATATAGCTTCCTCGAATTGTTAGTATGTGATTCTTGGTTCCTTGATAGTCTCTTGGGCAGTGTAGCTTTCGTTAGACATGGTCTTTGGTTCGGGGATCGTCCTCTTACCTGTTCTTATCTTGATTAGTTTTAGGATTATCTCAGGTGTGCTCTGTGTTCTCGTGGCCTGGCCCATGAGAGATGTTGTTGATTTTGAGGTTGTCTGGAATGTTAGATTCCATATTAGAGTACGGTATCTCCTGGACTGTTTAGCAGTTGGTGGTGGATAGACAGCTTGTCCTAAATAGTTGGTTGTGGTATTGAGTATCTGATAGTTTGCCTTAGGATTGTTTGCCTTATCGTGTGGTGATACTTATTGTCCTCATGATTCTTAGAGCTAGTAGAGCTTACTCGTTAAGCCTTCCTTTCCTTGGTATGAGGCTTATAGGGTTGTATTCCCTTCCGTCATCTGGGAAGCAGCGAGGCAACATGGCATTCATGAGTCTTCGACCTTGACGCCAGGTGGTTTTGTGAAGTTGTACTGTCACCCGTGATGTTGGAACCGGTCTCCTGTTACATTAGTTCGTGGAGACTGTCACCATTGATGTATTCGTGGAGACAGTCGCCATTGATGTTGTCGCCTAGTGGGTTCCTGTACATCCGACCTGGAGACTTATATACATGGTTGTTAGGGGATTGTGATGCAGCCTTGTTCTTGGGGATTGTAGACTACTTGTCGGACACTTGTAGGTTATCCCGTGTGTACTAGTCTGTGTTGACAGCTAGGGTCCACTAGCGTCTGATGTTGATCATGTTGCTTTAGGGGATCTCTAGAGACTGATGTTGATTAGATGTGGTGACGGTTAAGTTACTGTTTCATCTATGTGTAGATGGTATAACTGAGTCACGACTAGCATTTGTGTTTAGGATTGTTTACCACGCTCTGAGGCAGGTGGTTATCCTGTGTGTACTGCCGGGTTGACGGTAGTTGTGTTTCAGTATTTAGGATCCTGCTCAGCATCTGTAGATAAAATATTCTCCTTATCTTATTGAGATCGGATACATAAATGACCGTGGCACCGTTTATCATTGTTGAGGTTGGAATAACCTGGATTGTAAATAGTAAGGACGTTGGCTCCTTGGGGTTGAAATACCCTGTATGCACCCTGATTAGGTGGTGATGTAGTACCCTGTTAGCTGTGGTCGGGCTCAGATAGATCATACCTTTGTATCCAATAATAATCTCTTTAAGGTAATTTCCTTCTCCGGTAGTTGTCAACCCATTTAATTTTAGGGTCTAGTTATCGGGTTGACATCTCCAAATCATTCTGCATCTATATCGCATCATATCATAACACACATATTATTGCATCTCAACATATTTTCTACTCATAGGTTCTTCTGTTAGAAATCCTTAACCTATCTGTATTAGCATCATTTTAGAATCTTTAGTATTTGGGATAATTGTGGGATTATCCTTTTTTTTATCATATCATATCATATTGTTAGCATTTGGGATAATTATGGGATTATCCTAGTTCATCATATCATTCTTCATATTCATTGCATCCTTTCCTTATCTCTATTTTTTTGTTTTATTAATGATTTACTGTAACCTTAGCTTGTCTCTTCCCTCTGCATCTATTCCTCCTTCTTCTGCATCTGATTTTAATAGGTTATTTAGTCTTGTTGGGTGTTGTGGAGTTTTGCGCTGGTGTATCTGGTTGCGGGCTATCTCGTTAAGCTTGTTTTAGCTTTGGTGTTGTGCCTGGTTGTGGTTTGGGCAACCCTGTTAGATTTTAATGGGCCGAGAGTTGTTTACCCTCGTAGGTTTTGCATTTCTGAGGCAGGTTAGTTGCGTGTGGTGCTGGGGGTCACAGTAGTGATTGGGGCGTAGTTGTAGTCCGTGTGATTAGAGTGTAGTCTATAGTCTTAGCACTCCTTCGCACTGTGCTTATATATATACATATGGCTTAGTTTATTTAAATATATTAGACTAGTTATCTATTAGATATTTATTATGCATCATTGGTATATCTATTACTTATCATTAGCAATTATTATATCTTATTATTATTATATTCATCTCATTAGTTGGTATAATTGTTTAGCTTATTTGGGGAGTTAGTGAGCCGTGGTTTGCTCACTCTCGCATAACAACATTCCAGGTTTAGAGCTGTTACAGTGGTGATCTTTGGAGAGCTGGAGCTGAAGGCTTGTTACTCTGTTATTATTTTGGGTCCTTAGTTTGTGGTTCTAACCGGCTGAGGTTTGTAGAATCTTTTGTTTAGATATTGTTTCTTAGTCTTCCGTTGTTTCTATTTTCCTTATTACTCTGTTGTATTGCTAAGTGAATGACTAAGCCTGGATTTGTCTATGGCTCGGTTGTTTGTGGGGCGAATCGATTAGATTCCCCGACCTTCACTTCCTCGAATCTCAGTAATTGGTCTAGCTACCGATTATTGGATTTTGGGGCGTGACATTGTTTCTCCAACTTATTTTTGTGTATAACTAACACAACTGAAAATAAAGTAAAAACTAAAGAGTATTGTATAGATCACAAAAGGCTTCAGATGGACTACCATGAAATCGTTTTGTAACCACAAAGATCATTTTTGTGTAGTTATTTGTAAGGGACCTCCCTATCGGTTGGTCTGATTACAAGACTAATCTTTATAAAATCAAATACAATTAAACAATAAATAAGCATCATACTTAAGGGGAAGAAATGATTGTGGTACTTACAATAGCAAACTCTAGTATTAAAATGTGATAAGTCTTTAGATTGTGAATTTTCTTCAAAGTAATTGTTTTTTTACCTCTTTGTTGGCCACTTAGAAAACATAGTTTTGATTTTTATTATTGTTAGAAAGGGAAATAACTATGACTACGAGTAAGGATGACTATTTGATTTCTAGAATATTTATAATGTTTTATTAAGCATTAAACTAAACAAAACATTTTTCTTATCTTTAGTCATTTACTCTTTAAAAATACGATTGATCAGAGAAATGCTATTTTGGAACTTCTATGTTCATTCATGATATATATAACATATACTGCAAAACACTTGTAAAATTAAGAATTTAACATCGATCAGACATGCCTAGTTGGTGTGCCGGTGACATGCTGTCATGCATCCTAGCTTAAACCCCATGATGGTTTACCATTTGTTCTATGTGTAATCCGAAGACCGTCTCCAGCAAAGCCTATAATCTGTGGCAAGTGGGGATCTTGAGCATATGAAGGACAGGGCTCACCCAGCAAAAGTTAACATAATCTTAGTTTAGTCTCTAGTGTAAAAAATGGAAGGCGTCTGAGGTAAATTGCTTGATTATGGGATCGAGTAATGTCCAAAGTGATGTTTTGTGTGATGACTGAGAAACCTCGAGGATGGGTTCGGATGATTTGTCATGAAAATAGACAATTACTAAAAATCAATTATAATTCGAGGTAGAGGTAAAGGAATTGCTCGAATTCCATGGATCCCAAGTAATTAAATGTACTTATTTTAAAAGTAAAACCGTACCAGACCACCCACATGAGGATGCTCAGGGAAGTGCATTTCATGGGCCCACAGATGGGTGAGTCATACCATTGCATGCAAGGATGTTTTGTTGATAGCAAGAGTGATATCATATCTCCAAAATCCTCAAACGGGGAATAACACGGAGGGCAGCATTTTTTTTGGATCTTGTCTTCAAGACTGCAATCACTTTAAGACTATCTTTTTTTTTTTAGTAAACTTCGTGGCTCCATGAGCTAACAACTCTCGGAAAACTATGTAGTAATTTGTATAATTATGAGAGCATTTCTTAAAGTAACTCGCTCACTTAGTTGAAAAAAAATAAAAAATACAACTCAATGAGATTTAATTTCATCCAACAGTACCTCACTTGTTACTGATGGTTTGTAATACTTTGTATAATTATAATACTCTATTTGTTTTTTATTTGTTTTCGGAATGTTAAACTTTGTGGCTCATGAGCTGACAACTTTGGGAAAGCTATGTAGTACTTTGTATAATTATGATATCCCATCTGACTAGGTGGTTAACCCTGTCAAGGGGCTTGTTCTCAAATTCAAGTTTGTTAAAAGAGTAAAAAAAAGTAAAGCCGTAAGAGAAAATGCCAAAAAAAAAATATGCAAGGAATAACACAAGATTAAAAAAAACTACATAAAAGAGGTTACTAGTTTAGAATTTTTGTGTGAATCAGAGAGAAATATCGAAAAATATGGAAAATAAAAAACGCAACAATTACATCAATATCAAAAAATATGAGCAAATTTGCTCTTGCCTCTCATTATGATAGACGAATTCGCAATTGCCCGCCCCAGCATTGACACTTATTGGCCTATGACCCCCATTTTTGGGTTGACTGGCCTTTCACTAGTCAGATTTTGGTGAACTTCCTAAAACATCCTCGCGTGCCAAACACGTGAATCACTGACCCCATGTTAGCGGCTGTAGAAGATTAAAAAAAAAGGGGGTAATCTTCTTGAAGTATGTAAATCTGCAAATCCGCAACCTTCAATTGTATGGGTTTCTTCGAGTTTTGTTTATGATATGAATTCGAAAGTCCCATTTTCGGAAAGAGACCGTACCGACCAGCCTACGAGTCTTTATGCAGCTACGAAGAAAGCTGAGGAAGAAATTGCCCATACTTATAACCACTCATGGACTTTCGATAACTGGGTTGCGTTTTTTGTTCCAGGAGGATCTAGGAGAAACTGGAGTTTTTACCAAAGTTGTTCGAACGAGATTGAGAGTCGTTCGAACGATTTGAACCCTTGGGTCAAAGTTCCAGGGGAGGTATTCGGTCGTTCGAACGACCTATGGGTTCGTTCGAACGACTATCGTAATTCCAGTTCTAGTTTAAGAGTTTTAAATACCTTTTAGAGTTGGATTAGAGTTGGATTGTAACTAGGACTTGTAACCTCTATAAAAAGGACAAGCTTAGGCTAGAGTTAATTATCTAGACGTAAATCATTGTTTAGAGTTTCCTTTAGATCTGAGAGATTTGTAACTAGGGTTTGTAACCTTCTATGAATGACAAAACTAGGCAAGGTTAGATCTAGGTTAAACTCAATTTTTTAAGCAATTGGAGCTTATTTTTTCCATTGAATTTGTGTTCTTCAGACTTTTCAGCTAACACAGGCTCTAATACCACTTAATCCACAATACGATTGAGAAGCCTGTGTTTTTGGAAGTTCACAAAAATCTGACCAATCAAAGACAGTCAACCCAAAAATGGGGGTCATAGGCCAATAAGGGGGGGGGGGGGGGGGGGGGGGGGATTGGGAATTCGTCTATCATAATAGGGGGCAAAAACAAATTTGCTCAAAAAATATTCTATCACTAATATTTTCAACAAACAACAGTGTTGTTGTGCTAGGCAAAAACAACATAAGAGGATGTCACATAACTCGTCTTCGCCCTATCAACGAAAACACATAACAATCTTCCTCCCTCTCTCCTCCCATTTTTTTTTTCTTCCAAAATGAGTTACTTATTTCTTTTCCCTAATGGCCAATCTCCTTTCCTCTCAAATGAAAAATTACAACCAAAAATCTCTATGCTTTATAAACATTCGATTTTGATAGATCATGGCATATGATCCCACTCCCATTTCCATTCTTTATCCATCAATGTTTATTTTTCAAGCAATTACAAAATTCGCCACGGTTCTAAATTAATTTATAACGTTGATCTACGAAAAAAAATAAAAAATAAAATATCGTGACTCAACCCATACCGCAAGTCTGCAATGCAGTGTGGTATGCGTATGCATTGATTCATTCATTTGAATATGACATATTTCGGTATTTCTAGCCGAAAACCGCGTCTTCAATCCCAAAACCGCGTCTTCCTTCTTTTATAAACCCAAGCACCATCACAAATATGAAAATCTCAAAACCACAACAATGAGTTCCAATAGTCCCACTTTCTCCCTCCAAAACCCCGACGAAATCTCCCGCGTGTTCTCCCAATACGACACAAACAACGACGGAAAGATCTCCTCATCCGAGCTCTCATCCGTCCTCATCGCCCTCGGCTCCTCGGGATCCCCCTCGGAAGTCAAGAGAATGATGGACGAGATCGACACGGATGGCGATGGTTTCATAGATCTCAAGGAGTTTAGTGAGTTTAATCGAAACGTGACGAAGGGAGATGATGACAAGGATTTGAGAGAGGCGTTTGAGATGATTGATAAGAACAAGAATGGGTTGATTTCAGCTACAGAGTTGCGTGCTGTTATGAAAAATTTAGGGCACAAGTGCTCTATGCGTGATTGTGTGAAGATGATTGAGAGTGTTGATGGGGATGGTGATGGAAATGTGAGTTTTAATGAGTTTAGGAAGATGATGAGTAATGGGAAAGGGTTTGGATGTTAGGATTTTTGATGATGAACTAACGAAAATATGGTGATTTATTACTATGTGTTGTTTGATAATGGTGGTGTTGTTTAGATGGGATTAATTGAAATCTACCTATGTTTTACTTGTCTATATTTTCTTTTCTGCAATATTCAATCAACAATGCCGCATTGTTGGGGTCAACTTTAAGCTAGGAAACGATAAATAATTGTTTTAACGGATCAACTACTTTATTGCACCCACATCACACTTAGATAAATAAGTGTTATTGCACTCTTTTTCAAATCAAATCGATACTCCAACTTGAACAATAATTCTTAATCGATAATGGCTCTACTACTATCACCTATTCTGACTTCTTTGCAAACCTTCTGCCAAGACTAGCTTGATATAGGACAATTTTGCCTTTTGAATTTCTTCCTAGGTTAGTATTTTTTTTCAATTTGACCATCAAACTGATAATATTTCTGAAACCTATAAAACATACCCTCTTTATATGTAGGTTTTGATTCTGCATTTGCCTGAAAGCAACAATGTGGTAGGGTGCACTCAGCGGATAGTCATGAGATTGGAGACGTTTGGGAGTTTTCTTCGTTGGCCTTCATACTTGACATGATCATATAAGATAGGAGATCATGAGAGACTTCTATGTTGCTTTGCATCATAAGTTTAACAAAATTTGATAACAAACTGTCAAAATAGTAATGTCATACTTGCACATTTTCATTGACAGTTTAGAATAACTGCATCTGTTTTGGCTCTATCACACCAGGCGTACCGTTTTAACTGTACTATAATTTACATAATTGTTATCTATTAACTATTAAATATGATATTCTATTTAACGGTAGAAATTGAATCAATTTCAACTGTTGACTTGAACTCCATCATTGATATGGTCATAACTAGTGGAATTGGTTGAAGCTTTGTGAAGATGATCTTCTTATTACATAGAACATTCACATCGGTCGGATTCCAATTCCATTACCTTTAACCCCATTAACCGACTTTAACCCCATTAACCGAGTGGAGTGTACACATTAGTGTTTACATGGGAGTGTTCATTGAGACTCTCCCATTAAGTAAATTAGTAGCAATAGTCCGTGCTTAGCATGAGCAAAATCTTAATTAAAGCATCTTGAGGATTCATTGTGCACAATCCAAGTACATTGGGATTGATAACCTCACCAATAAGCTCAAATAAACTCAAATTATTCGTGCTTAAGAAGTTGCTAACTCTTTTGACTATCATCTCGCTAATCTGAAATTCAATATTAATAGGAGGTTAGGCAAAACTCACCCACTTGTGGGTGACGCAAGTAGAACTCTATGACATATCAAAGGAGATTACTTTGGCATACTCATGGGCCTCTACCAATATATAGAAACTTAAACCAACAAACAAAATACGAAGTCTGCACATAATGCCAATATAAAACTCAAATAAAGTAGGAATTTTGAAAACGAATTGATAATGCCTGTAGCCTCAAAAGATTTTAAGAAATAGACTATTTCATTTATTCTATGAATGGTATGAGTTATAATATTATATAAGAAATGCATTTTAGCAATGCATTCTTAGAGTATCAAATGCACTGTAAATGAAACTTGAATGTAAAATGCATTTTAAACGGAGTGATCGCCAAATAAAATAAGAAACTTAGATAATTTACATTAAGGGAATCTAAACATTAAAATAAAATCTTATAGTTAGCTATACTATTAACGTGAAGAATATGGAGTCTTCACAACCTTGAAAAGAGGAGCTTTACTTATCAGATAAATAGATCAGTACCTTCTCTTATATAAACTCTCTTGTACTCATCCACTAGATAAGCTCTCTTGTGATCTAGATAGGGATTATAGAGTTGATGTATATCGCATAAACCTCTATAAATAATAGCTCAATGAGCCTCACCAAAGCACGGTGAGTTTTATCTTTGCATGTTCTTATATGGTGTCAGAGCCATAAAGACTCACGTCATCTTTCTTCTTCTTCTTCTTCTTCTTCTTTTCTCTACCTTCCAATTTTCTTCTCATCATGACTGGTTCTAGTGAATCAGATACTAATATCTCCACCACAGCTTCCCCAACCATGGCTTCAATCACCACTACTAATATCACGAAAATCAACCATTTGATATCTATCAAACTAGATAACAACAATTATCTTCTTTGGAAGATCCAGTTTGTCCCTCTTCTTAAGGGATATGATCTTGAAGGTTACGTCAATGGCACGCTTCCATGTTCGGCTAAGTTTCTCCCCTCTACTTCAGTCGATCAAAATACTCTGAATCCGGAGTACGTTGCTTGGAATAAGCAAGATAATATTTTACTAGGATGGATCTTATCTTCTCTCGATGCAACAGTTTTAGTTCATGTTGTGAGTGCTGCAACATCTTCTCAGGCGGTATGGCACGCTTTAGAGCGCAAATTTGCATCCAAATCATGTGCCCACATCAACACTCTACGACGCAAATTGCAGACTTTGCGTAAAGGTACAACAAAAATGTCTGATTATCTTCAACTTGCTAAAGCATTAACAAATAATCTAGCAGCATCAGACCAAATAGTCCCTGAACCAAATCTTCAACAACTTATTCTTGGTGGTCTTCCTAGTCCCGAATATGATGTCGTTTACACCACTCTTACAACGACAATAGATGACACTCATATGGAGGACTTCCAGGCTCATCTAATGTCTTTTGAACATCATCTAGATCGACAAAGTACTATTGTCGACACCACTCCAATTTCTGCCAATGTTGCCACTTCTTCCCGCGGCCGCCAATCTCACAACCACGCGAGTTCATCTCAGCATCAACTATCTTTCAATAGAAATCAACATTCATATCGAGGCCGTGGGCGAAATAATCGCGTCCGCGGTGGACGATCTGGTAATTCTTATTACTCTCATTTTGGTAATCACCCACAGACATCTACATATGGAGGAGCGTTTCAAGTATGCGGTTTGTATAATCATACTACTGCCCAATGTTGGCATCGAAATGATGCATCAAATCAAGGTAATTTTGTGTCTAACAATGCTGCATTTATGGCTACCCCGGGGATTCCTACAAATCAAAATTGGTATCCCGACTCCGGTGCGACAAATCATATTATGGCGGATTTGAACAACTTGAGTTTTCAATCAGAGTATCGCGGCCCTGACTCCATCAAAGTAGGTAATGGTCAGAACCTTTCTATTACTCATAAATGTACTTCTTTTCTTCGCACACCTTCCAAAACTTTTACTTTTAGTAATATTTATCGTGTTCCCTCTATCACACAAAATCTTTTATCTGTCTCTCGATTCACAATAGATAATGATGTTTATTTTAAATTTTATCCCACTTATTTTCTTGTGAAGGATCGCTTGACGGGGAAAGAGGTGTTGCACGGACCGAGTAAAGGGGGACTTTATTCTTTGAAACAATCTCTTAGCCCAAATTCTAGTCACTCTCCTGCTTTCTTAGGTGTCAAGACATCAACAGACACATGGCATAAGCGCCTGGGTCATGCGATGATGCGTACCGTCAATCAAGTCGTTTCTAGACATGTGTTACCTATATCTCCAGTAATAAAACTATGTTTTGTCCGTCATGTCAAATGGGGAAAAGTCACTGTCTCCCGTTTGTACCAAGTAGTAGTGTCTATAATAAACCGCTGGAACTTGTTTTTTTATGATATTTGGGGGCCTTCACCAATTTTTTCAAATAATGGTCATCGTTATTATATTCATTTTATTGATGCTTTTAGTCGATATACGTGGATATTTCCCATGAGTCGTAAATCAGACGCTCTGCGTATGTTTGTTTCTTTTAAGGCAAATGTGGAAAATCTTTTTAATGATAAAATCAAGAACCTTCAAACTGATGGAGGACTTGAATATAAAGCATTTTTGCCTCTCCTGAACACTCACGGTATCACGCATCGTATATCATGTCCTTATACTCATGAGCAAAATGGCCCTGCGGAAAGGAAGCATAGACATATTGTTGAAACAGGCCTCACACTTATGTCTAATGCTTCTATTCCAATGATATATTGGGATGATGCTTTTACAACGGCTGTCTTTTTAATAAACTTGTTGCCATCTCCTGTACTCAAACAAAAATCCCCATTTGAAATCCTTTTTCAAAAAGTTCCAGATTACACATTTCTTAAGGTATTTGGTTGTGAATGTTTTCCACATTTAAGACCATTCAATGCAAACAAACTAATGTATCATTCTCTTCCATGTGTGTTTTTGAGCTATAGTGAGTCCCATAAAGGCTATCATTGCTTACATGTCCGACTCGCGCATCTACATCTCCTGCAATGTGATTTTCAAAGAAAGTAAGTTTTCTTTCTCTCACAACTCGCTCCCCTCTACAAAAATATCCACCAGCGAACCAGGAATCCTTAGACCGCCTCCGGTCACATCTACTAATCCGTTGAATGCATTATCGAGTGGTCATACATATACCAACACCACATCACCATCATCAGCTATAATACCAACATCTCCACAAATGCATAGTGCCTAAGCACTATCACCAATTATCCAACTCCCTTCATCGACTCCCATATCACCAGTACCACAAGCATCTTCTCCCGATGACCCCATTTTTATCCCTCAAGCACCTCCATCTACCATTACTTTACCTCTCCCTAGTTCTATGGACCCAGTAGATCACCATATGGTTACCCGAGGAAAGGTGGGAATTTTTAAACCAAAAGCTTTTACCGCTACTAAACATCCGATGTCTGAAATTCATAGTGACATCGAACCGACATGTTTTGCACAAGCTAATAAAAATGATCGATGTCGACTAGCGATGACCGAAGAAATAAATGCGTTACATAACACGGGAATATGGACACTTGTCCCGTCTTCACCGCGTCAAAACATTGTTGGTTGTAAGTAGGTTTTTGGGATAAAGAGAAAGGTAGACGGATCTCTTGATCGTTATCGCGCAAGACTTGTGGTAAAGGGCTTCCATCAACAACACGGTTTAGATTATGATGAAACTTTTAGCCCAGTAGTAAAACCAAGTACAATCCGGTTGGTACTCGCTATTGCCGTATCCAAAAATTGGTCGGTAAATCAATTGGATGTGCAAAATGCCTTTTTGCATGGATATCTGGACGAAGAAGTTTACATGTCCCAACCTCCTGGATTTCTAGATCCCGATCGTCCACATCATGTATGTCGACTTCGTTGTTCAATTTATGGTCTTAAGCAATCCCCGCGAGTATGGTATGCTCGGTTGAGCATTTATTTATGTCATATTGGATTCACAATCTCGGAGTCTGACTCGTCGTTATTTATTATGAGATATTTGCAGGATGTAGTGTATTTACTTGCCTATGTTGATGATATTATCATCACAGGTTCGAGTCAATCAATTATTCGTTCTACCATTTCAAAGCTACTTTCAGAATTTCCCATAAAAGATTTGGGTCTACTAAACTATTTTTTGGGCATCGAAGTGTTTCAAAACTCTAGAAGTATATTCCTTTGCCAGCGGAAATATATTTTGGACTTACTGGCTAAATGCAAAATGGATGGAACAAAACCCTCATCTAGTCCCATGGCTGCTCATACTACTCTCTCCAAATATAATGGTAAACCATTTCTAGAACCGACTTTATATCGAAGCACCGTTGGTGCATTGCAATACTTGTCCTTCACACGACCAGATATCGCATATCCAGTCAACAAAGTTTGTCAGTTTATGCAGTCCCCTACAGATGATCATAGGGCCGCTGTAAAGAGAATTTTACGCTATCTCAAGGACACAATCGGGTATGGTTTATGAATTCGTCCCGTATCTTCGACAATTTTACATGCCTTTTCTGATGCAGATTATGCGGGGGTGTCCAGATGATAGACGATCTACATCAGGTTTATGCACATTTTTTGGACCTAACATCATCACATGGAGTTCCAAGAAGCAAGATACGGTATCTCGGTCTAGTACAGAATCAGAATATCGTGCTTTAGCGTTAGCCACATCCGAGGTTATTTGGCTCAAATCTCTTCTAAAAGAACTTGGTGTTAATCTTTTGTCGCCCCCAGTGTTATGGTGTGATAATTTGGGGGCTACTTATCTTTCCGCCAATCCGGTTTTTCATGCTCGTGCAAAACATATAGAAGACGACTTTCACTTTGTAAGGGAAAAGGTTGCCCGTCGGGATCTTCTAGTTCACTTCATTTCTTCTAAAGATCAAATTGCCGATGTTCTTACTAAAAGCTTAAGTACACCTCGTTAAATAATAGCTCAATGAGCCTCACCAAAGCACGGTGAGTTTTATCTTTGCATGTTCTTATATATACTCAAGCATCTACTGATAAGCGAGCATGTGTATATGAGTATTAAGTATATGAGCCTTGCAATAACTATCAACTCAAATCTACCTATAATAGATAGGTCAACCAAGTCTCTATACGCCAAACCTATTGCAACATAATTCATAAACCAACATCAATATTTGGTACTAACGCAAAAGGTGGTGGAAAGCAGTGTCCAAGCCTTGGTAGAAAATCTATACACACCATGAGAATTCAAGAATAGTATCATAATCTAATATGCCTATGGGATATCTAATCATAAATTGACGTCGATAAAGTTTCCAAAGTAAGAAGCATAAAATCAAAAAGTTAACATCTAATTGTACGAGATTATATTATGAAACTATTGAATCTTAGTGGACTCGAACCACCACCTCTTGAAAGTATTCAATACATTCTCAGTGCTCTTCCATTTAAGCTAAATATCCAATAAGAAAAGACATAAGTATTACAAACTGAACTTTGATTCACGCATAAACTCTTTGTAAATGCAATATTGGGCAAGAAATATGTCAGGTATACTCTAAAGCTATAAAGGATATAAGTGCAAGTATTCAGTAACATTCTCCTTGTTAAATGAATTTATTCTACAACTTAGGCCTTAAAAATAAAATAGTTAATTCTACTTTTGTAATTATTTTAGGCAACGTGTTGATAAATAAAGGTAGCTTCACCAAATATGTGATTAGCTTGTGCATATGGTTTGGACTCAAAAGAGAAGAATAGCAAGTTGAAAACATTGATTGCCTATTCAGTTCTTACAAATTATGCCGTCCAAAATTTTGAAAAACCTTTGACCCCACAAGAAACTACAATGACACTTTCTTCAATAGTACATTTTTTCGCAATGTGATTGATTAATTTTCAGACTACTTTAAGAATGCAGAGCATCTAAGAAAACATCATTTTAGAACATATGTTAATAACAACAAAATGGTAAAAAAGAGAGTTATGAACCATATCCTTTAGGAGCTTGAACACTAAGAAAATGGTAAATATAACTGAATGATAAAATTAAAAA
Source organism: Kingdonia uniflora (assembly GCA_014058105.1). Lineage (NCBI taxonomy): Eukaryota > Viridiplantae > Streptophyta > Magnoliopsida > Ranunculales > Circaeasteraceae > Kingdonia > Kingdonia uniflora. The sequence goes on from JACGCM010002535.1 coordinate 664,162, forward strand.
TTATCGGAGATATAGATATAGAAAGATTAAAGAGGGAGGACAATTAATAGATTCCAAGGACATATTTTGTGGGAAGAGATATGAGATAGATGGAAATTAAAAAAAGAGGACTAGCATATTAACATATCTTTAACATCAATTTGCATGCTTGGACGGGGGCAAGTGCTTGCAAGAAGATGTATGGGTCATTAAAGAATGACTACATTAGCTTGCATAGCATCCCGGGTTGAACTCCAGGTCCCTATTTCATCAAGCTACAATGACCCTACAAAAACCTACTATAAATCCAAATAATTCTACAGCTATTTGATGAATTCATGGCTGATTTTTGAACTTATATCGTCAAATGAACATTTATTACTGGTTCTTATTCTAAATCTTACTTTTAGTATTTTAATTATAATTTACGATATTGTGTTTTAAAAGCTTTAGATTTCCTACTACCTCTTATTCCCACCTCTTACTTATATTTCTCACTACCTCTTTCCGAGATTTATCCCTCCCATACCATAAGATCTCAGCACCAAGCGTTTATATTTATTTTTCAAAAGCGTTATCTTCATCGTTTGAAACATCAACCACATCGCTCTACATTAGATGAACTTGCATATTCAGTTAAAACTTCATTATTAGCATAATGCATATTTTTATCATTAATATAAGAGCAAAATTAATGTTTTCGGTGTGAAGAAAGATAGACACATCTTGATGCTCAGTTAGATTAAACCAACATAGGAGGAATATTAAATTTAAGCAATTGATTGCTGATCCAGTCCATGTGCTAACACCTACAAAAACCCTTGAGAGACTAAGCCTGTTTTCGGATTGGATCGGATCGGAAATGATTCTAGTCGGAATTTTTCTGATTTTTTTCGGAACTGGAAAATCTGTTCCAATTCCGATCCGAAATTTTTCGGAAAAATTTGGAAATCGAATTTTCGGAAATCGGAACTGTAAAATAGTGTTCCAAAATCGGATTGAAAATCGAAAAAAATTAGAAATTCAGACAAAAGTTGCACCCCTATGAGAGACTGCTCCACATTCTTTAACAACCTTTGGCCCTGCAAGAAACTACAATGACTCTAGTTCAATAACGCATTTTTAACATATGGAAAAAATGTTTAGCCTCTACAATGTCCATGGTGATAAAGATTTTTTGCCTTCTTTCAAGATCTTGTAATCAATCATAAATGCATGGGTAAATGCCAGAGTAATAATATACATTAATATGAAATAGACACCTGCAAAACTTATATACAATAACATGGCCTAAAACTGAATTTAATTTCTTGTTCTTCTGTGCTCAATTTATCTAGTCTCAAGCTCTTAATTGCAACATCTTTTTCTTCTACTATTATTTATAGCATTAACCTACATCTTTATTAATATTTATATAGATTTAAAAATAATCATGGAGAGAGAGAGAGTCAAACCAACCATAAATTTTTGATAAAAAATACAACATATTAAAGCATTAAAGAGAAAATAAAAAAGACTAACCCGTGAAATTAAAAGAGAATTGAGGAGTATTTTGACAGTGAGAAAACAATCTGCTTGCCTTTCTTCCTTCTGTAAGTTGAGTTTGCAGATTTCATCATTTATCATGAGGACACAAGGTTTATAGTAGATTGAAGAGATACATCGTTTGGTTTGCAAAGGATATACATATAATATTTTAGCGATAAAATACTTTGATGAAATGCAGTGGTGCCTAAACTATGTTTATGTACCCTTGGGCGGATAACTCAAATTGCAGTTGTGGCAGCAGGACAGGGATCTTTCTCAAAAAAAGTACACCTTTATCTAGTAGTATATATACGAAAACAAGCCATAATACTATCAGTGAACTATACGAATATGCAACCAAAGTTCCAAATGTATTATTGTTTTCCCACACACGAAAACATTAACTCTAAATTATATGAGTATGTACCCGAAGTCCCGAACATTCAACTATGTTTCTCTAGTTATATGAATACTAACTCAAACTTGAATAGTGAATTATACATTTTTTGTATGCATATGCAAACAACTAATTGCACGAATATATCTTACCAAAAGGCAAAGAAATGGGGACGAACATGTACTCCTTGTAATAATCAAAGGAATCAGCAGCCCACCGATGTGCTATCATAAGCAGCTATGTCCAAAAATGAAACCTAGCATAGCAGAATTTTAAAACCTTAAAACTTGATAGAAAATCCCTATATTGCGTTAAAAAACACACATACTGAGGAAATATTTATGGTAGAAACAGGTTTAAGAGATGTGAGAAAAGATTTTGGGAAACGGAGAAGATTGTGAAGAGGAGTCGCAACACAATCGATAATGATATTTGGTACAACTTCATGATTTATAACCTTGTAGAATACTTTAGTACAGTAATTTCTCCAATGCGCTCAGATCCCACCATAACCTTGTAGAATACTTTCATGTAGTGCGGTAATTTCTCCAATGCGCTCAGATCCCACCTGTATGTTACGTGGTGAATCATTAGTTTATTTGAGCGACATATATCTAATTTAGGGGTTATGAGGGTTGTATTTATATCGAGGAAGGATCGGCTGACTCCCCATCTTAAACTCCCCAAATGACTCCCTTGTTGAACCGTTAGATGCGCAAAAAATCTATGGCTGCCATTACTGCTGACAAGGCGAACAAAATCTCATTTACTTTTAATTTCTCATCCTCTTATCTCACATTTCATTTTCTCTTTCCCCTAACCATTATTTTCTCCCCTTCTCTCACCATTAAAGATTGAGACATAAATGCTTAAACTTTCACCGGAATTAGAACCATCTAAAGCAACAACAAAAATGGAGATTGAAATCATGATGGTCTTAAATGAGAAGAGGAAATTCTTTTTGCTTGTTCTCTTTTCCCTCCATTCAATGTAGTAAAAACTTCATCAAAGCTCTGGACATATTAATCTAACAAGTACAAGAGATAAGCCTTCTGTATGTACATTAGTGGTACTTCATAGTTTACAGTATCCAATTAGAAAATTTGTGAGAAAAAATGTAAATCTGGATTATCTTTAAAGTTTCTTTAATGGAAGCTTCGCTATGGATAGTTCGAGAATACATCAAAAAATCTGTGAGTACCAAAAGTTCTCCTTTGCAAAGGAAATCTGAAGATGAATTTTAATTATTTTGCCATACTTCAATGGGTTTCGAGATAAAAGTACAGGGAAAGAGAAGAGGAGAGAATAAATGAGTAAATATTGGAGAGAAAAGAGATATGAGAAAATGAAAACAACTTGAGATGTCAGCAGCAATGGCAGCCATAGATTTTCTGCATCTAACAGTTCAACAAGGGAGTCATTTGGGGAGTTTAAGATGGGGAGTCAACCGATCCCTCCTCATTTATATCTTACATATTAATTTCTTCTGTGAAGAGAATGAGTTCGTCAATGTTCGGTGAACATAAAAAATATCATCCATTATGTAGATTAGGGAAATCGGCTTTGTTAGCTCAATCCTTTCTTTTCAATATCTAGGATCTGAGAGTGTGGCAATTGACCATAAGTACCATTTAACAGGTTGATTTCTCACAAATTTCAACTCCTGTGTTAGGCTGAGGTCTTTCCACCACCTAATATAGTCAAGAAATAAGGTGTCAGAAGATAAAAACTTGATTGATTAGAGAACAAGACATTTTTAACTCACATTGAAATTTCCAACAACTCTTTTTGATGGAGTGTTTGAGCAATGTTAAAATCTACTTTCACAAGTTCCTGCAAGATATCATTTGTACCATAGTCACTTTCGAAGATTTTGATGTAAGGTTTTGCCTTGAACCTTACAAAGCTCTTGTTATAAGGATGATTCAAGGTATCCCTTATGACTTTAGCTTCATCTTCTCCCATATGTTTTAACACGTCATTAAGGTGCTTACTAGCAATGACAGAACCTTCATCGACTATAATCTCTCTTCTGTTCGAAATTCTGAAGCTTCAAATAATTCCATTATTCCTCTAAGGTCTTCTCTCAATGATAGTTTAAATGTTTCGTTTTTGTCCTTAAACTTGTTAAACACATCTGTTATTTACAGTACAGGTAGTTAGTAAGGTTGTAGTAAGATTACAATGATATAAAAATGTTCAATATAACCCACCTGTAGATGGATGATACCCATTTTGTCTAAATTAACGAAAGCGAAGGGAAACATAATACAGATCATTATCATCGTAGACACCATCACTTTCGACAATGCTTTTATTGATCCTGCCTAAGATTATTTCTATCTCCTCCTCAAAGTGGTAGTCAATAGCTAGGCGTTGTAGACCATCAATCATGATCAAACACTCTGAAGAATCTCTTGTTATAAGATACTTAGTATACTTACTATATTGAATTAATGATGATGCCCTCTTATTTTTTACTCTTCCTTAGAAGTTGGAATTATGAATTGTACTTGTTGGGAGATGATGAATCCAGAGCAATATAAGACTATAACATGAACAAGAGAGAAAGAGATTTATTGATTATCATAACTATGTTCTCTGTATATAGTACAGTGATATATATAGACAACCCAGAAGGATTCTCTATTCTACTATAACTCTCCCCATAACCCTATTGGGCCTATGGGGTTTGCTAGGAGTCTGTATAGGACACCCCAACCCTGTTGGGTTCCTAGCTTGGGCTTGGATCCAACTCCTAACACTTCCCCTTGGGGTGTTCCATACTAGGAAGACTTGTCTCATTAAAACCACTGCCTAGCAAAACCCCTTGGGCAAAAAAACTGTGTAGGGAAAGAGTACAATCATATGCCCTGTATGGGTTGTGGACGCGTATACGTTGCCTCATCAAAACCTCTAGCCAGTAAAACGTCCTAGGATAAATACTTTACTATTAGGAAAAAGAGTACAACACGCGTGTCCACGTCAGACTGGGACTACTCCCCCTGGTATCGATCTCCCTAAGATAATAAATCTTGTAAACTTCGCATGCCGATTCCATGAACTAATTTCTTGCACGTAGGATATGCAAGAGCTTTCGTGAATAGATCAACCATGTTGTCTTATGAATGGACTTGAACAACGTCGATCTCATTCGTCTTCTGCAACTCGTATATGTGGAAAAACTTTGGTAAAATATGTTTTGTTTTGTCACCTTTAATAAATCCACCTTTGAGTTGAACGGTACAAGCTGCACTGTCTTCATAAAGTGTCGTTAGTTTATCTTGGATAGAATTCAGACTGCAACTCCCGTTGATGCGGTTAATCATAGACCGTAACCAAAAACATTATCTGCCGGCTTCATGTAATGCAATAATCTCCACGTGATTCGAGGATGTAGTAACCATTGTATGCTTCACTGATATCCATGAAATCGTAGTATTTCTATATAAGAATACATAACCCGATTGTGATAGGCCTTTATATGGATCTGACAAATATCATGCATCGGCGTATCCTATAATTTCCCGTTTGCCAAGTTGTGGATAGAACAAACCCTAGTCTTTCGTGCCGATGAGATATCTCAGAATGTGCTTGATCCCATTCCAGTACCTTTAGGTAAGAACTGGACTATGGGAAGCTAAACAGTTCACTATGAATGAGTATTGGGTCTAGTATACCCAGCTAACTATAGCAAAACACATCCAAGCTAGCATTATGCCCCTAGGAGTTTCTCCCCCCATTAAGATGGTAGAAGATGTCATTGTCCACACCCAAGTTCTGGATGCGCAATAAACAGCTTAGCACCATGTGCTACATCCATATTGAAGTGTTAGATAACTCTTTCGATATATATTGCTTGGTGTACGAGTGCCACTATCAAAATGTTCAATCTGTAAATTGAAACATTCTTGATTTTACAAGGTCCTGTATTTCAAATTCCTTCCCAAGGTATTCAGTGGCTCTCGCGATCTCCCCCAGAGGTCAAATGATATCCAAATCATTTAGTACATTATTATGATGATACTGAAGCTAATTTATGTATAAGAATGCATGAACATATAAGGATATTTGCAAAGTTCTTGACCTTCAAATACTCAGTCAACTATATCACATGGGCCCATCGCTTTAAGTCAATAATAACTTTTCCAGTTTTATTACATACACACCTCATGTGTCAGGATTAATTGCTTCCAGAAGCTTATACCTTCCCAGGTAGCTTCATGTATATATCCGTATCTAGTTTCCCATATAGATACGCGATATTTACATCAGACGCATGTCTAGCTTGTCCCCGACAACTTGACAGACTGGTAAGTACTAAAATGTTATAACATCCATAACTGGGTAATAGGTCACACTGCAATCGATACCAGATCCCTTAAAGATTTCCTGGGCAACTAGTCTTGCCTTGACCAAATTATCTCTTCGAGTTAATTGTGTTTCTGTACCTTTCCCATTTATAACCGATAGGCTCAATGGTATCACTTCGCATTATGCGCAAGTTGAGCTCTGCTTGGATTCCAGACACCTACTTTTGTTAATGTACAACAACATACAGTCGTTTGCAATAAGTAGTTCTGAATCCTCATCTTTGATGTCGAGTACAGCAACGAATATGAATGCCTTATAAATGGGAGGTTTTATCCTCGATGAACCGATTACACCATTAGTCATATTTGTCCCTAATTCTGCAGCTCCCCAGCTCAGAATACTTTCTTCCAACGGTGCTTCGCATTAAGTGCGAGCCTCAGATTCGTTTGCGGTATTAATTCCCTTGGAATGTTTTGCTGGAGTACTAGTTCCCTCAGAACATTCTGCTGTGTAGGTGTATTACTTACATGTGCATGTACTTACGGTACTTAAATAATGTCTATGAATGCGTCTAACAAATCATTTATAACTTATTAGAGGTTTGTAATCCGTTGAACCATATTGTCACCTAACTTATGTATAGGGATCTAGATGAGACAACGATGGTGCTTTCCAAGACCTCTTGGAAACATCCTTAGTATTGACTATCATTTCTCCCCCCAATACTGAGAATATCGTCTCATTAAAGTGATAATTATCTGTCCTATTGGATATACGTCGCCAGTGGGTCCAAATATCTAGTGATAAATACGAATCGTAACTCACATAATACCAGGTCGACGTTGAGTGTCCCATCTTCATACATTGTGGTGCGATTGGCACCTGTACGGAACATCCTAATGTTCGTCGATGGGTGACACCGGGCACTGACCCAGTTACTAGTCGCTTTTGGGTAAAATAATTTAATGATTTGCTAAAGGACGAACCCTAATCAGTACTGCAGGGGCAAAAATGCATATCCCACATAGCTGTGATCGTAATAACAGTGGCCTAGCGATTATCCTAAATTGCTTGATTAAGTTCTCCGCCAATCCCGAGTTGGGTATGGTATGGGGTACTCACGATGCTCAATCATCTATCCTATTTAGCGGTAAAATAATCATCAAAAGCCTGTGAGTCCAACTCCCAAGCCCCCGTCAAGTAACATCGATCAACTTTGATTGGTTAATCCAGGAACTGAGCCAGTGATCGAATGATCTAAGTGAGAAGTCATGTTAACGTTGCATTCTTAGAACCATTTCCTAGATGCGTCTTTTATGACCATACATATTTAAGTGTGCCACTATGTGGATGGAAAGGTCCACATGGGTCTCCATGGATGTGTTTGGAGCAAAGGCTGGAGATCCCACTCCACCTTGGTCATAATAGACTTTCCTTGAAAATAATCATTACGCGTACACTCTCTGGATCTTCTCTCCTTTTAAGGAAAGTTGAGATGTAATATAATTCCGATAATCCTCCTCACTATTTAAGCCCTGAGGAGTGTATTGAAAATTGTTCCAAATAGCGTATTATAACCTTTAGTCATGGAGGAAATGCATAGAACCCTGTCTGTCATTTTCTCCGATAGTCATTACGTGATAAACATTATCATGTATCTCCCTAAACTCAGTAAAATCTGGATGGATTTACTAGTTTATAAAATGCACTTGATACCCCGTATCGTACCGTTAGGGAGTAGCACTCAGTGCGTTTTATCATGTTGGCCGTGCCAATAATATTCGTGCCATCCCCAATACACAAGGTTGGACAAGAAATATATTCATATTTCAAAAGGATCGAGTGCATTATACTAATGTCTCTTAGACATATGTCGCCACTTATCCAATAATCGGCCATGCTCAATTAGCAGATGGATCCATAGACGGGTTGTATGTAGTAGATCAACTATCATACATATAATTTAACTACTTCCCAAGCAATAAATTTACAAAAGAAAATTAAAGAACAATCTCACATAGATGGGATACCAAACTAATGCATGTCACGAGCATTCTATTAAACTAAACACTGAAGAGTTCCTAACTCAGTCAATGATGGAACTAATAAAACAAAACTACTACTTCAACATGTAAAGTTACTACTTGGCAATGCTCTCTAGGTGACATCATTCATCTATTGAGAATTTACTACAATTTATTCTTAGAACTTGATCCAATACAACATTGGTATCATGGGAGGAATCGAAAGCTACAGACTCTGTTGTAGCATGGTCTATACTAGCTATGATCACGTGATAAGTCTGGGGCTGATCTCTCTGGATCGTCTGGGGTGCCTTGCAATCCCATCAGCTATCTTGTATCTATTTTAGAATTCTTCCTATTCTATTTTGGTCCATTGGTGAACTTATTGTTCCCTTTGCTCAGGTTACTGATGGCCAAAATTGAATCCTACCATTGTTACCACCTCTCATTAATCTACGGCTGCAACCTTGTCTATAACTTCCCCTGTCACTAGACCCAACATTGTGTGACCTTGTCACATGCTTACTTATAGTAGGCATAAGCTAGAGGTTTATAACCAGTAGCTCATTGTTTTGCTCATAAATGAGGAAAACATAAATTAGGTATACGTGCACAGTGATCTATCAAATGTTGCATTGGAAGTACAATATTTAAAGCGTTAAAATTGTAATAGAATATTCCCAATATTTATATTTACCTTAACTATGTCTCAAAGTAAGATTATAGGGAGTTGTACTGCCGAATAAAAATACTGCCACAGTCGTATAATACTATTATAGTATAAATTAATCCATTATCAGGCCATTCTAAATATAGAGGTGAGGGTGCCAAACAAAGCTCCTACTTTTTTTATGTAGAGACTCCTTATTCTCTACAATAGTCTATTCCAGATTCTACAATAGCAGATGGATTTCAGTATCCATACAGGTCAAGTTTATTGGTACCTAAAATAGAAATTATAGTATGGGAAGTACTCAATGTTCTGAGTGTTACCAATAACTATTATGCATGTAGTTCAATACTAGTAGTAGTACTTCATAAACATTCCTTGTATAGAGGCAATTCATAGTATACAAGTTAGTGATTCCCAATCATTACTTGCAGGTGAACCTTATTTATATCCTATTACTTATGAAATCTTATTTAAGTACATGATTTCCAATCATTACTTATGGTGCATAGTATATAGCGTAATGAAGTACACGATTCACAATCATTACTTATAAGTGAACCCTATTCATGGCTTTATACTTATGTAATGCTATTAAGCGTCAAATCCCAATATTACCCTGTAAAAAAGTGATCTTAATCTTAAAGTATGTTTTAATAGAGTCTTAGCCAAGACAACTATTCAAAACTACTAGATGTTGTGTACCTTATTATGAGAATTAGGGTGTTCTAAGCCCTTAAGTTCTATAAAGGTAGGTATATTCTAGCCAAATGACCCTATTTGCTACGAATATGATGGATATTAGATGTGTAACTGACAAGTAGTTCCATCCCGAAGTCAGCTGGGTTTACAAGATAGGTTGATTAGGCCTGCCTTTGAGCTAATATTCTAGGGTACTATAGGGTGCCATTAATGCCTATATACCTCTAAATGTTATGCATGTAACATCTAATTGCATCTAGATACAAAAAATTGGTTCCTCAGACACCAAGTTTTTAGAAATAAGACTAAATTAATTCCCAATTGAGCCCTAGTTATTTGCTCTTGACAATTAACTGTGATTTAGATATGACTCACAGTCGTATGCTAAATTAGTATTGGTTTCTTATTATCAGTGATCCTTGATCATGATAATTAATATCCTAGGGGCATACTAGTAATATTCTATTAGCTATCGTAAGATAATTAAATAGGTATTACACTATGTACTTATATCACATATAAGTGAGCCAATGCTCCTATACAAGGCACCTATTCCCAAAAAAAATTAAAAATATTTTGCATAAAAAAACCAAAAAGGGGTCCCCCATGGGGTAGGTCCAGTCAATAAAAAGTTTTTAAAAAAAATTGGGCTCAATTTGACCAAAAATTAGCCTAATTATGGCCATTTTAGTGTCTGGACCGGTTTTGAACCGGTCTGACTCGGTCTGGGTCAAGGCCTGGACCGGGTTGACTGGTCAAAACCAGTTTGACTCTGTCACACGTGCCCCACACGTGTCACACATGCATATGTGTCATAAACATCACACGTGTCACACACGTCACTGCCACGTGTCACCGCCGGAGAATATTCTGGTGGTTGGTGAAGAAAATTCCACGTGTTCCTTTTACCGCGTGGTAAAAGGATTACCGCACAGTATTCCTTTTACTGTTGCTAGTACTATTAACCCCAAATCAAATCAAACTCGAGTTTTAACAATTTTTCCTCATCTCTCTCTCTCTCTCAAATTGAAAGTATACCTAATTTTTTTCCCAAATTCTTTCAAAACACAATGTAAAACCAAGAGGAAGACCCATACCCCAGTACATTACCTGGGTTTAGAGTGACAAGTGATCCAGAGTGAGCCATAACTCGGTCGAGGTCCAGAAGGAAGAAGAAGCGAGTAGAATTTGAAGATGTCCAACAACCTATACTAAACCCATCCCAAGAAAAATACCTGAGGAGGTGTATTACCCAACTCCCAAGAGGCGTCACTCATATATTACACTGGCAAGGAACTCACAGTAAGTTTTAATATAATTGTGAATTTGTTATTTCTATAAATCAAGTATTTGCCAAAATGCTCCAATGAACAGAATCGGGATTCAATGCGTCCGTACGACACATTCACTATGGTGATCAAAGTTTGGAAAGATATAATTCTACCTGTAAGGGATATTGTGGTGAATATATTCGGGCAGTTTATGGATATACGCTTGGGAAATTCTGATAATCGGCTAATTCAGACGCCTACAGAGCGTTGGTGGCCGACAACGTACACGTTTTTGATCCCATGTGCGGAGATAGGGGTCACTCCTCTCAATTTCACTATGCTAAAATTATTGTCAATCGACCAATATCTGACATATGTGTCATATAACAACGCATGGTTTGTTTTATCCAATGCGAGGCAATTGCTCCCCAACATTGATTACAACCATATAAAGAGTGGGAGCATCAGCATTTCACATTTGAGGACGTACTTGACCATCAAGCTGATCGGGAGGATGATATTACTATTGCTCGTGCTTTTATCCTTTTCATGATGGGATATTTGTGGTTCCAAATGGCCAACGACACCGTCCCGCTTGGATATCTCACGGCCGTGGCCGATTTGGATGAGGCAGCCCAATATGATTGGGGTTCTGCTATTCTTGCTTCCCTATACCATGATTTGGATACTGCAGTTACCACCGGGGGTGCCATCACTGGATTTTCTCAACTTCTTGAGGTACACTAACACTTTTTCCTTACAAGCTACAAATCAAATATATTCTAAAAAATGTCTTAAATATAATTTTTAATTGTTTTATATGTTGTTCTGAAATGTAGTATTAGTTCTACGAGTATTGTGGATTGGTCACCCTATAGTCAAGGAAGAGGTTAAGTTCTCGGCCTATCCGCGCCTCAGAGCATGGAAAAGGAGGAGCAAGAGGAAAACAAATAACCAGGCAGCCAATCTATTTATTTTAAGCAAATACCACATTGACCACCGTACTATTGAGATGATCACCTGGGAGCCATGGTTAGATTCTACGATATCTAAGATAGAGGTCGTACTGACTGCAAAACTCTTATTCCGTAAGAGGATGCCACTTCAAGTAACAAATAGAAGCTGCGAATATTACTTGGGGGATAGATGCTGGAGGCAGTTAACTGGCGATGCGCGTATCTCTTTGGATCCTCCGCTTAGCATGTTTACCACTTATTAGTTCCACAGTTTTACATGAGATGAGACAGGCCAGGTTTCTTGACTGTGAGCAGTTTATGAATGGGGAGGAGCGAGAGACTTACGCCTCATACTGGGCTGAACAAACTTTGAAGGTAGACTACCTGTTAATAGATTCCCAGAGGATGGGGGATATAGATCTGTTCAGACCCACTACACTCAGGGCTGGTATTATACCCGTGGTGGTTACGTCAGCGTCGGTTTATAGCTTGTCCCAGGACTTCAGTTTGCCTGGCAATCCCGAGGGGCAGATGGAGTGGACAGGGGGGCGAGAGCTGCTCCCCATTCACTACTTGAGGGACCCGCCACCCATGTCTTCCTTCTGCGGCACAGAGAAGCTGTGGCACCTAAGTCATGGTATGCGGTGACTCGCCCTTGCAGAGTCTGCGCGGGTTGCCCGGAGTCTCTAGGAGTTGACTGATGAAAGCGATACTTTGACGAGGTACTTGGACAGTTTAGATGAGCAACTATATGCGCATGTAAGTAATTTATTTATTTATTTATATTTTATTATTAATGTCATATTTATTTTGTCAAAATATTTATAAATTTTATTTGTTATGTTCTGGACCTACATCTGAGGAGGGGGCGTGATGTACGGGTGGTGCAACTACCCGCTGGAGGTGGCACAAGGACGAGGCAGCGTGGATCTGGTCCGCAAATCAGGGGAGGCTGTACTAGCCGCATGAGGCAGGGAACTAGGGATGATTCTGAGTAGATATATATGTTTTTGATGTTTTTGTAGACGATGTAGAATCCCAGCTATAACTACTAGTACTTATTTTCTCGTGTTTGTGTGCTATTTCCCTTTATTTATTTTTTGTAATCCCATGATGTAGTTTAGCTCGAATGGTTTTTGGGAGAGTTTGTGTGATGTTCATTTACCATGACTATCTAATGTTGAAATTGACTAAATTTTTTGGTTTTTGGGAGAGTTTTTTCAATGTCTATTCGAACAGACCATTCGAATAGATCCAAAGTCTGTTCGAATAAATTTTCTCAATTTTGCAGTGAGCAGTTTTATTCGAATAGACCCAAAGTCTATTCGAATAGATTTTTAACTGAGATATTTTATTCGAATAGACTTATTCGAATAGAAACAGGGATTTGGCGGTGAAAAGAATACCGCGCAGTATTCTTTTCACCGCCAAATCCCTTATTTGAAGACCCATATCTTCTTCTGCTTTTACATTTCTCCCTTTTATACTTCTCTCTTCCATTGGAAACTTGTTTACCATCTGGTATTACACCCTTCTCTCAACTCCACAACCTCAAATGTCTTCTTCATCATCCGATTCATCCATTGGTGATCTTCCAGGTGTATCGTCATCCTCCTCTGACGATCTTATATTTTATTGTGCGGCAGCAATTTGCATTCTACACCAAGCTGCAATGAACATAGTAGTACACGATGCAACTTTGAGTCACGGCGGGAATGTCATGGGCCACAAGGATAAGAGAAAGAAGAGAGATCACCCATTGGGGCATTACAACATTATATGGGACTACTTCAAGCCGAATTACACATATGAGCCATGGGAATTTTGGCGACATTTTTGTATGAGTAGAGACATGTTTATGCGTCTCTTCAAAGCATTCGTTGAATATGCATAATCATTAGTTTATCCAGAAACCCAACAACGCTGGCACTATGGGGTTATTACCGTACCAATAGGTAGTCGCAATACTATGTTTCCTGAGCTACGATGTTACGACATATCTTTTTTATGAATATATATGAATAGGAGAAAGCACAACCTTGTTATGCATGAAAAGGTTTTGTGTTGCGGTTATACAAATTTTTGGCGAGGAATATCTTCGAGCACCAAACGCGGCCGGCGTCAAAAAGTTAAAAGCGATCAGAAAGTTACGGGGATTTCCTGATATGTTAGGAAGCCTTGGTTGTATGCATTAGATATGGAAAAATTGTCCCAAAGCTTGGAACGATCAATTTAATGGTCATTACCCTAAGGCAACACTGATTCTTGAAGCGGTAGCTTCACACGACCTTTGGATTTGGCATGCTTTTTTTGGGTTACCAGGGTTTAACAATGATATCAACGTCCTGTAATAATCACATCTTTTCACCAACCTGGCCGATGGTATCGCCCCACCTTGCAATTATATAATTGCTAGAAAAGCTTATGATATGGGGTATTACCTAGCGGATGGCATATATCCCAAATGGGGAACACTTGTCCAAATCATATCCAATCCGGTTACAGCGTAACAAAATTTTTTTGCTCAACAACAAGAAAGTTTCCAAGAATATGTAGAATGGGAATTTAGGATTTTACAATCTCGGTTCAATGTTGAAAAAAATCTGGTTAAATTGTGGGAACCCGATGTTTTGAATAATGTCAGAAGGCGTACGTGATAATGCACAATATGATCGTTGAAGAGGAATGAGATACATTCCTATCATACTTGGACTACAATCTGGCCGATCCCTCAAGTATCGAAGGTGAACGGTTCGATATTGTGCGCGAACGCGGAAGAATTGATTCTTTTATATCAAAAATGAATCACATTCGAAGTCGAGAACTGCACTTTGATCTAGAGGATGATCTAATCAAACATTTGTGGGCCGTGAAGGGAAATCTTCAAACTTAGTACTCCATTTCCTGTATTATCTGCGTGTTCTTGATATAATTTAATGCTTCTTAGTCGTACAATTTTATTAAACATGCTATTGATATTGTATTAATCTTATATGTGTTTTAACGCAATATTATCGAAAATAAACATTTCGAAAACAAGATTGCATTCTTTAATAGTAAAGTACATTATTCAAACGATTACATTATTGGAAGGTAAACTACAATCTTGGAAAGAAAATTTTTATAGACAGCAAAGTTAAATTACATTTCATCACTCTTCAAGTACATGGTCTGCCCCTCTTGGTCAAACGTTCCATGACCTCAGCTTGCCTTTGTAGATAGTATTGCAATTGATGTCCAAAAAGGGTACTCAAGTCTTTCTCCATAATTTTGCTATCTTCCTTTGCTTGCTCAAAATCCACTTTGGCTTGCCAGTATTGTATTGCTTCCGCTCTTCTTCTTTTATTTTCTTCTTTCGCTTGTCTCTTCTCCAACCGTAGTTCATCTAGCATTATTTAGATACCGCTACCAGACAATGCCTTTTGCACCCATCCAATGCCTTTTGTGCTGCAAGGTTCTTTTTAAAGAGTTTTTGGCTGATGGGTTTACTTCCACCCTCATAGAACGAACTATCTAATTCAGCATTTGGTCCCGCAGATTGAGGTGTAAGTGGGCCTCGGGGTCCTCTGATAGATTGTTTGATCCGACCGAGTTCCCAGGATAAGAATTGTCTCATGTTCTCCTGGCTACATTTCTTGGTATATTCCCCGCATGGTTCAACCCATCATCCCTTAGGTTGGCCCATCGCGGTTCTCGCGCCAAAATTTTATACGCTTCACAGTATTTGAAGTCATTGCTACCATTAAAGCTTTGATAGATCTTGTGTGTATCATTTTCTTACATTTTGCAAAATTACCAAATACAAATAAATAACGTTTATATCCGCGAGAAATAAACGAAATTGAGTTAAAGGTAATTAGAACGTACCCGATCTTCTTCAGTTTCCCACTGTCGTGCCTAAATCATTCTAGAGCAACTATCCCCCTGTATACCACACACTGTGAATTAAGGGTATACCATTGAGATTTGGTCGACCCACTTGATCGTTGTTTGGGGAACTCGAGGTCTATGTTAAAGGCAACGTTGACCTTTTAATAGAAAGTAAAACCTTTATGCGGCCTGTAGTCTGGACAGAAGCTGGGACCCACGCCCTTGCGAGACACGTAAAGTCTGCTTCCATCCAATGCATTCCACCATCATCCGTCTCGTCCAAAAACTCAGCATCTTCGGGCACTTTCACGCTTTGTCTTTGTTTTGTAGGTGCTCTTTCCTTTCTTCCTTTTCCTTTTTCTTTTTGGGGCGCCGCCGCTTCAACAAGTATTGACACATTTGCGTCACTTTAACTGTGCTGAGTAGATTCACCATGGAACAGGTAGTTCTAAAAGTAATTTGGAGGTTGAAAACCTTGAGGTTGAGTGAGCGGATAGGGTTGATTGTACAGGCTAAATACCTGAGGTTGCGGTTGAGAGAGTATAAATAGACTTTGATATTGTCCATAACTGGGATCCCCTTGCGACATGGTAAACGGAGGTGGAGTCTGTGATTGGAATTGAGGTTGAAATTGTGATTTTTTGTGGTAGAGGTATGAGTGAATTGTGATGATGGGTGTTGAGCGAATGGTGTTGAAGGTGGGTTATAAGAGAATGAGGTCGACGGTGTAGAGTTATTACTACTGGTGCCGGAGTTTTCCATTTGGGGAAAGCGCAAAGGTTCTCTTCTACTCTGCAATTGATTTTAGGGAAGAAGAAGTAGCCAGGGAGTGATGAGAGAAATAATTGAGATTAGAGGAGTTTGGATTACCGCAAGGTAATCCAAACACTGCCAAACTGATTTTTTTTGTGAGCTCCTCACACTCGGTTGAGTTACTGTAGCGCCACGTACTCAAACTCACACTTAAATTTTCAATGCTTGGAGACTCAGAGTGTGAGTTTGAGTTTGGGCTTGCATGCCCAACTCAAACCCACACCCTGCTACAAGTGTTCTTAGCACATGCTGTAGTTGGAAGAGTTTTTTATTCTCATTTATAACACATTAAGGCTTTCCTTACATATTTTAAAGAATGTTGAGAGATAATTGATATAAAACAATATAATAGTACTATATCTTATGAACAAAAAAATAGAGATTTCTTATTGATTCATCATTATTTTATGTTCTAATACAGAGATATACAAAGATATCCCTACAACAAAGATTACCTAACCAACTCAAACTTTCCCCATAACCCTATTGGGCCTATAGGCCTGTTAGGTATCCTAATAGGACACCCCAACCCTGTTGGGTTCCTAGCTTAGGCTTGGACCCAACTCCTAACTAAGAAGTCTTCTTCTTTTTTGTGATATCCTCTAATTAAATTCATCTAGCTCTATCTTATGTACGCTGATTTTCTTGACGCTTGCACATTTTTCAATCGACCAATAATAATTCTAGCAAAGTACAACTTAAATTGTATAACAAATTATGAAGATTTTTTACTCCGAAATGAAACATAACCGAATGGTGGGCAAATTGTCTCATTAAATAGATATGTGGATGATTCTTAACGATTGTACCTATGAAATCTGGTGAAGAACTCGTGCTTTTATCAAAGTACAAATGGATATTTAACTACTATCCCTACGAAGCTTGAATAATATCGGAATTGAGATTCGAAGGTTTTGCAAAGTAAAAATTTCCTACACTACTAACAAAATGGGAATAAGACTACACATAGTTGAGTTGAAGCCTCGAGCAAAAGCGAAAACATTTAGTGACTCATTGCACGATCCTTTTCTTCGTTAGCTTCTTCAAAGTTTGAAGTATATGAAAAATCCATTAGAGAAATGGAAAGAAAGTTAGAAAGTAATAGGCATTATGTGTTTCATGCAATCCAAAAACAAACTAAAATTTCTATAATACCATTGCCCAAACTGGTAAAAAGAAATCACTTTTTAACATTGCTTTCGGGGGTAATTTACACTACACCAAAACAGTCAATTTGCTACAGTTTTTTCCACAGATTTTATGTGTAGTTTATTAGAGACAGATTTTATCCGTGGCAAATATAATTGGAGTCTGTGGTTTTTTTTGTTTTCTAATTTTGCCTCTATTTTTTGGTTTTCCCTCCAATAATTTCATTTTCTCTCTATTGGAGTCGCTGGGAAGGAAAACCAAATTGCTTACAACAGAGTACAAATAGAGGGAAGAGAAACAGAAGGAAGATAATTTGAATTGTAACACCGACTCAAAATCCCCAAATACTTGATCTCAAACCCTAAACCTGAAACTGAAACCCTAGTTTCCTGATCTCAGCGATGGGTTAGTAAATTGCTTCTTAAATTCCTCAATGTATTTGCTCACTTGCTGCTCTCAAATTTGATGATTTGCCTGTTCTTTAATCTTCCAGTAAGTTTGATTTACTTGTTCTTAATTATATATCATTTTTCTCTAAAATTATTCCTGATCATGTACCTGATATGGGATTTCAATTGGTGGCTCAAGTTAGGGATTTTATGATTTTTCTTTGGATGTTATTTGATTTTTGATTTTCAATTGGTGGCTGTAGTTAGGGATTTTCCATTATGGGTGTGTTATTAAGAGTAGGTTTTTGCCCACTCTGGTTGTGTAGACTTCCTTGTTGGATATGTAAGGGAAATATGGGGTCGTTGATCGGTGGTCGAGGATTTTGTTTGATGAAATGCTTGAGAGAAATGGGGTGTCATGGAATGCGATGATTACGCTTATGTGAGTAATGGGGTAGAGTGGGGTGCGGTGGAGTTGTTTAATCGGATGAAGTGTGGTGAGTTTTGGGTGTATATAGCACCTATATATAGCTCTTTAATCTACCTCAAGTTTCCAAAGTCCTGTAAAAATAATCCAAAAAACTTCACTTTTCAAATTGAATTTAAATGATTTAAAATTAGATCGAGTTTACTACTAAAATAATGTTTCAGACAAATTGACTTAATTTGCTCTCTCTTTTGATAATATACTCAAATATCATTTTAATGCAAGCTAAGCATATCAACAAAAATAGTAATACTCTTAAATTGTCATGCAATAATTCAGAGGACAAAAATGGTTATAATAGAAAATGTGGCACCAAGTACTCCGAGATGGATTTGATGCATCCCCTTGAGGTTGAAAGCTTACGTTCTTAGTTATTGTTTTACTCTGGCCATTTTTTTTACAACCAAGTAACAAAAATATAAATTGGATCAATCAAAAGTTCAAAAACCTGTATTACACTTATATACAAAAGAAATAACATGCAGAAATTCTGAGGATAGTGATGGTTTGTTTACTTTTAAACCGTAAAAAATAGATGGGTGAAACAAATTAGCTGAGAATACCACATATAACATGATTAAATATGTCAACAATGACTGCGGTATCAGTCAGAACTGATATAGTTTTAACTATGTCAACAAAAAATATAACCAGGTTGATGGTTAAGGTTCACAAGCTGGTATCTTTTACATGATTCTTAAGTTTTGCTAGATGCTGTTGGAGTTGAGAACAAAGCCTTGACACATGGGAGAGCAACCCACAATGTTGGTCTCGTACTTTAGAAAATTTATCTGTAATCTCACGGTCACGAGGATCTGTAAGTAATTGCTGAATCTCTGAACATAATATTGATGATTGATGATCATATCCATAAGCTTCAGCAATTTGCTGAAACAATTTATAGCCCTGATCCTGGGGTAAGAATAATTGTGATGGAACTGGGGCCACAAGGAAGGGATGTTGAAGCAACTGAGGTATTCACCACCTTTCAGGATCTAATTCCTTTTGCTTTCCAATATCTCAGTGGAACCCACATCCTGTATAAAATAACAAGGTCAGATTGAAGATTTTTCATAAACCCCTTGGACCTTGTTGTAGCTTCCTGAATAGATATCGCAATAGATTGCTTTATAGCTCTAATTGTTAGAGAGAGTTTTGTTTCTGACCATCCAAATTGAGTTAAGACAGGCCATATCCCCATTTACCCAAAGTTCTTATATATAGGAGCTAACTGTATCAACTTGTTTAGATATTGCTTGTAAATTCCAAGTATCAATCTTTAGATCAAACAAGGTGCTAATCCATGCTAACAAATTCTAAGCATAAGAACAGCTTAAGAATAAATGAGTACTATTCTCCACGAAATTATCTTATAGTTGAATTGCTCTACCTTGGATCTCTCCTCTGTTGGAACAACATTGTGAACGATTCTCCATGCAAGATTAGAGTGTCTGGGAGAGCTAGAAGTTTTTGAATTTTTCTCTCTACAAGCAGGAAATTTTAATTTAATGTTCTCATGTGCAGCTTTGACAGAAAACTGGCCTGGCACATCGGGTTGATAAAATTATCTATCGTTCCCTTAAAAAAATGTTACTCAAGTTTACACTAGCAGCAGTCAATAGTTTGCCCAATGGTATGATTAGGACACCAAGCACCCTCAGTCAGTAGGTCAGGGACCTTAGAGTTTTACTTAGTCCAAGGTATATGAGCAAGTAAAGGGTGATCTCTTAGGGCTCCATGACCAGTCCAATTATCTCTCCATGTATCCGCCACAGTCTAAACTCCAACAAGAGTCTTGTGTGACTTCAGGCGAAACAACTCCTATACCAGGCCACATAGTAGATTTCCTGTAATATTCTATGATGTCCCCATGCTTTGTAAGGTATGTTGCTCTCA
Organism: Kingdonia uniflora; assembly: GCA_014058105.1. NCBI lineage: Eukaryota > Viridiplantae > Streptophyta > Magnoliopsida > Ranunculales > Circaeasteraceae > Kingdonia > Kingdonia uniflora. Next base: position 684,606 of record JACGCM010002535.1, read on the forward strand.
TATAAGTAGCCCAAATACCCTCTTTTTGAACAATATTCAAGGCTAACTTTTTTCAGCATGGCTTTATTGATGTCCTTCAATCTTCTAAGACCAAGACCACCTTCACTTATAAGCTTGTAGCACTATTCCCGGGAAGTAGTTACATCTTTTTTTATATGGATCCCCAGACCATATGAAGTTTCTGATAATAGTTTCACCTTCCCGGCCATTTGTAAACAGACATGTTGAAAATAGGCATGCTTGAGAACACTGAATTGGCCAAAAATAACTCTTCCCTGCATTGAAAGCATTCTTCCAACACAAGAATTAACTCTTCTCTTAATAGTTTTCAAGGAATGTTCACTTAGAGTGAAACCAAACAATGATTGGATATTTAATTTCCTTGAAACAAACATACCCCTCGCGATTTTTGTTAAGGTTTAACCACTGTCCAGCAATAACGTGGTATTCATCTAGAAGCTTCTTAAGAGCTTTAAGACCATTGATAGCACCTTTGGAGAAAATTATAATGCCATCAGCAAATAATATGTGCAGTGGATACCTTTGTGAGTAACCATATGGGTGATGTAAGAGTTATCTCTTTGCCAAGAAATACCCCAACTAACAAGCTCTCTAGCAAGTGCAGCCAGAAGAAGAGGGGAAATCTCTTTACCTGAGACCTTTTAAAGCTTTGAAGAACCCACATGGGGCTACCATTTATCATTATACGGGAAGAATGCAGTTAATCCAGAGAACCCAAACTTCTTGAGAATAGCAAGGTAGAAGCACCAATTTAAGGTATGTGTATAAATTATGAGACTAACATTACCATCTCATTTTTTGCTATTAATTTCATTTATGAGCTCACTTTCTTTGGCTCTTTTTATGAGGAGTAGAGGCCCCTTTACTGTTTGCCAATTTTTCTGGTTTATTTGACTTTGAAGGATTTAATTTTCCACTTGTAATTGAGTCTTTTGTGACTGGAGCCTGAGTTTGTACGTTAGTAATATCAAAATCATGCGCTTTATTTAACTTATCTTTTGCATGATCAACAAGTCCCTCTCTCAAATTATTACTTCCCTTTGCTTCCAATCCTTGATGTATCTTCCCATGATTCCTATCACCGACTGGTAGCTCTTGATCATATGATGACAAGTGAGCTAAACTCCTTGACTGAACTGGATCTCCTTGACTTATAGGTCGTGGATTTACATTATTCTTATCTAATTGTTCTATTTCCATTTGAGAACTACTATCTAGTTGTGAATGCGAGCTGTAAGTCATAGAACTCATCATGGGTGCTGACCTTGAATGAACCGACGTCATCGTCACATACGACGGACCACAACTGAAGAAGATTGGCTCATAAACGTGGGAAACTGATGCCGATGATCCTGCATCAACATGCTTCTCTTAGCTAACAAAGAAGTAATCCCTCCATTCGACTTCTTTTACTCTGGCTCTCTAACTACTAAAGCCTCTTTTCTTTAATACTTGAAACTTACGAACTGCTACCTTCTTTTGTGTCATCTTCAAAATGTAGTTAGAGTGCCTCTAACTACTTCCCCTTCTTTATGTACAGCCTCCAAAGAAGTAGCTGGAGTGCCTCTAACTACTTCTCCTTCTTTATGCACAACCTCCCCTGAAGTGCTTCTTTCTCCAAGCTGCCTTTTGCACAATAAGCAGCTCGGAGATGGGTACTATAAGATAGAGATATTCAATGTCATCAATGAAGATGCTTTATTTTTTAGGCAAGACAGTTTCACCAAGATAATGGGAGATGTGGGTGCTGGAGGCTTTGTTGCATGGCCCAAGTCTTTTATTATATTTACCTCTTGATTCCTTTTTTGTATCTGGAAAAGACTAAGTTTTATGCTTATGAACTTGTATGCTTATTTGTTTTGAGAACTAACATATGTTTCACTATGTAATATTTGAACTAGGTAAAACCTTTTTAAGTCCGCCAATGGCAAACTTAAGCTTTACATTGCTGGTCCCAAACCCGGATAAAGGAGGGAGAAGGTTATATTCTCTTATAAGTTTTTTGAGGTTCCCAATATCCGATCCAAGTATCTCATTTTCCACATTACTTATATTATTATTGAAATTATATTCTCTTTATATCCTGATCCATCTGATGTTGGTTCTAAATTCATGCGAGATGACTTACTCTGGGGAATATTGGGTATAGATGGGTTAATGGATGTACTATGGGGAATATTGGATATAGAGCAACTTGACACTCAAACTATAAACAAAATTGTCATACCATCAGTGAAGCTCATTTATAACTATGCAGAATGCCTTGTGTTAGATTAGAATAATACTGGCAGTAGGCATTCAATTGCACCTGCTGTTAAATTACTCAAGAAACTACTTTTTGCTCCTTATGAGGTTGTTCAGACTTCCACCAGGTCTATTTTTGCCATTTTATGTCTTAGCTCATTTTATTTTCTCTTTCATATCTTGTGCTGACTTATCGTTTGTTCATTTTCATATGCAGATGCATGGGAAACTTCAAGTCTTTCACTTCTCTACGATGCAGAAGGAAGGGTTTAGTCCAAATGGCGTTAGTTTCACCGGTATGCAGAGGAAGCTCTTGAGCACTTCTCTCTAATGTGAACTTTCAGGTCCAAATTGTGCTTATCAATGTAGTTTTTTTCTCCATAACCTCATACAGTGTTATCAAAGCTTTTACTAGAGATTATGTAAGCAGCGATAAGTTGTTCCTTTTTATATGTAATTCCCAAAATCATTGGAAAAAAATAATAACCTGATCAATCAACTCAAAACCCAAATTTGGTTACAATGCCTATGTTATAGTGCTTTGGTTTTTTGGGGGTAAACTCATTACAAGTTTTCTCTAAATTTTACGTTAAGGTATATCAGTAGTTTGGGGAGTAATTTGGGCAATTATTTCAAAAGATTAGACAAAGCCATGAAAGAAAAAAAGAAAAACTCAAAAACAAACATAGAGATTTTGAGATGAAGTATAGTACAAATTAGAGCGAAGTATCACACCTGTCATTGCTATAGTTATAGTTCTTTGGTTTTTTCATTGCCGGGTTCCCCAACGCATTTATGAGTCAGTTTGTTAACAATGCGCACACGAGGAGAAATGAAGCCTACAACACCCGCACATACGATGAGAAACGAAGAACGCACACACAACTTGCGTACGGAGAAACGAGGCCTTATAATAGCATAGTTTTAGAGGACCCACAAGCATTGACAATAGTTCGAGACCCAAATGAAAATGAAAGACAATCCATACAGAAGGCATTAACTGATTGTCTTTCTTTTTCATTGGGCCAAGGTATCAATGAATAAACTCAACTTCCAAGAACACGATGTGAGCATCTTTTTTTTCTTCTGACTGTAGTGTTTTGCATTGATTCGTCTTAGATTTGTTGCTATCCTTTCCTTCGCATTCAGAGTGGTCGTGCTCGCAGGCATACCAAGGTAAATTGGCCAAAAGTATCTTCATAATTTCTATTGTAACATAGGTTCTTTGTATTTTTAATGTTTACTTCTAGATTTATTCATGCTTACATCTTATGTGAAATGTACTCATTTTTAACCCAGTAGGCACCAACCATGAGAGAAATGATAACTATTTAGAAGAAACAGAATACAAACATTTTTGGAATTTTGTACAGCTGGTTCCTTGCCAAGGCATGTTTTTAATTATTTACGCATTTACAATTTTAAGGTCATTTAGGTAGTAGTTTACTTAGAATCAATTCATAAAATTTAAGTACACAGTGATCAATCTCTTGATCCTCTATTACCATGTCGTTAGGTTGTAACTAAGCTTGAGGTTTTTCCTGGTTCTAAGTTTCGTGTTGCATATGAAGAAGCAGTGAAGTATGGAGGCAAAAGGAGACTTGGCTACGGTCCAACTCCTTTTTCTCACTTGATGATGATGTGGGCATCGTGCATCATGTATCAAGACGGAAGATCTTGGATGGACGGCAACGATGTTACTTGGTGTCCATAAACTTCATATCTTCACTTAAGTGGCTTTTGATCTAAAAAGCGAGGTGAAGGTAGTCATTAGAGATATTGGATTGATATGCTAAGAAAGCGTACTTGGGATTTTTTTGTAAAGGAGGGATTCAAACATGGTTGCTTATTGTGCTCATTACCCTTTTTTTTATAGAAATATGAGGGGAATTTTCTTTATCCTCCCTGCATACACTATCAGTTGTAAAGAGCTTACCTGTTGTTGACAGAGGTTAGTCTGACAATTATTTGATTGATTGTAGCCTGTAGCGTCATATGATCACTTCCGTCCCAACATGGGGATGATATTTATTTTTCTTAGTTTAACAAGTCTTCATTTGCGTATACTTGCTTTGCTTGTTCTCTTGCCTGTTTTGACATATTTTTGTCGGTTTATAGGAAGCTTATGAAGAGTTTAAGCATGTTCTTCTTGCCCTTATATATGGCAAAGATGATCAAACCTCTCCTGTTGCAAATGAAGTAAGCTGTAATTTATCCCATACCAATGCATCTTTTCTTTTTTTCTTTTTATAATTTTAACTTCTATAGATGGATATAGTGGATGCCATGTACTAGCAGTTCATTTTCATGCTACTATAGTAATACTCAGATATTAGTAGAGAGATTGAGACCTGCCTTACAATTGAACACAAATGCTTATTTCATATGTGAACTTGTAGGTTTCTACTTTCTATAGGAAAGCTCATTAGCATTAGGAGTTTATGTTTATATTTTTCTTAGTTATGTTATGGTTCTAACTACAATTCTTAGATCTTAAACAATTTATCGCTTTCATGTTCATAAACTTACATGCTATCTCTTCTTAGTGGGCTGTAATAAGAAGGCTTGAGATTGCTGGATTATTATCATATGTTCTAAGAGCTTACCTGAGTGCTTACGATCCAATCTTCTCGATGACATTGAGATACTTGATAAGGTTAAATATCAGCTTTAATAGTTTCTACCCTTCAATACATAAAATATCGTAATGTATGCATTTGTTACCGACGACCTCCTAGTGACATGTTTTCTCACTAATGTGCAGCATACACAAAGGTTTTTGTCTCTGCCAAGGCATTTCTTCACCAATTTTAGATCTCACTGAGAGGCTACCTCTTGAGGAACGTGGTCCCCCTCCAGTTCCCCAAGAAAGCTTATACGAGGCACCTCCTTTTGATGAGGTCTATTTTATGATGATAAGCCTCACTTTTAGATATTTTTATAATATATTCTTCCTCATATGTGTTTATTCTCAAATCAGGTTGATATACAAGCACTTGCTCATGCTGTGGAGCCTACAAGACAAGCTGTTGTCGATAGTTTGGAGTTTTCTAAAGGGAATTTATTTCAAGCATTTCAGGTTCACTTTCAACTCTTTGTTGACGTCTTGCTGTTGCCTTTAGTCAAAAGTACATTTTTGTTATGTATGGGGCTACCATAAGGCTTGATGCTATTTGTACATAGGAGATTAGGTCCTATATTTTGATAATTCAAGCTATTGAAAAAATGGGTAGAAGACAAGACATGCCGTGTTAGGGTAAAAAAAATTGGAGCAATCCGTTTTTCTTACATGTGTTGAACAATGGAGATATGTATTTTAAATTGACGTCAAGCTCATCAGGCAATTCAATACTCCTATAATGTTCTTTTGCTCGATGAGATCGAACTGTGGAAGTATTTCTTTGAGATTGAATTGTCTAGTCTTATCCTTTTCTCCATTTGCTGCTTGTCTGTCACAGAATGAAATAAGTAGAACAAAACTGAATGTTGAATTGCTAGATGAGCTTGTTCATGAGTATTATGTCTACAGGGGACTCCTAGAAGGTGGCATTACTTCATCATTTAGTGACATTTTGTTAGGTATACATATTTGGTTAGCTTTTAGTTCAATGCACTCAGTTTCTTTTGATATTATTGTTTACCTTGCTTGCAACAGGTCAGCAAATATCTGTTGGCTCTTCTGCAAATCACGAACAAGGTCTTGGATATGTTTCTTCAAAAGTCTCCAATAGTGATTTTATTGATGATTCCTCTAAAGAAACAAATGCTGAAGCTATGGTCATAGATAGCACAGAGTTGCGATTCATCAATGAGGTGACAAGCAACCAAGATGATTGCAGTACAAGCGATACAAGCCATCCCAAACATAACAGGGGGTTCCAAAGGAGTAGAAGCCATGGAATTGGATAAAGGAGCAGACGGAAGAGATGATGAGGTTTGGCATATTTATAATGTTTCTTAATTTTATATTTTTTTTTTGTTACAAATTTGGTCCCCGTCTTGCTAGCTGCTAAACTCTCATTTTTAGGGGTTACATAAATTTGCAGTTCAATCTAGGGAATTGAGTTTTATGTGAGGAATGTACAAAGTTTTCATACTTATTAAGATTTTTATAATATACCTCAGTGTCGCCAGTTTGTGCAATATATTTTTTGAAGATCAAGTTTTAAATTGTACCAGCAGCAAAGCAATTTATTCTAACCCTTGACGATAAATATACATTAGTTTTCTTCATGCTTACTATTACATCCCATCGTAATGAACATTTACTGGATGATGAGTGCCTCATCTTTTTCTTTTTCCTTTTTACCCTTCTGAATTCAGAATGATTTGGGATGGTTGCGTTCTAGTTAAGTTTTCGAATGAGGCAAAATTATTAAGAAGATGAGATACTGTTGTACTAGTAAACACTTCCCTAGTAAGATATTCCTTCTACGAAGACATTGGAAAGTACATGTCTACTAAGTTCTACTATTGATATCTGTACTGGCATATTTGTGTTCTTTTCATATTTCTTTGATATTTTATCTCTGACGAACACTAAATGTATCCTTCTCTTGTGCGTAGTTGGTGCAGGAATTCCTTGCTCTCCCAAGAGCTGATGCTATCCATCTTTTAGCACAGTACAATGGGAATGCGGAGACTATGATACAACAAATATTTGCATAGGTATTAACTTCCTCTTGTGCACCTATAATTGGATCTCCTCAGTAGTTGATTATTTTACTTATAGCATTATTTGATTCAATTGGGATTTTTCTACTTTATTGTAGATATGTATTATAAGACTACAGAGATTTACTTGCCTCACCATCAATAACCATAATTATATCAACTCCTCTTGTTTCCTTGAGATTTTGTCTTACTATTAGGATTAATTTGCTCTGTATATGATGTACTTACTATGATTTTGAGGAAAATGATAATGCGACTATTTTATTTTTGTGTATACTTCCACACATTTAACAATTATAGGTGGTTCTTTCATACCTAAGAGATATTATTCACTCCTTTCTCTTTTTACCAAAAGACCGTATGTTGTCATTCTTTTGTTATCTGTCATATTCTCATTTGGTTAGAAGCTACAAGGGTTTTGAGTCTCAGCAGTAACAAGTATTTATTGGGACCTTACGGTATAAGCTTTATTCTTTGTCTCTTTAAGTTGGTGACACAGCTTTCTATAAGAAAAGTTGCATACTTTAGCTTTTACTTAATTATCAGCCATTATTCCTCTTGTACACAGGGGATGATGTTGTCTTCATTGCTAATGATTGGCAAACTACTCTTCTCCCATACTACATCAAGAGTATAAACAAGTTTCAAGGGATCTATGAAAGTCCTAAGGTGTGATTTCTTCTTAAGTTACTTTAGATATCAAATCATATGGAGTCGTAAGGACCAAATTTGTTTCAGTTTACTTACCACATACCAAATTTATTTCATATGGAGACACTTATTGATCCCTTTTTTCCGATGATTATTTTTGGTCAAGTATATTATATCATAAAGTAGTTACATTGTATTAGTCGTTTATGATATGTGGAAAAAGCATATACTTAACATATGCACTTTAAAAATTTTAGCTAGTATTTTATATTCGTAAATATATTTACTATGAGAATTAGCCATATGCCTAAGGTATGCAACTTGTGAATGAATAATGTGGATAACAACATAGTGTCAGGTAAAATGTGATGACTTGTGAATGAAAAATGTGGATAACATAGCCATATAAGAATTACCTAACATCTTCGCAATATGTATGCGAATAACATAGTGTGAAATAGTAACATTTTCACATATTTTATTATTTAATTTGAAGTTTATGTTATGTATCTATCAATATCCCGACTGTTGAATTCATTAGGAGTCACATCCAGAATCTACTTAAAATTGTTGGTGGACTTGGTCAGGTTTGTGGAGGTTGGAGCAATGCGTTGTCTATTGTGAAATGGGTTTACAATCGGAGTGAATACAAACTAAAAAAAATAGGTATTTTTTATATCTGGTTGCTTTAGTGTATTTTTTTGATAAGTAAAATTGTAGTTTTTCCCATAGAAATATATTTGGTCGCTTTAGGGAAATTGTTCATTGATAGAAGCAAAATTGTGTTCTTGATATGGTTGTTTCTCTTGTAGATTTGTTTATACAAAGCTCTTAACAGTTCTTGGGAAAGCACGCATGCCAGTGAAGCATTACGTATTTTCATGGTTTGAACACCGCTATATTAATCATTTGCTTTTGAAGCCACTGTGCTTCCTTTTTTTGTTTCTCAATCCATGATTTCTTTGGATTTATTATAGAGAACATGTATATAGCTTGTAACAAGTGTACCTGTATTTTTTAGGCCAATATTTATAAATGAAATAAGTTATTGAATTATGTGTTTTTGTTTATATATGTGTATACAACAGGTGCAATTTGTTTTTATGAATTGTAGGTTTTGTGGCTATTTTTTTGATTTTTTTTAAAAATAAATAAAAATTAAATTACCACGGATTATATCAGTGGTAAATATCATAATTATATTGCAGATATTATCCGTGGTAAAAAAATTGCCATGGATTTACTCCGTATTAATATAAATTAGATAACTACAGACAAACTCCGTGGCTAAAAAATTGCCACGGATTTACTCCGTAGCAATATAAATTAGATAACCACAGATAAAGTCTGTGGCAAAAATATTGTCATGCACCTTTTACTACAGACCTCTACCACAGACTTTATCCGTGGCAAAACGACTATTACCACAGACTTTATTAGTGGTAATTTAGTAAAATTGGAGTAAATTTATTCTATAAAAATAAATTTGTTAGTACTTTCATTTATTAGATCATACTTTTTTGCAGTTCTAATTAGGGGAGAATTAAAGGAGAGAATCAAGGTGTTTATATATTTAGGTTGGTTGGAGGAGGAGATGCAACCCAAAGTGAATGAAACATTTTTCCAACGGCAAGACAACATTGAAACCTTTTCTTTTTATGCGCGATAATTTTTTTTCCCACGTGGACACTCTAGTTTCACGTGAAAGGTTTATGCTTTTAACTAGTAGGTATAGATAATTTGATGACTCACTTCACAACCACCATGATCTTCATCTCTGGTTTTCATGTATTTGTTATTTAATGGTAAATGAAGATGATTATAGTGTTCTAGAGATATAATGAGAGAGTGATAGTTGCAAGAGAAAGATGCTCCGTTATGACTTAATTTGTATCAATCCAATTTATTACTTGAGAGATGAGAGATGTAACTTTTTAAAATGAAAATGTAATTGTTTGGTGAGGAGAAGGGAGATGTCCAACTCTTTGAACAATTACAACTATTGAGCGGGGGTAGGTCTAAAAATAATGAGTAGAAAACATACTTAGAGCCATCTCCAGCAGGGGTTGGGTTGGGTTTGTCAGCTCACGCCCAAACCTAAACTTGTATGCCTCCTAGTAACAAAATTTAGAGTGTGAGTTGGACGACGTGGTACTGTCAGAACCAAACCCTTATGTCCATTTTTCTTGAGTGAGCTCTTCATGGCTACTTCTTCTCTCCTTAACCCAGTTGCAGAGTAGAGACGAGAACCTCTATGCAGTCCCAAAATGGCAAACTCCAGCACCAGCAGTAATAACTCAACACTGTTGACCCCATCCTCTCAAAACCCACCTTCAATACCATTTTCTCAACACCCATTATCACAATTCACTCCATACCTCTACCAAAACCAATCTCAATTCCAATCACATAGCCCACCTCTGCTTACCATGTACAAGGGGATACCTTCGGAGGATAGTATCAAAATCCATTTACACTCTCTCAACCGCAACCTTAGGCGTTTAGCCTGTATCCGGTTACTCAACCTCAAGTTTTTCGACCTCCAAATTACTTTATGAACTACCTATTCCATGGTGAATCTACTCAGCATAATCAAAGTGGTGTAAATGCACCAATACCTGTTGAAGTGGCGGCGCCTTAGAAAGAAAAAGGAAAAGGAAAGAAGAAAATAACACCCATAAAATGAAGACAAAACGTGTAAGTGCTGGATGATACATAGTTTTTGGACGAGATAGATGATGTTGGACTTCATTGGAAGGATGCAGACTTCACCTGTCTCGCAAGGGCATGGGTAACGACTTTTGTCTAGACGACGGGATGCACAAAGAGTTTCACATTTTATCAAAAGGTCAACATTATCTTTAACAGAAACCTAGAGTGCTTCACATGACGATCATATAAAGGTCGCCAAATCTCAGTGGTATCCCTTTAATGCGCAATGTATGGCGTACAAGGGGATAATTGCTCAAGTACAATTTTGGGACGAGAGCGGGAAAACTGATGAAGATCGGGTACGTTCTAATTTGTTTTAACTTAATTTCATTTATTTTTCTTGGATATACACATTATTTATTTATATTTAGTAATTTTGCGAATTATAGGAAAAAGATGCACACAAGATCTATTATAGTATACATGGCGGCAATGACTTCAAACACCGTGAAGCACATAAGATTTTGGCCTGAGAACAGCGATGGGCCAACCTAAAGGATGATGGGCTGAACCATGCGGGGAATATACCAAGAAATGTAGCCAGGAGAGCATCGCACAATTCTTCTCTGAAGAACTCGGTCGGATCAAATAACTTATCGAAGGACCCCGACGACGCACCTACACCTCAATCTGTTCTCAAAAATCTGAATTAGATGGTTTGTTATATGAGGGCAGAACAAGGCCTATCGGCCAAAAAATAGAAAAAACTTATGACATAAAAGGCCTTGGATGAGTTTATTGCATCTAGTAGCGGTATCCAAACAATATTTACAGAGATGAGGTTGGAGAAGAAACAAACGAAAAAAGAAAAGGTAAGAAAAAGTACATAAGTAAATTAACAACGGCAAGCGAAAATGGATTCGGAACAAGCAAGAGAAGATAGCAAAATCATGGATAAAGACCCGAGTAATCTTTTTGGACATGTATTGCAATACTATCTGTAAAGGCAAGTTGAGGTCATGGAATGTCTGACCAAGAGTGGCAGACCAGGTATCGGTTTTGGTTATTAAATGTAATTTAACTTTGTTAAAAAGAGAAGTTTTCTTTCCAAGAATAAAGTTTACGTTTCAATAATGTATTCGTTTGAATAATGTACTTTGCTATTGAAGAACGTAATCTTTTTTTTGAAATATTTATTTATGAGAATATTGCGTTAAAACAAATACATGATTAATGCAATATCAAAAAATTGTTCAATAAACTTGTATGACAAGAAACATTAAATTTCATCAACAACACTCAGATAATACTTGATTCCAATACTAGGAACGAAAATTTCCCTTCACGGCTCACAAATATTCGATTAGATCATCCTTTAGATCAAAGTGCAATTTTTAACTTCGAATGTGGTTTATTTTCATTATAAAAGTTTATATTTTTCCGCATTTGCATACAATATTGAACCGTTCGCCTTCAATAGTTTTGGGATCATCCGGATTATAGCCCAAGTATGATGGGAATAAACCTCATTCCTCTTCGACGATCATATTGTGTATTACCACATACTCTTTCATGACATTGTTCAAAACCTCGGGTATCCACAATTTAATCGATTTTTTTTAATAATATTGAACCGTGATTGTAAAATCACAAATACCAGTTCTTCATCTTTTCAACAACTTTCCTGTTGTTGAGCAAAAAGAAATTGTTTTGCTTTAACCAGATTGGATATGGTTTGGACAAGTGCTCCCCATTTGGGGTATATGCCATCCGCTAGGTAATAACCCATATCATAAACTTTTCTAGCATTTGTATAATTGCAAGGCAGAGCGATACCATTGGCCAGGTTGATGAAAAGATGTGATTGTTATAGGACATTGATATCATTGTTAGACCCTAGTAACCCAAAAAAAATATGCCAGAACCAAAGGTCGTGTGAAGCTACCGCTTCAAGAATCATAGTCGCCTTGGGGTAATGACTAGTAAATTGATCGTGCTAAGATATGATAATATTTTTTCATATCCAATGCATGCAATCAAGGCTTCCTAACATATTGGAAAATCCCCGTGACTCTCCTATCGCTTTTAACCTTTCAACGTCGGCCACGTTTGGTGCTCAAAGATATTTTTTGCCAAAAATTTGTATAACCGCAACACAAAACTTTTACACACATAACAAGGTTGTGTTTTCTCCTATTTTTAAATACTCACCAAAAAGATCTGCCGTGACACCGTAGCTTAGGAAATGTAGTGCCGCGATTACTTTTTGGTACGGTGATAACCCCATTGTTTTTGCGTTATTGGGTTTTTGGATAAAGTAATCATCATGTGCAACTACTGCATCGAATATATGCATAAACATTTGTCTACTCATACGAAAATGTTGCCAAAATTCATCCAGCTCATATGTGTACCCTGGGTTGAAGTAGACCCGCATAATGCTATAATGCCTCAATTCGTTATCTCACTTCATTATCTTATCCTTACGGCCCAGGACACTCCCGCGGTGAATCGAAGTTGTATCATGTACTACTAGGTTCATTGCATTTTGGTGCATAACGGCCATTGCCATCGCACAATTAAACATAAGATCATCAGAAGAGGATAGTACACGTGAAGAATTAGTAATGGATAAAAAGGATAATGAGAAAGATATTTGAGGCTGTGGAGTTAAGAGAATGGTGTTAAAGGTGAAGGAGGAATAAACAAAGAGACTAGTGAAGTGTAAAATGATATAAAGGGGAAAAGAACTAGTAGTTATGGGAGATCTGTGCTGGTGACGGTGTTTTGATTAGCGTGCGTAATCCAAATACTGCCATTAGCACTAATATCTTACAACCACTAGTTCCTCTTGTGGGTCTTTCACAACGGCTATTTTTGGCATCCTAACGACTATTTTGGGCTTTATAAATATCTTGGCTGGAGATGCTCTAACAACAGGTCCTCTACTTCAACTCAACAATGCCGAGTTTTTTAGCTCTAACACATGAATCTTTAGTGGTATTTGGCTGGAATGAAGACTACGCCCTCGCCGCGTCCTGGCAGTATTTTGTTGATAATCCACCTCTTCGACAACTCAACTTCCATCAGTTATGGGATCGAGTTCATGTCTAATTCAGGGAGCACACGGAACTTCAATACCCTCATGAAGATTTATACAACAGGTGGAATGTTTTTAAGGTTAAATGTGATGAGTTCTATGAGATACGAAAGAGTATTGATAGACGGTTCAGAGGTGTTCCACTAGCCTATATTGTGCAAGAAGCCATAGACGAATGGTATGAGAAATACAACCAGCCATTCCCGTTCGAGACTCCATACGTTATTTTTTTACAGGAACTACGTCCCGCCTGATGAGTTTCATATAAATTATTAACTTTCTAACTATGGATGGGATCCGCTCCCCCTTACTGAATGGTTTGAGTTTCTTACATTAGTCGTGAACGATGAATTAAGTTAAATTGTATCTGTTTTAAGTTTTATTTTGTGCGTAGAACTACTATTATTCAAAATTATAATTGTATTTCCATTTAAATTCAAGATTAATTTTTTTTTATCAATATTGATTTATATAAAGAAATGGGACATTAGGTTGTACAAATGCTTATATAGAAAAAAAAAATCTACAATAGAAATAGTTCAACATTGATGTATAAAATATCAAAAGTCTACTGAGGCGGGCCAATATCATCTCTAGTACCCATCCCCGGAAGATATTATCGGTTCCCCTGGTTTACGGACCATGTCCACGGGTCCCCTGCCTCGTCCTCACTCTACCTCTAGGTGGTAGCGGTACCACCTGTATTGTCGGTGTCCTCCTCAGCTGTAAGTTCTGAACGAGACAAAGAAAATTTATTTATATTCAGACAAAATAAATATGGCCTTAAGAAGTAAACATAAATAAATAAATAAATTACTTACATTCTGATATAGTTGGTCCTCTATAATATCTATGTTCCTCATCAGAGCAACATTTTCATTAGTCAACTACTGGATTGTATGGGTATCCCGCGCAAACTCTGTTAGGGCAACTCATTGCATACCATGAGTCAGGTGCCACAGCTCCTCTGGGCTGTAAGAGGTAGACATGGGTGGCGGCTCCCTCAAGCAGTGGATATGACTGACTTACGCTTCCCTGCCCACTCCATGTACCACATCGGGTCTGGCCCCATCTCCAAGTCGGGCAGAGTGAAGTGTGGGGCAAGCTATGAACTTCTATAGATGTAATCCTCTGCGAATTTGTCAGCAGGTGGCATACCTTTGAAGTTTGACTAGTCTAGTATGAAACGTAAGTCTTTCCCTTCTCGACAATCACAAACTGGGCACAGTCAAGGAAGCTGGCCTGTATCAACGCCTGTAAATTAGCTGGACTAAGATGTAACAACATGTTATATGGACTCTTACTCTTACTCACTCACTTTCACTCACTCGGAGACTTCCTCTCTCTCTCTATCAATCAGACTCTTACTCTCACTTACTCACTCCGACAACTTGCCTATATTCACTATCTCTTTCTCTTAGTCACTATCTCTCTCTCATGCTTACTCTTTATCTACCGGTGATTAATTGTAAACCTCAGAGGACTGTCATCATACACCAAATTTGGGAACTGTAAATGGGAGGACTGTCATTATACACCTCCCTCATTAACTAGGTAATTGAATGCATTCCCTTCAAAGGATCCCTATTATCATCATTTTGCCTTCTTATTTTTGTTTAAATATTCCCGCACAATTTGTTACGTCTTTTTTGTTTGTTTCTTTTACAAAAATTTTGATCAATTTTCCCAAATTTTAGGATTTAAGCATAACATCGACAAATTACCCACTCTATGTTGGATCAAACTTTTGAAAAATTGACGATATTTAATTAATCGACATTAATTACTATTATTTTTTGAAAAAATTATCGATTCTGTTGAAATCGACAAAATATTGTCGATATATTTGATGCTCGACAATTTTAAATTTCTCAAAAATCAATTTGTCGATAAATAAGGGAATACTAGGCATCAAACATTGTCGAAGATTTCATAAATCGACAATTTTTATTGTCAATTATCGTAAAATCGATAATTTATTGAAAATATTTGTCGAAGTTATTTCTTATCGACAATATTGTAATGATTAATTGTCAATTTTTAGAGTGGTCGACAATTTTTTGACTTTGATAATTTTAGTGCTTAAACTGTTTCAATGCCTATGTCAGTGCCTAATTTGAGTTTCTTAAGCAGGATGACACCAAAACAGAAAGTCCCAGGGTAGATACTCCCAACAACCTCATATCGGAAGAAGCTAAATTCAGAGCAATAAGATCCCTCACATCCAAATTTTAATAAACCTCTTCGCGCGCCTGCCAAAAAAGCAAAACTGATTCTAGTATGGCAGAAGAAAGTGGGAGTGTCCCTCAGATGGCAGTGATACATGAAGAAATTCAAGATGTTAAAAGCCCTTCTACAAGTGGCGGTAATTCCCAAGCATCTATTTCTAGTACAGATTATGTCTTTCACAATGAAACAGCTCCTGCGAGCGATACTCTGCAATATGAAGCTTTCCTAAACCCTATAGTTGAAGAACAAGAATAGGGTACGAGAACTACAGACAAAGAAGGGGTCTAGGATGACAATAACAATGACTCAAGTGAGTCAGAAGTGGATGAATATGACCCCAGGGACACCTATTTGTTGATGGGCTTCCAGACACACAGAGTGAAAACTCTAGCTCTTGGACAGGTACTGTTTCAGTAGCTAATTATTTTAGTCTTGATCTAAATTCTAGCAATGTTCCCTTCTTTAATTTAAACAATGACAAATTCGTTTATATTGCATTTACAAGACCCCGGCTGTCTATGGGTGCTTTACCACAGTTCTACTTGGGACATTGGTAGGGAGGTTGAGAAGGTCCAAAGACTGGTAAATCTGTAAGGGCCTGGTAGAATTGGAGCCATTTCATACACACATTACAACGCAACATTGATTACAGCTTTCGTCGAGCGTTGGCATCCAGAGACCAACAATTTTCATTTCAAATGGGGCGAGATTACTATCATGTTGGAGGATGTGTAGAGATTAGTTGGGTTGAGAATTGGCGGTGATATGACAGTTATTCAGGGGAAGTGGGGAACAACTAATGTTAAACAAGTTTTTAGAGATAATTTTTTCCAAAATGATCAAGTTTACCTTGATCTGAAGGCAGGAGGTACAAGGATATCTCTTTCACTAGTGAAGATGGTGAATTTATTCGCCTATAAGCTTGGAAGAAATATGCACGACCCCAATACAACAGAGGCATCTTCTTCCTCTGAACCCGTGAGATTATCTTCTCGAGCAGTTGCCAAAGTATACATGTTGTATGCTTTAGGATCTTTTCTTTTTCCTACCAAGAAAGGGACTGATGTATTGCCGAAGTATCTTAATTTCTTTGAGAACAAGAACTCAGAGATTATATAAGGAGCTGCGACCTTGGCACATCTGCATTACATCTTTGGCGCTTCTTCGAGATTGAATGTTAAAGCTCTTACATGTTGTACTACATTGCTTGAGGTGAGTGCATGCATCCATTTTTTGGTTTTGTTGCTGGTCTATTGCTTTCTTTATGTTGTAATTGAAGGTTTTTTAATTTTTACAGTCTTGGATATTCGAGCACTTTCCAAAGCTGCCTGGAATTCCAAAACCTAATGATTCATGTACTCCTGAGTACTGTACAAAGTGGTTTTAGACTAGAATGACAAGCAAGAGATCTGGTAAAATGGCTTTAAAGATCTTTAGATAGGCGCTCGACAATTATAAGCTTGAGGATGTAAGTTCCCTTTAACTTTGTTGGATTAATTTCCCGTTATAATATTAATTTCCTAGCCATTTATAGTTCAAAATTATCAAAATTTTATAGTTCAAAATTGTCGAATATATGGAATGTCGACAATTTCATAGTAAGAAATTGTTGAACATGTGGAATGCTCGACAATTTCATATTCATTAATTGTCGATTAGATGATTTGTTGACAATTTTATGTAAATTTATTGTAGAATATTTGAAGGATTGACAATTGGACAGTAATTTATTGTCGATTATATGGAAATCGACAATTGACATGGTAACTAATTGTTGATCCTCCATACATCGACAATAACTTTATCTTACTCAGTGAAAACCTGTATAAATTCATTTGCCGTACTAATATATATTTCTTTCGTGTTATAGGTCGTCTTAGACCTGTACTTGGAGAAGAGAGCAGACAGACATGTATTCAAAAAAGTTGCTAGGTTTACCAGTTTCATTTTTAGTCCTGAACATATCGGGTTGTACTATCCTGACAGAGTACAATGCCAGTTCAACCAAAGGCAATCTGTGCTTAAGAATCTTATTTGTCACGAGAATAGCGGTTTGCATTTTGCTACTCAACCATGTGTATTCAAACCAAAGTATGATTGGGTGGATCTATTCTCTAGAGGGAAATGGAGGGAATCATTAATCAAAACGAGGGGGAGAAAAGTATATGATGGAATCCCCATCTGTGCTGAAGGTAAGTTTGAATGGTTCAAAAGAGTTTCATTCACCAAACTTTACCCAGCTCCTGTTAGTCTTGATGAAAATGACGATGGGATGATATTAGGCGATGGTGGTGGTGTTGGAAGTCTTGTTGGGGGTGCTGTTAGTGGTGGTCTTTCGCAACGTGGAGATGTGAGTATTGCTATTATAGTATTTGCCCCTTGGAGTAGTACATTTGTTACTTTTTCTAATATGCTTATACTCTTTTACAGGTTGAGGGCCAAAATGAAGATCTCTCTCGTTTGGAAGAGGAGATCTCCAGCTTGAAGTCTGAAGTCCATTCATTGAAGTCAGTGAAGGAGGTGGAAGACCGGGCAAAATCAAAATTGTTTGAGGCTATCAAGTTGAAGGTAGGCACACACTCTCCTCACCTTTTAACTAACATTGGCATACTTGACAATTAGTAGTCACATTCAATGTCAATTATCGAATCCACAGTTCAAATGGCATCATAGTCATTTATTGTTGATTATAAAGATAATCGACAATTTATAGTACTTTATTGTTGATTATATGCATATTCGACAATAAGCAAGGTAACTAATTGTCAATTATTTCTAGAATCAACAATTTCTCCTTAGTCAATGAAAATTTGTTTTAATTTATTCGCCTTACTAATTATTTTGTTAGTGACTTTAAGTAATTTATTTCCCTTACTATTAGAAATAGATGAATGTGAAAGTTTGAAAGAGTCAAATGAAAGATTGCAAGCCGACCTTCAGGTGAAGCAAGTGCTCCACTCAATCTGCCAGAAACACTTTAGCGAAGCAGAAAAGAAGTTGAATAATAAGGTATTCGTAGTTTCATTTCCCCTAGTTCACCATGTTTTAACATTCCTTTATTTCTGTGTTGTTCATAGATGACATACATGTTTATTATCAAAACTTGGAGTACAATTTACTGAAGGAAACAAATAAGATGTTGTCAAAAGATGTTTGTTCATTGAAGAAGTCGCTTGCAGATTTGAACATACAATTAGAAAAGAAAGTAAGTACTATGAAGGTCTTTACTATGAATGCCAAGGATAAACACGTTCATTGAGAGTTATTCATTTTTTGGGAAGTACTCATTTATGATTGATAACGGGTGTAGGAGTGTAAGACCTTGGCTACTATCAATGAGAAGCTATGAAGGAAGTTGTAAATCAAGAACCACAACCCTTAGTGGTGAGTAAGAAATATTATATAAATGAATATAGTACATCAAAACCTATATGTCATTTATTACTTTTTTCATGATTATCCTTCTTTTTATGTGTAGCTAAATTTGGTTGCACACTTAGAGGTGAACGTCGTAGGAGTCGAAGACTGAAAGCAGAAGTACGACGAGTTAAGCACAAAATATGAAGAAGCACAGAGGAAGTTGAGTGAGAGAAATAAGAATGTAATTTGATTTTGACATGTGTCATTGGACGACACCTTTTGTAGTAATGTACATTGAATAAACAGTTCATTTTTTGTAAGAGGAGAGTTTCTATGTCAGTGGATTTTTTGATATATACCTTTTAAATATTTTTGATTTTTTTTTATAAAGGACTAACTATTACCAATATTGTTTGTCATGCGTATTGTCGAGTTGTTTATCGCAAAAGGACAACAGGCTTGTAAGTTGTCCTGTGACTTTAAATTTATTTTTTACCAAATACTAATAATGTTTATCAAAACAGGCCCTATACTATTCAGGAAACTAAACTGATAATATCAGAAGATATGAGATTCAATCTTTAAAATGATAATGATGAGTGGGTGTGTGCACATTTGTGATCCTACGCTTGTTGTTTGGTTTTAAATTACTTTGTTTTAATTTCTAACTATGCTATCGTGGTTGTATTTACGATGTAGGGAGTGTGGTGTTTGACACTAAAAGGTGCCATTGAAGGAAGGGAAGGAGATTTTCAAGATCCTAATGACCCGACATGGGAGGAACTAGGCCAGCAGTTTACTAAACTTTTAACTATTGCTTAAGAGGATCCAAAAAGGGGAATATCAGGATGACTTGATCTTAGAAGGAGGGGGGGAGTATAACGAGAAGATTAATTCGAGGTTGAAGAAGACTGATGATAAAACCAAGCTAAGACAGACTTTGTTTTAACCATTAAATTGGTTCCAGCTAGATATATTCGATGTCGAAAGGGATAGGAACATAATATTTTGGGTTACTGTGCCATATTCAACATATGTTATCGTAAAAGTTGTTGAGAAGTGTTTATTTCTCTTATTAGGGTACTCACCAACTTCTGCTTTTTGAAACAATAATTTCAATTGTGGACAAGTTCATTTGTCATGGTTGCCAAAGACTTAGCACCCTTTTCATGTCCTCTTCTTCTTTTCGATAGCTATCTCCTTTCTGCCCTTCCATCGACTACCTTTTTCGTGATCATCTTTTGCACGACCTTTTGTTTGTGCCACGAGAAGATCCAAAATAGGAGCTGAAAACATCACTGTCTCAGTTAATGGAGTTGACATTGAAGGATCCGACCTTGAGAGTTGAGTGAGAAATGCATCATACACATCTAGGTGTAACTCAAGCTCGTCTGGCCTTGAAATTGCATATTCGAAGTTTGTTTTATTCTTTAATGCCCCCTCAAAAAGGTTTGTTGCGCAAAGTGAAAGGTGGCTATGGCATAAGGGTTTCCTCAAGTTTTCTCCATCTAAGAAACTCTCGTCATATGATCGAGAATATTTGTTTGCACCAATCTTCCACCTTGGTAAAATAAATGCATCTGGAATTTGAGGAAATGATGACGTAGCAGACCTACATACTCAAACAACTTGTATTCACAATGGCCTATTAGGCTGGCCAAGTCCATCTTCAGCTCAAAACTTTCAGGCGGTCCGCTATGTGACTTCATATATATTTCTCGAACATTTTCGTCTATGCTCTTTTCTATTGCTTCAAAGCAAACAGTTTGATTGAATTGGTCTTCAACTTTATAAAAAATTTACCTTGTATAAATCATTGCTGTATGTTTTAGTAGAGCCTGATGAGGTTCGACTTGCCAATATCTATGTTGGGATTAAAAGTCTTCTTCCTTCTATTTTTCAAATGTGTCTAATAGAGCTGTTATATATTTTGTCATGAAACTGTACATACCAGTTGAAGGAAGTAACCAACCATTGAAGAAATTGTTTGTTAACTTGCTTTGGCCAGTGATACTCATGCCAGCATATAAAGTACCTTTATTCCATAAATGTATTCATCTTTCTCTTATATTAAATATCCCTTGCATCCAATTGTTATTATTAAGATTATGTTTCTTCATAAGCTCATTCCACATTCTATCGAACTCTGCAGGATCATATGTGCCGTGGATAATTGAATCTATATCAGCTTTGAATGTAGATGGATCTCGATAAACATGACCAAATTTTTCAGGGAACTTGTGTATGATGTGCCATAAACAAAGCCGATGTTTGGTGTTTGGGAACATCTGCAAGAAAATATAGATATTAGAGAACATAGATTGTTGATTATGCATAATCAGTACACAATTAATTGACATTATTGTCGATTCTACAATTAATCGACATTATTTCAGCTATAATTGTCGACTTCATGACTTTAAACAGTATCAATTGTCGACTTGGTGGCTTTTGACAATTAAATAGCCGACTTGATTATTTTTGACAACTAAATTGTCGATTTCATGATTTTTGACAAAATAAATTGTCGAGTTCATAATTTTCGACAATACAAATTGTCGAGTTCATGATTTTCGATAATACATATTGTCGAGTTCATGATTTTTGACAATACAAATTGTCGAGTTCATAATTTTAGACAATACAAATTATCGAGTTCATGATTTTCGACAATATAAATTGTTGACTTTGTGGATTTTGACAATTATGTCAGCTATAATTGTCGACACAAGGATAATAACACATTTACTCGACAATTCTTATAATAATAATACTGAGACTAACCTTGGGGATGGCAGCACCCATCACAGCGTCTTGGTTAGTAATAATAGCCATCCAATGTTTATTGCTCATCGCCTTTAGCTATGTATGGAATAACCAAGTAAATGTGGTTTCTTGCTCATTCCTCAACATAACACATCCGAGTTGGATTGTTTAGTAGTGGTTGTTTATTCCCGCGAATGGAGCAAATGACATCTTATAAACGTTTGTCCTATACGTTGTGCCAAAAGTCACCACGTCCCCGAAAGCCTCATACGCCATTCGAGATCAGCCATCTATAAAAAAAAGTGTTTTGTCATCATCATCGAGCTGAATGTCAAAGTAGAACATAGGATCTTCGAGTTACTTTTTCTTGAACCAATCCAATGCAGCATGCGCATCACCACTTGATAGGCGCTCCTTGTTAACCTTGGTTTGTGGTTGTAATAATCACATTTTTTGAAGCTCTTGTTTGGGAATAGAGCCAGCACCTTGCTCACTGAGATATTGTACAACTCAAAAGTCTCAGTTAGGTTTTTTGCAGCTTCAGGAAAGAAATAATTAATCTTCATACGATGGTGGTTGCGAGGCGACACAAGCTTGTGATTATGCACATCTAAAAAACTGGTAACAACAAATTTACCAAGTTTTTCTCTCTAATTAATGTTCAAAGTATCCTTACACCCGCATTGGTAAGAAGATCGCTTCTTCCTATCTTGCTCACTTGTATCAGAGGTTTTTTTTTCTTCGACAAACCGTTGCTCAAATAAGTAAATGTTACTCGTCCTATCTCCTCGGATCTTGGTCATTTTTTAGAGTTACGCTTCTTTGTGGAGAACCCTTGCTTCCTCCCATATTGTTCATAAAAGGAACTTACGTCATCCACTGTATCAAAAGTTTACCCTTCATATGGCATATCCACAAACAAAGAATTAATGGTACAATCAGGTATTCCGGAACCCACACCCGACGTATGTTCACTGGCAGCCCTTGGTGGTGATTAATCTCCGCTTACCTTTGACTACTCTGGTTTAATAAAATCTTCCATATTATTATCCTGTCATATAGGAGAAATTATTGGATACAATCCCATTAATCAAATACATCCATACAATCAGACAAACATATGAAATATAAAAGTGACAGACAAGTAACCACAAATGAAAATGAAAAAAACATTGCATTTCATAACAACAACTTTAATTCCATAGGAATTTATGGGTCACAGTTGTACATCATATGTCATTAGATGGTTCAAAACATACACTACACTAACATGTTAACCCTAACATCATTAAGTACAGTCTAAAGGTCCCCAACCCCAAATATATTTTCTTTAATCAGATTCTTCGGAAGATGACTCCCACCAGGTTTCCAACTCTTCTACAAATCTATGTGTGCTTGCCTTTCTCATTCTGTAGCTTTCAATGCTTCTATACGTAATACTACTTGGGACCAAAATAGTTCATCAACCTCTTCATTAGGGGGGGAGACTAGGGGAATTACTTCATTACCATAGCCATTATGTTCCCCGCCAAAACACCCATGGAATAGATTACACACCCATTGAATAAGCCCCATATCGATAACATAAACAGGTTTCACTGAGTTATATTGTTGACAACCCCATAAATCGATATTTTTTTGTCGATTGGTTTTCGACAAAATTTTATCGATTTTCGATGTATTCGACAATAATTTTGTCGATGCATTGGGTTTGCGACAATTTAGTCTTTAATTATTGCCGATTTATTCAATTTCAGCAATTTAACTATGTAAATTTGTCGATCGATGTGCTGTAAGACACTCTTAAATTATCGCATGGAAAAATTTCGACAATAATATATCGACTACGTAGTGTACGACAATTTTTATATCTACAGAAAAGAATTTTGCACACCACTAACCTGTTGGTAGATGTTGGGATGTTGGGATGCAGTCCACTAGCTTGTTAAATCAGGCAAAATCAATACCCTTACAAAATTACCTTTGTAGCACAATTCCAACATCATGTTCCCAAAATACAGTTTCCTAACAAGGACATAAACTGAGAAAGAATTATACCTTAATCGAAGGTAGAGAGAGAGTAAAACTTGAATGGGAATTTGAATTTTGGAGTGAGAGAGACTGAGTGATTGAATGGGGGATTCAGTAGAGGGAAATTGGGGGAAAAAGTGAGAGAGAGAGAGAGAGAGTGAGTAAAGTTTGAATTTTGGAGTGAGAAAAAATTAAAGAGAGAGTGATTGAGTAGAGTGAGTGAGTGAGTCAGTGGACTGAGTGAGTTGAGTGAGTGAAATGCCACATATGCAAATAGAGAGTGAGTGAGTTGGCAAGAGAGAGTGAGTGTGTGGTTAAGAGAGAGTATAGTAAAAAGAGGGTGTAGGGGAATCCTCTCCCTATGAAGAAAGGTATAGAGATCCATATGCAGTCTGGGAATAGAAATTCTATTGATATTCCGGGGACTTGCGATGGTTACCCTTACTACATCAACGCTATTTGATTTCTGGAGTGCAATATTTTTTCATTTATAATCTATTTACCAGGGAATTAGTTTGTTTACCCCAATCAGACTTAACTATTATCGAAGCATGCTATGATAAAGCCCGTATTGGTTTTGATAGTATAATCAATAATTATAAAGTGGTTAGGTTTGGTGATAAACTTGGTGTTGCTGATGATGAAGGCTGAAGAAAATACTACATGGCAGGGGAGATCATTAGAATGGGTAAAGTTGGTGGAGACCCTTAGTTTAATCACTTATCTATTTCTCTTGATGGGAATAAAATATTAAGTTTGAAAGCATTCTCAAAATCTCTTTCTCCTAAAATGTTAAAAATCCCGACTAAGCCTATAAGAACATCCACAGCAGTGGGGTGGGTGGATTTGCCCAAAACCAGGGTAAATCCAATCTACCCCAAAGAATGCCACATCAGTTCGAAAATAAAACCAAGGTGAATTTTCCCTACGCAGTTCAGAACTGCGCGGAAACACCAATAGGCACGATCCAGCCACATGGATTAATCTTAGTCTTCTATCTATCCAGCGCACTTCTAAACTGCGTGGCATAAGCAGCCAATAAGGATTGCCACGTCCATTTTTTTTTTTAAAGTAGCCGCGCAGTTCAGAACCGCGCGGCATAACGCTGTAAGTTTTAGGCAGAAGCTTGTTTTACCTTTTTCAAGTATTATTTCAAGTTTTAACCAAGGCATATCCAAGGCATACCCAACCCTTAATCCACAAGTTTCCCAACCCAACCCATTTCTTCTGTCATCGACGCCGTTAATCGTTTAAAAATATCGGGAGAGTCTAGTTGGCGACTGAGGTATAATTTTACCAAAACTAAACGCAACGTAAATGCATAAGTAAAAAGAAGGGGGAGCGCAGAAGTGACAAATATTTGGCCATTACAATTGACGTCGGACAACGATCCATTCCCAACGATCGATGAGTTGAACCGAGTAGATATCATCCCGGATGGCTGGGTCCATATTTTTGTTGGATCAGAGGAAATGCTGGTAAGTTTTGTGTAAAATTAAAGTATTATTAACGTATATTGTAATGCGTTCGATGAAATGCCCGAATGAAAGTCTAACGTGTTAATGCATTTTTTTTATCAGAACCGAGATGAAATACAGTATAGGGGGTCATTGGATAAGGTACTGAAGTGGTACCAATGGATTGTCGTGTACCCAACGATGAAGAAGTTGGTCGACGATATGGGTTTTGAGGAGTTTTGTTCGATTAATGCAATAAACTCGGATAACCGTCGCATTCATGCTCTCGTGGAATGGTGGTGGTCTTTTACCCATACCTTTCAGTTCCCACACCGTTAGACTTCGTCATGCTAACAGACATATCTTTTGGGAGGGGTCGCGAACTCTCATACGACAAGAGGTACTCCAAGTTAAAGGAAGCAGAAAAGATGTTACTAGGAATCATAAACTCTGACATCAGGTACGGTAACATTACTCTCGCCTATTTAAAAAAGTAGAAAGAGTCTTTGAATTTACATCTCAACAATTACGACCCACAAATGGATATCGTGTATGCGAGGGCATTTATAGCCTATATGATGGGTAATCTCTTCTTCTCAAATGGTATCACATCTCTTCGGGCGGGTTATCTTGTAGCCTTGACAGACTACGATATTATTGGCAGGTCACTTTTTGACTGGGGTACGTCGATTATGGCGGCTTTGTATCAGGGGATTGATGAGGTCTCAGTTCTGAGGGACAGAAAGGTGAAGAAATTGATCATCGGATTTTATGTGATGTTGGATTTTTGGTTCTTCGAGTACTGTCGGGTTGGAATGTATCTAGCGAAGGTACAAAACTTTAACCATATTTATCCCCGTATGGGTACGTGGAGAGATGAAAGGGCTAGTAGGGGTCTAAAATCCATCATTCTTTTGTTGTGATCATATATATGATAGAATGGAAGGACAAAACCAACATAGATTGGAAACCATGGCGTAGGTCTAGGCAATTAATCCATCCAGAGGTAAGAGTTGCTTCAGCGCTGAGCTTCCAGAGGTTTCCATTGGTGTCAGTCCCATACGGGTATAGTATACTTTGATATTTAGGAGACCGCTGCATCCGTCAGATGACCGGGCATGATAGTGTGCCCCATGACCCCCCTCAAGAGATTATGGAATTCCCAAGGTACGATCGAGAGTTATATCAGGGTCTGAAAGATGTAAACTTCTATGATGGTCACAATTATCTTATTTCAGACGTAGATTACATGACATATTGGCATGCTGTTCATCCAAATCCCAAGATCGGCTGCAGTTTAGTAAAGAGGGCGGCTCAAAACTTATTGAGGATGAAGTTGGCGACGACAAAGAAAGATGTAAGAACTCAAAAAATTGGTCGTCCGATGACTTCGTGAATCTTGCACGCGCTTGGTCCCAAGTGTCTCAAAACCTCACTACCACGAACAAGCTTAAAGCTGCTACATTTTGGTTTAAGGTGCGTGATCAATTCAACTCCTTCTATGTTGACCAATCAATGTGGCGATCGTACAACGGTGTCAATTATGCGTATAAGGTGCGGTTCAATAAGTAATGTTTGATTTTTAGAGGCATCATTCAAGACCTTGAGAGCCGACATTTAACCCGTATTGGAACGGCTGACTTTGTAAGTATTTTATTTATTTTTCTCATTTCATTAATGTTCAAAGGTAAATCATACTCTAAAGAATTTTTTAACTTGATTTCTAGGAACGTATGGCATACGATACATTCGCACAACTACAACACAAACCATTTATACTTGGGGAAGCATACAAAGTTTTGGAAACTTGCCCAAAATGGTCATAAATTCATCACATCAGGCAACGCGGCCGCAACGTCGCTAGGAAGTTAAATTTTAACGATAGCCCAGCTAACTCCACCAATACCAATCCTGAAACACCTACATTCGGCACTCCAAATATTGTAATTCCAAATGATTCTATCGACGTGGATGCACCACTATATTCTTGTGGGGATGTACGACCGGATGGCAAAAAAAAAAATACAAGGCAAAAGAAGCGGCAAAGTCAGGTATAGGTTATTGGGGTAAGAAGATGCTTGAGACAACGACCAACATGATGAAGGCATGGAATAAGAGAGACGAGCAAAAGAAAGAGGAAAAGAAAACTAGAGATAGAGCACGAGAGGAACTAAAATTGGCTAGAGAGGTTGAGATTCAAAGGAGGCGTGAAGCGGAGCTAACTCGAAAAAAAACTGTCGAAGATGCGCATATAGTTAAGGTGATGACAACGGACCCAAATAACCTACTACCAGCATAAAGGCGTTGGATGAAGCAGCAAATTAAATAATATTCAAAGAAATTGAAGGAGCAGTTCCAAGTAATGCTGACGTTTTTAGTGATGAAGATTGATGTAATCCTTAGCGTTAATAGTGGTTCTTAAGTTCCATGTAATTTCATTATTTCAATAAAATTATTATTAGTCTTACATAATCCTTAAAATTATTATTAATCTAATTCGCATCTGAACTTTTTGGATGTACTCTGCCATAATAGACTCTGCTTCTTACTTCTTTCTTACAGGACCTGAGATTTTCTCCTTCTTTTTATCTTTACCAAAACAATAAAACCGAAAAAATGGGTACAAAATCAAAAAACAGAAGTAGTAAACCAAGTTTCTTTAAAGTATTACAATGATGAAGACTTGGAAACAAAATACATTACAACTTCAACATTAAACTTGGAAACAAAATACATTACTTTAGAAAATAAAAAAAACAATGATGAAGACTACAATTACTCCGCCCCTTTTCGATTCCACAAATGCGCAACAAGTTCATCTCGTAATTGGAAATGAGCTCCTTCATTTCTAATTTTATGAACCTTCTGGATGTACTCTGCCATAGTGTTAATCGCGTATCTTGGATTTAAGTCCTCGTTCCAATTCTTCACGGATGTTCTAAACTCGGGAACAATATCCATTTGCCAGATCTAAGTATAACGTTCATCTTCGGCGATCATATTGCACAGGATTATACATGCGTACATAACACTTCCCAGATCACTAGGTTTCCAAAATCGTGTACCGTGTGCCAATATTTGAAACCTAGCTTGTAATACCCCAAAAGCACGTTCTACGTCTTTCCGACATGTTTCTTGCATCTTTAAAAAATATTTTTCAGCATGGTTTGACAGATTTCTTATGGTTTGAACAAGTGTTTGCCATTTTGGATAAACTCTATCCGCTAAGTAATACCCTAAAGTGTGCGGTACCGTGTCTATATTATAATTGCATGGCGGTGCAACTCCATTAGACAAGTTGTTAAAAATCCACCCTTGATGCAAGACGTTCACGTCGTTGTTAGAACCGGGCACCCCAAAGAATGTGTGCCATATCCAAAGATCTTGCGATGCAACCGCTTCTAAAATCACCATCAAGATTTTCTTATACCTAGTATATTATCCTGCCCACCCGGTAGGACAATTCTTCCATTTCCAATGCATACAATTTAAACTACCTAACATCCCCGGGAAGCCTCGCGATCCATTCACTTCTAACAAGTGTAATGTATCGTCTTCATTGGGAGATCTAAGGTATTGATCTTTGAATTGTGTTATAATAGTTTTATAAAATTCTTTCAAGCACAAAATACTCGTAGACTCCCAAATCTGAAGGTATTCTTCTTGGCATCGGCGCTCGTACCGTAACATAACATGCGAAGTTCATACGTTATCTTTTGGTACGAGGATAAGCCCATCGTCTTAGTGGCATTTTCTCTTTAAATAAAATAGGGATTCAAAAAAAGTATTTGATCATAAATACGTTGATACACACCTTCGCTCATACGGAATCGACGACGAAATGGGATACCTTTGAATCTTGGGTTGTCACCAAAGTAATCCCGATTAAGGCTAAACTCCCCCAATTTATGATCACGGCATTTTCGCTTGTCAATCCTTCCCCTTCAGTACCTCCCCTCCTCCGTGATGATGTCGCCTCTTGTTTTTTTTCTGCTTCTCCCATCTTAATCATAATCTTGCTATACTCGTGCAACATCTTAATTTGACGTCGGAAAAGCTCTTCGCTTCCGGACGATGACTCCAAAGATGAGAGTGATGGGTCAGACATGAGTAGGTCAGCCAGGATTTCGTCCGACATGATTCGACGAAAATGATAACAAAAAAAGAAAGTTGAGTTTTGAGATATAAGATGAATGAGTTGATTGTAGAAGATTAAGAGTGTAGAAGATGAATAGGTTGTATAGATAGAGAAAAAGCTAGCCGTTTATAGCCGTTGAGCATCTTGTTGTCCAAGTTTGATCAGGAAAAAACCAAGAAATACAGGGGAACCAACATATTTTTCATGCAGGCTTTTGCCGCATACTTCTGAACCGCGCGGCAAGAACTAGCCATTTGGTTTGAGTTAAATCTAAACCATCCACGTGTTTTAATCTAAGCCGTTGTCTATACGCGCAGTTCAGAAGTGCGCGACATGGGAGCCACTGGAAGCTTGACAAGTGTCAACATCTTATTGGATCCAAAGCTATGCACAGTTCAGAAGGGCGCGACATTAATCCACCAAAAATCTAACCCTGAGGGTGGATTCTTCACCCTCAGGGTAGAAAAACTTGTGTCACGTGGATTTTTGACCTAGCTGCTGGGAGGTGAAGAGGGTGGATTTGAGAATCCACTTTGCCACGTCAAGGTGTACCTAGTTGTTGTGGATGCTCTAAGGGTAACATTTTATGATGCAACATTGTGTGGTCATCCATGTTTTGATTTTGAAGAAGCTGTACATGTTTTTGAACCTTTAACTGATCCAGAAGGTGGTTAAAGGGTTGGAGAAATCATTATCTTTAGACTTATCAAAAGTGTTGTTATTGTAGCACCGAAGACGCATCAACTTATCCACCGCAAACGAAGTCGGGTAGCTTCGAAGGAGGGTGGAAAAACTTGTACCACGTGGATTTTCAACCTAGCTACTGGGAGGTGAAGAGGGTGGATTTGAGAATCCACCTTGCCACGTCAAGGTGTACCTAGTTGCTGTGGATGCTCTAAGGGTAACATTTTATAATGCAACATTGTGTAGTCATCCATGTTTTGATTTTGAAGAAGCTATACATGTTTTTGAACCTTTAACTGATCCAGAAGGTGGTTAAAGGGTTGAATAATCATTATCTTTAGACTTATCAGAAGTGTTGTAATTGTAGCGCCGAAGACGCATCAACTTATCCACCGCAAACGAAGTCGGGTAGCTTCGAAGGTGCGTCAAAGTTGTGTACAGTACTGTGAATGGGTAATGGGTAGCACCGAAGGCGCGTTGACATTCTTACCGTAACTACGTCACGGGTAGTTATATAGATTGTTATCTTTAGCTTTTGTTTAAATGATTAGTGGGGTTAGTATAAGTCTTCATCATCCAAATCATCTTTGATTCCAATATCTTTTATCTATGATGCTTTGTATGATCAAACCTCCAACGACCTTGTTATAGTGGGAAAACAAATATATACTTTATGACAACTAACATATAAGCATCTCACATATGGTTCGTGAGACCCACTTTCACATTATAATGATCAATTTGCATGGATCATATTTTGCACAGCTGTTCACACATTATCATTATCAAGGTCAACAACAACATTATTAAACTCGAATTAGCCACTTATTTTGCACAGTTGTTCACACATTATCTTTCGTTTCTCTACTATCGGGCCAGGTTTTCTTTCTTTCCAAACACATTTTGACTCACCTAAGAGAGTCAGTAGCAGGCTGGCTAAGTTATCGAACTATGTAGACTTAAAATCATAAGAAAAAAAAAAAACATGAAGTGATGAGTATAACATAGGCATTTTTGCAGGATGACGATACGCAAAAATTTATGTTGCGCCAAATCAATTGGCGTTTTACTTTTATTTTTAAAACTTCAAAAAAAATAAAAAAAATACACCGCGCCAATTCAATTGGTGCACACCTATTTAAAAAATAATGTAAATAAAAAAATAAAAATACACAGCACCAATTGAATTGGCGCACAACTCTTATATTCATTTTAATAATACTTTTTTGTTTAAGAAAAAAATCTTTTTTTAATGCTTCCACTGACAACCCTGTTGGTCAGACTCGCCATAGATAACCACTAATTTGCTCGTTAGGAATGCTATTTGAGCAATGACAATCAAGAAAATTGGGTTTTTGGTTAGTTTGGATCGCTTTCGTAGCGATAACGAGCCTGTTGCCATGCTCTAAGTCCTATCTTTTAAAGCCAGTAACACAATAATGAGAAAAGTACGGTCCTACGGGTTTATAACCGTACACCATCCTAAACATCTTACATCTTACATGCGTCCTATTTAACTTTAACCAGCCGTGTTAATCGTAGTTAACTTGTTTGTTGAATATATTCTCCTTTACCCAATTTAAGGAAGGATATAAACTACTGCAATAGTGTTTCCATTTTTGGAATCTCCCATTTTTAATCAAATTTAGGTATGTTATGTCATAACAAAATAGAGAATTCCATTTTTTTCATTTCTGTAATTTGTTTTGCTCGATGTAATAGGGTATGAATTATAACATATGCATTTTTTTATATTTTTTTTAAGCTTTAAGCTTTAAATCAAATCAAAATTGGAAAATAGATAGGATCATTTTTTTTTTTTTTTTTTTTTTTTTATGTTGATAAAGATCCAGATTTCACATTTATTTGACTTTGAATGTTCTAAGTATTCGAAGGGAAGGCAAACACGAAAATTTTATATATTAAATATATCACTTTAATCTCAGTAAACTGATATTCGCCCTAAATTTGAGGATAAAATATCTTATTGACAACTAATTTAAGTGTGGTTAATAGTTGAGGTTAAATTGGACACATGCAAGATGAAGAGGCGCTTAGAACAGAATTTTTCTCACACAATAGTGTACCGAAGTGGCAATTCTCATCTCCCATCCCTTTAATTAGTGTTTTATAAGCTACTAAGTCACCCAACTGGACATATAATACGAGTACGTGCTGGTTCTAGTGGACACGTTACTTGAGTATGTGCATAATGCTAAGCAAAAAAGATGATGAAGCAACGGGGGTTGAAATAACAGTTTGGGACCATGCCTCAAGAAACAGATGTTTTGGGTCCAACTCATCACCCACTGCGTTATAGTTGTCCTCATATCCTAACTTAGTTACATGGATGTTGGGCAGTGCAGTAGATGGTGATAAAGTATGAACCCGGAGCCAAAAAACAAATAAAATTGGGACATATCATATGAATCGGAAGCATGAAGGGTACCATTATACCTTTTAATCGAGTGCACAAGCCTACCCACCCAGCCGATTTCCATCCCATTTTTGTGTTTACGCCCAAGTCTGGTTGAGTTCTAAAAACAAAACAGGCTTCTAGAATCTAGATTCTAGACAGTGCAACCTTCCTGTATGTATGCCTGTATGGAAGCGTGAATAAAGTGCCTGAGATTAGAATATTACGCAAACATTGTTGATTTAGTCTGACTTCTCTCCTGCACTTCCATTTCTTCATCCAACAAAACCCTCCCTCTCTCTCTCTCTCTCATATGCTTCTCTGGTTTTCTTGATGGACATGCCAAGTCCTCTCAAAGGGTTGCTGAGAATCTTCTATGTCATCTTTGCCTTCTGCTCTGCTCTCCTTCTTGGTGCTCTCAAAGGTAAAATAAACCAATTCCTTTATCTTAAACTTATTTTTATGCAATTTTTGGAAGAATTTGAGTTTGGGTATTTGGTTTTAGTGTGATTTTTTTTAGCTCTATAATGTTTTTTTTTTTTTGCAGCTGTGTTGGTGGGACCCATTGCTGGTTTGATAGTGATCATTGGGAATGTTGGGGTGATTTTGGGACTCTTCCCTTATCATGTTACTTGGACTGTTTATAGTATTATCAAGTTAGTAGACTCTTATTAAACCTTGGTTTAGCTTAATTTTATGATGACTATATTTATGTTTCCATTTTTTGGTATTTTACAATGCTTGATCAATGGGGATGAGATTTTAGGATTGTGGGGTTCATTAATTAATGGGTGGTTTTTGTGTAGGACTAATCATTTTGATTTACCACTCAAAATCGCTTTCTTGTTCGGTTTGCCTGGGTTATGTGCTCTATGGTTGGGTCTGGTTACCGTGAGTAGTGTTCTTGTAGGAGTTGGTCTTGGGTTCTTCACGCCTTGGGTATCAACTTTTGAGGCATTCAGACACGAGAGAGAGTCGAGGAAGTTTTGGCACTGCATTGTGGTAAAGTTTATGTTTCTCTTGTTAATTTTTTATTCTTCTCATTCTACTTGATAGATACAGCGCATGTGTAAATGTTTTTGGTGATTGATTTTGTTCTTTTTGACGAATGTTTAGGATGGGACACAAGGAACAGTTAAATTGAGCTGTACCGTGGTTCGTGATTTTGCCGATATTTGTTATCATTCTTACCCTCTCTACTTATCGGAGCTAAGACAAGGTTCCGGTGAAACTAGAACTTTGAG
Organism: Kingdonia uniflora; assembly: GCA_014058105.1. Lineage (NCBI taxonomy): Eukaryota > Viridiplantae > Streptophyta > Magnoliopsida > Ranunculales > Circaeasteraceae > Kingdonia > Kingdonia uniflora. The sequence continues at coordinate 718,273 of JACGCM010002535.1, forward strand.
GTATGCTATATCTTATTTATTTTGGATTCTAGATTTGGTAAAACTAGATGCTACATTGAGGCTGTGTTTGGATCATGGAAAATGAACTTAAAAAGGAATGCCATTTTGCATTATTGGAATGGGCACAAAAATAGTAGGCTGGACAAACCAAGCATCACAACAACTTCTATCTCGTGCAAAGTCTTCATATCTAGTAATGGTAGACAACAGCCTAGTGTGGGCATCATTTGTGATCTCTCTCAGCAATTGTGGTCCATTTTTATACATTCCTAAATACTATATCATTTCCACACCTCCATAAATTGTAGACAAAAGAGAAGGCTGTATGAAGGTTTTTGTAACAGTATCATCTTTCCTTAGCTTAGAGAGCCATTTTATCTCCTCATAGAAGTTGCCTATTTGTCTGAAGATCCCTGAGAGAGCAAGAATCTTTGCCCACATGTTACATGAGAAAATACAATCCATAAGCACTTTAGAAATATTTTCTGGCCCATTTTTGCAGAAGACACATAGAGTGATTGAGGATATGTCTCTGCTTAAGCTTGTCTTGAGTAGAGAGAATACCTTTCATAGCCTGCCACATAGTATACCCATGTCTGGGAATAACATAAGAGTTCCAAGAAACAGCATCCCAGCAAACCTCAGCTTTTTTATCTCTTATCTTTTCATAACTGTCTGCAATTGTGAACTTGCCTGTGGTGCTAGGGGTCCACACAGTAATATCTGCTCCATAAGATCTGGGGAAAAGCTCAGGGAGATCATTTATTATGTGTAACACCCCAATTGAGTGGGTATTGGAAAGGCGCCTAGCCCAATAGCGGTGATGGTTGCACCAGTGGTTTAGTCCCACATCGCTTAAGATCTTGCCAGGTGTATGGTCCTTAAGTTAAAATTTCACTCTACATGTCACCGAGGTCTTTTCTTAGGAATGAAAATCCCGCACTGCTGGAGATCCGCAGTGATATTATCTCCAAGAGTTGATGTCTTATGTCTCGAGGACTATGCTAGCATTCCTTTTCATAATGTTACTAACAGTAGCCTTAATGCTCATATAGGAATCATATTTATGTTCAGCTCTGAACCTATCGATGAGAGCCCCTTGCCTGTGCCAAGGTTCAAACCAAAAGCTGGTTTGCTTTCCTTCCCCAATTATGTGAAGCACCAAGAACTTAGTCTTCTCTCTTGCATTTAGAATCTTTCTCTAGCACCATGAGCAATCATGTCGATTGCTGATGGCCCACATGTTTTTCCCTCTAAGAAGGTGTCTCTCAGCCCATTTAACCCAGGCATTATTACATTTGAAGCTAATTTCCATGTATGCTTGAGGATTGAGGTTTCATTCCATTCAACTAAGCTTCTCAGACCCAGCCCACCCTCACTTTTAGGAAAGCACAAGCTCCTCCACACAATTGGGACAATCCTTTTCTTTTCTTCTCATTCCCATGCCTAAGGAATTTAGAGAAGGTTCTTTCTAATTGCACCATCACTTTCTTAGACAACATGTACAATATATGTGAATAGAATTAGCACAAATTTTATTAGTTGGAGTTTACCAGCATAAGACAGGTAGGAGTATCTCCAGAAGTATATAATTGAGGTAACTCTTTCAATTAAAGTAGAACAATCCCTTGCTCTCAATCTTGTGGAAATCAGGGGAGCACCCAAGTATCTTAAAGGCAACTGCTCAATTTTAAACCTCATTGTAGCAGCAAGCAGACCTTGAGTATATTCTTCAACCCCAGAAAAATTGATAGAAGATTTTGTAAAGTTGACTTCCATTCCACTCATCTTGTTAAAAGTGCTAAGGCAGCCCTTGATAGCATTCACATAGCTCATGTTCCCCTTAAAGAAGATAAGTAGGTCATCAACAAAGGCTAGGTGAGCTAGGGTAGCTTTTGAGCATTTGCTATGTAGAGTAAGTGCACCACTCTTAAGAGACCCTCCAAAAGAAGCTCAAAAGTTTCCATGATGAGCACAAAGAGGTAAAGTGCTAAGGGGGGTGGGCTACTGCCCCCTCCCCTCCTTGCATCCCTATAAATCCGTCCTTCTGGGCATACTGATCTTTATGTAAACTGAGTAGCGATTACAAAATGTTACTTAGTCTTTGTTACACTATGTTTAATCCATTTGTTTCATTTTTTCTAGGTTCTATTAGTTAGGTTTTCCTAGAACCTAGGAAGGTCTCGTCCACATAGAGACCTGTCGAGGTTCCCCGTAGTATATGCTGTATTATTGATCAAGTTAGTATGTGTTGTTGTATCCAAGGTATGTCTTTCAACAGTCACCAAGGTCGTTTTGTATCAGTAGGTTATCATACATTAGAAACATTTTTTTTTTTTGACCCTCTTTCTAACCCCCCCCCCCCCCCCCCACACACACACACACACCCTAATTTGGCAACAAGTAAATCCATGTGTTTTAGTTTCTGATTATTGTTTGCTATTTCCCTTGTGATTTTTTCACACATTCCGACTGTGTTCATTGTCTTATATAGTATATCCTTGTGGGCTATTCTGCAATAGTATCTATGTTCTGTGTGATTGCATATTGCTATTTTCTATTATTTGATTACATATGCGCAAACACCCCCTAACATAAAGCACTTCAAACAACTTAAACAAACTTGGAACTGCCATGCAGGTTTATACATGTGCCTGCTTGTATTGTAGTGGGGCTGATGGGATTGATAGTGGAAATTCCTCTGTATACCATCATTGCCATTGTAAAGAGTCCATACCTACTTGTTATGGGATGGTACAGATTGCTACATGATCTAATAAGCCGAGAAGGCCCATTCCTTGAAACTGCTTGTATCCCTATTGCCGGACTGACTATTCTTCTATGGCCCCTGGTAGTTGTTGGAAGCATCTTATTATCTGTTCTTTCTAGCTTCTTCGTTGCGCTGTATGGATCAGTTATAGTGTATCAGGTCCAACTCTCTCTCTCTCTTTCTCTCTCTCTCTCTCTCTCTCTTTCTCTCTCTCTCTTATATGAATCTCCATTCTGCAGGAACGATCCTTTCAGAGAGGCACAGCTTATGTAATTGCTATGGTTGCAGAATTTGATGAGTACACAAATGATTGGCTTTATCTAAGAGAGGGTTCTATACTTCCAAAGTAATCATTCTATCAATACTTTCTTCTTAACTTGTTACTTGAGTATTTTAAGTTCTTTGATACAGCTTACCCATTGCTAACCATTGCTCACAGCCAGGCCCCAATACAGAAAGAAAAGGCCGTCTCGCTCAATGGATCTTTCAATTGGAGGAAGTCATGGAGCAGGCCCGAGGTTGAACGTTTCCACAGATGCACCTGCAATGATGGTGGCGAACTTAGCACCCTCTAGATCTGTTAGGGAGACAATAAAAGAAGTGAAAATGGTGCAGGTATGCTTCATATACGATCCAAATGTTGAATTTCCTCCCATTTCTTATGTCATAAACCTTCAAATTTGCTAGTTATTTATAGAGATTGCCGAGGAGTATTACGTATGTCAGTGTTTTTTTCTGGGTGTAAGAAGTACCTACTAATAGTTCAAACCGTCTCTTTTAATATCGTTTTTAGTATAACTATCAAAGTTATTAGAAGAAAAACAAAATTAGTAACTGAATAAATACAAATAGTCGAACTACAGCCCTCATCCCAGTAAGGAATGCTTGCACCTATTCTGTGGGCATCTGTTGGGGAAATTGCACAACTACACATGGGCAATCAAATATCAAAAGGAAGAAAAAAAATATCCATAGATTTATGTGGAAAATTTTGTGGAGAAGATCAAACCAATTGGCAAAGAGTAAAGCCAATTCACTATGTTTAGTGGCAGTATAGGAAGAAGAAAATTGTGGTATAGTTCTCTCATATGCTTATTGATACGTAGACCCAAATGAAATTGAATTTATTTTGACGTAAACTCTCAACGCATAAGCAAAATTGAGAAGTTTATTACGCTAATTAGACCTAATTCAAGATTAGGGTTTCTTCTAATCTAAAACATAAACTAAAAACACAAACTGAAATAACTAAAACCTAATTCTTAACTTCAACTTCAACAACCAATTAAAATAGAGAACCTAGCTTCCCTTTTATAGAACATAAGGGGTGGAACCCTAATTAAGAATAATCTAGAAACTGGGAAAAATACCCTCTTAACCTTGTGTTGGTTAATTAGGAACTCCCTAAAACCTATTTAGTTTTCTCTAGCAGAGACGCTTAAATCAAAATAACATAAACACAAATAAGCCATAAATGATGAGAAGCGACCATGCGAGGACAATCCACATCAAATCCCCCATTTTCGAAAGATTTTGACCACGAAATCGGGCAAATTTTTAAACACCACGGAACACAGAACTCTTTGTTGTGGTATACTCGCCTTCATACCACGAATTCTGCCTCAGAACTCTTTATGTTGTTTCCACCAGTGACGGCGAAACTGTCGTTGGCCCAAATTGGACCTTAAGGTGAGGGGGGTAAAAATCCTTTCAAAACTAAAGCTTCGACTAGTTTATCGAACTTGGTATTTAACTCTTTGATCGTCGTAACCATCTCGCGGATCTGGAAATCTGAAATCTGAACTCCTTCAAGGAAATTTAATCGTAGAAATCACTGTAGCAGCAGATGCCAACCACTGTAGTAACGGAGAAAATACTGTAACAGATTGCAAAATCACTGTAGTGTTCGGTGTAAAAAAAATTCTCGCAGAATCTTGCTAGCTCTGTTACCAATTTGACGTAAACTCTCAATATGGAAGCAAAATTGAGAAGTCTATTACGCTAATTAGACCTAATTCAAGATTAGGGTTTCTTCTAATTTAAAACATAAACTAAAAACATATACTGAAATAACATAAACTTAATTTTTAACTTCAACTTCGACAACCAAATAAAATAGAGAACCTAGCCTCCTTTTTATTGAACATAAGGGGTGGAAACCCTAATTAGAAATAATTTGGAAACTGAGAAAAATACATTTTTAACCTTGTGTTAGTTAGTTAGGAACTCCCTAAAACCTATTTAGCTTTTTTTAGCAGTGATGCTTAAATCAAAATAACTTAAACGCAAATAACCCATAGACGGTGAGAAACGACCATGCAAGGACAATTCACATCATATTCGAACTCATACTACCAAGATGAAGTAGAGATTTTTTTTCTTCAGATTTTGTAAACCAGTACGAAATCACATCTTCTTCAAAACTTACACTTATTTTTCAATTCAAAATGCAACAGATATGGGATGATATGATGAAGTCTAGTGAGATGAAGGGCAAACAACTGTTAGATTCAAAAGTTATTACACCTGCCGACCTCGTTGAATGGTCCAAGACAAAGAGCTGCAGTGAATCAAATATTATCGGTGTCGGACTGCCTTCTTCTTCGTTTTTACAGAAGCTTCTCCACTCTATTAAGGCTGGATCAGGTGGGTTGCTGATGATGGATGGTGTTGAGGTTAACCATTTTAACCGACCACAAGACCGGCTCCTGGACTGGTACTTTCACCCTATAATGATTTTGAAGGAGCAGATCAAGGCTATAATGATCGATGAAGGGGAAGTGAAATTTTTGGAGAAGATTGTTCTCTTTGGAAACGATACGCAACGGATGGAGGCTTGGGATAACGGCTGCATTGTTCCTCAGGACCCCCTCAGGGCTGCTCAAATTCAAGGCATTAGCAGAAGGTATGGACTTCCCTTTACATTTATTAATGTTTACTATGATATTTTCATATAGTGAAATATATAAAGCCTACAAATGAAAGTGATCTTGAAAAAATAGTTCGCTAGTTGCATCATCAAAGTAGTTCAGGGTCCCTTCATAACATCAGATCAAGGTGCAGCCCCTTATTTATCATGCAATCAACATATTGAACTTTCAGTTGGATCTTCTTGTAAGTTAGGAATGCTGTTGTCTCCATTTTTTTAGCTCAGTTCAATGAGGCACATGCATGGAGGGAAGAGAAAAGGCCCTCCTCTATTATCAATAAAATTGAGTATCCAAACTTTCTCCACCTGCCCGTCCTGCAGCTGTTATGTTGCTCCAGTAGATTAAATGATGTTACGTGGCAGGAGCGAGCAACTCGTCTATGAAATACACGTCTAGGAGCAGTTTGACCAATTTTAAGATATAAATTTACTTTCATAATAGTCAAACACACGTCGTGCAAGTAGAAGCAAGAGTTCTTTACTGCAGCAGCCGTAAAGGATGTAAATTCAGCACTTCCCTTGAGAGTTTATCGCACAAAATTTGAAAGGAACAAATTATACATTAATTAAATGTTTCCTTATTCTAATGAAGCATCACTTGTAAGAGCCAATCTGATTTGTCTTTCATTAACGGAAGTAGTAGATTTTGTGGGAGCACTACCCTTTTAAATTAGTGGTGGATTCTATGTATAGGAAACTAATGTAAAGGGTAAACCGCACCCAGTAAATTGTCCTTTTTTGGTATATTACTGACAATTTATTGTGGATTTATTGTCACTTGTCAGGCTGATAGGAATGGCGAGGAGTGTATCGAAGTTCCCGACTTATAGAAGGAGATACATCCAGGTCGTGAAATCATTGATTGCATATTCTCTTGAGAAAGGCGGTTCTAGTATGTCTAATTCAATGAGATCTCATTCGTCCATTGAAATTGTGCAAGTTTGAAAGACAACGCTCGTGTGATTACTGATGTTTGTGCTCTTCGATTTATGATCAGAAGTGAAAGAAATATGGTGTCATTCCATCTCCCTCGTAATTGAATCAACAGTCAGGTTTCTTTGTGTAGTTATAGTTTTCAAGTACATAAACACACACAAGGGTTGTATGGTTATAGAGGTCTGAATTCCTTGTTTCGTAACTTTCTATATGAAGATTTGGGATCAGAGTTCAAAGCACAACCATCTCCGATGTAAAGTATGTCTTTTAAATGTTGTCAATGTATACTCACTGTTAAAGCATTGTTCTTCAGTCTGAAATTGGGCTACTGTGAATATGGCATTGCAGATTTGTAGTTGCAAAACCCTTCAATTTTTATACTTCATGATGAATCATTTGCACTGTTGTTTTTTGTCTTAACTATTATTACATATAATCACACTAGTACTCGCTTAAATTGTAGTAAGCTTCCTTAAAGAAGAAATGTCTGACATATTATGCGCCGTGCAGGATGGGGCCTAACTGATGGATTCGGCGCAAAATATTTTCTCTATGCCACGTACACACGTGCATATGCATTGTGATAAGCGCATATACTATTCATATGCGCGTTAAAGAAAATGTTGTACATATCAAAAACTTGTGGAAGATCAGAATGCAAACATGCTCCTACTCTAGAGAATATCCGGAGCTGCCCTAAGATCTACACCTCAAGAATGAAAAGGGAGATGAAACAAAACACAGAAGGCAGCATCATCTTCTTTCAATAAACAAGTATAGAATGGTAGAACCAAGTACCAACCAACATTCCTACACCAGTGAAATATTACAAAGTAGAGAGCTAGGGTCTTAGATCCAAAGCTAAAACTGCCATAAACAATTAAAAAGTGGGCACTCCAAATCCTACAAGCACACTCACTTTCATCAACTCTGATTAGATTATATAAAACTATAGACTTTTGGTTTCTCTTCATTTGATCAATCGAGACAACAGAGACAATATCTTCTTGAGATGCAAGTCAGAGAGGTAATGGGTTATATTCGTAGCTCGAATGAGTCTCTTATACCGAATGTACCTAAAACACAAACAATTGTAAACGAGATATTTAGATAGCATGAGATTAACGTGGAAACCTCTGAATAGGTAAAAACCACGACTCAGTTCGAAGATTAAGAAGATTTCATTTATTAATTGGGTATTACAAGTCTAGAAAAGAATAGATGTATTTTCTATCTCAAAAAATGTATTTCTGTCTATCATCTATGCCCTATTTATATAGCTCTCCTCCTTAGCTCGTGGGTATCTATGTTATCTATCATCTAGAAAAGAATAAGAATAGGTGTATTTTGAATCTAAAAAAATGTCGTGCCCTTGCTTCCTTTAGAAAGTTTTCCCTCATATTTTATATCAAATAATACAAGGGTCCTTCATGCCTAGTAGTCAAATTTGGAAGTAGATATAATGAAAGCAATCCTCTGTTGACATTTACGAAAACAAATAAAGAAGCCATTCCCCTTCGATCTCCATCTCTTTTCCTGTATTGAAACTACAATATCATAAACTCCTGTCCTTCCTCAAATGGCAATGACCCTAATTTGTAACAAGCTCGGCGAGCTTTTGAGTCATGAACATTTCCAATCTTGTTTTTCACAACTCTATGGCAGCAACAAACTTAAAAGAACCCGGTACCAAATACTCAATGCCAATATGCCACTTTCTATTCCGGTATTTTGAAAAAGAAAAACATATCTAAAAGCAAATATCATTGCCATAAAATTTTTCCGCAATTTGAAAAGAATAATAGAAAAGTAGTATTGGATACGAAAAAGCAAAAAAAAGAAAGAAACAGATAGATCAACAGAAAGGCAGAGCCACTGAATTTATGCGAAAAATAAAATAAATTTTATTAATATTAATGATTACTATTATTATTTTAACAAGACTCCCTCCCCTCGAAAGGGATTTGCAGAACCTTCTTCTCTGTGTAACAACATTCGTACAAGGCGTAACAACAAACAACAGAGCAGCGCTTCTCTTCTGTAGAACATCAGCAGCACAAACTGTACAACATCGACGAAACCTATGATGATGATGATGATGATGATGATGTTGTTGTTCATGGTGTTAGTGGGATCCACTCGTATCGTCCCTCCAAAGGCACGTCGTTAACAATGTCGTAATTGTACCTAGACAAAAATATCACCAAATTCAAAATTTAAAATAAAAATAAAAACCCAATTTAATAAAATTGACCCACTTGTCTGAAAATCGTTTTTGTTCCTTCTTCTCTGCATCTGTAAAGAAATCATTGATCTCATCGTCTGTCGGCATCTTATCGGAAGCCTCCATTGCTGTTGACTCCCAGTTTTGAAGATCACTCAATGGAGTGGTCTCTCTCCTAGAAAAAAAATGTAAAATTCAACAACATAAAAGAAAACGGAAATTGAAAATATAAATTTAAGAAAAAGAAACCTTTCTCTGTTATTAATCAAACATGTTGATGCTGAGGTTTCAACTCCAATTCTATCTCCCTGTAAAAATAAAAATAAAAATAAAAATAAAATCGTCGGTGCATACAGTAAAACTTGTATTAAAATTCAAGTTTACCTTAGTTGACTTGTCTATGAGCTCGCTGGATCCGTTGCTTGAACACTGCGACGAAGAAACAAGATCTGATACTGAGTGAATTGTTATTGTTCGGTCTTCTTCCATATTGTGCAAGATTCGTCGCCGTGTTCGACTCTGTGATTCTCCCGAACCACAGATCTTTCTCTTAGCCGAAGACGACGACGCCATTGCTAGGGTCTTCGATCTCGTTCTCACACCCACCACTTGAGAAGACACCTCCATTACTGCTGCAACCTCGCCTGTCTCCTTTCGTTTCCTCATGTATTTCCCCATCTCTCTCTCTCTCTCTTTTCAGATCGAAGCTTTATCTGAGAGAGAGTGAGATATACGTTGGTGTCCGTTGGTTGAACGGTTAGGATTACTTTTTAGACATTTAAAATATCGAGATTCCGTTAAAGATAACGTCAAATCAAAACGGAATATTTGACGGCGCCGTTATCATACATTTATATCGTAACAATCTACCGACACGTGTCAAATCACCTGTTAAAGCCGGCATTTGCCGGTCGTGTGGTTCGTGTTGTCCGTAATCCGTTTGGTAGGAAACGGGTCTTGAACGTAATTATCGTGTTTTAGAAGGGAAGATTACGGATTTACCCTTGGTTGATAGGATTAATTACGACTGTGAAACGGGTTTGATTTGGGCCGTTGGATTGATGAGCGGCTGGTAGGGGCCACATGGGTCTGCCGTTTTTGGAAAATTCATCAACTGTGATTTTATGACATCCGTGTGTCTAGTAATATTGCACGCATGTAAAATGTAGGTATTTTATTTTTCGCTCTCATATTTTCTTCTTCAGAATGCCCTCCTAAATGTAAGTGCCTTGGTCCTCAGTGATTAGCTCCTTTATACCAAATATAATTTAATTGATATGATCATCAACTGGAGCTAAGGAAAACCCATGAATGAAATAAAACCACGATTTCAATTCACGATTTTTAAATAGAGCTTTATTCATCTTATTAGGTGTGGGTTCACAATATTCACGAATTTATAATGTTCTCCAACTAGTCCTGCGTCATTAGCGGCTATAATTTGAGTTTGCTCTTCCTCGATCTTCACTTTCTGGGATTGCTGCCTTCGGTTATAAATGTCTCAATGTCATAGTGCGCTTATTTCGCTCCGTTTGGATCAAGTCTTAATATTGACCTCAACTATGATTTCCTCCTGGTTGCATGAGGTATTTTAGGACGCTCTATTTGTGAGAGGTCGAGTATGAAAATAACCCACTACATTTGGTATCGGTGGTGCTTTATTTGTACTTTTTTATCCATGTTTTTTCTTCTTCTTTTCAAAACAATAAAATTCAGGGGTAAATTTTTTCAAAAAATTTGGCCCAAAGAATATTTGAAACTACTAAACTTCACAAAGAAATTTATGATGTCACCTTATTATGTTGGGGCTGAAATATCAGGATTACTTTGTTTCAGAAAATCAAAAAAACTGAAAATTCAGGAAATGGATCAATGCCGTGGTTGTGGTTCGTATAACACATCGAATATTCGAACATAACATCACGAATGAACAAGACAAGCTATAGCGCTACTTGCCTAACATAACATCACGAATGAACAAGACAAACTATAGCGCTACTCGTCTATTATCCTCATCATTACACATTGTATGTAATATGTATCCCTTTCATATAGGCATTGACGTACCGTAATGTCTGAAATTCTTATAGCTATGAAAATTACCCTTTTGATAAATTATAGTACTAACTACTAAGTTACTTATATTGTGTATAATGCAAGTTATATATATAGTTGCGTTGAACGGAGTTTAAGTTTCGTGAAGACATGATGGTGATGGTGGGGGGTACAATTTTCTTTGGATCCGTACATCAAAATAATGAGAAAGACTCGACTAGAACATCCGAAAAGAATCCCACTCGCACGATTTGTTTATTCTGCTACATGGAATGAGTACTACTGGGGTTTTGATTGCATATGAGCGGGGTTTTAAGATCACTTTTGTTTGAATCTTCAAAACCCAATATTTTTTGAACTAGTACTTGAATTGAAAACTCAAAAAATTTAAGCAATTTGGCAAGCTAGAAAGAAAGGTGCAAGGTAGGGCATATATGGTATATGTTAGGAAACAATAATCGTTATCTGTCGTTTCACCGGTGAGTACGTTATTTATAAAGTAATGCTGTTAAAGATTCTCTAACAATGAATGTGACAATAAACATGGGACCAATTATCTTCGTTGAACGCTGAAAGTTAGATTCGATCATTCTTTGGGATCCTAATCATTTTGTCGAGCAAGCAAACATTTTCAATCAAAAGACAGTAATGACCTTTCACCCACCATTACAACGTTAATTAGCTTTACGTAAAGAAGCTTTTTCTCTAATTTACTTATCCTTAAAGCAAAGTTGAAATCATGCACTGCAGGAATCATTATGTGACACTTGATCAGATAGTCCCATCAATATTTGGTGGTTATTCGTGAATCATGTAATATTACACTTGATCCCCAGACTCGTAATGATTCTGTTAGAAGGGAAATACGGTTTTATAAGAAGTGAGGGCTTGTATAATTTGGAAGAGTGCAATAACAGGATTATTTGGTACCTAAAATCTGAAACATAGCGGAGCCTTTCCTGATCATACCATATGGTCTATTACTTGAGCTACTGCTAGTTTTTAATAGGTCTATATAGGCCAGCATATTTTCCACGTGGTCCTTGATGGTGTACAGCCCTAACCATCCGTTTGTCCATCTGTGGATGGATCATGTTGTCCAGATGGTGAGCGTGAGAGTATGTTACGAAGTACCAGTGCTAGGGACATCCAGATTGAGTTAGTATTTGGTCTTGCACCAAAGATCTCTAAGTCATCAAGCATTATTATTTTCCCAGTTTTAGTCCATAGAGACTCTCAGTACAATACTTCCCTACATAAGATTTGTTTGTAAATCATTTAAGTCCTAGGCATTGGTGAATAAAAAAGGGGACGGATTCGTGTACACTGTTATTCGAAACACTGTATAGACCTGTAGTGGCGAGTTTTCCGGAAGGAGAATCTTCGCCAATACTTATTCGTGAGGAGAATGCAGTAAAGACTAGATAAACAAGATTTTACGTGAAAAACTCAGTAAAAGCTGAGAAAAACCACGACCTCAAGGAGGATTTTGATGTAAAATCAAGTAAGATGCTAGTTATTATAAGTTTTTGGAATGGTTGTAGGGTTAAGAGGTAAAGAATGATAGAGTTGCGTATTCTTGGATCTTGAATCATTTATTCTCTGCCTGTATTTATAGTAGATATAAGCAGTTTACAAAAAAGGAAAAAAATAGTCTCCTATTCCGGGGGGAGTGGGCAAACTTTACGGATCTCTAACAACTCTTTTCTTGACCAGGCACAACGGTTCTTTTAGTAGGTCGAGGACTTGTGGTAACTTTTCAAATGTTGACATTCGATCATGTATGGTTGTCTTCGAATACGCTTTGCTGGCTTACTCTTGTCGAATCTGGGGAATATGCTACTACAATCGCCCTATTCTCGACATAAGTACTTGTGGTTGTGTCGAGAAGAAATTGGAAGCTGAAGAGGTTGCCGAATGTTATAACGAGTTGTCACTTGTCATTTCCGAGGTCAAAGTGAACTGTATCTGGTCAGATCATTCTCGAGGAGCAATTAATGCGGTACAATGAACCTGGCAGACTGAAGTTGGGTATAAATATGCAGTATAAGGAGGGTGTTACGGTTGTGGTTTGTAAGGATGCTGCCCCAAGTAGTACTTTATGTGTTGAAGGATGTAAAAAGGGTTGTTGGGACCAAAACAATTTAATCTTGTAGTATGCGATGAATATTTGTTTTTCAAAAAAAAAATTATTGCTAAAAATTTATTGCATGTGTTTTGTAAATAATGCTAAGTAATAGATTCGTCAAAGTGATATTGTCGAATGTAACTGTAGATTGTAGCAGATAAGTGAGGAATGTTTGTTTGCGTGATATGTGAAAGATGGCCATGAAATGGCAAGTAATGCGAATGAGTACCAGATGTGAATCCTTAGATGGGTGTCTGGATGTAGATTTGAGAAGAACAAGAGCTCTGTTAGATGTTGTTCGATAACTAAGGAATGCGAAGTAGAATATCCTGTAGTTGGATAGTGTTCGCGTAAAATTGAATGATAATCTGGATGCGTATTTGTCAAGTATTGATCAAGAGCGAATCAAAATAGTAATGATTTTGTTTGTCTGATGCATACTTATCAAGTATGGATCGAGATCAAATAAAAATAGTAAGGATGATTGTTTGTCTGATGCATACTTGTCAAGTATGGATCGAGATCAAATCAAAATAGTAAGGATTATTGTTTGTCTGATGCATACTTGCCAAGTATGGATTGAGATGAAATCAAAATAGTAAGGATGATTGTTTGTCTGATGCATATTTGTCAAGTATGGATCGAGATCAAATCAAAATAATAATGATATTGTTTGTCTGATGCATACGTGTCAAGTATGGATCGAGATCAAATCAAAATAGTAAGGATGATTGTTTGTCTGATGCATACTCGTCAAGTATGGATTGAGATCAAATCAAAATAGTTAGGATTTAAACTGACAGTAAAATATGTTTATTTGAATCGATGAAAATGGTTACAGTATGCTATCTGTAAAATAGTTTCAGTTGGGCAGTATTCCATGAATATTCGGGCTATATTTTGTCTTCAGTCATCAGCCAATAAGTTCCACTATCTTTTTTGTCACTGACAATGTATGGCCCTTCCCTGTTTTCTGATAACTTTATTGAATTTTTAGGCCAAGTACTATCTTGGATCCGTCGTAGGACAAAGTCTCCAATTCCAAATTTCTGTTTTTGAACTTTTTTGTTGTATGTTTTTTTTAATGTGTCATGGTATCGTCCTAAATTTGCAATGACCTTGTCGCGAGTTTCTTTTATCCAATTGAGATTGCAAAGGAGACCGAGTTCATTATCTTTGTCTGGAATTTTCTTTCGGGTACTTGGTAGATCAAGGTTTGAAGGTATGACTGCTTCGGTATCGAAAGCCATCATGAATGGAGTGCAGCCTGTTAAAACTCGAGGAGTGGTTCGGTAGGCCCAGAGAACACTGAGTAGTTCATCCACCCATCTTCCCTTCTTGTCGTTGAGATGCTTGCGTAAACCTGATTTGATGCTTTTATCGATAGCTTTGGCTTATCCGTTGCCTTGAGGATAGTATGGTGTGGATGTGGATAGCTGGATTTTGTATTTATGAAGGAAAGCAAGTACTTTTGCGCTGATGAATTGCTTGCCATTATCGGAGTATATCATATGTGGGCAGCCAAACCTAGTGATGATGTGCTCCCAAAGAAACTTGATGACCTCATCTTTATAAGTATGGCATAGAGGAACTGCTTCAACCCATTTTGTGAAGTAATCAGTGGCGACTAAGACAAATCTTCTATTTCCCGATGCTGGATGGAAAGGTCTAATGATGTCGATTCCCCATCGTTTAAATGGCCAGAGGATATTGCTAATATGCAAGTAGAGGGCTAGACTTTTAATGTCTTGAGCGTGGATTTGGTATTTGTAGCATTTACGCACAAAATAATATCCTCTGGCCAATATAATCCTTGCGTGAATACGCGTTGAGCTAATGATCTTCCTGAAACATGTGCACCACAGATACTCGTGAAGTTCTCTGATTTTGATCTGAGCTTATTTCTGCGAGATGCATTAGATAAGTGGTCCCCCTCATGTGATTCGATATAAGATGTGATCTTGGATGGTGAATCTGGGGCACTTGGCAAAAAGTGATCTGGCTTCTTCTTTGCTACTGGGGAGGATGTTGGAGTTGAGGTATGTATAAAATGGCCCTCGCCAGTCTTCAGGGTCTTCATCTTCAGCAATGGTAATCTGCAATGTTGACTTTATATCAAGATTGGAATGCTCGATGATTTCGATTTCTAAAGATCTTTTTTTGCTGTCCCCCAGCATGGCAGCGATATAAGCTAATGCGTCGGCATGTCGATTTTCTTGTCGAGGTAAGTAAGAGATTGTTGAGTGTTTGAATTTTTGCATCTTTTCCGCGACCAGGGCTGTGTAATAAACCATTTTTCCTGTTATTTTAAATATCTTGTTATAATGATTTGTCACGAGTAAAGAATCGACGTAGACTGCTAATTCTTCTGCTCCGAGTGTGAGTTTAAGATCAAGACCATGTAAGATTCCTTCATATTCGGTCTTATTATTGGTAGCATAGAAATTCAGTTTTATAGCTTTCTCGATTTGATGATTAGAAGGTGTAACGAGGACGATGCCAATCCTTGATCCGTGTGGTCTAGATGATCCATCTGTAAAAAGTCGTTAACCCGAACTTTTGGACCATGCGTCTAGCTCTACTATGGAGTCATCTGTAAAGATTTCTTCAAGTTCTTCCCAATCGGGGTCTTCGACAAGAAAGTCTGCCAAAAAGTCAGCCACTACTTGTTCCTTAACCGATATTTGTGGTTCGAAGGAAATGTCATATTCGCCAAGGAAAACAGACCATTACTGGATTCTTTGAGATTTTTCTTTTTTGGAGAGTACCAGTTTGAGGGGGTACTTGGTGATAATTTTGATGGGATGAGATTGAAAGTAGGGACGAAGTTTATGAAAACTGTAGGCCAAGGTGAGTAGTTGTTTTTGTGTTGTAATGTATCCTTTTTCAGCAGGTCTTAGTGTTTTGCTGATAAAGTAGATTGGTTTCTCTACCCTTCATTTTTTCGAATAAGAATGGAACTAATTGAGTTCTCAGTTGTGGATAAATATATTGTAAGTGATTCGTCATCAACTGGAGTACTCATGATAGGAGAATGCCCCAAGTATCGTTTAAGATCTTGGAAGGCTAACTCACACTCAGAAGTCCAAATGATTTCCTTGTGCTGTTTGTTTGAAAGGGAGTGGGATTGCCATGGAGAAGGAGGTAAAGAAGTTTACATCGATTAGATGACTTTGAGATGAATCTGTGAAGAGCGGCGATCTTGCCTGCAATTTTTTGGACATCTTTGTTTGTTTGTGGAGATGGCATCGCGATGAGCGCTTTAATTTGTACTGGATCGATTTCAATCCCTCTTTTGCTGACCAGATGTCCCAAAAATTTACCAGATGTGACCCCAAATTGGTATTTATCTGGATTGAGTTTTATCTGGTATTTGGAAAAAGTATCGAAGATGGTTTGGAGGTTGCTGGAGTGATCTTTTCGTTTCAAGCTTTTGCAGATCATATCATCGATGTAGACTTCCATAATTGTGCTGAGATGATCTTTGAACATTTTAGTCACAAGTATTTGGTAAGTAGCTCCTGCATTCTTTAAACCAAAAGGCATTACTATGTAACAGTAGAAATCTCTTTCAGTAATTATGGTTGTTTTTTCCTGATCTTTTTTGGCGAGTAGAATCTGGTTGTAGCTAGAGGCTGCATCTATCATAAAAAGAAGTTCGTTCCCTGCGACAGAGTCGAGAAGTTACGGAATTAGTGGTAGCAAAAAACTGTCATTGGGCATAAATTATTGGGTTTCATGAAGTCAATAGAAACCTTGATCTTTCTATATTTCTTTGGTACTGCTACGATATTAGAAACCCACTTCGAATACTTAGCTTCCCGAATAAATCTTACCCGAAGGAGTTTATCAATCTCTTCGTTCACTACATCGCAGAGGCAGAGAGCTAAATTTTGCCATTTCTGAATGATAACTTTACTGTCTGGAAGGAGGTTAAGTCGGTAGCATGCGATTGATGGGTCGATGCCAGGCATTTCTTGGAAAGTTCAGGCAAAGATGTTGATATTTTTCTTATGTAGCTGGATCATGGCTTCTTTTTTTTCGGTTGATAGCTTGGAGCCGATGAAGGTTGTACGTCCCGGACCATCGAATTTAACAGATTCGACCATCTCGGTGTCATGCTGCCCGAATATGGGTGATTCCTCTTGCTGTAGTTGCTATGCCTTGAGAAGTTTGGTTGTATGAGGGTTGGTTGTGGTATTTTCGAACATACGTGCAACTGTTTGGCTACCTTTAATTTCAAAGATTCCGTGATCTGTTGGAAAATGCAATGCTAGATGATAAGTAGAAGATACTGTTTTGATTGAACGTAACTAACTGCGTTCCAAAATTCCCAAATATTTGGACTTAGCATTGATGACAAGGAATTTTAATCCCGCCTGAACTGGCAGAGTAATTTCTGCTGTAGCTAATTCTTTCGAACCATTGAAGTCGGTGATTGTTGTTGTCAAAGCTTTTACGGAATTAGTGAGGCCTAGGACTTCAATTGCTCTTCTGAACAATATATCTGGTGCGCTTCCGGTATCAACGAGAAGCGTATGTAGGTAGTCCTATCCGACTTTGAGCATAATTACGAGAGGGTCACCGTGAGGGTATCTCACGTGGCTGGTGTCACAGTCCTCGAAGGTAATATGGTAAGGACGTTTCAATTTACTTGAACTTGGGAGAAGTTTTGCTAATTTATCCGAGGAGGTCATTTTACAACAGGATGTAATCCGATCGTCTTGTTTTTCTCTTCTTCCCTTTTTCAATCTCGATCATATACAGGTGGTGAACTTGCCCCTAAACCTGATTTTGTTCAACTTCTTTATTTTTTGTTTTATCTTCAAGAAACTTTTGGATGTCGATGACATAATTATGAAGTCTTCCAGCTAATAGGATACGATGAAAGATTAGCATGAGGGAGTAGTAGTTGTCAGCTTCGTGACTATGCACATTGTGATGCTGACATAGAGCTCTGTTGGGGAGATCCGGAATGGTTTGTGGCACGTGATAACACTCATCTCCCTTTATCGTTGGTAAGATAGTGGAGAGAGTTGTTGTCATTGGCGGCAGAACTGGGATTGGTTTATCGGGTTTGCCGTCCCTTCTTCTATTGTTGTCGGTGTTCTCATCGCGTTGCTTGGATGCTTAAGTAGTTATCGCTCGTTGGGATGGGGTCGAAGATGTTTCTCGAGAATGGATGGCAGATGAGCTCTTCATCTTATCTTTCTTTGATCGTTCTAATTTGATGTAATTGTTAACTACATCAATCATTTCCGTGACTGTTCTCGGCTTGTGCAGAGTAAGCTCTTTTCAAACTTTAGAGTCGATGCGTAGGGCGGAGGTGAATGCTGAAACGATGATCTTGGGGTTTGAGTTCCCAATTTTCCTTATTTTTTGTAAGAAACGTTTGTAAAAACTCACCAATTTCTCTTTGGCACCCTATTCAAAGATTAATAAGGAATCAACATTGATCTCCCGCTCTTTAGCATGAGCATAATTGGCTTCGAAAAGATGCTGCAACTGGCTGAACGTGGTGATTGAGGCTTCTTGGATAGTATGGAACCACTAGAGTGGTTCTTCCTTTAGGCTCATGTTGAATAACCTGCACAGCATGTGGTCGAGTTTGGAATATAACCCAACTGCAGCTTTAAAGTGTCGGATATGGGTAAGTGGGTCAGTCAGGCCTGCATATTGTATTAACTTTAGCATATTGAAAATTTTTGGGATGGCCATAACCTCGAGATGAGGGGAGATGAGATTTGTCTCGATTCTGTCAAGCACAGATTTTCGCCCTGGAATCTCAGAGTTTATGAACTGGATCCTGTTGTTGAGATTATCCAAGGTGACGAACTGTTACGGGGGAAATGGTAAGGCTGCGACCTGAGGAACAAAATCTCTCTGTCCTTCTAGACCCAATCGATCCCTGATTGCTCTTCTTTCGAGAGAGGGGAGTGTGATGACGCGTGCGTCAACTTCCTTGAGTTGTCGATGCCGAGGATGTTAAACCAAAATGTTGAGAAGCCCTGTTTAGATTCCTGGATCTGGATTGAGAAATTCGTAGTTCGTCTTCTCTTGGTTAATCATCACGTTGAATTGCTCTTGGTCTATGCTCGCTTCGGGCAAGTGGAGGGGACGTCTGGCGGCCAATGAATCGATCTTGTGTTCTCCTTAGTCTTTCCATTTCTTTCTGATGTGTTTGACTCTGTTGATCTAAGGCTTTCCTTCGTTCGTCCCTCTTCGATCTTGTGTTCTCCTTAGTCTTTCCATTTCTTTTTAATGTGTTTGACTCTGTTGATCTAAGGCTTTCCTTCGTTCGTCCCTTTCCGTTTGAAGAGCTTGAGCGTGGATACACTGATCTTTCAGTCTTTGGGCTTTTTCAATAGCCATTTGTTTTTGAAGCTCAAGTACCGCACCGTGCAGGTCGATCGTTCATGTTATGGGATTAATTTCCTGGTCCCTTACGATACTGGAATGGCTTCTCAGGTTCATGTTTGTCATCGGATGGTTCTTAAATCAGTAGTGGTAAAAAAGTCTGATATTCTCATAGACGGTGCCAATTGTAGTGGCGAGTTTTCTGAAAGGAGAATCTTCGCCAATACTTATTCGTGAGGAGAATGCAATAAAGACTAGATAAAAAAGATTTTACGTGGAAAACTCAGTAAAAGCTGAGAAAAACCACGACCTCGAGGTGGATTTTGATGTAAAATCTATTAAGATGCTAGTTATTACAAGTTTTTGGAGTGGTTGTAGGATTAAGAGGTAAAAAATGATAGAGTTGCATATTCTTAGATCTTGAATCATCTATTCTCTGCCTATATTTATAGTAGATGTAGGCAGTTTACAAAAAAAGAAAGAAACAGTCTCCTATTCCGAGGGGAGTGGGCGAACTTCACGGATTTCTAACAGCTCTTTTTTTGACCAGGCACAACGGCTACTTTTAGTAGGTCGAGGACTTGTGGTAACTTTTTGAATGTTGGCCTTCGATCATGTATGGCTGTCTTCGACTATGCTTTGCTAGCTTACTCTTGTCGAATCTGGGGAATATGCTACTACAAGACCGTAATTCTTAACCTCTCATCTCCAGAGATGAGTGCTTAAGATAAGAGAGGAAATGACAATACAAGAAAGGTGAAAATTAGGTGTCAAATAACAAATATCTTTCTCTTCAACATAATATCTCTCTCCCATCTCTCTCCCATCTCTCTTTCTCCACTATCGACTCACTTGCGTATACATAAACATCGTCTCTCTTTCTCTCAGCCTATTCCATACCGACCTCTCCACCTTTCCAAATCGCTTGCTACAATGGTGAAAATGGGATAATAATGTATCTTTCACTACTTGTGATGTATCAAATCGAATCACGTATCGTTATTTCTCTAACTATGACTCACTATATAAAAGGGTTTGATATCATCTTCAAAATTGCTTACAATTCATCGCTCCAATAAGCAACGTTCTCCGAAAACGGTGAGTAATTGTTTTAGTAAACCTAAGTTAGTGACATTCTAAAATGCATACTAATCGATGGTGGGTGTGGAATTGTCGAATTATTAATATCTCTTTAAATTGATGAGCAGATTCTTCTGAAAGAATATTGTCGATTAAACAATTTCGAAATCACTGTACCTGAAATTTTTGAAATCAACAATTTATGTGATAATCAACAATATTATGATTAAAATTTTCGATATCAACAATTTCTGAATATATGGGGTAGTCTGATAATGAAATAAAATGTTTTTGTCAAAGTATGTTTATCCATATTACGAATTAAGTGATAATCAACAATATTGTGATTGAATTTTCGAAATCAACAATTTATGTGGTAATTAACAATATTATAATTGAAATTTTCGATATCAACAATTTCTGAATATACGAGGTAGTCTGTTAAAGATGTACCTGGAAATGCCATTATTTATACAAAATATTTTACTTGATTGAGGTTTGAGGAAACAATAATTGAACACCAATGTACTGTTTCACATGTTGATCATTTTTCGGTTTAAATATCGGCATCCGAACTGAGCTTGTCAGCTCCATTACATGACACAAAAATCCCTACAACTCCTATTTTGGACCCTTTAGTGACACAAACAAAAAGTCCTCTGAAACACGATCACAAGAAAGGGGGAAGATGGAAGAGAGGGCTAGAAATATCCCAGATGAAGATGAAACGAACATGTTATTGGTGTAGGGAGTTCAGATACCATGATAAATGAAAATTCCCGCTTTTAATGACATTAGTTGAGAATACACGTAAGTAAATCTCTAATCTAAATATCATTTAAATTTTGTATTCATCCTATTACTAAACATCATTATTGTTTTATTTGCAGGGGATGAATGTGAAGTAGATAACCAATCCTATCCAGAAGATATATAACCATCCATAAAGCTCGAAAAATTGAGGATTTCATCATTCTTAAGTTATATGAATTATACTTAGGTGGTTCGTGGAAGCTACATATATGAGACAACGTTGAATATGAATAAAATTCAAACCATTAGTTTTTTGTTTTTTGTTTTTTTTTTGCGTGTGAATTTATAATGTCTACAATAAGTATTTTGTGGATTCGCATTATACTGATGTCTATAAATTGGTGACACAGGTATAGAATCAACAATTTTCATCACTCTAACATGATCGAACAGGTATAGAGTCAACAATTTGCATCAGTCGAAATTATTGAACAAATAAAGAATCAACAATTTGCATTAGTATGACAGTGTTGAACAGGTATAAAATCAACAATTTGGACAAAACATATAGTAAAAGCAAAAGAAGTAGCGACTGGAGAGTTTAAGATGCCCAAGTTCAGGAACTCATTTGGTTTTAATGCTTTTGACGCCCTTGAAGAAAGTGGGTTGAATTTACAATTTTATGTAATTTGTTGATTATGAAATTGGTGATACATGTACAAAATCGACAATTTGCTAATTCTGAAATTGGTGATACATGTACAAAATCGACAATTTGCTAATTATGAAATTGACGAACATGTATAGAATCAACAATTTCCATCGTTCTAAAATTATTGAACAGGTCTAGAATCAACAATTTCATCAGTTTACAATTGGTGAACATGTATCAACAATTTGAAGTATTGTGAAATTATCGAACAAGTATAAAATCAACAATTTCTAGCATGTACGCTCATGGCTGGGAATAGTGATCGCAAGAGCAAACGACCAAAATGACCATAATAGCAAGAACACCATAGTAGCCTTCATTTGTAAACCTCCATTCAATGACCAATGATTCATATATAATACAAGGGACATGTACGCACAGGAAAAGGATCATGAATGCCATTCATAGTGAAGAAGTTTTTTAGACAAATCATAAAACACTTAATTTCATGCACAAAAAGGTCAATATTCATACAGGCTGAATATAAAAAAACTGGAAATTTAACATCTTTCCATGGTGTACACTATTGTCTTTCATTAGCTGTTTCCAAGCTTAGGGCTTCTGTAGTTGCGGTTTTTATTTTTATTTTTGTTGGAATCCACGAGATTTTTGTAATTAGGATGTGTTTGATCTTCCCATTCTTCATTTAGCCCCTTTCTAAGGGAGGCTATCTTCATGCCTTTCATGGTTGTTTGCATAAGGAAACAAAGTAGTCATTATAAGCGAGGTGGTATATAGCAGAAAATTATTGATAAACAAATTCAAATTTTATCGAAAATATACAACATTATCGTTGTACTTGTGAATGGACAATAGTATGGTAAGATATTGTCGATCAACGGTTCATATCGACAATAGCACGGTAAGAAATTGTTGCTCAACTACTCGCATCAATTATTATTGTCGACCATGCATACATCGACATTTTTATGTATGGTTTATTGTCGAATATAGCTGTGGTCAACAATAATATTAATGTTCAATAATGCAAAAAAGTGTAAAAATTGCAAATGAAAGAGATTGGGGCAGATATCACTATAACTTCACTCTAATTTATGAAAATGAAGTTTTCAAAATTGGGGAAATGAGTAAAATTAATCCCATAAAAAGGACTCAAACCCTAATTTTACCTATTTCATAATCAATCACAGATTTGAAGAATAGGTAGCCATATCATAACTTTAATGACAAATTTGAAAGAGAATCAATACCACAGATAGCCTGGAACCACTTAATTGAAGATTCACAAGCCCTAAAACCAGATCCACGATGTCGCTCAAATGCAGGTTTAGTTGTTAAGAAGTAATGAGTCTCATGGCGTTGTTGTCAACGACTTAGTTATTCAGTTCCTCTAAGTCGACTATAATGGTAGAGAGAGAGAGAGATCCAGAGTGTGTGTGAGAGAGGATGATGAGAAATGTTACCCCTAATTCATATTAGAACATGCCATCAATCAAAACAGACAGGTATATGCCTCTTTTTTTTTAAGTGTCTCAGAGTATCCAGTTTTGTTAATAGTATTTATTCTCATAGTTACGAATAAATACTACTTTTTGCTATCTTTATAAAGTCATACCCAAAGAACAATAAATTCTAAAAATGATACTTGCAAGAGGAAAAATTAATTTTGTCTCTACTAAACTTATAATATTACAGTAGACAATCACTTATTTATGGGATCCACAAGTACGAATGTCACATCTGAAATAATAGAAAATTGTAAAACTCATTTAAAACTATTATATCAAGCCACGTGTACGTATAAGGCAGACATTGTCATTATCTAATGAATTACTTGTCATTTGTTTTAGTACATTTTGTCTTACCTTTTACGAGATTTGTTATTTATAAGAAGGCAGACTCTTTCACCAATTCTGTTACTATTTCTCATCTTGTTTATGGTTAGGTATCACGTACGATTCACTGGAGTTCGTATGTTTTTGGCGCCAAAAGCGATCACGATTCATCGAACAATTTCTTCTTCTTACTCGACCGCAAAAGCCGTAAAAACCGTCCCGATTATTTGTCACAAACCGTCTGTGTGACTGCTGCCTACCAATTGTTTGATTAAAGATCGGTACTCTACTCCTTAGGCATGGAGAAAATGATGGTACTCTACTCCTGTAAATAGTACTCTACTCTACTCTACTGTACTCATGGAACAAACTTGTCACGCCTCAAAATCCAGTAATCGGTAGCTTGACCAACTACTAGATTCTAAGTAGTGCAGGTCGAGGAATCCAAAGATTCTACCCCATAAATAGCCAAGCCGTAGACAAATCCTGGCTCGGCTATTCACATATAGTAATAATCATCAGAGTAAAGAAATAACAATAACAATATAACGCGGAAGCAAAAAATATATATATACACATCAGTCGAAAATGTAATACAATATCTCGAATAAAACTCAGCGACATATGCTGAGAACACCTACAGAAATCTAGAACTAAAAGAAATCTGCAGTGGTAAAATCTGTCTCTGAACTGGCTAATCACGCGGCAGTCCAAGCTACTCAACCCCAGAAATGGTTATAAAACGAGAGTGAGCAAACCACGACTCACTAAACCCAACAGAACTAAATATCCTACTAATAAACCTGTACTAGAAATAGAGGTAGAGATGAATGTAATAAAGAAACAAGTTTACACAAGTCTAGCAATATATATTAAATGACTACAATGGATAAAGAGTTGATAAAAGGGTGGAGAATAGAGTCAAGAATATGAGAGGAGGGAGATGTGATGATAAGAGAATATGCAATGCCATGACATGACGTGATGACTAGGATAATCCCAGGTGCAGTGTGACGTGATGCTATAAAATCGATACTCGTAATTCCTAAGTAGTAGGTTGATCAACCCCTAACGTCTAATTTCTTAAGGAGATCAGTAAGGGGACACACAAGTACGATTTGGTTAAGCTCAACCAAGCTAAGGATAGGTCTCACTTGATCAAAGTGGTAATGAGAGTTTTTACCCCAATAGAGCAATAGTCCGTATCATTTCAAGGAATTTCAACCTCAACGTGGATAAGTTGGGATCTCCATGGCTATGTCTCATACCATTCCACACTCCTGAGTGGTTGAATTAGGTATGATAGTACCATTCCCAATCTCACCAAATCTTTTAACCTATTCTTAGGACTCCTTGGATCCTATCGGAGATTAACCGAAGCGGAGTGTTCGTGTATCCAATCTCAATAAGTTTTGAAAGATGTTATTATAAGTTATTAAGATGCAACAGGTGCACAAGAAAACAACACAGCTGTCGCTCACACAACAACACAATCTGGATGAATAGGGACTCGGTTGCACCGACTAAGTATAGCCGACACCGCAACCTAACCGTCACTACATCCAACACATCAATCTATTAAGGTTGGAAGGAGCATTCAGGGAAAAGCCACGAGAATGCTAACCCAACCAGTACTAACTAAGCTCAGGTTCTATATGAACCATAAACTAAGCTCCCGAATAATTAACAAGCCTAAACTACAGGTTAACAATATAAACAGAATAATTCCTAGGTTAAATTATAGTTTAATTACATAACATCTCTAAGTTCAATTTAACACTCTAAAAAAATACTCAGAAACTAGTATTGAAACTTAGTAATGAGGAAATAAAACTCGCCTGATAATAATTCAAGTCCGGCAAAAAACCAACTCAGAATACTGAACCTAGGATCGCCGACGAGGCAATCGGAACAATGAACAAGCTAACACAACCAATAACAACAAGCAAACAATCAATATAAGAAAATGACAACAAAACCCAAGCCCTAGAATTAACCCTACACCGAATCGAGAGAAAAGAACGGAAAGGGAATCGAGAATAACTCACCAAGGATAGGAGTGAAGGTTGCGATGAAGCTAGGGAAGAATCCGCGAGTGATGGGGAAGATTGGATCAAGAGTGTGGAGGAGAGGGGAATCGGTTAGGGAGAGGAGAGAGGGAAAATGAGTTTGCGTGGAGAGAGGAAGTGAGGAAAAGAGAGCATTAAACCCAATAGGTGATCAAAACGCGCCTCTGTTCGAATAAGAAATATTCCTATTCGAACTGAGAGAATATTCCTATTCGAACAGAGAGATGGCTTGTTCGAATAGAAAAGGTCAGCGAACGAAGCTCAACTGTACAAGGAAGGACTTATTCGAATAGAGAAACATCCTATTCGAATAAAACAGTTCACGGGAAAAACAACTGTTCTAAGAAGGATCTTATTCGAACAGAGGGAAGTCCTATTCGAACAGAGGGAAATCTTATTCGAACAGAGGGAAATCCTATTCGAATAAAGCAACTCAGGGAAAAATCCAACTGTACCAAAAATGATCCTATTTGAACAGAAAAAGTCTTGTTCGAATAGAACTGGTCTGTTCAGAAAAGACCCCAGAAATTCTATAAAGGATTCACCCCGAAAAACGCCCGCTACCCCTCCACCTCAAGTAACGCCAAAACACCCAAAAACATTACGACCCCCAAAACACACTAATAACTGCCATACAACCACCAAATACAACCCAACTAGGGGTTCCCATAAATCACAACACCGCCCTATTACCTGAAACCACCGAAATGCCGAAAAGGAATCTAATAGACAAAACCTACCGAAAAGAATAATGGATGCACAATGGATGAAGGAGTATATGCGGAAAATGTATGCAGACTTAACGTGGATAATTAATATGCAGACGAAAGAATAAATAGGAATATGCGGAGTATCACAACAATGAATATAATAATAGCTATAATTATGAAATAAAAATCTGGGTTCTTAGAAAACGATGACAAATCGTCTACGTGGCTCCTGCCAACCAAACTATGTCATTTATTTTATAAAACTTTAGCATTCTTTCTGAGAACTATATCATTTGGTAGCAGCTAGTTGTTATTTATCTTATATAACTTTGCCATTTGTTCAACCATCTTTGTTATTTGTTTTATATAACTTTGCCATTTGTTATGAAAAAAATCAACTACTTGAATATTACAATAGGTTTGCGGGCCGTAGGCTAAACAAATAGGCCACAGGTAAGGCCATGGGCTGCACAAGTATGAATGTCACTTCCTAAATAATAATAAAAAAAGTTTGAATAATTTAAAAATATATTATCACGCCACGTGTCCAAATTTAATTCTTCGATGTACACCTGTTATTACTATTTCGAGACGTGCAAGGTAGACCCTGTCACCATTTCATGCATTTGTTGTCATTTGTTAAATGCCAATTTGTCATGCTCTTAAACATAAGTTATAGTGAATCATGCAGACTCTGTCACCATCAGTTATATTATTTAGTATTTGTTTACTATTGTTTAGGGTTAGGTAACACGTGCAATTCACACTAGTTCGTCTAGCTTTTGGCGCCAAAAACTATCCCCATTCCTCAAATACTTTTTTCTTACATGACCACTGCAAAGACCGTAAAAATTGTAAAAAACCATCCTAATTCTACACATCATATGTGTGATTGACAACCGTAAAAATCTTCCCAGTCGCACAAACCTTTTTCTTGCAATCAGCTTAATTTTACCCATCGTGTATATGTGATTTCAGTGGCAAATCGTCTCTGTGACTACTTCCTACCAAGTGTTTGATTAAAGTATATTTTTTCTTTTACAATAAAGTATGATAAAGAAGTGAATGAGCAATTTGACGAGGAAAACTAAACGCAGGAGGGTGGAGCCAAGAAGGGCACCTCTAATACTAAAAATTATACCTCTCGGTGTACAGGTATAGGACTTTACAAAATATTTGCAGCTCTGCCTGATGAAGAGAATAATGTTCTTCGTAATACCTGCTTTGTACCGTTACTGCTGATTGATCCAATAGTGACGATATCGACGTTGGTTATAAAAATATTTGATCATCATCTCGGTGATATGAAGTTCCAATTTGGGGGACAATAATTAAGATGAAACTCATTCATGTTTGCCTGATTTTGGGGATACGTGTCTCTCCTATTGCAAATGAGTTCTTATTTATTGATTTTGAATATATAAATTTTTTCAGAATGAGGCGATTCCCCAAGAAGAAAAATACATATGGGTTGAAGGAAATTGACGGGGCTTTAAAATAGGTAAAATTGGATAGACATCATGGTAAGGTTCTAATTTATCATTTGTTTGGTCTGCTTTATCATCATTCTTCATTGTATTTGTCACCCCAAAAATTTTATTATTGTATTTGCCATTTTGGGTCATTATTTTCTAAGGTTCTTATCATTATATTGTGTATTCTTTGGTATTTTTTACCCATTCTTATTCTTAGCTATCTGTGATTTTGTTATACAGACGACGTTCTTCAATTAAATTTGTTAAAAATTATACTATCCTTTCTCATCCCGAACAAGGGAGAAACGTTGAAGTGAAGTATGTTGATATGGTTGATGATCTAGTAGAGTTCAACAGATTCCCCTGGGTTAGTAAGTCTATAATTTCTTGTGGAGGAAAATAGTAGAGTTTACCAAATATCGATCGGCCGTTGATAAAAAATCGGATAAAACTTTATTACTACATAGATGTACCTGGGTGTTGATAATATGGACTTTCCTATCTATTCATGGCCTGAAGTTTCCATAAATTCACGAATCCATATATTTGTTTCCTGAGCTACAGGGATGGAGGATGACATCTTTTAGGCGTCACCAAATTGTGACGTTTAAAAAGTTTTTGCTAACCCTAACTTACTGACAATAGCTATAAAGGCGTCTGAGACTGACATGCAGCAAGAACTTGTGCAAGAGGCCATGATAATCTTCCATTCTTTATATGAATGATTCATTTTATTGCTTCCTTGTCATTTAATTTAGGTTTCTTATCATTTTGTTTGCTTAAGTTTGGCATTTGGTATCTTCTTCTTGTCATTTGTTTGATTTCTTTCTCTGTCATTTCCCATGTCATTATTAAGTTTCTTTTTGCCATCTGTTTTATGCCTATTGTCATTATTATATATATTTTTTGTCATTTCTAAATTACCCTTTATCATCTGTTTGAATATTTCAAAAAAATTACATCGAAACACCTGCAATCGAGCCACCTACAGTCGGTCCACCTACAATTGGTAGTAGTTCTTCCACCACAAAGATCGGAGCTGTAGTGGATAAGGTATACTCTTAGTTGGAGGTCCATGGTAAAATGTTGTAGAGCCATGGTAAAATATTGGAACGAATTTTAATGTCTATAGCTAGAGACAATACTCTGTCACTTAGAGATAGTACTCTACTCCTTGGGCAGTACTAGTTCTCTACTCCTGAGAAAACTGTGAAACGCAAGCGAGAAGAAGAAGGCAATGAGAAGGAAGATGGAAAAAGGAAGAAGGTGGAGCCAAGAACCTGGCAAAGAGATCCCCAACAAAAAAATTAAAAAATTAAAGAGAAGAAAAAAGGTAAGGGACAAAGGGAGAAGGCATAAAAACAAAATGGAAAGAAACGTAAGACTAATGCCAATAAGAAGAATAAGAAGGCATAAGAAGCTAATGCACCCCTGAAGAAAAAAGTTGAAGGCACAAAGATAAAAGATCTCACTGATAAACAATTAGATCATGTCTCACTGATCCAATTAAAAACCTTAATCCTCAAGATCCCCAAGAAGGGCTTGGGTAATAGAGCGCCAAGGAAGAGACGGGCAGAATTCTCAGAACTTGATGAAATTTAATCAACTGCAGAAAATTTACCTCAGCAAGTTGCGCCTGGAGAGAGATTGGAGGTGGTAAAAGATTTAATGGTAGATAATAAATTTGGAAGTGAATTTGGAAGCAATGTCGTTTGAATATGGTGGTAATCTTCTAGAGGTATCATCCGTTTACTACTTCTTATCATTTATATGATTTTATTTGACATTTGTTTTCAAAAAATTAGTATTTACTTTATAAACTTTGTCATTTGTTCAGATTTTTTTGGCATTTGTTCGGATGTCTTTGTCATTCTCTTTTCCAAAACTTTCATTTCTTTTGAAGTCTTTGTTCATTTCATTTGTTATATGTGAAGTGGAAGAATGGTGATTAAAAATATGATGAAGATGAGAAAGATGATGATGTTGTGAAAGATGGTGAGAAGAAAGCTAAATCTGTTGAAGAAGAGCAACCTCAAGTTGTTAAAAAAGATGATTCAGAACAATAAACTCTAGTAGTGTATTATAATGGAAAAAAAGATGTAGTGGAAGAAGCCAATGATGTATTTAACTAATATTTGTTTGTATTGAGTTATTCATAATATTAACATCACCTATCCATGCCATTTTTTTAAATTTGTTTCTTCTTTACCCTTTGTTGTACAGACTATGGTGGTTGCAGATGTAACAAAAGCTAATATAATATTTTTCAACCAGGAAGAAGTTGTTAGTGAAGCTTATAAGGTAACTTATCATTTGTTTGCTCACGACTTCACATTTTCTTATTCTATTTTATCATATCTTGTATCATTCTTATCATTTGTAGTTTGTTTATTTAAAGACTAGTGCAGACCAAATAACTACTGTATCTGTCGAAGAACAAACTAGGAGGTTACAAAAATTGAAGATGAAGCTAGTTAGGTAACTTATCATTTGTTTGCTGGTAACTTCTCATTTTCTTATATTTATTTTCTCATATCTTGTATCACTCTTATCATTTGTAGTCTGTTTATTTACAGACTAAAGAGAGTAAAGAGGAGGTGGAACAGAGTAAATTAGAGGCAGTTGAAGGTGTTGGGGACTGAGCCCTCATTGCACTGGTATTGTCCCCACCTTTACCACCTAGTATGGGCTAGGTGTGGGGTTTTATCTCAAAAGGCCCCGGTATAATTTAATAGTTCGTATCTTCTTATATTCTTGTGTTAGACCACATCTTTAACCAATGTGGGACTAACTTTGATCTACCAATCTTAACAATCTCCACCTTGGATCAAACTCTGTTAGTCCTCAATTGTCCGCCGCCACCGATACGATTAGATACGTCCACTAACAATCTCTACCTTGGTTTGAGCTCCCGTAGTACACCATCTCACCTGAGATCTATGTGCAACGACTTATCTGCTGCACCCAAGCACCGTATTTTCTTTGCACATCCATGTTCTACCCTGAGCACTCGCCAATCACAGCAGACTATGTTCCCAGCTGAACCGTCGGCTCTGACACCATTTGTTGGGGCCCGAGCCCCCATTGCACCGATATTGTCCTCACCTTTACCACCTAGTATGGGCTAGGTGTGGGGTTTTATCTGAAAAGGCCTCGGTGTAATTTAATAGTTCGTATCTTCTTATATCCTTGTATTAGACCACATCTTTAACCATTGTAGGACTAACTTTGATCCACCAACCTTAACAATTGTTAGGTTACGACTCAAAATAGAGGAAGCCGTTCGAACGAGAGTTAGGTCGTTCGAACGAAAACCGCGGTATTTGTTTTATTATGTGCATTTTGAAGGGGATTTATTCCAAGGCGATGGTTTGTCTCGTGATGCATACTTCGCTGATGACCTAATATAGAGTGTGAGTTCAAAGCCTCTATACAGTGTATGAGTTAAGAAGGCTCTGTATGAGAAACTTAAAATCAAGAAGTGATGTAGCCTCTATGATAAACCTTGTAAAAAGTTGGTCTTTACAAGGAAGAAGGTGGAGGGTGTTGTTCTCTTGGGATTTGATTGTGAGAGGGGAAATACCTCTTGGTTACTATGATAAGAAAATAACGAAGAGAGAAGATTGAAGGGTTTCAAGAAGAAGGTATGCAACATGGTCTTTGTTGAGGTAATCTTTGGATTCTTGATGAATATCTTATTTTCTTCTTCTCTTGTAAATCTATATAAGGGTATTATGAGATTAGAGAATTCTATGTTCGTTAGAATCTCTTGAGGGCTTGTAATTGAACTTGGATACATAGTGGATTTCTAACTTAGTGGTGGGGAGTAGCCTTAGGGTGAACCTCGGGTAAATATTTTGTGCATATTAATTGTGTTTATAGTTTTTTGGTTGATTATTTGTATGCCATGAGGATAACGGATAAAACCAAATTGCGCGTAGGGGATGTATTCCGCACGTTCACCCCCAACAGAAGGCAAGGATGATGATGATGGAAATTTACAGAAAAACTAGACCCTGTGAAAGTAGTAAAAGAAATGGTTGTTGACCAGACCAATGTATGAAGTACTTTTAAACCAAACAACTGGTTTATTACTCATTCTCATGTAATATGCATATTTATATTTAATTTTCTTATTTTGACATATCTGTTCCAGCTTGTTTTAATGGAGTCAGAAGTGGATGTCACCTTAAAGAAGAGGCATACACTAACTGACGAAGATATTAATGATAGAGCCTTTTCATTGGCTTGTCAAATGAACCTATTGCATGCTCACCTTGACGAGCTTCTTCCGGAAGTGTTATTCGAATCTTTTATTCAAAGACCCATCTCCCAGGGTGAGAAAAACCAAGTGGACCAAGTCTAGTCACTGAGGAAGGATAATTCATCTCCTGAAGCAATGAACTATAATACGAGTACCTATAGAAGGATAAGTGAAAAAATCTATTTGCCTTAACGCTCTCTACACTTTACATCCAAAAGAATGGTTGGACAATGAGGTATTTATATCATTTATTTCTTTTCCTTTGTCATTTATTGGGTTATCCCTGTCATATACATCATTTTTTCAGAAAACTATCATTTGTACAGTAATCTCTACCATTTGTTTTCAAATTGTCTGTCCTTTTTTTTTATTGCACTTTGGTATTTCTTTATACATAAGTTGTTTTCCTTGCTTTTTATCATTTGTTTTGACGTTGTTGTCATTTGCATTTCAGAACTTTATCATTTTTGGTTTATAATTTGTCATTGTCTTTTTCTGTTCAGGTCACTAATGTTTACATTAAAGCCCTGATTCAATATTTTAATGGACAACATCGTGCCCGCCCACCTAAAGAAGAGATTATGTTGGTAAATGTCCATTCCTGTTAATATATAGCCAGGGCTTTCAATGTCTGGACTCTTATTATGTCCTCTCCAACAAGTGTGAAATTGAAGAAGAAATCAATTTGGGAACAAATTACATCTATGCAATGGGATCCTACATTTTCTTATTGCTTCCATCGAGAAGATTTGAAAGTGATGAATTCAAAATTAATACTCATTTCCTGGAATCTCAATGGCAACCACTGGGTCCTTTGTGCTGTGTCTTTTAAGGGATGAAAAATATACATCTACGATTCACTGGTAGATGTGAAAATTGTAAATGCACAGAAGAAGAAGTTATCTCCTGGACACCAGCGTATTGAAGATCAGTTATTAACGATCCCTCCGAAAATGTTGATATGGATAAATTTTGCCAATCGTAGTAGTCCATCTACTAGTTCAGAGATAAAGACTTATGGTATTAACTCCAGATGGACAACTCGTTTTGGGGAATGTCCAATGTAGCCAAATAGTAATGACTGCGGGATTTATATGTTTGCCTTTATGGACAATATCATAAGGGGGATGAAATTTCTAGATCTGATAGACGGTGATGAATATCGTACACAATTGCTTATGACATATTGAGGCTAGGCCAAAACGAGTAAAAAACGACGGGGCACGTCAATCGCTATTTTGCTAAAGTGACTTCCATTTTAGTCGAAAAAAACGTCGTTCTTTTTGCAGTAGTTTTATGTTTTCGACTTGAAATGCGTCGTAATATTACGACTGTAAACCACGTCGTAATATCTGTCTTTTTTAGTTAAAATTGCGATACATTTATGAGCCGCTTTATGCGTCACAAAAAATATACACAAGTATCAATCGTTATTTTCGTCGTATTTGTTCCATTTTCCGATTTATTTATCCGTTGTTTTATGCGTCGCAATTTTACAACGCCAAAATCGCATAATTTTTCGTAATTCTAAAATTTTTTAACATACAAACTAGTCGTACTATCTGTCATGCAAAAACGTCGACGTATTAGACACAATTATTGACGATGATTTTAGTCGTTTCTCGCAATTATAAATTTCAAAATTTTATTAAATAATATTAGTTTACTTAAAGAGTTTTTCCTATACTTTTACAATTAGAACTTGATGGATTTGAACCATCATTGTCTCAAGTTCATAAGAACTCTTGCCATTTAGAGCTTATAGTTCTATCAATAAAGATGCATAAAAAAACAATGTGTATAATACTAGCAATTGTGAGGTTATATTATTAAGGGAAAAAAGTTGTATTATATTCATTGTAGGGTTATATTAGTAGAAAATGTTGAAATGTCACGATTCAGGAGGAAATAGTGATCAAAATTCACGATGCTGTAGTTTGCCATGGGGAACGATATCATAAACTCTGGCCGAAAGCATATTTTAAAGAATATGATACAATGAACCTTATTCTTGTGCTTATGTGTGTGAGTGAAGGACTAGGCTCTTGCTAGATTATCAGATTTTAGTTGTCTGCTTCCTAAATTTCGTTTTCAGTTAGATGGTAAATGTGCAACATGATATTTACTCATTTCTAGAGAGGTTAATTTTGGGGTATCTCATGGGCGATTATCGTAGATTGTCATTGAGATACACATAGCAAACTCATGATGTGTATCACAAGGACATTGGACGAAGGCAAAACACAACAATTCTGTGATTTATTATCACTAAGACCTTATTTTTTAAAACGTACCTGAGACTGAGACAGAAGTGAATCTATTTCATCGACAAATATTACAGCAGGCTGGCAACAACAGGCAACCCCGAACAGCGCTCTCACTAGCTTCTCTCCCTCACCAATCTACAGTCATAAGCCAGCGTGGCAGATAAGTATAAAACAGAAGAAGATAATGCTAATAGTCCAATCCCATATACATCAATAACCTAAGCAAACGAAGTACACATGAAACATTTATCAAGAACACTCCAACTGTTATAAAAGGATATCTTGTTATCTAGGCAATCCTAGACAAGTGATAACAATGCAGTATTTAACCATTATATTAAACAAAAGATCAATCTATAGACTGGACTATGGTTCAAAGATAGCAATACATCTGCAATGCACATTGACAAAAGGTGAGCTACATATGCCATATACGGGTCTGATAGTATATCAGAAAACATGTGATTCTTTTTCGATATACAATATCGAGATAATATATGACAATAGTTTTTTAAAATAACATCACATAACCCAAAAGAAAATGATTCATTTGTATTTATAAATAAGGGTGGGGTAATATGAGTACAGAACAGAATAACATTGATCCTCTGAGTCTTTTGAGGAAGAGTTGAGAGATGATTCTTTTGAAAGGATAGAATATCCATGATGGAGACCATCATCACAAATATCATATCAAGTTTTGGTGGATTTGGTGGGAAACTTAAGGGTAACTTCAAGGTTCAAGAGGATAAAAAACATAGAGCAACATATCAAGCTCTTGTTGATTCTGAAAAGAAGCTTCAGTTCTTTTCAGCTCGACAGATTGCCTGCCGTTTGCTTGGAAGTAAAGGATACCTTTGTCAAAAGTGCTGGCTGGCTATGGAAGACTGTATGTGTTCAAAAACCAAACCCTCTTCTCTATGTCCCGGGATACGGTTCTGGTTATATATGCATCCAAGGGACTTT
This sequence comes from Kingdonia uniflora, assembly GCA_014058105.1. Classification (NCBI taxonomy): domain Eukaryota; kingdom Viridiplantae; phylum Streptophyta; class Magnoliopsida; order Ranunculales; family Circaeasteraceae; genus Kingdonia; species Kingdonia uniflora. Next base: position 753,764 of record JACGCM010002535.1, read on the forward strand.
CCACGGCAGAACAATACAGGAAAACTATTGTGGCAAATATTTGGAGTTCAAGCTGCAACTTTATGCCTATACGGTATCTCTGAACAAGAAGAATTCATGTGGAACACTTTCAAGGTTGCAGGAAAGAACATGGTGTGGTGCCTTTATTCTAATAAGAATGCGACTCCGAAATCAGTTCAGGATATTGTGTTTCATGAGTCTCCAGCATGTTTAGAAGCACAACAAACAATAAGAAATGGAGATAATCCTTTAAACTTTATTTTGCTCGACGGTACATGGAATAATTCAGCTGCAATGTTCAGGCGTTTGAAGGAGCAATCAAAGCTTTTGTGGGGAGAGGACGACCTTCCCTGCATTTCTCTGTCTACGCCAGGCGTATCTGCAATGCATAAACTCCGGCCTCAGCCATCCTGGGATCTCAAGTGTACAGCCGCAGCAGCCATAGGTCTTCTCTCAGAAATGCACCTTCTTCCTGAACTAACTTCACACGGATTGGATAAACAGGCAGACGAGCTAGAGAACGCCTTGCATACTTTATTAGATGCACTTACAACTCGAAGACTGCGCATGGGTAGGTCCATCACGCGTGCAGTAAAAGACAGAAACAATGTTTTCTAAATACAGCTAACATTGCCAATGACACTACTGCCATGGATCCCAGGTACACAAAATTCCCAAGCGTAAACGGATTCAGTAAGTCTTCATAACTCAACAGGAATTAGTCTTTGACGTAGAACGTTATGTTAGACCAACATTTTCATTTTACATTTGTAATCAGAGTTATCAGGGTGATTAAAACATTTGAATAACAGATGAGTTTATTCTCTATTGTTATTAAAATTTTGTATTGGTGTGATAAAAAAAACCCCAATTGAGTTCACTACTCTATCCATACACTCCATACACATAAAGAGCAGTAAGAAGCATCAAGAACCCCAATATGGACTAGGAAGCATCAAGAGCAGTAAGGTAAAATATTAACTAAAGTACTCTATGCATAAATAGATAAGCCCTATAGTCCTATAGTCCTCTAATAAGTTCTTATGATTTGTTGTCTTATTGTTTCACTAAATTCTTTTTTGCATTTTTTGTTGTTGTGATAGAAGCAACACCAAAATCAGTTCTTGAGTTGCAGATCTACTTCTACCAGTTGATCTACAAGTAATATTTGAATGTTTCCATGTGTTGATGACTATTGCAGGCCAAGAGCAACATGTAAAACTGATGACCATAATCTTTGGATAACAGAGATCACCGCCACTATCACTAAACCTTAATTTAAATGTTTAATTCCATTAACTATTAAGTACATATATTTTCTTAAATACTATACCATCCATATCCTTATCAAGCTCTGAGGCTTAAAATTCTCAGGAAAAAACAAACAAAAATAATTATTGCAAACTTTAACCTATGAGGAGAAAATTATCATCCCCAAAAAACAGACCTTGGTTCATCTACATATGGTCAGAAAGAGTTGTGAGCAATGACCATGTGTAAATATGTCTACCTACAAATGAAGCTAGGAGGCAAAAAACATAGCTACAGTATATTGCATACCTATGAGGGATGTACTTGAAGATACCCCAAATTGCCTGCCCATAGAATTTTGATCCTAATTCCATTTGATCAACAAGCTCTTCAACATCCAATGCAGTACTCTTGACGGTGCGTTTTGGATTAGGAAGTCCATACCCAGCTCTATCAAATTCAGATTAAAATCATATGCTTCAAAAGTCAACACTAAGTGCAATTACACAACTAAAGGTAACATCAAAAAGGCTCTTTATTCTAATAATTTTTTGCTAATAAAGGAAATCAATTGTTCATGAAAACTCAATCTAAAAAGGAATAACTGTTGAAACCCCATTAACCCATTATTCAAAAACTACTATAAAAAGAACCCATTGCACATTAAACCAATTTTGACACAAAAATAGATGAAATTTACCTTGAGGACGTCCAAATGCGGTCTTCCACCTTGCCACAAGCTGCTCGAACCTCAAGCACCCATATTTATCTTACGGTAATTGCCAAATCCATTTTAAGAGAAACTAAAATCAGACCATGACATAACCAAAATATCCATTTTTTCTGTGTGTACAGGCTCTGACTCGAACAGTTCACTAAAAAAATGTTTACATTTTGCAACCATGAAAATATACAGCAAGAGGAAGAGAACATAACATTACCAAGAAACTAACATTACCAAGAGGAAGAGAACATAAACCATGAAAAAAAAGTAACAAGAAAGAACTCCAACAAACAACAATTCGAATCAAGCATCAATTAGATATTTCGATTCCAACAAGAAAGAACTTCAACAAAAGAATGTAATTCGATTCAGAGAGAGAGAAAGAGAGGGAGATAGCATACCCGTGGTATAACTTGTAATTCGAATCCTCAATTTTGTTGGTAATGGTTCCTCAATCTTGTTGATTCCCCAATTTAGATGAAATCAAAGATAAGAATTGCATCTGAAGTTTGAAGAATTAGTGAGAAAAATTGTTACTCTTTCATTTTGATTCGAAAGGTTTGAAGTTATTAGGGATTTAAAGATTTAAGGATTTAAAGATTTAGGGTTGAGAGTTGAAACTCAGAAGAGAGAAGAGAGGGATTGAGATCGTGGAGAGATGTGTGGTAGAATTAGTAGGATCGTGGAGAGATGATGTATCAAAAGGAGAAAACGAGAAACCGACAGTCTCTAGAGTCGAAATTGAATGATTTTCTCGACTACACCAAGAGTCAATTTTTTTGAGTAAAAAATAAGAGAGGAAAAGTAAAAAACGATGGTGGTTCTAAAATAATGACTGTTAATGAAGTCATATTATTATAACAGACCAACCAAGTTGTAAATCTACATCCAAAAGTGTCATTATTTACAGTTTTTGGCCTAGTTAGGAGATTTTTAAACTTTGATATCCATTTTGTTTTAATATATAATTTTTGTAATTTTGTAAAGTTATAAACAGTTATTAAAATTATTCATTTATATGATCTTTCTCATTTGTTATATCTTCTTTGTCATTCGTATATGACATATTTGCCATTTGTTAGAATGGAGTAAGAATCTAGTCTATCTAGCTGGATGTATTTATCACTTTATGAATTATATGTCATCCACTTATAAACAATTTGTCATTTCTTATGTATGATTTGTCATTTTTACTATGTTTTTTTATCATTCATTATATATGATTTGGCATTTGTTATGTATTATTTTTCATTCATCATCTATGATTTGGTATTTGTTATATATGATTTGTGAAATATTAACCAACAATTGATCTATTTGGTTTGTAGATAGACAATTAAAATGCATGATGTATGGAATAAATTTATAGGTATTTTATTTCTTTTCCTTTGATTATGGTTTATGGGAAACACAAGTATGTTTAAGAGTATTAATTAGATTTTGTAAACCCAAAAACTCAAGCAAAGTCTATAAAAGCCTATGAGAACGATGATAACATAACCTCAATTTCATCATATTTTACAGTAGATAATGACAGTCCAAGAGCAACAAAATATTATACAACCTCTAAAGAAGAAGAAGAAATAGATTATGATTATCCCGTAGATGATTCTGCTGGTGATGATGACTCTGATGAAAAGAAGAGTGATGATGATGACTCTATTGAAACAGATAGAGATAAGGATGCTGACTCTGATGGTGATAGTAACTCTGATAGCGATGGTGTCTCTGATAGTTATGGGGACTCTGATGGTGTCTCTGATAGTGATGGTGACTATTATGATGATATCAACTCTAATAATGGTGGTGACTCTGATGGTGATAGTGGTAATGGGGATGCTAGTGGTGATGGCAACCAAGGTGGTACTGATGTTCCAAGAGCCAAGAAGGCCAAAACTTGTTAAATGTATTTATCATTTTATTAAATTTATGTCATCTATCCATTAGTCGTCTGTCATTTGGTTTTGCATTTTTGTCATGTTGTCATTTGTTATGTATAATTTATCATTTTTCATTCAACATTTATCATTATTATCGATTCCTACTATCTTTTCAAAGAATTTGTTCTTTTGTTATTATCTTGTCAAGTCGTTCTGAGATGAAAATATTATTTGTCATTTGTTATATATAGTTTTTCATTTGCTATATATGATTGGTCATTCGTTATATATTATTTGTCATTCTTCATCTATGATTTGGTATTTGGTATATATGGTTTGTGAAATATGAACCAACAATTAATCTATTTGTTAACTATAATTTCTCATTTGTTATATATGATTTGTCATTTGTTATTTGATATTGTCATTTATTATCTGAGATTTATCATTTGTTACATAAAATTTCTCATTTGTTATTTATAATTTGTCATTTGTTATCTGAGATTTGTCATTTGTTATATATAATTTGTCATTTGTTATTTGAGATTTCTCATTTGTTATATATGATTTGTCATTTGTTATCTTTGATTTGTCATTTGCTATATATGATTTTCCATTTATAATATGAGATTTGTTACTTGTTATATACACTATTTATCATTTGTTATCTATGATTTGCCATCATCTTCATCTTCATCTTCAACATGCTAAGATTGTATTTATTTAGTTCAAAATTGTAATACTCATTGGGCATAAAAAAATGAAAATTTCATTAGCTCGAATATTGTTATAGATCACAGTTTACATTACATAAATTTACATTAATTTACGTACTCGGTGGTGGTGGTGGTGGTCGGTCTCCTCTACCACCGCCACCGTCTCCTCCTCCCACCACCACCACCACCACCGTCTCTTCCTCTAATTTTACTCAGGGTACCGGCAATACACCATCGGATGTATACCAGCCACTTCATCTACCGCTATAACAACATCCTCTGCCAGAAGACGCAAACTGTCCCTCTACCCTTGCTTCGACCTCACCATATAGTGAAAGCAGAACATTTGATAATAATCGTCATCTGCCTCTTCCACCTCTTCATACATCATCCTATAGAAGGTAGGACGCACTGGAATGGGAGTTGGAAGTTTAAGGGACTGGGTCCCAAAGTATTGATGTCGCAGCTCTTGCATCTTGGCAAGAACCCTAGCCTCGTGCACTTGGCGTCTGGTGATCACCATCTTCTTCATAGAAGAGTTACAGAGGAAATAGTTACAGAAGATTAAAATAAGGAAAGTACTTGCCAAATAAACCACAACAGTATTTATACCATAGTACTGTAAACTACAATAGTATTTAATGTTGACTTCCAATTTCTCAATGTCAGAATGAATTCAAACACAACAATCTTGACCAAACCCATTGGAAATGAAGGAACATTGGAAATGATCCCCGGGTGCTGAATGTAGTGTCTATGTAGATGAATGTATTTATCGTTTAATAAAATATATGTCATCCATCAATTAGCCATCTATCATTTATTTTAGCGTGTTTATCATTTACCATCTTATGTCATGGTATTATTAAAATATTGTCATTTACTATATATCATTTATTATTTCCCATTCAACATTTATCATTAGATTTCTTTACGAAGCTTCAATTAGTTGTCGAAGATATTGGCAATAGGATTGCTGCCAGTCTTACAACCATAGATTTAAATCTTGAGCATATTGTTGACATAGTTAAATCACTAGAGGAGAGGTTAGATCCAATAGAGGAGAGGTTATCTGGCCTTGAACCATAGATTTGCCTATCTTCAATAATGTTGATGTTTAGTAGAATTTGTGGTTCGATTTTCATTATTTTTCATTTATATTGTAGCTTTAAACATTTGTTCCTTTAGAGTTTAGCATTCTAAAGCCAAAAATTAAAGTCACTAAAGATAAAGAATTCCGTATTACACTTCACTCCTACATATTTCTCTATTTGTTAAGATCTAGAGATTTTAACTTGGACAAAAAATCTTACAGCATCTCTATTTTGACCTCAGAAATCCTTAGTTGAGTGTAAGTTTCTTTTGTAATAGTGTCCAGGATCTGACTGCTCCCTTGACCAGAATTTGTGATTTCTTCTGCCATTAACGATTGTGGCCTTTTAGAATCATTGGGCGTAGAGGATACTCGAATCCAAGTTTTGAACTGACAATAGTATTATGGGCAATAGTAGAATCTCCTACCGGGTGGCTTAGAGACTCTACAAATGAGACCATAATTGCACTTTTTTACCTCATCTACCCACGCCCATAAACCTCATCCACCAATTTTGCGGGCGCATTGACAGAACCATCGGTTAGGGTCAAGGCTTGTGCATGAGAGACGAAGGTCACAATTTTCACCTCACCAACAAACAAGGGAATGCATTAATTGTAGGGAAGTATGTAATGCTTGAGAACCGGAAAGAACTGGAAGCAAGTGCGCAGGTTATGTAGTTAACACTCTATAATGGTGATAATTCAAAGTAAGAAAATGGCAAGCTATTTATAAAGAAATGAGAACCACTTTATCAATGCACAATACCTTTACGGTGACAATTAACTTTCATTTTGATGATACCGTTGGTCACAACAAATGTCAAATGCTTCACTTTAAATCTGACAAATTCTTTCCTTTACATTCGATGTGACAAGTCAATCTTATCTTTATTACATGATTTTGACAACTTAGCTTAAAGTCACCTTTGATTACGTTTACAACAAACTATCTATCTAAAACATCCACGTTTATAAGGAAGTATATATGTAATGCTTGATAATTCACAACAGTAAAATGAGAATGCATTTATAAAGAAATGACAAATATAAATGGGAGGATGACATTGAATTTACGGTGATACTTTTTGTAAGAACAAATGACAAATTAACAATTTTAATTTTAATAATTTCTTTGCTATACAGTCGATGTGACAAATCAATTTTTTCAAGAAAATAAAAGCAGTTGAGTATAGGAGATGTAAGATATGTATTCTCAACAACAACCCCAATAATTTTATCACCGCCACGACCCGCAGTTCTTTAATCTAAACCCTACACCAACGTCAAACCTTCTCAAGTTCTTACACCTACAAAGATATTCCGTTTCTTTGATGTTCCCCAATTTATCAATATCTTTTACGAATCCAAATAAGAAACCGGGGAATAATTTATATACTTTGTTGGATATATTTGGGGAAATCCCGTCTGTGGTGGCCGATTATGCATCGAGTGTTTTGTATAATCCACCACTTCATTTAAACAATTTACCCCACTCAGCCGTCGATATTTAGGGTAGGGAGTTACCTCATGGATATAGAACTTCTTACTTTGGGGGGTTAGATGAGAGGGAGTTTATTAAGATGGCGACAAAAGGTATTTTGAGAACTCAGTGTTAGATTTTAAGCGAGAGATGACTGTGGGTGGTACCGTGGTGGTAAAAGTGGAGATGTGGAGGAGTGAAGGCTGAGGTGAGGACTGTGGACCAGACCAAGTGAGGAAGTGAGGAGGCGTTGTTTGAACTTTGAAACTTAAAAAATTTGTTACTTGTTACCCTAAAGGTTAAAGACTTAAATGATAGCTTCAATATAGAAAATTACAATTAAACCAAATTACTGTTGCTTAAACAGGTCACGGGTCGACCTGAACTACTTGGGCTAAACCCTAACCCAATCTATTTATTAAATATTAACTCCTTCAGGCCAAACCCAAACCCGCCTGATACAGGGTTAGGTTAGGTCGGGTTGGCAGGTCGTGGGTCACTTTGCCAACTTTATAGGGAAGTATGTAATGCTTGATAAGTCGCACCAATAAAATGACAATGTATTAAAAGGAAAATGACAAATACTATTGGGAGGATGACAATGACTTTACGGTGACAATTAGCTGTACAAAAATTATCCTCTTTGTAAGAACAAATGACAAATAAGCCATTTAAATTCTAAGAGGTTCTTTCTTATATAGTCGATGTGACAAGTCAATATTTATTACTTGATTGGACAACTTAGCTTAAAATCAACTTTGATTACGTTTAGAACAAGATATCTATCTAAAATATCCACGTGGTTCCTGCCACTCTAAACACTAAGCCCTAAACCCTACCACATGTGCTTTAAAGTTCCAATATAATTCTCCCAAGTATAAAGTATAAAATCCTAAACTCTTTTCAGCTATATATTATCAAGTCTCAACTATTCAATCAAGCCCTCAATTTTTTTTAACTTCTCAAGAAATGTCGCACTCCCACTCCACTCGATTTAGCCGTACCTCTTCCAGCACCCCTCAAGATTGGTTTGAGGTAGAAGGGATTGAGGAAGATTAGGGTGATGAACATCTCTTCATGATGAATAGAATTTTCCTAATGGAGAATAATGTTTTAGGTGAGAAGGCATAACTTCTAAAAGAGCATTACGAAGAGTTCAAGGAGAAATTAAGAGAGCTCAATGAAATAGAGGACGAACTGGATAAAATTATATCAAAGAAAAAGAGCATTCTGAAGAGTTAAAGTTCCATATCCGCTTTTTGGAAGATCAGCTCTATGCTATAAAGTTAGACCGGGATGAGCACAAGAAACTGTGGGAGGAGTCGGCCTGTTAAATTAGTTGTCTCTAGCAGAAGATAATGGCTATGGAATGTGATCAGAATTCCTCAAGTGAGGAGTTGTGAACATTTGTATTGTTTTGTTTTTAGTTTTTAGTTTTTGTTGTTGTTATTATTGTTTCGTGTTTCCCTTGTATGAACACTTGTTTTGTTTTGTTTCATTTTGCCTTTTTGCTTTCAAATAGTGATTTCTGCATGATATGAGGGAAACAAACTGTTGAAAAGTTCCATCCAAAAAATGATATAAGGGAAGCAAACAAATGATAAAGATTCCTTGAACAATGATAGATAAATGTTTAACTTAATAAAACTGGTGATAACATTTCAATAGACAAATGATAAATAATCGTTAAACAATGACAGTTCATGACAGATAAAAATGATATTATATACAAATACGAAGTTCTCTTGAATATATGACAAGTCGATGGGATAAGTAATGATACTTGATTAGATAACTCAGTTTAAATACTCATTGATTATTACTTACATATACAATAAGAAACGACGTCGCTGAAGTAATAATACCGTTTGCCCTAAACTTTGTGTAATCCCTGACACCCGTCCCTTCCCAATGTATTTAATTCTCCTTATAAAATCCCTAATCTCAAATTGACTATTCTCAACTCTTCAATTATTCAAACCCTAACCCTAAACTCATTTTAACTTCTCAAGAAAAATGTCGCACTCCACTCGAGTTAGCCATGCCACTTCGAGCTCCATACGATTAGTTTGAGTCGGTATGGATACAAGAAGATCAGCGTGACCAACGTCTTTACAAATTGAATAGACTATGCCTAATAAAGAAGGATGTCTCTGGTGAGAAGGCATAAATACTGAAAGAGCATTACAAAAACTTCAGGGAAAAATTAGGCGCGTTCGATGTAATCTGGGATGAACTGTATCAAGTTATAGCAAAAAGAGATCAACGTTTTAAAGAGTTCAAGTTCCATATGCGCTTCTTGGAAGATCAGCTCTGCACCTTAAAGTTGGACTGGGATGAACATAAGAAACTGTGGGAGGAGTCAACTTCTAAGATTAACTATCTCGAGTAGAAGATCCAGGCTTTGAAGCGCGATCTGGAATGCTCGAAACGTGATAAGGAGTTGTGAATATTTGGTCTGGTTTTTTCGGTGTTTAGTTTGTTAGTTTTTTGTGGTAACTAGTACTTTCCCTTTATATGAATGAACATCTATTTTGTTTTGTTTTGTGCTATTTCATTTGCCTTTTGCTATTAAATAGTGGTTTTCATTTGATATGTAGCAAACAAAAAAATTACAATTCTGTAAGAAAATAATGATATAAGGGGGGACAAATTTACTGATGAACTTAACAAAACTAATGATAATAATTCAACAGACAAATGAGAAATTCTTCGTGCACAAATAACAGTTCAGAAGCAAACAATGATATTATAGAAACCAATAAATGTAAAATTCTTTGAGAATAAATGACAGTTCAGAGGGAAACAATGATATCATAGAAACAAATAAATGAAAAATTCCTCTTGCACAAATAACAGTTCAGAAGCAAACAATGATTTTATAGAAACAAATAAATGAGAAATTCTTCGTGCACAAATGACAGTTCAGTAACAAATAATGATATAATGGAAATAAACAAATGAGAAATTCTTTTTATACAAATGACAGTTATATTTAGACAAATGATGATTTTAACAATACTAATGATAAATATAAAATAAACAAATGATACATAGAGTACCCAAAATCATAAATGTAAACTGATTGTAACATCTTCATTTGGAATGACAGGTGGCTTAGTGTTCATCGTAAAAGACGGTGCCATTGTCGGACGTATCATGTTGTCGGATGGGATTGGCAAAAGCTTATAAGAATGACGATTGAATCCATTTTTTTGACACCTACTACAAAATCTTAGTTTGGTGACAAGACCAGGTATTTTTCCCTTATCTTCCTTTGTGTGCGAGGATGACCGGCTCGAACTATTGGAATAGGAGCATGAACACGTGGATCAGTTTTTAAAATTTTCCACTACTCAATTTCTCTAATAGGAATCCATATCGGTTTATAAATAGCCTTGTATATATTATTTATGAAGTACTCAAAGACACGCGTAGTTGGATCAACATTAGCAAGACCGAGAGTGCGTACTTCATGTTCATAAGGTATACCCATCGTTTGCCACCAACGACAAGAACAAGTACCATTTTCAATATTTATAGAATTTGTTCTGCCATAACTAGTCATCTAAAAATGGTGACGCGATGTACGAACCCGGCAGGTTAGTGAATTTGCCACAAACTTTCTGCTCTCACAGTGATCTGTAGCTCATGGAGTTAACGAGCTTGACTCTTTTTAGCTTCCTCTCTATACGTGTATGACATTTCTGAATAGATTCTACGCAATTCCTCAATAAATACATAAATAGGGAGATCTCTCACTTTCAAAATAATGTTATTCTAACTCTCGACATGATTAGTGTAAGCCACTCCGTGCCTGAAAAAATGACAAACAATTAAAATAAAGTGCTAAATACTTAAAACCTCATGACAAATGGGATCATACAACTGCAAAAGGAATAATAAAAATCTGATGACAAATAATGGTAAGAAAATGATGAATAAGTATGCAAATGGAGTAATAATGGCTATTCCTAAAATAGTAAATGAGAAGTTGATTAATAGAGAGTGACAACGTACCTACTAATTGAAATGTATAGATTAGACCATGTATCCTTGGGAACACCTAGTATGTATTGGTGACCAACTGGATCCGTATTTTGGATAATATTCATGTGTTTATCAAAATCAATGGTAGTTAGGGCCTCTGCTGCCATCCTAAATGTGATTCTCATACTTTCGAGGGTAGTTTTAATGTTATTCGATATGTGGAAGACGCAAAATGTATGATTGCAAATGGAAACACCTTGGGTACAACATTAATAATTCTGGCATTCTTGTCAGAGATGACGATGAATCGAGTGTCATAACCGTGTAAATTAGACCCAAACATTTCCAAGAAGTATGTTTATCTTTCGGTAGTCTCAGAGTCTGTTATCGAAAATACAAGTTGAAAAATATGCTTACTTGGGTCAATAGCAATGGCTGTTAGTAGAGTCTCATGATATCTCCCTTTCAAAAAAGTTCCATCAATCACAACAACGGGTCTCAATAGTTTATAAGTTTTTTTGGGAGGACCAAAACACCAAAAATACCATGTGAATCTCTTATCCTTACAACTCGTAGTTTGTATGTCAAATACCAAATCCGGGTCAGCCAACCTTACTTTCGTAAAGTAGCCCGTAAGTAGTTGGTATGCATGCTCAAAGCTTCCTCACATCTAAAATAATTTTGTAGATCAAATAAAATTGTGGAGTAGACATATGATAAACATCAAAGTACATATGATACAGTGAGTCGACCAAATGACATGGAATAAAATGATAAACATTGTTGTACAAATGACTTGTATCTGAGAACAAATGACATATAAAGTGATGATACCTCTGCGTGGGTTTTTTTTTGTACGCCAGGCAAGATTGCATGTTACATCAACATTGTAATTAATTTACATATCATCAATAATTCTGGAAGATTTGTAGTTTGGGTCTTTTCGTAGTTTTTGTTTTGTTATAGAAGCATCCCATCTACTAGACGCTGCCTTATACGCGTTCCTACCATCAGTGTTTACTCGGATGCATGCATGCATGGAGTAATAGGTACTTACTCTCAATAGGGTTGAACCGAGCATCCTTGTCGCGTAAATCCACCAAGAACATTTATGACCTTTGTAACGTACCACGATTTTATATTCGTTGCTTAGAATATGTTTGAGATTGAACTTGTTTACAACTGCATAAACTCTTATGTGATTCTTGAGTTCAATCTTATCTCGATATAGATCACCAATGTTAAACTCTTTACTGAAGTCATAGGGATCTTCCGTGTACGCAACAAATTTGAACCGAAAATCCGCGAGATCTTTCACTTGTTCAGGCTGTGGCTCAAACCAAAATTTATCTGAACAAATGAGAAATATGTTTCTTACCATGATACTAATTTGATAAGAATTGTTAAAAAGCACCTCACAAATAACAAATTTTGCGAGCTTACCTAAAGGTTTAGTTTATCCAATGATAGTTTCAGGTTTAATTGAAAGATGAACATTAGTTAACATAGGTTCATTTAAAAGATGAACATTAGTTAACACAGGCTTATTTGAGAGATGAATATTTGATTGAGGAATATAAGGTTTATTTAAGGGAGTAACATCAGTAGGGATAGTTTGAAAATGTTCATTTGATTGAGAAACATTAGTTAACACAGGTTCATTTGAGATATACACATTTAATTAAGGAATACTAGGTTCATTTGAGGGAGGAACATCAGTACGTAGAGTTTCAATAGATTCATTTGATTGAGAAACATCATCATTATCCGCTAAAGCACCAAACCTACGTGGATCAAGCTCTCTTCCATTTGTTTCAGGGTAACCCCTGATAAAATTGCACATGCACAACCATGGACAAAGTTTTACAACTTACAGTCCTCACGACGGATTTTGCTTGTTTCTTTAAGGAGTGTAACGAAATCTTCATATGACGAGTACGCTCTCAGTGAGGTAAGTTTGGTACTTCTTCCAACATAACTAACAATTGATCTGATCTTTAGACGTACGATATCCCCCCCAAAATATATAATGATATAAAGCTGAAATCCATCCATCCCTGAAACAAATGATATAAATAAACAATTATGGTGATAAAGTAGCACAAAACAAATGAGACAAATGGCAATAAAAATGATAACGAAGCAGAAGACAAATGATATAAAACTCAACTCTAGCAATCCTCAAACAAATGATAGGAATCCCAAAATAAATGATATCAATGAACAATTTTGGTGATATAGTAGCAGATAATAAATGCTAAAAATGACACACACAAAAATGGTAAATGATAAAGTAGCCGAAGACAAATGATAAAAAAGTAAAAGAAAAATGATTTTGTACAAATTGTATCGTCTTGCATAACATTTTTCTTAAGAAAAAAGCCTTCAAATTATGATACGGATACACAGTTAGAGATGATAGATTCAGAGTTAGAGATGATATTTATTACAACTGTTACTTCAACGGTCAGAGAGAAGGATAATAATGGTCTTTGGCAATGAGAATAACTTAAGATAACAATGATCTTTTTCTCCCCAATGACCTCTGTGTGAGGACTTTAGTGAATGCACAACGATAGTTGGAACACATGGTACATGAATGAGACAAACAGTACATTAAGGAGAATCTACTTTAATTTTTGTAGAAGCTTTGTTGTTGAAGAAGAAGAAACTTTAATTTTTTTTAAGGTTGGTAGTGTATTTTGAGGGGAATTTTTCCTCTTATTACTGTTCTTATTATTGTAGCAGATTAGACTACTCAACACTCCAGTAGGATAGTTTCTCATTTTTTTTATGTATTATTTATCATTTATTTTGGGAGAACTTTGGCATTTTTTTGGATATCTTTATAATTGTTTTGATATAGATTTGTCATTTGTTCAGTAATCTTTGTGAGTTGGTAGATTTATTACTGTAGCAGATTAGACTACCCATTAACATTTAATGTTAGAGAATAGGGTGGCAGGTAGGGGGTAGTAGGTGTGACCATTATCGATTTGTTAATGTTAGTATCGATTTTTGAAGAGGCTTGCCAAAGTATCGATTTTGTAAAGATGGTAAAAAATAGTATTTATTCTCATAATACTATAAACTTTGCATAGCTATAGCATCAACATTGGTGCTATAATAAGAGCAAAACATTTGTCGGTCTAGTATGCGCTGGTTATGTGATCGAGAATGTATCTCAAAGCACCATTGGCAGTGACATATACAGATGAACCTAGCTATTTCGTAAGTCCACCTAATGTAGAATTTAGGGCTTAAGCAGAAAGGCTGTAAATTATGGACGGAAAAGAACCAATCCCCCCGTTAGTTTGTATTCCCCCGTAATAATTCTAAGGGCTGACAGTGAGGTTTATGACCAAGACTATCTTTATAAAAGGGTTTGGCAAAGTTCAAATTTCTTTATGAGGGCATATCATTTCAAACTTTGTAAACATTCCCACCATACTTAGAAATAATTGACGTGTATCCTAAGAATCTTTAAATTTATTGTGATTTAGAGTGTAGTGTTTTTGATTTTCCTCATCGAGGTATAGGGAGGTTTGACATCTCTCAAAGGCAGGTCAAGGCCGTCCATCTTATGAGAACGCAAAACCTTTATTCATGATCATGGGCTATAAAAGATTCATGCATGTATGATCACTTGAAAGTATTGGAACCTAAGTTTAAGGATGAGCCTATAGTTGAGTTCGCTTCTTGCTATCTTTATCAAGATCACGTGAACCTAATTAATCACATCGGAGACAATGATTTCAAATAACTCTGAAGATCATATGTTTTAGCCCTTATGAACCTTCCTAGAGTTTTGAATCTGGCCCTTTATGCGAGAAAAATAGGAAACAGCGGACTGAGGGTTCCATTTAAGTTGGCCAACTTGTTTGTATCAGTTGTACTAGGCAAAATAGTAACACTGGAAACACATGTTTGAGTGCATTCTTGTGGATTCATTGATTGCTTTGAGGTACTCCTCTCTCTTTCTAAAGTTACATGCGCATCATTATTTTGGGAAACAACTTGGTCCTAGCTCATTCTCTAAATTTTTTCAGAGAATTTACACATTCCAATTGTTCAACCTGTAATATTTAATTTACTGTGACTGTAATGCATATTTGAAAAGAAAATGACGCTGCACACAATATTGCAAGATGCGTTTAAATATAAGGTTTCCACCATCATGGGAAGCCATAAATATGCATGGGGGACGTTTTTATCTTTGTTAGACACTGAAAGAGTGATTAGATCCTCTTTTTAGATCCTAAACTTTCTATCTTGCAATTTCAATCACACTGTACAGAAGCGTATCTTTAACAAAAGGTACGTAATCACAGAGGGCAATCACTAGGGCTAACCTTAATATTTAAGGTGAAATCATAGAGGGTAATCACTATAGGGTCAACCTTCGCCAAAACTTTTAAGGAAACAGGTTTATTGTTCGAAAAAGTTATCTAAAGCCTGAAATGTAGGTGATACTTTGTTGATCTAATTATACAACCTATTATTCTATACTGCAAGCAGATTTCCCAAGTGGTTCTTGAAGTGAGCATCAACAGGATGGCTAAGTTAGCGAACCACGTAGGCTTAAAATCAGAAAAATATGACTGAAGGGTAGAAAAGTAATACTCTTCAGGGAGGGGATGCATGTCAAAGTTTTTTGTTAAAAAAAATAAAAATCACGCCAATTGCCGCATAACTCTGACAACTCTTTATTTTATTTTTTATTATTAAATTAAGTTTTTGGATTATTTTGTGCGGCAGACGAAAACAATAAAATAATTAAATAAGCAGCTAAAGTGTGGGCCAACTGATAACTCTGACCACAACATCATCGCCACAGAGAGCCACTGATTTTATGAATCAAAGTGCTATTTGAGCGATGATGATCCTGCAAAAAGAGTTTTTGCTTGATTTGGATCGTTATCTTAATGATAACGAGCTTGGTCATGTAGTCATGAATTCGTGAGTCGTGACTGTACCATACAAAGCACCATTATATGTAGCATTTTGACTGTACCGTACAAAGAACCAACCAACATATTATTTTCTCCCATAGTAGTTTTAAGCTTTAACACGGGTATGACAGAGTGGGGTTAGCAAGAATCTCTTTAAAAATGCAAGACAAATAAGGGGGACAGTACTATCTTGATATGAAGGAGGAAGGAATTGTGCCACTGCCACCGCAGGTTATAATGGTTTTGAGCTACTCTCTATCTCGTGGAGCTGCTTATAATGGTTTTTGGAGTCATCCTTTTTGTGAAGTTTTTAAGAGAATTTAGAGCATCTCTAGCAGCAAGTGTGACTTTGGGTGTAAGCTCTGATAGGGGCCCACAAAAAGCCCAACTCACACCCATCCTCTCCCAGCAGTGAGTTCGAGTTTGTGACGTGTAATTTTTTTTATTTTTTTTAGAAGAGATCAAAATACCGCGCGGTGTTCCTTTTACCGCGCGGTAAAAGGATTACCACGCGGGGTTCCAAACACTGTTGCTTTCATTGTTAACCCCAAATTAAGACCCAACTCGAGTTTTAACAGTTTTTCCTCCTCTCGCTCTCTCTCAAATCGAAGGTAGACCTAAATTTTTTTCCAAATTATTTGAAAACACAATGCAAAACTAAGAGGAAGACCTACACCCCAGTACATTACCTGGGTTTAGAGTGACAAGAGATCCACAGCGAGTCGTAACTCAGTCGAGGTTCGGAATGAAGAAAAAATGAGTAAAATTTGAAGATGTCCAATAACCTATACCAAACCCATCCCAAGAAAACTACCCGCGGAGGTGTATTACCCAACTCCCAGAAGTTGTCACTCATATCTATTATACTGGCAAGGAACTCACGGTAAGTTTTATTGTAATTGTGAATTTGTGATTTTCATAAATCAAGTGTTTGACAAAATGCTCCAATAAACAGAATTGGGATTCGATGCGTGTGCACAACACATTCACTACGGTGATCAAAGTGTGGAAAGAGATTTCCATAATTCTACCTATAAGGGATGCCGTGGTGAATATATTTGGGCAGTTTATAAATATACGCTTGGGCAATTCAGATAATCGGCTAATTCAAGTGCTTACAAAGCGTTGGTGGCCGACCACGCACACGTTTCTATTCCCGTGTGCGGAGATAGAGGTCACGCCATTGGATTTCACAATGCTGACATCATTATCAATCGGCCGATATCTGACACAGGAGCCGTATGATGACGCATGGAGTATTTTATCCAATGCGAGGCAATTGCTCCCCAACAATGATTCTAACTATATAAAGAGTGGGAATGTCAGTATTTTATATTTGAGGACGTACTTGACCACCGCAGCTGATCGGGAGGATGATATTACTATTGCTCGTGATTTTATCCTCTTCATGATGGGACATTTGTGGTTCCAAACGACCAACGACACCGTCCCTCTTGGATATCTCGCAGCCGTGGCCGATTTGGACGAGGCGGCCCAATTTGACTGGGGTTCTCCTATTCTTGCTTCACTTTACCATGGTTTGAATACCGCAGTCATGACCGGGGGTGCCATCACTGGTTTTGCCCAACTTTTGACGGTACACTAACACTTTTTCCTTTTTTAAATCAAATATCTTCTAATAAACGTCTTATTTCTAATTGTTTTTTTATGTTGTTCCAAAATACAGTATTGGTTCTACGAGTATTGTGGGATTGGTCACCCTATTATCAAGGAATATATTAAATTTACGGCCTATCCGCGCCTCAGAGCATGGGAAAGGGAGAGCAGAAAAAAAAAATGACCAGGTAGGCAATTTGTTTATACTAGGCAGATACTATATTGACCACCGCACTATTCAGACGATCACTTGGGAATCTTGGTTCGATTCTGTAAAACTCCTATCCCGTAAGATGATGCCGCTTCAAGTACCATCTGAAAATTGTGAATATTACTTGGGGGATAGATGCTGGAGGCAGTTAACTGGCGAGGCACGTATTCCTTTGGATCCTCCGCTTAGCATGTCGCCACATATTAGTCCAACGGCTTTACAAAAGATAAGACAGGCCGGGTTCCTTGACTGTAAGCAGTTTGTGATAGGGGAGGAGCGAGGGACTTACGCCTCATACTGGGCTGAACAAACTTCGGAGGTAGGCCACTTGTTGATAGATTCCCAGAGGATGGGGAATATAGATATGTTCGGACCTACTGCACTCAGAGCTGGTATTACACCCGTGGTGGTTACGTCCGCGTCGATTCATAGTTTGTCCCAGGACTTCAGTTTGCCTGGCAAGGCGGAGGGGCCAGGCCCGGGTTGGCACATGGAGTGGACAGGAAGGCATGAGATGCTCCTCATCGCCCACTTGAGGGACCCTCCACCCATGTTTTCCTCCTACGGCACAAAGGAGCTGTGGCACCTGGCTCATGGTATGCGGCGACTTGCCCTATAGAGTCTGCGCGGGATGCCCGGAGGCTTCTGGAGTTGACTGATGAAAACGATACTCTGAGGAGGTACTTGGACAGTATAGACGAGCAGTTATATACAGATGTAAGTAATTTAATTATTTGTTATTTATGTTATATTTATTTTGTCAAAATATTTATAAATTTTATTTGTCATATTCAGGACCTACATCTGAGGAGGGGCCGTGACGTACGGGCGGAGCCGCTACCTGCTGGAGGTGGCGCAAGGACGAGGCAGCGTGAATCTAGTCTGCGAACCAGGGAAGGTGGCACTAGCCGCAGGGGGCGAGGTACTGGAGATGATTCTGAGTAGATATATGTATTTTTGATGTTTTTGTAGACGATGTAGAAGCTCAGCTATAACTACCAGTAATTTTTTCTCGTGTTTGTGTGCTGTTTCCCTTTTTTTATTTTTTGTAATCCCATGATGTAGTTTAACTCGAATAGCTTTTGGGAGAGTCTGTGTGATGTTCATTAGCCATGACTATCTAATGTTAAAATTGACTGAAGTTTTATAGTTTTTGGGAGAGTTTTTTCAAAGTCTATTCGAACAGACAGTTTGTCTGTTCGAATAAATTTGTATAATTTTGCAAAATTTTACACTGAGCAGCTTTATTTGAATATACCCAAAGTCTGTTCGAATATATTTTGCATTGAGGTGTTTTATTCGAATAGACTTAGGGTCTGTTCGAATAGATTTTGTACTGAGGTGTTTAATTATAATAGACATAAGTCTATTTGAATAGAAATAGGGATTTGGCGTTGAAAGGAACACTGCACGGTATTACTTTTACCGCGTAGTGTTCTTCCCCTTTTATATTTCTCCCTTTTGCACTTTTATTTTCCATTGGAAACTTGCTCACTATCTGGTATTACACCCATCTCCCAAATCCACAGCCCTAAATGTCTTCTTCATCATCTGATTCATCCATTGGTAATCCTCCAGGTCTATCATCGTCCTTCTCTGACGATCTTATCTTTGATTATGAGGTGGCAATTTGCGTTCTGCACCAAGCTGTAATGAACATAGTAGTACACGATGTAACTTCGAGTCACGGCGGGAGTGTCATGTCCGTAAGGATAAGAGAAAGAAGCGAGATCGCCCATTGGGGCATTACAACATTATATGAGACTACTTCAAGCTGAATTGCACAAATGACCCATGGGAATTTCGGCGACGTTTTCGTATGAGTAGAGACATGTTTATGTATCTATTCGATGCAGTCATTGCACATGATCATTACTTTGTCCAGAAACCCAACAACGCTAGTATTATGGGGTTATCACCGTACCAAAAGGTACTTACAACACTACATTTCCTAAGCTACGGTGTTGCGGCAGATCTTTTTAACGAATATATCCAAATACGTGAAAGTATAAAATAATGTGTGAAAAGGTTTTGTGTTGCGGTTATACAAATTTTTGGCAAGGAATATCTTCGAGCACCAAACGCGGCCGACGTCGAAAAGTTAAAAGTGATCAAAGAGTCACGGGGATTTCCCGGTATGTTAGGAAGCCTTGATTGTATGCATTGGATATGAAAAAAATGTTTCAAAGCTTGGTACTGTCAATTTACTGGTCATTACCCTAAGGCAACACTGATTCTTGAAGCGGTAGCTTCACACGACCTTTTAATTTGGCATACTTTTTTTGGGTTACCAGGGTCTAACAATGATATCAATGTCCTGCAATAATCACATCTTTTTACTAACCTGGCCGATGGTATCGCCCGCCTTGCAATTATACAATTACCGGAAAAGCTTATTTTATTTTTAATTTATTTTTAATCAAATTTTTGTTTTATTTATTTATCAAAGTAATAGTTCATGTTGAGGAAATAAAGCCTGGCCACTAGTTTATTGCCTAATAGAAGCTGTTCCTATTTTATCTAAGAAGAAAGTTGCCCGAATTTGTCTTGGTAGCATAGACGCAGTCCAAAAAAGCTGTGAGTGCTGGGAGCTACCAAGCTTTGATAGTCCATCTGCCATTCCATTTCCTTCTCTGTAAGTGTGTAGCATGATGATATGAAGCTCCCTTCTTAGCTGACTAATGAGTTTCCAAGTTGCTCTGTACCTAGCCGGACATGTGTGCTTGTACCCATACCAATTAAAGAGAAGTTCAGCATCCACCTCAACAATGAGAGAAAACCAACCATGCCTTTTACAGTGCAATAAACCATGTAATAAAGTGAACATTTCTGCAGATGTGCTAGTGCCAGTTCCCAGTACTATGTTGTAACCAAGCTGAAGTTTGCCAAGGTTGTTTCGAATAATACCTCCTTGCCCACTCAATCCTGAAAGGAGTGCTGAACCGTCGCTGTTTAATTTGAAGTAACCTATAGGCGGCTGGCTCCATCTGACGATAATTGCTCTTTTAATAAGTACTAATTGTTGGGAGATTTGAAGTACTTGAAGAGATATACTGTTACTGAAGGTACTGCTATGTGTTATCTTAAACTTGGTCATACTCTCATGAAAATTGATATTGATTCGTTTGATAATGTCGACAACCGAGATGCACCCTTCCTCGTACCTAACCTTGCAACGATATTTCCAGATTTCCCATACAATATAAGCAGGAAGGATGCCTCGTATTAAACTCATTTGCGTACCAATGTTAGCTGCGTTCAACCAAACACCTTGCCACGTCCACCAACTATCACTGAAACCTTGCCTACGCCACAAACGCTGGCATCGTAAGCCCATATTCGTGCAGCAATATCACCCTATTCAAACAGATGATCCATTGTTTCTATCTCGCCCTCTTCACAACAACAACACTTGGAGACTAACGAAATACGACGCTGAATAAAGGCGTCAATAGGGGCAACATTTAGGCGAGCTTTCCAACTGAATATCTGAGTTTTTGTGGGTACCGTGGGATGCCAAATCCATTCTGTTATCCTCCTCATTGCACCAAAAATCCCAGGCAGATTTAACTGTGAGCTCCCCTTGGTTGGACGGACCCCAAAGTGGAATGTTGTCGCCGTCGGTGATGAAGAATTTATGGGAGAGTGTATGCTTCAGTTCAGTTGATATTTCATGCTCTAACAGCTCCCATTTCCAATCATTATTGTTCACAACAATGTCTTTCACCATTATCTCTTGAGTACAGTCTATATCAAGCGTATCCGATAAACTGCTGTCTCCGGTCCAATTATCGTACCAAAAGCTTTTGTTGCCTTTGCCGAAACACCACGTCGTGTTGGCATCCACAGTTGGTAAGAGCCCTTGTATCTACTTCCATAGAACTGAATCTCCTCTGTGCAAACCTGACAAAACTTTATTAATGGTGTACTTTGTCCAGAATTTTTTTGCCCATGTCGAGTTGCTGTGACAAAAATTCCAACACTTTTTGAGCAAGAGACTCACTTTGATATCCATTAATCGACGAAGTCCCAATCCACCTTCGAGTTTTAGACGGCATATTGCATCCCATGCAACCCAATGTCGTTTGTGTTGTCCGTGAAAACTGCCCCAAAATAAGTTAGCGAACATCGACTCAATTTTGCTTATTACACCAGTTAGAACAGATATGCATGAGAGCATATGTATAGGCATTGAGTTGAGGACATGAGTGAGTAGAACCAATTTACCTCCCTGGGATAGAAGCTTTCCTTGCCACCCTTGTATTCGCCGCTGGATTTTTGTGAGCATTTATTCAAAATCTATAAGCAATACCCGGCCATAGCTTATGGGAGCCCCCAAGTATATCATTGGGAATGTTCACTGTTGAAACCTACAAGCACTCTGAATCACCTGTTTACGTGCTACAGGAACATTATGGTGCTTATACAAGCCACTTTTAGCTTTGTTGATTAATTGGTCGGAGAACTTTTCATATCTTCTAAGGAAGTGTATCAACCCTGAGATAGAACGACGACTTCCGTTTAGGAAAACAAGAAAATCATCCGCATATAAAAGATGGGTAATGGGTGAGCAACCTCTGAATGATTGGAATATGCCAATGTCGCCCTCCGCAAAGCACTTGGTTAACCCTCTAGATAGTACTTCCTCTGCAATGATGAAGAGCAATGGAGATAGCGAATCACCTTGTCATAAGCCCCGAGATGATCTGAAGAAACCCTTGAAGACACCCTGTAGGATAACAGAGAACCATAAGGTTTCAACACATTGCGCTATGAGTGAAACACATCTGCTTGAGAAACCAAATTTGTGCAAGACCTGTCGTAAAAACCTCCAATCCAGCCTATCGTAGGCCTTAGCCATGTCAATCTTGATCATAACATTGGAGCCTCGTACCTTTATATGTAAATCCCCAACCATCTCCTGAGCTAAGGTTATCGTTTTGCTGATATCCTTCCCCTGAATATAAGCACCCTAATTACCAGATATGAGTTTCTATAGGAGTTTACTTAATCGATTCGCAATAATAGACAAATTTTTTTTGTATACGACAGAGCACACACTGATAGGTCGATAATCGCCCAGCGAAGTTGTGGTATCTACTTTAGGTAGCAGTGTGAGAAACGAAGAAGTATAGCACCTTGAGAGTGGGGCACCATTGAAGAATTCTTTGGCTACACAATGTAGATCATCCTTGATAATATCCCAGCATGCAGTAAAGAATTCCGATATGAAACCATCCCTGCCCGGAGCGCTGTCACTGGGGATTTTGAGCACACAGTCATGTAATTCTCCTAATGTTGGTATTTGTGTGAGGCTAGCATCCACTTCTGCATAAATGACATTCAGAATACACTCAAGCAAGTCTGTATATGTAGTAGTATTTTTCGTTTTCACCACCTCCCCGAAGTAACCTACCGCAGTATCATGTATGACATCCACCTCAACCGTCTTAGTGCCATTAAGAAGAGTAATGTCATTTACAAACGATCGCTTTCTGTTAACTTGTGTAATAGTATGAAATTTTTTTGTATTACCGTCACCTGCCGCAACCCACTGAATTCTGGACTGTTCCCTCCAAAATACCTCTTCGTTATGTAACATGGCCACATGTTTTTTTTGTATAATCCGTAGTTCGGTATCTATCTGTTCATCCCAACCGTCCTGCAGGATGTGGTCCAGATGCACAATTCTATCCTGGAGAGCATGAATATTCTGAGTAACATTGCCGAACACATTAGTATTCCAATCCTTTAGTGCACATTTTACTTTTTTAAGCTTATAGGCAAAAGAAGATAAACAGTTTCCGAATACTCTACTAGGCCAGTTGTCACGGATCAAGGATGGGAAGCTAGCATGAGATGCCCACATTTTTAGAAACTGGAAAGGTCGGGGCCCTTGATAAAGAGTATTAATGAACGATAGAAGCAGAGTCGAGTGCTCAGAACATACTCTCTCTAAATGTGAGATTTTGTGTCTGGGAAAGGAAGCCATAAAGCTTGAGCTCACCAATGTTCTATCCAATCGTGCCCATTGTCGAGAGGTGCCGTGATTATTATTACACCATGTGTAGCTTGAACTAATAAATGAAGTTTCCATAAGACTGGCAGACTGAATCATGTCTTCGAAATTAACCAAGGATCGATACGAGGATCGTCTACCTCCAAGCCTTTCTGCATGGTGTCGCACTGTATTGAAACCCCTATAGTACACCATGGAGAATTCACATTCAATGAAATTGTTTTGATGTCTTCCCAAAGTAGTTGTCTTTCGAGGATGTCACATTTAGCATAAACGATAATAACAAAAGAACTCCACTGAGTATTATAACTCATTTTGCAATGTAACATTTGATTAGATTCAAAAACACATTCAACTTCATAGTCTTGTTTCCACAACACCCAAATTATCCCCCCCAAATGCTGATTAGACAGAAATGAAGTACAGTTTATTCGTCTGCCTATGTTATTCCCTTGTGATGCATCTAGAAAAGGTTCAAGAAAAACCACAATAGAGATATGGTGTTGTTTGATAATCTTTTTAAGATGGCTTATTGTTTTGGCATTGCCAATGCCCCTATAATTCCAAACGAATAAAGGTCCGTACACCATAGAAGATCACTTGAGATTGGCCTCTCGAGCACTCTTACTCATTGTGACCACGCTGAGTGGTATTTGTTGCGGTTTTGATCTGCCCTGTTTGACTGGAGTCTAGTTTGGAGCATCTCCCTTTCCATAATACTCAATGTCCGAGTGACTTCCACTTCCAAATTCCGTAAACTCCACCTCAGACGTGTGCTTTGTTGCTTCTGCTGTTCCCGTGATTGCCATTGACTCGCTTGTGGTAGCTATAACAATATCATTAGTTTTCCCCTCAGACCAAACTACCTTTTGACCCACTGTTTGCTGCGCTGTTGCTGCTGAATGTGATGTTCTCGGCCCCGTTGAAATCTTAGTTTCCTGCCCGAATGTTGCTGCCATTAACTGCCTAGTTGTTCGTAAATTAGTTACTGTTGATGGCGTTGCTCTTTGCCCCATTGTCGTCGATGTATTTTGCCATGCTACCGCAGTTTTCAGACCCCCTGCATGTAACTCAGTTTGTGTTACTCTCTTAACTGGTTCCAGATTCTCTATCGTCTGAGGTAAAGAGATGTTGTTATGTGATTGACCTGAAGTCCCCATTGTCAAGACTTTCCCATCTTTGATCTCCCTTTTATCTGTTATAGGGTAAATTTTAGTGCAGCTTGCCTTGTTGTGCCCTTGAAGAACACAATGTGAGCAGAACCTTGGAAGTCTCTTGTATACAACAGTTTGCTCTATGATAAACGATTTGTTGAATGGAAGACCCACTTTAGTCGGCAGTTCCTTCATGAGATTCTCCTCTACACACACCCGAACAGTGCTAGGTCTGCTAAGGCTGAGTGTTATTGTATCCGTGATCAAATACTTCCCAACGAGGCTGGCCAATTCTTTGACAATCCCATTGTTATGTAGATGAAGCATAAAACCAGGAAATTGTATCCAAATAGGAGCAAAAGGAGAGTCCTTTTTGGGGTCAAAATCGACTGTCCACCGTACTAGTTTGTAGAAGAAACCCTTGATTTTCTGAGACTCTTTCGAGAGAGATCTTGTGACATCTTTTTCTGACACTAGCTTCACCATAATATGCTTGAAATCAAGCATCGACACTTTTGGTTCAGCCAATAAACCCCACTGGGAGTTGATGTTAGAAACAATGACCTCTAAATTTGGTTTACCAGATGGGAAACTCATAACCAGAGTTGTATTGAAAGCAGTAGCAGCTTTGCTCAGATCTGATGGCGAGAAAGAAATCACCGACATACCATCCTTAAGCGACGTTCTTGTGTTTGGTTTGAACTCCTCAAGGACGGGTTGGAAAGGTTTCCCAGTAGCGATGCTTCGAAATGAAGGTTTGATAGTCGCCACATCACGAAAGGAGGGTGGGAATCTCAAAGCTTCCGGTTGGATAACAGCGGCATTAGTAGGGAAAAAGTTGGGGTTGTTACTGTTATTAGAAGGATGAAGGATCGTGGAGGTGGAAGGAATAGGGATGGAGGAGGTGGAAGGAATAGGAAGAGGAGTGATTGAAGCATTAGGGAGAGAGGCCATTTCCATGTGCAAAACCGGTAGGGCAGTTCAACACAGGAAATAGGTTAAAATTGAGAAGAGAAAGGAATGATGAACAGTAAATTCGAGTATTACAAGGAATATTTAAACCAAGGATGATTGAAAAAGGAGAAAACCTAGCGAGACAAACCGACTAGGGTTAGGGTTTCAAGGTGAAGGAGACGACTCTCATTTTTTTTTCTCTTCGACCACCCTCTACTCCTACACCCTTGATTTCTCCCGTCTCACCATTCAAGAATTTTTTTTTTTGCTAGCAGATGGCAGATACCCCAAATGGGGAACACTTGTCCAAACTATATTTAATCCGGTTACAGCGAAACAAAAATTATTTGCTAAACAACAAAAAAGTTGTTGAAGAAACGTAGAATGGGCGTTTGGGGTTTTACAATCTCGGTTCAATATTATAAAAAATTTGGTTAAATTGTGGGAACCCAAGGTTTTGAATAATGTCAAGAAGGCATGCGTGATAATGCAAAATATGATCATCGAAGTGGAATGAGGTTCATTTCCATCATACTTAGACTACAATCCGGCCGAACCCTCAACTATCGAGGGCGAACAGTTCGATATTGTTCGCGAACGTGGAATAATAAAATCTTTTATATCGAAAATGAACCGTATTCGAAGTCAAGAACTGTACTTTGATCTAAAGGATGATCTAATCGAGCATTTGTGGGCCGTGAAGGGAAATCTTCAAACTTAGTACTCCATTTCTTGCATTATCTGTGTGTTCTTGATGTAATTTAATACTTCTTAGTCGTATATGTTTATTAAACATGTTTATGATATTGCATTAATATTGTATTTGTTTTAACGCAATATTATTGGCAATAAATATTTCAAAACAAGATTGTATTCTTCAATAGCAAAGCACATTATTCAAACAATTACATTATTGGAAGGTAAACTACATTCTTAGAAAGAAAACTTATATATAGAACAAAGTTAAATTATATTTTATCACCACTTTAAGTACCTGGTCCGCTCCTCTAGGCCAGACGCTCCATGACCTCGGCTTTCCTTTGCAGATAGTATTGTAATTATTGTCCAGAAAGAGTACTCAGGTCTTCCTCCATGATTTTGTGATCTTCCTTTGCATTCTCGAAATCTATTTTGACTTGCCAGTGTTGCATTGCTTATGCTCTTCTTCTTTCCTTTTCTTCTTTCGCTTGTCTTTTCTTAAACCGTAGTTCATCCAGCATTGTTTGGATACCGCTACCAGATGCAGCAACATCATCCAATGGTTTTTGTGATACAAGGTTCTTTCTATAGAGTTTTTAGCCGGCGGGCATTCTTCCACCCTCATACAACGAACCTTCTAAGACAAAATTTGGGCCTGCAGATTGAGGTGTAGGTGGGCCATCAGGGTCCTCTGATAGATTGTTTATTTTGACTGAGTTCCCTAGAGAAGAATTGTCTGATGTTCTCCTGGCTAGATTTCTTGATATATTCCCCGCATGGTTCAACCCATCATCATTTAGGCTGGACCATCGTGGTTCTTGCGCCAAAATCTTATACGCTTCATGGTGTTTAAAGTCATTGTCGCCATTGAAGCCTTGATAGATCTTGTGTGCATTATTTTCCTACAATTCACAAAATTACCAAATACAAATAAATAACGTGTATATCCGCGAGAAATAAATGAAATTGAGTTAAAAGGAAATTAGAACGTACCCGATCTTCTTCTATTTTCTCGTTGCTATTCCTAAATCATTATTGAGCAACTATCTCCTTGTACGCCACACATTGTGCATTAAGGGTATACCACTGAGATTTGGTCAACCTACTTGATCATCGTGTGGGGTACTCGGGGTCTCTGTTAAAGGAAATGTTGACCTTTTGATAGAAAGTGAAACCCTTTGTGCGTCCCGTTGTCTGGACAGAAGTTGTTACCCACACCTTTACGAGACACGTAAAGTCTGCTTTCGTCCAATGCAGTCCACCATCACCCGTCTCTTCCAAAAACTCAGCATCTTCAGGCACTTGTACTCTTTGTCTTTGTTTTTTGGGTGCTCTTTTCTTTCTTCCTTTTCATTTTTCTTTCTGGGGCACCGTCGCATCAACAGGTTTTGACGTATTTGCATCACTTTAACTGTGCTGAATAGATTTACCATAAAATAGGTAGTTCTGAAAGTAATTTGGAGGTTAGAAACCTTGAGGTTGAGTGAGCAGATAAGGTTGATAGTACAGGCTAAACACCTGAGGTTACGGTTAAGAGAGTGTAAATGGATTTTGATAATGTCCATAACTGGGATCCCCTTGCGACATGGTAAATAGAGGTGGGGTCTGTGATTGGAATTGAGATTGGAATTGTGATTGGCTGTGGTAGAGGTATGAAGTGAATTGTGATGATGAGTGTTGAGCGAATGGTGTTGAATGTGGGTTATGGGAGGATGGGGTCGACGGTGCAGAGTTATTACTACTGGTGCCGAAGTTCACCATTTGTGGAGAGCGTAGATGTTCTCCTCTATGCTCGGCTTCCTTGCTTTTGGGGGAGAAGAAGTAGTCAGGGAGTGATTTAGATAAATAATTAGGATTGGAGCTGTTTGGATTACCCCGCGGTAATCTAAACACCGCCAAACTTATTTCATTTGGGTATGAGTTCCTCACACTCAGTTGAGTTACTGTTTGGCCACGTAGAAGAATTCACACTGGATTTTGAGCTGCTGGGAGACTCAAAGTGTGAGTTTGAGTTTAGGTTTGCAAACCCAACTCAAACCCACACCCTGCTGGTTTTGCTCTTACACATTCCTGCAATCTGTAATCTGTAATCTGTAACCTGTAACCTGTAACATTTACTTTACTACTAGACTTGGTGAAATATCTACTCACTCTTAAGACTCTTTTACTTCAGAGAACTGGTTTCAGAATTCCAGTTGTGGCTGCCCTAGGTCTACTTTTGTTGATCATTGCCATCAATTATGAGATTGAGCCAACCATGATCCCAGCAGTATTAAAAACCAGCTTACCTTGCAAAAAAAAAAAAGAATCCCCAACAGTAACATGCATATCAAGGTCATCCAATATCTTATCAAAGCGTGGCAGGCTACTTAGTTTCTCGTGAGACAATCTTCAGAATGAGTAAAGTACCCTAGACCTAATTATGATCATCAAAGTATCTATTAAGAATCTCTAATTAATTTGTGTGTGAGAATTATTTTTGGAAGGTCTGGGTTAAGGCATACCCAACTAGCTATATTAATAGAAAGAAAGAAAGATTACATCCTTAAGTATAACTTGCCATCTGCATCATCCTTAAGAGGGGAACATACACCAAGAGGGACAGCATCATGGGTTATACGTACAAACAACATCTATTTGTAGGAGTGTGCGTTGTCATGAAGAACAACTTATATGCAGTAGTGAACGAGGGCCTGCTTAGGTGGTAGGATTAGTGCTTGGAAAATGAAGACCAAGAGATTCTGGGATTGTGATCAATTCCCATATGCAGCTTCCAACTCAAAAAAAGAAATAAGAAAAGAAACTTACATACTACAGTATGCCTTTTCTTCTTCCCTTCATTAGTCCCTTTCGTTTTACATTCTTTACTTTTTGGCTCTTGCATTGTGTTAATTATGCTTTGTGCTTCAAATAGAGAAATTGGCAAATGATAAGAAAACAAAATAATGAGTTTGGGATAGCCGAAGATTATGCACACGCGTGCAAAAACGTTACTTGCGCGTGCAAACATGTTACTTATGTGAATAAATTAAGTGTTTATAAGGTATATGTTTTGTCACTTAACTCAATTGGCTATTTGTGGAATAAAATTGGGCTTAGGTATAGTGCGATGAACAACATCAATACTATAGTAATCTAAGATTAGGGTTCACATTAATATAATCGGGAAATCCTTGTTGGTTGCTTATTACGGAAGGAAAATAATAAATAATTTGGGGAACAAAACATATGAAGTTATTAGAAGAGAAAAATACATTTGATATGCTTTGAGTGTTGAAGAGGGAGGAACATTTGATGTGTTTAGAGTTGCTGGAGTGGGAAGAAAGCTAAAGTAGGGTTTCAACTGCTGAGAAATGAACTCGAATTACGCTCGTAGATGTTCATTGGAGTTCATGGGACGAACTAGGATCGAAGACGGAAAGAAAAGATCATGCATATGATTTTTTAGTGTTTTATTCGAATAAACTTTGTATCCGTTCTAACAAAAGAGGCAAAATCTATTTTATTCGAATAAACTTTTAAGTCTATTCGAATATAAAACTCACTACGTGAAAAATGATTATTAACGACATTTGTGCACAACCATTAACAACATTTATAACTGTCGCAAAACTATATATATATGACGTAAATGAATAAATATGCTGCATTTATCAGAAAATGTCTTCTTAATTTGTGACACAAATGGCAGTCGCAACTTTAAATGGTTTGCGACATTTGATTATGTCGTATTATAAATTGAGTCTTAAGAACATAAAACACTCTTTTGAGAAGTTTATCCCTCCCTCTCTCTTATGAATCCCTTCTTTCTCCCATAATTTTGAATTTTCACTCGGCTAAAATCTCCAGAAGAATCTCCCTCCCATCTTGATTTGCACATCGTTTTTCCTAAGGTATGAAACCTGATACTTTTTTTTTCTTGCTCTGCATCTTCTCGGAAATCCCTAGAATGAGTCAATTTGATGATTATTTAGCTTGACAACTCTCTCTCTCTCTCTTTCACTCAACTCAAAGATCTGGTAATTTTAAACCGCTTTGGTTATAATTTCTAAATTTATTATGGGGATCCTAGAGGTATTTTCTAGGGTTTATTTTGGTGCAATTAGTTTGCACGATACCTTTCTCACTTACTCCATCAATTTACTTTGTTTGATGTTTGAGGTGAAAAGAAAAATATTTTTGATGCCAAAGTTACAAGCATATCTGTGATATTTTGCAAGTACACTTCATCTTCTCGTATGGTTAAGATTAAAGTAAATTTATCTCACAAAATCAATCTCCATCTTTTTTGATTTGGTTTAGAATACAGTTTAATTTGGTCATAATTGAGTTCTAATGGCTCTACTTTTGGGTGCTTGAATCAAAAGTTGAATATTTCAGGGAGAGCGATTGAGCTTCTTGACTTGTCTAATGATGTGGTTCCTATTGGGGGTGACCATTCAGAATACATCACCCTCGCTAATTTGGTTTTCTCCATTATCCTCATGGCATACAAATAATCTATCAAGAAACTAGAAACGAAATTAACATCCACACAAAACACAATATTTACCGGAGGTTCACCGTAAGGCTACTCCCCCTACCAAGCTTGAAATCAATTATGTATCCAAGTTCAATTACAAGCCCTCAAGGGATTCCAGCAAACATGGAAATCCCTAATCTCGCAATAATCCTTACATAGATTTACAATAGATAAAAGAAAAATAAGAGATCCATCAAGAACATCGAAGATTATCTCAACAAAGACCATGTTGCATATCTTCTTCTTGAAACCCTTCAATCTTCTCTCAACCTTGATTTTTCTTCTTAGCAACCATTGGGTACTTCCTCTTTCACCATAAAATCTTCAAGAGAATAGTACCCTCCACCTTCTTCCTTGCAAAGGCCAACTCTTTATCTTTACAAGGTCTACTAAAGAGGCTACATCTCTAATAGATTTTAAGTTTCTCACATAAAGGCTCTTTAACTCACACATTATGTTAGGAGGCTTTGAACTCACACTCTATATTTATAGACTCTCTATTAGGTCATCTTCAAAGTACGCATCATGAGATAAACCATCGCTTTGGAATAAATCCCCTTCAGAATGAACTTAGAAACAAACAAATAGAACATTTTTTGTTCGAACGACTTCATGACTCGTTCAAACGACTTCAACGTAAACTATGCCATTCGAACGACTTCATAACTCGTTCGAGTGACTTCCCCTATTTTGAGCCGTAACCTAACAGTTCCTTGGCTTCTACTTGATATATGTGAACCGAAGGGGATAAATGTAAATACCCTATATATACATATTATTTTTAATTTTATTGGCCTTTTAAGGGTGTCTTTACCTTAGTTGAGAAGGAAGGCTCTCAACTCATGGTTGTTGGCCATGAAGCAAATTTATCCTCTAAAAGAATGTATTGCCCTTGTGGATTCATGGGTTTTACCTAAATGCCTAAAATAATTGAAGAACCCTAAAAATTGGGGTGATGCTGTTAATAAGAGTAATTGTGAACAGGTTAATGAAAGCCTTTCAGCTTTACATTGTAAAATCCCAGATTTACTTGCTACAACACAAACTTTTACGGATAAAGTTCATGGTCAAGTTGTTGAAGGGGTAGATAGTGCTCAATTGTTTATTGCAGGGAAAAGATGGGGATACCCCTTTTCTAACAATTCCTTATTGTGATGTAGCTGAGGGATTTTCTAAATTCTAGTTTAGCTTAATTGGTCGGTTGGATCTTCAGAAAGTAAAATTTGTAGTGGTTCAAGAGTTTGCAGAAGGTAATTGGAATCTATCAGGTCACTGTAAATTGATCCCAATTGGTAAGGGTTTCTTTATTATTAAGCTGGATAATGAAGATGATAAGATTTTTATCTGGAGTAAGGGTCCTTGGATTGCTGATAAGCTCCCCATGAGATTGCAACCTTGGAGTCCTATGTTTTCGATTGATGATCATCACAACACTTATGCCCTGATTTGGTATCAGTTCCCAGGATTTTCATGTGAATTATGAACTCCTAAAATTGTATTGTCTTTGGGTAAAATGTTGGGAGCACCAATCCATCTTGACCAGTCTACAATTAACCATGATTTTGGATTTTATGCAAGTGTTCTTGTTGACATTGATCTATCCAAACCTATCCCAAATCAAGTATTGCTTGATGTTGAAGGAAAATTAATTAACAAGGAGGTAATTCTTTATAGAGTTCCCAAGTATTATAGCCATTTTATGAGTGTGGGGCATATGATTTCAAAATGTAAAGTAATACAGAGGGCTTGTAAGACTCACAAACCACCTTAAACAGTAATGGTTAACAAAAAGATTGTTAACAACAAAACCAATACTGACACAAGAGGTGGCAAGTGGTTCAAAAGAGAGTTATGCCAGCTAACCAACACGCATACTTTGATGATAAATCTAGTGAAAGAAGTGAAGTGGTTTCTCTTGTTCCTTTTGGTAGTTTGATTACACCAATAAATAATATGTTCCAACATGAGACTATTCCAATTATTAAGGGATGGTTTGTCCTAAAAGTAATTATGGGAAGAGTAATTCAACTAGACAATGCACTAGTGAAGATTCAGCAAATTCAATTAAAACTACCAATCAGTTTCAGGCTTTTAATGATAGTGAAACAGTTGCAGCTAACGGCAGCCAGGAAAAAGCTAGTAATAGTGGGGGTCAGTTTGACCACTTGGGGACATATACAAGGGCTACTGATTATCATGGGGTTTCTCAGTCTCTGCAAGAGCAGAAAGGAATAAACACAAGTACTAATCAAGATAGTATCAATAATGTAGCAGCTGAAGAAGTAAGGCAGTTTTTAAATCCAGAAAGTTGGGCTAATCAGGTTGAACAAGAAGATCTGAGTTTGCTTCCAAATCAAATTATAAGCGGGGGCGAAGTGTATACTATGGACCCTAGAATCACAAGATCTAATGCTAAAGATTTATAATGAGAGATCTCTTTTGGAATGCTATAGCCAGGGAAATAGGAAAACTATGACCTACCTTAAAAAGAAGATTGGGGGCCTTAATCCTTCTATAATTGGTCTTGTAGAACCTTAGATATTTAATAAAGATTTAGGTTGAAATTTTTTAATCAGAAGACTATTACTAATGAAGATGGAGTTAATAAAGGTAATATATGGATTCTTTGGAAGGAAGGGATTCAAGATCCTAATGTTCTTATGAATACAAATCAGCATATCATAGTTTTGTACATGGATTGTTGTCTTACTTTTGAGCATGCAAAGTGTTTGAGAATTCAAAGAAGGGAGCTGTGGGACCAGTTATCTCAGTTTTCAGTGGCCAATATTAATCCTTGGTTGTGTTTGTATAATTTTAATATCCTACTTAGATTATCTGAAAGAAGACGACCTAATCTTATATCATTGGCTGATTTTGCTGATTTTCTTGATCCTGCTTACCTCTTTGAATGTTGCTTTGCTTGGGTGAATCTTACTTGGTGTAATGGTCAGAAAGGGCTGCGTAGATCTTTCAGTAAACTTGATAGGGTTTCCAAAATAATTTGTGGTTTCATCATTTTAGAGGATGGAGAAATAAAGTCCTCCCTCGAACTAAATCTGATCATTCTTTGTTGTTTAGAGAATGTAATCAGATTCCCAAGCCTCATACTATTCTTTTTAGGTACATGCAGTCTTGGCCTTTTAACTGATGGGTTTAGGGAGGTTTTTGAGAATAGCTAGAAGAATCCTCTTGTTGCTGCTCCCCTTTTCTCTCTTATGGCCAAGCTTAGAAGATTAAAAGGGGATATTAAACTTTAGAAGAAAGAGGGTCCTGATAAAAATAAATATTTGAAAAGGTAGTTAGAAAAAGAGATTCTGAATCTTCAAATCCAGTTAGAATGTGATAATCGCAAAGATAGTTTTGATGGGGTTATGCTACAGAAAGAGAAGACAATATCTGATATTGATGAAAGAGAAAAGATTGACTGGAGGCAAAGGTCCAAGCTGGAAATCACTCATTTCATTAACCCTCATTGGTTAATGAAATGAGAGTTAGAAGACATGGGGATAGTGTGGGTCTCAAGCAGGATATCACTCAAGCTTATGACACTATTAGCCGGGTGTTTCTTATTCAAGCTCTTAGATCTTTTGGTTTCAGTGAAGCTTTCTGCAACTAGATCCAATCCAAACTATTATTAGTACTGGTATGATTTTTATTTCAGTTAATGGCAGTCCTTTTGGTTATTTTAAGGCCTCTAGGGGGCTGAAACAAGGAGATCCTCTTTCACCTCTTTTATTTGCTATTGTTGAAGACATCCTTAACTTTAATATGAACATCTTAAAAAGAAGAAGAAAGAATGATGATAGATTCTGAAAGTTAACATGAAATTCTTGATTTTGTGTGTGTAGGTTGTGGATCGGGACTTGGTGGGGAGATGTTATCGAAGAATGGATCGGCTTTGATAATTCAGATTTAATGCCCAATATGTGAAGTAAATTTTTTTTTCTACCTTTGAAACTATATTCATACTTTCTTATTAGTTAATATTTTGAGTTCTTCTACTTAGTTTCGTTGTAGATATTGCGTTGGAGCGGGAAGTAGAGGGGGATTAATTGCTTCGATTGCGAAGGAAGGAATCGTGTTATTAACACTCGTCACCTACGCTTAAGTAAGCTTCTGGTGGAGCTCATGCGAATAATGTTGTTGGTATATCAAGACTAGGAGGCTCGTCCACATTTATTAGAAAGGTATAGACATATACCCTCGAGGTTTATAGTTAATTTCAATTATAGTTTTCACATCAGATTATTGTGATTTCTTTACTCTTGATTGATAGTATTATGTCTAAGATTTTATGGGATGCTTTGCAATATGCCGACATATTTCATGCTTGAAACAGATCCTTTGAGCATTGCCTTTTGCGATTTCCTAAATTTATTCTTAAATCTATGTCAAGTATTCTCATATTCTTACTCCGCGTGGGATTATTCTTAAATTTATATACCAATTTTTTGGTTTCCTAATCCTCCAATATAAACATTGCCAAACAATATTTAAAGTTGTTGTTTTATTGTTTTGACAGAGGAGCCTGCCAATTTCTATGAGTTAACTGCGAAGGACAATTACCTAGTTTTGTCAACCAAAAAGGAAGGTAATGCTTACTCTAACTATTTCGATGAGTTACACCAATGTTTCCTTAACTATTTTGATGAAAAATTTATGTTTATGAGTAGAGAAGTTCATTAGATTGAGAAAGAGAATGACTACATTCAGATCAAGCTCAGGTGAAGGGTTTGATTGTTTATTTGTTTTTTGCCTCCACAAATTGTGTTAAGGCTGAATAAAGTTACAAGCATATATGTTTTGAGTTTTTCAATTTTGGGTTGGGCACTAAGGATATCCACTCACTTCAGCCTAAAGAACTCATCCCCATGGAAGAAGCCCTTCAAAATGGCCTTGAAGGAATTCGAGCTAAACAGGCACGTCTTCATTTAGATTTTATGTAGATCAAAAAGGGCGTATTTAATTGCTAAATACTTATTCCTAATTCATGCCAGATATGGAGTACTTCATGATGCTCAAGATGCAAAGCAGATGCTCATTCTTTACAAAGGGATGGTAAAAAGGCTTGATTCGTTGAAGAGGTACTGATGTATGATGTATGATGTATGATGTATAATGTATGATATATGATATATGATGTATGATGTTTGGTGATTATACTGATGAAAGTTGTGTGTGTGTGTGGTGATGGTGTGGGAAAGTCTGTTCATAGCTTCACAGCCAGGGAACATGGCATGTGGGAATATAGTAATTTTCCAATGGTGTAAAAAAATTATAGGCTCAATTGTCATAGCAGCAGCTGGTCCCATTGTTGTTGGGCAGCAAAGTGCTCTCATATATTTTGCAATTGTACATGTCTAACCAACTCTCTCTCTCCACACACAAAAACAAACGCTTATGCCAACTTATATTTATGTAAATCTCTTGAACTCTAATATTAGCCTTTTTTTTCTCATGTTTCAACTTGTATCAGTTTAGTTTATATGACGTAATAGTTAGCGATGTCTGCAGTAAAAAAAATTAAGCTGGATGGCATGCCATTTGTTAATGGTGGTTTGGCAGGTCGTTTGTATATAACACAAAGAAATGTTTGGATGAACTTCCTTAACATCCATTTATTTAGACTCTAAATAATTTGTTGTTTATTGAGCAATATAAGTATGTTAATCTATAAGTTCTACTTTGTTGCAAGTCCAAGGTCCAGTGCAATGTAATAAATAGAAAACGGGAGAACAAGTCTTATTGTGTACACTCATGTGGCATGTATCAAAGTTTGTAATAATAATAAATGTTCAGCTGATCACATTTATTGATAGGCCGACGAGGAAGCACATGTTTAGAGCTCTTGCCCCCTCTTTTAGTTTACCAGGTTAGTTAAAGTTCTACATAGTTAGTATAGCTAGGGCATACGGTAACTGTCACATTATCTTGCTCCCTCTTGAATGTTGCTTAACCATTTTTGTTTAAGACTATTATATTTCTACTTGACATGTACAAATTCTTTACTTATGTCCTTTTCTTGTGAGATAGACTGGGGCTTAGTGATATGAATGTTTTCCTTGTATTTTAATTATAATCAGATATCAGTGCACTAAATTATGTTTTATGTAACTAAGAATTTATTTTGGTAAATAATGTTTGATTTTGAAGTATAACTTGTTGAATACTTTGTTAATGTCTAATGGACTATAAGCTTGAAATGGATAGAGCGCTCAAATTCTTTGAGAGGGAGATGGTTCAAATCCATCAAGTCCAGTCCAATAATTTTTAATGTTTTATTTTTAACAAAACAAATATGAATTTTGAAGCTTAGCGACAAATATATTTGTTGGGAAAACTAGTCATTTTTTTAGATAACGACACTTATTATTGTTTTATTTTTTTCTTCTTCATGTTTGACATATATAATTGTTGTTTATGTTTAAATTAAACGACATTTGTCTCCTTAAAACGATAGAAAATGATACATTTATAAGTATCATATTTTTTTAAAGAGCGACATATTTATATGTTGTAAAAACATGACATTTATAATTGTCGTTAACAAAAACGACTCTAGAAGTCTCAAAAGTTAATTGGCTTATTCGAATAGACTTCGTAAACTCAGTTTTAGAAGGTTGGAGTAAAGACGTTGGCTTGCCTCGTGATCCGTACTTTGAGTCCTAATCGATGTAATAACTTCCCAACTATATAAGGGATACTTAGTGTATTTCTTAGGTGATCTTTAATGAGTTTAATTTTAGAGAGAACTAGGGTTTGCGCGACTCTATTAAAGCTTCGAGGAAGCTCAAGAGATCGTATTGTAACCTATTAATTTATAGTGGATTATTTGCGGGGAGTAATTTTTTATCCGTAAGGATTTTCTACTCCCTCCTCCGAGTAAATCTCGCTTTGTTTTTTTATTCTTTGTTGTTTATTTCTTGTTCGGTGATTTCTGTGATTCGTTCTTATCGTAGAAGAGAGACTAGCTACGTCAATTCTCAATAACTAGTACTAGTGTGCTTGTTTTAGCATTTATATAGTAAAGAACAATGGCCAACAAAGAAATATTAAAGATTGCGAAGTTCAATGGTTTGAATTTAGGAGTGTGAAAGATGTAGATAGAAGATTATCTCTATAAGAAGGATCCTGATTTACCACTAGGTAGAATTGAGATGAAGCTGGCAGATCATGATATGTGAAGTAGGCGCGCTTGGATCACAAGATGCTTGGAGCCGTTAGGTTAGCGTTATTATCTCAAATTCTGCATAAGATCTCCAAAGTTAGGATAACGAAGGAGTTGATGGAGACTTTATCCTCTATGTACTATCTAGTGGCTTATTTCGCATCTCGAACTCATACTTCATTCACGACCAGCATA
Organism: Kingdonia uniflora; assembly: GCA_014058105.1. Classification (NCBI taxonomy): domain Eukaryota; kingdom Viridiplantae; phylum Streptophyta; class Magnoliopsida; order Ranunculales; family Circaeasteraceae; genus Kingdonia; species Kingdonia uniflora. The sequence continues at coordinate 792,391 of JACGCM010002535.1, forward strand.
CGAACTCTCGAACTCATCAACATACACGTGGCACAGTAAATAACGCTTTACAATTACACAACTCTATTCATTATCTGTAACTTAACAGTTCGAATCGACAGACGCAAGGTCATCATTAAAGGCGTTACAATACAGCAAGATCAGTTTGTTACACAATTAGATCAAAGGCCATCAAATGTATATATTCTGTAACGTTTGTTATTAAGAATTTTTATGGTCGTCAAACAGTTATATTATAAGACATATAAATAGGACTAGAGAATTTGAGATAAAAGACGGTTAAATCCTCGCTCTAACATCCCATACTCAAATACTCAAAATACTTATTATAATAAGCTAGCAATCTCAATAATATCCCTCTCTCTTTCTCAAAATCCTTAAGAGAGGTCATAGTTTTTAACCTATTTAAAGGATTTTCACGCTAAATTATCCCATTAGTTATTTACTATTCTTGAGCGCTTTAACCACATCTGGTATAAAGGCTAAGTTTGAATCCTGAAATTAGGCTATTACATTTGGCGCCGTCTGTAGGAAACATAATTCTCAATCCCATCCTCTCAAAAACCATTGATTATCTTTTCTCAAAATGATACTTAAAGGTCAGAGTACGCCAGTTACTCCAGTAGGGGAAAATGCCATACTAGCAGAGCTGCGGGCCAATTCAAACTCTGAAATAGAAAGGCGTGCCACTTTAGAGCAACAACTAGCAAGTATCCAAGATGCGCTGAAGGTTCTGCAAGGTCAATAGATTGCCACCCCAAAGAATAAAGGTGTACAACCAGAAGGCTAGGACCTCCCACCAATAAATTGGGAGGTGAACTTTGATCTAACAATCTACAACACGAGGTCGAGCCTATCCAAGAACAAGAGGTCCACCAAGAAGTTGATGGCGGCCTCACAGGAGCCAGATAAATAGAGAATCTACCTCAAAGAGTTCAGATTCCAGCGAAAGATCGTTTAAGTGAAGGGAGTGGCGACTACAATCATTGAAAATGACGTGTCATATGCCCAGCCATTACAGCTCAACAGTATGTGACTCAGGAACATGTTGAAAGCGGATCAAAAAATTACTCGAAGCTTAAGCTCAGACCACCAAGGGAATTCATAATAGATTACATAAAAGCTCAATTGCTCAGGAGCTCTTGGATGACGAAGTCCCCACTGGTTTTTACACTCCAAAAATCCTCAAATACAAGGGGACTGATCCCGTGAAACACGTTCAAGAGTTCCAGGATGCTTTAGGTTAACATTCAACGTCCAACCACATTCTATGCCAACTCTTCCCTACCAGTTTACTAGGCGAGCCCTTGTGATAGTTCCATTCACTTCCAGAAGGATCTATTACCACTTTTGAACAATTTTGAGAGCTTTTCGTCAAGAACTATTCACACAACAAAGATAAGGAAGAAAATATTTATCCTCTATTCAGCCTTAAGCAAAGTTTAGGAGAAAAGCTCGAGACGTTTATAAAGAAATTTTTGGAGTTGGTTAGAAAGGTGGACCGACTTGACCAGAAGATTACCATTTCTGTGTTTATGAACGCCTTGCTCATGGATGGAAGAGCAAAGGAGTATCTAATCCTAAATAAACCAATGACCTTGGAGGACATGATCAAAAAGGTCAATGGATATATTGATCTCAAAAAATGGTATCCGAAAGATAGCAAACTTAGAAATTAACCTTGACAACACGAGATCAATCCACAGAACTAGACCGTAGTGCTAACAATGGAGGAGACAGGAAGCGTGCCAAGTCTTGCGACGATCAACCTTAAAAGGGGAATAATATGCCTAAGCACTATCTTCTAAAGATGAATGCCATAATAGCCAGCATATATCCCATACTCCAGAAGGATAATTTTTTCCGCAATGCCCAATATATCTAACCTATTAAAACCAAACTGTACTGCATATACCACAAAGTTTAGCATCATGACACAGAACGGTGCTTCGCTCTACAATGATTGGTGGAGTATATTTTTGAGGATGGACGAATGCACGAGTACATTGTAGGCGTTAAAAGCTATAAAAATGGAAGTTGCAGACTTCCCACTGAGATCGTACAGATAGAAGAGGCAGTCAAAGAGAAACATTTATATCACATATCTTACAACCATTTCATCGAAAATTAAACCATCAACAGGTCGTCCAGAGAGAAAGGACGATGCCTCGGCCAATGCCATGACTTATCCATAGTCGACAAAGAAGCCCGTTTACTCCTTGCATCTAGCTCACACCGCACTGGAATCTCTTTCGAAGACTGCGATGTACGCTAGGCCAACTTTCTTCATCATGTGCACTCGTGATCATGTTGAAAATGAGGAATGTTGTACTGCACACCATGATGGTGGATACCGGCAGCAGTATCGAACTACTCTTTTAAGGCACAATCGATTAAATGGGGTTAGCTGATAAAGTTCAGCCTAGTGATGTTGACATCAGTGGATTCAATGGATCTACAGAAGAACAAGTATGAAAGATCATGCTTCCTATCACTGTCAGACCTGCAACCGTTGACGTAGTATTCTATGTTATCAATGTACGATCACGTTATTTGGGCATTATGGGATACTGTTGGTTGCACAATATGCGAGTTATCTCATCAGCCTACCATTTGGCACTCCGCATTGAGTGGAATTGAGGGGTTTATGAAATCAAAGGTAGTCAGAAGCTTGCTTGAGCTTGTGAAAATTCTGTTACCACGGTGACAAATTCATCTATACCGCAGCTCGCATAGTAATTACAAAAAACCACAGGGAACGTTATAGAAAAATTTCTAGAACACGAACTGCCAAATGCAGAACCTGCAGAGTACAAAGAGATCAGTAGAGACAAATGAGGTACCTTCATCAGGACTCTATTGCCTACATTAGAGCATAATGCTCTCATTCAATTTCTCAAAGATGATAGTGATGTCTTCACATGGATATTCTATGAGATGCTAGGCATCAACCCAAGTTTGGCGTACTACAAGTTAAGCTTGAAAGATAAAGCTGGGGCAGTCAAGAAAAAATAGAGAACTCTTGCACCAAGACTCCGTGAAGAAGTCAATAAAGAGATCGACAAACTCATTAAAGTTGGTTTTATCCGAAAAGCCAATTACCCAGATTAGATCTCGAACATTGTAGCAGTAACAAAGAAAAATGGCAAAATCATAGTATGTGTGGATTTCACGAATCTTAATAAACATACTCCGAAAGACAGTTTTTCACTTCCTATCATCAACCATCTGCTCGATTCAATCGCAGGACACAAACTCTTGTCCATGATGGACGCCGCATTAGGGTATAACCAGATACCTCTATTACACGAAGATCATGAGAAGATAGCTTTCATCATAAAACACGGATTGTACTGTTACAAAGTCATGCTTTTTGGTCTTAAGAATGCTGGAGCTACCTATCAAAGATTGTTAACATAAATGTTCAAAGATCACCTTGGAAAACCGATGGAAGTTTATATTGATGATATGTTGTATAAGAGTCTCAAAAAGGAGAACCACCTAGCAGATTTACATACAACTTTTGAGATTCTTTATTCTTATGAAATAAGACTAAACCCTAAAAAATTCCAGTTTGGGGTCCAGTCAAGCAAATTCTTAGGACATCTAATCAGCAAGCAAGGAATTGAGGCTGATCTTGATCGTATCCTTCACACTATTGTTTAAGTCTTCTCCAAAAATGAAGAAAGACATACAAAAATTAGTAGGAAAGATCGCAGCAATCAATTGCTTTGTCTTAAAATCTTTATATCGTTGTCGATGGTTATTCGACCTACTACGCGAAAGGACAAAGAAGAAACCTAAAAAGGACCCCGAGATCGAATGGATTACAGAATGTGAAGCAGTATTTTAGGAATTAAAACGCTACCTCGGGAAGCCACCTATCATGAGTACACCTAAAGAAGGAGAAGAACTCATAGTTGATCTTGCAGTCACTGACGAATCACTAAACTCGGTACTCATTTGACTTGATAAGAAAGTATAGAAACCTATCTACTTCATTAGTAAAGCAATCACTCATACAGAAACACGTAACACACAGATCATGAAACTACTTTTGGCTCTCGTCTATGTATCGCAGAAGTTAAAATAGCATTTTAAAGCTCACTCAGTTCTAGTAATGAAAAATTACCCTTTACGAGAGACCTTATCCAAATGAGAGAAATCCAGACGAGTTCAGCAATGGTCGGTTACCCATGGAGAGTAGGATATACGTTTCGAACCACTCCATTCTAAAAAGGGGCAAACAGTAGTAGATTTTCTAGCTGATTTTCCCGTCGATGACCCCGACTGGGAAGAAGATCATACGAACATCACTGAAGAACAATTCAAAGAAAAATCAAATTGGATATCCAAGAAGGGTTGACGCCTTCTCACTGACGATTCTACTGAGCTAGCTGGGTCAGGTATTTAGTTCGTTCTAATCACACCTTCTTATGACAGAATTGAGAAGTCCATACGATTCAATTTCGAAGCTACCAATAATAAGGCCGAGTAAAAAGTAGTTATACATGGACTTAATATGGCTCTAGAGATTGGTGTACCTGAATTGTCCATGTACACAAACTCTTTATTAATTGTGAACCACTATACAGATAAGTATCAGAAAAATGGAAAGATGGTCGACTACGCCGCAGAAATGAACAGATTCAAAAAGGTAACTATTGAATACCTGCTTCGCAGAGAAAATTGTCACTCAAACTGCCTAGCCTATCTAGTTGGAGTTCTGGAAATAGAAGCTCAATATTTGAAGATCGAAGTGGTTTCTAACCCAACATTAACATCATCAACTCAAATTCTGTTAATACTGGGGGCGATAAAAGGGACAAGGATGATTGGAGATAACTTTTCCTTGCATAAATACGCCCTAGAAATGAGTTCAATAGAGAACATCCCAAGGATCCTACTGAACGAAGATGTGTACTAGACAATGCAAAATGTTATGTCGTTGATAAAAACTGCCTTTTCAAAATCTCGGTCACAGGACCATATCTCCGATGATTATCTACCAAAGAATCTCAGAAATTTCTACAAGACCTTCATACAGGTACTTGTAGATCACACGCAGCAGGACGATCTTTAGCAAACTGAGCTCTCACTCAAGGAGTCTTTTGGCCTAAGATGAAAGCTCATGCCATTGAATATGCAAGCAAGTGTGATGCCTGCCAGCGACATGGACCCCAAATTTGAGTTTCAGCCTTGGAACTCCATTCTAGAAAAGTTGTCTTGCCATTCAAGCGATGAGCCCTCAACCTCGTGGGAGAGTTCCTAGCTGCACCAGGAAAGCGGTAACACCTTTTAGTAGCCACAGACTACTTCGCCAAATGGGTAGAAGCAGTTCCTTTATATCAAACCTGTAAAGACAAAGTCATCAATTTTATATGGGAAACTATTATAATACGTTATGGATGCCCTCACATCATCACAATTAGCAATAAACCTCAGTTCATCAGATCCAAGATCGTGGTCTTCCTCAATCAGCATAACATCATTAGCTCTCCTTCAAATCCCTCTAACCACAAGGAAATGGATATGTAGAGATTACCAATCCAACTATAGTTGATGGCATTAAGAAATGATTAACAGAAAAGAATGATAACTGGGTACAAGAATTACTATACGTATTATGGGCATATCGCACAATACCTCGTGTATCGATAGGCTGTACATCGTTCTTATTAGCATATGGTACTAAAGCAATTATCCCTACTTAATATCATCACCCACTATGAGATCATACCAGGACCGACAAAGAAAACGAGTTCTAGCTGGCATGTAACATAAATTGGATCGAAGAGAGAAGAGACAGAGTAGTCATAAACATGGGAAGATATCATCAGGCTTTAACAAGATCATATAATAAACGAGTTCGTCATAGAGAGTTCAAAATTAAAGATTTCGTGTTACGAGAGATATCAAAACACCAAAAGGAATTCAATGTTGGGAAGCTCGCAGAGAATTAAGAAGGACCTTTTATCGTCATTGGAAAAGTGGACTTGGTTCTTGCAACCTCGCCACCGAACACAGAGATCGAGTACCTAATCCTTGGAACACACGGGGATTGAAGTTATACCACAGATGAAATTTTATTATAGTGTACTCTTATATTTTTAATCTACTATCTTGTACGTCGGTCTTACATCAATGAAATACTTATGTTTGATTATCCTACATCAGAGTATAATCTATTACATAACGTACTCAATCTATCATCTTGTACGTCGGTCTTACATCAATGAAATACTTATGTTTGATTGTCCTACATCAGAGTACAATCTATTACATACATTACTCAATCTATCATCTTGTACGTCGGTCTTACATCAATGAAATACTTATGTTTGATCATCCTACATCAGAGTATAATCTATTACATAATGTACTCAATCTATCATCTTGTACGTCGGTCTTACATTAATGAAATACTTATGTTTGATCGTCCTACATCAGAGTACAATCTATTACATATAGTACTCAATCTATCATCTTGTACATCGGTCTTATATCAATGAAATACTTATGTTTGATCATCTTACATCAGACTATAATCTATTATATACAGTACTTAATCTATCACCTTGTACGTCGGTCTTACATTAATGAAATGCATATGTTTAATTGTCCTATATCAGAGTACAATCTATTACATAGAGTTCTCAATCTATCATCTTGTACGTCGGTCTTACATTAATGAAATACTTATGTTTGATCGTCTTACATCAGAGTACAATCTATTATATACAGTACTCAATCTATCATCTTCTACGTCGGTCTTACATCAATAAAATACTTATGTTTGATCAACCTACCTAAGAGTACAATCTAATATTGTCTATCGTACTCATCTACTATATCTAAACATCTCAGTACTTTTCTAATATATCATGCAAGTACTTCGATATACAAATTACATAACCGGTGGATGCACCACATTCTATTACATTATAGATCATTTGTTACCTCATGCCAAATACGATCTTCTATTTTACATTTCAGATCATTTATTGCTTCAATATAGTTCGATCCCTTATTTGTAGTATTTGTTTCTTCATCCAAACCAACCTCCTATTATGTGACTAACGCCAACCATACCACAGAGACACAACTGGTTCGTACAAAAGTCAGTACACATATATACAAATTAGGAATGCTATATTTTAAAAGTTCTATATCTATTTTAGTCTTACAATCATCCACACTAATCAATCACTATTGCTCAAACTATCGATCACATCATCACCCCTCGAACTCTCCCCATGTTGATACAGACGGGTACACATAAACTTTGGCATCCTCCCGATGATAATTTGCTTTCCTTCCTTAATCATCCTCTTTTTAAGAGTACCTATCCTCGCCACATTGTGATCTAAGTACTCTGATCATATCAACAGCATCTCGCACTGAACACTTTTGGAAACCAAACTGTCATATATAGTTTTACTCTTCGCTTCAAATCTATTGAACTCAGATACAAAAAAAAGAGTACCGCTGACATCTCTCTCTCAAATGCATTACCTACCTCACTTTTTTCTCTATCAAGAAGAACAAATTTACCAAGTTTTCTATTCGCTTCCTTCAGTATAACATCCAAATTGTTGCAACGTTCTTCCATAGCTCATTTTTCACCCAACGTCGCATCATTCCGAGTCTCCAACACTGTCACAAATTTGTCCATATGGTAAATCAAAGATATTGACCCCTCCATTTCAGCTTCATGGTTATTACTATTTACCTTAGTTTCATCAAGACTTATTTCCACCTTCAAAAGGTCAGCATCTAACTTAATATTTGCGTCATGCAATTTTATATTTTCTGATTGGTACTCTAAGATGTCTAACCCCAACAACTGTATGGTATGCTCTAGAGTAGATACCTTGTTCCAAGCCTCATTTATATTTTTGTTATGTTTATTTGGGCCTCTTCCATCCTTTTAATAATCACATCAGCAATCGACCACAATATCTCATATTTTCGAGCACGAGCTTTTGCCTCCATAACAACTGCATGCATATCCGCTATCTCCACCTCCAGCACGTTTACCTGATATTGCAACTCTATCACATTATCTTCCTCTTTTTTTAACACCGCCAACAGATCTATCATTTTAGTAGGCACCGCCCCAGGCTGGTTAATTCGAACTATCTTCTTATTATATCTTCTTTTAGCCTATCAATCTTTTTCAACTCACAGGGTAGTTCAGCATCTTTATTTTTCAGTTGTTCGGTCATACGAACTACTATATGTCGCTTTTATGCTATTTTTATATCCATCCCGTCTTTTGATTCAGTCACACTCTTTAGTATTGATTGACACAGATCTAGTTCTGTGCTCAGATTTTCATTTTGAGCACGTAATACATTATAGTGGCTTTGAGCCTCTGCTAATTCAACCTGCAATAACATTTAATATTTATACTAGTTCATCTAGTCAAGAAGATAACATCACAGTTTACAATTACTCAAGAATAAAATGCTTGAATACTATCTAATCAAAGAGAATAGATTTTATTTACAGTGTACAAGATGCAATGCATATATCAGTTCATGAAAATTAAACTACTCTGCTTTTCCCTCGGACTATGAGAAGATTGCCCTATATCTCCTGGTCTCCTCGGCCTGTCTACTTGTACATCCACAAAAGTTAGGAAAGTCACCACTTCCTGTTGACGTCGATTTTTCCTTGAACGACGTATCAAACTTTTCGCCTCTTCATCGCTCTCTTATGGTAACAATTTTGCCAGTAGAGGAGTTGTTTCTTCAAAAACTTTTTTTATTCTCCTCTTCTCTGGTTGAATTTTTGCCAGTAGGGGAGTTGTTTCTTCAACAACTTTCTTCCTCCTCCTTTGTGGTAGAATTTTTTTCGGTAAAGGAGTTATTTTCTCAACAACTTTATCCTCTTCCTTGGTAAACCACAAATTTTTAGCCTTTTCATTATCTACATCAAAGTCTTTTCCGCACTCTATAACAAACTTCCTAAATTCATTCTCCACCCTCGATAACTCTCCTCCATAAAACTCGATCACACTTTCTAGATGACGTTCATGTTTCGCTCGAGCTATAATTTTTGTTCGGGATGGGTGCAAATGCTCCTTCAACTGCATATGCGCCTTGTGCAGATGCTTGTGCGCTTCTTTTTGAAGAACACCTAACGCCCTCACGTTACTTTTTGCCTTCTTTCGAGCAGCTATTTCTTTCGACAATTAAGTCACCAATGACATTTTTTGCTCCATATATTGCGTTAATTCATCTCGCAACTCCTTTACTTCAGCTTCTATCTTTTGTTGTATCCCTATTTATTTTTTACTTATCCTGAAAAATAAAATCCTCATCGATCTTTGATCCTACATAAAGCCAAAAGCACAAGGTAAAGGTTCTACGTCACCCCATATAACAGACACCCCAGCTCGAGCTTAACATTTCAACGCCTCAGCACTATAACGATTATGTGCTTCTTGCGCTAGAAATATTACTCGAGCTGGGTCAGGTACTATACCTCTTTCTTTCAAAATCTCTACATAAGCCTCTTTTAATCCCCATTCACTATCTACTTCGACCTCAAACTTTAATGTCAGACCTAATAACAGACCTTAACACCTAACCTTATCACTCAGGTTATTAAAACAATTCACCTCTTTTGATTTTGGAACTAACACCCCCCTCTCCAATTCTTTTCTTAACATCTCATCTCGTTATATTTTTATCTTAGCATATCTACACTAGAGTTCAAATAATTCTTTAAAATTTTTCTTCGAGTTAAACTTAAACTGCTTTCTATCATACTCAGCTTTATTAAGTACCTATTGCACTCAAGCCACCGAGTCCCTCACTCTACCCAAAGCTCTCTCTAGGTTAGAGTTAGTTTTTCTCAACTGCTCTACCTCTTACACAGATTACAAATAGTTTATCATCATATAAACATTCAAGGAGAACATACTAAAAAGCGTTTATAAAACTTAACAGTTTACGACCATATAGAGTACTTTTTTAATTGAACAATATAGTTTGTAACACAACAGAATACCAAAGAGTGATTAAAGATTCTTGCTAATTTCTACCTCAAACGGAAGATCTACAGCCTTATCAGGGCCAGAGCTGGTTCAGTAGGTGAAGTAGATATATTGACTGGACTAGCAACATCAACCACCACATCATCCTCTACCTTCGAAGGGAAAACTATCTCATCATATTTTCCAGATCAACCTAACTCTAAATCAGTAGCAGTCAATCCAAAACTATAATAAGACTGGACATGATGATTTCTTTCCACTAGCATTGCCTAGGAAGATCTTAACATATCATAATCATGCTCAAACAGAATTGTATACCGCTCTGCAGTGGCCTTAACATCTTCAGCCCTCTTCTTTTTCTCTATCTCAAGCTCTGCTTCAAGCTCCCCCGTCTGAGCTAATTGAGCATCCAGCCTAAGACTCTGATCTTCAAACTCCTAGTTCCTCTTCTCCATAAACATCGTTGCCCCCGACATCAGCAACGAGAACAATCAATGGACAAGATACAAGTTCAATATCATATATTATATATCATATTACCAAATACATCACATCAAGAAATTTAAAAGCATACCTTAAGTGTTTGCTCCTAGAAAGTGCTAACGAGCTGCTGAGGATTAGTCCCTACCATCATACAATATTTTTACTCCAGCTCTCTCATCTTGCCTGTAGCCTGAGCGTTAGTACGGGCACTACCCTTATCCTCGTGTCATTTCCTCATCAGCAAGCTTTTATCAGTCTCTAAAGGAGTAACTTCACTCACTTCTTGCCTCTCCTCTACATCTTCAGTAGTAGTTTTTGTAACCTCTTGCTCTGTGGCCGTCACAGTAGCGAATATAGTTGGCGGAGCTGTCTTTCTCGACCTCCGAGTAGCCCATTTAAAATTAATTTTTTCAGGCAGAGGAGGTCGACTTGTAACATCATCCACAGACAAATGAGCTTTCTTCTCGGCCATTGCCTGATTCTCGTGAGTGCGCTGAACTTTGAGCACTATGGAATTTACCATCTTATCCCTTCGGATACCTAACTCACCAAGAACTTGCTTTAGCTCGACCTGCTTGCGAGCTATGCAATTGAACATACTGGTATTATTAGGAGCCGCTGATGGATTAAAACCTGGCAAATAAGAATAGGATCATGGTTAATAGCTCAAAGATACGCTGATCAGTATTCAATGATAACAAATGTTACTTGATGATACTACAAATCTACTAATAGAATTTATAGGTTTTGAACGCATGCCACACCTACTGATATAAAAAATATTTTGTCATTATGATATACCCTACACATAGAAAAAACAAACCCACCATTGTTTCTACCCAGTCAACATGTTTCATTTCCAATTTTCTAAAACAACAAACAATCATTTCAATTTTTCCCCTTCTTCTCCAAAATGGCATTTTCTCTCTCTACAGTCTGTTAATATATCAAAGCTTATGCACTACAGAACTTTACAAGTAATCACTCAACATCCCCTACATTATCCATTAAGGTATCCCTTAATCAACAACAATAAACATGTAATATAATACACAAATTACTCGCAAACCAAAACAGACAAGCACACCACTATCCTGTACTTGAAGAACCACAATCTTCTACTTTACCCTGATGTCTTACCAGAAATAACCGCTCCCGTCACTTTTCTTACAGTTTTATATCACCCGATAAAGCTTTCCCTTTCAGATCACACTCAAAACTTAAGCATTTCCTTTTTTTGGAGATAGGATTTACACCACTTTTCTTTCTCTCTGCAACTGTAGATAATTTATGAGGGAGAGAGATACGAGCTTTCATACTCTTCCTCAGTTTATGAAATGAGGACTCTTTCAGACACGTGTCAGTCACCCCTACTGTCTCTATAGGCAAGTCTTTTCGGTTAACAACATCATCATGACTTCTGTGTTAACATCTACTGTCATCACGTCCATCTCAATTTTCTGCCATTAAAAAATTCTACCCCACCTTCCCAGCGCAGTACAAATGACCAATCACTTTACTTTTATACTATACCAAGATCGTACGACAATCTAAAAATAGTTCAAAATTCAAATTTTGAAGATATCTATACAGTTGTTAAAATCATACAGCTGTCATCCATAATATCTGCACATAAACAGATTACTGCAAACATATTACTTATTTATTATGAACTTTCACAGTTCGATCTTATAAACTTTTATAGTTGCATTTAAAACAGCCTGGATGGTTCACCTCCCCACATGGAATTATCTTTCCTCTTGCTGCCCTTGTATCTTAACAATTTTATCACATGCGAGCTATCGAACAGTTATTTCTCATATCGTACCATCCAGTAGAGACTTACAAAACACATTGTAAAAAAAAATGATCATACTCTGCACGCCTGCCTTCAATATCTAGGCCATTCAAATTCAATAGCCATTCCAGTAATACAACATCATAAGGCAGTCGACGAAAATATCGCTCACAAAGTTTAACAACCTTGATATGTAACCTAGCATCTACTGCATGACGAAAATGCTGAGAACGTGTCCTCACCATGGTTAACCACACTGCCTCCACAATAAATTATCCCTACAAAAGATACAAGACCAAACAACCAAGGATCATGAATTTATGTAAGTACCAGAAATATCTATGAAAATTTATATCACCCAATAGAGGTCGTTGAAAGATATATTTATAAGAAAATTTTGTGGACAAAAGAATATCAACATACAATCCTATAGATTATGGCATATCATTCTTTCCATGTTATGAAATATCTCCTTAGATTTTATACGCATCGATATGAAGATGATAATATGCAAAATCAGACAAGTCCAGCGGTAGCACCTACAGGCCAATCTCAATTCTTTCTACAGTTCAAGACATTTTTCATTAAGTTAAAATACATAGATTGCAAAAAACCATTTACCTTTACAACCACCCAGTCATCTTACAGAAATTATCTACTTTCTATTATTACACGAACTCTTTACATTTTCAAGCCCTGACTTCCACTACCATTTAATGCTCCTTACAGTTTGATTTGCTCAGTAACACTCCTACATACATATTTACAGAGCAAGAAGCTACAAAGTTTGAAACATACAACATCAAAATTATAGAACATTGATATTTCATTAGTTAGGAAAATTTCTTATAGATTACATTCCAAATTACACCAAGTAACAGTTCGAAATGCCTCTTAGCAGTCAGTGAGAAAGAAGATGTAAAATTGAAGTAACTTCCAAACTCTGATCCTCTGCCTGAATGGGCCAGGAAATAGAAGAACTGGAAATCACCGAAGATTAACAGTGTCGGCAGAAGGATCTTCTTCAGGGATAATATATATGGTCCCTGGAAGAAAACATCTTTCACCATAGCCACCACTACCCCGCATGCTAGAGACAGACGAAGGGCCTTATATCTTTGACAAGACCCACTCATTAGCAGGGTACCGGCGAGGCTCCCTCGGATGAACGTTTGCTGCTTCATCTTCAATTATAATAGCCTCCTCCGTTAGCAACCGTAACCCATTTCGACACTCCTCCTTCGATGTCAACAGATAATGAAAGTGATCCATTTGGTAATAATTATCCCCTGCCTCCCTAACCTCGTCATACGACATATGGTAGTATGTAGGGATCACAGGAATTGGCGTTGTTATATCCAAAGGTAGGTGACCAAAATATCTGACATACAATTCTTCCATCTTCCTTCGAATCCTGGATTCCCGAGCCTGTTGTCTTGTAGTTACCATACTTTAACAATTAAAAAATTTCAAGTACATAAACAAAAACGCAGAAGAAATAGTTAAGGGAGGAAGATTTGGTTCATCATCCACAACTCATAGTGCTCTTTATATTATGATCAGCATTAAAGACGACTCTTCAAATTATCAACGTCAGAAGGATTTTCCATGCAGCAAAATTGACTGCAACCATTGGTTTTAGAAAACCCAAAAGCCTCAAAATTGATATTCATAAAGATGCTTTGAAAATGATTCCCAAGTATTTATTGCCATATTTATGAAGCTTCTCGACCAACACCACTCGCCCGTACTATTTCTCGTACTGTTGGTTGAGAGGGGGCAGTTGTAGTGGCTTATTTTGCATTTCAAACTCATACTTCATCCTTAACCAACATATGAACTCTCAAACTCATCAACATATACGTGATACAGTAAACAACGCTGTTACACAACTTTATTCGTCATCTGTAACTTAACAGTTTGAATCGATAGACGCAACATCATCAATAAAGCCGTTATAAGACAGCAAGATCAGTCCGTTACACAATCAGATCAAAGCCCATTAAATATATATATTTTGTAACGTTCGTCATTAAGAATCTTTATGGTCGCCAAACGGTCATATTATAAGACCTATAAATAGGTCTAGAGAATTCAAGATGAAAGATGGTTGAATCATCACTCTAACATCCCACACTCAAATACTTAGAATACTCATTATAATAAGCTCAAAATCTTAATAATATCCTTCCCCCTTTCTCAAAATCCTTAAGAGAGGTCGCGGTTTTTAACCTATTCAAAGGTTTTCTACCCTAAATTATCTTGTTAATTATTTACTGTTCTTTAGTGTTCTAACCACATCTAGTGTAAAGGCTAAGTTTGAATCCCAAAATTAGGCTATTACGTACTCGAAACCGTTCAGGGAAAATTAGGCACATCTCTTACGCCGTATGTTTACTTTAAAGATGAAAGATAATGGTAGTGTGCAAGCTCATATTTTTGAGTTTAATATTATTCATGCTCAAATTAAATCTATAAAAATTACTTTTACCGAGAAGGTAAGATCATGGGCAGATGCTCGACAGCTGGGAAGGGTTTATTACAGCTGTGATTAATTCATCGGGGAATGAAGCAATTTAACTTGATACTGCAGTCTCATTGATTATGAGTGAAGAGAATAGGTGTAAATCATTTGAACCCTCTTCGAGTGTAAATGGCAGTGCGTTGAATATCAAAAAAAGAAAGAGGTCCTATAGAAAAGAGCCAAAGAATGGAAGGGGACATTCACAGGCAAGGGGAAAAATCTAAGCTGCCCGGTATGTATTGGACCTGTAGAAAGAAGGGTCACTTTAGGCGTGATTGTAATTCTTTTATGAAACTTAATGATGAGGAAAATGATATAATGATTCTCACTGAGAAGGTTAGTTCTGACGAGGCTTTGCTTTTTTCGTACGACGATGTTAATGAATCACATGAATAATTAATTTGGGTACCTCAGTCCATGCTACTACAAATGTAGGTTTTCTAACCAATATTGTTAAAGGTGACTTTGGTACGATCTTCTTTACAGATAAGAGTACACATAATATTACTGGAAAGGGAAATGCTAGGTTAAAGTTTCCTTTGGGGGCGACATTGGCTTTAAATAATGTGTGACTTGTACCTAACTTGGGGAGTAACCTTATCCCGGTTAGCTAATTGTCGAATGATGGTGGATATGTAAGCACCTTTGGTAATAATTTCTAGAAGGTCATAAAGGGAGCTATGGTAGTAGCTCGGGGATTAAGACAAGGAACATTGTATACAACACAAGGCATAATTTTTTCTATTTGTGCGACCACTCTGGGGATTGATACAAGTACTTGGCACAAATGACTCGGTCACATGAGTGAGAAAAGAGATGAAGATGATGGTTTGTAAAGGAAATCTAGAGGGGTCTTGATGAGGTTGATCTTAAGTTTTGTGAAGAGTATATTCTTGCTAAACAGAAGAAGGTTAGTTTCAAAATAACCAAAAAATCAAGGAAACCTGAAAAGCTGGATCTTGTTCATATAGATGTTTGAGGGTCAACCAAGGTGTCTTCTCCTAGTGGTTTTCATTATTATGTTACTATCATCGATGATATTACTCGTAAATTATGAGCCTACTTTGTGAAGAATAAATCGGATATGTTTGATAAGCTTAAGATGTGGAGGGCTCTAGTTAAAAATGAATTTGGCTTAAAACTAAAATGTCTAAGGTCGAATAACGGGGGTGAGTACTGTAGCGACGAGTTTACAGATTATTACGATCAACTGGGATTAGGCGACAAAAGACTATTTCCGGAACAACATAACAAAATGGTGTTGTATAATGCATGAATTGAACCATAAACAAAAGAGCGAGGAATTTGAAACTCGACGCAGGATTGCTGAAATGTTTTTGGGTGGATGCGGCTAGTACGATGGCGTACTTGATAAATAGAGGGCCTTCAAGGGCTTTGGACTTTGGATTTCCTGAAGAAGCATGAACCGGTAAAGTGGTAAACCTTTCTCACTTGCGTATTTTTGGTTATACCTCATATGTGCTTGATAATTCAAATACTGGGTCAAAGTTAGATGCAAAGTTAACGAATTGTATATTTATTGGATATAGTGGTGATAAATTTGGGTATCGATTTTAGGATGCAAAGAATCAAAAAGTTATCTGTAGCTAAAATGTTACATTCAATGATGAAGTTTTGTATAAAGACTTCAAAGCACCTGTGGAAAGGAATCGAAGTGAAGCAGCGGAAAGTGTCGACATTGAATTTGAACCCTCTAGAGTGGTTGAAGAAGTCGTGGTCGAGTTCGATGCACCGGATCAAGGCGAGGAACCTAATGATCTAGACATTCTAATAGCATTTTTTTAGCAAAGAGTTTAGATTTTATATATATGTTGAATCATAAAGTACAAGATACTTATAGACCGTGGAAAAATTTGCCCTTACACGTTTAAAATAAGAGCTGAATCGCGCCTCTGTTCGAATAAACTAAAAGTTTATTTGAATAATTATAAAAAAGGTATATTCGAATAGATTTTTATTCTATTTGAATAAAACATCACAACCCAAAATGTATTCAAACAGATCAATTCCTATTCGTATAAATTCACTTAGTCAAGAGTGTATTTGAACAGGAAAAGTTCTATTCAAATAAAAGTAAAAAACAAGAATACATCCTGATCAGCTAAATTGGAAGTACTCAGTATGAAGGTCTTCAATTCTTGTCAGAAATTCTGCTTTACCCTCAACCTATTCCTTAAAAGGTAGGTTAGCTCTGGAGCCTCTCTTAATCGTGGTATCTGTCGAGAAATTTGCTTCTCTCCAGGTTGAGTTGATGCAGATTGATTGTATGGATGTGAGTAGGTGCTTTCACTTTCTTTGAAACTTCCATGGAATCTTTATGGCAGTAAAAGCTTTGATGGTTGCCGAGGAGTCCAACACAATCCATAAAGTGTTCCAGCCTCTATGTAGTACTTTTTCTACCCCGTCTATGATAGCTTGAACTTCTATAAGGTAGTTAGTAGTTGAACCTATTGCTTTACTGAGCATTCCAAAAACTCTGCCCTCCTAGTCTCTATATACTACACCAATCCCAGACGGTCTAGGATTTCCCAATAGCACTTTGAAAGGAGTTGAGAAATGTAAAAATTCTAGCTAGGTACGCTAACTCCCTACATCACTTGTTATTTTTGGATGGTGGTAAACAAGAAAGTTAAAAGGAGGCTTTAAATGAAGAAGCCATGAGAAAGTGGAAGCTTACTATGGATGATGACATCTAGTCTTTATCAGTAAATTAAACTTGGAATTTAGTTCTGTTATAAAGAGGGAAGAGAACATTTTACAATAAGTGGGCATACATACTACATCATAAATCTGATGGTTCAAAAAGATTGAAGGTTAGACTAATAGTGAAGAGCATTCAGCAGAAAGAAGATGCCGATTTTGGTGTGATCTTTGCTTCTGTTGTGAAGGTGTCTACCATTCGGGTTGTGAGAGAGGGAAGAGAGCATTGCACAAAAATTAGGTATACAGACTACATCACAAATCTGATGGTTCAAAAAGATTTAAGTTTAAACTTGTGGTGAAGGGCTTTCAGCAGAAAGAAGATGTTGATTTTGGTGCGATATTTGCTCCGGTTGTGAAGGTGTCTACCATTCCGGTTGTGATGAATATAATTGCAGGTGAAGATTTACATCTTGAGCAGCTTGATGTCAAGACAACATTTCTTTATGGCAACCTTGATGAAGAAATTTATATGAAGCAACCAGAAGGGTATTCAATTAAAAGGAAAGAATATCTAGTGTATAGACTCACGCAGAGCCTATATGGTTTGAAACAAGTGCCAAGGTAGTGGTATTTGAAGTTCAATCAATTTATGTCCAAAAATGGTTATTCGAAATACAATGCGGATCAATGTTGTTTTATCAAGAATGTGAGAAACTCATATCATTCTACTTTTGTATATAAATGATATGTTGGTAGAAAATTCCGACATGGGAGAGATTGTCAAGTTCAAGGAACAGTTGTCCCGGGAGCTTTCTATGAAGAACTTGGGTACAGCAAAACAAGTTCTTGGTATACGCATTACACGGGACAAAAAGTGGCAAGAATTGAAGTTATCTCATGTTGAGTACATCGACAAAGTACTTAAGCTGTTTAATATGGATGGTTCTAAGGTTGTTACTACACCATTGGGAAGTCACTTTTAATTGTCAAAGCAGTGTTGTCCGAAGATGTAAAAGGATCATGATGAGATACAGAAGGTTTCGTATCAATCGGCGGTTGGTAGCCATATGTATGTTATGATTTGTACGAGACCAAATATTGCCCAAGCTGATCCAGGAGGATCTAGCAAGATTTTAATGTGAACTCATATGTGAAAAATAGAATTGTCGAAGACTGATATTGTCAAAGTTGTTCGAAAGAGCTTGGATTCCATTCAAACGAGTGGTCAAGTTTCTAGGGCTAAAGACCAATTATCGTAAAGTCGTTGGAACGGGATTGGATGTCGTTTGAACGAAAACTCTGTATTCGTGGTTTTAGAACTTTGTTCGTCAAAGTCATTCGAACGAGCTTGGAAACCATTTAAACGAGTTGGCATGTTTATATGGTTGAAGACCAATTATCGTAAAGTCGTTCGAACGAGCTTAGATGATGTTCGAACGAGTTTGGCGTAGGTTGTTATTCTGAGACGTGGTTTGCCTCGAGATCCGCTCTATTGGTATTTTTAGTTCGCTCGTATATAAAGGGAACTTAGGTTATTTTTCAATTTTATGATAGTTTAATAAAAGTTCAGAGGAAGAAGCTTCAGGTTTAGAGTAATTCTATTATAATTAACTTCATTTAAGCAATTAATGTTCTTCAAGGGATTTTCCCCAACCAATTTGGTGTTCTTCGTACTTTTTCTGCTAATTAGGGTTTCTCTATATTGTAGATTAAGTGGTATCAGAGCAAGGTGTTACGATTCTCAGGAGTCGATTATGGTTTATGGTCTCTATACGTGACCATCTGAAGTAAACGAATGAGAAGCTAGTGAGTCCGTTAAAGATTCATCGAAATCCTAATTCGAAGATGAAGGATGATTTGGAGATGAGTGATTCCAACGATCGACTCATGACTTTGGAAATGACAGTTTCTGACCTAACTTCAAATGTAGGGTAGTTGGTAGAACAATTGCATCTCACGAACCTCGTGAAGGCTTCCGCATCAGTGACACGATGAAACCGCTCTCATCGACAAGGCCGTTCGAGGAAGAAAGGGGTTCGGGTGGTGGATGGAGACGTGGATAATACAGATATAGATAGTGATAATTGGTTAAAGACCTATATTTTGGTAAGTCAATGAATCCTATGCGTAATCTTCGTATTGACTTTAAAATTGAAATTCTGGCATTCGCTGGTTCAGTCGATGCCGAGAAGTTGGATAATTGGTTAAAGACCTATATTTTTGTTTATGAATATTCCAACGCTCATAAAATTTGTCTCTCTACTTTGAAATTCTCAAGTCATTTACTAACATGGTGGAAATCTTATTTGAAATGCCACGAAGTAGGAAGTTTGAGTTGGAAAGAATTCAAGGTTTTGGTGAGAAAACAATTATATCCAATTGGGTATGAACAAAAGCGATGGTACAAAAGGGACAATTTGCGCCAAAGGTTTGGGCAATCCGTACAACAATTTACTACGAAGTTTCTTAACCAAGCGTTGGTTTTGAATATTAATGTGGATGAGTATGAGGTGTTCATGAAATATGCGGGAGGTTTGTCGGAGTCCATTAGAAGAGAATTAAAGCTCTTTAATGTTAAAAATACCAAAGATGCTACCGTTAAAGCAATTTCTATTAAAGGCAAATACTTGAAAAGTGACAACAAAGATGACAAGAGCAAGTCAGGGTACAAGTCTACTTGAAGTATGATCAGAAAGGGGAGTCAAAAGAAGAGGGGTCTTCATCCAAGGGGAATATTTGTAGTCATTGTAAAGCTAATGTGCACATTTCAGAAAAATATTGAAAACTTTACCTGGAGCTTAAGCCGAAGGAGGAGAGGGGCAAGAAAAAGAAATATACACTGGCCGCAACGATTGTGGATCTTCTAGATTTAAATAAGCCAAATCCTAAACTTACTCTAATGTTCAAGCAACAACTATCGACAAGGCGAGTCGGGAAGAACTTTTTTATGTCAGCATTCAAGTGAAGCAAAGCTTAGTCGAGGTCATCATTGTTCCGAGTAGTCAGAAGAATTTAATTTCTGAGGCGGTGGTGAAGAAGATGGGTTTGTCTACTATGGCTCATCCTAAGCCGTACGGTTTGGGCTTGATTCAGAAAGACGCGGAGCTGAAGATCACTAAGCAGTGTATGTTCTAATTTGCGATTACTGAGAAGTTTATTGATGAAGTGACATGTGAGGTAGTTCTGTTGGACGTGTGTCAAGTCATCTTAGGTAGCCTTTATCTTTGGGACCGAGATGCAATCCTTTACCATAGAGCTCGTAAGTATCGTCTTGTGAAGTATGAGATAGATTTTCATATAAATGTGTGCAAGGAACATATCACTACCAATAATTTAGTAACGGTGACTCAAGCGAAGAGGTTGGCTAATGTGAGTGGCAAATTTTTATTGTTGTTGGTGCGACCAGTTCAAGAGGATCTGTCGGCTAAGGTGTTATCTACTTTGGCAATGTCTCCTAAGTAACAAACCGATATGGGGAAGTTATAAGAGGAGTATGAGGACTTGTTTCTGAGCATAGAAGTGATGCCGCACAAGAGGGATATGGAACATAATATTACCTTGGTGAATGGTAAGCCACTACCCAATATTGGGTTATATCAGACTTCTGCTATAGAGTCTGATGAGATTAAGAATAAGGTACATGAACTCATGGAGCAAGGAGTTATTAATCCAAGTTGCTTAACTTGTGGTTCACCGGCGTTATTGGTACCGAAGAAGAATGGGTATTGGAGGATGTGTCTGGATTATTAGGCGCTAAACAAGATTATTGTGAAGAATCTTTATACGCTTCCACAGATTGAAAAGCTTTTAGATGAGCTGCAGACGGCTCGGTTTTTCACCAAGTTGGATCTTAAGTCGGGTTGCCATCAAGTTAGAATCTGGGAAGAAGATACTTGGAAGACAGCGTTCAAGACCAAACAGTGCCTATTTAAGTGGTTGGTGATTCCCTTTGGGTTATACAATGCTCCAGCAACGTTTATACGGTTAATGAATGAGATACTTCATACTTTTATTGATGATTTTGTGATTGTGTATTTGGATGATATCTTAATATATAGTCGTACATGGGAGGAGCACCTTGGGAATTTACGCAAAGTGTTGGGCATTTTGCAATCACAACAACTTTTTCTAAACGGGAAGAAGTGCGAGCTTGGGAAGAAGGCCCTAGTCTATTGGGGATTTATTGTTGGTGGCGGTGAGCCTAAGGTCAATTCAGAGAACGTCTCGTTCATTACTAATTGGCCTAGACCCTGTACAGTGATGGAAGTGGAAAGTTTTATAGGTTCTTGTCAGTACTTACGGAAGTTTATTCAGCATTTTACACAAATAGCCACACCTTTACATTCTTTGACAAAGACCGGAGTACAGTTTGTGGGGGAAGAACACCATGAAAAGACTTTTCTGTTACTGAAGTGCAAGATTACGGATGCACCAGTGTTAGCATTGCCCAATTTGCAGTGGCCTTTTGAGGTCAAGACAGATGCGTCAGACTATGCATTGGGGGCAATTCTTTTACAGGATGGGAAGTCGGTTGCTTACCATTCTGAGATGTTTACAAAAATAGTATGCAACTATCCTACCTACGAAAAGAAGTTCTACACGTTATATCAATCAGTGAAACATTGGCGGAGATACTTATTGTGGAAAGAAGTAGTAGTACATTCCGATCACAATCCATTACAATTCTTATCTACGTAGTCCAAACTACGGCAAGCTCGCCATATGAAGTGAATGTCGTACCTTCAGTAATTTACCTTATTGATTAAGTATAAGAAAGGAGTAGACAACAAAATGGATGATATGTTATCTCGACCCCCATTACCAACTATTTTTGCTTTATTGGTAGCTATGCAGATCCATCCTATTGTTCCTTTTGAGTACATTTTAGGGTATGATGATAACAAGGAGCTCAGTGTGATTCACGAGAAGTTACTACAGGGCAAGACATGTAACTATATTTTGAAGGATAGTTTAATTTATAGAGGCAGTCTACTATGTATTCCAGAGGGTGATGATCGTTTGTATTAGATTCGAGATGCACATTATTCCCGGGTGGCAGGTCATTTCAGGGTTGAGAAGACTCTTTTGAATTTACGGTGTTATATCTATTGGCTGAAGATACAGTTGGATGTTACTCGTGTGGTTTGTGGTTACGTGTTATGCAACACATCAAAGCCTTCCAATAAGAAGATATGAATGTACTAACCATTGCCAGCTCCTAGTTGACCTTGGGAGAACATTTCGATGGATTTTAAGGGTGGTTTGCCCATGAACAGGTATAAGAATGACTATTTTTTTTGGGCGGTGGATCGATTTAGCAAGGTGATTGTTCTTATTCCATGCCAGAAGACGGTCACCGGTAGAGCTGGCAAAGTGACCCGCAACCCGCCAACCCGACCCAACCAAACCCGGTTTTAAGAGGGTTTGGGTTTTGCTTTAATGGGTCGCGGGTTATTTGACCCGAACCCGCCTAACCCGTTTAATAAAGAGGTCGGGTTAGGGTTTACCCTAAGCAGTTCGGACCCATTTAAATTGGATTTGGGCTAATTGTAAATATCTGGTTTTTATACATAGTTTATAGTACCCTTTTGAAATTCAACAAAAACATAACCTAAACCTAAACCTAAACCTAGCCTCACTCGGTCTTCACTCTTCACTCACTCCTCACTCTCCTCAGACCTCAGCCGACGAGTGACGACTGTGTTTTCTCTAAAGTCTAAAGTCTAATCTCTCGAAGGATTACTCTTCTCTTCTCTCTGAGACCGAGGATTACTCTAATCTCTTGTAAAAATTGTAATTGGGGGTTTTAAATCTCTAATTTTAGTACTCCCCTTTGCAGATTTCAAATCCCAATCTAATTCAAGATGTTTCTCACCAGGTGAATCATTTAGTAGTTCTGATTTAGGGTTTTAGTGTTTCTCTCTTTAATTGAGTTTTGACTTGATGTTTTTGGTTGCTGAAGGACTGAGTATGATAGAGGTGTTAACACCTTCTCTCTCGAAGGACGACTGTTTCAGGTTGAGTATGCCATCGAGGTGATCAAGGTGAGAAAATAAGCCCCATTTCGCCTATTATTTGTTTTATTTTTTGCTAATTTGTTTTGGGTTTTGGACATTTTGTGTTGTTTTGTTGAATTAAGTTGTGTTTATTGTAGTTGGGTTCAACAACGATTAGGTTGAAGACAAAAGAGGGTGTTGTTCTTGCTGTTGAGAAAAGGATTACTTTGCCTTTGCTGGGTTCAACCTATCGGTATATCTTCTATCCATTATGAAAATCTATAGAGAAATATGATTATTTCTTCGATTTGCTAATGTATTTTTTGGTCTGATTTCAATTGTTGCAACTTCTTTCATATTTTCGATTAGTTTCCAGAGTATTGCCAGTGTTTCTGATAGATTATACTTCAAGGATGCTGAGATATCGAATCCGATAGGTTGCTAAAAGCTTGATCATATTTAAACCTTTAGTGAAGGGTATATTAGTAAATCCTTGTCACATTTTTTTTTGTAAGCAACGCCATATTGCTATGCCGATAAGAGCAGTAACAATGTTCAATAGATTTAAGGCCCAGGCAGATCCAAACCAAAATACATAAGTGGCTTGATCAATGAATTACCTTACTGGAAGAAGAAATAAAAAATACACTAATCTCTTGGCCAAATGATAGCGAATATAAAACTAAAGGTAATGGCAACAAAGGGAAGTTGTAGTAAATTTGTAGCAAGAAACAAGGGTTTTGTCGGTGCTTCTGTTCCTATCAGGTAGCTAGTTTTTTTACCGTCTCATAAGTTAATGCATGTGTATGTTATGGGGTTGATATTACGGGATTTCTGAAGCTGAAGCTGTAACTGATTTTGCTGAAGCTGTAACTGATTGCTAAAGTTGTAACTGATTTGTTGTAACTGTAATTTTGCTGAAGCTGTGGTTTTGATGTAATTTACTGTAACTGTAATTTGCTGAAGCTTATCAAACTATTTTTAAACTTGTGAAAAATGCTTATTACAACTGTTTTTGAAATAATTTGACTGAACTGTAATTTGCTGAAGCTTATCACAACCATTTTTGAACTTATGAAAAATGTTATTTTATGCTATTTTTGAACCGTAAATCTGTAATGCTATTTCTGCAGTGAACTAATAATTCTGTTTTGGTGATGTTCAGGTTAAACAGGTCGACCCAAACCCGACCCAAACCCGACCCGTTTAGTTATACAGGTCGGGTCAGGTTGACCCGTTTAAATCAGGGTCGGGTTTGGGTTTGATTATCTAACCCGTTTAGTTAAACAGGTCGGGTTAGGGTTTGTCTACTTGACCCGCGAACCCGTTCTAACCCGACCCGTGTAACCCAAACCCGACCCGTTTGCCACCTCTAGTCACCAGGAAAGGAGTAGCGTGATTATTTTTTAGAGGCGTCTGGAGGTATTTCGGGCTCCCTTCTTCTATTATTTTTGGTAGGGATAGCCTCTTTTTAGGGTATTTCTAGAGATTTTTATAGGGGAAGATGGACACTAAGTTGAAGAGAAGTACTGTTTTTCATCCGTAGACTGATGGGCAAATATAGGTAGTTAATCATACTTTGGTACATTTATTTTGGGGATTCCATTCTAAGCATCCTAAGACTTAGGATGATCGTTTATTGTATCTTTAGTTTGCGTTCAACTGAACGATTTATGGTTCCACTTTGAAGTCTCAATTTGAAGTTTGTTTGGGGTACTTGCCACAAAGCCTTTTTGATTTGGCGTTTAGTCTTGGCGACAAGACGGCGTCGGGGTAGGAGGAAGAGGAGTAGGTTAAAGCTCGGCATTTCATTAAAAGGATAAGCAAGGTTCATGAGGTGGTTGAAGTACAGTTAAAGAAGACTCAAGCGAAGTATAAGGCTCACCATGACAAGCATTGGGTTGAGTGCACTTTTCAAGAGGGCGGCATAGTTTGGTTGCATTTGGGTAAGGAACGTCTTAAGGGGGAAGGTAAGAAGCTCAAACCTATCCGTTATGGTCTATTTATGATACTCAAGAAGATTGGTGACAATGCATTCCAGTTGGATTTGCCACTTTCCATGAAGATGTATTTGGTGATTAATGTCGAAAATTTGAAGCTATTTGAGCCATCTCTGTTAGATGAAGACTCTACAATCGACACTCGCCTACCATCAGTTGATGACTTGTGGATGGAAAGAAAAGATCCATTGCAGGAGGTAACCTAGTAAGGATGAAAGGTCAGTAACCTAGTAAGTCGAAGAAGTACTACAGGGAAATGGGCAGCGCCATATTCTCACATTTCTAGTTCTAGCTTGAGCAGGAGCTCAAGGCTCCTAAAGGGGGGAGCCATGATCCAGGAGGATATAGGGATGTTTTGATGTAAACCCGTATGTGAAGAATGGAATTGTCGAAGACTAATATTATCGAAGCCGTTCAAACGAGCTTGGATGCCATTCGAATGAGTGGTCAAGTTTTCAGGGCTAAAAACCGATTATCATAAAGTCGTTTGAACGGGCTTGGATGCCATTCGAACGAGAACTCTGTTTTTGCGGTTTTGGAACTTTGTTCGACAAAGTCGTTCGAACGAGCTTGGATGCCATTCGAACAAGTTGGCATGTTTATAGGGTTGAAGACCAATTATTATAAAGTCGTTCGAACGAGCTTGGATGCCATTCGAATGAGCTTGGCGTAGGTTGTTATTCTGAGACGTGGGTTTACCTCGAGATCCGTTCTATTGGTATTTTTAGTTCCTTGTATATAAAGGGGAATTAGGTATTTTTTTTATCTTATATTAGTTCAATAAAATATATGAGGAAAAAACTTAGGGTATAGAGTAATTCCATTGTAATTAACTTCATTTAAGAAATTGAAGATTTTAAAAGGATTTTTCCCAACCAATTTGGTGTTCTTCATACTTTTTCTGCTAACTAGGGTTTCTCTATTCGTATTGTGGATTACAAGCATGGGGAGTTGTGAGTAGGTATATGAGTAATCCAGGCAAGGACCATTGAAGAGTTGTAAAATTGATACTCGGGTATCTAAAGGGGACTCAAGATATGGCATTATGTTATGGGGGTTCCCAGATATGCTTACAAGGTTTCCTTAATTCTAATATGGCGGGTGACATTGGTAGGCAGAAGATCACTAGTGGCTTCATATTTATATTGGGAAACAGTGAGATTATATGGGTTACGAGGCTACATAAGATAGTGTCTTTGTTTATGACGGTGGCAAAATTTGTTGCAGCTACGGAAGCTTGTAAAATATGGTTTGGCTTAAAGGGTTAATGAAAGAGCCCAGTAAAGAATAACATCTTCCTAAGATGTATAACGACCGCCAAAAGTACAAGTCTTCAGTTGGAAGGTTTGGAAGGAAGTTATACCTGTAGACGTACTAATACAACGACGAATCCCTCTTGTTTCTCGGCGTTACTGTTGCATGGTTGGCAAATCTGAAACGTTAGGCCATCTGCTTACTCAAGGAACTGTTACTGCTATGGTATGGGCTTTATTTGCCAATGCTTGCGGTTTTCGACAAGAGATAAATGATAGTTGGTGGACTCGACAGGGTCTTCGGTTTCAAGCAGCTAGTTCCGGAAATCAAATGGGTATAGTCATTGGAGTATTACCGGCCTATATTTTCTGGGAATTATGGAAAGCTAGATGCACTTATAGGTTTGAGGAAAAGCTTCTCTCTCCCTTAGTTATCATCAGAAACATCACCAAAGCATTACAAGAGAGCATGCCCAAAATCAAAATAATGCAAAACAACAACTTCAGTGACAACATCTCACTACAGGTCTTGCAACTAGTTAAGCAATCGGTATGTATCAAAAGACCTGTACTTGTACGATGGACATTCCCACCTCTCGGATATTTCAAGCTCAATAGTGATGGTTCAACATTCCCTTCCGGAATGAGTGGAGCAGGAGGAGTAATTAGAAACAATATGGGTGAACTTCAACTTGGGTATAGCATTGCACTTGGTCATGGCGCTAATACAGCTGCAGAAATGTTCGCTCTCCTTCATGGTTTAATGTATTGTAAACGAAATGACTGGCTTCCACTCATTGTTGAAGTAGATGCTCAACTTCTGGTAAACTGGTACAGATGTCAGCATATTTGTCCCGCAAAGTATAGTGCGACTTGGAAGCTTATTAGTCATAAAGGAAAGGAGCTACAAATTACCATGATACATACTTACAGGGAAGGCAATGGTACGGCTGACGGTCTCTCTAAGTTAGGCAGCTCACAACATTCACAACTTTTTGGAATGCATCCACTCTTCCTAGGAAAATCCGTGCAACATATTGCATGGATAAACTAGGAATAGCCACAATTAGGCAGTAAAAAAGTGGCTAGGCTTTATGTCCTCCACATGTATTGCTTCTCTCAATAAAAAAATACATTCGTTCAAAAAAAAAAAAAATCTTTAACGCTAGCTCTGCCTTACTTCTTTAGCTCTTTAATCCGGTGCCCTTCTCTTAATACTCATAGCTCAATACAAGGACAACCCTAGTTGCTTGAAAATAGCGCAACATAGCCTAATTGTCAAAAAATAGACTAGCCTCTTTGATTCTTCTTGTCGGAAAATAGCCTAGGGATGTGTTTTTTTTTCGTTTTTGTTTTAAAAAACCCTGTTGCCTGATGGTTGCTTCGTATGCAAGTTTAAAAAGAAGGGCGTATAAGGGTTTTGCTTACTTTGGCCTATGAGTTGGCTCGACGTACGCAAGTTTGGTGCATTTTTTGATGGCTCTTTAAAAGGGGAAATCAACATTAGTGACTTTCGCCTATGGTCTGACTCCTGGGTCTCAAAAGCACTTTTTCGACGTCGCTCAGAATATACATTACGGGAAAATGATGTTAGTGGGTTTTCACCTAAAAGTTGAATTAACTTTCTCGCTTTCTGACCTAGCTATGACTTGCGTACGGGGAAAAGATGTGAGTGAGTTTTGGCCTATAGTTTGATTATACTTTTTTGCTTTTTTTGATCGCTCTAGGCATAGTAGTTTAGAGGCGAGTGAGTTTTTCCCTATGGTCTGATTCCACTTTTTAACTTTTCTGACCTGTTTTTTAAACTAGCGGAAAAGAGTCGAGCGAGTTTTTCCCTATGGTTTGATGAATTATCAACTGATTTTTTTTTCATTTCTTACCTAGCTTTTTAGTAGTTTAGCGAAACAATGTAGTTTTAGAGGCTAACGCCAAAAAAACTGAGCCTCTTTTTAAAGCTAGGCTTTTCCACCTTAGCTCCAATCTTTAGCTTTATGGAAAACACTTCTGTGTTCAACTCAAAGGCTACTCTTTTTAATTTCTATTTAAAGCCAAACACTAGAAACCCAATCATGCCCAACGTAGTTTAGAAAGCAGCCTCATTAGCACCGGAAGTAGGCATTTCCCTTCTATAACGGGTATCCATTTTAATATTCCATGAGCGGTATGATAAGGACGGATTGAGCTGCCCTTGCACTCACCCATGGTGAAGAAAGTACATTTTGAGCTACCCCTGCACATCAATGGACTAACAGTCAAAGCCTTTGTTTTTAGGCCAAAACGTGACTCAAAGCAGTTATCCAACAGCAAGGACCTGCACATGTAAACGATACGCGTAGCTATCCCACAAAATACATGACAGCTGATTCTAAATAAAACATGGGATACTAAAAACTATTAAGCATTTCCACAGCTAACAGGTTATATATACACAGCAATACAATTTTTAATCATCCTATCAAGAAATTCTTTCTACTCCATTCTAAACATTGCATAATTCAAGTCTACCTACCATCAGATGCAATAACACTCTGCTAAATGAGACCCTGCGACCAAACCGTTAGCTGTCCTCGGGTATGTGTTGATGTATAATGGATTATGTTTCCTCTAAAGAGGGTATAACTGTAATGGCATCTCAGAGAAGAGATAGTAAACACTACCTTATCTTCATCATTGGAATAGGAATGATCATAGCATTTAATATCAGAAGATGTCATGTTAGGCCAATCACCTACTTGATTGTAAATGACCAGGAAAGCTGCCAGAAAAATATCTCGTACCTTAAGTTAAATTGCAGGATTGTTTCCTAAGCATTGTACCTCCTCTCTGGGGCATTACTGCAGCTAACATTGTTATAACCAAAAATTGGGTCTCTATAAGCTTATGTTAGCCTCCATTAAATTTGTACATATATAGGTTTTCTTTGTAGGGATCTCTTTTGTTTTCCTTGTACAAATTAGGTCTCTATAAGAACATAGTATGCCACATGTTAGTAATTTTTAATTTTGATAATTAGATAAATATATGTATATAATCCTAGATAATGGATATAGATGTAGTTAATGTAAATTTGATGTCTTTTATAGGATGGCCCCCAAAAAACAAAAACAAGGTGGATGAAGCAAAAACTACAAAGAAGGCTAATAAAAGCAAAGGGACTGAAATAATAACTCAAGAGAGGGCTAATTGGACGGATGCCAAAAGGAGGGTATTTATTGATCTTAGCATTGATCAAGTTAACAAAAATTAAAGGAAAGGGTTGGGTCTAACAATTACAGCTTGGCATTTTATCATTGTTAACATGAAAAAACTAACGGGAAATGAGTACACCATAAGACAAGTGAAGAACTTATGGGATAATTTGAGAATGAAGTATGGAGTATGGGTTAAACTCACAATAGTTACTGGACATGGATATGAAGAAGCGACTGGACAAATTAATTGGCCAGAAGAGAGATGGGACGAGTACCTTAAGGGAAGTATTAAAAACTAATTAATATCATTTCTTATCCTCTAAAGAAAATGTATAAGTATCCTTATTAGGTTTTTATTATCACAGACTCACAAAAAAGCCAATGAATTCAAAACCAAACCATTACAATGGGAAAAGGATATGAATCATTGTTTGATGGGTTCACAGCAACTGGTAGCTAAGCTTGGTAGCTTGGTCTCCATATTAGGTTGGGATGCCCCTTGAGTATGATGAATCTCCATATGATAAAAACGAGGTAGGACTTGATCAAGATGGAGCTAAACCACGTAATCCAATTAGAGGATCTCCTACAATAAATCTCTTTAGTGACACTGAGACTTTACCATGCCAGAAGCGTCAAAAAGAAAAAAAGAAAATGAACGCAAAAGAAGAATTAGATTATATTCTTAATGCCTTTACAAGGACTAATGAAGAAAAACCTACTGTCGCAGAATGCATTGCAAAGCTAGACAATATGAGCAAATTATCCAAAACAGATCATTTATATGTCACTGCTAATAACACTTTCTACAAGAAGAGGGAATATAGGGAAGTTTAGATGTGTATCGATAACGAGGAGGTGTTGATTGCTTGGTTAAAAAAAGTTGATTAGTTTTAATTTGTAGTGATTTCTTATGGTTTTGTTATTAGATTTATGTTTGAATTTCTTTTATAGTTTTGTCAGTCAACTTATGATAGATTTTTTGTTGGAGTTTGGTTAGTAAACTTATGTTGAATCTATGTTTAATATTATTTTAATAAATGGTGTTGATTTTCCTTTGATTTGTATTTCCCTTTGTAATGACCCAGATTTTTTTATTACTAGGTTATGAGCCCATGCTACGCACGATTGCTTAAGTTATTAATTATAGATAATGGTACAAATGAAAGGTAATTTTGATTGATACAATCATTGTAAATATTTATAGCATGAGATTCAGAGTTTAAGCTTTTAAACCTGAATAATTTCCTAAATTATAAATTCTCCCTCAAGTAAACATGGGAGGGCAATCAATCATGAACCAAAGATGTTTACATTGTGATTTCAAAAAAATGTGAGGGGAAAACGTAGTTAATATGACTAAGAGAACCAAGAACCAAGACAAATCACATAGGTATAAAGGTTGATGAAAGATGAGGGAAAAGAATTAAAGATGCCAAATTTGTAATTTAACTTCTCTAATTAACCAATGAAAAAAATTGGATCGAAATAATTTATCCAAAAGAATATTTTATGACATCATATTCAAAGCTACAACGGTTTTCAGATCAATTACATCAAGGAGGTATGCCTTTTCCCTTAAAATTCAATGCTGCCATTACACCAATATCATACATCTTCTAAATGTCTTTCCCTTTACATTATAAGTGAATTAACTTGTTTGAAAAAGCTCAATAATGCTCCTATTATGTCCAAGTACCTAATCTCCATTCTGCAAAGCTAACTTTCCCCCTCATCCATTTGCTCTATCTTTCGTTTCTTTAATAGATCTTGTTCGTGATCAATCACAAACTCTACAAATATTATACCAATATAACATCAAAAACACTAAAAATCACGTCTCTTGACTTCTTACATTCTTTCTTGATAAAGAGAGACATCATTGTAAACAAAATTATGTTGTTGACATATCTTCTCCTTCAACTCCATAGTTCGCTTACCTTTACCAACAACTAAAATATAACTCTACCTACAGTTTTAACAATATATTTCATGAGCGATATGTTTTTGGAAATAAATGTATTTATTGCACTCCAATGTACATAATAAATAGAAAGTAAAAAAGGTAAAGAAGATTGGGGATGTTGACTAAAATATCAAGAAGACTTTTGAATAAAAATCACCATTTAATAAACGATAATTGATTACAATGTCATTTTTTTTTCTCAGAATGAAATAAAATTAAGCGATCTTGATTACATATGCAAATTAATATAAAATCTTCGACCATAAGAAGGAAATAATAGGTATGCAGGTTAAATGGGAGCCTTCAAGAGCTTTATGTATAAGTATAACATCATATTGCAAATGCATAATATGATAGTTTAGAGTCAACCACAAATAAAAAAGTATATCAATGGAAGTAAAAGTACCTGAACTCATAGGCACCAATTAAGATTTGTACATCTAAGATGTAGGCCATAATGATGCTTTGCAAATCCCCAAATCTAAAATTTTGAGATTGGAAATGGAACATAATCAACAAAAAATTGGAATAAAAATAAGCACGATATAACATAATGCTTAAGGCAATGAAAATTAAAAACTTTAATACCATCCTATAAATTAGTTGGTATTGCAATCTTGATAGTCTAGAACAACTACATATAAAATAAGCACAAAAAAGATAAGGGACATTATGCATCTCTATTAGTGGATTCCATAGGCTTTATTACTAATCCCATCTATTGGAAAGTGCATGCATTAGGCAAAAATAAGCAATTAATTAATAGTAGGTGTTTGCCAACATGTACATTTCTAAGAAATAACATGGGGAAATGAAATTTAGACAAAAATTAACAATTAGAATTAGAAAATGCAGTAATTAGTAAAGTTAGACTAATAGAAACCTCAGTTGACTTTAAATAATACCAAAAAGAAAATTTAAAGAACCAACATGATAAATGCTCATACTCGACTTGGTAAAGAAATAAAGGTAAATCTACCTTTTGATAAACCTGTTCAACAAAATTGTTGGATGAAGGTAAAATGGATTCACATACAACATTTGAAACACCATTTACATATAACATCAATATTATAAAAACCTAACCTATAATTTATGTAGCTGTGTCAAAGTTCATTAGAGTTCTACATGTCAAAGGACCCCAAAACTTTAATATAAACATTTTTCATCTATAAGTCAGCAGATTGTATATGGATGCTCTCAATGCACTTAAGTGTTGGGGTCATGGCTATCAAATAGAAAAAAACAAATTAAGGTACCTTGATTGGAAGGAAGATAATAAGGGAAAACTATTTCGATTGCTATTAGGCTGCACAATAGTTGATGAGAGAACCGCCTGTATATTCTAATTCAACACAAATACAATTTGACAAAACTATTTCGGTAGCATGACTAATAAAACACTTGATGTTGTAATAATAAAGTATAAATCCTCTAATAGGGTGTAAAGACAACTACCATAGCATGCGAGATCAGATTACTCCAAGGGAGTTATTATTACAAACTCATAAAATAACCATTGGTAACACACACAAAAACTAACAATGAAACCATTGTGATAAGGAAGAAGAAACGTTATTTACTATAAATTCTTGGAGGTGTAAAGTTAAACTTCCTAAGGCGATTCACAATAGATCATTATCACAGATACAAAATAGAAGGTACAGTGATCCAAAATGAAAGAAGGAACTCAAACTAAAGCTGTAAAGCTTACCGAAGATGTATACTCTTACGATCCAATAAAATAAGAAATCCAGAAAATAAGGATAAACTATAGATCAATAACCTCTTAAAATAATAGTTACAAATATAACAATCAAAGAGAGATAAGGTGGGCAACAAAAATCAAAATGAAACTCTCAAATCTCTATAGAGTTATACTAATTAATAAATTTTCAAAGTAGGAACATAACTTCAATATACAACTGACCTTAAAATGAACTCAGAGATGCATCCCTTATGTTTTGAGCATGTGATTAAAGAATGAAGATGCATGGTTAAACCTAAAAATATACATAAAATCCAGAGAGTAAGAACTTAGTGTAATCAATTATGATGGAGAGATACTCAAGTTGGTGAACTCAAGCTCTTTATATTCTTTGGTCATATAACAAATAATACATTAAGATACTAAAACTATATGATGTTAGAAAGAAAATTATATTATCAAGGATACAGATAGAGAAGAGAAAAAAAAGAATAAGTTTTTTATGATCAAAGAAGTTATTCTCTCAAAATTTTCCAGAAGACATTGATTAAAAGACATTTCCATCTTCAACTTCAAGTCTATACCAAATAAGATAGTAAAAGAAAAATTTGAAACCCAAATTTCTGCAATATATAAATGACATAATTAGAAGGTTATTTTCATAATGTACTTGATTCTTAAATTCTTTTGAAGCCAAGAAATAATTAAGGAGCAAACAATTCTTTTAAATCCATGAAATAACGATCAAACACAAAAATAGTGGCAAAATTCCTCAGACAATTTTAAGATAAAATGGGTGAGAAGCAGCAAAGTAATATGAAGGGTAAAAATAACATACCAAGAAGGCTTTTAAACCTTGCAAAGATGTGTCTAAACCCAATTTCTCATGGTTAATTTTCTTTGCCAAAATCTGAAAACAACAAACAATCATTTAGATTCCTACTTTGCAACCCAGCATATAAAGATGCAAATGAAGTAGAAGTTCAAACAATTCGAGTTTTTCTTACTGAAGTACCAACATTATCGATTTAGAAATGCTTACCCAATCAGTTCATCAATGTCAAAATCCCATCAATCAAAACCTTGTAATCATGTCATCAAAAAGAGTGATTCCTTTATATTCATCTTCATAGAAGAAAATCTGCAAATCACTTTCTACATTGTAACAAAATTTGGCATAATCCAATATAATGGGAACAACTACATAATACATAGTAGTAAGCATATGGAAAATTAGAAAACACAATTACACAACAGATAATTCTAGCAACAAACAAATAACCTGCAAGATATTAAAATCTAAAATATATAAAAAAAAACCCAAAAAGAAAGAAGTTGAGCAATACCTGAATCAAATTCTAATTGAAATAGAAACTCCTAAATATGGTAATGTTTGAGGCTCAAATATGGGATTTAGGGTGGCGTGAGGATGGTTATTAGGGAGGGGTTCATGATAGAAAAGTATGGAATGTGGAAAGTGTGGATGATTATCTAAAAATTATAAACCACCCCATTAAATAACTCAATAGACAATTTTAAGAGAAAATGGGTGAGAAGCAGCAAAATCATATGAAGGGTAAAAAGAACATACCAGGAAGACTTTTAAACCTTGCAAAGATGTGTCTAAACCCGATTTCTCATGGTTCATTTTCTTTGCCAAAATCGAAAACAACAAACGATTATTTAGATTCTTACTTTGCAACCCATTATCATATAAAGATGCAAATGAAGCAGAAGTTCAAGCAATTCAAGTTTTTCTTACTGAAGTACCAACATTATTTATTTAGAAATGCCTACCTAATCAGTTCATCAACGTCAAAATCTCCATCAATCAAAACTTTGCAACATTATTTAAATAACTCAATACCAATAATATTTTTTAAATTACTAAGACCGATAAAAATAAAAAAAATACAAATTAAATTTGCTAAAAGATTACATTTGCTAGCACTGATTAAGAAGAACCCCTCGGAAGTAATTAGACTATAGAATAAATCAACGACCATGGCAAACCAAAGGGATCGCAACCTTATTTTTCCTCTTCATTCTCCTCTAATAACAAATTTCAAGAAGCCCTAACTACAACAATTCGATCTTCATATGCCAATTCTAAAACTCAATCGGGATTCTAGAATTCAAAATCCTAACCCCAAAACAAATATCCAAATAGATTAAGATGAGCTGAAAATAACCACAATCAAAATTATTGCGCACCTATATTAGTTGCTGCGAATTCAAAGTAAACCTCAAATCTTCAATACCTCTTACCTCTTAAATTAGGAGATACAATTGGCTCATTGCCTATTAAATTTTGAATCCAAAGATCTTTGCCCATAGATGTCATTCGCTTAAAGCTTTTATAATCCGGGTGGAAGAATTTTTGGTCAAGCATGATTCTGGATTGTTCATTCTTACTGTTTATGTTATGAGCACCATGAGCAAAGCTACAATAGAAGCAAAATTCCTCTTGTTCAGAAAATTTTCTTTTGATTTGGTCATTACAAAAATTCAGTACAGTTATAAGTTTCTTAACAGAACTGGGGTATGAGGCTGATAAAATATTGCCACGGCTAACGCTCCTTGGTTGTAGCTTGAAGTAAATGTTGAATTTATTATACTCAAGGGCATATTACTGTTTGGAGAATAGGTTGCTTCTACAGAATGAGGTGATGTATATATCAATCTCAAGGAGATTGCTTAAGAAACATCTTCATTTCCTATCAGTGATTAATTAGCTTGAGGAGAATTTTCAACTTAATTACATGCTATGATATTTAATTGAGAATGAAGAAATAATGTTAAGCAAAGTATTGGAAATTCAGGTGTTTGATGAAAGAAGAAACCTCATTGACCTAAGAAAATTGTATCCGGAACTATGTAAGCAGGAATGTACATAGAACTTCTAACATCGAAAGATGTATCTTCAAGTTTTCAAAGCCACGAAGAGAATCAACAGAGGGAAAATAGATTAGAAGGTCGCAGTTTTGCTCCATCTAATTGTAAGACACTCTTTTTATAGTGTCTTATTTTGTTTAATTTGAAGGTAAATCTTGGATGCTTTGTTTCATCATGGCCTCTGAACTGGTGTATCAACTATATCGAAAATTACATCTTTATTTGACTCCAGGGCTTTATGTTATTTGTTGCATGAATGGTTTTAATATTAGTTTTTAATGAAACAAAATTTAGTAAGTTAATCAAATTGGTAAGTCTGCCATATTTCTCATAGTAAACATTCTAACAGATAGTTTAAATTATAAGTCTGCCCTATTACTCAAAAGTAACAGATAACAAAATAACTTAAATTTACATTGACACACTTACTCAAGAGAACAAAGAGGAGAAATTGCATATCATAATTTTGATTTAGAAATATATAGTGGCTATAACATAAATAATCAATTAAAACATCTGAATAAGAAGTTACCTTATACCGCTATGAATCCAATAATTGAGACATCTCCATTTCTATAAAACAGTTTTGCGACATCTCAGCCTCTTCATTTTGTAAATAATTGAAAATCATAGTCGTCCAAACCACAGTATCCATGACCAAGCACTCCCCAGAACATTTTTTGCAGAGACTATATTTCCAGCTTTTGAGTAGTTATTGATAAGTCAACTACTTACAAAAGCACCCGACGAAAATCCTATCTTAATAGAAACCACGTGAGTAATCTCATTATTTTGAGTGAAATTGCAAGCTTTAATAAGAGAGCTCACTGTGAAGATATCAGGCTTCAATTCACAATGTCTCAAGCTCCTAAAAAGACGGAATGCATTTTCAATCTCTTGGCTTTTCGCATATCCCGAAATCAATGTATTCCGCACAACTATGTCAGTTTCTGGCATGTCCATAAAGAATTGATGTGCTCTTTGAAGATCACACAATTTTGAAAAATGTGATATTAAGTAGCTTCCTAGGAAAATGTCAAGAAAGTAGCCAGATTTTGTGAAAAGTGAGTATACTTGATCAGTAAGGCGAGGATCTAATGAATCGGTTGAAGCTCTAAGGGCTTGAGGATAAAGCCCATTGTTTACTAAATATTTGACGGGAGTCATGAATTGGGGAGCAGGGAAACCTGTTAGCCTCTTCATGCATTGTGAGGGTTCTCTAACGCGACCAAGTAATACTTGCTTCATTACTAAAAATGCAATCAAATAATAACAAATGAGATATCACCCTGAAAAAGTACCGAAGCTCATCGACTATCTACTTAACAACGAATCTTATTGGGTACCCTTTTTCGCAGATTTTAGGAACTTGATAATGGGAGACTAATTTTCCAAATGCACCCACGACAACCGACCTCGCGCTCTCGATCACGCTACGGTACAACCATCAGCCATAAGTCATAAAACCCTTACCCAAAGCTTTGTTTAATCTTCTACCTCAGTAGATCTAAAACAGTACATGGTAAACTTAGGGGCTTGATAATGGGTTACCAAATGCACCCAAAGTCCACGACAACTGACCTCACATTTTCGACAATGTGAACTTATATATACCCCATCACACTACGACACAACCGCAAATTATTTATATCGTCTCGCCCAACTCAAAGCTTTGTTTACTCCTCTACCTCACCCTGAACTAAAACAATAGTAGTACATGGTAAACTTATCAAAGAAACTCTCATTTTTTATTCTCCCCCACCTACCGTTTTCGTTATTATCACTCAGTTGTGAAATTTTTATTCCTGACATGGTTTTGAGTTTCAATAACAATACAAACTATCATGGGGTTTCAGTTACAAATTTATAACCTAATTTGAAAGAAATTAAAAGAGAGAGAGCATCAAATGATGGATTACCTGAACAACACTGTGAAAGGTTCCTCCCAAATGAATATTAACCATGAGATCTAATTTCTAGAAAGAACAGATGCTACCTTCACTTCAATTTCTTCATTTGTTACTCCATAGAAGATGAAGGAAGAGAGAATAGATTATCGCAATTGAAGTGCCGCTTCCCCGAATCTACAATTCAAGCACAAATAATAGAGTAATTTATAGAATCAGCATAAATAATAGAGTAATTTATAGAAAGAACAGATGCATACAAAACCTAAAATAGATTATGAAAATCTCGCAGAAGATCTCGAGAAGTCTGAAGCTATTGTTGAAGCTTCAATGCTGGACGAATCGACAGAGAACGTTCCTGAGATGATGCAGAGAGACGTTATTGTGAAGATGGAGAGAGCAATCAAATGCTAAAGTTGATGAATCGCAGTAACCGATTAGGGAGAAACCTAGAAAGTTGTAGAGGAAGAGGAAGAGAAAGAGTTGTAAGGGGAAGAGAGGAGAGAAAGAGAATTGGGGTCTGAAAGAACATAATTATTGTTGAAGTTTCATAAGGGAAAAGGTCAGGAGAAGAGAAACAGTCATTACAATAATGTGTAAAAGTGCCAAGTAGGATAAACATCGCCTCGTAGGACAAACATCGCTACGCGAGACAAACAACGCCACGTTGGAAAAAACTGAGATTTATAATATAGATTTATTATTATAAATTATTGTTATTATTTAGATATTACTTTACGTTAAGCTTCCGCTTATTGTTTTCTATCGGCAGGTTCTGTGTTATTCATTTTCTGTGGTTTCGATGGTTCGGTGGTTATTTGATTTGAGGAGGCTGTGTTTTGATTGTAGGAGCCCGTGGTTGGTATCTGATGGGGTTGTGTTAGTTGTTTTGGGTTGTTCCTATCTTTTGAGGATCTTGGTGTGATGTGTGGCTCAGGAGGATCTCAGAGTGACTTTTGGAGTTTTTCCAGTTCCCGTTCGAACGAAGATCTTTGTCGTTCGAACAAATCTTCAGTGTCTTCTGGACGTTTTGACCATTGGACAGATTATCGTTCGAACGAGATTTATTATCATTCGAACGAGTCGACTTGTCTCCTGGAATTTGGCCCAAGACCTCTTGGTCGTTCGAACGACTTTCGTATCCATTCGAATGACTTGTTGTTTATATATATATATATCATTCTTCATTCTCTCTCCTCATTTTTCTTCTCTCTCTCACCGACTCTATGATCTCTAACCCTAACTTCTTCAATCCTTCTCCTCCCTTCAATTCTTCAACCCTTCTCCTTCCTTGATTCGATTGGAGCTTGGGAAATCACCTTCTTCTACTAAATTTCAGCTCTGCACTCTAGTGAAAGAGAGGACTACCATTTTCAGATTCGGATTCATCGGTGGGTCACTGTTTCTTTACGAATCACAGCCACCACTTTGAACTCAGCTCTCTCTCGCCTTCGAGGTCTGTACTCTCTCTCGGTTTGAGCTGTGGTTTGTGATGATTCGGGCCTGGTGGCTGATTAGGCTTTAGGGCTTGTAATAGTGAGATGTTTGTTGGGTTTTGACCATTGTTGTGATGGTGGGGTGCTTGATTTGGGTTTATTGCAGGTGTCAGCCGATGGTGGTGATTGCTTGGGTTAGATTGTTGGTGTTTGGGTGGCTGAATTGGTTGGTTAAGAGTTGATATATCCTAGTATGATTGTACTCATTAGGGTGGTGATTGGGGTTTGGTGTAGTTGGAAAGAGGAGGTGTGGTGGTTGTTCTAGATAGTAGTTGTTCCTGTTCTGGAGAGGGCTGCCTGAACTGGCGGTTGCTGCCATTTTGGTTTAGATATTACTGCCCAACTTGTTGTTGTTCTAGAGGAAGAGAGAGGGCCGTTTTTACCCTCTTCGAACACCGGGTGTGTGATTATTGGGCGGCTGATTAGGAGGGCTTAAAGTGGTATATCTTAATGCGTTGTGGGTGATCAGAGTAGTGTAGCGTAGCGCGGTGGATTGTAGATTTTACTGTAGTTTGTGTTGCTGATTCGAGTGTGGCACTAATTTGAAACTCAGTTTCGGGTAAGGATCCTTTGTTGGTATTGTGTTTGGGCCCCGGGCCTTGATAGTGGTTGATGTTGTGGTGTTCCTGGTATTTTTCGTGATTGATTTGGGGTTCCAGAAGTCGATTCGCAGAGC
The DNA here is from genome assembly GCA_014058105.1 of Kingdonia uniflora. NCBI lineage: Eukaryota > Viridiplantae > Streptophyta > Magnoliopsida > Ranunculales > Circaeasteraceae > Kingdonia > Kingdonia uniflora. The sequence goes on from JACGCM010002535.1 coordinate 832,954, forward strand.
ACATTTCTGTTGGAGTGCTGTTTGGATATTTTCGCCGGGTTTGTCATTTCGAGCTTTATTTCAGGCGAGTTTTATCTTCCTTAATAACTAGATCATTATACTAATTCGTGAGTTATTATAACGCCTAGATTATCATGTTTATACTGTGATTGGGTTAGTATATCCTTATTTTCTTAGGGCATCTATACGGTCTATTCACTTAGTACACTATGTGCATGAGTATTTAAGGATTGGTTAAGTTAGTGCAACATTTGGGTATATTGTGAGTTTAGTTACTAGATAGGACCTTGTAGGTTATAGATAGTTATTCTCAATTATAGGGGTTGCGACGATTCTGTGTCGCTGTACTATATATATGGAAATTGTTGGTTAGTTATTAGGATGCTTAACTTGTTTCTTGGTACTAGTAATTAGGTTCGGCTTTTAGTAGGAATATACAGACGGCAGGTGGTTTAGCCGCTATTATTATTAGTATATAGTTTAGATATTATAGTTATCCCTTTTAGATATAGCTTCCTCGAATTGTGAGTATGTGATTCTTGGTTTCTTGATAGTCTCTTGGGCGGTGTAGCTTCCGTAAGACATGGTCTTTGATTCGGGGATCGTCCTCTTACCTGTTCTTATCTTGATTTGTGTTAGGATTATCCCAGGTATGCTTTGTGTTCTCGTGGCCTGGCCCATGAGAGATGTTGTTGATTTGGAGGTTGTCTAGAATGTTAGATTCCATGCTGGAGTGCGGTGTCTCCTGGGCTGTTTAACTGTTGGTGGTGGGTAGACAGCTTGTCCTAAATAGTTGGTTGCGGTGTTGAGAATCTGATAGTTTTCCTAAGGATTGTTTGCCTTATCGTGTGGTGACACTTATTATCCTCATGATTCTTAAAGCTAGTAGAGCTTACTCGTTAAGCATTCCTTTCCTTGGTGTGAGGCTTATAGGGCTGTGTTCCCTTCCGTCATCTAGGAAGCAGCGAGGCAGTATGGCGTTCATGAGTTTTTGACCTTGATGCCAGGTGGTTTTGTAAAGTTGTACTGTCACCCGTGATGTTAGAATCTGCTGGTCTCCTGTTACATCAGTTCGTGGAGACTATCGTCATTGATGTGTTTGTAGAGACTGTCGCCATTGATGTTGTCGCCTGGTGGGTTCCTCTACATCCGACCTGGAGACTTATGTACATGGTTGTTAGGGGATTGTGATGCAGCTTTGTTCTTGGGGATTGTAGACTACTTGTCGGATACTTGTAGGTTATCACGTGTGTACTAGTCTATGTTGACAACTAGGGTACACTAGAGCTTGATGCTGATCATATTGTTTTAGGAGATTTCTAGAGACTGACGTTGATTTGATGTGGTGACGGTTAAGTTAATATTTTATCTATGTGTAGATGGTGCAACTAAGTCACGGTTAGCATCTGTGTTTAGGATTGCTTACCACGCTCAGAGGCAGGTGGTTATCCTATGTGTACTGCCGGGTTGACGGTAGTTGTGTTTCAGTCTTTAGGATTTTTCTCACATCTGTATATAAAATATTCTCCTTATCTTATTGAGATTGGATACATAAATGACCGTGGCACCGTTTATCATTGTTGAGGCTGGAATAACCTGGATTAATAGTAAGGACGTGGCTCCTTGGTGTTAAAATACCCTGTGTGCATCTTGATTAGGTGGTGATGTAGTACCCTGTTAGCCGTGGGCGGGCTTAGATAGACTGTACCTTTATATCTAATAATAATCTCTTTAAGGTAATTTCATTCTCTGGTAGTTGTCAACCCACCTTAATTTTAGGGTCTAGATATCAGGTTGACATCTCCAAATCATTCTGTATCTATATCGCATCATATCATAACACACGTATCATTGTATCTTTGCATATTCTTTATTCATAGGCTCTTCTGTTATAAATCCTTAACCTATTTGGATAAGCATCATTGTAGAATCTTTAGTATTTGGGATAATTGTGGGATTATCCCTTTATATCTTATCACTATCATATCATATCATTAGCATTGGGATAATTATGGGATTATCCTAATTCATCATATCATTTTTCATATTCATCGCATCCTTTTCTTATCTCTATTCTTTTTCTCTTAATGATTTACTGTAACCTTAGCTTGCCTCTTCCCTCTGCATCTATTCCTCCTTCTTCTGGATCTGATTTTAATAGGTTATTTAGTCTTGTTGGGTGTTGTGGAGTTTTGCGTTGGTATATCTGGTTGCGGGTTATCTCGTTAAGCTTGTTTTAGCTTCGGGGTTGTGCCTGGTTGGGGTTTGGGTAACCCTGTTAGATTTTAGTGGGCCGAGGGTTGTTTACCCTCGTAGGTTTTGCATTTTTAAGGCAGGTTAGTTGTGTATGGTGCTGAGGGTCATAGTAGTGATTGGGGCGTAGTTGTAGTCCGTGTGATTAGAGTGTAGTCTATAGTTTTAGCGCTCATTCGCACTATGCTTATATATATACATATGGCTTAGTTTATTTAGATATATTAGACTTGTTATATATTTATTAGATATTTATTATGCATCTTTGGTATATCTATTACTTATCATTAGCAATTATTATATATTATTATTATTATCATCTCATTAGTTGGTATAATTGTTTAGCTTATTTGGGGAGTTAATGAGCCGCGGTTTGCTCACTTTTGCATAACAACATTCCAGGTCTAGAGCTGTTGCAGTGGTGATCTTTGGAGAGCTGGAGCTGAAGGCTTATTGCTCTGTTATTATTTTGGGTTCTTAGTTTGTGGTTCTAATCGGCTGAGGTTTGTAGAATCTTTCGTTTAGATATTGTTTCTTAGTCTTCCGCTATTTCTATTTTCCTTATTTCTCTGATGCATTGCTAAGTGAATGACTGAGCCTAGATTTGTCTATGGCTCGGTTGTTTGTGGGGCGAATCGGTTAGATTCCCCGGCCTTCACATCCTCCAATTTCAGTAACTGGTCTAGCTACCGATTATTGGATTTTGGGGCGTGACACCCTTATATATTAACTTGCTTAATTTTTTATTAGCAAATTGTATGCTTCAAACAGGATCAATGACGCCAGAACAAAGGAAAGATATTTTAAGGCTTATTCTCTTCAGACGTGTATTAAAATATATACGCAAGTCTCAAATCACTAGAGAACTTGAAAATACATCAGATCTTTCAGGGGCTGCTTATGCCCAAAAGCTTTTAAAATGATCATCTACAGTATGCTATAAGATGTTGGGGATAAAGAAGAATGTATTTATCAAATTATGCACATACTTCCATGAAAGGGGATGGCTCAAAAATAGTAAACATTTATTGGTTCCAGAAAAGATGGCTATCTTTATGATGACTTTTGTCATAATTATGATTTAAGGTTGATACAAAATCAATTCCTACACTCTCGCCATACAATCCATAAGTACTTTCACGGGGTTCTATATACCATGTGTCAATTTGCTAAAGAGGTTATTGTGACTCTTTCATTTGATAATAATGATGTAAAAATTCAGAGTCATCAAAGTCTAAGGTAAAAGTTTAAGGTATAATTACAATTTTCTTATAATTTTTTTGGTTTAATATATATTTTATCAATCAGTAACATAATCATTTATTTCAAAGGGTACGGTCAGTCCTATTGACGGGATTCTTATAAGTGCATATATTTCATCAAGGAAACAAGTAACATTTAGGGGACGAGGTAGATGAGAGAGCTATCAAAATGTAATGGTTGTATGCGACTTTGATATGATATTTATGTATGTCATAGCTCGGTAGGAAGGAGTGGCACACGACTCAAAGGTTCTTCTAGAAACTGTACTTGATCCAGCAAAGAAATTCTCGATGCCCCCTCCTAGTATACTTTATTTCCAGTGAAGTTTATGCATTATTATTGTGTAAGCTGCTATTTTTTCAATTATATTATTTGGTAGATGTTGCTTATACACATACACGTGGTTTTATGGCACCGTTCAAGAATGTTAGATATTGGTTACCTAATTTACAAAATGGTGGGAATGCTGTGGGAAAGGAAGAAAAATTCAACCATAGTCATGCAAAGTTGAGAAATGTTATCGAACGAGCTTTTGTTATGTTGAAGGCACATTTTCCAATTTTGAAAAGAATGTCACCATATACATTCTCAGCTCAAAGAAATATTGTTATTGCTTGTATGGCGGTGCATAACAATCTCAAGAAAACTTCTATGGATAATGCGTTTATTGAACTATATGATAATGATAATGATAATGTCAATGTGGCACCTCTTCTTACTCAAATGAATAATGATGCACTACATGTTGAGGGTGTATTTGGAGATTATGAATAAGCCTACATGTGAGCCTTGCGAGAAGAGATTGCAAACGGGACTAGTCAAGTACAAATTTGAGTTTTTTTAAATTAGATAGAATACAAGAAATTTTGGTTTAAAGATTATTTTAATGGATATTATTTTAATTAACTGATGCTGGAAAAAATTTACTTGAATTTAAATACGATTATGGAAATGTATGTTCTTCAAAAAATAAAGAACGGGGTAATTTTGACAATTTGACAGTTTTCAGACATTTCAGACTTCATATTTAGCAATAAAACAAGCAATTTTTTTTACATTTCAGCTTCAACATTCAGACGCTAGATTCAAAAATCAGAATAAGCAATCAGAAATCAGAATAAGTAATCATAATCAAAACAACCTCTAAACATAGTTCATGAAAGCAAACAACCCTAAGAATGTTTTGAGAACTCTTTCAACCTTCTGATACAAATTTTGATCTACAAACTTTAATCTCACCTGTATATGTATATATTTGATAAAATCTAAACATTAACTTCTTTTTACAGTCTATATGAGGAGGTGTGCTCAACACATGAGTAACATGCACGGTGCAATCATACAACTCTTATAAGAGTTGCTTCTAAGCAATCCTCCTGAGATTTTATCATCTTTATAAGAGTTGTAGACTCAAGGCTCCACAGCAGGTCGCCTTTTTTGTGCGACAAACGCACCAGGTGAAATCATAATACCTAAAAAACACATTTCAGTACGCTCTTGTTGGTCATTTAGCAATTTTGAGCTACTTCTATGAGTACTCTTTATAGGCCTCTAATGCTTTTCCTATACAAACAACAACAGGGCCCTCCATCCCTTTTATTATCTGGCCTCGGCATTTAAGAGAATTTACACATTCTAATTGTCCAACCTGAACATTTATTTTACTCCTACAATTGCGGTTATAATTGTTAGACGAGCCAATTACTTCAGAGAATTGGCTTCAAATCACTTTAGTTGTGTTGGGTAACTTAGGTTATGGTTTAAAATGTTCAATATACCGCAAATGTATCAAATATTGTCAATATTTTAGATACATCATATTGGCAACTGTAGATATATAGGGGCAATATGATATTTGAATGTTGAGTAAGGTTTAGTTATGATGATAATGGATAGTAATGGTGGTGGACTGGTGGTGTTAGTGCCTACTGCCTAGCGCATGGAGGTGTCGGTGAGTTAGAGTAAAAGTAAAATAGTGAATGTAGTCCTTGACCATTATTCGGTTAATGTGCGCCTATCATGTGTCGATGATTATCATATGATGATGAGATTGGACCATCTGGATTCCTCTAGAGTTATTCTGGGTGGTCCTTGCTATGTTACAACTTCAGAAGGTTACATCCCTAGCAGCAACACGCATGCCAAAACCATCGGAATTTTATAGGAAACGACTAAATGAGGTGAGACGCTAGTTTCTCATGAGATAATCATCCTAGATGGTTAATTTATCGGCTTAACGTGAAAATAAAATAAAATTGGTGTACTTGGCAAGTGACGTTCACGACATATTTGCAAAATAATGCAGGAACATATACTATTATGTGTCAACTGGGAATCGGAATGAAGCAATTTCTCATGATTGTTGTAGGATATAAAACATTTCAATGTGTTTCTTAGTATTCGTCACTGACTTACTATGCAAGTTGAAATTTTTGACTAAATGAGATTAGCCGATTTCAAGCAATTTAGGTCAAAATTGAAAGGGCCGATAATCCTTAAAACTAATTATTGCCAAGTTCTAACCTAGCTCAAGTTGATATGATAAGCAGTACAAAATCAAAAGCACAATAACAAACAATTTTAACCCTGTGGGAAACCTTTATCAGGAGAAAAACCCACAGGTCGCTGTCGAATCACTCGACAACTAAAAATCCACTATTTAAACAAAATTATAAGAATTTAATTACTTATAGACTCGATAAACACATCCCTTGGTTACCTCTCTTCTAATTGAGCTCCTCACAATCGATTCTTCATTCTCGCAACGCCTCGCTTCAATCTTCCGTCAAAACATCCAAGCTTGAAACTCACAAGTTTTTCAATTTAAGATTAGGTTTTCTAAATCACTGATTGATTCAATTTGAGTTTTACTTTGAATTGAATCGCTCGTTAAAATCTCTCTTCTCTCTAAAATATTAATCCCTAGTAAAAGCTTTTTTTGGAAAAAGTGTCGTGAAAATAAGAAAATAATTTTTTTATCAAAAAATAAAAAATCCGACCTCTGCTCAAATAGAGAAATAGTCTGTTCGAACAGACATAGTTTATATTCGAACAGAGTCAAAGATCCTATTTAAATAAATAAGGTTCTGAGTAAAATGTTTGAATAGAGAAAAAGTTTATTAGAACAGAGTCTATTCAAACAGAGCCAAAGATCCTATTCAAAAAAATAAGGTTCTAAGTAAAATATTCGAACAAAGAAAAAGTCTGCTCGAACAAGGTCTATTCGAAACGAGAAAAATCATGTTCGAACAGACACCTTTTTTCTCCAAAACACAGTACTTCCTTTCTAACTTTAAGTAAAATACTAAGAGTTTGATATTTTTGAGCGAAGAGGTGCAAACCCACGTAACTGTTCAGTGTTAGTTCAGCTATAGTTACTCCATGTGCATTATCTGACAATGAATACCACAAGGTAGTACTGACACCTATTCTAGACACGGAATAAAACAAATTCCAAATATAGATGTTTCACAAGTTATTGTAAATTTCGTTCCAAATTCTAGAAGGCGAGGACTTGGACCGTTCTCAGAACATATATGAAGCCCAATGCCTTTATTATAACTTTGAGTAAATGTCAGCTAAATTAGACTTGAGACATACTCATAGGGTTTATAGTCTCGAAAAATCCTAGCGAGTGGCCTCCGTTGTTGGTGAATCAAGGAGTCTGAACCTCTGCTTATAAGGCATGGTCCTAAACTGCTTTACCAATACCTATTGGTTGGAACTTGGAAAAGTTAATCATAATACACACTCATAAGGTAAGAATTAGTCCATTTCACAACTAACTCACACTCTATTGGAGATGCTCTCTGATAATCAAACGACCGCAAAAAGTGTTTTTCACACTCTCTTCATTTTTTTTCCCATCGAAACATTTTATTTTTCTCGTCTCTACTACATCTTCCATTTGTCTTTCTCTCACAATTCGAACCCCATCTTGTAAGGACCTAAATTCGTAGCTCGAATAGTCTCTTATACCAAATGTACTTAAAACAAAAATAATTACAAACTAATAATAGGATGTGACAAGAATTTAGCGCGGAAACCTCTGACTAAGTACAAACCACGACCTTAGCCCAAGGATTTATAAGAATAACTTTATTGCTCGAGTATTTTGGAGCTTGCAAAAGTTAGTTTCCTATAAGATTAGATCGCTTGAGTAAATTTTTATCTCCTCAATTACATATCTATTTCTTATCACCCATGCCCTATTTATAGATCTCATCCTTAGCTCGTGGTCAACAACATGTTCTCGTGGATTTTGGGAAAGAATGGCAGAACTTTTGGTGGTCGTTCCTATAATTGTCAGTTCGTGGGGACAGGTGTCTTTGATTTATTCTTTTTTATTATGTGAAGGTTTGAGCCAAATTATCTCTAGCTCGTGGACATGTGTCAACATCAATGGGGTGTATATCTTCTTGGTTTTGCGTGAGCCAGGTAATTTAGTAGTTCGCCGCTATAATAGCTCGAGGAACAGGTCCCTACTATTACCTCCTCTCAACTGAAGGCACGAGTAGCTTATTTGAGAAGTTCTAATCGAGCTCTTCCTTTAATTTGAATATAACTATTTGCAAGATGGATCTTTGAAATGCGTTGCTGACTGTTGAAGACTGGATCTTTGGAATTGCTGTACACTGTTGAAGTTCCCATGAATTGTGGCCTTCAATACTGATTACATTAGAATTGATTACCGGTAATTAATGTAATGATGGCTATAAGTAGATGTTCTTTCTTCTTCTCAGTCCATTATTTTTCCTTCTAAATTCATATAATTGTTTTGATTTTTTTTTGCTAGCAATGGTTTCTACCCGGGGTCAAACCTAAGAAAGCTATGTGCTGGCAAAGATTGTACTGCTACAACACCAACATTTTGGGACCCAGACCCTTACTGAGGAGGCTCCCATCCCTATCCCATCTACTTTTTATGGTATGACAGATGAAGTGGTGGAGTAGGCGGAGGATGCATTTTTTCACATATTTTGCTTTCACTACATCATCAAGAGTGCTCAACATCACAGGGATGGGTTGCGGTGTAATGCAGAGTAGGCCATTCTTGAGGAGAACAAAGCTGCAAGTGTTCCCTGTAAGCTGCTCCTGTTTGGTATATTTTTTCTGCTGAACTACTAATATATTGCATGTAAACTGTTTGTACTTTGTTTGTTATATTGTTTGAAGTAATTTTACTCAAACTATTATAATTATTTTTGGTAATCAATTGAAATGATGTTTGTTGAGCTTCTGTGCATTAGTAATTTCGAACTGCTCATTTTCTTTTGTCGAACCATCGGTATTATGTTTGTTATGGATAATCGTGACAGTTGTCCATGTCTATCATGGAGTATATTTATCCCTATATATATGCGATATGATAATATCTAATTTTTTATCAATAAATAGAGGGGTGCTGATAATAGTTTCTTATATTAATCATGGCAAGAACTCGCTCGCAAAGGGCTCATCATGGGGTTGAAGGGCGATTGGTGATAAAGATTGCTGACGTAAACAAATCTAAAGTGCTTCATTATGATGCCGAGATACCTATATCTATTTTGCGGGTGGAAGGTTTAAATTCGATGGAGAGGGAAATTGAGGTTGATCAACACTTTTGGTGTGATGTCTTTCGTGATATGATTATTGAGCCTAAAGCTTGAAAGATTGATGTGAGGGAAATTTCTCTAGATAAGACAGCCGAGGAGGATGAAAAGATTGTTGGGTGTGAAGTTATTAGATGTGGTGATGTTGGGCACATCGGTTGTTTTAAATGTAACAATTTATAGAAGCTTAATTTATTTTAAGGTCGATTTAGTTTGAGCTTATGAAATAAGGGAATAATATTCTCAGTTTGACTTTCCACAATCTTCTCCTTAAATGTTGTATAATCTGATAAAACAATTTGAATTTTAAAATTTAGTTTTCATTAGTATACCTGTCCATTTTTTAATAAAAACCCTAAAATTGCATCTTTTAGGATTGTTAAATGTGTAGATTATTATAGAGTTATGTTGAAGGACTTCAACAAAAAGTTTGATTTTCTGTATAACGGGGTAAATCAAACTAGTAAGGACTGTCATTGAGGTAAGGAAGTCTGAAGGAAGGATGAGTAGGAGAGAGAGAGAGAGATTTGGCTCATTTTAAGTATTTTTATAGGGGTATTGATGAAAGGGGTGGGAGCTCCAAAAGGTAAGAGTTGGCTGACAATAAGAAGATAAAATGCATCTCAGTTAAGAAATTAATGGTGGCAGACACGTGTTTCAATAATTGCCAGCGGCTAACAAGGTACAATATAAATATCTACCCATTGTCTTCTTCAAAAAGTTTTCTCAAGCTAGAGAGATTTTCATCTAGAGAGAGAAAAAAAATAAAGAAAGAAACTTCTACATCTCAAAACAAAGGGAAATAGACTGTGGATTTGGTTGAAGGGGGTTTATTAAACCTTATTAAACAACCATTGGGGTATCTGGTGAAGAAGGAATTCCTTGCTGTTTTTGATTCGCGCTCTGGAATAGGAGGTTAGTAGTTTCTTCATTTTGTATTTAGAATTTCTGTTGCAAGTATATTTCTGCTGCTAGGAAATTTGAGCTTGAATTTCTCAGTGTATGTTATCTATTTTCCTACCACTTTTATTTTTGAATTTGAACAAATATTCCTTATTTTGTATTCCCAAATTAGTTATTCAATATCTATGTAGTTTGGGAAATTTGGCGTTCACAAATATTAGTAATATTAGACCTGAACTCGGTAGGACGAGTGTGGAATGATAATATGATATGGGTGAAAGGCGATTGTCTCCAACGAGTAGACAAGGAACCTATGGACCTTATATATAAAACTGTGAAGAAAAGTAAGCAATTATTTATGATATCGAACCGTTGTTGTTGTGTTAGCGTATTGTGTGTATATAACAATGCTTTGTGTGTATGCAGATCTTTGTTCTCATGTTGTGAGAAAGGAATCGCTGATTGATACAGTAGCCCGAGAAGGATTGGAGCTCGAGATTATTTTGGGCAAGCTCAAAATAAATAGGTTCAAAAGGGTTAATAGCAGATCGGAAAAAGTTTTGAATTCCCAAGCTAAGAGAAAAATGACTAGAACTAGCGTGATCACGAAAGATGGAGGAAAGGCAGCATCGGACGCCAGATCATACCCAATACTAGTAAAGTATTCACCGATATCTCTGAAATTGGTAGGGGCGACATCGAGCAAATTAATCCAAAAGCACCTGAAGAGGAAGAATATGAAAGCTGATGGTCGCAATGAGTTTGAAAAAGAGAAAAGTGGACGTTCCTGCTATAGTGAGCGAGGTAAAGGGGGTTGGGAGTAGTGCGGTTATGGAGGATGAGTTATTGGAGGTGGAGAATGAGTTGAGGGTGGCAGCTTAAGAAGGTACTGAGGGTTTAGACATGTATGTAAAAATAGAGTTGTATAGGGTAAGTATAACATGTCGATTAATGAGGTTCATGCTAAACTTTGAACTAACTATTTTTTTTTGTTGCAGGTTTCACGTGTGTTGAAAGGGATCTGCCTCGGGTTTGAGGATGGGAGGAATGAGCTTGAGAAGAGAATTGCTCAGCTCAAGACAGAGTTAGTACAGGAGAAGGAGCGTTAGATCTCTGCGATGGTAACGATGTTCGATCTCGTAATAGAGGAGAAGAAGAATGTAGAGGAAGTTTCAGTTTCTCGGGAAAACCTCAGTCAAAAGTTGTTTGAGGTTGGATATTCTTTGGCCAATATTAAGGCTATAATGGAGGGTCGTTTTGTAGAAGTGGAGGAGGCCGAGGCAAAAGAGGAGCTTAATGTTGAAGGTAGCTCTCCTCGGGAGACTGAAAGGGTTGGATGCGGTCTTTGCCAGGATAGAATTAGATAATCAAGGGGGAGAGGATGAGAAGATAGAGTAAATAGTGAAGTTTGTTTGTATTTGTTGAGTTAAAGACAATTATTATATGGAATACATTTGGAGGATAATTATGGAGTAGTCTAAGATATGTTATAAATATTGATTTGTAGGAACTTAAAGGTTGCGCCTCAGAATTGAGGATCTATAGAAAGAGCTCACTAAGGAGCAAAAATCTTCAGCAACTCTGTTGACTTCACATATGGAGCTTCAGGTTAGAAAAAGCTAAATTTTTTAGAAGTACTCTATATGTAACTTCTCTGGGGTTGGCATAAGAGTTTAGAGAAAAGTAATGTAAGAGGACAGATAAAAATCATTTTAGTTTGAAAACTTTTGGAGGTACTGCATCATAAAAGGATAACGAAAGTAACCCAAGAAGTGCATAATCACATCTTTTTTTTTTTAAATATAAGAAAAATAATGGTAAAAATGTGTACCTTGAAATAAGATCGAATCAGCGGTTTCATATGTTTATGAGGTGCATATGGTATTGCTACCAAGTTGAGAAAACTTCGTAGCTTGAGGGCTAAGTAACATCTCATTTTGTTGAGTTGTGATATATAAAACTCTATTAGATATATGAGTAATGTTGTAAACTGTAGTATATTGGTCGCATCTATGAAGTATTATTGAATCAAACAGTTTGTACAAGCTGAGTTAGAAGTTGTTTGAGCGAGTGAAGAATATGTCATGAATGCAATTATGAGTATAAACTCAATTTTGACATGATGAAAGTGGCAAGTGAAGATAGTGCGGATCAATATGTCAAAGTAGAAATCAAGCTTGCTAAGGCAGAGAAGACTGTGAATGATCTGACCTAGCAAATCGAAAATAAAGATGCTGAAAAAGAAAAATTGTAGGGGAAGCTCGTTAGTGTGTAGAATGAAGTGGTGAAGTCAAAGAACACGGTAAAATTATTGGGGGTGAGAGGTAAGGATGCGGATGTTACGCAATACCGCATTAGAATGCTAGAGGTGGAAGCAAAAGAACTGAAGGATAATCTTGCTAGTTTGAGGGGGCAAGTGCATAGGAAGGAAATCAAACTAGTGAAAATGCGAGTTAATTTGGCGAGTGCCAAAAGTAAAGTGGAGAAGCTTGGTAAGGCTGTTCAAGTAAAAGATGTTAGTCTTCAGAGCATTCAGAATCAGTGTGATAAACTTAATGAACAAGTGATGAAGTTGAAGGCGGACTTGGCAAGTTCGCTTGACAAGAAGGCCGAGGTTGCAGAGAGGTCAAAGAAGATAAAGAGTAACGCCGAGGTGGAAACTGTGAAGGGTTATGTGGTTAATACACAAGCTCAAATTAAAGACTTGGAGGCATATTTAGTTGTCGTTCGAGCTGCCATGAGGAAAGTGAATGAATAAGCAAGAAAGAGCTGTGATATATTAGAGGTTTATCTCCTCAAATTGAGAAATAGAGGTAAATGAGGCTATCAAGAGAAAGGTTGAGATGTTGAAGAACGCTAGTACCGAGGGACGTGATGAAAATGATGTGGAGTTGATGGCACCACGTAGTAAAGTGGAGGAGTTAAAAAAGAAAAATTGAGCTGGTCAAGAGAAGTCGATAGGATTGGTATCAAAATTGACTGATGCTATGTCAGACTTGGAGGGACGCTTAGAGCGTGCAAAGTCATATTATGCACATTTAGATAAACATCATAAGAAATTAAAGGTAAATTTTGCTAAGTTGGCGATGCCGAACCGGCACAGGATTTCTATGAATGAGGTGCACTCGAGGGAGATAATGGCAGTAATCGCCTATTTTGTAGAAGAAGTAACGAGGGTCGAGTTAGAAAGGGATACCTTGTATGACTGTTTGGTATTGAAAGGTTGTATCTGTAATGTTGAAATAGATCGAGGTAATTGTTTAAACTTAATGACAACTGATATAGTCCCCATTACTTCAGAATAAGTAGAGCAAGGAAGAGATATTGTAGTTACTCGAGTACAAGATTTTATGGCCTCACAACCTCCCACGATAGAGGAAAGTACAGCTGACCTTTCGTAAGAAAAACCTGTATAAGTGACCTGTTATTTCTGTATTGTCAACATTTAGAGAGATAAAAGCTAGTTTTACATATGCTTTATCTTGTGTCTTAGAGATAGTAGAGATCATTGATTAAAAACTAGTATTACTTTTGTTTTAATCGTTGATATTTGTATAGATGTATCGATTGAAAGCGAGTGTTACCTTTACTTTAATCTTTGAGATTTAGTAGAAACTACATGTATGTCTGCATAGAGTAATGTGGGAAAAAACTTGAAAGTTTTCATTTAGTAGAAAAGAATATACACATTGTTGGAGATTGGAATCTCACTTTTGGAATGTAAAGAATGAGAATATATATATTCTTTCTTGGGAACTAGGGATTTAATGATAATATCGTTTCAATTTCCTAGTGTTCCATAGATTTGGTAGTCGAACACCTTTTTCTGTCATGAGATAGTATGATCTAAGGCCAGTGCGGCCAACGATTAGAAAAGGACCCTCCCAATTTTCTGCGAGCTTTCCAGCATTTAACTATTTTCTACTCTTAGGGATTTCCCTGAGGACTAGATCGTCGATTTGGAACTCACGGCTACCGACTCTTCTATTATATGAGCTGGCTAACATATGATGATATCGACCCAAGTTGGCAATAGCTCGTACTCGGGTCTCATCGATCCAATTCATATTACAGGCTAGCTCAAACTTATTTTCTTCGTCAGTTAGCTCGGGATTTTTGATAGGATGGTGGTATTCTGTTAAATGATGGCTTCAGTTCCATAAGCCAGGAGGAAGGGGGAAAATCTACTTGATTGTCTCGGTATAGTACAGAATGCCCATAAGACATGAGGCAGTTCCCATATCAAATTTCTTTTCTTTTGTGATTGAAGCCTCTTCATGATTCCATTCACTATCGTCTTGTTGGTGATTTCGGCCTATTCATTTCCTTGGGGGTAGTATGGATTGGATAGGGAATAAATGATGTTGAGATTGTTGAGAAAATTCAATACCCTTTTGCCAACGAAATGCGGCCCGTTATCGATCCGAGTTAGGTGGGGGCATCCAAACCGTGTGATAATATGTTCCCAAATAAATGAGATGACCTCTTCTTCTCTTGTTCGACAAAAGAGAACTGCTTCCACCCATTTTGTAAAGTAATATGTTGCCACGAGTAAGAACCTTCAATTACCTGGTGTATTGGGAAAATCTCCCACCAGATTGAGTGCCCACCTCTTGAAAGGCCAGAATACCTTTCTCGCAAGGAGTTTGAGTGTAGGTACTCATTTCATGTGTCCATATCATTGACATGCATCGCATCTTCTTGAGTACTCTTCTGCTTGTTTTTGCATTCCTACCAAAATACCCCTTGTGTAATCGTTCTGTTTGCAAGTGATCGACCTACCGAATGGGAGTCACAAGCTCCTTCATTTAAGTATTTGAGCATTACAACTGCTTGTTGCTTAGAGAGGCACTTGAGATAAGGCTCTTGTAGTCGTATATTTCCCAGATTCGATTAAAAGAAGCCAAAAGAATTTAGTCGAAGATATTCCATCATTCGAGAAGATGTCACATTTGTGACTACAGAGCTTGACCCACTAAAGTAGTCAATATGCTTGGTTAAATAGAGCCATTGCAGGGAGATCCGTGAAGTTCACCCATTACCTGCCAAAATAGGAAACTGTTTTGTTTTTATAACTGCCTGCACTACTATAAATACAGACAGAGAATATGTTAATTCAATCCACAACTCTATTATTCAAAAATCCTTATGTCTTTACTATTTAAGCAATTATAATAACTAGCAAACTATTGAATTTTATAATAAAACCCTCCTCGAGGTCGTAGTTTTTCTTAGGTTTTACTGAGTTTCCACGTAAAATCTTGTGTACATAAATTTACAGTTGCATAATCCTTATAAAAGTATTGGCAAAGTTATCTTCCCAAAAAATACGCCATTACAATTGGAGCCTTCTGTGGGAATACCACACTTTTTCTTTACCACCTGTGATCCTAGAATATCCAATGAAAAACATGAATCTTCAAAGTATATGGAGGAACCACGAGATCAACCCCATACTAGAAATAGTCGATCTACACAATGTCGTGATTGAACTTCAAAAAAAAATAAAGTCTGACCGAGTCTAGAGGTATGAAGATCAGTGAATCCACGCCCAAGCTCTTCAAATTGATAGAGACGAGAGGAGAAAAACCCTTGATTAACAGATTCAGACACATCAAAAAGAAATAGATAATTTACAAAGACATCAAGACTAGCTCAGTGGCCGTCAAACATCACCTCCACGAGCCCAGAGCGATCATCACTCTAGAGCAACCCAGAGAGATAACCTACTAAGGGAGGAAAGAGTTCAAACTTCTTGATCCAGATTAAGGACTCCAGATAGAGCTTCTCGACATTTTGGACTTACATCCCCAACATCGACTACACATGGAAGTCAACGCATACACCACCAAACTCCACCACCACCAGTGAGGCGACCAGTAAGAGACAAGTTGGGACCAGAAGGACAGGGTGACTTTGATCCTCAAGTTACAGCCATACTGAATACTCTATAATAATTTATTACCTTGGATGATCTTAACAATGGGATCCAGGCCATATACTCAGAGAATCCAGGCCGAATATCTATTCTCGAAAAAAATGAGACAAACCCTATTTCTCCTCATCTCGAAGTCATATCAATTCCAAAGAATTTCCACATGTCAAAGTTTCATCAATATGTAGGCCTCACTGACCCTCTTATCCAGGTCTGATACTTTAAAGCAACAGTTGGATTGTACTTCAAACTCGATCACATGTTATGCAGATTATTTAACATGAGCCTTAAGGAAGAACCTCTAAGATGGTTTCATACTATTCCCAAAGGCTTTATCACCAGTTGTAACAGCTCTTTGAATTAAACTACGCTTATGCGAAGGAACGAGAAATAATGGTTGACTTCTAATTCTTTTTCGAGCAAGGTGTGAAAGTAACCTTGATAACCTTTTACAAGCATTTCCTGTAAGAAACAAGGAAAATAAGGAACTCAGATCCCAAAATTGATGTTCCAGCATTCACTTCAGCACTCTACATCGATTTTAAAGTTCGATAAGAACTTACATTGCACAAACCCAAAATAGTGACAGAAATGATCGATGTTGTTAATAACTATGAAAAACTCCTTAGTCATTCATTCCAATGAAGCATTTTCTTCACCACCTTGGAAGTCACTCCCAAACAGTGTGGAAGGAACACTAACAATATCAGGAAGAGAGATGGAAAACCAGACAAACCTATCATAGTCTTGTCTCCTATGAAAACCATACTCTCCACTATTTTACCAATGATAAAGGGGGATGAATTATTTCAAGAAGATCAAGCAATTCCTAATGTACCCAACAAACCTTTATGCCAGTATCACAATGTGCATAGCCATGAGACTGACAACTATTACTTACTAATACGGATCTTTTACCGCATTCTAGTCACTGGATGACTTCACGAGTATGAAGTCGACATCCAGAAGTTTCACAAAGAAGAGACTAAAAGAAAAGAAGTCGAGCTCGCCAACTTTACATGATCGACATAGAGAAGGGAAAGAAGAGGAAAAATGACAATAGAATTACATCTTGCTGCATGATGACGTCATCGAATAAATCAGCAAAACTTTTTCCCAGTTCAGCAAGGCTAAACATCCATATCATATTTCTTTCGAAGACTGTGACACCAGCCATGTCAAGCTCCCTCATGATGACCCACTAGTCATAATGCTCAAAGTAGGTCAGGACTATTTATACACACTTCTTGTTGATATAGGAAGCGTAACAGACATTTTGTTCAAGAGAGCTATTAATGTTCTAGGCCTTCAAGATTTAGTCAAAGCTTTGACAATAACCATCACAGGGTTTACCAGTTCCAAAGAATCTGCCATAGGGGAAATCACACTGCCAGTTTAAGCGGGATGAGGTTGGCTACAATCTATTACGGCAGTACCATTAATATATCATCTAGCCTTACAATTTTCATCAGATCATGGAGTCTATGAAATCAAAGGGAGTCAAGTTGTGGTACGAATGTGCTAAAATATCTCTATCAACTCTCACGCGGTAAAATTTCTGAATGCATAGAAATTACAGTAAAAGTCACCTCCAACCTTTGAGCAACATGACACTGAGGCGGTTGAATCCATCGAACTTGATGGGCTAGGAAGAAATACCTTTATTGGCTCAAAACTGTCATCCAATGAAAGAGAGACATTAGTACAACTATTAAAGAAAAATGTCGACGTATTTGCATGGTCCTTTCAAGAGATGCTTAGTATCGATCCCTTAATAGCATGCCGCAAACTCAACCTCCTTCCAGACAGTAAAGCAGTTGTGCAAAAGCATCTTAATTTAGTTCTCCGCCCTCGTGAAGTAGTTAATGAAAAGATAGATAAACTCCTTCGCGTAAAATTCATTTGAGAAGCCAAATATCCTAAATGGGTCTCAAACATCGTAGTAGTCCTAAAGAGAAATGAGAAAATCAGGGTCTGTGTCGGTTTTACTGTGCCAAACAAATTCACACCAAAAGGTAATTTCCCCCTCCCTCTGATTCCTTAACTCCTCGACTCCGTAGTAGGGTGCGAACTTCTCTAAAAAATAGATACAGCTTCCAGGTATAATCAAGTTCCTCTTACTGAAGAAGAATAAGAGAAGACCACATTTGTTATGGAAAGAGGTCTCTACTATTAAACAGTTATGTCTTTTGGATTAAGGAATGCGGGAGCCACTTATTAACGACTTGTCACTAAAATGTTTAAAATTTATTTGGGACAAATCATGGAAGTTTATATCGACGACATGATCTTCAAAAGCTTAAAGCGAGAAGATCATTGCAATAATCTACATTCCATCTTCGACATCCTCCATAGTTACCAAATGAAACTCAACCCAGAAAAATGCCAATTTGGTGTCGTATCGGGAAAGTTTTTGGGACATCTGGTTAGTAAGAGGGGAATAGAAATTGATCTGGCATAAATTAAAAAACTCATGGAAATGCTACTTCCTCAAACCTAAAAGATGTACAAAAGCTTGTTGGCCAGATTGTAGCTCTTCATAGGTTCATCTCCAAGTCATCTGATCGATGCAAACTTCTTTACCTCCTTCTTCGTGGGAATCCAGCTCCAATGTCCAAAAATAGCCTAAAGATATCATTTGGACCCACGACTATGAATTGGCTTTCCAAGATCTCAAAAGATACTTGGGGTGTCCTCCCATAATGAGTACTCCCGTTGATGGCAAAGTGCTAACAATGTACTTGTCTACCACGGATGAATCCATTAGTTCCGTCCTTATTCAAGAAGATGATGGGGTAGAAAAACCAATCTACTTCATCAAAATAACTCTCATGCCTGCTGAAAAAAGTTATACAACAACTGAAAAGTAGCTACTCACTTTGGTGTACAGTTTTTAAAAACTTCGACCTTACTTCTAAGCCTACCCCTTCAAGGTCATCACCAAATACCCCCTCAAACTCGTCCTCTCCAAAAAGGAAAAGTTTTGAAGAGTTCAGCAATAGTCTATCATCCTAGGCGAATATGAAATCTTCTTCGAGCCTTAGATATCGATCAGCAAACAAACAACGACCAAATTTTTTGGCAGATTTTCCCGTCAAAGACCCCGAATGGGAAGAAATCGAAGAAGTACTGGCCGATGACTCCATCGCAGAACCAGATGTATGGTCCTGAAGTATAAGATGAAGACTCTTTACAAATGGATCTACTAGACGACGAGGGTCAGGGATCGGTATCGTCCTCGTTACACTATCCAATTATCGAATTGAAAAAGCAATCAAACTCAAATTCTTTGCCACCAATAATAAAATAGAGTATGAAGCCATCTTGCATGGACTGAATCTCGCTATAGTACTTGGAGCAAAAAGAAATAGTTGTTTACATCAATTCCTTACTTGTAGTAAACCATTACAACAAAGTATTCAAAACATTTGGAAAAATGGTTGACTATGCAGCTCTTACTGAAGAAAAAATGAAGAAATTTATAACAACAATAATCTCCTATTTCCCTCGAGCAGAAAACTGCCACGCTGACGCCCTAGTATATATTGCTGCAATGCGTAAAGACAGTAAAAAAAAAACTTTGGACATCGATATCATCGAACATTCAAGTCTCGACGTAAGCTACACCATGCAAATTAATGTTACTGAAGACGAAGATCTTGAAGATTGGAGAAGACCATTTTATGCGTACCTCAATTCTAACATCCTCCCGGAGAACAAAGAAGAAGCTTGATCACTCTTAGCTAAATGTCCAAGATGGGGTCTTATATCAAATAACTGGAGGACCACTTATCAAATGCATATCACAGAAACAAGCACAAGTCAAAATCAGGGAACTTTATGAAGGTATCTGCTCAACACACATCTCGGGAAGATCGTTAGCATAAAGGGCATACACTCAAGGGTTATACTGGCCAAAAATATGACAAAACTGTGTAGACTTTGTTCGAAAATACTACAAGTGCCAAATCCATGCCAAGATATCAAAATCCCAGCCATCGACTTACACGTTAACGACGTCCTCTGGCCATTCAAAAGATGGAAAATTGATATTATTGGTCATTTCTACCCAGCATTGGGTAGCCGAAAGTTCATTCTTGTGGCATTAGACTACTTCACCAAGTGGGTTGAAGCAATACCACTATATCACATCGACGAAAATGAAGCCATCAAATTTTTTGGGGAACACATTATAACCAGATTCGGCTATCCGCAAATGATACGATCAGATAACGACAAGCAATTCATTAGTAGGAAAGTCCTTAATTTCCTCCACAAATACAAGATTTAATTGTCTACTTTGATACCATACTATCCACAAGGTAATGACCAAGTTGAGGCCATAAACATGAGTATTATGTCAGGGTTACGCAAACGCCTTGAAGAGAAAAAGGGCAGATGGGTCGATGAACTACTTAGTATCTTGTGGGCATACCAGAAAACTCCGCTAACATCTACTGGCTATACACCATTCATAATGGCCTTTGGTACCGAAGCAGTAATACCCTCAGACCCCGATCTCTCAAGTACCCGAAGAAAAGTTACAGATGAAGAAAATGAACTTGGACTTCTCTGCAACCGTAATTGGATCGAAGAAACTCGGGGCCACACTATTGTAAGCTTAGGGTGATACCATGATACTCTCAAGAAGGCTTATAACAAGAAGGTCTGGAAACATACATTCAACATCGGTGATCTTGTCTTGAGGCACATCCAAGATAGTACTCGACCAAAGAACTCTGGAAAATTATCTAAAAACTAGGAGGGGCCATATATTATCAGCGACAAGAATGGCAGTGAAACATATTGGTTAATGACTGAAGACGAAGTACAACTCGAATATCCAGGTAATACAACCCATCTAAAAATGTTTTACTGATAATTATTGTACTTTCTTTCGAATACTTTCAATAAAGACATCTTTACTATCAATTGTATCTTTTAACTTTTCATTTATTAGTATAAGTACATACTTGATAAGTATGTCCCACAACACGATTTCATCTCTCCGACAAACATCTATCCAATTACAGGATATATTTGTTTGTAATTCATTGTTTATCAATAAAACATGTCATGTTTTGTCTTAAAACCAAGATATTCAATCGAGGAATAACATATGGTCATCATTCTTCATTCACATAGCCCTTGCACGACCCTCTTTCTATTATCTTGGATACTTGCCTAAAAGTAACACTCAACATATTATCTATATTAGTATATAATGCTATTATTCTTATCGAATCAAACACTTAGCATATTTTTCTACAAAAAATCTATGCATCTTAATCGATTACTTAAGAATTAAACAATTCTTCGACAACAACTATATCATAAATTAATCAATCAAAAAATAGACAAGAAATTGTTTCGGTCCCATCGACCACTTGTACATCATTCATAAAATAAAAACTTTTTAACAAACTTTCTATTTTGCAGGGGGAGAAATAGGGGTATCAACCTTCATTGGGAGGCCAGGAGTAAGATCATCCAACACTCCCTCGGGAACAGTACCTTCGGGAATGGCAGTAGTAGGTGCCTCAAGAACTTTATCCACTGTATCAGAATCTCAAAAGAACACCCTAGCAGCAGTAGCCAACCCCTTGTTAAAATTCTCTCTCTTCCATAGCATCGAATTGCCCAGAAAAATTGGCCTTCATATGCTTGAGGGAGTCAATATTGACTCGATCGACTTTAGCCTTAACTTCGCCGAGGACTTAGCATGCTCCACCTCCATCACTCTCCGAGCATAAAGAATCTATTCCCGAACATCTCCATCAAAATTGGATTTCTGTAACGCCAACGCCTCCTCCCTCTCCTTCACTAGGTCAACCCTTATCTGCTCGACCTCTATCTTCTTCTTCATATCCTAGGTCTTCTTTGCCTCATGAATAACCAACTCCTTCGCCTTCCTAGCCCCATGTTTTTGCTTCTCCAGCTTCGCCACTTGGATTTCTTTCTCCTGGACAAGATCCTTTTTCTCCTTCACTAGCTCCTTCTCGATGTTTTTGTAAGCGAGAAGTTGGCTTACTAGAGTCCCAACACCAAAAATATGAGGCTTCCCCTCGAACAACATCTTCTTGATCTGCAATATAGTCATAATATGAGATCTCAATTGAGGAATAAAGTTCTTTAGTCAAAGAAAAGCAGATAAATTTCTAACCTTAGTCGTGGTTCTATGGCCTTCGATGAAGAAGGCTGACAATCTTTCTGCTCCTACAAAGCAGTCATCAAACTCCTCCTCAAGAGAAGTCATCCCAGCGGTATAAGACTCAATGGTCCATTGGACCTCATCCTCATAATCCTCGCCCGATTGATTCTTCGTCAGACCCGAGGACACCTTCTTCTTCACTGCAGATAAGTGGTTGATTTTAGAGGTCGACCATTTATAGCTCCTTCTCCTGTAGCATCGACCTACTCTCCCTCCTTAGTAGGAGATCGTCAAGATGCCCTCTTCGGGGGAGGAACTGGAGGGGCAGGCTGAATGACAGCCCTCCTTTTCTTGCCCATCCCAAAGGTCTCACTCAGCAATGCCTCCCTTTTTGATGTCATAGAATTAGTGGTGTAACCACTCAGAAAAGGATTCTCAAGAAGCAAGCTTCAATTCTCAGCACTCTTATTCCTGACAAACATTTTACCATCGATAGCCAGGATTTAGCTCCTTTAGCTCGAGTTCTCTTTAATCCAAATCTTAAAAGAGACTGCCAACCTTCTCTTGGTCAGCAACCAAAGTATCAATCCGACCGAAGTAACCCTTCTTGATGTTGTACAACTTTTCTAAAACCATTGAGTTTCTATCGATCTCCTTCAAAGTTGTATGAAGACAAACGACCAACGTTAGACATTAATTTTAACCAATACAAATAAGATAAATCTTTGACATACAAATTACCTAAACACACACCTAAGTGGAAGATTTTCTCTTCAGAGGTTCCCCCAGATTTTTCTTATCGAATTGATAATTATCCAAAATGAGGAGATAATCTATAAAATACTGCCCCCTTGTTGATACCATTTCATAGAAGAGAGGTCTCTTCAGAAACCTCGCTAAGTACATGTACCCTAGTTTTTGTAGATTATGTTTAAGTGCATAATACACACATAGATCATCCATCATGATTAAATCTTCATCTTTTTCCTTTAATCGACAATTTATCACTCCCACCACATAGAAGAGATCATAAACATTGGGGTTGAACTGACCTGGCGCAATAATGAAAAAGTTTAGAGACCTCTTTCGATAAGCTCGAAGAGGCAACTTTAACCCCTTATTTATCTATTTTCGATGGACGAGAATACCATCCAAAGGAACATCCTGATCTATCATTTCATAGTGGTATTCTTTTAGCCTAATGTCTTCAGGAATACCAAACTTCACTTTAAAGCTTAAAATTTCACTTGTTTCTGGGGCCTCCCCATAACACTTCCCTTCTTCCCTCTCGACATCTTTATCCCCACCATCACTACCTTCTTGATCACTTGCCTACGGCTTGTGATCAACGTCTGTCTCAGTTCCCTCCTCGTCAGACACTTCCACTACCCTAGGTGTCACTTTAAATTGATTAATACTCGCTACATTCGCGCTACTCGAACCAATCCTATACCTCCCACCCAACTTTTGGATACATGTCGTTACATCGATTAGAAGTGGTTCCACATCCACAAGGTTATCAAAGATTCCTTCTTTATCATCATTTTGGATGGGTTTAGCCAATTTATGAACCTGAAAATCAAATTTCCTTTTTTAAGTTTGTATAATATCATATATGATACACTATATACGTTCATATGCTCGTATTAATATTGTTGTTGAGTTTAAACTCCAACCCATCATTTTTTTTTATTAATATCGTATTCAAATGTTATTGCATTAAGTTATCCATACAATTTTATCTCAAAATCTAACTAAGTCCTGACATCGAGAACTTTCTATATGTCCCTAAGATCTTCTACCCGAGTGTACATGAACTACTACATTCCCGAAGATACTTTAGTAGTTGCACAGTTTCCCGCCAAAAGAGCTGATTCTAAAATTTTGATTTTACGTTCTCTCAGGCGTAAAATCCAGCCCACTTAGCAGGAAATCTGGCACCACAACCCCGAGCATCATCTAATATCAAACTCACGACAGAGAGCCTCAACATCTTGCCGTAATACCCACAATAACCACCTCAGACTCTCTCCCCTCATCATCATCTATCGTTTCATGCCCCTCTCTCCAAAATACTCCTTGATCACTTTCGACACCTTTCCAGTCTCACCCGTACCCCCCACATCATCACATCACCCCAAATTTTAGCAAAACCCTAGAACTTTATTTATTC
The DNA here is from genome assembly GCA_014058105.1 of Kingdonia uniflora. NCBI lineage: Eukaryota > Viridiplantae > Streptophyta > Magnoliopsida > Ranunculales > Circaeasteraceae > Kingdonia > Kingdonia uniflora. The sequence continues at coordinate 857,226 of JACGCM010002535.1, forward strand.
AATTTCTTCTAACACACATATTACAACTCAAATTACTCCCTACATTTTATCCTCCATGTTCATATCTAAATTGGATTTCAATAGAATCACATAATCTTCAAACATATATTCAAATACAAAGAAATTTCTCAAAACAATCATTAACCTTGAAGACGTACTGCTTTAAAATCCCTTAGTTTTATGAGCTTAACCCTCTGGATCAGCACACTAATTTCCTCGCTACCAATGGTGGACAACTATATAAGAGATGAGCGCAAAGAGTTGGAACTTAGATAAAAAAATTTAGAATCAGTGGTGTGTGAACAGACGCCAACCACAGGGCTATTTATAGGCCCTACGTGATTGTTCATCACAGCCCTTCGCGATCGTTCGAGTACTCAAGTGTAACACCTTGATCGCCTCTTCTTGAAGTCTTTAACCTTTTACCTCCTAAACGCCAACAAGCCCATGCATTGCTGCTCTAACCCTTCCATATTTCCCTTTAACTTTTCTGATATATCCATCCTTGCCAAAGCAACTCTTATGTTAACAAAAAGAGATGGTACATCCAATTCCTTATACCTCTGAACATCACATACCGGAGAATACCTAGCCATTTTTCTACATAAACCTCCTACTGTATAGTTCCTTTTTTAATCTCCTACTGTATATTTGGGACAGTTGTAACAACAATTCAAAATTCAAAAGAAGTTTGACAAACATAACTACCACAATTTTTATCCATCACAATTCAAATTACATTCGACAAGAAGGTTGTAATATACACAGCTTTACTTCGAAAACATTTTGGTATTATGGAAGTCGACTACAAAACCTAACAAAAAATAAAGTCATTTATTTCAGTCATACAGCCCAGTACAAGGTTATTCATTTATTACAAGCCAAGAAAGCCAATGAATCCGCTTTTCAACGGCTCCTAGCAGCAATAACATCTTCCTTCTTTACCAGCGCCTTGGCTCAAGTCCTTATCCTATCGACGCATTCTGAGGGACTCAGAGATTGCAATTGGCAGTGAAATAAGTACTCATCCTCAACTACCTTTACCTCTACTTCTTTTATCTCTTTATAGTTGGGATCCACCGGTGCCAACGGCTGCCCATTTATACAGAGTTCACTGAAGTACTGATTCAGCAACTCCCAATACTTGGGGTACACATGATTGCTAAAATCATACTCCCGCACCTGCACCCTCGTCCTCACCATCTCACAATCCCATAAATAACTTTCTCCAACTATAAGGGGTATTTATATGACAACTCCAAGTGACAACTCCCAAGATTCAAAGACATTAATAACTACCAATTGACCCCTAACTACCTAGTCAATTACACCTCCTAGGGAATCGTTTATGGGTCCTATACAGTCAACACTTACCACTTCAAGATCTTACTACAGTTCGAAATAGATAGCTCAGCATTTTCTTCGAGATACTTTTACAATTCGAAAGAGTCATCGACATTTTTCTTCGTGATACTAACTTACTAGTTACTTCGAGCAGACAAGAAGTTTATATCGATATAAAATCAAAAAATAATGTTTTATTTCATATAGCTAACTGTTACATTCGTCATTCTTTACTTTGATTACATTAAAGCTCATACTCATACTACAAGTTACTTTACATCCGTAGTATAACATATTCTCCCACGAAGGAAATACAGTCACACCATCCTCCTCTATAACCACCGCCATCTCAAAACCTGAGGGGATTATAGAGATGACAACACCCAGAGAAACTGCCATAGGTAGCCCTACCCGTCAAAGCATCTTCATCCTCTACTTGGGCAGTGGCTAATTCTCAAAGATACTCGATGCGCTTTGAGGTCGCTAGTAAGACAAAATGAAACTTATACCAAAAGAAATACTGCGCTTCGGTGATCTCTGCTTCCACCTCCACCTTCGTCATTTCTTCAAATTTCAGCTTTACCCACTTCGGATAACTAGAAGACAGCGATAACCAGCCAAAGTAAAATTCTTTCAACTCACCATACATGACGTCCACACACTCCGAAAACCAGTTGTGCAACGCTTAAAGCCACGTCGTTACCATCACTTAATACCTTCCCTTCAAAAAGTGCCAAATAACCATTCCCTCCTTCTCAATCTATTTAAAGCATCACCTTCACCTTCACAGTTACCATAGTCCAATGCCCTGCCATAAATATTCATCAGGAATATAAAAAGACCAGGTTCAGTTGACTTTCAACCTCAGAAATGACAGAGCAAAGATTTCCAAAAGCATTCGATAACTCTTTTATATTTTGATATTATTCTCAACGCAACAATAAGTAATTGTGTCGAGAATGGGGCGATTATAGTAGCATATTTCCCATATTTGATAAGAAGAAGCCAGAAGAATTTAGTTGATAATATTCCATCATTCGAGAAGATGTCAAATTTACGACTACAGAGCTCGACCCACTAAAGTAGTTGTTATGTTTGGTCCAATAGAGCCGTTGTAGGGAGATCCGCGAAGTTCGCCCACTACCCGCCAAAATAGGAAACTGTTTTGTTTTTACAACTGCATGTATCTACTATAAATATAGGCAAAGAATATGTTAATTCAATCTGCAACTCTATTATTCAGATATCCTTACATTCTTACTATTCAAGCAATTATAATAACTAGAAAATTATTGGATTTTGTACTAAAACCCTCCTCGAGGTTGTGGTTTTTAACGGGCTTTACTAAGTTTCAATTTAAAATCCTGTGTGCTTAAGTTTATAGTTGCATAATCCTTATAGAAGTATTGGCGAAGTTATCATCCTGGAAAACACGCCATTACAGCCCTGTTACTAATCTTCGATATAAATGACCTTTCTGAACTGTATAACGTTTCAATTTTTTGATCAATTGTATACGTTGTTTTGGATCTTCTAGAAGGGGTCCATCACATTCATTTTTTAGATTGAGATAGGCAATACCTCTAATCGTCGTCCTCCTCTACATCGCCCATAGTATTGATCGTGTATACAGAGGGGAAATCAATGCTAGGGGTGGAGAACACTTCGATGTAGAGGTATGGAACTTCTGTACCCAAGACCCTGGCTAAGTAAGCTAAGAAATCAGTGTGTCTGTTTTCTCCTCGTGGTAAATAGTCGAAAGTAACATTTGTGAATCAGCTCAACTTATAAGCAATGAGGGCGGCATTGTCGACCATTTTGCCATTCTTCTTGTACTGTTCAGAGTAATAGTTCACTATTAGTAATAAATTTGAATAAACTGATAGCTCGGGAAACTCAAGTTCCAGTGCTAAATCGAGCTCATGGATCAAGGTTTCCTACTCTGTAACATTATTTGAGGCCTTAAAATCCAAATAGATTGATTTCTCGATCCTGTCATTTGATAGAGTACTCAGTACGATTTCGATACCTGACCCTGTGGGCCCTACTGAGCCATATCTAAGAAGTCTTCATCCCTTTCATGTAACCCATTTAGCCCGTTCGTCGAAGGGATTAATAGGTAGATCTTTTGTGAGTTTGTCTGTGAGATCATGATCATGATCTTCCCAGTCTGGACCTTCTACAGGGACATCTGCTAGAATAATTGTAACCACTTGACCTTATCTTGAATGACATTGGATATCATGTTCTCCCAAACTGACGGACCATTATTACACTCTTCACAACTTTTCTTTTTAGATAGAACTTCTCGGAGTGGATAGTTTATCATAACTTTGACAGAATGAGCTTGGAAGTAGTGCTTGAGCATCTGCGAAGTGTAAACGTGAGTTAGAAGGAGTTGCTCGATCTTGGAATACCTAGTTTCTGCTAGAGTTTGGGCTTTGCTAATAAAATACACTGGTTTTTCAACCTTTCATTTAAGTCGAATGAGATCAAAGCTAAGAAAGTTTTCTGTAACTGCGAGGTAGATGATCAATTCCTTATTATTTATCGGGGTACTCCTGATGGGAGACTTCCCTAGATAGTTTTTAAGTTCTTGAAAAGCTACTTCACATTCTTCTATCCAATGGATCTCTTCGTTGGGTTGAGCCTTTCCTCTATTGGTACATCCTCAAAGTAATAAGAACAGCCACTGACATCGGTCTGAAGACTTAGAGACGAATTGATTGATAGTGGTGATTGTAGGGACCAGATTTCGTAAAGCTCGAACTAGCTTGAAATCGACCCTTACACCAATAACTACTATGGCAAGAATTAAATAAGAGATAATACTTGACACAGGGGATTTAGCCTGGAAAACCTATGAATAGGTAAAAACCATGACCTCGAGTGGAGGATTTTGTGAAAGTAGTATTATTGCTTGAAAGATTGAGATAATATAATTATAAGAGTTAATCTAAGAAAAATATAGCTAGAGATCAGATAATTATATGTATAGATTTGTCCGTCGACCTCCCCGCTTCCTTAGGAGCTCTGCCCTTTTATAGAACCTGTTCTCAGCTTAACATCGTGCTTGAACACGTTCTCTTGAAAGTGGGAGTCATGGGAAGTTGAGTGTGTAACTGCTAGCTCGTGGGAGACAGGTGTATGTTGACTTGTTCTATTTATATCAGTTGTGGACGATCCACGTTCTTCTTGAGATCGTGGTCGATCTGTAACTGTTAACATGTTTGTAACGTATTTGTTTATGCGTGAGTCTGGTACTGGATAAGATCGAGTCTTCTGGAGCTCGAGGTATAGATGAGGTCAAGTGTCTATAGCTCGAGGGATAATTCCCTACAATCGCCCCCTCGCAACTAAAGTCACGTGTACCTTTAGTTGAGAAAAACCCTAAAACACGGACCTTGTGATGACGTAAGCGACACTTAAAAACGGAAAGTCTGTATTGAAGAGTGTGCTGTCATTATGACGCGTGAGTGTTATAGGTAGACTGTTGGTTTTCCCAAGCGGATGACTGTTGGGGAAATAACTTGCATTAAATGAGGTATCGCTATAAATATTGGTCAGATTTGATCGCCGAATAACCTGCAACACATTTTTACAGTAGAGAAAAATAAACATGTCTATTTCGTATGGGTGAAAAAAAAAAATATGAATTGTTTGGAAGCGTATATTTGCAACATCATGGTTAAGATGAGGAATCAAGTGTATCATACCCAATTTTCTTTAACCGTGGAGGGATTCCGGATATGGTTTTGTGGCTATCAGAGTAGGGAGACTCCCTCTGCTATTTTATTGAAGGAGAGTTATTTGAAATATTTCTGTGTATTATGTAGTATCCAATTTAGTGGCCGGGGTGTATGCGATGCAAAATCCCTGGTCTCTAATGACGTTTTGATTTCTAAGGTAGGAGTCATCTTCAATCCCCATGAACTTTGGGTTAGTAAGGATAAGGAGGAAGAGACGGCGGTGGTGGAGGTGGAAGATAGATCGCTTTTTTCGGTACCATCGTCTTTTCTTGTAATTCTTCCTGCAGGGAAATGAAGGGGAAAGAGGTGCTTGACCTGTTGCCGTCTGTTAATTTTCGAGCTGTCGCTGAGGTTTCTCTGGAAGATCAGCATTATCTTGGCAAGAAAAGAACTAGAGACCTATCCTCGTGTTTGAGAAAGTATGTGTAATATCGGGCTTCTAAAAACATGATTCTGTAATTGTAAAGCAACGCTGTAGGGGTAGTCCTGTAATGAACTTGTTAGATGAAAATCAAGAGTAATAAAAGAATATTTTGCTTGTTTCTTACTAGCGAAAAAAAGAAATAGGCGACATGTCATCGAGCTGTATATAATATGGGAGTAAATAGCTGGTGGGATAACATACCTTGTCCTACCTTGTAAATGAATCGAGCTTAACAGATGTAAAGAAAAAGCTCGAAATGTAACTTTTAGAGAGCTCGATTTAAGCACGAAAAGATAATAGTAAGTAGTTCAAAACTGGGAAGAGTGGGTTATAAAAACTGAAATACGTTGCGTATAATTAACTGAATAGTATAAAAATGTGACTTGTTCTTTAAGAAGGTTATTCATAAATAAAAAAATGGTGAAGACTCGCTCTCAGAGGGTTTTTGAAGTGCGTGCGTTGAATGACATGCGCTTAGCATTCAAGATTGATGAAATAAGGGAAGCTGTTTTCGGGCAGCAAGGTTATGATACGGTTCTGCTCGAGACCCGAGCAAACTACGAGGGTATGACTGATGTAGAAAGGGGCGAGTAAATAAACTGTGTGTACTGGTCTGAGGCCATGCGTACCTGTTGGCGGTCTGTCGAAGATCACAAAAAGTTTGTCCTGATGATGGCAAGGGAGGAGATCATCAATAAGGATAGGGATATCGCCTCAGGGCTACAGAAAGCTTGTGGTGTTGTTGGGCACACCGGTTGCTTCAAATGCAAGTATCTTGGGGATTGGAGTGATTGACTGTTATATTTTTGAATTTTTAAAATGTAACTGCCCGAATTTACTTGAAGAAAACTCTGTTCACGAAAATAGGCTATGACTAGGATTGTTGTTGAAAATAAATTTTTGAATTTGTGTTGCTAACTAATATTGACGTTAAAGTCAAGGTGTATAAGTAGGGCAAACAAATGTACATGAAATTTTAAAGTAGATAATTCAGAATCATGAGTTTGGGGCATTGTGAAAAGAGTGGGTCTAAGAGGCTGAGAGATACGCTAAGGTATAATATTTGGTGTAATGATGAGAAGGTGGTTTCACCGAAGTGGTACAACACGTCTGACAGGTTCAGGCGGACAGACGGCCCGGTTTAAGAATCGAGGACTGCTTATTAGAAAACTCAAAACCGCCAGCGGTTCGGGGAAAGGTACATAAGTACCCCCTCTCCTCCCTCTCCGAATACAAAAAACTAGAAAAAGAAGAGAAGGGTTAGAGAGAGAGAGAGATCTCAACTGACGATTTCATTAATGCTGAAGGAGGAAAGGATAAGAGGAAAGCAGTGACTAGGAGTCTCTATTGTAAGAAACGAGAGGAGGCTGAGATCGAGGAGGTTTTGAAGAATTTGCAATAATTGAGCAAACTGGTGCGGACCAATGCTGTAGACTCTCACTCGGGTGTTGAAGGTAAGTCTGTATTTGGGTTTATAAGAGTTTTTGTATAAAAATATTTATTGTGTTGGGATAAGGATGTAATCCCTACCCAAGCACAAAAAAATAAAAATAAAAATAACAATGGGAATAATGACTGTAGGGCGATAAAAATCATTTTGTGACAGTTTGTGATTATAGAAGTGATCTAGTAGTGCGAGATACAAATTGATATCTATACCTCAGCTTATCTGTAGATTTTGTTGGACCAGCGTCTTGTAAAGTAGACCCTTTACTATAGATAAGTATGGTTTCGACTTCCGGTTGTACAATGGTTGATGAAGTAGACCTCGTAGGGCATTTATCTCCCGTCATTAAAGTAGGGGTGAGGAGGATACTGTAGCGGAATTGGTAGAATGGCCTCGTCTGAAGGGTTCTCGAGTTGAGTACCCAACAGGTTTTAGTCAGTTTAGGGAGTTCTGTAAGGCCAAAAGTAGTATAGATGGGATCTGGGGGCACGCCTTCGGATATAGGGGTAATTTCTTTAGGACTTGCAGTGTCGGTCAAGGAGGGGATTACCTGTATTTTCTACCTAATTTTGCTAAAGAAAAGAAGTACAGGCATTTGGGGGACGAAGTGTCCTTGGAGTACGTTTAAGGCGTGGTGAAGGATAGTCGAACTGATGGTTTTTGTTGTTATCTAGCCCAGTTCGACTATGGGTTGACGCTGCCTTTGAGCAATTTGGCTCAAAGTATTATGAATATGATTGGGGCTTGCCCAGCGCAGCTGAATTATAATTTATTGGAAGCTATCCTTGTATGTGAAACCCTTAATGAGAGATGGGCTGCATCTGGTAGTGAGAGGAGGATTACTGCCAAGGATTTCCTGAAGTATTACGTTGTGAAATATGTTACAGCAACTGATGATGCATATCTTTCTTCTAGTTCTTCAAGACCATGCTTCTTCGACCTGTCTTCAGCAGGGCGAGTGTGGAATGACAACCTTTTATGGGTGTCTGGTGAATGTCTTCAGCGGTCTGATGAGGAACCCCTGGAACTTAATAATAGAGCTATAAGAAAGGGTAAGTATACCATTGAAAATTGAACTATCATTTGTATGTTGAACTATATTTCTATAGTTGATTTGTATCTTACGTTGCTGACCTTCTATGCAGGAATTAGCTGCAAAGTTTCGAGGAAGGAATCCTTTATAGATGTCGTTGCCAGGGAAGGCACTAAGCTCGAAGTTGTTCTCAAAGAGTTAGAGATAAGTAGGTTTAAAAGGGTAGCTAGTAAAGATGACAAGGTCAGGAGATCTCAAGCGAAGAGGAGAATGGCTGGGAAAACTCCAGGCACTATGGAAGAAAAATTGTTAACTCCTGAGCTTAATACTCCTTTAAAGCATGCGCGGCTCAATAAAATGCCAGATGGGCCAGTGGACATGGCCACTGTCTCCAGCACTGTTGTACGGAACCTTGCGAAGAGGAAGGCCGTAAAAAGGGGAGTTGCTTCTCGTTCTATTACGTCGAACAATGTGGACAATAGCAGTAAGAGGAGGAAGGTAACTTCTCCCACAAAGTCGCAGGTGGTGTTAGAGGAAAGAGATAAGATCATTGAGGGGGCAGACTTGAGGTTGCATTTTGAGGATCAAGCCGGTCTCCGGGAGGATCAATGTCGAGTTAAAGCTCGAGAGAAGATGCTTGTTGCTGTGGATGATGAGTTTAAGAAGGTTAGTAAATAGTTGGTTTTGTCGAGCTGTTTTGTTGCTCCAGCTGACTTATTTCTTTTTGCAGTTTGCTCGTGCTCTGAAGGGGGGTTCAGCTTGGTCTCCAGGATAGGTCGATTGAGTTGGAAAAGGGGATCTCCCAGCTCGAGGGAAAGAAAAACCAGTTTGAAGAAAACCTGACTCGGAGAGGGAAGCTTTTCAGTTGGAGATAGAGAAAGAAATGGAAGTTGTTACCCTAAAGCTGAAGGAAGTTAGGGCCGAAAGTATAGCTGAAGCCGAGCGATTGGTTACCGCGTCTACTACTTCTTGGAACAACTTTGCAGGGAAGCTCTACCAACTGAGGTATATAAAGGCGGAGATTTTGGCATTTAGCGAAAGGAATTATGAGGAGAAGGAAATTATGGATGAAGAGAAGGTTGAGGAAATGGAGGATGGTCTGAATGTTGCTGAAAAGACCGCTGCCGATAATCAGGAAACTATTGATCAGGCAAGATGATCATGTAATGTAACATTGGTTGTGAAAAATAAACTCGAGCTTTGTAATATTTTACTATTGTTTGATGCCAACAACGCTTTTCTTATGAAACTCCGCATTGTAGGAGATAGAAAGCTCGCGCCTCGGAGTTGTGGACTCAGAGGGCCTGCTTGAAGTGGAAAAAAGATCCTCTGCTGAATTGTAGGTTAGATAATTCAGATAAATTAATAACTAGATGAACAGGAATTTAATAGAAGAAGGGATATGTACCTTGTAAGTTTATTTTAGTTCAGGATGTTTGTGTATGTACACTCTGTCTTGTGACCAAAACTTGTTTCTTGGTCAGTAGGCCAAGGAGGTATTGGTTGTCTCGAGCTTGCAGGTGTCCGTTCTACAAGTTTGTCAGTATGCTTCTGTCGATCTATTTCCCAATTAGGTACTGATGTTGTGAGTCCCTGCTAACTGTTATGCAGAATAAGCTAGACGTTGCTAGAGAGAGAGAAGAGCAGATTCTTTTATATAATGCTGAGTATGCAGAAGAATATGAGGCTTTGATCGCCCAGTATAAAGATCGGTTGGATGATAATGTGAAACTTTCTCTGAAGCTCGAAGAAGCTAAGAGCCAAGTCGAGGATATGACTGCAACAATTTTGAGCAAGGATTTGGCCTTAAACCAACTTACCAGCGAACTTGCTGAGTTGAAGGAAAAGGTTGCGTCAGGTTCTCGGCATGAGGCTGAGTTAGACAAATACCGTATTATAGCATTAAATGACGAGATATCTGATATGAAGTGTAACATTCGTGCTCTGAACGAGCAGTTGTTAAAGAAAGAGATCGACCTGGATACTGCGCGAACTAACTTGGCTGTGTCCGAGGCCGATTTTGAAAAATTGGACAGTAGTATTGCAGGCAAAGATTTAGAATTGCGTAACTCTGCTCAAATACGCGATAGTTTGATCGCCAGGTTAGATCGTTTGAAGGCTGATTTGCGTCGTTTAAAAGGGAGAGAGGCTTAGAGTAGGGCTGATTTAGCAGAGGTTCAAGCCAAGAACAAAAGTTTGGTAGACGATTTGGCCCACGCTCACTGAAATGTGAGGAGGGTTGTGCATCGTGATAAGGAGATGAATGAAAGAATTAATAAACTCTGTGCTTGAATTTCCGAATTGGAGCGGGAATTACGTGTACGTGAATTGAAGTATGAGAAGGATCTCAAATTTGAATTGGATAAAAGGGATGGTGAAATTGCTTCTGGTGAGGGGAGTCGAGAGATGAAGGAATTTCTTTGTCAAAAGGAAGAGTTAGTGGAAAATATGCGTATTGATCTCACAAATTCTCGGCAGAAGTCGATAGATCTTACAAGGCAGATGAGTGAACGTATTGATCAATTAACAGCTGAACTGGCTGAATCGAAAGATCATCATTTGAGGGATAACAAATGAGCTGTTGTTATTCACCAATCCTTTAAGGAACTAGTAGTTCATGAGAAAGAAAAATGTGATAGTGAAGCATTGCATCAACGGCAATTAAGCGCATTGGTAGCATTTTTTGTCGTGGAAATAAAATTCATATAGGTTGAGAGGGATTTGATGCAAGATTGCTTCTCTAGGAGGACTTGTGTATGTAAACTCGATATCTCAAACATAGATCCAATTGGGGTTATGGATCGTGGTATTGGGACCACGACGGCTGAAATGATTGCTCGAGGGAGAGAAATTATTGCTGAATGAGCTCCATAATATATGGCATCCAAGACTGAAATAGGGGGAAGCTCGAGTGCAGTCTCACCTACACCTACTGTGGGAGGAAGGTCGACTGCTCTCCCATTAAGAAAATCCAGCATAATTAAAAAGAAATAGACTTGAATTCTGATAACGAGTACCTTTTGTAATTAGCAGATATTGATGCTTCAGTGCTCGATGTAGGCCTTTAGAGGAGCATTGTAATTTGAAATGTTGATATGGGAAACTAATAGTTCCACACCTGCAGTAGATGCTATTCTCTGGTTTGACCCATTGAATTAGAAGAAGTCTGTGGGTGTAGAAGTAAGTATTATATGTGCTTCAACCCTTGGACTTTAGGGAGGCTTAGCGGTAGCGAGTTAGTATTATCTTTGCTCGTACTTTAGGCGGTCATCGTAGGCTAAGAGGTTCTTTATGGCCTCTACCTCGGATCTGTGTTTCCTCAGGGGTTCGGTTAGTATTATTTATGCCTTGATACCATATTGGAGAGCTGGGCTTATCGGCATCAAGTAGCGTCTCACTCGTGGTTTAGGCCTGATCCTACAGGCTGAGGCTCTTTATGGCCCCAGCCCTGGAGGTTTTTGAGTCCTCAGGGGTTCGGCAAGTATTATCTATGCCTTCATACCATATTGGATATTGGAGCTTAGCGGCAGTGAGCAAGTTTTTTCCTCACTCTTGCTTTAGGCTTGTTATCTTTAGGCTAAGAGGTTCGTTATGGCCCCCACCTTCGGATGTATGAGTATCCTCAGGAGTTAGGCTAGTATTATCTATGTCATTACCAATGTTGGATATTGGAGCTTAGCGGCAGTGAGCAAGTTTTTTCCTCACTCGTGTTTTAGGCTTGTTATCTTTAGGCTAAGAGGTTCGCTATGGCCCCCGCCTTCGGATGTATGAGTATCCTCAGGAGTTAGGCTAGTATTATCTATGTCATTACCAATGTTGGATGTTGGAGCTTAGCGGCAGCGAGAAAGTTTTTTCCTCACTCGTGCTTTAGGCTTGTTATCTTCAGGCTAAGAGGTTCAATATGGCCTCCTCCTTCGGATGTATGAGAATCCTCAGGAGTTAGGCAAGTATTATCTATGTTATTACCAATGTTGGATGTGGTTTACCTTTAGGTATCGAGCTAGGATAAACTGTGCTTTTACTCTTGGAGATGATGGAAATGAAGGGGAACTGTATAGCAGGGATTCTTGTGATAAAAAAGAGATTTCATTGATTGAAAAGAGTTTGTACATACATTGGAGGGGAAATCTCGAGGTGGATTGAACCTTGATGAGCGACGGATGAGCTGTTCAACGTCGATATAACTTTAATCTTCTTGTATTCCATGGATTTGGAATTTTATTACCGGCTTCCGTCATGAGATAGTATGAACCTAGACCAGTTCGACCTATGACCATGAAAGGACCTTCCCAGTTTTCTGCTAGTTTCCCAGCATGTGAATCTTTTTTGTTATCTAGGATTTCTCGAAGGACCCAGTCGTTGATAGTGAACTCCCGAGTACAAACTCGTTTGTTGTAGGAATTTGCCAGTGTTTGATGATATCGACCAAGATTTGCAATAGCTCAATCTCGTGTCTCACCGATCCAATTGAGGTTGTAAGCCAATTCGAACTCATTTTCTTCGTCTGTGAGCTCGTGGTCTCTCACAAGATGGTGATACTTCGTTGAGATTACTGCTTCAGTTCTATAGGCAAGTTGAAAAGGAGAGCACTGTGTTGACTTCTGCGGCGTAGTTCGATAAGCCCATAAGACGTGAGGTAATTCACGTATCTAGTTGCCCTTCTTATGTAACTTAAGGCACTTTTTGAGACCATCCACGATGATCTTGTTTATGATATCTGCCTATCCGTTTTCCTGGGGGTAGTACGGGTTTGATGGAGAATGGATTATGTTGTGTTTGTTAAGAAATGCTACGACCTTGGCTCTAACGAACTGAGGACCCTTATCGATACGGATCAAATGTGGGCAACCAAATCTTATGATGATATGCTGCCAAATGAATGAAATGACCTCTTCTTCTCGAGTTCTACATAGAGGAATTGCTTCGACCCATTTAGTGAAGTAATCTGTGGCAACAAGGAGAAATTTCCTATTACCCAAAGTATTGGGGAATTCACCAACTAGATCAAGTGCCCATCGTTTGAACGGCCAGTACACTTTACTGGTATGGAGTTCGAGGGCAGGGGCCCAAATTTGATTTCCATGACGCTGACATGCATCGCATTTCCTTGAGAATTCTTCAGCTTGCTTCCGCATCCCTGGCCAGAACACTCCTTAGGTAATAGCTCTGTTAGCAAGAGCTCGTCCTGCGGTATGGGATCCGCAGATTCCTTCATATAGATCTCGAAGCATCTTATCGGCAAGTTCCTTAGAGAGACTTGAGGTATGGACCAGTGACTGAACGTTTGTAGAGATTGATGTTTGGTTGGAATGTGTAGCGCTTTGAATTTTTGATAATGTGTCTGCGCTGCTGTGGATCATTTGGCAGTGGCCCGTTGCATGAGTTATCCAGACTGAGATAAGTAATGAATGGCTTCCTCTAATCATCTTCCGCCATCTTATCGCCCCCAATGTTAATCGCATATACCGTAGTACGATTAATACTGGGGCTAGAAATAACTTCAATTTGAAGGTGTCTTGATTCTGTACCCAATACTCCGGCTAAGTAAGCCAAGGAGTTAGCGTGACGATTATCTCCTCGAGGGAGGTATACGAGCGTAGCTTTGTAAAATTTGTTTAGCTTTTTTGCAACCAGAGCTGTATAATCGACCATGATGTCGTTCTTCTTGTAATGTTCTGAGTGATGAACGATTAGAAGAGAGTCTGTGTAAGCTGAGATTTCAGTGATTCTGAGTTCGAGAGCCATGTCTAGACCATGAATGAGTGCCTCGTACTCTGTAATATTGTTCGAGGCTTCGAAGTCGAGATAGATGGATTTCTCGATTCTGTCGCTGGAAGGTGTAATGAGAACGATCCCAATTCCTGACCCTGCGGGTCCTGCTGAACCATCGATGAGAAGCCTCCACCATTTTTGAGATATCCATGATGCTCGATCATCAAAAGATTTAGAGGGTGGAAACTTATCTGCTGCATCTTCGGCTAGATCTGGATCATGTTCTTCTCAGTCAAGATCTGAAACTGGAAAGTCTGCAAGAAAATCAGCGACTGCTTGACCCTTTTTGGAAATTCGCTGATCGAATTTGATTTCGTGCTCCCTCAAACTGACGGACCACTGCTATACTCTTATGGATTTCTCTTTCTTTGATAATACTTCCCGAAGTAGGTAGTTCATCATGACTTTGACAGGATGTACTTGAAAATAGTGTTTGAGCTTTTGTGCGGTGTAAACGAGAGTTAAAAGTAATCTTTCAATTTTAGAGTACCTCGTTTCCGCTGGAGTAACTGTTTTGCCGATGAAGAAGATCGGTTTCTCAATATTTCTTTCGAGCCGAATGAGAACCGAGCTGAGAGATGTATCTATAACTGCGAGGTAGATAATCAGTTCCTCATTGCCTATCAGAGTGCTCATGATTGGAGCCCTCCCTAGGTAAGTTTAGAGTTCAAGAAAAGCTGCTTCGTATTCTGGTGTCCAGTTGATATCTTCATTCTTTAAACTTTTGCCTCGTTGAGTAGAACCTCTAAGTAGCATAAATAACCATCTGCATCGATCTGAGGATTTGGATTCGAATCTGTTGATTGCTATAATCTTTCCTACGAGCTTTTGTATATCCTTCTTTGTTGATGGTGAAGGCATGTCCAGAAGAACTCGAATTTGATCTGGATCTGCTTCTATCCCTTTCTTGCTGATAAGATGACCCAAGAACTTGCCCGAGTGAGCACCGAACTAGCATTTTTCAGGATTAAGCTTTATTCTGTAGGATCGTAATATAATGATTACTGTAGAGAGATAAGAGATGTGATCCTCTTTCTTTAGGCCCTTGCAAAGCATGTCGTCAATATAGACTTCGACTGTTTCTCCCAAGTGTTCTTTGAACATACTTGTGACCATCCTTTGGTAAGTGGCTCCAGCGTTCTTAAGGCCGAATGGCATGACCTTGTAACAGTAGAGACCTCTTTCTGTAATAAACGTAGCCTTTTCTTGATCTGCTTCCAAGAGTAGAATCTGATTGTACCCCAAAGTGGCGTCCATCATGGACAAGAGTTCGTGACCTGCTGTAAAGTCGAGGATCTGATGAATAATCGGAAAAGGGAAGCTGTCTTTTAGCGTGTGTTTGTTTAGATCTGTAAAATCCACGCAGACCCGAACCTTCCCATTCTTCTTTGGAACAACAACGATATTAGAAATCCAGTCTGGGTACTTGGCTTCTCGAATGAAACCGACCTCGATAAGTTTGTCGATCTCCTTGTTCACCTCGTCTCGAAGTCTTGGAGATAACCTGCGTTGCTTCTGCTTAACTACTGTGGCACCTTCGCGGACATTTAAAATGTGGCAAGATTTTGAGGGGTCTGCACCTGGCATTTCTTGGAAGTTCCATGCGAAAATGTCTTTGTTGGATTGGAGGAAAGAAATAAGAGCTTCTTTTTCTGTTTGAATTAATTTTGTACCAATATAAGTACCTCGGTTAACTCCATCGATCTGGACGTATTCCACGAGCTCGGCTGGAGAAGACTGACCATCGAGGTGATCAGCCTTCTGTGATTGTTATGCAACAATCTGTTTTGAATGGTCGAGAACTGGTGAGACTGTATTCTCGTAAGCTCGAGAGAGTTTCTGACTTCCTTTGATTTCATAAATACCGTTGTTATGCTTGAAATAGAGCGTTTGGTGGAATGTGGACGGGATGGCCTCCATATTGTGCAGCCAACAGCGTCCTAGTATCCTCAAATACCTTGATTTGGCATTGATGACGTAAAAAATAACGGCGATAGTGGTAGGCCCTGCTGTGATCGGGAGAGTGATCTTCCCAACTCGTACATCTTTTGACCCATTAAACCCACTGATGTCTGTCCCACTTTGAACGACCTGATCTAAGATCCCCATCTGGTTAATCGTGCTCTGGAAAAGGATCTCAACCCCACTTCCTGTGTCCACCATCATGGTGTGCATTACAAAGTTCCTCATTTTGAGCATAATTACTAGTGCGTCATGATGAGGATACTTCACATGTCCTGTACCGCAGTCTTCGAAGGAGATTCCCTTTTGGCGACTGCTTGACTTTGGGAGGAGCTTGGCTTCCATGTCCTGGATGGCAAGGTTACAGCACTCGCCCAACTTCCTCCGCCCGCTAGACTCTGTTGGAATTCGAAACTTGATTGATCTCGATCATATTGCTGCAGTAGAGATGATATAGATGCTTCTCCTCTGCTTGTTCTTTTGCTTGAGTTACGTCATCTTGTTTCAGATAGCTTCCATTTTTATAGCTGGGAAGATCGATAATATATTCGAGCATCCTCCCTTCCTTAAAAATGATATCCAGGATCTTTTTCAAACCATAGCAATTGTCGGTGCTGTGGTGCTTAATCTTGTGATATTCGCAATAAGGTCGGCCTGTTATTGGATCAAGATGTCAAGCAGGATGAAAACATTTATCCTTCTGGAGAATAGGATAGATCACGGAAAGCTTGGCATTCAACTTTGGTATGACTGTTCTGGATGGTTTCTACGACCTCTGATTGTTGTCTCTTTCTAGTTCTGTCTTTGTTCGTTTAGGATCGCCTTGATCGCTCGAACTGCGGTTGCTGTTGAAATATGTAGAAGGAACCTTGGTGTTGTGGACTGCCTTTACAGGTTTATTCGGTTCGGGCATCATCCGCTCCAGATCGATATAATTGTCGACTTTCTCGATCATATCTTCGAGAGTCTTGGGCTTCTTCAGAAGAGATACTCTTTAGCTTTGTGACTACAAAGCATTTGTGAATGCGGACACGACTGTCTTCTGATTTAGATTGTCGACCTTCCGAGCCAGTTCGAGAAACTTCTTGGAGAACTCCCCGTGCTTCTCCCCTTGTACTTGTTTGAGACTTATAAGATAATATAAGTTCTCTTCTTTGTCTTTGTTATGGGCATAAGCCTTGATGAAGATTTTCTATAACTGCTCGAAGGTATAATTCGAACCCTCCGGTAAAGAGTGGAACCAACGGAGAGGTTCATCCTGGAGACTGGTAGTGAAGAGCCGACAAAGGATGTGATTCAGATTATAATACAAACCCAATGAGTCACGAAATTGTTGAATGTGTTGGCCAGGATCGGTTCCTTTGTATTTGATGATCTTGGGTGTATGAAAACCTGTTGGGACATTCATATCAAATAATTCTTTAGCAATTGGACTACCTTGTAATTTATACAAGTCATCCTTCACATCTAAAGCCGTTGCTTCGATGATCTCCCTGATACGTTGGTTCATGAGCTCCTGAGAAATATAATGTTGAGGGATAGGAGCTGTTGGAACTGCAGGAACTACTAGAACTGCCGGAATTGCCAGTACCGCTTGACGTATGAGTCTGGGAACGTGGTCACCTGTTTCCTTGCTCACATGTTCAGGAAGCGGGGATCGGTAAGAAGGTCGCAAGACTTCCTCGGGCTGCTTGGAAGGCCTGCGATCTCTGCTGATATCTGTCTGCGCCTCCTGTCCCAAATGAATTAAGACTATCGGTGCTTGTGGATCCTCACAATGAATCCTGGAAATGTCTGTACTATGTACCTTATGTGGCCCTAACCTCTTGTAAGCAAAAACCCTTAAGATTGTTAGTACTGTTTCGCACTCTCCCAGTGCTGGTAGTGGTTGGCTATTCTGTAATGCTTTCAGAGCTATTTGAAAAGCTAACATCTGAGCTTCTTATTACTTTGTCTCCAGAACTCGAGCTTGACGCTCACGTTCTAACTTCTTCTCACGGATTTCTCGATCTTCCAATAGCTGACGCTCTAGCTGACTCCATTTCTCGGCTTCGGCAATTAAGCTCGTCCGAAGCTCGGCAACTCGATCAGATTCCCTCGAACTTTCAGGTTGAGCTCCTGAAGATTGACGTGTTTGAACCATAATTGAATACTGCTTGACTGATGAGTATCAATCGTAGCCCTTAAGTACGTGGAAAAACCGTGCGTTCCCACAGATGGCGCCAAATGTAGGGACCAGATTTTGTAAAGCTCGAACTAGCTTGAAATCGATCCTTACACCAAGAACTACTATGACAAGAATTAAATAAGAGATAACACTTAAAACATGGGATTTAGCGTAGAAAACCTGTGAATAGGTAAAAACCATGACCCCGAGTGGAGGATTTTATGAAAGTAGTATTATTGCTTGAGAGATTAAGAGAATCTGATTACAAGAGTTAATCTAAGAAAAATATAGCTAGAGATCAGATAATTGTATGTATAGATTTGTCTGTCGACCTCCCCATTTCCTTAGGAGCTCTGCCCCTTTATAGACCCTGCTCTCAGCTTGGCATCGTTCTTGAACACGTTCTCTTGAAAGTAGGAGTCATGGGCAGTCGAGTGTGTAACTGCTAGCTCGTGGGAGATAGGTGTATGTTGACTGGTTCTGTTTACATCTGTTGTGGACGATCCACGTTCTGCTTGAGAACGTGGTCGATGTGTAACTATTAACGTGTTTGTAATGTGTTTGTTTATGCGTGAGTCTGGTACTGGATAAGATCGAGTCTTCTGGAGCTCGAAGTATAGATGAGGTCGAGTGTCCATAGCTCGAGGGATAAGTCCCTACAGTGATCTTTCCAGCGAGCTTTTGGATTTTTTTCTTTGTTTTTAGAGATAACATGTAGGGGAGAGTTTAAATTTTATATGGGTTGGCTTCAATCCCATTCTTGCTGATGAGATATCCAAGGAACTTGCCTGAGTATACTCTGAAATGACATTTATCAGGGTTGAGCCTCATCCTGAATGGGCATAAAATATGGAAGACCATAGCAAGATCGGTGATATGGTCCCTCGTTTGTAAGCTTTTGCGGAGTAGATCATTGATGTATACTTCTACAATTTTCTCCAAGTAGGCTTTGAACATTATAGTCATTAACCTTTGATAAGTTGTTCCGGCGTTCTTTAGTCCAAAAGGCATGACTCTATAATAGTAGAGCCCTCTTTCAAAGATGAAAGTGGTCTTTTCCTAATCATCGTCTAGAAGGGGTATCTGATTATATCCAGAATCAGTATTTATCATAGATAAGAGCTCGTGTCCTGCCATTGAATCAAGAATTTGATGAATGATTGGAAGAGGAAAGCTTCCATTTGGAGTGTATTTGTTTAGATTTGTAAAATCCACGTAAACTCGGACATTCCCATTCTTATTTGGAACTGCGACAATGTTGGAGATCCAATCCTGGTACTTAGCTTCTCGAATGAATCCGACTTCAATCAATTTATCAATTTTAATGTTGACTTCATTCCGGAGACGAGGTGATAGCCTTCTCTATTTTTATTTGACTTCTATGGCGTTCTTGTTGATGCTTAATTTGTGACATGCCTTGGTTGGGTCGACACCTGGCATTTCTTTGAAAGTCCAAGCAAAGACATCTCAGTTCAACTGTAAAAAGTAAATGAGGGTCTCCTTTTTGTGTTAGACCAGCTTGGTAGCAA
Source organism: Kingdonia uniflora (assembly GCA_014058105.1). Lineage (NCBI taxonomy): Eukaryota > Viridiplantae > Streptophyta > Magnoliopsida > Ranunculales > Circaeasteraceae > Kingdonia > Kingdonia uniflora. The sequence continues at coordinate 876,653 of JACGCM010002535.1, forward strand.
TATAAGTACCTCTGCTAAGTCTATCAATGTATATCTATTCTGTAGGTTCTTCTATTAAAGGCTGATCATCAGTGTGGCCAGCTTTCTATAATTGTTATGCAACAAATTTATCAAATGTATCGAGTATGGCAAAGACTATATTTTCGCAAACTCGGGAGAGCTTTTGACTTCCTTTGATTTCATAGATATTACCGTTGTACTTGAAGCGAGGTGCTTGATGGTACATGGAAGCGATTGCTTCCATGTGCTGAATCCAATAGTGGCCCATAATCCCTAAGTAACGAGATCGATGGTGGTGGGTCCAACGATAATGGGTAGGATGATCTTGCCTACTCATTCTTCCTTAGAGCCATTAAAACCATTGATATCGATGTCGCTTGGTATTACTTGATCGGCTAATTCCATTTGTTTAATTATGCTCTGAAAGAGAATTTCGATACTGCTACCAATATTGATCATCATGGTATACATGACGAATTTCTTCATCTTAAGCATAATAACCAGAGCATCATGATGGGGAAATTTCACGTGACTAATATCGCAATCCTCAAATGAAATCCCTATTCGTTGATTGTTTAATTCAGGAAGGAGTTTAACTTCTTTATCTTGAGCGGTGAGATCTTAGCATTCCGTTAATCTCCTTCGCTTGAATTTGGTAGAGTTGTTGATTTGATGGATTTCGATCATGTTGTTGTGATACATATGGTATAAGTGTTTTTCCTCGGATTGATCTTCGACTTGAACTTCTTTGACTTGTGTCTTGTAGCTTCTATTTGTATATCCTTTCAGGTCAATAATGTACTCATGCGTTCTCCCATCTTTGAAAATATATTCCAGCAACCTCTGTAAAGCATAGCAGTTGTCAGTTTCATTCTCCTGTCTTATTTTTTGCCAGAATACTCCTTGTGTGATCGCCTTGTTTGCTAGCGAGCGCCTTGCAGCATGAATTCCATAAGTCTCCTTGCATAGTTCCTTAAGCATTTAATTGACATCTTTATGTGTGAGGCATTTCAAATAGGGCCCAGTAACTGACCTCTTGTATTATTTGTTCTTCTGCACTGTGTAATATTTTAATTTTTTAATGAGTTGCCTTCCTTCTCTCGGATTTTCTAGGAGGTCATCGTTACACTTATTTTTTGGCCCTATGTAAATGAGGAAGAATTTCCTCCAATCGTCTTCTTCCTATTCATCACCCCTAGTGTTGATTGTGTTTATCGAAGCATGATCGATGTTGGGGGTTGATACTACTTTGATTTTGAGGTATCTAGCTTCTGTGCTCAACCCCCAGCTAAGTAGGCTAGGGAATTGGCATGTCAATTTTTACCACGAACAGGGGCGGAGCCAGAGATTTAGAAGTGGGGGTGTTGGGGGTTTGGGGGCGGAACCCCCAAACTTTTTTAATACAAATTTAAGGGGTATTTTGAAAAGGTAAAGAAGAGAGGAGAGAACCAAAAAGTCATCTTAAAACTGGAGAGATGCGAGTGAAGAGGAGAGGCAAATTAATTTTTTTGAGAAACTGAAGAAGAGAGCCAGGGTGTTACTTTGTGGAGTTGGGCTTCAACTCTTGTGGGCTTCATCTTTTAAAATCCTTCCAAACTCAATTTGGCTTGGATAGACCTGGCTGTTACTATTTTTATTTTTATTTTTTTCTATGGGTATATATATAAGAAGGAAATTTGCAAAAAAAGTGGGGGTGCTGGGCACCCCCTAGCCTCCCTAAATCCTCCCCTGACCACGAGGTAAGTATTTGAGTGTCACCTTATTGAACCTTCTCATTCTTTCGGCTGCCATTACTGCATAATCGACCATCTTCCCATTCTTCTTTTATCGTTAAGAGTAATGCTGAACTATTAGCAGTGAATCGGTGTATACCGATATTTTGGGTACTCCGATTTCTAATACCATATCCATCTCGTGGATTATGGCTTTGTACTCATTGACATTATTTGAGGCTTTTAAATTAAGCCTTATTGATTTCTCAATTTTTTCATTGGATGGAGATATCAGTACAATTCCCACTCCCAACCATGTGGGTTATACTGATCCATATGTAAGTAATCTCCAACCATCTTTTGTTACCCACGCAACTCATTTCTTAAAGGGTTTGTTAGGATGATCGATTTCATGTTCTTCAGTTATGTCAGCATCGTACAGGCTCTTCCCAATTGGCATCTTATACTCGAAAGTCAGCTACAACTTTCCCCTTCTATGATGTTCTCTGTTCAAATTTAATATCATGCTTTCCCAAACAAACTGACCATTGTTGTACTCGTCGTGATTTCTCGTTTTTAGATAGCACTTCCCGAAGGGGATAGTTTGTTATAACTTTCACTGAATGAGCCAATGTATAAATGAGTGTTAGGAGGAGCTTCTCAATTTTAGAATATCTCGTCTCTACTGGAGTAAACATTTTGCTTATGAAATATACTGGTTTCTCGATCTTTTTATCTAATCAGATAAGGACAGAGCTTAGAGAGTTTTATGTTACTCGAGGTAGATTGCCAATTTTTCGTTTTCTATCGGCGTGCTCATCACTGAAACTTTTTAATATACTTTTTCAGTTCTTGAAAGGCAGCTTCACATTCTTTTGCCCAATTGACATCTTCATTTTGTTTTTCTTTGCCGTTTCTGATAGACCCACGAAGTAGCATGAATAACCATCAGCATCGATCTGATAATTTTGAAATGAAACTATTGATAACTGTAATTTTGTGAGCTAGCTTTTACACATTATTCTTAGTTCTTGGTATGAGAGCTCGAATCTGGTATGGGTTTGCTTTTATCCCTGTTTTATTAATCAAATGTCTAAGGAACTTCCCGGAGTGGACTCCGAATTGACATTTGTCTGGATTGAGTTTCATTCTGTACGACCATAATATGTTGAAGATTGTCCTAAGGTCTACTACATGATCTTCCTTGTTTAAGCTTTTGTAGAGTATGTCATCAATGTACACTTTTACGGTCTTCCCTAGGTGGTCTTTGAACGTGCTCGTTACTGATCGTTAATAGGTTGCTCTAGCATTCTTTAGCCCAAATGGCATGACTCTGTAACAATAAAGGCCTTTCTCAGTGATGAACATAGTTTTCTCTTGATCTTCATCTTAATGTAGTATCTGGTTGTATCTCGAAGCGGCGTCTATCATGGAAAGTAGCTTGTGTCCCGCGGTTGAGTCTAAAATTTGGTGGATGATTGGGAGAGGGAAGTTGTCCTTTGATGTGTGTTTGTTTAGATCGGTGAAGTCAGCAAAGGCCCAAACCTTCCCATTCTTCTTTGGAACCGCTACAACGTTTGAGATCCAATCTGGGTATTTGGCTTCTCGGATGAAACCTACTTCAATTAATTTATCGATCTCTTTGTTGACCTTATCTCTGAGTCAAGGTGAGAGTATCCTTTGCTTTTGTTTGACTGCTGAGACTTTTATCTCTCATGCTCAACTTGTGACAGGCTAACTGTGGGTCGACTCCTAGCATCTCTTGGAATGTCCATGCGAACATATCTTTATTGGTTCGAAAGAATTGTATTAAGGTTTTTTTTCCTGTTGAACGAGTATTATACCAACAAATGTTCCTCTGTTTTGTTTAGCGATCTCAATGTACTTTATGGGTTCAACTGTAGAAGGCTAATCCTCGACGTGATTAGCTTTCTGCAATTGCTATAAAGCAAATTTATCTAATGTTTCGATTATGTTAGATACTATATTTTCAGAAGCACGAGCAAACTTTTGACTTCCTTTGATCTTGTATATTCCTTCATTATATTTTTAACGAAATGCTTGATGGTACGCGGAAGGTATTGCTTTTATGTTGTACAACCAACAACGACCCATGATCCTTAAGTAATCCACAATACGAATAAAGAAATCCTAAAATGAATAATTGTACGAAGAACACACCAATTGGTTAGGAAAATCCCTTTAAGAGCTTCAATTTCTTAATAGAAATCAATTACAATTGAATTACTCTCAAGCCCTAAGTCTCTCTCTCAGAACTTTTATTGATCTAACATCTAAGATCCCTAATTTTGCCTAGCCTTACCCCTTTTATTGGGTTACAAGTTCCTAGTTACAAAATAGGACAAATATGCCCTTAAATGCCTAAAGAAATAGGTTGAATCACGCCTCTGTTCGAACAGAACAAGTTTGTATTCGAATTGAACAAGTTTCCGTTCGAACAGAAAAGTATATTCGAACAGACCATAATTTATTCGAATAAAACACCTCAGAACCATGTTTATTCAAATAATTTCAAAAGTCTATTCGAATAGACCTAAAGTTATTCGAGCGAATCCAAATCTCGTTCGAACGACTTTGGTCAAATTTGAAATAAAACATTCATTTCCTCCCCAGATCCTTTTGGATCATGGCTCTCCCCTTTATAAGCCTTGAGCTCCTGCTCAAGCTAGAACTGGAGATGTGGAAATATGGTTATGCCCATCTCCCTGTTGTACCACTTTGACTTACTAGGTAGCTGACCCTTCTTCCCAACTCGGAACAACTCAATACTACCCCATCTTGTAACATGAACTTTCCTCTCTAGAATACCATCCTCCTGTAATGAATCTTCTCTTTCCATCCATAAGTCATCAACTGACGGTAGGTGAGTATCGATTGTAGAATCTTCATCTAAAAGAGACGGCTCAAACAGCTTCAAATGCTCGGTATTAATCGCCGAATACATCTTCATATAAGGTGGCAAATCCAATTCATACTCACATGTCCTGCCTTGCAGCAACTTCTGGCGAAACATACTACGCCCCTTGGGATCATCATAACTCGTAACATACTCTGATAGAACAATATGTTGTATCTGCATGGCTACTAACATAGTAAAAGTAGTTGGTAATGGGGGTCGAGATAACCAATCAGCTATTTTATTGTCCATTCCCTTCATATACCTGATAAACAAGAGGAATTGTTGGAGATACGACATCCCCTTCATCTGGCGAGCTTATTGTAGCTTGGATTGTGTAGCTAAACACTGGAATAGTTTGTAATCAGAATGTATCACAACCTCCTCTTACTAGTTCCCCATGTCGGTTTATTGCTAATAAGACATTGTCATTATAGACAACACGCTAGCCGATGTATCCTCTTGAACAGGTCGTACCAATAATACAAACTTACCGCTCGCATTAACCAACCGCTTTACCTGAGTCCCTGTTACTAAATTATTCGTAGTGATATGCTCCTTACAAGCATTGATATGGAACTCCTTTCCCTCATTCACAAGAAGATACTTGCGAGCTCTACGGTAATAAATCGCATCTCGGTCCCAAAGATAAGGCTACCCAAGATGACTTGATACACATATAAAGGAGCCACTTCACACGTTACTTCATCAATAAACCTTTCAGTGATCACAAACTTGAATGTACACTGCTTCGTGATCATCAAATCCGCATCTTTCTGAATCTACCCCAAACCATACAGCTTAGGATGAGTTGTAGTCGTCAAACCCATCTTCTTCACCAACGCCTTAGAAATCAAATTTGTTTACTACCAGGATCCACAATGGCCTCGACTAAGCTCTACTTCACCTGAATACTAATATGAAAAAGTTCTTCCCGATTCTCCTTCTCGGTAGTCAAAGTCTGTGGAAACATAAGTATAAGCTTAGGATTCAATTTATCTAAATTCGGGAGATCAACAACCTCTGCGACTAGTGAATATCTTTCTTTCTTGTTCTTCTCCTCCTTCAGCCTAAGCTTCGGGTGAAGTTTCCAACATTTATCTAAAATATGTCAACTCGCCTTACAATGATTGCAAGAATTCTCCTTAGACGAAGACCCTTCTCCTTTAGACTCTCTCTTATGCTCATATTTCCAGCTAGACCTATACCCCGACTTGTTCTTGTCGTCTTCTCTATCACTCTTCAAGTACTTGCCTTCAATAGCAATTGCCTTCATGGTAGTGTCCTCGATATTAGCTACAGTAAAGACCTTCAACTCTCTTTTAATGAACTCCGACAAACCTCCCGTGTACTTCATAAACACCTCATACTCATCCACATTAATATCCAAAACCAAAGCTTGATTATGAGACACCGTAGTATACTCCTGTACAGATTACTCAAACTTTTGGCACAAATTGTGCCATTTGTACCATCTCTCTTGCTCATACCCAATCAGATAAAATTGCTTTTGCACTAATACTTTGAATTTTTCTAACTCAAACTTCCTATATCGTGGCATTTCTGATAAGATTTCCACCACGTGAGTGCATGACTTACAAATTTTAACGTAGAAAAACAAATTTTTTGAGCATTGGAGTATTTGTAAACGGAAAAATAAGTTTCTAACCTATATAACCAAATATCCAATATCTCGGCATCTATTGAACCGTCGAAAACTAGAATTTCAATCTTAAAGTCAATACGAAGATTACGCATAGGATTCATTGACTTACCAATACCCGAGCGCTCCTTAACAGATTTGGTACCACTAGAATTACTATCTATCTCTGTAATATCCTCATCTCCATCTACCTCCATAACCCCTTTCTTCATCGAGGGGCCTCGCCGTTGAGAGCGACATTGCCGTTCCACCGAAGCGAAAGCCTTCACGAGGTTCGTGAGACGCAATTGTCCTACCAACTCCCCTATAGTAGTAGTTAGGTCAGAAACTTTCATTTCCAAAGTAGTGAGTCGATCTTCGGAATCGCCCATCTCCAAATTATCCTTCTTCGAGTTAGGTTTCTGGTAAATCTTCAGCGGACTCACTAGCTTCTCCTTCGTTTGCTTGAGACGGTCCTGTGCAGAGACCATAAACCACAATCACCCCCGAGAATCGTAACTGGAAAACTGATACCACTTTATCCACAATACGAATAAAGAAACTTAAAACCAATAAATATACGAAAAACACACCAATTGGTTGGGAAAATCCTTTTAAGATCTTCAATTTCTTAATAAAAATTAATTACAATTAAATTACTCTCAAGCCCTAAGTCTCTCTCTTAGAACTTTTATTGATCTAACATCTAAGATCCCTAATCTTGCCTAACCTTGCCCCTTTTATTAGGTTACAAGTTCTTAGTTACAACATATGATAAATATGCCCTTAAATGCCTAAAGAAATAGGTTGAATCGCGCCTCTGTTCAAACAGAACGCCTCTGTTCGAACAGAACAAGTCTTTGTTCGAACAAAAAAGTGTATTCGAATAGACCATAATTTATTCGAATAAAACACCTCAGAACCATGTTTATTCAAACAATTTCAAAAGTATATTCGAACAAACCTAAAGTCGTTCGAACGACTCCAAATCTCGTTCAAACGACTTTGGTCAAATTTGAAATAAAACACTCATTTCTTCCCTAGATCCTCCTGGATCACTAAGTATCGAGACTTTACGTTGATTACATAGAATGTAACGTTGAGGGTTGTTGGTCCAGTTATTATAAGTAGAACGATTCTTCCCACCCTTTCTTCTTTAGATCCGTTGAATCCGATGATATCCAGGCCGCTTGGTTCCACCTTCTTTGTAACTCCCATTTTCTCGATTGTGCTCTAAAAAAGGACTTTTATAGCGCTTCCCGTATCTACCCTCATGGGGTGTATGACGGAGTTTTTCATTTTCAGCATGATGACAAGCGTACCATGACGTGGAAATTTTAGATGACCTACGTCGCAATCTTCGAATGAAATGCCAGTTCGTATCTGGCTTGATTAAGGTAGGAGCTTGGCTTCCTTTTCCAGTACTATATGGCCATGGCACTTTGTCAACCTTCTTCTTTTGAATCGGGTCGAATTGTTGATCTGGTGAATCTCGATCATATGGTTAATGTAAAAGATGATACAAGTGCTTATCTTCGGAATCTCCTTCAATTTGAATGATGTCGACCTGGTTCTTGTAGCTCCCATTTATGTATCCTTCTAGGTCAATAATATATTCGTGCATCCTTCCGTCCTTCAAAATGTATTCCATCAATCTCAATACGGCGTAGCATTTGTCAGTGTCGTGATGCGTAACCTTGTGGTGTTTGCAGTAAGGCTTTCCTTCAATGCGTAACCTTGATGATATCTGGATAGCTGTCGGCCTTAGGATTTCGTGGTAAGTATATTTAATTCCCTCAAACGACGCCAAATGTAAGGACCTAAATTCGTAGCTCGAATAGTCTCTTACACCATATGTACCTGGAACACAAACAATTGTGAACTAATAATAGGAAGTAACAAGAATTTAGAGTGGAAATTTCTGAATAGGTAAAAACCACGACTCAGCTTGAGAATTTAGAAGAATAACTTTATTGCTCGAGTGTTTTGGAGTTTACAAAAGTTGGTTCCTTGTGGTTAGATTGCTTGAGTATATTTTTATCTCCCCAATCACATATTTGTTTCCTATCACCTAAGACCAATTTATAGATTTCATTCTTAGCTCGTGGTCAGCAACACGATTTCCTGGATTTTGGGGACGAGTGGCGGAGTTTTTGGAGGTCGTTCCTGTAACTGTCAGTTTGTGGGGATAGGTGTCTTTGACTCATTCTTCTTTATTCTGTGAAGGTTTGAGCCACGTCATCTCTAACTCGTGGACCAGGTGTCAACATCGATGGGGTGTATATCCTCTTGGTTTTGTGTGAGCCTGGTAATTTAGTAATTCGTTGCTACAATAGTTAGAGGGATAGGTCCTTACATATCTTCTCCCTGTCTTTCCCTCTTCCTCATCTCTCGATCATTTGCAGCACCATCCCATTTGAGCTCAGACCGAAAGTCCGAAACTCGACTTTGTTGGCCCAAACCATCCTGCCGAATTTGATTGAGCTACAATATGAATAGGCTTGGACCTCAAGTATTTGTTATTGGCTTCGGCCAGGAGCAAGGCCTAAAGGTTCTCTGGCCCAGCCTAACTGCCCTCATTGGATTGAATCTGATTTGTTTCATTCTAGTGGTCCTCTTTTGCATCTCTCTCTCTCAAATCTCGACTCTAATTTTATTCTCCTTGGATGCAAAGTTCAAACCAAACCCCTGTTTTTGATTTACAAACAACCAAGAACTTACTTTGACTCAACCTCAATCTTTCAAACTTTCCCAAAAAATCCCAAATCTGTCACAATTTTGTCCAAAAACAGAGACACCATGAGATGAAGACAGTTCAAACAGAGAAGAAGAGTGATGGCGAGGGTCGGATGGGGTTACTCTTACAAGAGAACAACACTTGTAGTTTGCTCAATCAACATTGTTGCTGCTCTCTTTGTTCTCCACTCTCTCTATAACTCCCTTTATATCAACAAGACCTCTTCAAATGGTGAGTTCTAATCAATTATATTTATACCCATTTCATGTTTTGTGATTTTGAACTCTGGGTTTGTTTTAATTTTAAGTTTCATGGATTACCCATTTTTTCAATTTGGATTTTATGTTGTTGGTTTTAATGTTTTGATGAAGTGGGTTTGTTTATGTTTAGTTGTCAAGTACACTGAAGATCAAATTAGGAGAATGGAGGAATCGATACGTGTTAGAAACGCAGCGGAGCCTATAGAACTTATTAAATTGGTAATCCTGAACTTAAATTTTTGGCGAAGTTTGCATTTTTATTGCTAGATTTGAATCATTGCATTTTTTATATTTGTTTGATGGGCTGCGCTTTGAATTTAAAGGTGAAGGAAATCGAGAAGGAATTTTTTGGGCAAGAAAGAGTGGTGGAGTTGTCGCGGCCTGTTAAGATAAAGATAACTGATGAAATTCTTCTGAGGTTGAAAGAATTAAATGGAAACAAAAATGTGAGTGTTCAGCAAGGTAAGTTATTTGATTTTCGTTAGTTCGATTAATTTTGTAATGCTTTTTATTACTTTACCAATGCACTTATGATATGAAGCAAGGCTTAACCATTGAACCCTTCGATTAAGAAAAAATATCCAAACTAAGGAATTCCTTTAATTCAATCTTCAAAGCCATAGATTAAGTTGTATCAATTATTTCTTAAGCAAAAACTCTATTAAAACCTTAGTCTAGATCCTCTCTTTATAAAATGAGAGTCCATACAAAGATGAATTTTTTTCTTGAAGGAAATCTATTTATTCAAGTAATTTTAATTTAAATAACTTCTAAATTAAAAGACATACTAAAATTAAAATAACTAGTATAACCACTAAACAGTTAGGAGATCAACGCGACATTTTCTTAAAACCAAAATGGCGTGCCTTCGGCACTACACCTCTTTACTTGCGTGCCTACGGACTACCCAAATACTTTTAGCTCAACCTTCTCCACAAATTTCGGCATCAGCTCTGCAAAAATAAAGTATTAACCATCATCAAATTAATGAAAAATCTGTAACATAATCAAAATCCCTTGTGGAGGTTAAAATAATTGCGCAACCTAATCTCACATGCACAAATATAATATCCCACTCTATATAATAATCATTTCACACTAACAAGTACTTCAAAATTTTCAGCTTTCGAAAAACTATTTATAGCACATAAAAAGAAGTTCATAACAATATGTCAAATTCAATATTACAACTTCATGGGCACACCATGGTGGCAAAATATTGTAATATCAGTAGCTCACAAGGCAATCATCAACATACGCCCGGTTTGTTCCTGCAAGAATAGCAAATTAAACTATCAGTTTCAAATGCACCAATGGTGGCAAAAATGGTCGTAACACATGTAAATTAAGTCGGAGATCTCTTTACCTCAAGTTTGCCTCCAATAGTACTACCTTCTAATCTTGTTAGGTCTAAACATCTTTAAACTACAAGTGCGTAAAATACTATCACAAACAAAAAGATTGTTTCACTTGTGGCCTAAACTAAACGAATCAAATAACGGTATATTCTTCTTCGATTTCTTCAATGGATCTTTCTATGTCCATGGCCTTGGCATAGTTTGAGGAGCGAAGCCTTTGGCGTTTTGGAGTAGCTATAATGGAACTCGAAAGGAGCTCCTCGAAGGAGGTAAGAAACTCTAGATTTCCCTACCATGGCAAACCAATCCTCCCTTCAGACGCAATTATTCTGTTGGAGACGGGTTTGTAGTATTTAGTTTGGCGATGAGCTGTTTTGAATGCGGGATTACTCATAAGGTTTTGAGGTTGTAAGTTGTGTTTGCCATTAGGGGATATTTGGGGTATTTCGGAATTGGTATTGGAGGTATTGGTGGTTGTTTTGAGTTGTTGCTTGTTTCTTTGGTCAATCCGCGGGTTTGAAGGAGGAGAAGAAAACATATTGAGACCTGATAATGTAGAAAGAATTGCCATTAACCCACTTCTCATAATATATTTTCAAGTCAAAATTCGGAGACCCGTCTCAAAATTTGTGCATAACTCTTCATAGGGTACCTATATGCAATTAAACTGTAAACAACATTCAATAACAATACATATTATAACTATGAGTGCAAGTAGAACTAATAACCTAGGTAGCAACGACACGGATACGGGTGTCGCTGTCGGACACGGGTACGGGGTGTTGGATATGGCGACCCAAAAATATGTAAAAACGGGGACACGGCTGTAAAATTTTTATTTCTTATTTTCTACTATGCTTATGTTGGTTACTTAACCTATATAACACAATTATGGGTTAATTTACGACATATTTTTACGACTAATAACAAACAAGTCCCAACACTTATGGGTTATATTAACTTATGGGTTAATTTACGACTAATAACAAACAAAAAACAATGATACTAGTTAGTATGGTTGAATAACATGTATAAGAATTGAAAACTTTCTAAAAGCTATGTCAAAAAGGTTATGATCTAAGCAAGAAGTGTTTGTTGGAGTGTCGACACGAGTGTCGGTGTGTCCGACACGTTTGGACACAATTTTTTTTTGGAATATGGAGTGTCCATGTTACACAGCTAATAACTAAGTAGCTATGTAAAACTATTTTGTGCTTGATGGGTTTCATCATGAGGTGATTATACACATTGAGAACATTCGTCAAACACCTTGATACATGAAACTTAAGATATTACAAACAAACAAACAAACATGAGAGTGTTTTAAGATGTAATTATTTCACAATTTTCAAGAATTCAAGTTTGCAAGATTCCTCATTTCCACAACAAACAAGAGAGATTGATAAAGAACTTACGGATGATGATATGTTCTTCTTCAATGGCGTCGATAACACTACAATGAGAGTAAATTGATGCATGGTTTTGTTATTAAGATTTCGTATATTAGGTTTTGAAACATAGTCGTCCACGATCTTACTACCAACGAAGAAGAAGAGAGCTTGGCAATGGTGGAGAAGTTAGATCGAGTGAAAAGAGATGATATCGAGAGATTGAGGGAAAAAGAAAGCTGTTTTCCACGTTTACCCTTGTTGTGTTGTTTGGATATGTTAAAGCTGAGGTTGTTTTCGGTAAACTTCAACGGAATGGACACATTACGAAAGCTGACGTCACATATACCTTTTCTTGCCATATCTATTGTTTAAACAGACCTCCTAACGTCGGTCTGAATTATGATCTAGAGAGAGAGAGAGACTAGCTAAGGAACTCTTATCGGTGCGAAACGACCAATGGCATATCAACTCTTGCCTCTTTAGAAAATTTACCCTGAATCTTCAGGGTGGCGGAGCACCGGAGGCAGGTGGTGCAAGCTCCACGTCCATTTCTTCTTCGTCATCTTGTGTGTTGTGTTAAAAGTCTATGTCCTGCAGCCATAACGTGCTCTCGGAGTCCATCAGCTAAGAGAGTAAAATTCTTCTTCATTCGCAGGCAATTCTTTTTTATGTGGGTATGATTTGCCTCACTCGAAGCACTGAAATCCTCCGCTTGTAAACATAACTGATTGAGCTGGGGCTGAAATTGGAACTGAGTTAGACCTTAATGTCTTAGTCTTGTTCTCTACTTTCTTTACAAATTCTACAGCTTTGACAATTGTGAAGACATTAAGCATTGCGGGCTCATTTTATAACTTCTTGTCCAAACCGTTCATATATCTACCGACTTTCGTTGGTCTAATCTTTCGCCATTCCGTGTTTGGGGGTGAGCCTTGGTCTCGCACCATCTTTTGGATGCAATTCCACCAATTTAGGGCATACTTAGTGAGTTTGGTCTCTACTAACATAACTCGCTTTAGGTATCGATACTGTTTATAAGCAAAGATTTTTGTGATGCGGTTCCAGCAATCTGCAAACTTGTTCGAGTCCATCTTCCCATTAAATTCGGGTAAGTTAACTTATACATCCTGATTGTTACTTTTTATAACAAGAATTAGAGCGGAGGCTAAGTCATTTCCTTCGTTTTGAAACGGTTGTTGTTGCTGACAAAAAAAAAGAATTATTCCTCTACTGCTAACCCGAAATACAATGCTGAAAATGGTGATTTCTGATGGTAGAGCACACCAGTTGTCTTCTAAAGCATTACATATATTCCGAGGCCTTAAGACTACAGCCTCTTCTTCGTTCCCTTTCAAATGGGGGTGCGTTACACCTCTAAGTATTTGCTTGTTGACGAAGAAGCGAGTGGCGGCTTCGACAATCATGATCAGCAGTCTAACCCATTCATTAATAAGATCATATTGTGGACCAAGAATATCCCGCGGGTCAGGCGGTTTCGAATTGCGAGCGTCGCAGGGGTGTAAATGCCGAATCAGTAGGTATATGGAGCTTACCTTAGTGTTGTTTAATGTGGGTATCTTGGCCTGACCATCATCTTTCAGTGTTGAGCTTGGTTTATGCAAGGCCCAGTGGGTATCACTGTAGTTCTTAAGTCCCCATTAACATTATTTGTGGTCTGTACTTTAGCTGGTTCAGCCCTCTCATGATTGGTTCATCTGGTTCTATTTCTGGATCATCAAAAATCGGATTCGAGGGGTTGTGATAAACTGAATCAGATTTGTTAAAACCATGCCCTAATTGTGAATCAAAATTCCAGTATGGGTTTTTAATGGAGCTGCTGTGGTATGACATATCGGAGAGCTGCCAGACCCCCTTGTTCTCATTACTGCGGCTTGCTGCAATTTTTGGCGGTGGTTGCTTCGCTAGAAGAATGTAAACTTCTCCCCTTGTCACGACCTGCTGCAATCAATGGTGATTGGTTTCGTTCAGTGTTTGAGGTGCAATCCTGCTACAATCAATGGTGATTTGTTTCACCCATGGTTTGAGGTGCAATCCTTTCTTTTTTTCCTATCAGTCTGGTTGTCGTTGGTATCCCAATTTTTTTCCCTCGTTCAATGGAACCAATTGTATCCTGAAGGGGTGCCATTGTAGCCATGGTTGGTTGTGCGTTGATTGGTTTTTCAAAGCTTTGGGGATGAATTTTGCTGCCCAAAGGTGTGCCATATGCTGCTGTTGTAGCTTGTGGGCAGCTACAACCTTGAGTTTGACTCCTCGGTCGCGTGTGATGGGTTCGGTGACGGCGTTCAGGGGTAGTTGTGCAGGTGTTAACACTGAGGTTAGAATCGAGACCTTTACTTTAGATCTTAAACTTCGTGCTCAAATTTTTTTTCACCGACTTCTTTACTGCTTTCAATTGCTTCTTAGGAAGCATGGTTCGTACGAAAAGAAAATTAAACTTCCCAAAGGATTGTAAATGGATCTGATACCAATTCTATACGAAGCAAGCATAAGCTTAACTTTTGAAAACTTCGATCAAGAACAAGATCAAAACCAAAGAGTTCCTTTATTTAAATCTTTAAAACTCTAAAACAACTTCTACTAAATACTTTTTTAATCAAAAGCTTTAAGTAAAATCCTAGCCTAGGTTCTTTGTTTATAGATGGGAATGTACTTACAAAATGAAAAATTTTCTTACAAAAATACCTTTATGCAAGCAATTTTAAATTAAATAAACTTTTAATTAAAAGAGATTTTAAGATATAAGAGATACTAAATTAAAAAAGAATATTTTAGAGAGGGTAGAGAGGTAAACGCCAACTAGGAACCCGTACGGTTTGGTATACGGCCCATGGCATAAGAATTTCTGTTATAGGCTCACATAAATAGTATTTCCATAAAGGCAGGTTTAGTGATTCTTAGTTGCATTATTATCTCACATAGTTCTCAAGCTACAATTTTTTGAGCAAGATGGCAAGAGGCATGTGGGGTGGTCTACAAAATGTCATAAATGTGTACATTAGTTCCATGAACGGCGAAATTATGAGTTTGAAATAGTTAGGTTAAGTTGTCGAGACTAATTCTAAGCATGTAATCTTCCAATTCTAGTTGGTAGTGTTTTTCAAATTGTAAATTGTAAAGCAAAAATTCAAACCATACTACAAATCGTGTAAATAGAGTTCTTAATCATATCATAAGCCAAAAAAATAAAAATAAAAATATTAGAAATAAAAAATATTAATCAGATATAGTTCTTACGAAAACATTTCTCTATCTAACTTCGAAAAATGGCCAAAGAACTGTATCATCCATCAACCTAAACGAAACTAGAAGCTTACACTAGCTATCTGCAATTTAATAATCGGGGAAAGACCAATCCAAAATTGATGCTCACAAGAATTAATTAAAGAAAAGCTATTTTCTTCGTTCTAATTGAGCAGGATAGGTCGTGAGGTCGTTCTAATTGAGCAGGATAGCCACTCCCTATTTTAGTAATTATGTTTTATTCTATTTAGTAATTCCTATTAGGAGTCTTATTAGGGTTTCTATTTTTTGGTAGGTCTTTTCTCTTACAAAAGAGATTCTAAGCTTAGTTTATTTTCAATGTTGGTTTAAGGGAAAGAAAAGGCATAACCTTAGAGAGTTAGGTAGAATTTGGGGTAAAACTCATAAACCCTAGGTCTCTAACCTTTATTTTTATGCGATTAAGTGAGTTTAATTCAAAGGCGAGTTTTTGGTTAGTTTAATTGTTTTAAGTAATAGCTTTCGCGTACGTATAAACTAACAACTTGGTATTAAAGCGACAAAGATTTCGTAGGATTTTTTCTTCTTCTTTTGCGTTGAACGATGGGGAAGAAGAAGATTGAGGCGGGTGTTGTGACGGAGGATTCGACAAGATTCGACGGAGAAGCCTTGTAGATGAACCACTACAAGGGAACGACAGAGAGAAAGAGAGAGGGTCACCGCGCAGTTGATGTTGTAGGTGGGGGAGGCAGAAACTTGTTAAAAAGATCTCGATCAAAGTCCCACGAAAGGGTTACGACCTTGATGCGAGAAGTTAACCCGATTGACGCTTCCGATCAACATGAAGTCCTACCGAAGAAAACCAACACCACCTCAAAACAAATGCCCCTAGTCTGATAAATTGTGGAGTGGGGCTGAACCTATTTGTTCGATTGCGACGAACAAAATTATGGGATTGATGGAGAAGTTATTAGCGATTACGAAATCGCGGGTTTCACCAAGATCGACAATTTTTTTTTACCAAAATTAACAAGTTTGTCGATTCTCAAATCGAAGAGGTTTTTGACGAAACTCCGATCAACGGAGTTGTCGAATTAGAGTTTCAAAACATTGGGGAGGGTTTTCACGACCGATGGAAGCCGAAAATGGCAACCCAAACTTAGGGTTGCGCAGATTGTAGAGGCTGTTATCGGAGATGAAGCTAGAAGAAAAACACGAAGCGGGGTCTATGGAGTTATCAAACCCAACCCCAGGGTCATTGGGGATGGTCTGCAACGCTGGAAAACAACGTACAAAAGGGTACGAGAACGCCGGTTGCAGGCAAAGTGATCGGGGGAGAATAAGGAACGTGCATGCCATGGCAAACATTAGGTAGAGGCGGGTAAAGAAAAATCGAGCATTCTACAAGGCACGGGCAGGGGCACACAATACACATATATAGGCACAGCTCGAGGCAGTGGCAGTGGTAAGGGGCATCGGAGGCACGGTTAAAGGTATGCCTTTAATGGCTACTTGTGCTGAGCACGCGCTTCCTCTCACAGCAACATAACAAACAGCCCGAGTCCAACACAGGATGTAAACCTCAATGGGGACAATCCATACTAGTTAGCAAAGCGGAGCCCAAGCCTGATGCAAATTCCACTAAATCCGGGCCCACTAGCATCCAGCCTCACGACTTCTTCACCCACAACAGCTACGGTGGTCCCTATGGTAACATCTACCAAGGATACTTCTCTTATTCCGATTACTACGGTAATCGACTTGTCTGCATGGTCTAAAGTCACAAGAATTTTGATGATCCGAGCGATATTTTTGGAGTACAATAATCCTTGAATGCAAGGGTTTCCAAACTGCGTTCGAGAGAGTATAGGTGATCTAATGCAGGCTCAATTTTGCAATCCCTCACCATTTCTTGATTGGGATAAACCCCCAATCTTTAATGAGTCTTCGGAAGAGGTAAATATTTCAAACTCTATTGATCCATTTTTTCAAGAGTTTGAAGACCGTCCAAGTTAGAGTATGGGACCTCTCAATGAAGTCAAGTATGGTAATTTTGGCGAAACAATAGTTTCTTTATTTATAGGCAAACAAAATGGGTACGGAAAGTACCGTGGAAGAATTTGCAGCTGTTGTATTCTCAGGGTTACTTCTTGTCTTCAAAATTTGTGGGCTAATTTTTCAAAGATGGGGAGAGTTGATAGGTCGTGGGGTCGTTTTCACACGCGCACGTCAAGTCGTTTCCACGCACTTCACATGACCACTCCCTATTTTAGTAATTATGCTTTATTTTATTTAGTAATTCCTATTAGGAGTCTTATTAGGGTTTCTATTTTGTGTTAGGTCTCTTCTCCTATAAAAGAGAGCCTAAACGCAGTTTATTTTCAATGTTGGTTTGAGGGAGAGAAAAGGCTTAGCCTTAGAGAGTTATGTAGAGTTTGGTGTAAAACTACCATTATTTTTATGTGATTAAGTGAGTTTAATTCAAAGGCGAGTTTTAGGTTAGTTTAATCGTGTTGAGTAATTGCTTTCGCGTACGTAGAAACTAACATTTACATATCATATCCACAATAACCATTTCCAAACGGAAAACTTGGCAGAGCGCTAAAAAAACCCAAATTGTACAATTTAAGAAAGAAGAAAATTGTGTTACAGAAGTCCGGCGGTGATGAACCAAGTGTTGGCCGAATGTTGATTAGTAAGATTCAATAGGAATCCTAAGGCTCATTCTAGTCAGCAGGAGTTAGATTTTGAATTTTAAGCTAGCCTCGGGATTCAAATTGTTGGAGGTAGGATTTGATTATAATCGTAGGATTAAAATCATAAATAAGATTTTGACAACACTGCTTGATGAGTTTTTGTGTCTTTAATTGTACTGTCATTGTTTTTTGCCTTACCTGATGAATATATTTTATATGGGCAGAAGCGTTGGAGAGCTGGCGAAGAGAAAAGTTGGAAGAAGCCAAGCAATTAAAACTTGGAAAAGCAGAGCTAAATTCATCTATCTCATCCCAAGAATCCAGTTTAGCATTCTTCTTGAAAATATATATCTGTTTGTCTTTATTAGTCTGTATGTTGGATCACATATTGTAGTTCTTAAACTTTATTGGGCTGTAATTTGAAAGCTTTGTTGACCTAATGTCTGGTAGGAAGTTTGCTAAGGCCGCTCTTTCCTTTCCTTACAGAGATGCTAGAAAATGCTTTGGAGTCTAATTGGGTGGCATTGTTGGAAGATATTGGCGTTTGGCTGCCAGCAGAAATTATTAATAACGAGCACAATGACAAATCTGAGGGCGAAGAAGAACTAGGTAACATGATTTTTGTTGTTGTCTAGGTTAACATTTGTATTTTGTTGTTCCTATAATATTTCACTAAAACTCCGTAGTATCACTAGTAAAAGATCTAAAGAAATGACGGATCCTTATGAGTGCAAAAAACATGGGCTTTATTTAACTGTTTCCTTTCAAAATTATGGAACAATTAATCATAGTAATTAGACCATTGACTCCTCTAGGGGGCTTAATCTTTTATTTGATTGCTTACTTGATTTTGGGAAATGCCGTCTATTTACTATTTGGATAAATTTTTGTCTGCAGAGGAGCAAATCATACCTGGGCGGCCTATTCCACCGGAGTGTAATGCTGAGTTGCATACTGATTATGGTGGGGTTGCTGTGAGATGGGGTCTTACCCACCACAAAGAAAGTGCAGCTGACTGTTGTCAGGCTTGTTTGGATCATGCTAAATATGCAAAACCAGGTCAAAGGAAATGTAACATATGGGTCTATTGCCCGTCCGAGAGTGGCTGCCATTCGCCTGATATATATGAACACAAACTTCAAGAGTGCTGGCTAAAACATGTAATGCTCAGACTCTCTTACTATGTTTACTATTTCTGCTGCTGCTTAATTTAGTGAGTTGTTGCTTTCATTCTTTGTTTTGCTAAGTAATGATTTAATAGAAAAAAAAAGAAAAAAGAAAAAAAGTCTCATAAATTTTTTTATAGCATGTTTTATGTTGATCATCTAATTGACTACATACTTGACTCGTTGCACATTCAGAATTTTCTATTGACCACAAAATCATGAGCTGATTTGGACATGAATACATTTTTGTTTTGGTTTTTTTTTTTTTTTTTAATAGTAATGCAACAAAACCGTCAAAAGCTTCAAATTTGAAGATGCCAAAAGATTATTTCAAAAGTTAGAGCTAAAATTCTTAATTTTAGGTTCCTATAGATTTGTGCTTAGGCTGAGAATCATCATTTTAATTTTATCAAAATTGTGATTTTTTTAGCTATTATTGAGTATTAAAATGGAGATATGTTAGATACTGAATGCACCTTCTTTATGCCTCATAAGTTATAGCAATGCAGATAATTTTAGTTAGAAGTGAGGACTGCTTTAACAGTTAGTATTAGATGTAAAAATGTCTTTGTTAAACAGCCGTTGCAGTAATTAGCTGTCTGTTTAACCTCCTATGACAAACAGTAACTCATGCACAACTATGACAAACTTGGATGAACAACTCTTTCTAATTGAAAACTATTAGCTCTTTTTCCGTAAGTATGTTCTTTTGACCGAATTGTGGAGTATATTTGAACTGAAAGTTGATCATTCACTCAAAAGTGTCTGATGTGAAAAACCATTTTCTAGTTGTTGAAATCAAACACTCTTACTCGGTTACTCCTTGGTTGTGCTGTTATACACAAGTATTTCTTAGGTGCAACCATATTTATCTTTCTTTCATGTTTTACATGTTTAAGCTTCACCAGTCTTGAAGTTCTGGGTTGCGTACAAGTCTGAAGTGTGTTCAGACTTCAGAACAATTTTTGTAAATATGGGGAAAGTTCTAAATTTTCTCCGCAACTGATGAAGATACTGTTTATCAATTTCCATATGCATGTGCTTCTGTAGATTTTATTTATCTACATAAGTTACTGCAATTTTATGTCTTCCTAGATATGAAATATTTTCTTCGTGCTTATTCTGTTGGTTTTTTCAAGCCTAACGTGGTATGGTTCACAAGCTTCCGTAGAATTGCAGTGTCACAAGTTATGGGCATACCATGTAGGGCTAAGTTCAACTAATCTTGTGTACTAACTCACTATTGTGAAAATTGAATCAGGCAGACAAGCCGGTGAAGAACTTCAAGGACAAGTATTCTGAATCATATAGAAATGCTCACCCAACAGCTCCTTCAGTCGTACCTTGGTTGTCCGGTGTTATTGGCTCATGACAATAAAACTCCACGCATTGTGATGAAAAGAGGGTTGCCAATGCTGCTGACCACCCAAACAAAGTTAGCTGGGATGAAATCTCAACATTGCCAAACCTGCAAATTTGTTTTCGAGGTATTTATTCATGTTTATTTAATTTATATCCTTTTTGTAACACGCAGAAGCTCCCTTTTATGATATGAAGCTTCGAGTTCAGGATCTCTTAAAGATGCCAGAAGAAGTAATTTGAGAAATATAACTGGATGCATGTTTCCCATTCGAATTTATGTATGTTTCTAACAAGTTTTCCATTTGTATGTATTTTTTTTATGGTTAAGAGTGATCGAGTTGTAACCTATTGTTGCAAAGCACGGTACTGACGATTTATTTGTTTTAATTTTGTGAAAGACTACTGTCTTTGGGGTATATAACTTTTGCATCAATTATCAAATAGAACTATAAACCAAGTATCACTGGTTTATATTGGAATAATATGCCACATTTTTTTCTTTTTCAGTATTCCATAAACCTTTGTTTATTGAACTTGTGAATACCTGTAAAACAAATTACTTGTGCAGAGAGCTTATAAAAACGTTTAATAATTTTGTTTCAGAGTCCTGGAATAACGAAATATGATCTCATCCCATTTTTTCCTAACAAATATCCTCGTTTGTCATTACTCTGTTGTAACAATAGTCGTACCAAAACATAATGTGCTAGAATGGAAATTTCATTATATGCTACTTTCTTTGGTCTCTTATTAGCATTGGATTTATTTACACTTGAGATCTGAAAGAAAATTTTTCATTGCATCTGGTTTGAATCGGAGTTCTGGACTATGATGTGTCAAATCTGGTAAAGACCGAATATTATTTGAAATCCAAGTTTTAGACTATGTAGGTACAGAAGCCCCAGGTTCTTATCAAGTCGAATGTATTCAAATATGCTTCTATGATAATGTAAACTATAATCTTAGCTCATCCTAATACGTTGAATGTTAGGCAGATGAATGTGGCCTCATTTAGAGCAAAGCCAGCACGGTGTGGGTTTGAGTTGGGTTTGCAAACCCAAACTAAAACTCACACTGAGTCTCCCAGCAACTCCAAATCCAGTGTGAGTTCTCCTATGTGGCCAGACAGTAACTCAACCGAGTGTGAGGAGCTCACACCCAAATAAAATGAGTTTGGCAGTGTTTGGATTTTCCGGGCGGTAATTCAAACACCTCCAATCTCAATTATTTCTCTAGATCACTCCCTGGCTACTTCTTCTCCCCCCAAACCAAGGAAGCTGAGCATAGAGGAGAACCTCTACGCTCTCCCCAAATGGCGAACTCTGGCACTAGTAGTAATAACTCTACACCGTCGACCCCATCCTCCCATAACCTACCTTTAACACTATTCGCTCAACACCCATCATCACAATTCACTCCCTACCTCTACTATAACCAATCACAATTCCAACCTCAATTCTAATTACAGACCCCACCTCCGTTTACCATGTCGCAAGGGGATCCCAATTATGAACAATATCAAAATCCATTTACACTCTCTCAACCGCAACCTCAGGCATTTAACCTGTACTATCAACCCTATCCGTTCACTCAACCTCAAGATTTTCAACCTCCAAATTACTTTCATAACTACCTATTCTATGGTGAATCTACTCAGCACAGTCAAAGTAATGCAAATACGTCAATACCTGTTGAAGCGACGGCGCCCCAGAAAGAAAAATGAAAAGGAAGAAAGAAAAGAACACCAGCAAAACAAAGACAAAAGCGTGCAAGTGCCAGAAGATGTTGAGTTTTTAGACGAGACGGATGATGGTGGACTGCATTGGACGGAAACAGACTTTATGTGTCTCGCAAGGGTATGGGTAACAGCTTTTGTCTAGACAACAGGACACACAAAGGGTTTCACTTTCTATCAAAAGGTCAACATTGCCTTTAACAGATACCCCGAGTGCCCCACACGACGATCAAGTGGGTCGACCAAATCTCAGTAGTATACCCTTAATGCACAATGTGTGGCATACAAGGGGATAGTTTCTCAAGAATGATTTAGGAATAGTAGCAGAAAACAGAAGAAGATCGGGTACGTTCTAATTTCCTTTTACTCAATTTTATTTATTTCTCGCGGATATACACGTTAGTTATTTGTATTTGGTAATTTTGCGAATTGTAGGAAAACGATGCACACAAGATCTATCAAGGCTTGAATGACGGCAATGACTTCAAACACCGTGAAGCGTATAAGATTTTGGCGCGAGAACCGCGATGGGCCAACCTAAGGGATGATGGGTTGAACCATGCGGGGAATATACCAAGAAATGTAGTCAGGAGAATATCGGACAATTCTTCTCCGGGGAACTCGGTCGGATCAAACAATCTATCGGAGGACCTCGGCGGCCCACCTACACCTCAATCCGCGGGCCCAAATTCTGACTTAGATGGTTCGTTGTATAAGGGTGGAAACAGGCCCATCGGCTAAAAACTCTATAGAAAGAACCTTGCAGCACAAAAGGCATTGGATGGTGTAGCTGCATCTGGTAACGGTATCCAAACAATGCTGGATGAACTACGGTTGGAGAAGAGACAAGTGAAAGAAGAAAAGGAAAGAAGAACAACATAAGCAATGCAACACTGGCATGCCAAAATGGATTTCGAGCAAACAAAAGAAGATCACAAAATCATGGAGAAAGATCTGAGTACCTTTTTTGGACATCAATTGCAATACTATCTGCAAAGGCAAGCTGAGATCATGGGACGCCTGACCAAGAGGGGTGGACCAGGTACTTAAAGTGGCGATGAAATGTAAATTAACTTTGTTATATATAGAAGTTTTCTTTCCAAGAATGTAGTTTACCTTCCAATAATTTAATCATTTGAATAATGTACTTTGTTATTGAAGAATGCAATCTTGTTTTTAAAATGTTTATTTTCGATAATATTGCGCTAAAACAAATACAAGATTAATGCAATATCAATAACATGTTTAATAAACTTGTATGATTAAAAAACATTAAATTACATCAAGAACACGCAAATAATACAAGAAATGGAGTACTAAGTTTGAAGATTTCCCTTCACGGCCCACAAATGCTCGATTAGATCATCCTTTAGATCAAAGTGCAGTTCTCGACTTCGAATGCGGTTCATTTTCGATAAAAAATATTATATTGTTTCGCGCTCGCGTACAATATCGAATCGTTCGCCTTCAATTGTTGAGGGCTCGGCCGGATTGTAGTCTAAGTAAGATGGGAATGTATCTCGTTCCTCTTCGACGATCATATTGTGCATTATTACGCACGCCTTCATGACATTGTTTAAAACCTTGGGTTCCCACAATTTAACCAGACTTTTTACAACATTGAACCGAGATTATAAAACCTCAAACGCCCGTTCTACGTCTTTTTGGCAACTTTCTTGTTGTTAAGCAAATAATTTTTGTTTCGCTGTAACCGGATTGGATATGGTTTGGACAAGTGTTCCCTATTTGGGGTATATTCCATCCGCTAGGTAATACCCCATATCATAAGCTTTCCGGCAATTATATAATTACAAGGCGGGGCGATACCATTGGCCAGGTTGGTAAAAAGATGTGATTGTTGTAGGACATTGATATCATTGTTAGACCCTGGTAACCCAAAAAAAACATGTCAAATCCAAAGGTCGTGTGAAGCTACCACTTCAAGAATCAATGTCGCCTCGGGGTAATAACCAGTAAATTGACCGTGCCAAGCTTTTGGACAATTTTTCCATATCCAATGCATGCAATCAAGGCTTCCTAACATGTCGGGAAATCCCCGTAACTCTCCGATCTCTTTTAACTTTTTGACGTCGGCCACGTTTGGTGCTCGAAGATATTCATCGCCAAAAATTTGTATAACCACAATACAAAACCTTTTCACACATAACAAGGTTGTGCCTTCTCCTATTCGAATATATTCGTCAAAAAGATCAGCCGCAACACCGTAGCTTAGGAAACATAGTGTTGCTACTACCTTTTGGTACGGTGATAACCCCATAGTGCCAACGTTGTTGGGTTTCTGGACATAGTAATGATCATGTGCAACGACTGCTTCGAATAGACGCATAAACATGTCTCTACTCATACGAAAATGTCGCCGAAATTCCCATTTCTCATATGTGCAATTCGGCTTGAACTAGTCCCGTATAATCTTGTAATGCCCCAATGGGTGATCTTGCTTCTTTCTCTTAACCTTACAACCCATAATACACCCGCCGTGACTCGAAGTTGCATCGTGTACTACTATGTTCATTGCAGCTTGGTGCAAAATACAAATTGCCGCTACACAATCAAAGATAAGATCATCAGAGGAGGGCGACGATACACCTGGATGATCACCAATGGATTAATCGGATGATGAAGAAGACATTTAAGGCTGCGGAGTTGAGAGAAGGGTGTAATACCAGATGGTGAACAAGTTTCCAATGGAAAAGAGAAGTGTAAAAGGGGCCGGTCTTGAAATCAGGGATTTGGCGGTGAAAAGAACACCGCGAGGTGTTCCTTTTACCGCCAAATCTCTATTTCTATTCGAGCAGGCACAAAGTCTGTTCGAATAAAACACCTCAGTGCAAAATTTGTTCGAACATAATTTGGTTCTATTCGAATAAAAATGCTCAGTGCTAAATTGTGCAAATTTATTCAAACAGACAAATTGTCTGTTCGAATAGACATTGAAAAAACTCTACCAAACACCAAAATTTTTTAGTCAAATTCAACATTAGATAGTCATGGCTAATGAACATCACACAAACTCTCCCAAAAACTATTATAGCTAAACTACATCATGGGATTACAAAAAATAAATAAAGGAAATCAACACACAAACACGAGAGAATAAGTATTAGTAGTTATAGTTGAGCTTCTACATCGTCTACAAAAACATCAAAAACACCTATATCTACTCAGAATCATCTCCAGTACCTCCGCCCCCTGCGGCTAGTACCGCCTCTCCTGGTTTGCGGACCAGATCCACGCTGCCTCGTCCTCGTGCCACCTTTAGTGGGTAGCTACACCACCTATACGTCACGCCCCCTCCTTAGATGTAGGTCCTGAACAAGACAAATAAAATTTATAAATATTTTGACAAAATAAATATGACATTAATAAAAAAATAATTAAATAAATAAATTACTTACATGCGCATATAGTTGCTAGTCTACATTGTCCAAGTACCTCCTCAGAGTAGCATTTTCATCAGTCAACTCCTGGAGCCTCCGGGAGTCCCCCGTAGACTCTGCAAGGGCGAGTCACCGCATACCATGAATCAGGTACCACAGCTCCTCTGCGCCGTAGGAGGAAGACATGGGTGGCGGGTCCCTCAAGCGGTGGATGGGGAGCAGCTCACACCTCCCTGTCCACTCCATCTACCCCTCGGGCTCGCCAGGCAAACTGAATTCCTGGGACAAGCTACAAACCGACCCTGACGTAACCACCACGGGTATAATACCAGCCCTGAGTGCAGCGGGTCCGAACAGATCTATATTCCCCATCCTTTAGGAATCTCTCAACAGGTGGCCTACCTCCAAATTTGTTCAGCCCAGTATAAGGCGTAAGTCTCTCACTCCTCCCCAGTCACAAACTGCTCACAGTCAAGAAACCCGACCTGTCTTATCTCCTGTAAAACTGCTGGACTAATTTGTGGCGACATGCTAAACGGAGGATCCAAAGGAATACGCACCTCGCCAGTCAACTTCCTCCAGCATCTATCCCCCAAGTAATATTCACAGTTTTCATTTGGTACTTGAAGTGACATCTTCTTACGGGATAGGAGTTTTACAGTCAGTACGTCCTCTATCTTAGACACCGCAGAATCTAACCAAGGCTCCCAACTGATCATCTCAATAGTACGGTGGTCAATGTGATATCTGCCTAGAATAAACATATTGGTTGTTTGATCATTTGTTTTCCTTCTGTTCCCCCTCTCCCATGTTTAGAGGCGCGGATAGACCGAGAACTTAACCTCTTCCTTGACTATAGGGTGACCAACCCCACAATACTCGTAGAACCAATACTACATTTCGGAACAACATAAAAAATAATTAGAAATTATATTTAAGACGTTTATTGGAATATATTTGATTTGTAGCTTGTAAGGAAAAATTGTTAGTGTACCTCAAGAAGTTGAGAAAATCTAGTGATAGCACCCCCAGTGGTGACTGAGGTATCCAAACCATGGTACAGGGAAGCAAGAATAGCAGAACTCTAGTCATATTAGGCAGCCTCATCCAAATTGGCCACGGCCGCGAGATATCCAAGCGGAACGGTGTCGTTGGCCGTTTGGAACCACAAATGTCCCATCATGAAGAGGATAAAAGTACGAACAATAATAATATCATCATCCCAATCAGCTGCAATGGTCATGTACGTCTTCAAAAGTGTAATGCTGGCGTTCTCACTCTTTATATGGCTGAAATCAATATTGGGGAGCAATTGCCTCGCATTGGATAAAACAGACCATACATCGTCATATGACACATATGTCGGATATCAGTTGATTGACAATAATGTTAGCATAGTAAAATCAAGAGGAGTGACCCCTATCTCCATACACGGGAACAGAAACGTGTACGTTGTCGACCACCAACACTCTGTAAGCGCCTGAATTAGCCGATTATCAGAATTGCCCAAGCGTATATCCATAAACTGCCCGAATATATTCACCACGACATCCCTTACAGGTGGAATTGTATATTTCCAAACTTTGATCACCGTAGTGAATGTGTAGTGCGGACGCATTGAATCCCGATTATGCTCATTGGAACATTTTGTCAAACACTTGAATTATAGAAATAACAAATTCACAATTACACTAAAACTTATCGTGAGTTCCTTGCCAGTGTAATAGATGAGTGACGCCTTTTGGGAGTTGGGTAATACATCTCCGCAGGTAGTTTTCTTGGGATGGGTTTGGTATAGGTTGTTGGACATCTTCAAATTCTACTCATTTTTTTTTTCTTTCCGGACCTCGACCGAGTTACGGCTCACTCGGGATCTTTTGTCACTCTAAACCCAGGTAATGTACTGGGTGTGGGTCTTCCTCTTGGTTTTGCATTGTGTTTTGAAAGAATTTGGGAAATTTTTCAGGTAGACCTTCAATTTGAGAGAGAGAAAGAGAAGGAAAAACTGTTTAAAACTCGAGTTGGGTTTGATTTGGGGTTACTGTGATAGCAACGGTAAAAGGAACACCGCATGGTGTTTTGATCTCCTCAAATAAAAAGACACGTCATAAATCCCTACTGGCTGCTGGGAAAGGTCAGGTGTGGGTTGGGTTTTTGGTAGGCCAGCTTGTCAGAATTCACACCCAAACCCACACTCGCTACTAGAGATACTTAGAGTCCTGATTTGCTAACCCATGGGGAGCTAGATAGGTACCCCACCACCAATGAGAAAGCTCCACCTCATTTGAGCAGGTTACCATCTCTCTCATCTTTTTTATCTCTTAACGCATTTATAAAAAATAAATAAAAAACTCATGCTCAAATTATTTATTTATTTTTTCATTCCCAACAAAAAAAATACACTACATTCTCTTTACAACTCCTCTTCTTTTGAATGTAAGATGTGTTATCTAAACAAAAGTTCTAACAAAATCTTAAAAAAATCAAGATGTAGATACATCAAAGTTTGCACTTACATGAGAAACTTATATACAATAATAAATCATATTTCAAAATAGGGAACATATACGGGACCCTGAGAAAGGAGACCCTGTTATGATAATAGGAGATTTCTTATAGAGGAAATGAGGTGGTATTGTGATAATGAGGTGGCTTCTCACTTTCTCTCTTTTTTTCATGAGGTGGCACTCTTTCTCCCGCCTCTCAAATAATTGTTCTCCTCTATTTTCTTTTTCTTCTAATTCAAATTTTAAACCCCTTTTTCTCTCACACTCTCTCTTCTTACTCTACCACACTCTCTCTTTTCACGCTCTCACACTTTCTCTTCTCTCTCTACCACATCAAAATGGCGAGTTTGTTGAATTTCTAGGGTTGAATCAGATTTAGGGTTGAATTTGTAGTCATTACGCAAAGGGGCATTGTTTGTTGAATTTCTAGGGTTTCATCATATCTAAAAAATAGGGGTTTCTTTTTGAAGAACATCGATTTTCTCAGTCCCGAACAATATTTCCCTCAGTCCCAAGCAATGGTTTTACAGAGAGAGCAACGGTCATTCCTCAATCGCATAAACTTGCTTATCAGAAACCTAGAAGAGCATAACAAGAGTGGAGAGTAATTTCATACTGTTCTAAGATATTTTCCCTTAAGTGAGATGAGTATCTGTCTTTTTTACGAGTGAAGATATACACATTGTAAAAAGCCTATGTTATGCCAAAGTGTTAAACTTTAATTGTCGCCGATAGGGGCAATCAATAATTCCTACACAACTTTTTTGTTAGAAACTATGATGATCGACAATAAATTATTGATTATCTGTATCATTGACATTTATGCCATGTTTTAATTTTGCTTTCTGTTTTAGTTTGGGTTTTGTTGTGATGTGTTAAGTCATGTTCTGTTCTTTCAGAGTCTTCACAATGGCAATGGGGTTTAAATGTATCGAATAGGTGCATAAATTAATTATAGATTGTTGATTCTAGTTTCTCAAAGTAATTGTATGTTGGGATCCCTTGAATATTTGTTGTTAGTTGAAACAAATACTGGGTGTTGGTGTGTTTTTTGAATAGATAACAAAACAAAATTTGCATTTCCGCATTTTTTTTGAAAAAAAAGGGTATGCTTTTATAGATAAGTTCCATTTGTTGTTAGGGAATTTGCAATGTAGTGTGGGATCCCATGTAATGTTGGGGAAAATGTTTCCCACTTGTCTGCTCCCCATAAAATACATAAATAACTAGGGTACTTTTTTGCGTCTTTGACCCACATGTAATTGTCGATGACTAGGGCGTAGTCGACAATATTATAGATTTTTGTGACCCCGACCTAGTGCTTTATCTTTTTTTCAATGGTTCCTCCTAGTATGTGAACTGTGGTTGTTTGGTGTAGTTGATAATCCCTTCAAATGTTAAACATCTATTTCTCTGGACTATATGGTCCCCTATATGCTCTCATATATGCCATGCTTTGTGTTGAGAACTTGTAGATTCAAATGTCAAACATTTAATTTTGTCGAGCTCATGTCATGCTTGACAATATGATATTGCTATATAGTGTTTATTGAGATGCCAGATTGTCATGTAATGGAATAATAGATAATTCATATACTTTAGTTACCCTGTTGACATCAGTTCAGCTCTTTCTTACCTATAAAGTTGGGATTATATTTTCAGAGATAAGCAATGGAAGAAAAGATACCTTAAACAATCTCAACAAGGAAAAAGCGCGAGGCAGAACCAGAGGTGTTCCAGCTGGAGGGTTAGTTGAACTCCTTGGCTGACAGGAACTTCCCTTTGACGTAGTTAATTTATCCAAATATACAAATTACTTAGTATATTTATTACATTTTTGAATCCCCTCAAATAATTGTAGAAGAATTCACTAGCCCAACTGGATATTATTTAATATTTTGATGGAGGAGACAAGGGTTTAAGTCCCATCTCCAACAAAATTTAACGAACTTTTTGGTTTATTTTTTAAAAATCCTCGAAAACCACCCTTAATATTTTTTCTTCGGGTTCATTTTGAACTCCCTGGATGAAAAGAATAAAATAAATAAATTTTTTAAATTATATAATTTCGATTAGTCGCGTCATCTCTATATCTATTTAAATAATGCGAGCAAAGAATTTAAGAAATGAGAATGAAGAAAAATCTATCTCTCAAGCCAATAAATTTACAAAGGTGTTTCAATTTGTATACATTTAACACCAACAATTTTCAGATTTGAATCTGCGGCGATTTGGTAGTATGATGAAGTTTAATACTTAATTTTGTATTTATATAAAAAATGGGGTAGGCTAATTAACCTAGAGAAATAGAAGTGGGGTGAGGTTAAATCGGGGTGAGCTAATGAAACAATGGGGTGTATTTAAAATTTCTCTTTCTCATTCTCATTATGCCAAACTAAAGAAAACATAATTGAATAGCTAGCTTTGCCCCCATCATACCAAACATAAAATAAAGTTGTCAGCCTAACATCTACATCATAAAAGAGACCACTTAAGTGAAAATGGTTGAATAGGACTTCTCATTATCACATGCTGAAACTAATACCATAACTCTTTATACAAACATTACATACTAATCTAAATATTAATTGATGAAACGTATTAGTTAATTAGTGCAATAAATATTGATGAAATTAGTCTGTAATATACAATCATTAACCTTTTGAATATTGATTGATATAATGTATTAGTTAATCAGTTTAAGCGGAGCATACCTCAAACTCACTCGAAGCTTAATAATAATAAATAAAAACACTACATTTAAATGAGGAATGATAAAAGAAATAAATTGATCAAGAAACATTTATTTTCACATATCCCTATATCCACTATGACCTCTTCTTGATTAACACAGGTGTTAAATAAGAGAATTCCATGTTCCGGCGGCATTTACCAATACTATTGTACGTATCAATGTCCTTTTAGGCTTGGACATAGCAAATGCTTTCAAGTAAAAAAGGTAGAGCGGCAGTTGACATGTAGCGAAGCCAGTATAAGTAAAATAGTTGAAGTATATATGCCTCATCTTCCAAGGACATTGCTACAAACACCATGGATATGATTTGATTGCTACAAACACCATGCCTCATCCCAGCGAAAGGAGAATAACATATCTCTGTTGGTGATAAATTAGGATTTTGGATTCTGCTCGCAGAACTTTAAAGAAAATATAAAATCAAAACAACACAAATTTAGACAAAAAGAAGAGTTAAAGGAGAGGGGTATGGTTTCAATCTTCTATGCGATTATGGATCTCCACTTCCTAGTTTGAAGTAAAAAATCTTTTTAAAGAGTTGTATAGATCACTTACAACTCTTCCTATAGATTTCATCGATTACAACTTCTTGGGTTGCAACTGATAAAAAGGGAACTTGGGTTGCGACTTTTTACTACGCCGAAATTTCAGGTGTGGATTTTAAAGATATATGTCAACTTTAGAGTGGTTAGAGGGACCACTAAAAAGAGAGACGACAAACCGTGAATTGCGAACACTATGAGACCTATCCTCTTAATATTATAGATACTAAAATATCCCCCCAAAAATTATAATCACAAAAAAATTACTTCGGCACTATCCACATTTTTGTTATTGGAGCTTTTGCACAAAAAATTCTTCACTCTTCGACTTCATGGATCTTTGAATTTGCCTATCACAAACAAATTTACAATTAGTAGGTATATTGAAATTAAGAAAATATATAAATACAATTTTAGTCTGAAAGATGAATCATACTTTTAAGGACCTTATGGTTAAAGTATCCATCTTTAAGGACCTCGTTTACCATCATTTGGTGTCAAGTCTCTAAGCTATAATACATAGAAAAAATTTACCATAAGAAATAGTAAGAAACAAAGAAAAATACATATAAGAGTAGAACATCAAAATGGATAAATACCTTCTTGGTGCTTACTTTGTTATTATTCTCAAATTGAGATTTAAGCCTATGTTTTCTAGGACGGCCAAGTCATTTTGTTTGTGGAGGACTCAACACTTTCGAGTGTTCACCAAGTTCACAGCCTTCTTCTATGACTTTACCGGTACAATCATCATCAAGATGAATCTTACCCAACAAGCCATTTAATCCATCCAAAGCAACCTTGTAAGTGGACTCGGATATTGCCGCTTCTTCTACGAGTTTTACGACAGACTTGTATTGCCCGACTCTGATCAGTAATAAAAGTTAGAGGAACATGTCCATGCATACATGTCAGCCATGTCTCAAACAACCAAACAAATGACTCTGTAGTCTCATCCGCAAGCAAACTACAACCTAATAAAACGGACTGGCCGTGATGATTAACATCGATAAACGAGGCAAATGGCATGTCATATTTATTGGTCAAATATGTCGTATCAAATGATATAGCATCACCAAAGTACTCATATGCAGCTCAAAATCTAGCATTAGCCCAAAATACATTGCGCAAATATCCATCATGTAAAAGAAGCTTGAGTTTCTTATTTGCCTACGGCAAAAATATCTATGAAGTGCTTCGGCGTCCCCCTCCTTAAGATTTAGTCTTCAAACTTTATCAACATGATATCTACAACCCCTTTCCATGTAAGGTAAGTTATCATGTCCACCAACATCTACAACTAATGTGTGGAAACATTTGTTTAATCGTACGCCTGAATCAAAGTTTACTTACAATTTTCTCTTAGTTCCTCTATCCAAATGCCTATGTAACCTTTGCAAATGAGCTTTGGATGGACTAAGATGATGGTTGTGATCAAGACAAAGTTTGATTACTTCCTATTTGTGATAGCTAGTTGATGAGAATTGAGGTAGCTAGCCTTTCTTCTACAATAAAAATGAATCGCAAAAATTGCTAAAAAAGAAATAAACAATGAAGAACAAATCAAACAAAACAAGATTTACCCAGAGGAGGGAAGTGGAAAACCTTTTTGGATAAAAAATTATTCCCCGCGAACAGTCCACTATAAATTAAAAAGTTACAATCGATCTTTCTAAGCTTCTTAGAAGCTTCAATGAATCTCACAAACCCTAGTTCTCTCTAGGATTAAACTCACTCAAGATGACCTTAGAAATGCACTAAGTATCCCTTATATAGTTGGGAGGTTATTATATAAGTTAGGACTCAAAGTATGGATCACGAGGCAAGCCAACGTCTTCTCCTCAAACTTATAAAATTGAGTTTATGATGTCTATTCGAAGAGGTTCTAGAGTCTATTCGAATAAACCCAGTTCTGAGACTTATATTCGAATAGACAGCTTTCTACCCGAATAGACTCAAAAGTCTATTCAAATAAAGCATGTTCCGCCTTTTCTGTTTGAACAGATACAAGATTTATTCAAACAGAAAACTGAAATAGTCAAATGATTGATCTTTTCCTTTCGTCTTCGATCCTCGTTCATCCCACAAACTCCAATGAACAATTACGAACATAATTTGAGTTTATTTCTCAACAATCTCCCACTTGTAATTGAATCTACCATAACCCATCTCCAGATCTCTAATAATGAATTGTTCGCGTTACCTAGACCTTCAACCATGAAGACCCACATAAGGTGTACATGTCGTCAACTTCTAAAATGTCACTACCTTCATCAACATGTAAGCAAGATTCACATCTGTATGAATCTCCACGAGTTTTAACATACCATCCTCGAGGAGCGAGCAAATATAATGATATCGATTATCAATATGCTTGGTCCTAGAGTGAAAAGCCACATTCTTTACTAAGTGCAACACGCTTTGACTATTACAATACAACTTAGGAAGATTTTGTTCTTTACCGAGCTCTTTCATTAACCTTTTAAGCTAAACAATATCCTTACACGCTTCTGTAGCTATAATATATTTTGCCTCTGTCGTAGGCAAAACTACTATCTTATATAGCCTCGAAACCCATGCAATCGTACCGCTTACCAATGTAAATAAGAAGGCACTAGTGCTCCTTCGCCTATCAATGTCACCTGCTATATTAGAATCAATGAAACCATATAAGCATATTTGAGAACCCCCATAACATAATGTTATATTTTGAGTCCCCTTTAGATACCTAAGTATCCATTTCGTAGCTCTCCAATGCTCCTTGCCTGGATTACTCATATATCTACTCACAACTCTCACTGCTTGGGCAATATCCGATCTCGTACAATTCATAACGTACATAAGGCTACCAGCCACTGATTGTTAGGGAACCTTACGCATCTCATCATGATCCTTCTGTGTCTTTGGACAATATTGCTTTGGCAATTTAAAGTGACCTCCCAATAGTGTACTAACAACCTTAGAACCATCTATATTAAACTGCTTAAGTACTTTGTCGATGTACTTAGCTTGAGATAACTTCAATTCTTGTCACTTTTTAACTCGCGTAACAGACATGCTAAGAACTTGTTTTGTAGCACCCAAGTCTTTCATAAAAAATTCTCGAGATAACTGTTCCTTCAACTTGACAATCTCTCCCATGTTGGCACTTGCTACCAACATATCATCTCAAGATGTAAATCTTCAATTGCAACTATATTCATCACAACCTGAATAGTAGACATCTTCACAACAGGAGCTAAAAATCCCACCAATATCAACGCCTTCTTTCTGAGGAAATCCCTTCACCACAAGTCTAGCCTTGAATTTCCTTAAACCGTCAGATAATTGTTTTAGTCTGTATACCCACTTGTTGTGCAATGTTCACTTCCATTTCGGAAACCAAATTAAATCCCAAGTTTGATTTACTGACAATGATTGCATCTTCTCATCTAGAGCAAGCTCTCACTTACTTTTGGCTTCTACATCAAAAGCCTCCTTGTACTACTATCCGTAACTAACAAGTGATGTAGGGAGTTAACATACTTAGCTAGAGTTTTTACATTTCTGGGTTCCTTTCGAAGTGCTATTAGAATATCTAGATCATTAGGTTCCTCACCTTAATCCGGTGCATCGAACTCAGCCATGACTTCCTCAACCTCTCGAGAGGGTTCAAATTTAATGTCGACACTTTCTGTCGCTTTACTTCGATTTCTTTGGTAGTGACATAAAAATAAAATTCAATTCACGTTATTATTTTTGTAAGAGTAATGTCAATTTTTTTTCTTCCACTGACGCTGAATGTTTTACCAAATTCTCGAGGAGTAGCATTTATAGATGAACATGCCTTAACCTTAACTCATAAACTTGAAAGAGGCAAAGGATAAAAACCAGAGAGAGTAATGTTTGAGCTCCAAATGGTTGTTGCAAGCCCAAGAAAAAAAATCCGCTCCTTTCATCATCCCTTTGCAAGTTATACTAATTAGAAATTGGTCAAAAATTATTTGTTAATCTAATTTTGCATACACCCAATTGATGAATTTTTCTAAATGTCCTTCCTTAAAACAATAATGGTAATTCCAAAGGGCTTAATCATCAAACACAAATTTGGGGAATTTCTTGCAGGTTTTTACAATCTATTATTCCAATCTCTAATCTAGTTTATAAGATTTGGTTTTTTGATTTTTGTTTTGATTTGGGTTTAGTTATTTATTTGCTTACAATTACAATTACTGTTTGTTTTATTCTCATTTAAGGGATGAGCTTGGATTCATTATTTTGATCTTCACCATATATAGTTTGCAATAATCAATAAGATGAAATAAGCTTTTCTATTCCCCCCATACTTTTTCCTTAGTGTTCTTTCTCATTATTACGACATATTGTGTTAATTTATTTTATTTTATGTTACTAACAATATAAGCAATTTGGATTTGGATGATTTGGAGGATAATCTGGAATTGTCATCATTGGAGTTTCAAACTAAGCTTATATTAGAAAAGTGAGTTCAGCTTTGGTATTTATTATCTTCTTCCTCTCTTATGGTTTAAAAGCATATGTTTTGCATTAAATTTTGCTATTGCTTTAAAGTACCATGAATATAAGGGGCCAATTTTGGTTTCTTTGTGTGCAGTGGTACTCTCTTGTTCTTTATTACCTAATGGAAGGATCTTATGTTACAAAATCATGGATATTAAGCATGAGGCTTGCATACTTTACATCAGCTGCTCATTCATCATTTTGTTCAAGGTGCTAAATTTTAGTTCTTTCTACGCTTATCAGACCTAGACATGCCATTCCCTTCCGCCATTATTTTCTTTATTGTTGTGGATATGGCATCATATTAACTTGTCTAGCAATGTTATAGTTGTATTAAAGGTTTTAGTTTCTTCAAGATAACATCTAAATGATGTACTTGGGAGTTACATTGGATATTAGGGTACTATTTCTTTTTACCGTTGGTACATAATTATGTAAAAGAGCTTTGAGTGTTCAACTTATTTTTGGTTTGTGTAAAATAAAACCTATGGCGAGGGAAGTTTCAAGGGATTCATTTACTTTCGGGCTTGTTGGTTGGGTTATCTTAACAATATAGGCACACCTCTTAATTATATGTACTCCCCCTCTTTTATATGCTGACCAATGTGGCTATAGCCTTAAAAATATATAATTAAAAATGCTGCTTGCAAGATCCAATGGTGAGGTAGCTCATATCAATGGGGGCCGTTCTAGCAAGAATATTTATGTACTAATAAGCTTGATTGTATGAGAGCCTAACTTCTTTGTACTTATCACTACTACAACTTTGATTTGTGTTTATGCAATTTTATTGAGATTTGAGAAAAAATGTACTTATATTGACTTGGCTTTGACAGCACCAGGCACAATCATATTTGCAAAATTATCATGGACTTCATGTGATAAAATTGAACCTAAAGCCTATAGTAGCCTACTCGCAGCCTTGGAGAATGAACCGGATACTCGAAGACTCCCGAGGAGCTCGAAGCCTACCATACTTACAAGTATACAAGAACCACAACAGGCATACCGTCGAGACTACTAAAGCTTCGACCATGCTTCTATCTTACTGAGCTCCTGGTTAAAGCAAACAACTCAATAGACAACCCAGCAGATAACTCTGGCAGAACTGACTTTAGTAAAAAACATCTGTAAATAAGGATACACTTGTAATTTGACCTCTTTATGGTGGCGTCACCTTTCTTATTGTCTATAAATAGGGAAGGAAAGTTTCCATAGAAGAAGCTGAGAAATTTCCCCCTTACCCTTGAGAAGCTCTGACAACCTTCGAGCATCTTCTGAAGCTTAAAGATTTAGTCCACTCAAATCTATATTTGTAATCTCATCTATATATACGATCTTACTTTAAACATCCTTACTAGAGGTCGTGGAGGAATCCCATTCTAGAACTCCACGCTAGTGTGTCTATTTGAAGTTTTCCATATTTCAATTAAATATACTTGTTAAAACCCCTAGTCGAGTGTAAAGATAGTGGTGTAAGAGTTTGATCTCCCCTCTATGAGATTAGGCCCCTACATTTGGCATCGTCTGTGCTTTAACCCTAATTTTCTTACAACTTTAACAACCGAGCACACCTCCAATGGCTCCTACCCTTTAATCCATATAAGCCAAAGTCGGAACCTCGGCTGACGACATCGTCTCTCAACTGGCTCTAATATGCGAGCAGTTTAATTAAGCTGAAGAGCGCCATATGAACCAACTTTGCCATGAACACGAATCTCGACAACAGGAGCTCGAAGCTGAACGCCAGCGTTATGTCGAAGAAATATATAAACATCGTGACCTCAATGAGCTTCACAACTCTGCTTGGGATCTGCAGCATGCACGAACACAAGATGCCCATACACGGTCCAGAGCTCCGATACCTTTGTGCATATCTGCTTGCACGTATTTAGGCCTTTACCTCCACATAGAGGCATCCCTGGTCCATCTAGGCGCCGAAGGTGTCGCTAATCCCATACCCAACGGTTTAATCTACCTCGTTATCCCTGTCTCAAAAGATTTGAGCGAATATACTCTGTGAACATCCAGACCCCCCATTCGGAGACCAACTCGAGAACGGCTAGGTAAACGTAGTACAGAACATACCCCCTCGCCAAAGCTATATCGACTGCGAACACATTGCTCTCCCCATCGAGCAACTTACCTCACACAACAGGAGCTTGACCAACAAATCAAAGCTGCCATCCACATCAGTTCGAGCTCAACTACAAACTCTTATAACAAACTTAACAATCCACTCTGCCTAGAGCTTTTAGCCATTGAGGTTCCTATAAATTTCCATATCCCCAAAATCCATAAATATCAAAATAAAGACCCACAATTCTACATCCTCGAGTTCCAGAACTTGTTAAGCCTCCACTCGTCGGCAAATCACATCCTTTGCCGAATGTTCCCCACTGGCCTTATATACTGCCCACTCAAGTGGTATCATAGCCTAACTAATAGTTCTATTCAAAGCTTCGTGGAACTATCTAGTTTGTTCATATCTCACTTTACATTCAATAAAGATCGAGAAGTCAGGGTCTAGGTCCTTTTCAACATTTGAAAGACACAAGTAGAAATACTCTAGAACTTTACCAAATGATTCTTAGATGAATCCCGTAAAATTGAGAACCTCGATTGCACTAATGCAGTTTTAACATACTCAAACGCCCTCCCAGACCACAGCCAGGTCAAAGAGTACATCCTCTTCCAAACATCAAAAGCTCGACATCGAAGTACTCGAACGCCCAAGTATTGACTGGATGGAAATCAATACAGTTAATACTGGGGGTAAAAGTATCGATCTCGAAGACTGGCACACCCATTTCCTAGCATATTTTAACAATAAAACTTTACCGGCTGACCCAAAGGCAAAATGCTCACTATTGGAGAATTACCGAAGGAACTCCATCCTCCATGGCAAACTACATCGAAGGACTCCAAATGGGGTACACCTCAAATGTATATCCCAATAAGAAGCTGTCACCATCATTACAGAGTTACACAAAGGTAGCTACCATTCATATACCGCAGTAAGATCCATGACGCTACACGCAATAGCACAAGGACTATTTTAGCTGAATATGAAGAAACATACTGAAGACTACGCAAAACATTGTGATAAGTGCCAGCGATACGACTATGATATTAAAAGCCTTCACAAGATCTCTACTGCAACTAAGTTTATTGGCCTTTTAAACGATAAGACATTAATCTAGTGGGCCTATTCCCAAAAGCTTCGATAATAGAGAGTACGTCCTCGTGGCCACGAACTACTTCACCAAATGGGTCGAAGTAGTACCCTTATGTAGAATGAGAGAAGAAGTAATTAAGTTATTGTGTAAGAACATAATTACACGATTCAAATACCCTCACATGATTCGATGTGACAACGGGCCACAATTCGTGGGAAATAATGTCAGAACATTCTTGAAGAAGTATAACATCATTATTTCTCCCTATACACCTTACTACCTATAAGGCAATGGCCAAATCGAAGCTATTAACAAAATGATAGTCGACGACCTTAAGAAACGTGTCAATGGAAAAAAGAGATAATGGGTACATCCTCTAGGCTTATCGTACAATACCAAGAAAATCAACAGGTTGTACTTCTTTTCTACTCGCACGGTATCGAAGCAGTCCTACCAACTCAGTTTGAAATACCTATAAGAGACCTCGAACTCCTAGACGAAGGAAACGAGTTCCAACTTGCCTGTAACATGATATTGATTGACGATACCCGAGACAGGGCCCTGGCTAACCTCGGCCAATACCACAACTCACTAAAGATGTCATATAACAAAAGGGTTCATTCTAGAAATTTTTTCATCGGAGACTTGATCCTTCGAAGAGTCACCCCCTCCTCAAAACGCAAGAAAATTGGCCAAATCTTGGGAAGGACCATACATCATATATGACAAAATAGACAAAGGATCCTACTATCTCATGATCAAAGACGAAGAACCCATGCCAAACCCTTAAAATATGGTATAGTTAGTCTCCTAAAATAGAAGATGACCACAGCTACTTACCGTAGTTGTAATCGAAGCATTATGAATAAAAAAACCATTTTTTTGCTAAACCACTATCATTTCGCATGTTCATCTACAACAATAAACCTTCTTAAACTTCTTGAGTTGGTCAGACCTAAGTATTAAGTCAAACCTTCGACCCGACTGTGATACTTGGGGGCGACCTTGAAGTTTTTCAAGGTTCTTGATTTGGGCAAACCCAAGTGGTATGAATAATCGAAAGATTAAACACTTGGGGGCCACCTTGGAGTTAGCCACGATCAGTTTTGTTTTAGTTCAAACCCAAGGATTGAAATACCTGGGGGCAACCTCGAAGCCTCATGAACTTTTTAAGTTGGTCAAACCTAAGTATCAAGTCAAACCTTTGAACCGACTGATACTTGGGGGCGACCTCGAAGTTTTTCAAGGTTCCTGATTTGGGCAAACCCAAGTGGCATGAATAATTGAAAGATTAAACACTTGGGAGTGATCTAAGAGGTAACCAAGACTGGTTTCGGTTTCGTTTAGGCACAAACCCGAGGATAAAAATACTCAGGGCGACCTCGAAGCCTCATGAACTTCTTGAGTCGGTCAGACCTAAGTATAAAGTTAAACCTTCGACCTGACTGAAAGTTGGGGACGACCTCAAAGTTTTCAACATTCCTGATTTGGGCAAACCAAAGTGGCATGAATAATCAAAAGATTAAATACTTGGGGGCGACCTTGAAGCTGACCATGACCTTGGAGCCTCATAAACTTGGGGGCGACCTCGAAGTTTTTCAAGAATCCTATGGACCTGCATAACTGAAAGCTTGACTAGATCCAAGACAACAGTTATGACCAAGGCAGTTCATGCTTCAATTAATATACATTTAGACAAAAGCAAACAGACAATAATTATTGAACAAAGTCATCATACTAACTCGAAGCAGAAACAAAATAGTATCAGCAGTTACAAAACCAAAGAAGAAAGACAAGAGAATACTACTAGTTCTTACTTCAACAACAACTTATTACATGAGGGGATTGCTTCGATCCTCCTCATTGGCCTCGGCAATACCAGTACCTTTGTTTAAGCCAACATCAAGAGCCGTAACCTGGTTCTGGGTGATCGGATCCTCCACTAACGAACTCTGCTCTACCCCATCTGCCAGGATTGCATCATCCGCCATAGGGCCTAATAACAGATTCGAAGGATAATGTTTGAAGGTGTCTGGGTCATAGCCCAGATCATCAAAAAACTGCTTCAGGGAAGTTATCATGAGGTATTCCCGGTCGATGTCCACTTGAAACCTCGCATGGTTCTCCCTCAACTTAGCCTCGAGCTCCTCCATCTTCACGTTATGACGTACGAGCAAGCTAAGATTTCTCCTCGCTGAATCAGCTCACGCCTGAAATAGATGGGGCTCCAATTCAAACACGC
The DNA here is from genome assembly GCA_014058105.1 of Kingdonia uniflora. Taxonomy (NCBI): domain Eukaryota; kingdom Viridiplantae; phylum Streptophyta; class Magnoliopsida; order Ranunculales; family Circaeasteraceae; genus Kingdonia; species Kingdonia uniflora. The sequence continues at coordinate 918,010 of JACGCM010002535.1, forward strand.
GGGCTTTCAGTAACATTATGGTCCCCTTCGTGAGCTTCTCGCCTTCAGCCGCGCCCTTTAACCTTTGGCCAGTTCCCTTCTGGGCCTTTTTGAAAGTAAACATCCAAGCATGAACCTAGAATAACACACCATCAAGAATTTAATATTCAAAGCAGAAACCAAGAAGATGTATTTAACAGGCTGCACAACACATTTTTACGTGTCTCATAGCCGTTTTGATGTGATACCCAACTTTGTCTAGATTAGATACGCAGAGATTTACCATCGACTCAACAGTAGCTCGGGCAACATCATTTAGCTGTAAGCCGCCTGGCTTTGGATGAAGTTGGCACCGCCTCTATATGATCGTGCATTCTCTTTCAAGGCATTGACCTAGGTGCCTGCAAACTCGAGTCCTCCCCGATGGCTTTACCTTTCCCCTTCTGAGTTGCCCGAGGCGACTCTTGTTGAGTTGAGACCTGTCTACCTAAGGTGGGTGAAACACCTGTACCAGTATTCCCCCGCCGATCCCTCAAGACAAAAGTTTTTTTAGCCTTATCCGAGTGTTATAATTCATTGCACCTGAGCCTTCTTGGGCAGTAGAAGTTTTTCTTTTCTTTGAGAGACCTATAAAATTTGAAGGACCTTTTTGAAGGGTATATGTCTTTTTCCGTCTCTTCCACAGTAGCTTCATCCTTTGGAAGATCTTTTTTATACGTTCATCGTTCTTATCGATCAGATCATCCAGATAGTGTTGGGCGCTGTCCGAAACTCCACTTCAAGGTCTTGTAGGGCACACATATTCAAGATAAGAACATGATCGAAGATAAATACTTCACAAAGTAATCAAATATCACTTACTAAGATTAAACACCCTATTGTTTAATATGAGCTCCTCTTCACCCTCGCAGTGTTCGTAATACTAATACCCCTTTACCACTACCAGATCCTTATCCCACCCGTGTCCAGTCGAGTACAAATTGAACAACTAAGGTTTATCAGGATGACATCGTTTGTGAAATGTCCCTACCTTTGGATTACCTTTCTTCGAGTAAATGGTTATTCTATCTTGACATTCCACAAGAGGCCTACCTTCAGCTAATAACTTTCCATTCAAAGCCCCGACGACTTTTATCATCTCATAAAAATTGCCATTTATTTCGCAAGGTGTAACATCCTAAAAACTTCAGCACCTCCTTCACAAGGCGTCGAAGGGGCAGCTGCATGCCCTGCCTAATCTTGCCTTGAAAAGCCATAATTCCTTCAGTAAGCTCATCCACAAAGGACCACTTTGGCCCATAGGGAATTAAGAAAAATCCCCTCCCAACTAGGTTATGTTTTTTCAGAAATTGACCAAGTTTCCCTCGCTTACGAGGGGTAACGTTTACAAATTTGATACCATCGTCCTCTCTCTCTTCCATAATCGTAAGGGGAGTATCGGCTACAATATGCAATTCCTCCACATCATTACTACTCTCTTCCCCTCGATCGGAAGTACTCGGCTCATTCAGCACATCTTCGACCTCATCCACTAGCCTCATCTTCAAATATTTATGGGTATACATTAATACCCTACAAAAGAAGAGGGAGCAAGTTAGCTGGATATTTTCGAGTTAAAACCCTCGATTTTACCAACTCTTGGTGACTGCCTAAGTATTACCCATCGGATATGTCCAAATTCAGACTCAAATGTATCACACCCGGTTGACTCACTCACAATTATTCCCTCTTACTAACACATCACCTCGAAGCTATTGTTCACAGGATCTAAAACATATGTAATCACTCACCCTAACCCCTATTTACCTAATCACCACCATCTTTTCCAAACCACAATATCCAAAAGAGGTCACCAAATAGAGTCCAATTTTTTTAGTACAACCCTAGCTTGTATTGTTACTATATCGGTTGAGCTCCTATTAAGAATTAGATTAGTATTCCTAGTCATAATAGAAGTAGTATTACTCCCGCATGTTTTGTTATAAATACAACTTCCCTCCTTTACAATCTTTGACCTAATACCCTCTTCTGCTACTATACAATCTTGAAAAAGACAGTTTTGACAATTAAATTGTCTACTATATCTGAATAAGAAGAAATAATCAATTAAGAAAGGTTTTCTAGCTAGGATGATGATGATGATTCAAAATCAATTCCTTAAAGTTACTACTCTCATCACCCTCCTTTGCATGATCTCCATGTTTGTTTCGTCGACAAGTTTTGGATGAGAGGAGGACATGGTAGTAGTACTTCATAAGGCTAGCCATGATAGCACTGCTAAATATCTCTAGATCGAGTTAGATTTCATGAGCCATAAAAGCCACCCATTCCTACCAGAGTTTCGTGTCCATAATACCACTAGCAATAACACATTCACTTTTTTCTCACCCGTTGGCACTGAGGTCTTTCAGGGTATACAATGTCATTTATTCGTTACCATATATCATGTGCGAGGTTGGAGAAAGAAATGTTCGAATCATCCCTCCCATTGAGATCCGTGATTAAGACTTTCCTCTACCGCCTTCCCATTTTTTTACTTCAACGGGACCTACAAACATTTATATTGACGGAGTGAAACTATCGCAATGAAACATCTACACGGACGAGGTTGTGATAATTCGTGGTATAGAATCCACCTTAGACCTATTTTATGCTTGTCCACATGAGGAACTTGATCATGATGACTTTAATGATTTTGAGGGATACAGAGACAACCGTACTGCTAAATGGAGGGACTGCGATAATGAAAGCGCATGAAGAACAACAATACCACAAACGCCCCAGACGCGAGCAACAACAACAACCACGTAAGCTCCATAAATGCCAAAGTAGATAATAATTACCACCCCAACACCGATACAAATCCCAACTCGAGTAACAACGAGACTAATACACCTAATGTAGAGAGTGTCATAAGTAGGAGCGGAACCAGGAATTAGTGTTGGGGGGCGGGGGCAGCAAAGTAGTTTGGGAGTTCAAGGGCTCTGCCCATGATTTTTTTTTGCATGGTTTTCTTTGTTGATAGAAGACCCCCTTTGTAGATGATTACCGGACCAAAGACAACAAAACATGGTGAGAATATGCTCTATTTCAGCGATCTTTGCACGGCTACGAGTCGTGGTAATGTAATCGGTCGTATAATCCGTCGTTATAAAAGAATGATTTTGTTTATGTCGTTCTTAGGTCAAATAATGAGGCCATGCCCAATAAAGAGCCAAGTAATGGTATAGAAAGTGTCAAGTAAGTTAAATATTCTTAGAATTTCTAAGGTTACGAGCAATTACGAACATGATAGCGTGTGCAAGCATATTATTTTTTAGATTAAGGTTTGGGTAGAGCGTAATTATTTGATATATTACTTAATTTTGAATGGAAAAATATGCTGTTGGTTTTGTGTTTGAATATTATCGATTTCTGGAGAAATAAACCTATTTATCATCTAATGGTTTATGCATTTTGGTTTTCTTGAATTAGGTCATGAGTTCGAACCCCTACGGGGTGAGAATTGTGGGCATCCTTTGGGCTATCTTTGGGCCTTTGGGTTTTGTTACCCTTTGGAGGCTTATGGTTGCCTCAGTCTTTGGATGCTCTTCGGGGATTGGTTACTTTGTGCCCCTTTGGGGCTTGTTTACTCTGTTGTTACGGATCCCTAAAAAACTGGATTACCTTCAGAAAAAAAAAATTATTTATTGATGCAGAGCACAAAAAAATCTATAACATTTCTTCTGATGAACCTGAAGATAGACCTTTTTTAGTTTGGTGTTGAAGTTTGTATAAGAAAAAATTAATTGGAAGAAGTTTTGAAGGATCAAATAGGTTAGTTCAAGATGGGATTCAATTCTTAAAGACCTGCGTTAGCCTTCTCAACAGAAGAAATTATGGGTTGTTAGTGATGTCCAGGATACTACACTACTTGTAAAATAGCAAAAACACCCTCACTGGTAATCCAGACATCTCCATGAGAACCATAAAGAAGAGGAGTTTGAGGATCCTAATTATGAAGAACCTAAGGGTTCGTTTGATTACATTGGACATTTGGAATATCTTAGATGCCTCCTAAAAAATTTGTGTTTGATTGTACATAATAATATTCGAGATATCTGGTACTAGCACTAAAAAGAAAAGTTTTAATATCCCTTATCTCCCTCTCAATTTCTCACATATCTCAATAACAACTTTACCAAATCAAATATCCTTTCTAATATACTGTATATCAAACAAGAAATATGTATTTGTGATATCTTATTTCTTAAATATTAGCATATCCTAGATATATAATATTTCAGATATTATTCTTAACAAACGGACTCTAAGAGTTCTGGCCATTTTCTTTCTTCTTATTGCAATCTATACACATAAGAGAATAACTCATCAGCCATTTCTCGATCTCAGCCATTCGTTACCCATCTCTCGTGAGTCGAGGATTATTTAGGCCGCTCGGATCTCTCATATTTTTTAAAATTAAGTCACAGCCGTCGGATCTCACAAGAAATTTCAGACTTAGTTCAAACTTGAAAACCGCCAAATTATCTGCCGATTTAGCCTATATTTTCAGTCAACCAACATTAGTTTTAAGCTTTAAAGCTAAATCATATGGCAAACTTCAGTCTTTCTCAACCAACTAAACTCACTTCCCTCAGTTCGAATCTCCTCTCAATCTTCTGAAATCAATCTACCGAATTAGTTCTCCTCTTCTTCAACCCGTGAACAATTCGATGATGCCACAGAAAGCGTAATGGATTTTGATCTCAAACTAGCATTTCTATCCTTGTTAAATGATGGGGTTGAGGTAAATCTACTTCTACACTCTCTAAATGGTATTTTGATTTGTCTTCTTATGTTTTCATCTGATGTTGTTTATGTATTTGTGATTTTGATTTTTGAAGCTCTGGGGTTTGTGAAAAAGCAAAAAAAAATGGAGTTTTTCAGTTCTAGTTTCTGATTATGAAGTTCTTACAGGCTTACAGCTAAAGGGTATGTTTATCTCTCTTTACAAGTTTAAAGTTATCCTTTTTAGGTGCTTAATCTATATTTTGTGATGATTTTATGAAGTGGGGTTGTCTTAAGATCTCTCTAAGAGCCACTAATTCGGTTTTGTGATTTTGCAGCTACAGGTTTAGCATGAAAGCTAAAACTGTTAGTGTTTTCCATCTTTAACTTCTAATCTGAGCCCCTGGTTAATTGAAGCATCTCAAAACATCCTCTACGTTTGATCTATATTGCTGATTTCATAATTATTTGCTTCTAGTCTGAGTTCTTGGTGCTAATGGGTAAGTTCCATATTTCTCATTTTCTTTAATTCTCCCCTTTGTGTGGCTTACCTTCTCTCAAGCAAGCATGCATCATTTCATTTACAATAAAAGAACTGCAATCTACTACTCTCGCCAACATTTTTGTATAAAATTGTCTTGATTTAGAAACCATGTTAATTTTATCAAAATACTCTACTACATCAGCAATACTTGCATACCCTAAATAGCTGCTGAATACACAGTCAAACAAGGTATTGTCCGACAAACTAAAGCATTTTTCCGGTCTCTATAAGCCAAGAAACAAAAACCGTCGGACTAGGACTAGAATTATGATTGAAAATGCATTTGCATAAAAATAGATGAACATATTGCGCATCCCTCCATTGCATTTATATATGAAGTATGACACAATGCATTGTCTCTCGGCCCAATTGAAGTACTGAAAAAGCCGACTCGGGGTCATTTCTATTATTCAATAGTACCTCAATAACACGGGCTTGTGGGAGAACTCTGTTAGGCCTCTGTGAACTAATTTCTTGTTCAATCTGAGAAATGGGTATTGGGTTTAACTGATCATTCCTCAATTCTGACATATTAGAAACCTCTGGGACCTCTGTTTCTGTAATAGGTACATCCAAAGAGTCTAATCTTGAAATTGGTATTTGAGTCATTAACTTTTAAAACCTTCTATGTATTATCAAAGTGAAGATAGATGCAGATATTTTTACTGACATGTTCTACACAAGATAGAAGCAGATATTTGAGTCATTAACTAATACTAGCCATAGCTAGTTTTAGTTTTGTGTTTGTTAATTAATACTCTCCAAATTAGTTGCATGTTGTGTATTTTGGTTCTCAAGTAGAATACAACAAATCTCTCTCTCTCTCTCTTTCACATCATGAGTGTCCAGTATTTTCCAACATCTATGGAGATCTCTTTCTACGTTATGTCTTTGCTCTTGTTAGATTCTACTTTAGATTTGGGATTAAAATGCAACACTGGGTTACTAATTCTTTTACTTTTTCGTAGATTCTTAAAACATGGACACATTCGATACTATGTATTTTAAGATCGATCATGCGCATTTGAACATAATCAGTACCGATACTCCGGTTTTTTACTTTTTTCTCATCTCTTTCAATTTTATTATCACAAATAACTTACTTAATTTTTAATATTGTGTTGCGTTGGATTGGCATTCCTTATCGGATATTGATATTCATACATTTTTTATGAGGAAAGAAGAAAGTATATAATACATATTATATAGGAAACTATTTAATTTTCAATAATAACATAAATTTTAGAAACTAATTTTGTTACCATTTTACATGTAGTTCTGCAATTCGTCTTATCATGAATACCCATGACGAAGGCCAATATTTTGGCGATCAACTCGGGGATTTAAATTCATTTAGATTTATGTATGATGATGCAAATATCGTAATTGTTGTGTCGACGAGGACTTACCCACTCAAAAACGACCAATATAGTACATATTTTGGTTTATTATTATTATTATTTTAGAGATAATAAAGAAATTTTGTTTTATTTAAATTCTAGAATTTTGCATTTTCCATATTTCTTTGTTTGAGTCGCACATATTTTTCATACTATTTACCAATTTAAGGCTTTAGCCATGTGTTCAAATTCAATTGTATCTTCCACTTCATTATGCATCCTCCAAGTTATAAAGCATTCAAAACAATTTCTAGTAGAAGCTTTCGTAAATTAGAGTACTCTATAGTTTAATCAACTTATGTCAAGTAACCCAAAAGCTTTAGCAATTGGGATTTTAAATGGATGAATTAGAGTCTGGTTTATAGGATACATAAGCCAAAAAAAATAAAAAAATAGTAAAAAGCTATAGGTATGTCTAGTAGTGGAATGGTTCATATGACTCAAGAAGATCACACATCTTCGTCAATACCTGATGTAATCTACCATTTTCATTGAACAACTATAATAAGAAAAGGTAATCTTTGTGAAGAATGCCTTTGGTGGTACAGGTTGTATTATATCATTTATCATGCAACTGTTTCTTTTTACATTATGGCAATCAAACACCTAAATAATGTAATCAAGCAATAGAAAGTACTATTTTTCATTGAAATCAAAAACACCCTAATTATAACAACAATGCTAACTAAACGTATTATTTAAATGCAGCTTTTAATCCCCAAACAAGGGGCGCTGATTTTGTGAGTTTTGCGAAAGTGCTTCGAACACTAAAACAAAGGTATTCTAGTGCTTATGGTGGAGGAGATGGATCTCCGATACTTAACGATTACTTGAACAACCTCGATGCTATATCGGCATATTCTAAAAGGTAAAATATTAATTATTTATGTATCATCATTTATGTTGTTAATTTTCTAGTTTATTTTACACAATAAGATACTAATTTTGATTGTTGCATGCTAATCGTCTTTGCCAATTCGAAATCGCCAACATGAACTATAAAATTCACGTCAATAAGATGTTGGATTTTATGATTCTAGAGACAATCCGAGGTTTGCAATCATGAGATAAAATAGTCCCTCATTAGCCCCAAGAGCAATCACAAACTGTATCTGCCATTCCAAACTACAAGATGCCCCATGAATCGGCTCACCCAAACCTGCTCTTAACAAGTACTCATAAAGAAGAAGGTTTAAACCCTGGTGGTAGCAAAAATCAAATAGCTTCATAACATTTCGATGCTTAACATTTCCCAGGGTTTAAATCTCAGTACGAAAGTTGTCGTCCAGATTGTTCCCCACCCTGTTAGAAACAAGCTTCTACAATTGCATGTCCAGACTTCATAACTGCTCCATAAACTGTTCCACAAGCGCCCCTTCCAATAATGAACTTCTCATCATAATTATTTATCGCTTCAACAATATCTTAAAAAGTAAAACCTTCTTTAGGGGAGAAATACATGCCCGAGACCGAATAAGACAATTGTTTATCTAGCAAAATACATGTCTAAAGTAAGGGCATGTACAGTAGTTTGTTAAACTTGAATTATGAGATTAAAATTTGTGAAGGGTAACCAAAAGTGTTTAAAATCAGATCTGATGAGTTGGGTGATATTTGGAGGGAAATCTATACACCTAAAGGAATGACTCATCAACCATTTCTCGATCCAAGCCATTCGTTACCCATCTCTCGTGAGTCGAGGGTTATTTAGGCCGCTCGGATCTCTCCTAGGCTTTAAGTCGCAGCCATCGGATCCCACAAGAAATTTTAGACATCCTTCAAACTTCAAAAATGGCAGATTATCTGTTGAATTAGGCTAAATTTTCAGTCAAACTCTGCCTAAATCGTTAAACAATTGGGCAAAATTCCCAAATCTTTTAAACACAACCTCAATCGATCTCTCCCTGAACTCCTCTCTCACTAAACCCTAGCTTAACTTCTCCAACTTTCAAACTATTTCGATGCTTCTAAACCCTCTCCTTCTCTCTCACCTTTACTCGATCGAGAACCGCCTCTCGATCTTCACTTACATCTTCCAAGGTCAGATCCCCTCTCTCTCTATCCTCTGTATTTTATTGTGTGATTGTGTGATTGAGTTGTGATTTGGATTACAGAGGGAGTATGTTATGCGAAGGTTAGCTAGACATCTCTCTTTCTCGACTCGAAGATCTGGTGATTTTAAACACTTTTGGTTCTAATTTATAATTTTTTTGTTATTAAACTTAGTCTACTAAAGGAAATCCTTGAGGTAGTTTCAAGGGTTGCTTAAGGTGAGATTGGTGTGCCTTGTTTGCTTCGTTTGAAGCTTGAGATGAAGAGAAATATGGCATCGAGGCAGGTGTTTCAAGTATCACCTGAGATATTCTACAATGATGTCGAAGCTCGCAAATACACTTTATGTTATCCTATAGTTGAGATTCATGTAAGTTTGTTTTATCCCTTCTTTGATTAGCTTAAATAGGATTTTTGTGATTTATATGTTCCTTACAGGTTTAGAATTCACATTAATTTGGTTATAATTGAGGTCTAATGGCTCTACATTTGGGTGCTTGAATCAAAAGTTGAAACTTTCAGCGAATGCGCTTGAGCTTCTTGACTTGCCTAATGATGGGGTTCCTTGGCTTCTTTTCGATACAGGTGAATAAATGTCTCGATTCTTTCAAAGGGTCTGTTTCATTTTGATTAGCTTATTATGGAATTTGATTATTATTTAAGATAACTATTGAATTGAATACAAAGTTGCAATTTTGAATACAATTTGAAATGGGGGAACTGTGCGAAGCAACCTGGATCATCATTAGGTTTCTGTGCAATTTGGATTTTCTAAAAATTTATGGTTCAGTGGATTCGAGGTATTTTTATGTTAGAACTTCTTCAGCTTATGTAGATAATTTTCGGGAATAGGTGGAGACATCTTTTAGGGGAAAGAGATTTTTGGGAACATGTTGGAGGGATTGATATTTCACTAGCTCCATCGAGCTTTGGTCAAGCAAATACACGGTTATACTAAATTATGTTCCTTAAAACTCTTAGTATTTCATATTTCATTGAAAGCACCTTTGCTCTTTTTTACTTGAGAAAAAATTACTCCTTGGCTTAAAATTGGTCTACTTTGAAAAATAACCTAAAGTCGTCAATATTTGCAACATGAAGGAAAAGAACTAAGAATGGCATTTGAAATGTTTCAACTTTCCCCAATTCCTCATATCCAGCGACCAAAATACAAATGCTAACGAAGTTTCACTATGTTTATCATTGTAGGCTTTTGATTCCTTGCTCCGGAAGTTGCACAAGTATGTTCCTTATGGTTCATCTGTCGCTGATTTATATGCAGGAGCTAGCTTTATTAGATTATCTTTAGCTATTGCCAGAAAATGCAGGCAAGTAATTGGATGACTTCAATTTGCTTCGATAGTTGCTTCATATATTTGTTTGGATAGTTGTAGTTATTTTAAGTTTGAACTAACTATTTCCTACTTGAAGGTCTATTAAATGCGTCGAGATTAGCAAATAATCAAGGCTATCTTTCGAGAAGATAGTTGGCCGGTTACCAGAATCTGTGGATAGTAGTATCAGTTGGCACCAGGCACACACTTCAGATGTTAGTCTCCAACTGTAATTGAACTTCCATGTCAATGTTTTATTATCTAATTTTAATAATTTTGGACACCTGACAACACTTTCTGATATATACATAGTAATTAAGGACAAACTTGAAATTTTGAGGAAAAAGTAGGTGCAATATGATCTCAAGGCTCTGATTTTTTAGCTTAAACATATGTCCTATAAACACTTTGAGATACCCTCATGGCCCATGGTTATGGGGCCGTTTTTCTGTACTCCCCTACATCTTCAACATTAGAAAATACCACCAATTCCCCCTCGACTTGTACCTAAAGAACTTATGTAACCCCTATTGCGCCCCAGCCTGTTGTAATTCTTTGCAGTTTCCCCCAAAATGTCCATCACCAGGTTGGGTATCACAAAAGATCCCAAAACATAGTGGTAGTGTGTTTATACGTGTGAGGTATTTTTTTATTAAACATGCAATGGGTACAAAACACAAAAGATACAGCATAAGGATACTTCCAAATTACCATGTTTAGTGAGTTTCTGATTTAATTTCAATTCCCCTTAGGGTTAGATTTCTGACTGCTCTAATAGCTTTAGGTTGTGCTCTGGAATAGTTCAATTTCCTTTCTTTACTCATTTATAACTGTATCATGTGTCAGGAACCTCTTTCTTGGCTTAAGGGATCAGATGTTGTTGTGGTTGATCCTCCTAGGAAAGGATTAGATTACACTCTAGTTGAAGCCTTACAGACATTAGCATCATCTGAGCGTAAAGTTAAGGCATCTAAAAGGTAGTTTCTTTTCTATTTCAGTAACCAGATCCCACTTAACAATTGGCTTACTAAAAAAAATGTGTAAAAAGTTTGGATTAAATTGAGATATAACACGCTTAAGCATTAATATAATCGGCAAAATTATAGAACTTTATGTTTATGACCAGGCTGATCTGTGTGTTTTGAACACGCGATTGATATAGATATCTGAGAATGTAGATTATAAAGTAACTATTTTGTGATTTGTCTTGCCTACCACAGTCCATTCACAAAGGGAAAAGATAAAAAGGACGAGAAGAGGCCATGGATTTTGCGTGCAAGAGAATCTTCGGTGCAGATAGAAAGCAAAACACCTTGGGAGAAAAACCAATCGTTTCCAAGAACTTTTATCTATATAAGTTGTGGATGGGAGAGCTTTAAGGAGGTATTCTTTTGTCATGGCAGTTTAATAATATAATGGATTTGGATAAAGCTAGCCTAAAACAAATCAACTACGCTTATCACCTTTGAAGATACGAAAACAGACACTTCTCGTGTTTTACTTTCGTAAATGTTCATGAAAGGCTCACAACGGGGCTATTATGAGTATCTCAGTGATACTATACGACCAACATGTGCAGAACTTTTGTATTTTATGCATGTAGAGGCATACAAATATCTTTTAACGTTCCCTCAAAGACTCTAATGTAGTAATTGTTAGGTCTCTATTGTCTAACAAGGCATGGCCTTTAAAAAAAGCTCATGGTTTCAAATTTTTTCCTGGCACCCAGAGGTATCGTTATCCGTTAGTTTATATCATTCATGTGGATACTATTTACTGTCCGTCATTATTTCGTTACTCTAACTGCAAAATGCACTTCACTAATAAAGACGGGCGTCTTATAGCTTGATTTTTAGAAATGAACCAAGTACGACCTGCTATTTATTAATTTATTTATTTGAAAGGCAAGCTCGGGGGGGGGGGGGGGCAAACTCCCATGAAATTAACAAAAGAAAATAGAAGTAGGGACAACTCCACCCTCCTACAAACAAGAGGAAGAAGGGCTGAACACCAGAGATAAGAAGAGAATAAAAGACCAAAAAAGGGATCAGACCTAAACAACCATCCTGGCTTCAGTGCACCCTAAAGCCAAAAAAGTTAGCTCTATCCTCAGTTCTGCCAGTGCAAGTAGTCCTATACTCATCATGCCTGACCATTGGAGCAACCTTGTAACCTATGTCATGTCTAAACTTGTCAATCTCTATGCTATTACTATCCATGTTGTAAGTGTCCCAACTACACCTCTCACCCCTGCAAAGCAGGCTCAAGCCCAAAGCCACCTTGATCAGATCCTGTAATAAGTCTTGGCGATATCCTCTTGAGCAATCAGTTTTAGATCATCAGAGAGATCTTCTGGGTCAATCTCATTGAAGTTATTTGGGGGTTTAATGTCAGCAAGCCCATCAGCTAGTCTGTTAGTCTCTTTGAAGGCATGGGCAATTTTAAACCATTCTAGCTCACTAGGTCAGCAGCTGCAACAACAGCCCCTAGGTCATCTCTAATCACTGCTCCAATGCCTTTCTCTGTTGTATAGGAACCATCAGTATTTATCAACTTTAGATTAGGTTCAGGGGGTATCCATATGCAACTAATGGGCTCTTTTACACTGTACTTAGCATGCACATTCCACCTTTCCATCATGTCTCCGTTGTGCTGGGATTCTTTTTAATTGCAGTCATCTATACTGAGTTTTAACTGGATGTTTCTCTTTATCTTGTGAAGTACTGTTATTGCAAGGCTGGATTTTATGTTGAATATCCTTAAATTTATTTGTGTCCATAGCTGATAGTAGAAAATATTAAAAGCCAACTTTTTTACTGTTGCCACTGTGTCATCTCCTGAAAAGTGAGGGCAGCTCCATTGCACCCGTTTTTCCCAATTAGTGGCCATAGCATTATAACCAAGGAGAGCAAGAATCCCACTCCAGACAAACTTAGTGAAATTGCAGTGAAAGAAAATATGCTCCTCTGTCTCAATATCTGTAGAACATAGAACACAATTAGCATTGGCAATTGTTCCCCACTTGAGCAGTTTTTTTTTGGGTCTTAAGGGATTTATACATAGCAAGCCAGGTTATGAAGCAGTGTCTTTGTATGGATTATGGACCCCTTAAACCAAGTTACTTAGCCCAATCAACATTAGTGTTCTCGTGTCTTATAGTTGTATGTGTCTTTAAGACTATATTTTCCTTGAGGGTTAGCAGTCCATACAATATCATCCTCAAGATCCCAATTTATCTCCACACCCTTAAGTAAACTCTTTAGGTTTGGAAATATATTGTCAAGTTTTTTTTTTTTGAGCACTATTGTCAAGTCTTTGAAGTATGACCCATCTTCCCTCTTGCCTCTTGGATCAGGCTTCCTACTTTGGCCTCCTTGTTAATGTAAACTCTCTTTGAAACAAAAGCATAGTTGCGTTTGGAAAGATTTTATTTATTTATGAACATTTGAAACTAATTATTTCTTAGAGAGAGCATGAATCGATTCAAAGAAGCAGTGAAAATGTTGATTCAACAATCACATGGACAGAATATAAATCAATGACTTACACCTCTATGGTAAGGTCTAGCTGTTACACTATGTTTGTACCCTGAATACCCCAAACCTTATGCGGGAAACCTAATTGTGTGATAACCTAATGTTGCAGGTTATCAACGAAATAGTAAGGTTGGCGAATATTGTTCATGGAGTTTTCAGAAGAACAATCAAAGAGGTTGAAAAAACGGTATGTTCGTCTAAAGCCAGTTTGTTACGTACATATTAATTCACGACATCTTTATAACATCTTGTCAATCTTCATTTCCTTGTATATTTGTCAGGATATACGATTCCAGCAGGATGGGCAGTCATGGTTTGTCCTCCCGCTGTTCATTTGAACTCCGCCAAGTATGAAGATCCTCTTGTCTTCAATCCATTGCGATGGGAGGTTAGTGCTTGTACATTTCATTTAGTCCATTTTCAACACACTGACCTACTGTGGCATTAATTTTAGGTGCTTCTTTGAAATGAGTGCTGGATTTAAGAACTTCATGGCTTTCGGTGGGGTCCAAGATATTGTATAGGAACAGACTTTGCAAAGCTGCAGATGACCGTATTTTTTCATTGCTTGGTCACAAAGTACAGGTACTACTAGTAGTACTTATGAGCGAGAGATTCGCAATATCATCTTTTATTACAGGTATGAGGACATGAAGATATAACTGAAGTAATTAATATTTGTAATTTTCAGGTGGATGATAGTGAAGGGAGGAGATATAGTCAGAAGGCTTGGTTTGATTTTTCCCTATGGTATGCATATCCAACTCACTGAAAAAGAAGGAAATGGAAGCAAGACAGTGGTCTAATTAAGATTTTAGGCACCCCTCCATCTGAGTCCTTTTGCCAATGCACAGTTTCTGAGAATGATGTATATATGTTATAATGCTCTTACGATTCTAAAGTAATATTTAATGTAACCTCTGTACTGGAGAAATGTTAAAACGGAATGGTTGCCCATACAAGTTGAAAGGATTGGTAGAACTTGTAAAAAAAGAAGGAAGTATATGTTTTGCGTTCCATTTTGTCTCATAGTGATCACGATACCTCTTTGATCTCTTCCCTATGAATTCATAAGCTCAATTTAGTGAGCTTCTCATACTTTGAGAGGATGATGGTTCGAATATATCTAGATTCGCTTGCGTGACTGCATTTGTTATTAGCAATACAGGTTCAACGTTGCTTTCCTTAATAATGATAAACATTTATTTCAGGAACTATATGTTACTCCGTGGTTCACTTCCATCCAGGATTTGTCTATTATTTGTTATTCGAATTGTGTATGTATGCCAGTGTTACAGTAGTTGAGAGCTTGATGGTGACAATAGCTGGAATTCAGGTAATGCTAAACGTCGCCTCTTTATAAGACCATATTTCTACTGTTGATGTACACGTCATGTTTATGCAGCACAAGTTGTAGTTGTAATCTTTCATTTGTAACATGATTTGTAAGCTTTTATTTTCACTTCATGATTGCGCAACTGCTAAGTTGTTTGCAACTCTAAGGTCACGAGGCTTTTAGTCCTTCCAACTCTAGATATTGTATATTACATTACAATCTTCTAATTCCCTCCACCAAGTTTAGAGGCCGTTTGACAACCAATTATAGTATACAAAACTTTTAACTCTCTTTATGTCTTGCAAATCCTCTATATGCATTATTTGCTTACAGTATATGATTTGGTTCAGAGTCAAACTGATTTGGGGTTAAGGCAAAAATATTTTGTAAGTCTGAGTGTAAGTCTATAATTATCTTAAATTGCTTTGCTGGAAAACCATGTTGCACTGCCATTATAATTTCCATCTCTCCCATAGGGTATAAATTATATTTTTAATTACTAATTCTATACAACATTTATGTCTAATTAGTAATTGAGCATAACGGTTAAGCATGCGCGTTAGCGCGTGCCTTAGTGCTCGTATCTATCTATCTATCTATAATAAGAAAAAAAGAGACCCAACTTTTTGGTTGGGTCTTAACCGTTGATTTCACCAATGTGAACAACGATGAGGACATTGGCTCCTTGCCTATTGTCACCCTTATAGAAAGGGAAACAGAGGGATGAAATGTAAATACACGTTTTCCCTCTTAGGTCCATGACAATTTACAAACTAATGTATTAGTTTCAAAGGTGTTCATGAGTGACAATTAGTAGCATCCAAATTATTCCTATATTACACTCATTTTTTCCTAAGCTCCTTTGTATGTCTTTCTTAACTTTCATCTCCACATCTCTTCCTCTCTCTGCAAGAACCTTTTCATTCTATAGCCGATATTCCTCTTCAAAAACCAAAAACTGACAATAAAACAAAAACACTGGTTGTTTGACACCAATGTAGTATGACCCGAGGTTTAATTTAATGTGAATATGCCACGCTTAAATTCCCTTCCCTTTTTCATAAACAAAATGCTGACCAAGGATCAGAAGACTCTAGGCAACCTAGTCAGGCAGTGATTTCAAGTTGACCTTCACAATAGCCTAACCAAAAATATATTCGAAAATTCACTACCAAAAAAATGAATTTTGGGGACATAATAGCTTCAGTTTTAGCGTTACATATTATCTATCGCAAGTTAGCGACAACGGAAGTTTGTCAGCAAAAATTAACTGATCGTCCTAGGGCTGCAATTTTTGTCCGAACTTCTGATTTTTTCCAATTTTCGATCCGATATTTCCGATTTTGGAACCATATTTTGCAATTCCGATTTCCGATTTTTTTCGAAAAATTTCGGATCAGAATCGGATAGCTGTCTGCAATTCCGAAATTTTGAATTTTTCGATCCGATTATTCCGAATTTTTTCGATCCGATTATTCCGAATTATTCAAATCCGATTATTCCGAAAAATATTCCGAATATCCCTTTAATCCGATTTAATTCCAAATAATTCGAATTGAAATATAAAATATTAGACCTTAAGATTCTTAACCTAGGGCATTCTCTACCGCCTCTTCTTCTCTATTCTTCACTGCCTCCATTCTCTACTGCCCTCCACTCTTAAGTTAAATCTCTACCGCCTCCACTCTAAAGTTAAATCTCAACTGCCTCCATTTTCCATTCTCCACTGCCTCAATTTTGATTCGCAGCGAAGAAGAAAAGTTAAATCTCATCTCTAGCTTCAGTTCTCCTCTAGCTTCGATTTTAAATATTTGGTTCTTTGGAGAAGTGAGAACTCTGTTATTATAGTTTGATTTGAAGAAGTGATAACTCTGTTATTCCGAAATTGATTCCGAAATGAATTCCGAATTTATTCCGAAATAGTTGGAATTTCAAAATTTCCAAAATTTCTGAAAATTCCGAATTATTTTTACAGTTCTAGAAAAAATCGGATCGGAATAGATTTTATAGCTTCGAAAAAAATTGAAAAAATTCCGATCCCCTCTATTTCCGATTCGATCCGAAAACAGGCCTAGATCGTCCTCACCTTTTCCATATCAGTGTTTATAAACGTAACAATACTATTTTGTCACGATTGGTTTATATTTTTGGTATATCAAATTGTTTACCTATCGTTTTTGCTTACCGTCGCAAATGAGAGAGACCCAATCGTAATTTTGATCATCTTTCCCTCTACGGTCCCCCTTTCTATCTCATGTTCCCTTCTTTCTCGCAACTCCTCTATCACGATTCCTCTTTTACTCCCAAGCCGCTTCAAATTGGCACCAAAATCTGCACGGTTCTCCATTTTCCCTCTCAATTTCTCCATCCTTCTCAGATTCTCACTCACACATTTCATTTTTGCACAAAATTTCCCTTCTCTCCCACATCTTTACATGTTAAAAGAAAGAACCCATGGATTTCTAACCCTTACCTGCTCTTCCTCGTCTCAAGTCCTTTATTCACCACTCACAGTTTCCATTTCAATCTCTTCTCCATCTCGAGAGGAAAAAAAAACAAACCTCTTTTCCAAAAAAATTATTAGTTTGAAAAGATGTTCGAAAGGAAGATATCCTAGTTGTGGGTGCATGGACTGTGGCTCTTACGATGGATTTATGTAATGAGAGGTTTGATTCACTAAACCTCAATAATAAACTCCTTTTTTTTTTTTTTTTTTTTTTTTTTTTTCACTTTTGGTTTGTTAAGTTCTATGAGATTGGGTATGTTGCCAGGCTAAAAATTTCCTTGGTTGTGTTGGAGCAAATAGAATCGCTTCGAACCAGTGGAACCTTGATAACCTTTTTTTTAAATGACAAGGGAATTGGAGATGTAATTCATGAGCCAATTTTGAAGATTCAGGGGTAAAATTTATCCAATTTATGGTATTATAGCTCTTAAAAAGAAGTTAATACTACTGAAAATAATCAAACTTTGATATAATTGTTGCATTTTGCATAATGCTTTTGTAGAAATAGATCGCTCGAAATCGTAATAATACTCAATCCGCAAATAATTGATATAATGGTGCACACAAATGAGAATTAAGTACATACACTAATCTGGATAGGGTCAAGTATATTTGAACAAATAATACAGTCAAATAATTTGGGTCTCCAATTGATGTTTTTAACAAATGGTTCCAAGGGATCCATGTACCCATTGTCCCATTACATGTCTAAAGCTTCCATTTTTTTGGTTTTATACGACATGGTTACTAGAATTTGGTTTGCAGCAGCTCTGTCAATTACGACTTTGGCTGCATTTCTAGCCATTTATAGGCATGATTACTATAATCTTAGCTAGGCTCTGGCAGTAATTAACACAATGACTTCAATCTTTTACTGAGTTAGGTTAGTATTTAAAAGTTTAATGGCAGAAACATGTATCTTGTTTTAAAAATCTATAGATGTATATTTCTTGTTGATTTTTGATCATGTTTTTGTATTAGATATTTTTTTCATTAATCACATTCCTCATATTCTGTAAACATTGGTTGGTAGGTATAACCTTGGTCTCAAATGCCGAATATGGGGCTCAAATGTCGAGTATGGGGCCTACTACATCCATCAACTGCACAATTCATGGACACATAAATGGAGAGATGGAAAGTAGTAAGTTTCAGTACTCTATTTTTTGATTGCTTTATTATTCTCTTTTTGCCTTTTCTCATTGATTAATGGTGCATGCTTCATGCCTTCCTTTCAAGTTGTTATGATGGTTCTATCTAAATGCGTGAAGTTACTAGTTATCTAGGATACTCCCAAGTATCTTCAATTTTATTTTCCCCTTTACTCTCTCTTATCAGCAAATACTTTAGTTCAATTCTACAACTCCATTTTGTTTACATGAACATTTTAATGTGGGTTTTTTACATTTTGTTTATTTGGCTTTGGTTATTCTAGTGGTTGGCAAGGTGAATTGGACAGGGATTCTTGGCAGTTTCATTGAAAGAGCATCTCAAATCTAACTTCAGGCCTCTTACTTTCAACTCAAAAAATAAATATGACATCCCTATTATCTTTTTCCGATTTATGGAGTAAAATATATTTGGTTTGAGTGTATTTTTTATTTATGAAAAAGCAATTTTAGGCAAGGACCCCGTGACCATATTTATTAAAGAATAAAAAGAATTACAGCCTAATGTGCATTATACCCCTTGTATCCTCCTCAAATATAACGTGAACCTAGGAGGCAAACAACTTAGTACAAAGCGTAGATAAGAAATTAGGCCCTCTATTAGTTTCCCTATAAGTGTGATTGATGTTGAAATCAGATAGAGTAGAGATTATGCTTTTAGTTTCTTGAGTTATAGGTTTGCATCTCTTTAGTTGTAGTGAAATTATTGTATTTATTTATCAGAGAATGATTAATTCATTTTTTGTGATGTTACTTGATTGTTATGATCATAGCCATACAAAAATCTTATAGTAAGAGTAGTTTCGCTATGTGATTTGGCATTGATAGTTACTTATAAGAGTATGACTTGTTTGATGAAAATTTGATTGCTGGTATTTTTTTTAATAACAAGTAATTCGTTGTATTGGATGGTTCCTTGGCATCAATCAATGAAACCAGTAGTTGATGTGGAAGACAACAGTTTGGAAGAAACTTATTTTGCTAGTATCTAGCTACTGTTGAGTCTTATAGGATATATAAGGAAAAGAAAATATGTAATTGGGTAATGAATGTTATGGGGGTTAAGAGCTCTAACTTTATATTGTACAAATGTTTTCGAGGAATAAAATTTTAATTTTAGGTTTACTTTTCTTTGGTTTCTAGATGTATTTGTGTTTTCTTTGAGCTGTGCTATATAGTTCTGAAATAAATGATAAGACAATCATTTTCTAGTGTTGCTAAAAAGTAAATGAATTCATATTTGGCAAATATTTTTGGTCATGTAATTGATGTCGACGCTAAAAGTTTAGTGACAAAATTAACCGTCGCAAAAGTATGACAAACAACGACATATTAAACATGTCACAAAAGCTATAACATTAGGTAATGGGTTTGTCTGTCGCTAAACTTTAAGTGACCCCATCATCAACGACAGCAATCCGACGATCTATACCCATCACTAAAAAGGCTTTTATAACATGCTAAAACTTTCACAGAAACCCTATTTTTTGGTGGTGGTTCTATGGCCTGCAAGTTGATACCCTTGACCATAGCATAAAATTTTAGCAATTCAAATATACCATTATGCTGACAACAATAATCGATCCCATTCCAATTGTAATCTGAACAACCTTTTTCATTATGACTATTACTAGATCAACTCCATTCGAAACACCTGAACAACTTTGACCTATAAGAATATTATACCTTTTGATGGACGTTACATCATTTTTCCTTCGACTTATTCCCAACCTTCGAATCTGAAGAATACTCCCCCTCTCATGTTACATTTCTCACAACCTTCGACTTATAAATATTTGTATTCAACCTTAATCATTCGAATACGTTTTCATTACCCTCGAAAGACTTACTTCTAAGACCTTCGAAGAGCAGAAATTACTAGTATTGCCCTATTCTAAGTCATTTCCTTCGATCAAATACAAGAATATTCGATCCATAATCGTCGGCAACACATAAAATAAAAAAACAAGTCTATTCATATCTTCTCTATTACATAAAAGAAGAACAGAAAAAACATCAACAACAATCAAAAACAAAATAAAGAGACATCAACTGCAACCAGGGTAATTCTTCCAGTACTATGACCTACCACTACCGCCCTCCACCTCCACCAGCCGTCGTACCAGAGCCCACAACACATCAGATTGTTCAGTCACGGTAAGGAGATGATGTTGGAATATCCCTCACCAGAAACTAAATGATTATGCTTCCTACCGTTCCCGGCCAGTCAGCTCCTCCTTATTCAGGTCAATAAGGTCGGGTAGTGGGGCCCCTATATTCCTTCGTCCAAAGTGCCGCCTAGTTAGTTTGGCTACCTTGGCCTCTACGCGTTCTTCCATTTTTTCTAGCGGGCTTTGATAGCAAGTCCTCATCTTACTTAACGAAGGCAAGAACGTTTTGGAGGAGCTTAAGCGGAGTTAAGGAAATTATGAATAAATTATTAAACTCCTTTTTATAATAGACTTAAAGATCATTAATGATGCCATAATCAACATAATCAGCCATTAATGATCTCAGAAACTGGCGCATTCACATCGGTAAAACCTATAAATTCTCATGTAAGAATATAGGTTAAGTCTTATGAACCTGTAAGTATAGCTTTCCCTTTGATTGAGCAATAGCAATGTATATAGCAACAACGTTTTCAGCAACAATGAAGAGCAACAGTAACTCAGTTGTTGTTCTGGTAATGAGTAGCAACAATTATACCGGCAGGAAGTATGAGGTAAACTCCGGTAAAAGGCAATGGAATAACATGTAGGTTCAGCAGCAAAAACAGTTGGATTGGTAGCGCAAGTTCAGGCAGCAAGAGCTGTTGGGTAAGGCAGGTTTCGGCAAATAACAAACAGTTATCAGAACTGGTTGTAACAGCAGCAAGAAGAACTGATCACCGGCAGTTTCAGGCAAGCAGTTGAAGTTTGAGGAGGGAACTCAGCGCCTACAGCCAGCAGAGAGAGAGAGAGAGAGGTTGTGATTGCTCGAGGCGTGGGTCGCACTCTCTTTAAAGAGTATTTCGACCTACCTCGGGTAAGGTAACGAAGGTCTGATCTCTTTCCAGGATACAACGAGCGTAACGTATACAGTAGACTTCAGTTATCCCGGAAGTCTACGTAAGAATGAAGTATGCACCACAGGTAACCGTACAAGAGAGAGAGAGAGAAGAGTTGTGTTCTGTGTTATATTTTAGAAGGTGGTGAGGAGTTGTTTTTATAGAGAGAGTTTGCCCAACGGCTCTCTCTTTATTCAAACGTGTGGGACGTGTCCTCCCTGAGGATTAGGTCTCCTCAAGAGGTGGAGAGAACAAAGTGAAGACCAAGACTAAGGAATAAACCAAGCCCAAGCCCAATGAACTTTTTTTTGTTAAAAAGATTATGGATACCCAAGCCCAAAGGACCCAAGGCCTCCAGAGCCAGAAGAGCCAATTGCCCAATCCCAATTCCAATTCCAAGTCCGAGCCCGAGCCGGCCCGGCCTACCGGGCCGCCTGAGAGAGGTCCAAGTGTGTATAGAGTATAAAATCCTCTCACACACTCATACAACTATACACTCTCTCTATGTCACATGTTACACACATGTCACATGGGTACTACCTTATATGTTTAGTTCTCTATTGTTTATAAACAATGTGGGACTAAACTTTAGGTTATAGTATAGGAGTCACATAAAATAGATGACCAAGAGGTCAAGGCTCAAAAGAGGTATAAGTTTTGAAAAATTCCAACATGTTGGAATATCCCTCACCAAAAACTAAATGATTATGCTTCCTACCGTTCCCGGCCAGTCAGCTCCTCCTTATTCAGGTCAATAAGGTCGGGTAGTGGGGCCCCTATATTCCTTTGTCCAAAGTGCCGCCTAGTTAGTTTGGCTACCTTGGCCTCTACGCGTTCTTCCATTTTTTCTAGCTGGCTTTGATAGCAAGTCCTCATCTTACTTAACGAAGGCAAGAACGTTTTGGAGGAGCTTAAGCGGAGTTAAGGAAATTATGAATAAATTATTAAACTCCTTTTTATAATAGACTTAAAGATCATTAATGATGCCATAATCAACATAATCAGCCATTAATGATCTCAGAAACTGGCGCATTCACATCGGTAAAACCTATAAATTCTCATGCAAACAGTTTTCTTAGCAAAAACCCTCTAACCTTCTACAACAATTTCCAACTCCCCAACAAACCAGGTACTTGAAGACTCACCAGGAGCTCGAGGCCTACCGTACTTACAAGTCTACTTGAACTACAACAAGCCTACCATTGAGACTACTAATGCTTTGACCATGCTTCAATCGTACTTCAGCTCCTGGTTGAAGGCAGACAACTCAACAGATAACCCAGCGGATAACTCTGGCAGAATCGATTTTAGTACAAAATGGCTGTAAATAAGGATACACTTGTAATTCGACCTCTCTATGGTAACGTCACTTTTCCTATCTTCTATAAATAGGGAAGGAGAACTGCCATAGAAGTGGTTGAAAGATTTTCTCCCATACATACCATAGAAAAGCTCTGGCAACCTTCGAGCACCTTCTAAAGCGTGAAGATTCAGTTTACTCAAATCTATATTTGTAATCTCATCCATTTATATGATCTCACCTTTAAAATTCTTACTAATGGTCTTGGAGGAATCCTATTATAGGACTCTACGCAAGTGTGTCCATTAGAAGCTTTCCCTATTTATATTAAATATACTTTTTAAAATCCCTAGTCGAGCGTAAACTCAGTGGTGTAAGAGTTTGATCTCCCCTTTACGAGATTAGCCCCTACAAAGCCCGTGTTCATCGTCTATGCAAATGGCAAGTAAGTCACTCAAAGTTTATAGTTATATATTTGTAGCTCATGCTCCCACTTATTCGTTTGCTACTGAACGTGAAAGTAAACATTAAAGCCCCCTTTATAAGTAAACCTTAGGTGTTCCATATGAGTTAGTTTCCTAATTATTTTTACCGATATTTCTCAATAAGCCAAACATGCTTTTGGCTATCGATTCTTAAGCTATTAATCTGTAAGACATGAATGTATTTGTGTATTTGTTGGACATGAATAGATTGCACTTTATTTGGCCAAAAATACTATAGATCTCCTCCTATCTGATGCTTCATGAAAGATAGTTTTTCTCCAGCTTAAGATACAACTATTATTCCAAGTGTAAATTATGCCTAAAGTAGATGTACTATATTTACTTACTATTTTGGTATAGATGGCCGACATTTTTTTGAAACTTCCTCAATTATAATGACGAAGTATTCATATCCAAATGTTATGGACATGCAGGCTAAGCCATCAATATCCTTCCAAGTATACTTTCATTGTTTCTTGCTGTAGCTTGACATAATGTAGATGGATAGTAACTTTGAAAAGCTATCTGATGGGTGCATTATTTATACTTCAGTCACAAAATTTGCAAGGATGGGAACATCAACTTGTTCTCTGGAAAAATTATGCAATATCAGGTTCTCACTTGGTCGCATATATAAGTTTTTGATCTCGGTGCAATTATTGAAGTTCACACCCACTCTTAAATTCTTGCAGGTTCATAGTTCATGGATAGGATTGGGATAAAAATAGTAGTAGCGTCATATAAAGATTTCAGAACTATTTTAAGTTGTTCTTGTTAGCCTAGATTAGTGCAATTTAATGAAAGTTTCTTATTCAGCTCATGACATTGTTACTTTTTTTGTTCTTTAATAAAATTGGATTGTTCTAAATAAGCATTTCATTTTAATTCCTCAGTTTAAATGTTGCAACTTCTTTATGGAATGATAGTTTTGTAAATGTTGACTCCATATGCGCAAAGGAGTTATGGGGAGGAAGGGAAGGTAAAAAAGGAGAGAGGTGAGTTGGGACTAGGGAGAGGAGCTAGGGAGGGAGGTGTATATAATTTTTTTAGACAATTATAAACATCATTTTATAAATAACGTGGTAGCCTTTAGTAGACTTTTTATGTGACATCTTAAATGACTTTAAAACTTCAGTGGGCTTTCTACGTCATATTGCATATGACTTTAAAACTATAGTCAAGTGACTTCAAGAACAATAATGCCATCTATTGTGGTTATTTATGTCACTTCAAAAGTGACATAAATAATCATGAGTTTCCAAGTCATCGAGGTCAACATCACTTGGGAAAGTGATGTTGTTGCTCTTCCACGTCATTTTTTTGGTAACGTAGAAATCCATATTTGTTGTAGTGTCTATAGGTACTTTGAAGTTTTTATACAAAACTTCCTTAATGAATATAACATTTCGGCTCCTGATGAATTTTCGATTCTTCACATCCCAAAATTAGTACCCAAACTCATCACAACCATATCCAATGAATATGCATTTTGTTGACTTTGCGTCAAACTTTTTCCTTGTATCTGAATTATCAAGCACATATGAGGTACAACCAAAAATACGCAAGTGAGAAAGGTTTACCTCTTTACCAGTCTATGGTTCTTCAGGCAGTCCAAAGTCTAAAGCCATCGAAGGCCTTTTATTTATCAAGTTCTCCAACGTACTAGCCGTATCCGCCCAAAAACATTTCAACAATCCTGCATTGAGTCTCATACTCCTCGCTCTTTTGTTTATGGCTTGGTTCATGCATTCTGCAACACCATTTTGATGTGGTGTTCCAGGAATAGTCTTCTGCCACCTAATCCTATTTGATGTACAATAGTCTTCAAACTCATTACTACAGTACTTGTCCCCGTTATCTGACCTACGACACTTCAAGTTTTAAGCCAGTTTTATTTTCAACTAGAGCCTTCTACTTCTTGAACTTATCAAACACATCCAATTTGTTCTTCACAAAGTGAATCCGCAGTTTACGAGTAGCATCATTGATGAAAGTAACTAAATAATGGGAACCGCCAAGAGAAGACACCTTGGTTGGCCCCTAAATATCTGTATGAGTAAGATTCAGTTTTCAGGTTTCCTTAATCATTCGGTTATTTTGAAACTAACCTTCTTCTGTTTATCAAGAACACACTCTTCACCAATCTTAAGATCAACCTCTTCAAGACCCTCTAGCCTTTTCTTGCTAACCATCGTCTTTATCCCTTTCTCACTCATGTGGCCAAGCCATTTGTGCCAAGTACTTGTATCAATCCCCGGAGTAGTTGTACATATAGTAGGAATTGTGCCTTTCTTTCTATACAACATTGCTTGTCTTAAGCCCCGAGCTACTATAATAATCCCCTTTGTGACCATTCAGAAATTATCACCAAAGGTGTTTAGATATTCACCATCATCCGACAATTAGCTAACCGAGATAAGGTTATGTCTCAATTTAGGTACACGTTACATATTCTTCAAAATTAATGTCGTCCCTGAATACAACTTTAGCCTAGAGTTTCCTTTCCAGTAATATTGCGTATACTATTATTGTCTAAAAGGAAGACCGTACCGAAGTCACCATTAACATTATTGGTTAGGAAACCTATATTTGTAGTTGCATGGAAAGAGGCACCCGTATCAAATATTCATGACTCGTTAACATCATCGCGCGAAAGAAGTAAAGCCTTATTAGAACTAATCTCCTCAGTAAGGTTCATTGTATCTTTTTCCTCGTTATTAACTTTTTTTAGAAGAATTACAATCACACATGACTCGTTAATAATATCTTGACTGGGAATGACCTCTTCCATTCTTTGGCTCCTTTCTATAGGACCTTCATCTTTTCTTGATGTTCAACGCACTGCCATTTGAACTCAAATAGGGTTCAGATGATTAATGCCTATTTTCTTCATTCATAATCAATGAGACTATAATGTTAAATTTAATTACTTCGTTCCTTGATGAATTGCTCACAGTTATAATAAACCTTTATTTGCCCATGGGCATCTACCTCTAAAGAGCCCACGTTCTCACCCCCTCGGTAAAAGTGATTTTTGCAGATTCAAGTTGAGTTTGAATAGTATTGAGATTACTAATATGAGCTTGCACATTACCATTATATTTTATCTTTAAAGTAAATAAGTGGCGTAAGAGATGTACCTTATTTGCCGCAGATGGTTCTATATAGAGGATAAAATCTCCATAAACTCCTTCGTTATCCCAACTATGGAGATCATATGTAGAATTCCAACCTATCGGTTTCAAGCGCCTTGCGATCTAAGGGTGCCCACTTTGTAGCATCATGATCTATTGACTTCATTTCAATCCCACCCAGTAGTATGTCAAGATCCTTTTCATAGAGATAATCTTCTATCTGCATCTTCCACACTCCAAAATTTGAACCATTGAACTTTGCGATTTATAATTTTCTTCGTCGACCATTGTTTTTCACCACACACCCCTAAGCCAAGCACTTTGATACCAGTTGTTAAGAATTAACATAGCTAGTCTCTTTTTTGCAACAAGAACAAATCATGGAAATCGATGAACAATAAATAAATAATGAAGTAAAAATCATACAAAGAAAGATTTACCCGGAGGAGGGAAATGGAACCCTTTGGAATGAAAAACTGCTTCTTACGAGCAATCTACTATAAATTAAAAGGCTACAATTGATTTCTTTAAGCTTCCTAGAAGCTTCAATAAATCTCACAAACCTTAGGTCTCTCTAGGATTAAACTCGCTCAAGATGACCTAAAAAATACACTAAATATTCCTTATATAGTTGGGAGGTTAATACATAAGCTAGGACTCAAAGTATGGATAACGAAGCACGCCAACGTCTTCTCTTCAAACTTCTAAATTAAGTTTATGATGTCTATTTAAACAGACTCCAAAGTTTATTCGAATAAACCCAGTTCTGAAACTTCTATTCAAATAAACTTTGAGTCTATTAGAACATACAACTTTCTATTCGAACGGACTTAAAACTCTATTCAAATAAAGTATGTTTCACCTCTTCTGTTTGAATAGACAAAACAAAATACTAAAAAATTCATACAAATGATCTTTTCCTTTCGTCTTTGATCCTCGTTCGTCCTACAAACTCCAATGAACATCCATGAACATAATTTGAGTTCATTCCTCAATACTAGTAAGCCCAATTCTCATTATTGCCAAGCATCCAACTCTAGTTAACAGTCTCTGGTATGATGGCGTATCTTTTACTTTTTTAAGACCTTTTTTAGAACATGAAAGTACTATTTGATATCATTATTTAGTTTTCTCTTTAAAATAGGATTTGTGTACTTCAACACCAAATCCCATGAACTTTCCATGAAGATTGTAACAATTGTATGCATCTTCAACAGATTGAAATATCATACCTAACGACGGAGGATTTCTTTTTTTACTTTCTTCATTCACATTTTCCTCGCTAGTAAGTTCAAAGACATCATCGTGGTTTTCCACATTATCACCATCAACCGCATCTTCGATTGCATCATCGAATAAGGATTCTTTATTTTCAATTCCCTCGATAGTAGTATCATTGATATCTTCATTTCTTTTACATTACAACCTTCTATTGCATTATCGATCAATGGTTCTTCAAAAAGTAAATTCATGTAATACCCATCTTTTATGTCTTTATACTCTTACCTAGAAAAAAAAAAGCCTTGAACACATCTGGATTTAAGATTAATTTGGGGCAACCATAATAGAATATAAAACAAATTAAGGAGAAATTTTAAATTAGTATGATTTTATTGTTGATGAGAAGAGAAACATAGAGAGATACCCTGTAGGAGTAGAGCAAATCACACCAAAACCCTTAAAAAAGATTTAGGTAAAAGCTACAGAGACTTCTCTAGAATTTAATATATATTTTTTTTCTATATTAGTTTTACAGATATTTTTATGGAAGAAATCAGTAAACCTAAAGGTCCTATATTCTTAGCGCCAATTTTTTGGGCCAAATTTGTCAATTTTTTTTTGTGGAAATGAAAATTCCTATTTTTAATGCCATGAAAAAAAAGGTAAAAAGAGAGAAACTGGAATAAAAAGTCTCTAGATTCCTTAAAACACTTAGACTAATAAGAGGCCATATGGAAGCTATTTAGCCTTCATGGATTAGCCATTCATTTTCCTTTAGGTTACATTGGATATGGTATCAAAATCTACCTCAACTATTATGCCTAAACTGTAATAGTTGAGGTGAAGGCCTATATATATTCCACATGCAAACGAGTGAAAACTTGTTTAATTCTATAACATTCATGATCAAGTCTCAGGATTATTGTGTAATTGAAGGTCAAACATATACGTATACGCTACTAGTAATGTAATAACTGATTAGTTTTAGACTTCTGACAAAGTAATAAGATCGCCTATAGTTCATGCATATACCCTGCTTAGTATTAGTCTCCTCATTATGCGGGCCTATATGAATTAAAAGATATCAAGCGGTGGATGAACCTTCCAAATGAGTATGAACTTTGTTGTTCAGTAAGCTCGAAGAGGGAAGACAATAGGTAGATCAAGTAAAACCATGACTGTAATGGCCAAATTTTGTAAGCTCCAAATGGCTTGGAATTCACTATAATACCAATGAACCTGCGACAATATTTTAATGTAAAGCAAGAAATGACTCAGGTGATTTTGGCATTGAAAACCTTTGAATGGGTAAAATACCATGACCTCGAGTGAAGGATTTTTGTAAACGTATCTTTATTGCTTGAGGCGGATATCTTATAACAAGTGATCTCTAGATTTAGAAATGCTTTAACTAAGAAGTTTGAATGTTTATGAGAATCTAGAACAAGTAGTTTTCTTGGTGATTTCTCGTATAATTTTCTGGTCCCTATCTCTTTTGGAACTTCTTCCTTATATAGGCCTTCTCTACAACTCTTCATCGTGCTGGAACACATTCTCCGAACAATGTGGTTAGTGGCGGTTGACTGAGTAACTGTTGATTTTGTAAGAGACAAGTGTCTTTGACTGGTTTAGGTTTTTCAGTTTGAAGTTCGACCCACGTTCTTCACCAGTTTGTGGAGTAGATTGAAATGTTGACTGAAGAAGTCATGTTAAAAATGCGTGAGTCAGAGATGGAGGTAATTTAAACTGGCGATAACTCGATTTTAGGTGAGATCGAGGGATAGGTCCCTATAATCGCCCCCTCGCAACCGAAGTCACGAGTGGCTTTTGTTGAGAAAGGATATGTGGGTAATTGGTATTTGGGTTGAAGTTCTTGGATATTGAAATATAGTAATGATGGCTTTGACTATATGGAAGTTGTACGGGTTATGGGGAAATGACGTGTATTAAATGAAGATGTGGATGCTGATTTATGTGAAGGTTATAATTTGAAGAGTTGCGTCTATAATGAATGATAACGTTTGGAAAAACGTACCTGTACAATAAATGTAGGGCTATATAAATAGTATCTGTATCGAGTTTTTGAAGCAAAGTATGCTTGTAATTTGTCAAATTTTCTGAAAGTTTCGAAGATGGTGAAGACTCAGATGATGGTCTTTAATGGGAGGATTGCTTCTGAAATGCAGAGGTTGAAGTTGAAGTACTTTGGCGAGCAATCCTTAAAGATGTCGATACCCACTCCTGTTCCTCTGACTTATCAAGGTATGTCAGAAGATGAAGCGGTTGAAGCTGATGATGAATTTTACTGTAGGTGGAGGTTTCATGTTGTCATCTTGACAGGCAAGGAACGTTGGGCTTGTCTCCATAGTCTCGCGGAGGACAAGGTTGGGGGGATAGATGCAGGGATAGGCATAACTGCGGGGTAGTTATGCTGATGACTTGTATTGGAATGGATTATAAGGTTGGGCCCTCTTCATCTCTACCAACTCTGCGAGGGTAGTGGTTATAGGAGAGGCAGTGATGGTAGTGGAGGAGTAAGACAAGAAGTGGAAGTCTGCTTCTATATTTCCATCACTTTTTGGCGCTAAGAAGACCTTCAGTTTGAAGAGTTGGGTCCAGCACTGAGTCTTCTACTTGCATAGTTTCCATTTGAAGCTCGACTAGACTTCGACGAGACTCATGTGAGGGAAGATTTTTGTTGTTTCCAATTTTTACTTTGTATCAGGGTAAAAAATCACTGAAGCAGGATGAACTGAAGGACTTGATTCTTAGGGTGTCTGAAAGATCTGTTATCTGTAAAGCACTCGAAAAACTTATTATCTGTAAAGTACCTGATTTCTTAGTGATTGTAAGACTTGATATCTGTAAAAGTATTCAATCTCTGAGTACTGTGAAGGACTTGTTATCTGTAAATGTATCTGTAATTTGATTCCAAATGAATAATATTTGTTTACCAAATATTGTGCTGATATAGAATAGAATGTCTTTGGAATCGAGCTAAGAATAATGTTATGAATTTTCCAAGATACTGATAAGATAATATATGTTACCTAAAAATTATTGTTATCATAATTGGACTGTTAGAAATATGTTTTTATGTAGATTCCATAAGGTCGACCGGGGATTGGATAAAAATATAGAGGAAAGGAAATTATACAAATTTCGGAATGGTAGGTCGATCTGCGATAGTTTGCTGGAAGGAATCAGGTCGATATAAAATAGGACGAAATGATATAGTTCGATAGAAAGAGATATGTTCAAATATAACTTCTACCAAGATTCTATGATTTCTGTTACGAGATAATAGGAGAACATCCCGAGCTGTGTATAATTTATGGCCAGACAGGGCATAAAATGAAGGAAAGAATAATAAGGTGAACTTGTTCTGAGAGAATTCGTTATGCCGCTGAGGGGCAATTAGCTATTAAGATAGCCGAAGTGCGTGAACGTATTTTTGGGTTGCTGGATTATGATGGTGAATTGCCAGTGAGGGAGGTGAGTGTTGACAGTTAGGATATGATTGGGATAGATGGGGAATATTAACGTCGTTTTTACGAAGAGATGTTCCGAGAAATAACGATGGACCAAGCAGCTCGAAAGGAAGTAGTGAGATTGCTTGCTATGGAGGAGATCGAGTCTGAAGATGTGATGATTGCTGGAGGATATCTAATCGGATGTGGTCGCATAGGTTATCAAGGCTATTTTAGGTATAATTATATGTAAAGTGCTATCATAAATAAATGGAAGTTTTTGAATTTAACAAAAAAGATGAAAGTCAAATTGATCCTCTATAGTTGCAAATCCCGTTTGAGACTGTTTTGATAAACAATTTTGAATGACTTTGAAAATTTTGTCAGCTTTGAAAATGATGTCACTAGTACTAAAAGTATAAGAAACAAGAACAGAAAAAAGTAGGAGCTTATTGTTTTGTTTTTTATGTAAAGCTGCAAAAATCTGATATCGTGTGAGTGTGAGCCATCATGAGTATGGGAAGGTCAGAGAAAGATATGAAAATATGAGAGAAAAATATATTAAAATATGAGGGGAGGGGTAATGATGGAAAAACGATTTTATTAAGAAGGTACAAGATGTCTGACATGGATAGTAGAAAGGATACCTCAGTTCCAAAACTAAAGATAGGTCGTGCGAGGCACAATAACTGCCAGCTGTTAGAGAAAGAAGGAATAAATAGTACTTCTTCCTCATCATTCAAACATTTTTCAACTTTTAAAAACTTGGAGAACACATAGAGAGAAGCGCGAAAAAATTACAAAGGATTTAGTAAGGATTTATCTGAGAGTGATCTATAATCAAAGAGTATTGCGGGAATTGAATCACGTAGGTGGCTATACAGTAGCATTGTGAGGAAAGGATTTGGCGCTGCTTCAGATTCTCATTATGACACAGAAGGTTAGTTGAGACGTGCGCTGCATGTTTGTGTTTTTTGTAAATTGTAATCTATTTTAAACAAATCTATAAAAAATCACTATTTATTGCAGCCTACAAAATTTGAAATATATATAGAATATATGAAAGATATTTTGTATGTGAATGATCGATGTGTATGAGATAATAATAGATACCTGAACCTGTATGTAGGTTGAACGTAAGAGGTATTTGTGTAGGATAAAACCTTTGTTTGTAGAATTGTAGTTGAGATGGATAGTTCACCTATTAACGAGGTGTCGACCTCTGGTCGGATGGTAGAGTCTAAAATTGAAATGTCTGACAGTGAGGTTGAAGTAGGGTTTGAACAATTTCTAGGTTTCCCTTGCAAATTGGTGACCTATTCTCCCTGTTTGGATGCATTTAAAGAGTTTTGTAAAGCCAAGGCTATTGTAGGAGGGACATGGGGTAACTGCGTAGAATACGCCGGTAGGCTATTTAGGGGGTTTACTGTAGCGACGGGGGAGGAGTATTTTTATTTGTTGACCGACTTGGATGAGGTGAAACAAGATAGGGGTATAGATGAATCGATCTTGTTGGAATATTTTGATGAGAGTGTCTAGAGTGATATTTCAGAGGGCTTTTTGTGTTACCTATCTCAATTAGAGTACGGGTTGATTCTTCCCCCTACCAATTTGGCGAAAGGGATAATTAATAAGATTGGGGCATGTCATGCTCAATTGAACGGGAACATGTAGGAGGTAATAAGTATTTGCGACCATCTGAACGAAAAATGGGAGAATGAGGGGAAAGTGAGGAGGATATCCCCTGAGGATGTATTGCAATTTTATGGGGTAAAGAATTATCAGGCCAGTGGTAGGGTATATTTCTGTGCGGGTGCAACTCGGCCTCGCTTCTTCGATATGAACTCAGCCGGTCGAGCCTGGAATGACAATGTAATATGGGTGAAGGGTAATTGCCTTCAGAGAGATGATGAAGAACCTTTTGATCTTCTATTTAGAACTGTAAAAAAAGTAGGTATAGCAATGCATAACGTATAATATTGATATGTTTGAACCGTATGATCTTTTGTTAATAATAAAAATGTTGTGCATGGCAGGCCCGAAGTCCCAGGTGGAGAGGAAAGATTTGTTGTTGGACAAAATTGCTGAGGAAGAGGTTGAGCTCGAATTTATGTTGGAAGGACTTGACCTTTTGCAAAAAGAAACGGGTTGAAACAAGTCTAAAATGGTTCATAAATCTTAATCGACCAGGCTGATGGCGGGTGTTGATGATGGAAAGAAGAAAAGAACTGGTGGGGAAGGGTGAACAAACTAGCCCAAGACCCCTAGAATAGACAGTTCGGTTCAGCTGAAGTCTATTACGTTGAGCAAATTTGCTCAAACGTTTCCAAAAAAATTGACGCGGAAGCGTTCGTTAGCCTCTGGTACCACTGGAAGTGGTGAGGCCGACAGAAAAGAAAAATAGAGAAGGATTGAACCTTCGGGAAAGTTGGGGGAAAAGGTTGTTGAAGAGCGACATGCTGCTGAGGACGATCTTAAAGAGATGGAGGAAAGGGCCAGGCTGACGGCTCTTTACGGGGAAGAGGACATGAGCAAGATGGTAGGTCTTTATGCTGGATTATGTAAAATATATTTATGTATTGCGTTTTGAGCTCACGCTGAGGTCAATTTGTGATTTGGAGGTTGTTCGTTTGGTGAAAGGGATTTGGCTCGGAGTCGAAGAGGAGATATCTGAGCTGAGGAAGGGGAAGATCGAGCTTGAAAAGGAGGTAGCTCGAGCTAAGGTTGATGCTCTCAAGGATGTAAAAAAGCTGGAGGCCCTGAAGGCTTCATACGTAGTGGCGATTGAAAAGAAGGTAGACTAAAAACTTGTTATCAGTTTTAGGAAAATGACACTAAAATAGTACATAGGAAAAATCAAAGTTTGAGACAAAGTGACATATTAAGAACATGTACCTTAGACCTTAAAATATATTTTATGGAGTATCCATCTGAGATCGTACTTCGACCTTTAAGTCTAGATGTAGTTGCACACGGTAGATGTTAGAAATTAAATATCTTGTTAGAAATGGGATATATATATGTATGTTGATGGGGTGTTCTGAATCGAACTTTATATAATGTATCTATATTGTACAAGTCGAATTGGATTCAGCTCGCTCGCACGAAGATGAGGCACTCCAATGAAATCGATAATTTATTGAGGAACTGGATAGGGTGAGGGAGGTGAGTAAGGATAGAGAAGACTAGCATGTAAAGGTATATTTCAAGTTTGTTGAGGCAACCCAAACTATTGTTGACCTCACTTGTAAGATCAATGAGAAGGATGCCAAAATTGATAAGGAGCTAAAAGAGCTTACGAAGATAAAAGAACATGCGGTGAAGCTTCAAAGTCAGATTGATACGCTGTTGGTAAAGAGTAGGCATGCTGACATAGCTCAATACCGTATTCAGGCGCTAGAAAGATCGGAGGGACAATTTTGAGCTGATTTTCAGAATTGTAGAAGCGAGCTGGAGCGACTGAAAAATAAAATGATTGAAAAAGATAATGGGCTGAAGGTAGCTTGAGAGGATCTATTGGCTTCGGAAGCTGTAGCCGAACACTTGCATACATCCCTACTTGCCAAGGATATGGAGTTTTGGGCGATGCAACAGAAGTGTGATGAGTTAAATGAGAGGGTGGCACGATTGAAGATTGAATTGGCACAAGCCAACGCGCGTGTCTGGAATGCTGAGGCTGTAAAGCATTCGAGGAGTAGAAATGATGTTAAGGTTCCTCTAGTCCAAGGGGATGTAGTTAGCCTATCAGGTCAAATTAGGGAGCTGAAAGGTGACGTAGCTCGAATTCAAGGGCATGTGCAGAAAGGGAATGCAAAATTAAAGGAGTGCCAATATAAGTTGGATGCTGCTCTTATCAGGGAAAAATTCTTGGAAGGGGAAATCAGTGCAAAGGAGATTCTGATGAAGAAGAAAGACAACCATTAATCAGGCTGAATAAGCTAAAGCCATCAAAAAATTGGAAGAGAGTATAGCTTTTGATGTTCTGATAGAAAAGGAAATGGCACATCAGAAGAGACTGTATACGAGGTTGGAGTCACGCCTCGAGAAGGTGAGGTCTCATTTTTCAAAGATAGTTGTATCTCATGCATCATGCTAAGACCTGTTAAAGTCGATCATTGCTTATTTTGTAAAGGAAGTAAAAAGACTTGAGTTAGAACGAGATACCTTGTTCAAGAGTCTGTCAGACAAGGTTTGTATTTGTAGAGTTGATATAGATCAAGGAAACTGTATGGCCTCTATGAAAACGATTTTAGGCCCTCAACCTGCTAATTTGATTGTGATGGGCAGGGTTGCTGTAACTCGCAAACTGAAGT
Source organism: Kingdonia uniflora (assembly GCA_014058105.1). Lineage (NCBI taxonomy): Eukaryota > Viridiplantae > Streptophyta > Magnoliopsida > Ranunculales > Circaeasteraceae > Kingdonia > Kingdonia uniflora. Next base: position 953,608 of record JACGCM010002535.1, read on the forward strand.
CTAATCGACCTCCTGCTGTAGGGGAAAACATGGTTGACATCCCAACAGCAGAAAATAATCTATTGTAGTGGTTGTGAATGCAACCTTAAAATAAATAGTATCTGTCGTAGACATAGCGAGATGGATGAAAGCTAGTATGACCTTTGCCTTATCTTATCTCTGGTAGGGTCTTTGATATAAAACAAGTTTTTACATTTGTTCTAACTGCAAAGATGGGTTGAGTAAGTGAAACCAAGTGAATCTTGATTTAACAGTAGTAATGTTGTTGACATATTGAAAGAAATGAAGGCTAGTATTACCTTTGCCTTATCTTATGCCTGCTAGAGTCGTTGATATAAAACAAGTTTCTACATTTGTTTTAATCGCAAAAATTTAGTAGAGTTAGCCAAATCAAGTGTTATCCTTAATTTAACTAGTATAAGATCGATTAAAAGTTAGTATTATCTATGCTTTAATTTATAAAATGTATTGAATCTACATAAGTAGAGAGATGTTGTAAAAAACTTGGAAGTTTCATTGATCAGTTCAGAATTTACATTGGATGGAGATGAAAATCTCACTTTTGGAACTTAAATAAACAAAGCGAGAAATGGAAATGGAGTAGTGAGACGCTTAACGATATTATCATTTCAGTTGCCTAGTATTCCAAGGATTTGAAATGGAGATTCCCTCTTCTGTCATGAGATAATATGATCCTAGGACTGAGAGACCTGTGATAATGATAAGACCCTCTCAATTGTCAACTAATTTTCTAGCGTGAGGGTCTTTGTGATATTGTAGAATCTCTCTAAGGATAAGATCGTTGATTTGGAAGGTACAGTTTCTGACTTGGCTATTGTACGATCTGGCTAGCATATGATGATATCGACATAGGTTAGCGATGGCACGTTCCTTAGTTTCATCGATCATATTAGGGTTGCAAGTCAATTCGAACTCATTTTCCTCGTCAGTCTGCTCATGATCTCAAACTGGATGATGGTATTCAAAAGGAATGATAGCCTCAGTGCCATAGGCAAGGAGAAATAGGGTGGATTCTATTGACTATCGGGGAGTGGTACGATATGCCCATAGAACATGAGGTAGTTCTTAAACCTAATTCCTTTTTTCCTGTGAGTGAAGCCATTTTTTGAGTCCATCCACGATGGCTTTGTTGGTGATTTCGGCTTGGCCATTTCCTTGAGGATAATAAGTGGATGATATTGTGTTGGTTTAGGAAGGTTATAATTTTTTCTCCAACAAATTAGGGCCCGTCATCAATACGAATTAGGTGGGGGAAACCAAATCGAGTGATGATGTGTTCCTAGATAAAAGAGATAACCTCTTCTTCTTTGGCTTGACATAGTGGATCTGCTTCTACCCATTTTGTAAAATAATTGGTAGCTACGAGTAGGTGACAGTGGTTACCTGGAGAATTAAGAATTCACCAAAAAGATCAATTGCCCATCTTTTGAATGGCCAGAACACCTTGCTTGCATGGAGTTCGAGCGCAGGGGCATGTATCATGTGTCCATGTCTTTGGCAGTTGTAACATCTGCGTGAGTACTCTTCTGTTTGTTTGCGCATGCCAGGCTAGAATGCTCCTTGTGTAATAGCTCTGTTTGCTAGTAATCGACCTGCAGTATGGGAGCCAAAAGTCCCTTTATGTAATTTGCAGAGCATTTCATCTACTTTTGGTTTAGTTAGGTACTTGAGGTACGGCCCCGTGAAGGTGGTATAACATACCATTTTAATTTGTGTAGCGCTTCGAGTTTTTAATTAGCTATCGGTGCTCTTTCGGATCTGTTGGACGTGGTCCGTTGTAACTGCTGTCAATATCGAGGTAGGCTAAGAAAGGCTTTCGCTAATCGTTGTCTCCCCCTTTATTGGCCCCAGTGTTGATCGTGTATACAAAAATATGATCAATACTGGGGGTTGAAAGGATTTCGATCTAGAGATATCGAGCTTCTGTACCCAAGACCCTGACTAGATATGCCAAAGAATTGGCGTATCTATTTTCACCTTGAGACAGATAATCGAGAGTTACTTTTGTGAACTTACTCATCCTATCTGTAATGAGGGCTGGGTATTCGATCATCTTTCCATTCTTCTTATATTGCTCAGAGTAATGGTGGATGATGAGTAGGGAATCTGTGTAGACTGAGAGTTTGGGGACATCGGGTTCAAGAGCGAGGTCGAGTATATGAATGAGAGCTTTGTATTCGGTGACATTATTTGTGGTCTCAAAATCCAAGCGTATTGATTCCTTAATTCTGTCATTGGAAGGGGTAATCAATATGATTCCGATTCCTGACCCTGTGGGTCCTGCTGGTCCATCCATAAGAACTTTCCACCCTTTTGTTGTAATCCATTCAGCTCGTTCGCCAAATGGTTTGGGGGGTGGATCTTTGGAAGTTTCTTATGTAAGGTCAGGGTCGTGCTCCTCCCACTCGGGATCTTCTACTGGAAAATCCACGAGAAAATTGGCAACGACCTGACCCTTCTCGGAATGACGTTGTTCGAACTTGATATCATGTTCTCCCAAACTGACTGACCACTACTGTACTCTCCTTGATTTTTCTTTCTGGGATTGAACTTCCCGAAGTGGGTAGTTCGTCATGACTTTGACTGAATGAGCTAGGAAGTAGTGCTTGAGTTTCCGTAAAGTGTAAACAAGAGTGAGAAGAAGTTTCTCAATTTTAGAATACCTCGTTTCTACTAGAGTGAGGGTTTTGATGATGAAGTAGACTGGTTTCTCGATTTTCCCTTCCTGGAAAATGAGAACCGAGCTGAGTGAAGTATCTTTGACTGCTAGTTAGATATTCGGTTTTTCATTATCTATTGGGGTACTTATTATGGGAGACCTCCCCAAATAGGTTTTAAGATCCTAAAAGGCTACTTTGCTTTTTGGTGTCCATGTGACCTCTTTATTTGGCTAAACTTTTTCTCGTTTGGTACAACCGTAGAGTAATAGGAATAGCCAACGACAGCGGTCTGATGATTTAGAAATGAAACGGTTGATAGCGGCAGTCTTACCGGCAAGTTTCTGAACGTCTTTTGTACCCCGAATTGACACTTATTAGGGTTGAGATGTATCCTGTAAGATCGAAGCATGTTGAATATAATGTTGAGATCTGAGATGTGATTGGCTGACTGTACGCTCTTGCACAGAAGATTGTCGATGTAGACTTTAATGAATTTCCCTAGATGTGCTTCGAACATGGTAATCATCGACCGTTAATATGTGGCGCCCGTGTTTTTGAGTTCGAAGGGCATGACTTTGTAGTAATAAAGACCTCTTTCAGAGATGAAAGTTGTCTTTTCTTGATCTTCTTCCAAAAGTAGAATTTGATTGTATCCCGAAGCAACATCTATCATAGATTGTAGGTCATGGCCTGCTGTGGAATCGAGGATCTGATGAATGTTGGGAAGAGGGAAACTATCCTTTACAGTATGTTTGTTCAGATCGGTGAAATCTATGCAAACTCAGACTTTTCCATTCTTATTTGGGACTTTGACAATATTGGATATCCAGTCTGGATATTTGGCTTCTCGAATGAATCCCACTTTGAACAATTTCTCGATCTTGGTGTTAACTTCATCTCAAAGACGAGGTGATAGTCGTCGCTATTTCTGCTTGACCACCGTGGCGTTGATGGCCAATTTGTGACATGCCTGTAGTCGGTCGTCTGAAAGTATCCATGATTGAAAATTGTAGTAAAAGAATACCTTAGGGTATCGTGAAAATGCAATCTTTCCTACAGGAGGTGCCAAATGTAATGGCTAAATTCCGTAAGCACGAAATGTCTTAGAATTCACTATCACACCAATAAACCTGCGATAATATTCAAATGGAAAGCAAGAAATGACACAGGTTATTTTAGCGTCGAAAACCTTTGAATATGTAAAAAATCGCGACCTCGAGTGGATAATTTTTGTAAAAGTATCTTTATTGCTTAAGGTGGATACCTTATTACAAGTAATTTCTAGATTTAGAATTTTTTGGACCTTGTAACTAAGAAGTTTGAATGTTTATGAGAATCTAGAATAAGTAGTTTTCTTGGTGATTTCTCCTGTAATTTTTTGGTCCCTGTCCCTTATGGAACTTCTTCCTTATATAGACCTTCTCCGCAGCTCTTCATCGTGCTGGAGTACGTTCTTTGAGCAATGTGGTTAGTGACGGTTGATTGAGTAACTGTTGAGTTCATAAGAGACAGGTGTCTTTTACTGGTTTAGGTTTTCCAGTTTGAAGTTTGACCACGTTCTTCACCAGTTCGTGGAGTAGGTTGAAATATTGACTGGAAAAGTCATATTGAAAATGCGTGAGTTTGAGATGAAGGTAATTCAAACTGGCGATAACTCAATTTTAGGTGAGATCGAGGGATAGGTCCCTACAATGACCACTTTCTTGTAAATAGTTATTATTCTTTACATACTTATAAAATTAGGCTAATTAGGATTTTTGCTTACCACTTAATTTCTTAAACTAGTCCTAAAGTTAGTACCTTTTTGTTACTAGAACCCTTGCTTGTACAATGAAAATTTTCTTTTATAAAGCATAATGTATAACAATGGATATCCAAATTAAAAACCTCAAAGTATAAACCCTAGCTGATATTGTACGTAAGAAGATAGATAAGAGTCCCACTTTTGCTAATTAATCTCTCCTACATGCACGAAAATAGGTCACCAAATACAGTCTAATAAGTTTAGAACTCTTAACAATTTAACCCTAACTTGTATTATTACTATACATGTAGGGACCTATCCTTCGACCTAGTCCAAACTTGAACTACCTAAATGACAGACTCACGCATTACACACGTGACATGAACAGTCAACATTGCCACCTACCTAGACCATGAACTGATAAAGAGCATGGATCGAGCACTACAACAAAATATGAACATGTCAAAAACACCTGTCTCCCATGAACTAAATAGTTATACATTTAACTACTACTTACCTCATTATCCAGAGAACGTGCTTCTTCACGATAACGAGCTGTAAGTAAGGTCTATAAAAAGAAAAAGTTCCAGAGGAGATAAAAACTAGAAAAACCAGATTTTCTAGACTCTAACGCAAGAATTTCTAGATTCTAAATACCACAAAACTTTTTTATTTCAAAATCAAGTATTTTTAGTTCAAAGAGATCACTTGTATTAAGATATCAGCCTCAAACAATAAAAGCTATAATTACTAAACCCTCAACTCGAGGTCGTGGTTTTTTACCTATTCAAAGATTTTCCATGCTAAATCACCTGTGTTATTTCTTGCATTTCATTAATTTTTGTCACAATTACATTTGGTGTAAGATATAATTTCGAGCTATTTTAAGATACGGAATTAGGCCATTACATTTGGCGACGTTTGTGGGAAAGAAGACATTTTTGTGATATCCTAAGGCATATATTCACTCTACTATCCATTTCTAATCATGGTCACTTCCAAACGACCCACAACAAGCATCTAGGTCGACCTTTTAGCTGAACCGGAACAGCTCGCTGAACTACGGGCAAATCTCCATGCCAAAATAGAAAAGCATAATGAACTCGAGCCTTAACTAACTTTTGACCATGATCTCCGCGATAAAGAGCTCGAAAGTGAGCGATAAGCTTGTTTGGCAGCGTTCAAGCGATATGAAAAATAGATGAGAGCCATGCAGACTGTATTTCATGCTTTGTTGGAGACTCAACAAACTCCCCATACCAAAGATCGTGATCAAGTACTGGTGAACTCCCGAGTTTCTATACGAGAAAGATTAGGACCTCGAGGGGCAACTAGCAAAGCCATTTCAAGAAATCTCTAGTACGAACTTCAACCTTCCATTCATTTGGGCAGCGAAGTTTAGTGTGATATCAGTAGAGGTTTCAAGACTTTCAATCGTCAGGATGAAGAACAATGACCTTAACCCCAGATTCTAGCATGTGATCGCTTGAGTGAAGGTTCCAGTACTCGTAATCCTCGACCAGCTCGCAAAGTCACTCGGACTACATGTCAATACGTTACACAAGAGCACATGGATTAATGTATTAAGGAGTGGATTGAAGCTCAAGCTCTAGGTAGACAGGACGACTTTACCAAGTTACGAGGAAGTTCTATTGCTAAAGAGTTATTTGATATGGAAGTACCAGTAGGTTTCCATACTCCGAAGATACGTAAATATAGAGGCACCGTTCTAAAGGAGCATATTCAGCAGTTCTGAGATTCTTTGGGATTGTACTCAAATCTCAGCCATATTCTCTGCCATTTATTCGCAACGAGTCTACAGGGAGAACTGCTACGGTGGTTCCATTCTCTACCTGAAGATTCCACCCTTATATTCGTTCAACTATAGAAGAATTTTGTCAAGACTTATGCTCACAATAAAGACAAGGAAGAAAATTTATATTTGGTTATTTGTGTCAAACCGTCACAAGGAGAGAAGCTCGAGGTCTTTATGAAGAAGTTTCTGGAGCACGCATGAAAAGTTGATAATCTGAATCAAAAAATAACTATTACTGCTTTTACAAATGCGCTCTAACTCGATTGTAAAGTAAATGAGCTTCTCTTCTTAAACAAACCAGAGACCTTGGAGAATATGATCACCAATGTCAATGGGTATGTCGACCTGGAAAGGATTATGAACGAAAGACATAAATCTATTTGTTCTGTCCTAACCACTAAACGTCCAAACACAGAATGCAACAGTGATCCAAAGGAGGACCAGGGTGATTAAAAGTATTCTAAGGAAAATACAGGTAAATTTCGGAAGGGCGATTTATTACCCAAACCGGTCCTCCCCAAGATGATTGTCCGAATCTCCTCAATTTTTCCCGTTCTAGCAAAAGCCAAGTTCTACTGAATATTTCAACTGCTGGAGCCGATCGAGGGTAGACCGTACTGCATGCATCATAAGGTAAATCATCATGAAACTGATAACTTCTATGCTTTACAGAGGTTGCTCAATTATATTTTTAAATTCTTGAGAATGCACGAGTATATTGTTGATTTGGAATCATACAAGAATGGTAGCTACAAGACTTAGATAGAAATAGTCCAGGCAAAGATTAAGCTGAGGAGAAATACCTGTACCATATGTATCATAATAACATGATCAAGATTCATCAAATTAACTACTCTTGCAGATTTAAGCAACGGAGATTATCGGAGTGCTGCGATCTCATACCTTTAGATAAAGAAGCTAAACTTCTTCCTGAATCAAGCAATCACCAACTTGGGAATTTATTCAAGGATTGCGATATTAGTTACGTTAAATGTCCTCATCTGGTGCATTGGTTGTCATGCTCAAGATGATGAAATTTGTCATACATAAGATGATGAATGATACTGGTAGTGGTATTGAGATTCACCTTCAGAGCGCAATCGACTAGATGAGATTAGTCGATCAAGTTATTCCAAGCAATATCGATATCAGTGGATTTAATGGTTCCGAAGAAGAATGAGTGGGCAAGATTATCTTACCTATCACCGCTAGACCAGCCATAATCGATGTCATATTCTACATCATCAACGCTAATTCCCGTTATCTCGGGATCATGGGCCGTTGTTGGATCCACAACATGGAGGCAATTACTTCTACTTATTATCAAGTACTTCGCTTCAAAGACAATGATGGCATCTACGAAATCAAACACTATCAAAAGCTTTCATGAGTTTACAAAATTACCGTTTTTGCCATTCTCGACACATCTGATAGATAAGGTGTATAATAATTATCGAAAGCTGATTACATTGATGATCAGCCTTTCCCAAAGGAACCTATAGAGTACATAAGCATTGATGGACCTAACAGGGGTACTTATATTGGTACCAAGCAGGTCCAACACGATAAAGATGCTATCTTTCACTTCTTACAAATGAATTGAGACATTTTTGCATAGACTTTCGTTGAAATACAAGGGGTCGATCCATCCAAGGCATGTCACAAATTGTGCATTAATAATAACGCTACAGTGGTCAAATAGATACAACGATTACTCTCACCTCATCTATGAGATGAAGCCAACATTGAGATCGATAAGTTTATCAAAGTGGGATTTATTCGAGAGGTCAAGTACTCGGATTGGGTCTTCAACATTGTCGCAGTTTCAAAGAAGAATGGAAAGGTCCAAGTTTGTGTAGATTTCATCGATATAAACAAATACACTCCAAAGGACAGTTTCCCTCTTCCAATCATTTATCAAATTCTTGATTCCACAGTAGGTCACGAGCTCTAATCTATGATGGACGCTGCTTCTGGATATAATCAAATACCTTTCTTTGCGGCCGATCAGGAAAAGACTACTTTTATCACGCAAATGGAACTTTATTATTAAAAATTCATGCCATTCGTACTGAAGAACGTATGCGCAGCTTATCAACAGTTAATGACATCAATGTTCATAGCACACTTGGGGAAAATCATTAAAATCTACATCGATGATCTCCTGTGCAAGAGCTTACAGTCAAAAGACCAGATCGCAAATTTCTTCACAATCTTCGACATTCTATGCTCTTTCAGGATGCAGCTCAATCCTAATAAATTTCAACTCAAAGTGCATTCAGGCAAGTTCAACGAACATCTTTTCAGTAAGAAAGGGATTGAGGCTGTCCCAGATCTAATTCAAGCTTTCCTAAACATGCCTTCCTAAAAAACAAAGAAGGACATACAGAAACTTGCAGGTAAGATTGTTACTATCAATCAATTCATCTCTAAGTCTTCATATCGATACTGGTGGTTATTTTTACTATACCAAGGTTGTACTAAATGAGGAAAGGTTCAGCCCAACGAAGAGATCCAGTGGACAGCAAAATCTGAGGTAACTTTTCAGGAACTCAAAACCTATCTGGGGAAGTCTCCCACCATGAGCACCTCGGTAGAAAATGAGGAACTAATTATCTACGTCATAGTCACAGACAATTCTATTAGCCCAGTTCTCATTCGACTTGAGGGTAAGGTAGAAAAACAAGTCTATTTCATCAGCAAATAGACTCCTTACAGATCTTATTTACACTTCATAGAAACTCAAGCACTACTTTCAAGCTCATTTAGTTAAAGTCATGATGAACTACCCACTTTGGGAAGTTCTATCTAAAAAAGAAATATTACGAAGAGTGCAAAAATGGTCAGTTAGTTTGGGAGAACACGATTTCAAGTTTGAGTAGCGATATTAAGAAAAGGGCCAGGCTGTTACCAATTTTCTTGTAGATTTTTCTGTGGAAGATCTCAATTGGGAAGAACACAATCCTGACCTTATAGAAGAAATTATAGAAGATCCACCCACCAAACCATTTGACGAGCGAGCTGAATAAATTATAAAGAAATGGTGGACATATCTTATTGATTGTTCAGCAGTACCTGCAGGGTCAAGAATTGTAATCGTACTGATTAACCCTTCCAATGGTAGAATCAAAAAATCAATCCGCTTAGATTTTGAAGCCTCCAACAATGTCACAAAATACGAAGCTCTGATTATGGACTCGACCTAGTACTAGAGCTTGGCATCCCCGATCTTTCAGTCTTTACAAATTCTTTACTCATCGTCCACCATTACTCAGAATAGTACAAGAAAAATGATAAGATGATCAAATATGTAGCTCTTATTGACGAGAGGATGAGTAGATTCTCGCAAGTAACTCTCGACTATTTACCTCGAGGTAAGGACATATATGCCGATTCCTTGGCATATTTGGCCAGGGTCTTGGGTACGGAAGCATGATATCTATAGATCGAAGTGATATCCACCCCCAACATTTATATCCATTCTGTTTGCACAATCAGAACGGTCATCTATTCCGACAATCAGTAATAGGCCCTTATCTCAAGTGCCTCTCCAAGAAGAAAGTAGATGGAAAGCTCAATGAATTACATGAAGGGACTTGTGGCTCCCAAGCTACAGGTTGATCACTTGTAAACAGAGTAATTATACAAGGAATATTATGGCGAGGAATGTACAAGCAAGTAGAAGAGTACTCACGGAAATATGACACATGTCAATGACATGGACACATGATCCGTCCCCCTGCACTCAAACTACATGCAAGCAAGGTGCTATGGCCATTCAAGCGGTGGGCGCTCGATCTCGTGGGAGAATTTCCTAATATGCTTGGTAACCGATGTTACTTACTCGTGGCAACAGATTATTTTACAAAATGGGTATAAGCAGTTCCTCTTTGTTGAACTAGATAAAAAGGGGTTATTTATTTTATCTGGGAATACATTATCTCCTGGTTAGGATGCCCCCACCTAATTCGGATCGATAACGGGCCACAGTTCGTTAGAGAAAAGGTCGTAGCCTTCCTCAACAAACACAACATCATCCATTCACCATTTAATCCATACTACATACAAGGCAATGGGCAAGACAAAATCACTAACAAAACCATAGTAGATGGACTTAAGAAAAACTTCAATCACAAAAGAAAGGAAACTGGATACGGGAGCTCCCTCATGTCTTATGGGTATACCGTACTACTCCACAATAATCAGCTGGTTGCTTCCCCTTCCTCCTGACTTATGGTACAGAGGCCGTTTTTCCAACAGAGTACTACCATCCTATCTGAGATCATGAGCTTACAGACGAAGAAAATAAGTTTGAGTTTGTAGGGGGCCTAACTTCTTTTATATAGGAAGTTGGCTCTTAACACAGTGTTAATTTTCTACCAAAGGAATACAAGCAAATGGCCTAAAGTAAGAATAAACTTGAGACAAATACTTGCGTAGAGGCCCGAATGTAACACTCTACGACCTCTGATGAGGATCTTTTAAGACAAATTATATTACTGATGAGTAATTTGGGGGTTTGAATACTGGGCGTTATAGAGGGTTCGAAGGTAAAATTTATGAGGGCCGGGGACAATCTGTCTAACCCCCTTTTGGTTTCCCATTTATCTTATTTATAGAAGTATAGGAAGCTGAGTCACCAACTGTGGGTAAGGTTTACATGATTACTATAAGGAAATCCCGGTGGAGTATGGGCGCCGGTCATGTCTGTACTGTCACTGTGATAGCTGTCAGATGCGTCTATGTACTTTGGTACTGTGGCACAGTGGTTGGCCTGTCACTGTAATTGTAAAGGCCAATCATTATGCTGGCTTGTTTGGTGAGCTGGATGCCTGTTTCGTCGTATTTTGACCATGTGTAGATATGGTCGAAAGGTATCTATTACGGTGCGATATTCCTTCCTCGAGGCTTTGTCTGGTGTCGAACCTTCGTCTTCAAGGGATCTCTGGAAAGTCTATTTTAGGGATCGAGTAGGCTTCGATATAATCGCTAGGTTGTGAAGTAGGCTTCGAGTATCTGAGGTGGTCGAAGGCTACGAGTAGGCTACTACATTAGCCCCCTCTCAGTGAGGGTTTTAAAGCCAGGTAGAGAGGCGTTCGCTAAGAAAACTATCCGGTCTTGGAATCTGAGCGGTCTGAGTGCTGGTTTTCGGGTAAATAATATAAGAGGGTAATTAAGAGGTATAGGTGGTTATAGGGTAATAAATGAAATGAAGGCTATAAGTATGGGGTATTGTGTGGGGATATGGAGTAACTTGCTTCTTTTCTTTCATCTTATTTTTCTTTGCAAAATTTGAAATCTTTGTGGATGCCACGTCCAATTCATGATATCAAAAGAGGATGGGGTTCGCCCGGGACCGTTGTGTAGGGCAGAAGACTGGTAATGCTCATATAAAGTTCTTCGGGTATTATGATCTGGACTGGGACTTGCCTGAACTGGTTGAGGTGGAAGCTGAAGAGTTCATCAATGGGTAGCCTTATGCTTACCTTTGGGATCGTCTAAAGTATGATTTTACTACTGCGGAAAAATGCTATCTCTTTCAGTCGGTGTTGGACGAATGTCTTGTCTGTGCAGAAGAGATCATAAAGGAACATAATTCAGTGACTGAAGCTGGACCTTCTGGAAGTAGGACTGATGGTTGATGCGGTGAATATTTGTATCTTTGAATGTATTTTGGGGTTTTTTGCTTGGGGGTGATAGTAGCAATTTAATCTGTTTTTTCAATCGAATATTGGAATGAAAATGCTATTTTCTAACAACTTGTCTTACTGTGTCTGATTGATAATGTAGACGAATGTAGACGAACACTCTTATAGGCGCGCTTAGCACATGCAGGTCATCGAATTGTTAATGGTATCGAAGGTTATGATGATCGAAGGTTATGATGAACAACGGTTATGATGATCGAAGGTTATGATGATCGATGGTTATGATGATCGAAGGTTATGATGATTGAAGGTTATGATGATAGAAGGTTTGGTGTTGGGGGTTTGCTGGACTAGAATTCCTCAAGAATAAGGTTTGAATGCAAATTCAGATGAATCGGTTACGTCTAGGAAGTTGGAAAGGTTGGTTGTTGCGTTTTCGAGGTGGGTAATTTGAAAGTCACAATTAATGCGGCTAGGGAAGGGGGAAAGTTGATGTGGGTTTACAAGTATAAAAAGAACTGTTGTAAAGAGGATTTCTCACCATGCTTCATGCTTTCTTTGTTCTTCTTCTTTGTTGCTCGGATCGAGATGGCTGCAAACATTCCAGTTCAGGAGGAACCGACGGCTGTTAGAATGAGGTAGATACAAGAGGCCTTATTGGGGCTGCGGTGGAGGTTTGGTTTTGAAGCAGACATTGATGTGGAAATGCTGAATCTTTTCGAGATGGAACCCGGGGCTCCTATTCTTGACATGCCCTTCACATATTGGTGGGGAATATTGCAGATGATGGGGCCATTCCCCGGTCATCGGTTGTCTCTTCTTGAGGGATTTTCGGAGAATATATTGGACCAAGAAGATGCAGATACTGCAGCCGTAGTTGAAAAGGAGTATCCTGTTGATAATTAGGGACCTCTATCTCTTGTTGTTTTGTTGTTTCTTTCCTTTGTTCTGTCTTTTTTCTATTTTCTTTGGATGAGGCTTGTAATATTTTCTATCTTTCTGAATGAAATGGTTTCTTGGAATAATTTGGTTTGTCGAATTGTAAGTAATTGTAGTATAATCTAAATTCTCGACATAGTATCTTGAGCTGTCGAAGTGATAGTATCACTTGTCAAAGTATATTGTTTGTGCTGTTCGAGGATAAAATTGAATTTTTCGAAGCAAAGGTTATAATCTGTCGAAGCTGAAAAGATTAAGTCGTTGGTGTGTGTGTATGTCGAAAGTCGATATATTAGATAAGTAAATTTGAGGCTATCTGTTGATTATTCTTCGAGACGTAGAATGGTCGATTACTCGAGTTTGAGGGGTGTGTAGAAGGTTATGCTTGATTTGACTGGCCGTTCTGATAACCTAGATAGCTGGTCTGTCAGACTGGTACATGCGCTTGGGGCAGTGTGCCAAAAAGTAATCATGATGTTTTACTCGTATTACAGAAAAGGTTATGACGTGATTGTTTGGATATGATTGATTAGCTTCGAGTGTGGGCAAAAGGGGTTCGAGAAGCTTTGGCTTTTACAAGCAGTTTGAAATGAATGTGCTGTTCGCACGTAGGAGATATGAGGGGTAAATCGGTCAAAATACATTGTAGCCGAAAAGCCGGGGTAGTGGGGTCGTGGTAATGATAATGGTTAGAAAATCGAGGCGGTTTTGGTTTTTCGAAAGTTATATAAGTGTGATGAGAGTAATTACTGTACGGTTAACTGATAAAATCATAGAGTGTGAGGAGAAGAGAACGTACGCCATTTAGAACTTGGGAGTAGTTGCTACATTTGTTGTGTTGATCTTGCTGTTTCAATGATATTGCTTCTAACACAGGTAAGTCGCTTGATCTCTACCACTTTTACTTTGTTTTCCCCTCTGACTGTGTGAGTTGAACATTTTGGGTTTAGAGTTGAGAGGTTATCTTTGAAGATAAGGAGACTTGGTTAATATGGGTTTTGACCCATTATGGGATTTTGGGTGTTTTGGAGGAGGTATAGGGTTTAAGATCAAAGTTTCAATAAATTTCTGGAGAGGGTAGATGGGATAGAGGTTATGGACACGAAATTATCGCATTTATCAATCTAATTGCGTGCCCCTTCTTCTATAGGCTAAAATGCATAACCGTCAAGCTTCGTGACGGAGACTGATAGATGAAGAGATCAAAGAATTCAAAGCTAGTATATTTGGTCGATCCCCAATGGATGAGGATAACGATTTTGAAGTGTTAGATGTGATAACCGAGGCCCCTCTATCTATGGCTCTGCCGGCTGAGGAGGTTCTAGTTACGAGATGTCGTAGAACGATAGTGACTGAGGATAGTAAGAAGGAAGAGACAGTATGGGGGGAGAGGGGTAATATAGGGCCTTCTGGTGGTGGAAAAGGAGAAGGGGTGCAGAGTGACGATAGTGGGGATTCGACTGAGTCGAATAGGGTCGATGATACTGTTTTGGCTAGAGATAAGATTAGGTTAGATCTATTTGCTGCCAAATTGAATCTGTCGAAGATGGGGGTGTATTTGAGTATGGCGGGGGCAGGGTTAACCTTCAAATTGGATCCTGGAGAAGGGATAATGGCTTATAGAGGCCAGATTTGATTGGTAATGGAACTTCCTCTTCGAAGGCTGGTGAATGAAGTACTGATTTTTTGGGGGGTGGCCTCGGTGCAAATGAATGGGAATTTTTGCTAGATGATAAGGGTTATAGAGGGGATGAATACAAAATTGACTAGTGAGGGCCGAGGTTTGATTAAGTGGTTTGATATTATTACCTTCTACTCGAAGAAGGCGAGTCAGAACCCGAGTACCTACCACATCCAATGTCACCCAGAGAAGCCTTGGTTTTATGATCTGTTTTCAATGGGTCGAGGGTGAAATAAGGATTTATTGATAATAAGGGGCAGCTACGAGAATGTAGAGAAGGATTATCCTTATAAATTGCATCATAGGGTGTATAATGAAAGTAAGTTTATTGTCAAAAGGTTATTGCTGACGTATGTTTGGGATAGGTGATGATTATTTTCTTGTATTGTTCTATAGATCCGAAGAGTTCGTCTTGGAACAATCCAGTAAATTATATTGATACTTTGCTCGAAGCTAGTGAGGATTGGGTAAATTCTGTGTTTGACAGTCTTGGAATCAAGAGGCAAAGGAGGATGAAGGCGGATTCCCTGCTTTGAAGCGTACCCGTTACGCCGAAGCCATCGAAGAGAAAAATTGGCGAAGGGGTTTTGAAGGGTCAAAAAGAAATGGGAGGGGAAGAGTTGCTAAAGAATTATCACTCTGTGCTGAGATTACGAATGGGATCGAAGCAAACAGCGCCAGTGCTCGAAGTTGCTGGCGATGCTTCGAGGTTGAGGCCGAGGTCGGTATTAACTCAAACTGAGAAGGGGAAGGGCTGGGTAGCTTCCGAAGCCCCGAAGGTGAATCAATCGAGGGCTGGTCAACACAAAAGCGTAGGGCACTGGGGGAGGTTGATATAGTGGAGGAGGATAAAGAGATGGCGGAAACTGAATGGCAGGAGCAAGCAGTGGCCAAAAAGGCTTCGATGGTCGAGTTCTGCGAAGACGACCCAGACGAGGCCTCGAAGGAAATAAAGAGGAATATGTTTTAGGTAACTATATATGGCTTTCTGTTGTGATATTCTGAGGTTTCTTTCAAATTCTTTGAGTTTCGTGGTGTACTGACTGCTTGAATATTTTAGCAGACGGAGGCTTGGGTGTGAGCGCACAATAAGGCGATGAAGTCTGTAAAAGGGAAATTGTGGCAAGTAGAGGAAAGTCTGGATCTTTCACGGGGAACTGAGCCGTCATTGTTGTCCAAAATCAAAAAGTTAAAGCAAGATCTGGAGGTGCTTACTGACTCGTATGATGAGAGGCTCGAGCTTCAGCGATCGAGGCAAGAGCGGGAGTGGTCTGCAAAGCTTGTGGCAAGAGAGAGGGAGAAAGCAAAATAGAGGGTGAATTTTCAGCGGCAGTATGATGGTGAATGTATGGTAAATATTAGGTTGAAAAAAATTATAGACGATAAGGGGTATGATCCCGATACGTTGGAACCTTACCCTATTTCTCCCGAACTTGTTGATGGGGATGAGTTGCCGATGAAGGAAGGAGAGGCGAATGTTGTTGATGAAGCAGCTGGAAGTACTGCTGTGGAGACCTCTCTTTTTGGAGTGCCCAGTGGTGGAACATTTGATGGCTTGGTTGTCGAAGGCTCGGCAGAAGCTACTGATGGTGTGGGCGCTGAGGGAGCTGAAAGTGTAACCGAGCCGATATAAGGTATTTGGAGCTGGGGTTTCATCTTTTCCTTTACTGACTATGATGTTGAGTTGTAATATTTGGAACTATGTGGGTTTTTTTGTTGGTTTTTGAACTTGGTAGGTTTTTGAGTTGTTGTTAACTACTGAGCTTCTGAAGTTAATTCTGAACATATCGATACTTATTTTTTTTGAAGTGAATTCTGCACATGTTGATTTTGAATATACTAATTATGAACTTCTGATTTCTGATCTTCTGAATTGATGCCTGATTTTTTGATTGATTGTTTTATCTTGCTCTGGCCTTGAATTGTTGAAGTATTGATGCGCATATTGATGACTTTGCTTGTATTGAGTTTTTGATGACTGATCTTGGGTTGTACTGCCACTGTTTCTTTGTTGGATGATGCTTTGAATATTCGTTGCACTTGATAGAATTGTAGATAGTATTTGAGTGTACTGTTGCTGTTTGTATAATTGTAGAGTGTCGAATATTTTTAGATCGATCCCTTTATGTTCTGCTAGACATCAAAGGCCGAAGCCACAATGATGTTGGATTTTTGAAAAATTCCCAGGTCGCCTCCGAGTATCAGTCGGGCCGAGGAGACGTGATACCTAGAGGAAACCCAAAAATTTACTGGACTTTGAAGGCCTAAGACACAGCGAAGCAATATGTGTTCGCCTCCAACGCATTCCCGAGGGTCCGGTCTTTCGACCATTTGTTCCCCTCGAGTTTGCTCAAATGTTGAAAACTTGAAAATTTCAAGGTTGCCCCCAAGTATCATTCGGGGCGAGGGTGGACATGATACTCGGGGTAAACCAAGAAATCGACTGGACTTAAACAGTTTCAGAGCCTAATCGAAGCATATCTGTTCGTCCCCAATGCATTCCCGAGGGTCTGGTCTTTCGACCATCCTTGCCCCTCGAGTTTGATCAAAATTGGAGACTTGAAAATTTTAAGGTCGCCTCCAAGTATCCGTCGGGTCAAAGGGTTGACGTGATACTTAGAAGAAACTAGGAAATCGACTGGACTTTGAAGGCCTTAGTCACAGCAAAGCATAAGTGTTCACCCCCAATGCATTCACGAAGGTCCGGTCTTTCAACCATCCATGCCCCTCGAGTTTGCTCAAAATTGGGAGTTTGAAAAATCTTGAGGTTACCCTCAAGTATCAGTCGGGTCGAAGATTAGCATGATACCTAAGTTAAACCAAGAAATTCAATAAGAAACAGGAGACGAAGTATGGGTGGAAAAACTTGTTTATTGATTTTTCTTGATTACATCAGTTGTACATGGTTGGGGATATGGCTTGTTATAGGAGATCAGCTACATTGTGCATCTTGTAAATTTTCTTGGGGTTGTTCGATAGGCCCAGATGATGTGTTGTAACTCTTAAACCCATCGTCCTTTCTTTGCGCTGACTTTCTTCTTAAGACCGTCGATAATGGTTTTGTTGATTGCTTCGACTTGACCGTTGCCCTGGGGATAGTAAGGTGTAAAGGGTGAGAGAATGATGTTGTGTTTTTTGAGAAAATTTATAACTTTGCTGCCCATGAATTGGGGACCATTATCGCATCGAATCATATGGGGGCTGGCGAAGCGAGTGATGATGTTTTCCCATAAAAATTTGATAACTTCTTCTTTTTTGGTTCGACATAAAGGTACAGCTTCGATCCATTTGGTGAAGTAATCGGATACAACAAAGCTATTTTCTCTGCTGCCCGAGGCTTTTGGGTAGGGACCGATGGGATCGATGGCCCATCTTTTGAATGGCTAGGAAACTTGACTGAAATGAAGGTCTTGTAAAGGGCAATGGATGTCATGAGCATGACGTTAGCATTTGTCACAGTGTTTTGCACATTCTGCGGCTTGTATTTTTATATTGGGCCAAAATAATCCTTGGGTGACAGCTCGAAGGGCCATAGAACGACCAACAGTGTGAGCACCGCAGGTTCCTTCGTGAAGTTCAGCTAAAATTGTAGAAGCTTCAGCTTGGGATATGCATCGAAGGAGGATGCCATTTGGGGATTTGCGATGTAATTCATTTTAACGGACAGTGTATCTGCGGCAATTTTTTAACAGCGACCGTTTGGCTTTAGGATCATTTGGGAGGGTGACATTGTTGAGGTAATGAAGGAACGGTGTTCGCCAAATGTCTAGATCGTGACTCTCACCCCCAGTATTGATGGCATTGACTTCCATCTGGTCGATACTTGGGCACTCGAGTTCTTCGATGTGGAGGGTTCGAGATTTTTATTGTCCGAGCATAGCTGCTATGTAGGCAAGGGCATCTGCATGTCTATTTTCTCCTCGAGGGTAATGACTGATTGTGGATTTTTTAGGAAACTGGTCCATGCGCTATCGCACATACAGAGCATAGTCAGCCATGCGACCGTTGCCTTGATTTTCTCCTGTGTAATGTCTCTGAACAAGTTGGGAATCTTTGAAGATGGCCAGTTTGGGAATGCCGAGGTCGAGTGCGAGGTCAAGGCCGTGGATCAAGGCTTCATACTCTACTTTGTTATTGGAACATTTGAAGGTAAGTTTGACAGCTTTTTCTATTCGATCATTAGTGGGCGTTACCAAGATAGTTCCAATTCCTGAGCCATTAGGTCCTGCGGATCCATCTGTGAATAAATGCCAGCCAGTGTGAGGGTCACAGGGATCTGTTGTTTCGGGTTGGTCTTCTGATAAGTCGTCTTCGTGTTCTTCCCAATCAACATCTTCGACCGGGAAGTCGGCTAGAAAGTCTGCTACTGCTTGGCCTTTCTGGGATATTTGGTTCTCGAACATAATGTCATGTTTGCCAAGGTAGACAGCCCATTGTTGCACTCGTCTGGATTTTTATTTTTTGCTGAGTACTTCACGAAGGGGATAACTTGTGATAATACGGATGGGGTGTGCTTGAAAATATGGTTTGAGCTTGCGGGCTGAATAAACAAGTGTCAGGAGAAAATACTCATGTTTTGAATATCGAGTTTCTGTGGGGGTTAGAGTTTTGCTGATGAAGTATACAGGTTTTTTGATGTTGGAATCGAGTCAAATAAGCACTGAACTGATAGAAGTTTTTGTGGCAGCGAGGTATAAAGAGATTGTTTCGCCTTCGATAGGGGTGTTGATAATGAGTGGACGACCAAGCTAAGTTTTGAGTTTGAGGAAGGCTTGTTCGCACTCGGGTGTTCAGTTGATCTCAGGATTGTTTTTCTTTTTTGCTTTGTGGACGCCCTGGTAGTGTATAAGAGAAAAGAGCCAATCACATCGGTTTGAATATTTGGAGATGAAACGATTGAGGGCTGCTATCCTGCCAGCCACTTTTTGGATGTCTCTCTTGGTTCAGGGCGAAGGCATGTCTATGAGGGATCAAATGTGGGTGAAGTCAATCTCTATACCACGTTTACTGATAAGGTAGCCCAAGAATTTTCTGGATGACACGCCAAATTGGCATTTTTCTGGGTAGAGTTTCATGTTATATGTGCAAAATATTGAGAAGATTTATGTTAGGTCCTGGATATGGGTGTTTTTCTGAAGGCTTTTGCAGAGCATGTCGTCGATGTAGACATCGACAGACTTGCCAAGCTAAGGTTTAAACATGGTTGTGACAAGGCGTTGGTAGGTTGTTCCTGCATTTTTAAGGCCGAAGGGTATAACATTGAAACAGTAAAGGCCTTGTTTAGTTATAAAGGAAGTTTTAAGTTGATCTTTAGGGAGGAGGGGTACCTGATTGTAATCCAAAGTCGCGTCCATCATTGATAGGCGCTCGTGTCCAGCAGTGGTATCGAGTAGTGCTAAATAGTCAGGAGGGAGAAACTATCCTTCGGTGTGTGCTTGTAGAGATCTGTGAAGTCGACGCAGATTCTGATCTTTCCGTTTTTCTGAGGATGAGTTCAAGAGTGCGCTGAAGGGAGAAGTATTTATTGGTGTGGTGAAAGTTGCATTTATGATTGGCGCAATAAGATTCGCCTGGTCTGACTTTGATGGGGAAAGGGATGCGCCAAATGGGGTCTGCCTGCATGTGCGGTAGAAGGGTACTGAGGGGGGCATTGAGTGGAGGTAAGACGGGCTTTGGTCGTTTCTTGCGAGCTTCGGCACTGTTATCAATGCTGGGGCGTTTGCGGCTCTCAGTCTTCTGTGAGATGGGAGCAACCAGGGGTGTTGGAGTAGAATAGGGGTGTTGCTAAGGTTTATTGAAGTTTGCGATGTGCGAAGGCTGGCTCTGTTGGCGGGATTCTTGAAGGTGCTCGAGATCGATATAACCATTGCCCTTCGAGAGCATCTCTTCGAGTGTTTGAGGTTTGTGGAAAAATAGGTATTCTTTTACTCGGCTGTGATCAGGCAGAGCATTCGAATATGATAGTATAACATTCGTGCTGTCAAGGTTCTCTATTTTCTGGGATTCGTCGAGGAATCTCCTGGTGAAGACTTCAAGAGTCTCATTACTGGATTTTCTGAAATTGAACAAAACATCAACTCTGACTTCTCTATCCTTATTTAAGGCAAACTGGGCAATAAAAATTTGTGAAAGTTGCTCGAAGCATCGTATTGAGCCATTTGGGAGGTTATGATACCATCGAAAGGGGTTGTCAGTAAGGCTTATTGGAAAAAGGTGTCATAACAGGTAGTTAGCCGTAGAGTAGAGGCTAAGGGTATTTTGGAATTCTAGAATGTGGGATTTAGGGTCTGTGTTACGGTATTTGCTAAGCTTGGGAGCACGAAAGTTGGGGGGTATTTTGATAGCCAAATGTTTGGGGCAAATCGGGTTACTGAGGCGGCTCCAAGAGTTGGTTGCTGTGCTCGCGCTGACGTTAATGGCTAGCTATATTTTGTGGTCGAAGTTCAGCTGTGTGACATATGCATGATGAGGGGGAGATTGGGGAATTCGAAGGTTGTGAGGTCGAGCATGTGGTATATGTTAAGCACTGCATTCCCCAAGTCGCTCTCGAGCAGGACGACGTCTGGGGTGTCTGAAGGAGGGGAGGGTAGAGTCAGAAGAGTCTTTTGTGGGGTGAATCCCAGGGCGGATAGAACCGGTTGGGTGAATAGTATGGGGAACGCCTTCGGCGCTGGTGTGACCTGGGGGTATCTCGAGATTTGGTGAGGGTCCTAGACGGGCGTGGGCAGATACGCACGATGGGTCTGGTGCCTGGGATGGGCGAGCAGCTTCCAGAGACTGTAATCTTTGTAGCTCTTGGACGGTGTTGCGCAGCTCCTCGATTGCCCTATTCTGTCTGTTTTCATCGTCCAGGTGGCGATTATGTTCAGTTTCCAGTGCCAGGCGGTGGTTTTCACACTCCTGGTTTTGTTGGGTCTGGTGGCGCTCCTTTTCTTGAATGACTTGTTGAGATAATAATGCTATTTGGGCAGCTACTCCGTCAATGGAGTTGCTTGCCTGGGTTGAATTGGAACGGCGGGTGGGTGCCATTGAAGAGAATCTGTGGATGTTTGAAAATAAAGGGAGGAGGAAAAGGAAAGGGGATTGGCAGGGTGGGAAGCACGGACGACACCAATTGTAGGGGCCTAACTTCTGTTGGAGCGGAAGTTGGCTCTTACACCACATAGGTAATCTTCTACCAAAGGAATGCAAGCATATGGCCTAAAGTAAGAATAAACTAGAGACAAATACTTGCTTAGAGGTCCGAATGTGACACTCTACGACCTCTGATGAGGATTTTTTAAGACGAATTATATTACTGATGAGTAATTTGGGGGTTCGAATACTGGGCGTTACAGATGGGTCGAAGGTAAAATTTAAGAGGGTCGGGGACAATCTTTCTAACCCCCTCTTGGTTTCCCATCTTTCATATTTATAGAGTATAGGAAGCTGAGTTACCAAGTGTGGGCCAGGTTTACATGATTACTGTCAGGAAATCCCGGCGAAGTATGGGCGTCGGTCATGTCTATACTGTCACTGTGATAGCTGTCGGATGTGTCTCTGTACTTTGGCACTATGGCACAGTAGTCGGCCTGTCACTGTAGCTATAAAGATCAATCATTACGCTGGCTTGTCTGGTGAGCTGGCTGCCTGTCCCGTCGTATTTCAACCATGTGTATATATGGTCGAAGGGTATCTGTTACGGTACGATATTCCATCCTCGAAGCTTTGTTTGGTGTCGAAGCTTTGTTTTCAGGGGATCTCTGGGAAGTCTTTTTTACGGATCGAGTAGGCTTCGATATATTCGGGTAGGCTACGAAGTAGGCTTCGAGTATCTGAGGTGGTCGAAGGCTGCGAGTAGGTTACTACAGAGTTGGCTTGCAATATAAACTGGATTAATAAAACTAGGGAATTCGCTATTGCCAACCGAGGTCGATATCTCCATATGATAGCTAGGTTATACAACAGAAGAGCCCGAAGCCGTAAGTTCCAAATTGGCGATCTAGTTCTCAGAGAAATCTCACAGAGCATAAAGGAAGCACATGCTGGGAAACTTACTAAAAATTAGGAAGGTCCTTTCCTCATCGTTAGCCGAACTTGCATGGGGTCATACTATCTCATGACAGAGCAAGGAGTTTGAATCCCAAATCTATGGAATAGTAGGCGATTGAAGTAGTATTATCGCTAAGTCCCTAGTTTCTCCATTTACACTATTCTCATTCTTTACATTCCAAAAGTGAGATTTCAATATCCATATAGTGTACATTCTAATCTACTCAATAAAAACTTCCAAGTTTTTTCCCACATTACTCTCTACTCAAGTTGAATTTACTAAATCTCAAAGATTGAAGCAAGAATAATACTAGCTTTCAATTGACCATCTATACACAGATTGAAGCAAAGGTAATACTAGCTTTTAATCGACCATCTATACACAAATTAAAGCAAAGGTAATACTAGCTTTCAATCGACATCTATACAAATTAAAACAAAGGTAATACTAGTTCTTAATTACCCATCTATACAAATATCAGCGATTTAAATGAAGGTAATACAAGTTTTTAATCAACGATCTCTATCAGACATTAGATAAAGCAAAGGTACTACTAGCTTTAATCTTTCTACATGTCTACAAATACAGAAACTATAGGTCACTTCTACAAGTTTTTTTTTGCTTATGAGAGGTCAGCTACGCTTTCCCTACACAGAAGGATGATTAGTCATAAATTCTAGAGCTCGAGCAGTTACAACAATCCTGCCTTTCTCTACCAATTAATCAGGTAGGGAACCTAACTCTATTTCCATGTCATTCAGGCAATTCCCTCGATCTATATCAACATTACAAATATAGCCTCCGAATGACACACAGTCATACAAGGTATCCCTCTTAAGCTCAAGCTTTTTTGCTTCTTTCACAAAATAGGCGATAACAACCATTAGCTACTGTGAGCGCGCCCTTTCTTGAATAGTCATATTTTAATTGAGCATCACTAGCTCGAAAAAATACTTTTTCAATCTCTAATGACTTTCTTACAAGGCTTTGTGCTTATCACCATCCTGCGCCATTCGTTGTTCTATGTGTGTCATCACCTCATTATGCTACGCTATCGTTCCTGCTGTTTTATCTTGCTCAACTTTATTCATTGCCCTCAGACTTTCCAATTGAGCACAAGGTTCTACAAACTCCCAGTCATTTCTATCACATCCACCAACAGAAGCCTTCTTCAACAACTCATCCTTCCTCCTGATCACTCCTCTAACTCTACCTCTCTACGAAGAACAATTGATAACTTATGCTCGCTCTCCCTTAAATGTTCGTTTCCTCTCTATATGTGAGCCTGAACACAAGCTACATCTTCTTCCAACTCTTTAATTCAATCTGATGGGTTAATCACGTCAGTATCAATCTTTTTCTTCTTTGACTATTTTCCGGCCATGGCCTTCTTCGCTTGCGAATCAGCCGTAGCCAAATCTGCCTTCAACCTGGAAACCCTCTCATTCAATTCGATACATCATGTTTAGGTCAGTCGAAGATCGATATCTTTAGCAGACATGTCCTTACTCAACTGCTCAACCACACTTTTTGAATTTGTCAGGTCACCTCGAGCCTTCTCAAGCTCGTTGACTTTCATGATCATCTGACCCTTCAAACTAACTACAAAATCACGTAACTCTTTTTCTGTCATTTTTAGCGACCAGATATGGTATTGAGCAATATCTGCTTTACCTTTCACGGACAACAAATTTATCGTGCTTTTGAGTTTCCCTATTTCATTCTACACCTCCGCGATTGCTATTTTTCTATTTCAGCATCTTTACCTTCGATCTGCCGAGTTAGGTCATCCCTAGTTTTTGTCGCCTTAGCAAAATGGATCTATACTTTGACATATTGATCCTCCCAATCTTTAGATATCTCTTTAATCTTATCAAACTTCACCACAAACTCATGATTGTATTGGAGCGTCTATTGTTTGATAAGGCGAACAGTATCTAATTCGGCCTGCATAATGAAGATCGATACAACATTACTTCACTGATACAATCAATACATATTATAGATAACTTTAAATTTTTTTAATAAAATTCTGTTTCTAATATGCTGAAAAGATGAGATTATACTTCGACCTTAAGTTAACAAGTTGTCTCACAATAGCAACATAATATCTATATCCTCCTTTAAGGTAAACATTTTCTATGTTTAAATTTGCTAACCCTCTAAAATCATCTAAATATATGGGATTGCTATCGTTCCTAATTTTCTAACACATTTTTGTGATCTATGTCTACCTTCTAACTTTACTGTTAAGCTTTAAAGTAGCGCATCATACAAGTCAAATATTTTTTGCCCTTTTCTCCTTAGCGAGCTCTTTATCTAATTCCTTAATTCTGAGGCGCATATCTTTATATTCCTACAAATCAATGTTTACAAACATCTCTTAGTCTATCGAAATTTATCCTACAAATCAATGTACCACGCACTTACAGTTTTTCTAACCCACAAAAAAAATACATAAGCAAACTACAAACAATTTTACTCTTCCTTCTCATTTTCTCCCCCACGATTCTCTAGATCAGTCCTTGCAGAAACTGTGTCTAGCCCTGTTACAACATCTAGAAGAGAGCTACCATTAGCCTGGAGCTCCTCTTCCTCTTTGACCTCTTCGACGTATGTACCTGCTATAATAACTTTGAGATCAGAAATAGAGTACCCCACTTCTAGTAGCTTTTGCCCGAGATTATCCTGAGCAATTACAATATCATCCACATTCTTCTGTGCCACATCATCCATATTTTTCTGCACCATATCAGTAAGCTCGCGTATCAACACCTTATGCAAAGCCTTCACAGAAACCAAACGTTCCCACTCTAACGCCATGTCAGACTCAAGTTGAGCCACTTTCTTCTCGAGCTTGGCTCTCCCGTCCTTGAGCTTAGCCCTTCCTTCCTCGAGCCCAAGGCAGATTCCCTTCAACATGCGAGCAGCCTATAATAGAGCAACATACTTTTAGCTCGAAAACAAATATATAGTTCAAAGAATCACAAAATTACCAACTTACCACCCTGCTAAACTCCAATTGTGCGGAGGTATTCAGCTCCTCAGCACCTCTTCGAGCTGCCAACCTCAGCCAATTTTTTTCATAGCCAGCAGCTCGTCTTCTTCAACAGGTCTGTTATCCACAACCTTCGCCCCTCTCACAGCAGTAGGCGGATCAACGCTCCTTTTTTTGGCATTCCCCTTGGCCTTATCACTTACCATAGTATTGGAGGCCGAGCTGCCCTTCACAGCTTTCTTTTTGGGGTACTTTCGAGCTAACCTGTTTGATGTAGTACCTCCAGAAATATCCTGCAGAGACATTTTAGTTGCCCTCGAATACCGGACACTCTTCTTCGTCTGTTACTCTTTTCTTGCTAGCTCCAACTCTTGTTATTTGTTTCTTGGCTTGGGACTTTTACACCTTCTCTGACCTGCTATTAGCTCTTTTGTTTCTGTTGATGCTGAGCCCTTTCAGAACTATCTCAAGCTTAACACCTTCTTGAGCTACAGTATTCAACAATAATTCTTTTCTTGTCACCAAAGATCGAGGACCTGCAACATAACACAACAAATTGGTAAACCAAAGAACAACCCTGCAACTATAACAGTTCAATTTTATACACTATTACTTACTTTTCTTCAGGGTTTTATGCATAAGGTTTATTGGTTCTTCGTCCACTCTCTGAAGGCAATCACCTTTTACCCATATCATATTATCGTTTCAAACTCATCATGCTCAATTCAGATCGAAGAAAAGAGGTCGAGATGAACTAGAATAGAAATACACCCCTCCAGTTGTAGCGTAATATTTCACAGTGTAATACTGGAAAATGTCCTCAGAAGATATTCTCTTCTCCACCTTATTCTCTTCCAATAATCTATTCAGAGTCTCACAAACATATATCACCTCTCACATATTTCCATTCAGTTGGGCAGGACAGGCTTCTATGGTATTCAATATACTTCTAGCAAGGTTGTTAAGAGGCAATCTCAGTCAGTATTCCAACTGGGACAAATGACATAGAAATCCCTGGTCCAGGTCGCTCTGGACATTCTCATCAAAGTATTTTAAATATATCGATTCCTCCACCTTCCTACTCCTTTTCTCCTATTCTAAATCAGGCAACAAAATGAAATATTCTTCCCCACTCTCCATAGTACATCCCCTGAACGACCTCCCAGCATGTTCTACGACCTTACCCCATGTCCCACCTAAAATATTTTTCATTTTAGCAATATTCTTTGAATACATCTGACTTTGGAGGATATTATGACAAATTACCAGGGAAATCTGAAAATCGTACTTAATCCTCCCCCTCAGAGTTAACATTTACAGATTCTACACTTTTAGACTCACCCATACGACCAGAGGTTGACGTCTCTATATCTGGTGAAACATCCATATCAAAAGTAGGCTTATGGATAAGGTATATTTCTATAATAGACTCTCCTCACGCCCCAGCCTACATACAGTTCTAGGTATTCTGTTAATTTTTTCAATCATTATCTATTATCTATACACATCTATACATACATATACCATATACCTATCATACATATATGTACATCACATACATATCTCTTTTACATATAAATAAAACAGGTTTTTCAAGCGATTACTATAAATGGCAAAATGTTAAATTTTGAAAACTCGCAAATTTTTTAAAACTCAATCACTAATCTTCAACGTCTGAGTATGAATCAGAAGCAACACCCAATCCCTTTCTCGCCATGGCATTGTACAACTAGCATCTTAACTCTACTTCCACGACATTCTCTCCCCTTCTACGATGGCCACCTTCGCTGAATCTCTCACTAGAGTCTATACTAACTTCTCTCTTTTCTCTCCCTTTGTTCTTTCATTTTTTTGAGTTTGATAATCGTTTAAATGAGGAAAATGAACTATTATTTATACTTTCTCTCTCTAACTGCTGGCAGTAATTAGGCCTTGCATGTGCCATCCTCAGTTTTGGAACCAAAGCGTCCCTTCCACAATTAATATCAGACGTTTCATACCTTTTCGGTGAAAGTACCTTTCCACCATTTCCCCACCTTCTATATTTTAATTTAATTTTCTTTCTCCAAACCAAATCTCTCTCAGACCCCCCACACTCATGATGACTCAATACTCACATGCAGTCAAACTTTTTCTACCCTTATACACTAGATAAAAATCAAAGCCTATCTGCTTTTTCCATCATACATAATTACATGTGAAACATCCCAGATGACCAGGAGCACCACACCTAATTAGTTCATCTCCAGCGATCTTCTCATCTTCCACACCAATCCCTTCACCAACAATTTACCTCTCAGCAGTCTTTTGAGCTTCAGACTTTAAAATCACTTCACGGAATATCCCCGAGTAAAAATAATGCCCAATCTCGCGTTCCCTCGCCTTTGCATCCAATCCTTCAAAATGGATTTCAGATTCAGGCAAGTCAGCATTCTAATCTAACAACCCAAAAATCCTTTCCCATACTTCTGTAATCTTTATTGCTAAGCTCCCCTTTGACGCGTAACGAGCTCTTTGAGAATGAGTCCTCACCATTTTTAATGCTTCCTCCTCTCTACATCTCCTTTCAAATATTATTTATATACCTTTTAGAG
This sequence comes from Kingdonia uniflora, assembly GCA_014058105.1. Lineage (NCBI taxonomy): Eukaryota > Viridiplantae > Streptophyta > Magnoliopsida > Ranunculales > Circaeasteraceae > Kingdonia > Kingdonia uniflora. The sequence continues at coordinate 981,741 of JACGCM010002535.1, forward strand.
ATAACATCAAATCCCCCACATTCTGCATGTATAATCTATTTTTCCATATTGGTAACCATAAGATCATGATAGAAAGTTATTTGAATTTATCTCTACAAAATCGACCTCATTAAAATTCGTCTACTTCCATTTTGAACTAACTTTCTCCATATCTTACCCTTGTAACACATTTCCAACAATATCTCCATAGCTCGATATTTCAATTCCTACATATTCTATTTACTGTAAGGATTTTCTTCCTAGCAAGACATTTTTACACACAACAAATATTTCTACTTTTGGCTGTTCAACTAATGAAATTCAATTTCAGCTCAATTTTTCATTATTACATTCATACCCCAACATACATTTCTTTTAGCTCGATTTAAATAAAAATAGCTAATTCGATCTATCAAACACATTCTTTTTGCACAAATAACTTTTTTATTAGCTCGAATATTACTTACAAAATACTTTATAGATAACAAGTCTTTTAGATTTTTCTACAGATCGACCTACAGGTTACATTACATTTCAGTTTTTAACACTGTTTTATTTCGAAACTCTTTCGAAGGTTGGCTCAAGCACTGGTGCCTTAGCTTACTAAGTTTCTTGTGGAAGTAAATGGTGTAAAGGATTACCTAGACCTTTTGAAGGAGGACCTTCTTCACGACAAGAGACGATGATTGTGCAAACGAAAAACTTATATTCTCTGTCTCCCTTCTCCGCCACCACCGTCTCCTCCTCCGTAACCCCTCCGGTGGAGACTTGGTAGAGATTAAAGGGAGTCCTACCTTAGAACCAAGTCCTTTGCAGGATACTGGCAATAATGCCTCGCATGTACGCTGGCCTCCACATCTGTCTCCTCAACCTTGTCCTCCGCCAATAGATGAAGACATCTCCGATAATGCTTCCCAGACAGAACCATGACTGAAGTTGAAGAAAGAGACGTTAAAATTGCTCCTCTCCTTGGGATCTAAGAGTAAGATTATCCTTTGGTAACTTCCCATTGCTCTCACTTCAGTTGGATCTGCAAACGTTTCCATTAATAGAGTGAAGTTATTGTAATAGAACATCTACAATAACGAGACGGTTATCATTCATGACATGGAATCCACCTTAGACATATTTTATGATTAGCCCCACAAGGAACTCAATTATGATGACTTTAATGATTATGAGGGATACGAAGACAATCGTACTACTAAGTGGAGAGATTGTGATGGTAAAACCGACCATAATAACGATAACACTACAAACATCATAGACACGAGCAACAACAATAACTCCACATGCCCCGTAAATGTCGAAACAACTGATAAAGACCAAGCTGATCATGATTATGAATCCTGGCTATTGGTAGATGGAGTCCTAACCAAACCGAGAAAGGCATGTGGTAGTTTTCCAATAATGGAGAAAAACACATCCAATATAATCTTAATTGGGTTATAAATTGTAGGAACGATACTTCTTTGCTTAATCATGTTTTAGTAGTATAATAGCTTGTTTTCCTGTACTATTCAGTTTTGTTTTTTTCAGAGTATGCATTTTATTTTTCGATTTAATAAAAGATTGTTTCCATATCTTTTTGTGATATTGATATAATATTTTGAGCCAAAACAATCCAATAAATATGAGTTAGAGCCTAATTTCTTATGATTCTCCAGCTTATTCTCTCATATTTTTATAACTTGCAAACTAATCGCTTGTTCAATTACACTGGGAATTATACACTAGGAAAATATATATTACAAGCTAGGAATGATTAGAAACATTTTTTGGGTAGTCAAACCTGTTTGGGACTTTTGCAATCTCTATGCAGTACCTGAGTCTATCCTTTGAACCTGGAACATACTCTGACATTTTCCTTGAGAAAAAGAGGTTATTATTCAGTAAAATTACTTGTGTTGGCTAGTAATAACTTCAAAGTGTCATGTGAACGTTGTTATGATTCATTAAGTTTGTTTATAAACGCAAATATAGTTTCATGGGTTTAATGTGATTAAGATAAGGTAGTCAAAATCAAGGATGCATTTTGAGTGATTGAGTTACAATTTTCTATTGTTGCAAAGCATGTTACTGACTATATATATTGTTTCTAATTTTGAGATAGACTACTATTTTAGGAATGTATTACATTTGTATTAATCTAATAAAACTATAAACCTATTGAGTAATGAATTCGAAATTGGTGTTCATGGAAGTTCATTACATTTGCAGGACGAATAAGGATCAAAGACAAAGGTATAAATGTTATTCTAGTGTTTTTTGATCGAAAAGAGCTTTAGTCTGTTCAAACAAGGAGAGGCAGTGACCTCAATGTTCAAATAGAAATTGACTATGTTCAAATATATGTTTTAGAAAAGGTTCTATTCGAATAGAACTTTTCTCTGTTTGAATAGACCTCATATTTGAGCTTTTTCAAGTTAAGTTGTGATCGTTTACTTGCCTCGTGATTCATACTTTTGAGCCCTAACTTTTGTAAAGTCTTCCCAAGTATATAAGGGGGTACTTAAAGTATTTCTTATGATGCATGAGATTTAAAATTCTAGAGAGATAATTTATAGGGTTAGTAGATTGTTTACTGGGAGTGGTTTTTCTACTGCCCTCATCCAGGTAAACCTTGTATTTGTGTTTATTCTTCGCTTTGCTTAATTTCTTATTTTTGTGATTCCGCGTATGTTCTTGGCGTAAATATGGTATTAGATACCTCAATTCTCAATAACTGGTATAAGAGCACTTGGTTTAGGGCTTGTGTGGTGAAGAACGATGGCCGATAAATTAAAATTAAAGATCATGAAGTTCAATAGTTTAAATTTTAGAGTATGGAAGATGGAGATAGATGACAATATCTATCAGAAGGATCTTGACTTACCACTGAGTAGGATTGAGATGAAGTTAGAAGATCATTATGCCACAAAGTGGGCACGCTTGGATTACATAGTAGCTGGAACTGTTGAGAATTGACGTAGCTACTCTCACTTCCTCTCGAAGAGCAAAACGCGGAAATCGCCAACACAAGAAGTAAATCAAACAAAGACAATAAAGAACACAAGGAATTTACCCGGAGGAGGGAAGTGGAAAACCCTTGCGGATGAAAAACCACTCCCCACAAACAATTCACTATGATATCAAACAGGTTACAATGATTTCTCAAGCTTCTTAAGCTTTAATGGATTCTCTCAATCCCTAGCCTCTTTAAGGCTAAACTCACCAAAAGATAGATTAACAAAATAACCTACGTCCTCTTTATATACTAGAGGACCAAAAATACAAGTAGTACATTTCTCGAGGAATAACTCTAACATCTAAGGCAAACTTACGTGAAGCTCGTTCAAACGACTCCAAGCTCGTTCAAACGACTTTGCGATAGTTAGTCTCCAACCCTAGAAACATAGCATCTCGTTCGAGCGACATCCAAGCTCGTTCGAACGAGATTAACTCTTGGGCCAAAATTCCAGGGAGTACATGAGTTCGTTCAAACGACTATTAAGCTCGTTCGAACGACTTCGACAATTTCCCAATTTTGACAATTTCTCCAATTTTGACAATTTCTCCAATTCGAGTTCATACCCAACAATCTCCCACTTGAAATCGAATCCCGTAACCCATCGCCAGATCTTCTAATGAATTGCTCACTCTTCCCAGACCTTCAATCTTGAAGACCGACAAAAGTTGTACATGTCGTCAACTTCTGAAAAGTCACCACCTTCGTAAACATATCGGCCGGATTCACATCAGTGTGAATCTTCCCAAGCTTCAACACACCGTCCTCGAGGAGTGAGCAAATATAGTGATACCGAATATCAATGTGCTTGGTCCTAGAGTAAAAAGCCAAATTCTTCACTAAGTTTATAACGCTTTGACTATCACTATACAACTTAGGAGAGAATTGTTCTCTACCAAGCTCTTTCATCAACTCTTTGAGCTAAACCATAACTTTGCACGCTTCTGTAGCTGCAACATATTCTGCCTTCGTCGTAGACAAAGCTACAATCCTCCGTAGCCTACAAACCCATGTAACTGTACCACTTCCCAATATAAAAACGAAACCACTAGTACTCTTCCGCCTATCCATGTCACCTGCCATATCAGAATCAACAAAACCTTGTAAGCATATCTGAGAACCCCCATAACTTAATGCTATATTTTGAGTCCTCTTTAGATACCTCAGTATCTATTTTACAGCTCTCCAATGCTCCTTGCCTGGATTGCTCATATACCTACTCACAACTTCCACTGCTTGGGCAATGTCTTGTTTTGTACAAATCATAGTGTACATTAGGCTACTAACCGCGAATTGATAAGGAACCTTCCGCATCTCATCGCGATCCTTCTGTGGCTTTGAACAACAATCCTTTGATAATTTGAAGTAACCTCCCAATGGTGTACTAACAACTTTATAACCATCCATATTGAACCGCTTCAGTACTTTGCCAATGTAATCAGCTTGAGACAACTTCAATTCTCACCGCTTTCTATTCCTCGTAACACGTATACCAAGAACTTGTCTCGCCACACCCAAGTCCTTCATAGAAAACTCCCAGGATAACAGTTCCTTCAACTTAACTATTTCTCCCATGTCAGCACTTGCTACCAACATATCATCTACATACAGAAGTAGAATAATATACGAGTTTCCCGTATTCTTGATAAAACAACAGTGATCTGCATTGCTCTTCGAATAGTCATTTCTGGACATAAACTGTTCCAACTTCAAATACCACTGTCTCGACGCTTGTCTCAAACCGTATAAGCTTTTCGTAAGCCTACACACAAGATCTTCTTTCTCTTTAACCGAATACCCTTCTGGCTCCTTCATATAAATCTCTTCATCAAGGTTACCGTGAAGAAAAGCAGTCTTAACATCAAGTTATTCAAGATTCAATTCTACAACAACAACTATATTCATCACAACAAGAATAGTAGACATCTTCACAATAGGAGCAAAAATCTCACCGAAATCAATGCCCTCTTTCTGCTGAAAGCCTTTCACCACAAGTCTAGCCTCGAATCTCCTTGAATCATCAGATTCTTGCTTTAGTCTGTATACCCACTTGTTGTGCAATACTCTCTTCCCCTTCGGTAACCGAACTAAATCCCAAGTTCGATTAACTGACAATGACTGCATCTCATCATCCATAGCAAGCTCCTTGTAACTTTCAGGTTTACCACCATAGCATCCACATCTAAAGCCTCCTTGTAACTTTCAGGTTTACCACCATCTGTAAGTAACAAGTAATTTAAAGAATTTACATACCTTGCCAGAATTCTTGCAACTCTCGACTCCTTTCGAAGTGCTATTGGAATGTCTAAATCATTAGGTTCCTTATTTTGATTCGGTGTAACAAACTCAACAACGAATTCTACATCATCCTCTCGAGAAGGTTCATCATCTTCAATGTCGACACTTTCCGCTACTTCACCTTGAATCCTTTCCACAAGAACTTTAAAATCTTTGTATAAGACTTCTTCATTGAATGTAACATTACGGCTCCGAATAACTTTCCGATTCTTCGCATCCCCAAATCGGTACCCAAACTCATTACCACCGTATCCAATACAAATGCACTTCGTCGACTTTGCATCTAACTTGGTCCTTGTATCTAAATTATCAAACACATATGAGATACAACCAAAAATATGCAAGTGATTAAGGTTTACCTCTTTACTGATCCATGCTTCTTCAGGAATTCCAAAGTCCAAAGCCGTCGAAGGCCCTCTGTTAATCAAGTATGCCGCCGTACTAACCGCATCCGCCCAAAAACACTTTGGCAATCTAGCGTTGAGTCTCATACTCCTCGCTCTTTCGTTTATTGTTCGGTTCATGCATTCTGCAACACCATTTTGTTACGTTGTTCTGGGAATTGTCTTCTGCCTCCTAATCCCGTTTGATGCGCAAAAGTCTTCAAACTCGTCACTACAGTATTCACCCCTGTTATCCGACTTGAGACACTTCAGTTTCAAACCGGTTTTATTTTCAACCAGAGCCCTCCACCTCTTGAATTTATCGAACACATCTGACTTGTTCATCACAAAGTAGACCCACAGTTTACGAGTAGCATCATCGATAAAAGTAACATAGTAATGAGAACCACTAAGAGAAGACACCTTGGTTGGCCCCCAAACATCCGTATGTACAAGATCTAGCTTTCCGGGTTTCCTTGATCTTCGAGATAATTTGAAACTGACCTTCTTCTGCTTCGCAAGAACACATTCTTCACAAAACTTGAGATCAACCTCAGCAAGACCCTCTAGCTTTCCCTTAGTTACCATTATCTTCATCCCCTTCTCACTCATGTGACCGAGCCATTTGTGCGATGTACTAGTCTCAATCCCCAGAATAGCCACACAAATAGTTAAAATTGAGCTTTGCATTGTATACAACGTTCCTTGCCGCAAGCCTTGAGCTACCAACATAGCTCACTTTGTAACCTTCCAGAAGGTTGCGCTAAAGGTACACTCGTATCTGGCATCATCTGCCAATTTTCTAACCGATATAAGGTTGTACCCCAGTTTAGGTACAAGTTGCACATTCTGTAAAACTAATGTTCCCCCTGAAGGCAACAGCAGCCTAGCGCTTTCCTTTCCAGTAATATTGCGTGCACTCTTATCTGCATGAAAGACCGTACCAAAGTCGCCTTTAACAATATTGGTAAGAAAACCTACATTCGCAGTAGCATGGAAGGAAGCACCCGAATCAATAATCCAAGATTCGTTAACATTGTCACACGATAGTTGTAGAGCCTCGTAAGAACTAACCTCCTCAGTAAGGTTTATTGTATCTTTCTCTTCATCATCAATCTTCTTAGAAGAAGAAAAGTTGCAATCTTGCCTGAAGTGACCCATCTTTCCACAAGTCCAACACGCACCGGGCAGCTTAGACTTCCCTCTTGACTGTGATTGACCCCTTCCAAATTTTGACCCTTTTCTGTAGGACCTCCCTCTTTCCTCGACGTTCAATATACTGCCAATTAAACTCGAAGAGGGTTCAGATATTTTACGCCTATTCTTTTCACTCATAATCAATAAGACTATAGTGTCAGATTTGATGTCTTCCTTCCCAGATGAGTTGCTCACTGCTATAATGAATCCTTCCCAGCCTTCTGGCATCTGCCCTAGAAGAGCCCACGCTCTCACCTCCTCAGTAAAAGTAAATTTTACGGATTCCAGTTGAGCATGTATGGTATTGAACTCACTGATATGAGTTTGTACACTACCATTGTCCTTCATCTTCAAAGTAAACAATCACTGTAAAAGGTGAACCTTATTTGCCCCGGATGGTTCCGAGTACATGGCAGACAACGTCTCCATCAATCCCTTAATCATCATAACTTTGGAGATCATGTGTAGAATTTGAGATGATAGCGCTAACCTAGCGATTCCATGCGCTTTGCGATCCAATCGCGCCCACTTAGCTTTATCAAAATCTACTGGCTTCATCTCAGTTTCACCCAGTGGTAAATCAAGATCCTTCTGATAAAGTTAATCTTCTATCTGCATCTTCCACACTCTAAAATTCGACCCATTGATCTTCGTTATCTTTAACTTCTCCTTATCGGCTATCTCTCTTCACCACACAAGCCCTAATACTCGCTCTGATACTAATTGTTAAGAATTGAGGTAGCTACTCTCACTTCCTTTCGAAGAACGAAACGCAAAAATCGCCAACACAAAAAGTAAATCAAATAAAAGGATTAAAGAACACAATGAATTTACCCAGAGGAGAGAAGTGGAAAACCCTTGCGGATGAAAAACTACTACCCACGAATAATTCACTATGATATCAAACAGGTTACAATGATCTCTCAAGCTTCTCAAGCTTTAATGGAGTCTCTCAAACCCTAGCCTCTCTAAGGTTAAACTCACCAAAAGATAGATTAACAAAATAACTTAAGTCCTCTTTATATACTAGAGGACCAAAAATACAAGTAGTACGGATCTTGAGGCATAACTCTAACATCTAAGGCAAAGCTACGCGAAGCTCGTTCGAACGACTCCAAGCTCGTTCAAACGACTTTGCGATAGTTAGTCTCTAACCCTAGATACATAGCATCTCATTCGAGCGACATCCAAGCTCGTTCGAACGAGATTAACTCTTGGGCCAAAATTCCAGGGAGTACATGAGTTTGTTTGAACGACTATTAAGCTCGTTCGAACGACTTCGTCAATTTCCCAATTTTGACAATTTCTCCAATTTCGGCAATTTCTCCAATTCGAGTTCATACCCAACAGGAACCGTTAGGTTGATGCTTGAGTCTACATATGATCTTCAAAGATGAAGGAGAATGGTAGTATGCATGCTCACATTAATAAGTTCAATACAGTTTATGCTCAGTTTGAATCCATGAAAATTACTTTTTCCTAGAAGGTGAGAGCGTGGGCTCTTTTGTGCAGATACCTTAGAGTTGGGAAGTATTTATTCCTATAGTAAGAAATTCATCTGGGAAGGAAATTGTTAAATTTGACATCAGACTCTCATTGATTATGATTGAAAAGAATAGGCGTAAAATACTAGAACCCTTATCTAGTTCAAGCATCATTGCATTAAACGTCAAGAAAAGAAGGAGGTTCTATAGAAAGGGGCCAAAGAATAGAAGAGGCTATTCATAGTTAAGGGAAAAGTCCAAGCTGCCCAGTGCATGTTGAAGCTGTGGAAAGAAGGTTCACTTCAGGCATGATTGTTATTCTCCCAAGAAAGATCATGATGAAGAGAAAGATTCAATGAATCTCAATATAGAGGTTAATTCTGATAGGGCTTTGTTTCTTTCATATGAAAATGTTAGCGTGTCATAGATAGTTGGTTTGGGTACCTCATTCTATGTTACTGCAAATGTAGGTTTCCTAACCAATATTATTAAATATGACTTCGATACTGGTCTTTCTTGTAGATAAGAGTGCGAACAATATTATTGGAAAAGAAAATATTAAGTTCAAGTTACCTTTGGGGGAAAGATTGATTTTGAAGAATGTTCAACTTCTACCCAAATTAGGGCATATCCTTATCTCGGTTAGCCAATTGGAGGATGATGCTAGATAGATAAGTATATTTGGTGATAATTTATGGAAGATCACAAAGGGAGTGATGGTAGTTACTCGGGGTTTAAGGTACGTAACATTGTATATAACGCAAGGCACAATTTTTATTATTTGTACAACCACTCCGGGGACTGATACATGTAAATGGCAAGCGGCTCAGTCACATGAGTGAGAAAGGAATGAAGATAATGGTTATTAAGGGAAAGCTAGAGGGTCTTGACGAGGTTGATCTTAAGTTTTGTGATGAGTGTATCCTTCCAAAATAGAAGAATGTTAGTTTTTCTTAAATTTGAAGGTCAAGGAAATTTAAAAAGATGGATCTTATTTATACAGATTTATTGGGACCAACCAAGGTGTCGTCTATTGGTGGTTCTCATTATTATGTTACTTTCATCGATGACATTACTCATAAACTATGGGTTTACTTTGTGAAGAATAAATCGAATGTGGTTGTTAGGTTCAAAAAATGGAAGGCTCTAGTTGAAATATAAAGTGCTTGAAACTAAAGTATCTTAGGTCGAATAATGGGGACGAGTACTGTAGTTACAAGTTTGAAGAGTTTTGTGTGTCTATTGGGATTAGGCGACAAAAGACTATTCCCAAAATACTACAACAAAATGGTATTATAGAATGTATAAACTGAACCTTAAATAAGTGAGCGGGGAGTATTGGACATATCGCAGGATTGCCAAAATGTTTTTGGGCGGATGTGGATAGTACGGTAGCGTACTTGATAAATAGAGGGTCTTCGATGACTTTTGGGTTTGGATTGCTTGAAGAAGTATGTACTGGTGATGAGGTAAACATTTTACACTTGTGTATTTTGGTTGTTCCTCATATGTTTTGGATACTTCAGATACAAGGACCAAGTTGGATGCAAAGTCAATGATGTGCATATTTATTGGATATGGTAGTGATGAGTTTGGGTACCAATTTTGGGATGTGAAGAATCAGGAAGTAATCTGGAGCTAAAATGTTACATTCAATGAGGAAGTTTATATAAAGACTTCTTATTACCTGTGGAAAGGAATCGAAGTGATATAGCAGAAAATGACATCATTTGTTACTTACAGATAGTGGTAAACCAAAAAGTTACAAAGAGGCTTTAGATGTGGAAACCATGAGCAAGTGGGAACTTGATATGGACGATGAGATACAATTATTGTCAGTATATTAAACTTGGGACTTAGTTCTGTCACCGAACGGGAAGAGAGTATTACACAACAAGTGGGTTATATACAAACTAAGCAGGAATCCGATGGTTCGAAGATATACAAGGCTAGACTTGTGGTGAAGGCATTGATTTTGGTGAGATCTTTGCTCCTGTTGTGAGGATATCTACTATTCAGGTTGTGATGAATATAGTTGCAATCGAAGATTTATATCTTTAGCAACTTGATGTCAAGACAGCATTTCTTTGCGGTGATCTCGATAAAGAAATCTATATAAAGTAGATAGAAGGGTATGCAATCAAAGGGAAAGAACATCTAGTGTATAGGCTTACGAAGAGCTTATATGGTTTGAAACAAGTACCGAGGTAGTAATATTTGAAGTTGTTTTTGATCAGGTTTAGAAATGTCTTTTCAAAAAGCAATGTGGACCACTATTATTTTACCAAGAATACGGTAAATTCACCTATTATTCTACTTCTGTATGTAAATGATATATTGGTAGCAAGTGCCGACATGAAAGAGATTATCAAGTTTAAGGAACAGTTGTCCCAAGAGTTTTCTATGAAGGACTTGGGTACTACAAAACATTTTCTTGGTATACGTATTACACGTGACAGGAAGCAATGATAATTAAAGTTACCTAAAGTTGAGTACATCGGCTGAGTACTTAAGCAATTTAATCTGAATGGTTCAAAGGTCGCTAGTACAGCATTGGGAGGTCACTTTAAATTATCAAAACAATGTTGTCCAAAGATGTTGAAGGATCACGATGAGATGTGGAAGGTTACTTATTCATCAGCGGTTGGTAGCTTTATGTACGCTATGATTTGTATGAGAGACCAAATATTGCCCAAGTAGTGAGAGTTGTTTGAAGGTATTTGAGTAATTTAGGCAAAGAGCATTGGAGAGCTATGAAATGAATACTTTGGTATCTAAAGAGGACTTAATATATGGTATTATATTATGCGGGTTCTCAGATATATTTACAGGGTTTCGTTGATTTTGATATGGTGGGCGACATTGATATGCGGAAGGGCACTAGTGGCTTCGTAATTACATTGGGAAGCGGTGCAGTTACTTAGGTTTTGAGGCTCCAAAAAATAGCAGTTACTTAGCAAAGAATGTTGCTTTTTTACTTTAGGACCAAGCATATTATTTATATTTAATACCAATATATTTGCTTGCCCTTTGAGGATGGTGTGTTGAAGCTTAAGAAGATTCCTACTGATGTGAATCCGACTAATATATTTACGAAGGTGGTGACATTCCAGAAGTTGATGACATGTACAACTTCTTTGGGTCTTCATGGTTGAAGGTCCGGGTACCGCAAAGAATTCATTTTTAAGATCTAGAGATGAGTTATGGTAAATTCTATTTCAAGTGGAAGATTGTTTAGTAATGAATTCAAATTTGGTGTTCGTGGAAGTTATTACGTTCATGGGACAAGCGAGGGTCAAAGACGAAGGTAAAAAAGTCATTCCGGGGTTTTTTGGTGATTTTACTCGGACAGAGCTTTAGTCTGTTCAAACAAGGAGTGACTGTGACCTTTCTATTCAAATAATAATTGACTCTGTTCGAATTGATATCTTAGAAAAAGTTCTATTTGAATAAAACTTTTCTCAGTTCGAATAGATCTTGAATTTTAACCTTTTCAATTTAAGTTGTGATCGTATGCCCGCCTCGTGATTCGTACGCTCGAACCCTAACTTTGTAAAATCTTCCCAATTATATAATGGATACTTAGAGTGCTTCTTATAATGCATGAAAGTTAAAATTCTTGAGAGATAATTTAAGGGTTTGTGAGAACTTCATTGAAAGCTTTGAGAAAGCTTGAGAGTAAGATCGATGACAACCTATGATATCATTAATGGATTGTTCGTGGGGAGTAATTTTTCATCTGAAAGGGTTTTCCACTTCCCTCCTCCAGGTAAACCTTGTGTTTGTTCTTCATTTTGCTTAATTTTTTGTTTGAACGATTCTGCGTATTGTTCATGGCGTAGAATTAGGATTAACTACCTCGATTCTCAGCAAAACCAAGTATCACTGGTTTATAATGGAATTATATACAATTTTTTTCCCTTTTCAGTATTGTGTAAACTTGTGCTTATTGAATCTATGAACACCCGTAAAAGAAATTACTTGTGGGGAGAGCTAAATAAAACATTTTGAATTTTTGTTCAGATTCATAGAATAACGAAATATGATCTTATCTTATTTTTTCCCTCAAGATTTCCACGTTTCTACGTTTTTCAGTGATGTTACAATGTTATGACTAAAACATAATAGGATACAATGGAAATGTATTATTTTGGTCACTTGTTAGTAATGGATTTCTTCTTAGTTGTAATCTGAACTCATATGTGTCCTTTGCATCCGGTTTGAATATGAGTTCTAGACTATGATGTGTCAAATCTCGTAAGGACTAAAATATTGTTCAAAATCCAAGGTCTAGATTAGGCCAAAGATATAGATGAATTAACTTTTACATTGTCTTCGCATAGTAGATGTGGATATAGTTTATTTTCCCATATTGTACTAAGTAGACGCCTGTATATCGAGTTCTTATCAAGTTGGGCATAGTCAAATATGCTTCTATGGTAATGTAAAATCCGATCGTATCTCTTCTTATATGTAAATTTTGAATGCCAAATGGGGCATCATCATCTAGGTTACTTGGGACATAGTATCAAAATATGCCTAAACTATTACAGTTGGCGTAAAGGCTTATGAAGTCTATTGAATGCAACACTGGATTTGTACATATGAAAATGCCATAAACGAAGGGGTGAAAACTTAGTTAATTTAGACGCATTCATAATCATGTCTTGGAATCACTGTGTAAATAAAGATTGAGCCTATAAGTATACGTTACTAGCTATTTAATAAAACCAATAACTCCCATGCATACGTCGTGTCAGACGAGTAATTTTTTTATAAATTGACTACCTATAAAGCCCGAAAAGGGAATGTAGTAGCCAACTCGCAGCCCTCGAGAACTGACTAACTACTCGAAGACTCCCGAGAAACTCAAAGCCTACCGTACCTATAACTTAATCAAGTTCATGATAGGCATACCCTTAAATCCTCAAAAGACTGTGGGAAAATACAAAGAGAGTTTGGTTTTCCTTTTCTTTAAATGGTGGAACTATGTTTTTAGTCCCACATTGGATATGAGCGAAGCTCAATTCTACTATATAAGTAAGTCTAATACTTAACTTGTTGTGGTGTGTGTGAGAGCTGGTGGGTCACACGCACATGTATGACACATGTGTACAAACTAGCTTGGGTGTATAGGCTACCGATGGGTATGTTCGATTTAGGAAACTCGCTTATTATTATCTGTCTATGATTCGGCCTTGGGGACATGGGCTCATGAGGATTCCTAGAAATACTTGAAGCATTTTTTAATTTTTTAGGATTAAGGTGTGAGTTGGGTTGTCTCCAACAAACGCATCTTAAGGTATGACATTTGGTGAAGAGGTACTAACTTGAGTTGTGTCTTAAGGTGCGACCCTTGGTGAAGAGTTACCTGTAGGGGCCTAACTTCTTTCGGAGGGGAAGTCGGCTCTTACAATACGGGGTTCATCTTCAATTAAAGCAATGCAAGTAAATAATCTAAAGTATGTGCAATCTATAGACAAATTACTTGCGTAGAGGCCCGAATGTGACTCTCTACGACCTCTGATAAGGATTTTTAAGTATGTTTTTATTATTGATGAGTAATCGAAGGTTCGAGTACTGGGTTTTATAGGGTGGTCGAAAGTAAACTGCAAAGGGGCTGAAGAGGATTTTTCTAACCCTCCCTTGGTTCCCTATATCTCTTATTTATAGAACATAGGAAGGGCTGAGCCACCAAGGTTATGTCAGATTACAAGGGTACTGTCCAGATATCCCGGCGGGGGTATGAGCCCCCTCTCAGCGAAGGTCTCAAAGCCTGGTGAAGAGGCGTTTGCTGAGAAAATTGTATGGCCTTGGAATTTGAGCAGTTTGACTGTTGGTTTTCGGGTAAGTAATAAAAGAGGGTAATTTAAGAGGTATTGGTGGTTATAGGGTAATAAATAAAATGAGGCTATAAGTATGGGCTATTGGGTAGGGATACTGTGTAACCTTCTTCTTTCCCATTCTTCTCTCTTTTCTCTACAAATTTTAGAAATTACTATGGATACCACGCCCAACACACGATATCAGAAGAGGATGGGGTTCACCCGAGACCGTCGTGTAGGGCGGAAGACTGGTGAACTGCATATAAAGTTCTTCGGGCATCATGATTTGGACTGGGACTGGCCCGAACTGGTAGAAGTTGAGGCTGAAGAGCTCATCAATGGGAAGCCTTATGCCTATCTTTGGGACCGACTGAAGTACGACTTTACTACTGCGGAGAAGCGTTATCACTTTCTGTCGGCTTTGGGCGAATGTCTTGTTGGTGCAGAAGAGGAGATGGAGGAGTAAGGCGCGGTGAGTGGAGCTGGGTCTTCTGGAAGTAGGGCTGCTATTTGAGGTGGTGATGATTGGTCTATCTGTATTTTGATGTTTTATGTAAGGGTTTTTATTTGTGTTTGAAATTTTGCTATGTTTGTAAATCGGATAATGGAATGGAAGTAATATTTTCTGAAACTTTGTGTGACTGTGTCTGGTTGATATTATAGATGAATACTCTCATAGGCGTGCTAGCATATGCATGTCATCGAATTGTTAATAGTGGGTAAAAAATGGTATCGAAGTATAATGATATGATCGAAGGTTATAGACTCTGTTATTAATTAAAACTTGATGCAAGGAATTGGAGTTGAAGTGTGAAGATGGTCGAACGTTCGATGCTGGAGGTTTGCTCGACTATAAGTCCTCGGGAATGAGGTTTGAATGCAGGTACAAATGAATCGGTTACGTCTAGGAAGTTGAAAAGTCATGACTGTTTAATTTTCAAGGTAGGAATTGAAGGTAACAATTAAGTCGTCTTGGGAGGAGGGAAAGTTGAAATCATTCAAGTATAAAAGGAACTATGGTGGAGCGGCTTTCTCATCGTTCTGCATTCTTTCTTCATCTTTCTTCTTATTTACTCGGATCCGAATGGCGGCAAATGCACCCACACCAGAGAACCAGGCGGTAGTGAGAATCAAGCGAATACATGAGAGGACATTGGAGCTGCAGCGGAGGTTTGGGATTGATCAGGATATTGATGCAAAAATGCTGAACCTCATTGAAGTAGAACCCGGGGTACCCATTGCCGGAATGTCTTTTGCATACTGGTGGGGAATTCTTCAGATGATGGATCCATTTACAGATCATCGGTTGTCTCTGATGGAGTCCTTCGCAGAAGAAATGGTAGACCAGGAGCATCCCATTGATAATTAGGGTCATTGTTCAACTGTGTTGCTGGGTTTTTTGATTGATCTGTCTGTGGCTTATTTTTGTTGTTGCCCTTTCTTTCCTTTTTTTTGTATATGGGGTCTGTAGTTGATGACTGGATGTATTGTCTTGTTGAATGAAATTGGAATTTTGGATTATTGTCATTATAATGTAAAATCTGTCAAAAGAGGATTCTGTGTTCTCGAAGTAGTATCATGTGCTGTCGAATTAATAGTATAGCTGTCGAAGCAGAGTGTTTGTATTGTCGAAGAAAAATGTTGAATTATCGAAGTAAAAAGTTGTAGTCTGCTGAAGTGGGAAGGTTATCTACCGAAGTAATTTATTTTGAAAGTGTCAAATAGGTCGTAGATCAAATGGTTGGTATACTTGGGGGTCGAATATGAGGTTATCTGTTGACGTGTCTTTGAGACGCTGTATAGTCGATTACTCAAATTTAAGGAGTGTGTCGAAGGTTTGGTTTGATTTGACTGGTCGTACTGGCAGCCCAGGCAGCTGGTTTGTCGGGACGGTATGTGCGCCTAGAGCAATGTGCCAAAAAGTAGTCATGATGTTTGCACGTTTTTACAGAAAAGTTATGATTGGATGTTGAGATTTGACTGTTTAACTTCGAGCGAGGGAAAAAGGGTTTGAGAAGCTTTAGTTTTGCAGGTAATTTGTAGTGAGCGCGCAACTTGCACGTGAGGGATACGAGGGGTAAATTGGTTAAAACACATTACAGCCGAAAAGCCGGGGTAGTGGGGTCGTGGTAATGATAGTGGTTTAAAAATCGAGGCGGTTTTGGTTTTTCGAGAGGGTATATAAGTGCGAGAGAAGTAACCACTGTACTGTTCACTGAGAAAATACCAGAGAGAGAGTGAGAGAAGAAGGATGTACGCCATTACTACCGGTGCTTGAGAGAAGTTGTTGGAGTTGTTACATTGATCTTGCTGTTTTAAGTATAGTGCTTCTAATATAGGTATGTCATTTATGCTCTGCCAATTTTGTTTTATTTTCCCTTATGTGTCTGTGAATAGCATATTCTGGGTTTGGGGTTTGGAGGTTATTGTCGAAGATAAGAGAATTGATGAATCTAGGTTTCGACCTATTCTGGGATTTTTGGGGTTTTTGAAGGAGGCATTGGGTTAGGGTCGAATGTTGAATGCGCATAAATCTGTTGAACGGGGTAGATGGGCTATGGGTTACTAACACGTAATTATCGAATATATCGATCTAATTGCCTGCATCTTCTTTTGTAGGGTAAGATGCATACCCGTCAAGTTTCGAGACAAAGGCTGATAGGCGTCGAGATCGAAGCATTTGAGGCTAGTATTTCTGGTCGTGCCCCAATGGATGAGGGCAGCAACTTAGAAGTGTTAGATATTGTAACCGATGCCCCTTTTTCTATGGTATTGCCCGCTGGTTAGCTTCCGATTACGAGACGTCGTAGAATGGTAGTTACTGAGGATAGTGAGGAAGAGAAGGTAATGTGTGGGGAGAGAGGCAAGGGTAATGTGAGGCCCTCAGGTGTTGGAAAGGGAGAAGGTGGGAAAAGTGATGAAAGTGGGGATTCGACTGAGTCAGGTAGGGTCGAAGGTGTCATTTCAACTAGAGATAAGGTTAGAATAGATCAATTTGCTGCCAAACTGCAGCTGTCGAAGGTGGGGGTGTTATTGTGTGTGGCGGGCGCAGGGTTAACTTTCAAATTGAACCCTGAAGATGGAATAATGGCATATAGATGCCAGATTTGACTGGGGATGGAACTTCCTCTTCGAAGGCTGGTAAAAGGGGTGTTAAATCTTTGGGAGGTAGCTCCGGTGCAAATGAATGGAAATTTTTATGAGATGATGAGGGTAACTGAGGGCGTGAATGTGAAATTGAGCAGTGAAGGTAGGGGTTTGATTAAGTGGTTTGATATTATTACCTTCTACTCGAGGAAGGCGAGCTAGAACCCAGGTACCTCCCACATCTAGTTTCACACAGAGAAGCCCATGGTTCTTTAATCTGTGTTCGACGGGTCGAGGGTGGAATAAAGATTTATTGATAGTACGGGGCAACTACGAGATTGTTGAGGGGGTTGACCTTTATAAGTTGCACCGCAGGGTGTATAATCAGAGTAAGTTTGTTGTCGGAGGATTGTTGCTAATGTATGTCTTGAATAAGTGGTGATTATATTTTGTTTATTTTGTAGGTCCAAAGAATCTGTCTTGGAACAATCCAAGGAACTATATTGATATCTTGCTCGAAGCTAGTGAGGATTGGGTAAATTCTGTTTTTGATAGTCCTGGTATCAAGAGGCAGAGGAGGAAAAAGACAGATTTCCTGCCTCAAATGTACCCGTTATGCTGAAGCCATCGAAGAGAAGGGGAGGCGAAGGTGATTCGAAGGGTCCAGAAGAAATGGGAGGGGAAGAGTTGCCAAGAAATTTTTAGTATGTTATGAAAATGTGGAGGGGGTCGAAGAAAGCAGCGCCAGTTCCCGAAGTGGTCGGCGATGCTTCGAGACTGAGGCTGAGGCAGGTTTTAACACAGGCTGAGAAGGGGAAGGGCCGAGTTGTTCCTGAAGTTCTGATGGTGCAACAGGCGAAGGTTATTCAGCGCAAAAGACGCAGGGCACTGGGAGAAGATGATGTAGTAGATGAGGATGAGGAGATGACGGAGGCTGAACGGCAGGAGGAAGCAGTGGCCAAACACGCTTTGATGGTTGAGCTCTGTGAGGACGACCCATACGAGGCTTGGAAGGAAATAAAGAGGAGTACGTTTTAGGTAACTATCTATGAATTTCTTCTGTGAAAGTTTAAAATTTCTTTTAAGTTCTTCAAATTTTGAGGGATACTGACTGCTTGAATATTCTAGGAGACGGATGCGTAGGCACAATCTTACAACAAGGCAATGAAGTCAGTGAAGGGGAAGTTGTGAAAAGTAGTAGAAAGTCTAGATCTTGCTCGGGGGATTGAGGCATCATTATTATCTGAAGTTAAGAAGTTGAAGCGAGATCTGGCGGTGATTACTGACTTATTTGATGAGAGGCTCGAGCTTCAGTGGTCAAGGCAGAAGCGGGAGTGGTCGGCAAAGCTTGCGGCGAAAGAGAGGGAGAAAGCATAACATAAGGTGAGTTACCAGCGGTAGTTTGATGATGAATTTAAGGTGACTGTCAGGTTGAAGGTGTTTATAGAAGATAAGGGGTACGACCTCGATACTTTGGAACCCTTCCCTGTTTCCCCAGAACTGGTTACTGGAGATGATTTGCTGATGGGGGAAGGAGAGGTAGGTACTGTTGATGGGGCAGATGGAGGCACTGGAGGTGGTGTGGAGGTTTTTATTATTGGAGCGGCTAGTGGTGGAACCGTGGATGGTGTGGCTGTCGATGGTACTGGGTCGAAGCCTTTGACTGAAGGTGCTGAGGGTGTTGGCACTGGGGGACTTGTGGAGGAAGGATATGTGACCGCGCCTGTATGAGGTATTTGGTAGTAGGGTTCCATGCCCTCTTTTTATGATTTGTTGTTGAGTTGTAATATTTTGAACCATGTTTATTTTTTTGCGTTGGTCTTTAAACTTGGTATGTCTTTGAGTTACTGTACTGTATTGATGAATGTTATCTGTGGAACTTCTGAAGTTGATTCTGAACTGCTTTAAAATTAATGCCTGATGTTCTGAACTGAATTTGTTGTCTTGTTCGAGCCTCCTTTATTCTGGATTGCTGAAATATTGATACGCATTCTGGCTTGTATTGAACTTTTGGTGACTTAACTTGAATTGTAATGTAACTGTTTCTCTGGCGTATGAGGTTTTGAATCTTCTTTACAATTAGTAGAATTGTAAGTATTCTTGTACAATAGTATCTACATGTAATGATTGTAGAGTAATCAAACCCTGAAGAGCTTCGAGGGTGTTGCGATACTCTTTTTTGAGTTTGAACGATCTGCTGGACATTGAAGGCCAAAACTATAATGATGCAAGACGTGGTCACCCCTAATGCATCCCCAAGGGTCCAGTCTGTCGACCATCCTTGCCCTTCGAGTTTGCTTAAAATTGGAGGCCTGGAAATTTTAAGGTCTCCCCCAAGTATCAGTAGGGTCGAAGGGTTGACATGATACTTAGAAGAAGCTAGGAAATTGACTGGACTTCGAAGGTTTCAGAACCTAATCAAAGCATAACTGTTCACCCCCAATGCATCCCTGAAGGTCCGGTCTGTCGACCATCCTTGCCCCTCGAGTTTGCCCGAAATTGGAAGCTTGAAAATTTCAAGGTCGCCCCCATGTATCGGTCGGGTCGAAGGGTGGACATGATACTTAGAAGAAACCAAGAAATCGACTGGACTTCAACGGTTTCAGAGCCTGATCGAAGCATAACTGTTTGCCCCCAATGCACCCTTGAGGGTCCGGTCTGTCGACCATCCTTGCCTCTCGAGTTTGCTCGAAATTGGAAGCTTACAAATTTCAAGGTCACCCCCAAGTATCAGTCGGGTCGAAGGGTTGACATGATACTTAGAAGAAATCAGGAAATCGACTAGACTTTGACGGTTTCAGAGCCTTATCAAAGCATAACTGTTCGCCCCCAATGCATCCCCGAGGGTCCGGTCTATCGACCATCCTTGCCCTTCGAGTTTGCTCGAAATTAGAAGCTTGAAAAATCTCTAGGTCGTTCCTAAGTATATGCCGGGTCGAAAGGTTGACATGATACCTAAGTTAAGCCAAGAAATTCAATGAAAAGAGGAGATGAAGTATGGGTTGAAAAGTTATTTATTGATAATTCTGTGTTACATCAGTTGTACAAGGTCGAGGCCGTGGCCTATTATAGAAGACCAGCTATATTATGTTCCATAGGTTTAGTAAAGGCTCTACGTCTTCTGTCATCAGATAGTAAGAACCCTTGTCAGTTTTATCATACATGACATAAGGTTCTTTCCAGGATTTGGCTAGTTTGCCGGTATTTCAAGGTTTCGAGGATTGGTTGACACGTCGAAGTACTAGATCTCCGATGATGAAACTCTGTGGTCGAACTCTCTTGTTATAGGACTTTTGAAGTGATGTATGGTACCGGTCAAGGTTGGCGATGGCTTGGTCTCTGGTTTCGTCGATCCATAATATGTTGTATCCGAGCTCAAAATCATTGTCTTCGTCTAAGAGGTTAGGATCTCGTGTAGGTACTTCAAATTGAGTAGGGAGTACAGCTTCGGTACCATATTCTAAGAGGAAAGGGGTGCAGCCTGTAGATTTTCTTAGGGATGTTTTATTGGCGCAGAGGACATGCTCTAACTCTTGATCCCATCGACCTTTCTTCGCGTCGACTCTTTTCTTGAGATCATCCATGATGGTTTTGTTGATTGCTTCAACTTGACCATTGCCTTGGGGTCAGTAAGGTGTTGAGGGTGAGAGGATGATGCTATGTTTTTTGAGAAATTTTTTGACTTTGCTGCTGACAAACTGGGGACCATTGTCGCATCGAATCATATAGGGGCAACCGAAGCGTGCGATGATGTTTTCCCATAGAAATTTGATAACTTCTTCTTCCCTAGTTTAGTTCAAAGGTACAGCTTCGACCCATTTGGTAAAGTAATCTGTTGCAACAAGAATATTTTCTCTGCAACCCGAGGCTTTAGGGAAGGGGCCGATGAGATCGATAGCCCATCTTTTGAATGGCCAGGAAACTTGACTGAAATAGAGGCCTTGAAAAGGGTAATGAATGTCATGAGCATGACATTAGAATTTGTCATAGTGTTTGGCATACTCTTCGGCTTGTTTTTTCATATTTGGCTAAAATAATCCTTGAGAGACAGCTCGATGGGCCATAGAATGACCAGCAGTGTAAGCACCACAGGTTCCTTCATGTAGTTCAGCTAAAATTGTAGAAGCTTTGGCTTGGGATATGCATCGAAGGAGGATGCCATTTGGGGATTTGTAATGTAATTCATGTTTGTGGATAGTGTATCTGTGGCAATTTTCTAATAAGGATCGTCTGGCTTTGGGATCATCTGGGAGGGTGGAATTGTTGAGGTAATGGTGGAATAGTGTGCGCCAGTTGTCTGGATTGAGACTCTCGCCCCCACTATTGTAGGGGCCTAACTTCTTTTGAAAGGGAAGTTGGCTCTTATAACACGGGGTTAATCTTTAATCAAAGGGATGCAAGTAAATAATCTAAAGTACGGACAATCTGTAGGCAAATACTTACGTGGAGGCCCGAATGTGACGCTCTACGACTTCTGATGAGGATTTTTAAGTATGTTTTTATTACTGATGTGTAATCGAAGGTTCGAGTACTGGGTTTTACAGGGTGGTCAAAGGTAAACTGTAAAGGGTCTGGGGATGATTTTTCTAACCCTTCCTTGGTTCCCCATCTCTCCTATTTATTGAACATAGGATGGGCTGAGTCACCAAGGTTAGGTCAGATTACAAGGGTACTGTCTGGATATCTCGGCGGGGGTATAGGCGCCGGACATGTCTGTACTATTACTGTAACAGTTGTTGGAGATGTCTCTGTATGTTGGTACTGTGGTAGTGCTTGGGCCTGTCGCTGTAGTTGCAAGGACCAATCACTGCGCCATCTTGTCTGATGAGCTGGTTACCTATCTCATCATACTTCGACCATGTGTAAATATGGTCGAAGGGAGTTTGCTGCGATGTGTGTAATCTGTCCTCGAGGCTTATTCGAAGTCGAAGCTTCGTCTTCGAGTGATATTTGGGAGGCTTGTTTGTGGATTGAATGGGCTTCGATATATTCGAGTAAGCTGCAAAGTAGCCTTTGAGTGTCTGAGTGGGATCGATGGCTGCGAGTAGGCTACTGCAAGTATTGATGGCATTGGCTTCGTTATTAGAACATTCGAAGGTAAACTTGACTGCTTTCTCTATTCGATCATTAGTGGGTGTGATCAGGACAACACTAATTTCTGAGCCATTAGGTTCAGCAGATCCATCTGTGAATAGACGCTAGCCAGTATTGGGGCTCCAGGGATCTGCTATTTCGGGTTGGTCTTCTATTAAGTCATCTTTATGTTCTTTCCAATCGACATCTTCGATTTGGAAGTCAGCAAGGAAGTCTGCTACTGCTTGGCCTTTATGGGATATTTGCTTCTCGAATGTAATGTCATGTTCGCCAAGGTACACAGACCACTGTTGTATTCGTCTGGATTTATCTTTTTTACTGAGTACTTCTCGAAGGGGGTAATTTGTTATAATACGGTTGGGGTATGCTTGAAAATATGGTTTGAGTTTACGGGTTGAATAGACAAGGGTAAAGAGCAAACATTCAAGTTTTGAATATCAGGTTTTTGCGGGTGTTTAGGTTTTGCTGATAAAATATATGGGCTTCTCGACGCTTGAGTCGAGTTGAATAAGTACTGAACTGATAGAGGTGTCAGTGACAACAAGGTACAAATAAAGTGTTTTGCCTTCGATAGGTGTGCTGATAATGGGTGGTCGGCCAAGATAAGTTTTGAGTTCGAGGAAGGCCTGTTCACACTCGGGTATCCAGTTGATCTCGGGGTTGTTTTTCTTTTTGGCTTTGTGGACAACTTGGTCGCGCAAGAGGGAAAATTGCCAAGCACATCTATTTGAGGATTTGGAAATGAAGCGGCAGAGGGCTACTATTTTATCAGCCACTTTTTGAACATCTTTTTGGTTCGGGGGGAAGGCATATCGATAAGGGCTCGGATATGGGTGAGGTAAATCTCGATACCTCGTTTACTGGTAAGGTGGCCAAAAAATTTACCTGACGAAATGCCAAATTGGTATTTATCTGGGTTGAGTTTTATGTTATATGTACGAAGTATTGGAAAGACTTCGGCTAGGTCTTGTATATGGGTCTATTTCTGGAGGCTCTTGCATAACATGTCGTCAATGTAAACCTCGGCCGACTTGCCAAGCAAGGGCTTAAACATGGATGTGCCAAGGCATTGGCAAGTGGATCCCATATTTTTAAGGCCAAAGGGCATAACATTGAAATAGTAAAGGCCTTGTTCAGTGATAAAAGAAGTTTTAAGTTAATCTTTGGGGAGGAGGGGTACCTGATTGTAACCCGAAGCCGCGTCCATCATGGATAGTCGCTCATGTCCAACAGTGGCATCGAGGAGTGCTGAGATGTTCGGGAGGGGGAAGTTGTCCTTTGGTGTGTGCTTATTGAGGTCTGTGAAGTTAAAGCAGATTCTAATCTTGCCATTCTTCTTGGGAACTGCCACAATGTTTGATATCCAGTCAACGTACTTCACTTCTCTGATAAACCCTGCGGCTATGAGCTTGTCTACTTCAAGGTTTACTACTTCTTAGAGTCGCGGTGCCAGGTTATGATTCTTTTATTTTATTGTTGAGGTATAGGAAATGAGGCCGAGGCAATGCCACACCATGTTGGGGTCAACACCTGGCATCTCCTGGAATGTCCATGCAAAGACATCTTTGTTTGTTCGAAGGAATTTTGTAAGCTCGAGGCATTCTGCCTCATCCAGTAAAGTTTCAATGAATGTACCTCGACCAGGATCGTCGAGTTCGATATAAACAGTGGGCTAGATGGGTGAGGTGGTATCTGTCGAAGGTGTGGGGATAGAAAGAGACAGTGATTGTTTTGGGCGGCTTACAAGATACCAGGTCTGATCGATATTCGGGTGCTCGCATGAACGGGCGAGGCATTGGAAGCCTTTCAAGTTCCAAGTACCTTCGGGAGTGGTAAAACGAAGGGTCTGGTTCTAGGTTGAAGGTATGGCATGCATGGCATGGAGCCAGTCACGCCCGAGGATACCGAGGTATTCTGACTTCTTATCAATGACCAGAAAGCTAGTTTGGAGTGTAATGGGGCCTGTGGTGACTGGTAGAGTAATTCGGCCGACAGCGACCTTTGTGTCCCCATTAAAGACTTTCAATTCAATATTGGCAGCTGTTATGAGGTCGATTTTCTTCATGGTTTTGACAGTTGGGAGAAAAAAGGATATCGGCTGCGCTCCCTGTGGCTATGAGCATTATGTGGAGGATGAGGTTTTTGATCTTAATCATAATGACTAGCAGATCGGAATGGGGAAAACGGATGTGAGATGTATCACAGTTGATGAAGAAATGCCTTCTAGTCAAGGGCAAGGGCTTGATTATGGTAGGAGGGTAGGAAGTTTCTCTGGATAGGTGAGTTTACAACCTTCTTCGACGCGCTTACGTTTGCTTTTGAAACGGCCGCTGTCTATGTTGTTGACTTCGATAAAGCATGATCTGCAGATATGTATCTTGGCTGGTTCAGTAGTAGGGGTGGATTGAGGTTGGAGGTAAGACCCGTCAAGGTAGCTGGGAAGGTCGGCAATATACTGGTATAAATGTCCTGCTTAGAGGATGAGTTCGAGAGAGCACTGGAGGGTGAAGCATTTGTTGGTATGATGGCAGTTACATTTATGATTGGCACAATAAGGTTTGCGTGGTCTAAATTTGATAGGGAAAGGGATACGGCAAATGGGGTCTGCCTGTATATGTGGCAGAAGGGTGCTGAGAGGGGCGGTGAGTGTGGGTAAGATTGGCTTTGGTCGCTTCTTGCGAGCTTCGATGCTGTTATTGATGTTAGAGCGTTTGCGGCTTTCCGTATCCTGTGAGACGGGAGCGATCAGGGTTGTTAGAGTAGAAGGTGGGTTTTGTCAAGGTTTGTTGATAGCTGGGGTCGAAGGCTGGCTCGGTTTATGCGACTCGCGGAGGCATTCAAGGTCAATATAACTGCTGACTTTTGAAAGCATCTCTATGAGGGTTAGAGGTTTGTGGAGAACTAGATGCTTTTTGATTCGACTATGATCGAGTAGCGCATTAGGGAATGCACGTATAGTATTCAATGCTTCAAGGTTCTCGACTTTCTGTGATTTATCGAGGATCCTTTTAGTGAAAGCTTTGAGTATCTCATTGCTAGATTTTCGGATATTGAACAAGGTGTCGACTCTGATTTCTCTATCCTTATTGAAGGCAAACTGGGAGATGAAAAGCCATGACAGTTGCTCGAAGCTTCGTATTAATCTATTTGGAAGATTGTAATACCATCGAAGGGGGCTGTTAGTAAGGCTGGTATGGAAAAGCCGACATAGCAGGTAGTCGGTTGTAGAATAGAGATACAGGGCATTTTCGAATTCAAGAATGTACGATTGAGGGTCTGTGTTGCGGTACTTGTTGAGTTTTAGAGCATAGAAATTAGGGGGAATCTTGATAGCAAGAAGTTTGGGGCAAATAAGGTTATTTAGTCGATTCCTAGAGTTAGGTTTCAGGCTCGCACTGACCAGAATGACTGGTTGTACTTTGTGGTCGAAGTCCTGCTGTGTAGGATATACAGGATGAGGGGGAGATAGAGGATTTCAAGGATGGTGAATTCGGGTGGGTGAAATGTGTCCAGCGCTACGCTCACCGAGACGTTCTCGAGCAGGGCGGTGTATGGGGTGTCTAGAGGATTGGAGGGTTGAGTCAGAAGAATTTTATGTGGGGTAAATGCCAAGGTGGATGGAGCCGGTGGGAGAAATAGTGTGGGGAACACCCTAGTCTTGGAGACGGCCGTGGGCTACTCCAAGAGTGGGTAAGGGTCCCAGACGGGTGCGGGCAGACATGCGTGACGGGTCTGGTGCTTAGGATGGGCGAACAAGTTCTAGAGGCTGTAGTATCTATAGTTCTCGAACGGCATTGCGTAATTCACCGATTACCCAGTTCTGTTTGTTTTCATCGTCCAGGCGGCGGTTTCGTTCAGTTTCCAGCTCTAGGCGGTGGTTTTCACGCTCTTGGTTAAGTTGTGCATGGTGGCGCTCCTCAGCTTGAGCGACTTGTTGAGATAGTAAGGCTATTTGGGCGGCTACTCCGTTGATAGAGATGCCGGCGTGGGTTAAACTGGATCAAAGGGTGGGTGCTATTGAGGAGAATTTGTGGAAGTTGAAAACAAAGGGAGGGAAAGAGAAAAAGAGATTGGTAGGGTGGGAAGCATAAGCGACGCCAATTGTAGGGGCCTAACTTCTTTCAGAGGGGAAGTCAGCTCTTATAATACGGGTTTAATCTTCAATCAAAAGAATGCAAGTAAATAATCTAAAGTATGTGCAATCTATAGACAAATTACTTGCGTAGAGGCCCGAATGTGACTCTCTACGACCTCTGATAAGGATTTTTAAGTATGTTTTTATTACTGAAAAGTAATCGATGGTTCAAGTAATGGGTTTTACAGGGTGGTCGAAGGTAAACTACAAAGGGGCTGGAGAGAATTTTTCTAACACTCCCTTGGTTCCCTATATCTCCTATTTATATAACATAGGAAGGGCTGAGTCACCATGGTTAGGTCAGATTACAAGGGTACTGTCCGGATATCCTAGCGGGGGTATGGGCTCTAGACATGTCTGTACTGTCACTGTAACAGTTGTTGGAGATGTCTCTGTACTTTGGTACTGTGGCAGTGGTTGGGCTGTCACTGTAGCTGCAAGGACCAACCACTGCGCCATTTTGTCTGATGAGCTGGCTGCTTGTCCTATCATATTTTGACCATGTACAGATATGGTCGAAGTGTTTCCGCTGCGATGTGTGTGGATCATCCTCGTGGCTTGTTAGAGTCGAAGCTTCATCTTCATATGATCTTTGGAAGGTTTGTTTAAGGATTGAGTTGGCTTTGATACTTTCGAGTAGGCTGCGAAGTAGCCCTCGATTGTTTGAGTAGGGTCGAAGGCTGCAATTAGGCTACTATATTACCTATGCTCTATATAACCCAACTTTATTTTTATTAATTTTAATCAGTTTTTAGAGTTTCCTTGAGTCATTTCTTGAAGAGATAAAACAAACACAATCAAGGTTCGTTTGGCAGAGAGATAAAAGTACTTTTTTTTCTCTCTGCGACTGATCATTGTATTATGGGAGATAGTGAACTATATTCCTGCAAAATATTGTGGCAGGGGTGAATCAATCTTAAGGAGATAGTGTGCATACACTAGACTCGATCATTTCCTTTAAAGGTGTTGTTTGTTCATGCAAATCGTAAAACAATCTAAAGACAAATTTTCTTTCTGTGTGATCAAAGACTGCAACAATGGTAAATCTCGTAGAGAAGGAGGGTAAAAAGAGTAACCCACAATTTCTGAAGGTGAAGCCCGAGAAGTTTGATGATACAAAATTCAAGCATTGGCTGCAGAAGATATTATTCTTTCTCATGGCCCTGAACTTGGCAAAATTCTTTAAGGAGGACAAACCAGAGTTAAAAGAGGAAGAAACTGACCCAACAACCATAGTAGCAGTGGTGGCGTGGATTCATTCAAACTTTCTATGTCAGAGCTATATCCTGAATGGTTTTGACAACACATTATACAATGTATATAGTCCAATGGAGTCTGTAAAGGAACTGAGAGAATCCTTAGACCATAAGTATATTATAGAAGAGGCCGGAGTGAAATAATTTGTAGTCGACAGATTCCTATATTATAAAATTGTGAATTTAAAACTACAATCAGTCAAGTATAGAAACTACAGATTATCCTGCATGATATTCAAGTAGAAGGTATGAGAAGTTAAGTGAATCCTTTCTGGTTGCTGCGATAATTGAGAAGTTACCTTCGTCTTTGAAGGATTTCTAAAGTTATCTGAAGCATAAAAGGAAGGAAATGAAATTGGAGGAACTGATCGTAAGGCTAAGGATCGATGATGATATCAAAACCAATGAGAAGAAGGATGTTGTTCATCCTTACAATGCCAAGGCTAACATGGTTGAGGGACCCAATAAGAAAAATGTGATAAAATGGGAAGAATTCTCTAGGCCCTAAGGGCAAGGACTTTAGGAAGTTCACATGGAGTTGTTATGTTTATGGCAAACTAGGGTACAAATAGAATGCCGCAAGCATAAAAGAGGTCTAAAATGTGACAAAGATACTCAAGCAAACATTGCTAAGATGGAGTACCTGGCAAGCGATTCCAGAGGATGGTTTATGGACACAGGGACCACATGCCATATATGCTATGAAAATAGTTTATTTACAAACTGTAATAAGATTGAATATGAAGAGAAATTGTTTATGGGAAACATTTTGACGACTAGGGTCGAAGGAAAAGGGAAAGTAGTCCTGAAATTCACATCTAAAAAAGAAGTTACTTTGAATGAAGTGCTACATGTGCTTGATATCTGCACGAATCTTGTTTCTAGAGTATTATTGATCAAGAATTGTTTTAAGTTACTATTTGAGTCAAACATATGTATCATGACTAAGAATGGTATATTCATAGGAAAGGGTAATGAGTGTAATGGACTTTTTAAACTAACAATCTTATGTAAACTAGTTTGAATTATCAATAAGAATGAGAATTCTATTTACTTGTTTAAGTAATTTAATGTTTGACATCAATAATTAGGACATGTAAATTATGGTTCGTTGCATAAATTAGTCCATTTAGGATTGCTGCCTAAATTCAAGATTGCAAACAAAAATATGAAGTATGTGTTTAAGCAAAATTTGCTAAACAACCTTTCAATTCTATTGAACAACGAAAAGCTAAACCGCTAGATTTGAATCACAGTGATCTCTGCGATTTGAAGTTTATTCATACATGAGGCAGAAAGAAGTATTTTAATACTTTCATAGATGATTGAACAAGATGCAGTCATATGAATTTGCTCAGAAATAAGGATGAGGCAGTAAAAATGTTTGCTATTTTAAAAAATGAGGTTGAGACTCAACTCAACAAAAAGATTCAAGTTCTTTGAACTGATAGGAGTGCTGAGAGGAAAAATAAACATTAAAGATTATGCTTAATGCTATGCTTATTAGTTCCGGTTTACCACAAAACTTATGGGGGGAAGAGTTACTTTCAACGAATTATTTTCTCAATAAATTACCTCACAAGAAAATTGATAATACTCCTTATGAACTCTGGAAGTGCAGATAGCCTTCCTATAAGTTCTTCAAGGTGTGGGGGTGTCTTACAAAGGTACAAGTACCATTGCTAAAAAGGTCTAAATTTGGACCTAAAACTATTGATTGTATTTTTATTGACAATGCCAATAACAGTAATGCATTTAGATTTCTCATAGACAAATCTAAAATAAATGATGTGCATAAGAATTCCATGATTTAATCACGTGATGCTATATTTTTTAAAAATTTATTTCCATATAAAAAGAGTGATAATGAGAATCCTCTTAAAAGAATAGCTGATGCTACTTCTAGTAGTGATCAACGTACTACTTCGACAAGTTTTGATTTCAATGCAGAACCAAGATATGGGAAATGACTTAAGGTTGCTAAGTCTTTGGGCAAAGATTTTATCGCAATCTTGTTAGAAAATGATCCTCGAACCTTCAAGGAAGCCACAGCTACACCTGAAGCTCCTATTTGGAAAGAGGCCCTGCAGAGTGAGATGGACTCTATAATACACGACCATACTTGGGAATTGGTAGATCTTCCACCTGACAACAAACCTATAGGTTACAGGTGGATTTTCAAACCAAAATTGAGACTTGATGGTTTAATTGAAAAGTACAAAGCCAAATTTGTTGTCAAAGGCTATAGGTAAAAAGAAGGCTTGGATTATTTTGATACATATTCTCCAGTGACAAGAATAACTTCCATTCATATGTTAATAGCTATTACAATAGTGCATAAGCTTCAAATAAATCAAATGGATGTTTGAACAACATTCTTGAATGGTAAATTAAATGAAGAAATATATATGAACCAACCTAAGGGGTTTATTACCAAAAGCCAGGAAAATAAAATGTGCCAGCTGGTCAAATCTCTTTATTGATTGAAGCAGGCACCTTTACAATGGTATGACAAAATTAACAAAGTCATGATGAAGGATGGTTTCAAATCAATGAATGTGATATATGTGCCTATATTCAAATTATTAATGGTGAGCATGTAATTTTGTGTCTTTATGTAGATGATATGCTCATCATGGGGACAAACATCAATGCCATTATGTTAACAAAGAAAATGTTTTCCAAGAACTTAGATATGAAGGACTTAGGTGTTGTAGATGTTATTCTTGGTATAAAGATTAACATAATGCCACTAGGATTACATTATATAGAGAATACACTTAAGAAGTTTAATAAATTTGACTATCGTGTTGTTCAGACACCATACGACAATATGCATCAATTGATTAAACACACAGGTGAGTCTATTTTGAAAATAGAGTATGCACGGATAATAGGCAGTCTAATATATATTATGAATAGTACAAGACTTGATATTGCTTATGCAATTAGCAAACTGAGTCGGTATACTATAAACCCTGGCGTGAGCCATTGGGAAGCGTTGATCAGGATTTTACAGTATTTAAAACATGCAATAGACTATGGGTTGTACTATACAAAATATCCAGATGTCATTGAGGGATACAGTAATGCGAATTGGATATCAGATTCTAACGAGTCATACTCCACAAGTGGATACGTGTTTACACTTGGAGGTGGAGTTGTCTCATGGAAATCCTTAAGAAAAACATGCATAGCTCAATTGATTATGGAATTAGAGTTTGTTGCTCTAAATTTAAGGGAAGATGAAGTTGAGTGGTATCGACAATTTTTAGAGGATATTCCTATGTGGCCAAAGCCAATACTTGCCTTAGGTATCCATTGTGATAATCAAACAGCTATTACAAGGGGAAAGATTAATTTCTATAATAGTAAGTCACGACATATACGTCGTAGACATGATACTGTAAATAAATTACTTGC
Source organism: Kingdonia uniflora (assembly GCA_014058105.1). Lineage (NCBI taxonomy): Eukaryota > Viridiplantae > Streptophyta > Magnoliopsida > Ranunculales > Circaeasteraceae > Kingdonia > Kingdonia uniflora. The sequence continues at coordinate 1,012,909 of JACGCM010002535.1, forward strand.
AAGTGAAGTTATATCCATTATCCTTGTGAAGTCAAGTGACAATCTAGCGAATCTATTTACAAAAGGGGGCAAAAATACAAGTATTTTCCATATCGAGGAGAATGGCTTAAAGCCTTTAACTACGAGTTATCCTCATCGGGAATCTAACCTAGTTGATTGGAGATCCTATGATCTAGGTTCAATAGGACAACTACTTGTGAGTTACTCAAGATGAGCACTGAGGAGATTTTAACTCTTGCTTATTCCATGATGTGAACACTACAACCTGTAATAATTTTTAGGGTAAGTTCTATGAGCTTTTAGTAATTCTTATGACTTGTATTTAAAAGTAGGGTACAACAGGGTACTTTTAATAGGCAATCGCCTAAGTCAGTGTGAGTTAGGGCCGCTTTCATGAGAATTTTATAGGGTAAATTTTTCTAAAAGCACTCATGAGTTTGGGTTTTGTTCAGGGCCGAATTAAACAGAACTATGAGAGCCGATTGCGTTTAGAAAATTACTGTGTGAAGACTATTGTCTTGGTTAACACTAAAGCTGACAGTTCAAGGCATATATTCACTAATCAGCAGAAATTCGATTATTATTCACTAGGGAAGGTTCAAGTCCAAAAGAAACCTTACTCGATGTAGGATCATTCCTTAATTTTCTCTATTTTGTTTGAGTTTTTCTGTTACCATTCAAATGTGGGGGATTGTTGGAAAATACAAAGAGAGTTTGGCTTTCCTTTTTTTTGAAAGGTGGAACTAAGTATTTTTATTCCCACATTGGATATGAGGGAAAATTAACTGTACTATATAAGCAAGTCTAATACTTAACTTGTTGTGGTATGTGTGAGAGTTGGTGGGTCACACACGCATGTGCAACTCATGTGTGTAATATTTTTATGGCCAAAAAATAAATTTATTAATAAAAAATAAGGACTATAAAGCAGAATAAAGAAGACCCAGACAAAGAGGATTGAGGGAGACCTCTAACAATTCCTAGGGGGGTGTATCAACTAAATATGAAGCAAGGAAACTGGTGCATATCATGAAACAAAGCATAAGAAATAAAATTTGGAGTGACATCCCAAATGTAGACGGAAGGTGCAATGTAGATAGCCTTGTTAGCAATAATATCAACAACCACATTCCCTTCTCTGAAGATGTGCGATACTATGTAGTGTTTAGAGATAAGAAAGTGTAAGCAGCTGATCTATCTAATTTTAAGCTTCCAAGGGACCTTGAGCACATTATGGGAGATCATGTAAGCAATAGAAGAGGAGTCCAACTAATCCCAGTAAGCGATATTCTTAATCTTAGTATGCTCTAGGTAAATGATCAGAGCAGTAAGCTCAACAAAGAAAGCAGTTTGATGGCCAATACTAATCCCACAAGAAAAAATAAAATGGCCTAAATGATTTATTAAGACTCCACCACAGCCAGCAGCCCCAGGGTTCCCTTTAGAGGCTCTATCTGTATTGAGCTTAATAAAGGGAGCAGTGGGGGAAGTCCAAGAGAAGGAGGTAATTTTTTGATTTGAAGGCAATCTGCCAATAGCCCCAAGCTTGTTTAAGGTGCAGTGTTAGAAGGAAGCACAGTACAAGAAGAAAGAGAATCAAAGTCTATAATCTAGCCCTTTAGGTTAGAAATGCTATGAGCAGTAGAAATAAAGACATCATTAAATTTGATAGTATTCCTAGCTTTCCAGATAGCCCATAGGCCAGAAATAATAGCACATTTCCAAAGATTACCCTACTGAGGGCTAAGGCTGTACTTGATAGTCAACTTAGTCAAGCTATAAGGGGTTTGTAGATATGAAAGATTCCTCCCAAAAATAGCAGCAATCCAGGCCCAGATTACCTTGGCATAAGAACATTTAATGAAAAGATGCTGAGAGGTTTCTAAGCAAGAGGGTTAGAGACATAAGGAGCAGCAAGAAATAATAACCATACCTCCAAAATTTAGATTTTTTTATCTGTAGGAACCTTCTCATTAAGCAATTTCCATGAAAACAAGGAGCATTTTGAGGAAGTGGATTGAGACTAAAACGACTTACTCCAGAAAGCAGAATAGCTATGCTTTCTAATATGTTCAAAAGCTTCCATAAATGTAAAAGATCCAGTGATTGTATGTCTCCACACAAGCAAGTCATCAGTAGGTGAAACAGGAATAGGAATTTGGTGGATCTCATTACAAAGGGCATGGAAATGTTCTTGAAGGACAGTGGGCAGGCACCAACCGTTGTTATTCACAAAGCGATACACTTTAGCCTTAAAAGCTTTAAGAGTGCTATTAGGAATATGAAGAGACAAACTAATAGAAGTAGGGAGCCACTTATCATTCTAGAACTGAATAAAGTTACCATTACCCACAATCCATTTAGATTGAGATTGGATAGAAGGGAGCACACCCTTAAGACCAGACCAGAGAGAAGACCTCTTAAAATATAAAATAGAAGAGCTATTAGTGACAAAAAATTTAGCTCTCATCATGTAGGCCCAATGGGACTTCTCAAATAACATCTCAAAAGAAAGTTTGTACAATGCAGCAGTATTTAGAGAAGAGAGAACACGAATACCCAGTCCTCCCTCATCAACTCGAAGGCACATAATAGCCCAAGAGATAGTAACTAGCTTTGTTGTGTCAGAATCCCCAGAGTAAATAACATTTTAAAGTCAAGTTTCAAGAGCTTTAATAAGAGAGGCATGCCATTTATAAACTGAAAAGTTGTATGCTAAGATGGCTAAAATCATAGTTTTGACTAGCAAGACTCAACCAGCCATTGAGAGATACTTCCCTTTCTAGTGGCAAGCTTAATCTTGACTCTATCAGTGATACCAACTCGAAGGTACATAACAGCCCAAGAGATAGTAACTAGCTTTGTTGTGTCAGAATCCCCAGAGCAAATAACATTTTAAAGTCAAGTTTCAAGAGCTTTAATAAGAGAGGCAGGCCATTTGTAAACTGAAAAGTTGTATGCTAAGATGGCTAAAATCATAGTTTTGACTAGCAAGACTCAACCAGCCATTGAGAGATACTTCCCTTTCTAGTGGCAAGCTCAATCTTGACTCTATCAGTGATACCATGGAGGTGGATCATCCTTGGGAGGCCTTTGAAGAAAGGGACCCCAAGATATAAGAGCAAGAAAGCACATCCTCCTGCATCCCAATAATAGTGAGGATTTGAGACCTTCTGCAATGCACAAACTTCCCAAAAAAAATTTACTTTTAGGTTTGCTAACCACTTGACCAGAGGCAAGTTTATAGCTACAAAAAAGCCTCATAAGACATCTTAGATTTTTAGAAAGTCTTTTGCAGAAAATGAAATGTCAGCTGCATAAAGAATATGGGTAGGAGTAGGAATGCCTCTAAAGATGGCAATGGGTGACATATTTCCAGCAACAATAAGAGTAGAGATGCCTCTTCTTAAGACCTCCTCACAAAAGAGAATATGAGATATGGGATATCCCTTCTTGAGACCCCTAGTACAAGAAAAGTAGCCTTGTGGTGCTCCATTAACCAGGATAGAAAGGTGAGAAGACTTAAAAATAGGGATAATCCAGTTAATAAAAGTATTAGAGAAACTAAAGTAACTAAGGACTCTAGTAAAATAGAGCCAATCAATGGTATCAAAGGCCCTGCTTATTATTATAAATTTATGACTCGGCCTTAGGGTATTGTGCATGGGCTCATGAGGATTCTTCGGAACACTTAGTTAAATTATTAGTTTTTAAAGGTTTGAAGTTTGAGTTGGGTTGTCTCCAACATACGCAACTTAAGGTATGACCTACGAGTCACCTATGCTCTATATAACACAACTTCGTTTTCATTCATTTTAATAAGTTTTTATAGTTTTCTTGAGTCATTTATTCAAGAGAGAAAGCAGATGTAATTAATAATTATTTAGCAGAAAGATAAGAGTATTTTCTTCTCTCTGCGACTGATCATTGTATCATGGGAGAAAGGGGCCTACACTCTGGCAAAATACTCTGGTAGAGGCAAATTTTTCTTAAGAAGATAATGTACATACACTAGACTTGATCTTCTCCTTAAGTGGTGTGGTTTGTTCATGATGATTGTAAAACAAAAACTTTGGACAACCACCTCAGCTTAAATATAGGGGCGTGATTTCGCAGAGGGGAAACCTTGCTCTTATACCATGAGAGTTACCTTCGGCTAGGGGCTTCGACAAATATATGTGGCAATAATAAACTAGATTACTGCACTAACATACTTGCGTGGAGTCCATGAATCGAGGTTCTCCACGACCTCTAGCAAGGATTTTAATAGAAGATAGTATAAATATTAACTTAGATAACAGTTCGAGTTGAGAAAAGGTTACAGGGTACTCGAAGGTAATGTTAAGAGGGTTTTAGGCAGAGCTTTTCTAACCCCTCCAAAGTGTTCCCTCTTTTCTCTTTATAAGAGATAGAAAAAGGGTAATTCACCATATAAGGCCAGATTACATGTATATCCCTTGGGGCAGCTATCCTGTGCGAGAAGTCCATTCTGACGCTGTATATGTCTGGTGACTTGTTTCCACTATTCTATCTGGTAAGCTGGCTGTCAGGTGTGTCTACCTTTGACTATGCATTACTATGGTCAAAGTCATTCTGGAATTATTGTTGGCTGACTGTCTTTGGCTTCGGCTTCGACTTACTTCGATGACGCATTCGAGTGCTCGAGTGTTTGATTAATCTTGGAAGGCTTCGTAAAATTTGATATTTCCTTGCTAGGCTTTAAGGTTCCTGGTAGGCTTCGATGTAGCCTTAGAGTATTCGACTAGTACTAGAAGGCAGCGAGTATGCTACTACATTTGCCCCCTCTCAGCTTGTGCCTTGTAAAAAATAGTAGATGACGCGTGCTGAGAAAAACTGTTAGGCGTGGGAAGTTTAAAAGTTGAATGGTGTAAATATGGGTAGTTCCAAGATCATTGATAATAATGATACTTATTAAGGAGGCAATTAATGTTCCTTAAACAAGGTATGAATATGGGCTGTTGGGGGGGGGGGGAGAATTATGTTTAAGTATTGTTCATCTTCTTCCCTATTTAGTAAAGTAATGGAACCAACCCCAAACACTCACTATCAGTTGAGAATGGAGGAAAAGGAAGCTTGTAATGGCCTAATTCCATAAGTTTGGGATAGCTCAGAATTAACTCTTACACCAATGTTCCTGTGACAAAAACTAATATAAAGTAAGAAATGATACAGGTGATTTAGCGTTGAGAACCTCTAAATAGGTAAAAAACTACGACCTCAAGTTGAGGATTTTAGTAATAGTAACTATTATTGCTTGAGGTTGATACCGTATTGCAAGTGCAGTAGCCTACTCGCAGCCTTCTAACAAAAGTTGAATACTCAAAGGCTACATCAAAGCCTACCTAGAGATTTAAAGCCCAATAAAACATTAACTAAGTCCACGAGGCCTTTCGAGACTAATCGGACATTCGAAGGAGTCATCAAAGCTAACTTTCATAATAAAAGATAGATGGTCAGCGCCAGAACCCAGTTATAGTACCAAAATTGCTTCGACCATGGACATGGTCGAAGTTATACACGTCAGACAGCCAGCTCACCAGATAGAATAGAGAAACAAACAGCTCGACAGCTATAGTGCAAGAACCGGTAACTAGAGTGCCAAAGCCTATAACCACAGTGTCAACAGCTACAGTGACTGATCCACATCTACAGTGTCATAACCAACTCCAGGTACAAGTTAGTTGTCCCCTAAGGATATTCATATAACTTGACCTCTTTTGGTGACTCAGCCCTTTCTATATTATATAAATAGGAGGGATGAGGCACTATGAAGGGGTTAGAAAATCTCTCCCATAAGCCCCCAAGATTACCTTTGAATACCCTGTAATATTCAATTCCCCGACCCTTCGACTACCTTCGATTTATATCAGTTCTCTTAAAAATCCTCGCTAGAGGTCTTCGGGCATCCCATTCTAGGACTCCACTTAAGTGTGTTCTTAGAGTAATATTGTTTGTTATTAGAGTAGATACTTGCGCAACCCTCTTAACGGGGAAAATCCTGAGGTATAAGACTTAGTTTCCCCTCTACGATACTTGGCTCCTATATTTGGCGCCGTCTGTGCTATCCCACCCTACCAAACTTCCCCTGTCTTTTATCGCTTTCCCCTTTCTACTCCTACAAGCCACCTTCAAGCCTCCGCTCTACTTCCGCCCTTGTTGGCAACTCCGCTAACAGAGTGGTCCCCAACTCACCCTCCATGCCAAACAATTAGCCCAAGTTGAGGAGCGACAGTGCAATCTATTACGCCTTGAGCGTGAAGAGCATCGCCAAGAGTTCGAGGCTAAACAATAATACCGTTTAGATGGCGCAGATAGACAATATCGTACCCTCGACAATCTACGCAATATAGTTTGCAAGTTGCATCAACTTCAAACTCAAGATTCCCCTCCGCCCTCTCGAGCACCTACCCCATCGCATGTTTCCGCCTGCGCCCAGCTTAGGCCCCAGTACCATATTGTGGTACCCCCGGTTCATCTTGGCGCCGATGGTGCTCTCCCCACCATTTTGCCTACCGGATCGATCGACCTTGGTGTACACCCCACGGACTCCACTTTTCAAACTACCTGATACCCCAAACGCTAGCCAGCACGAGAATGTCTCGAAGAGCATAGCACTGAACACACATCGTACATTTGGCCTCATCCCCTCGACCCCAAAGATCCCCGCCTCATCCTGCATATCTTACACAGCAGGAACTTGACAACAAAATCCATACCGCTATCAGCATCAGTGTGGGCCCCATACTGAACTCTTGGAGTCGGTTAAACAACCTCCTCTACCCCAAACTCCTCGCTATCAAGGTACCTCCAAATTTCTACGCCTCCAAAATAAGAAAATACAGCAATATCGACCCCATATCCCACATCCTCGAATTCCATAATGCCTTAAGACTTTACTTCATGGCAGACCACCTGTTATGACGGCTGTTTCCCACCAGCCTCATAGACAACCCTCTCAGATGATACCATGGCCTTCCCAATGGTTCCATCCGAAGTTTCGAACAACTTTTAACCCTTTTCATCACCCAATTCACCTTTAACAAGGACCGAGAGGTTCGGGTCGATGCCCTCTTCAACTTCCGCAAATCCCCCAACGAAACCCTTGAAGCCTTCACCAAGTGGTTTCTCGATGAGTCGTGCAAAGTTGAGAACCTTGACTGCACGAATGCCGTTCTTGCGTACCCTAACGCTCTCCTAGATAACAGTCGTGTAAAGGAGTATATTGTGGTTCATAAATGACGAACCCTCGAGGTGATGTTATCCAAAGTTAATGGGTACATCAACCTTGAATGCCTCCGCGAGCCAAATTGCCAGAGGAAAGCTTCAACCACCAATCAGAACAAACCTCGATAACCTTCTACACCCATGGTCGCTCCCGTCTCACAGGAGACTGAGAGCCGCAAATGCCCACACTCTAATGCCACTCCAACTGAAGCCCGCAAAAAATGGCCTAAGCCGGTCCTCCTCAAGCACACTGCTCCCATCAATACCTTTCTCCCTCAAATTCAGGCCAACCCCATATGGCGTACCCCGTACCCCGTACCCCGTACCCCGTACCCCATCGAGGTCAAACAAGGTAAACCTTACTGCCAGAATCATTAATATAACTGCCACTACACCAAAAAATGCTACGCTCTGCAGCACTCTCTCAAAATAATTCTTAAGGCGGGTCGTCTACTTCAATATGTTGCTGACCTCCCCAGCTACCTCGATGGGTCATACCTTAAGCCTTAACCCGCTCCAGTTGCCGACCCAGCCAAGGTACACATTTTTGAACTCCATCTCATCGAAGTCAACAATATTGATAGTGGCCATTACAAAAGAAAGCGCAAGCGTGTCGAAGAATGCTGCAAGCTTACATTCCAGGAGAAGCTCCCGATCCTTCTACCAGAATCGGGCCTATACCCTCGACCAGAGGGTATTTAATTTATCGACTGTGTACTTCCCATACTCGTTTCCCCCATTCTGATCCCTTGGTCATTATGATTAAGGTCGAACACCTCGTCCTCCATTCCATGCTCATCGATATGGGCAGTGCAGCTGACGTACTATTTCTCCAGACTGTTCGAGCCATGCAGAAAACTGACTTCATCATCCAGGCTAATGTCATACTCAAAGGCTTCAAACTCCAAACCTGCTTTCTCGTCATTGATAAGAAATCTGAGTATCTAGGCATCCTTGGGCGTGACTGGCTCCATGCCATGAGAGCCATACTTTCGACTTACCACCAAACACTTCGTTTCTCTACCCCTTGTGTTACGTGGAACATGAAAGGCTCTCAACGCCATGCCCGCTCATGCGAGCACCCGGAGATCTTTCAAACCCAAAAACTTGTTAAATAACCATAACAATCAATATCTCTCTCTATCCTCATACCTTCGATGCCAGCTGCCGCACCCATCGAACCCACTGTCTATATCGAACTCGACGATCCTGGTCGAGGTACATTCATTGGTACTTTTCTAGATGAGGCCAAAAGCATCAAACTCACTGACTTCCTTTGAGCAAATAATGACGTCTTTGCCTGGACATTCCATGAGATGCCCGATGTTGACCCCACTTTAGCATGCCATCGACTCGAACTCATCCCTCACTCTACATCATTCAAGCACAAGAAGTGTACGTTGGCCCTGCGGCTTCAAGAAGCTGTAAACCTTAAAGTCGACAAACTCCTAGCCGCGGGTTCATCCGAGAAGTCAAGTACGCTAACTTGATCTTCAGTATCGTCGCTGTCCCTATGAAGAACGACAAGATTAGTGATGAGCGCATAATTATGACATTTTTAATATACCCAAACATATATTTTAGTCGTCCAATATATTTAATTTTGGGTACTTATGCATATTTGTTTGATTGTAGCTACTGGAGATAGATATTTGAAACTAAGCTCTTAATGTCAAGTAAAAGTATCTCCAGTAGTTCATAACACAAAAAGTCAAAGGCACAATATATTTGATCTCAGGATTGAAGAAATATATGCACAAATATTCTTGGAGAATAAGATCAAGGAATATATTGCATCCAAGATCCTTAAAGATATTTTATATTGAAGATATATGCAAGAGTTTCCATGAAGAAAGATCTCTACATCACTTAAGGAAATTATATGCAAAAAATATTAAGTGATTGGTTGTAATATTAGAAGATATTATTGTAAAAATATTCTTTAGAATTTAATGTATAGTTTCTAAATTTGGGTTCCTTTTCCTATAAAAGGAACCCTCCCTCCATTGTAATTGGGCATCTTATATTGGAAGCTATTAGTGAATAAAGTTCATCTTATTTTTCTTCTCCTTTAGTTTAATTTTTGTTAATATCTTCATTAGTTGTTAATGAGATGAAGTCTGAGAATAACGGCTAATCTCCTAGCTAAGGCTAGGATGAGGCCTCTTCTTGGATTAGTAATAGTTGGTATTAATTAGGTTCTAATTAGTTTCTCTTAGTACTTGATGATTGATAAGTTAATGTATCATATCGAAGAAAAAAATTAAAATAATAAAAAAAATAAAAAAAAATAAAATAAACTCGGCATTAAAAAGAACTTGTTTTCACCATTGCCTCCCCGACAATAGCGCCATTTGATAAGAGGTTTGTAGGGCCTCTAGCAAAACACCCACTTAAAGTACGATTGTTGAATTGTAGCACGGATAAGTGGGATCAAATCCACAAGGAGGTTTGGGAAAATAAATACCTTCTAGGCCGAATTATGATTTTATTAGAGATAATCTAAGAAGAAAAAATAAAAACTAATTATAAAACTTAATGAGGAAGAGAGCTAAGGTTCGGACTTGGCATCTACCTTTCAAAATACTAATCGATATATAACTGGATCCTAATATCTCCACCCATCATATGTTCATGTTAAGATACATACGATGTTATAAAATAAACCACTAAATCTATGGTCTAACATTTAGGGGTTATGCTTTTAAGTAATGGTGAAGAGTGTCTTAAAGAATTATCAACTCAACCATGACTAAGCTTAAGTGAGTTCTCTTGTGTTTCCTCTTGCTTAGATCTCCAAATCAAGTCTACGGTTAGTAGCACTTATTTGTATCCAAAGTTATTGTACACCAAACCGAAGCTATGGTCAAGCCTTCGATATGATTCATTAAGTTATCAATCATAAAGTACTAAGAGAAAACTAATTATAACCTAATTAATACTAATTATTGCTCATCCAAGAAGGGGCCTCATCCTAGCCTTAGCTAAGAGATTAGCCGTTATTCTTGGACTTCATCGCATTAATAACTAATGAAGATATTAAGAAAAATTAAACTAAAAGAGAAGAAAAAGAAGATGAACTTTATTTACCAATAGCTTCCAAGATGAGATGCCCAATTACAATGGGGGGAGGGTTCCTTTTATAGGAGAAGGAACTCTAATTTAGAAACTATACATTAAATTCTAAAGAATATTTTGACAATAATATCTTTTAATATTACAACCAATCACCTAATATTCTTGCATATAATTTCCTTAAGTGATGTAGAGATCTTTCTTCATGGAAACTCTTGCATTTATCTTCAATATAGAATATCTTTAAGGATCTTGGATGCAATATATTCTTTGATCTTATTCTCCAAGAATATTTGTGTATATATTTCTTCAATCTTGAGATCAAATATATTTTGTCTTTGATTTTTTGTGCTATGAATTGTTGGAGACACTTTTACTTGACTTTAAGAGCTTGGTTTCAAATATCCATCTCCAGTAGCTACAATCAAACAAATGCGTATAAGTACCCAATATTAAATATAATGGACGACTAAAATACATGTTCGGGTATATTAAAAATGTCATAATTATGCGCTCATCAATTAGAATATGTGTTGACTTCACAGACCTTAACAAACACACACCGAAGGATAACTTTCCTTTCTCGATTATTTTAGTACTCTTGGATGCTACAATAAGCCATGAACGACTATCGGTGATGGATGCGGCTTCGGGTTACAATCAGGTACCCCTCCTTCCTGATGACCAACTTAAAACTTTGTTTATTACTGAACAAGGTCTTTACTGTTTTAGCATCATGTCTTTCGGCTTTAAAAATATGGGTGCCACTTACCAACATCTTGTTACCACCATGTTTAAACCTTTGCCTGACAAGTTGGTTGAAGTCTATATCGATGACTTGTTACGCAAAAGTCTCCAAAAAATGACCCATATCCAGGACCTAATCGAAGTCTTCTAGATACTTCGAACATATAATTTGGAGTTAAACCCAGATAAATGTCAATTTGGTGTTTTGTCCAACATGTTTTTAGGCTACCTCATTAGAAAACGGGGTATCGAGATCGACCCCACTCATATTCGAGCCTTTATCGATATGCCTTCCTCTAAAAAAAAAAAAGATGTCCAAAAAGTCATTGGCAAGATAGCCGCCCTCAACCGCTTCATTTCAAAATCTTCTTACCGATGTGCTTGGCTTTTTTCCTTCTTACGCGACCAAGGCGTCCACAAGGCCAAAAAGAAAAACAGCCCCAAAATCAATTGGACACCCAATTGCGAATATGCTTCCTCAAACTCAAAACATATCTTGATCGACCACCCATCATTAGCACCCTCATCGAAGGTGAGACACTTTCTTTATACCTGACAGTTACAGGCACTTCTATTAGTTCTATCCTTATTCGACTCGACTCCAACATAAAAAAACCTGTGTACTTTATCAGCAAAACCCTACCTGCTAAGACTCAATATACAAAGCTCAAGCATTTTCTCCTCATTCTCATTTACACTGCTCAAAAGCTAAAACCATATTTTCAGGCTCACCTTAAACGTGTTATCACCAGCTACCCCCTTCCAGAGATCCTCAGTAAGAAAGATAAATCTAAGTGGGTACAACAATGTTCCATTTATCTAGGTAAACATGACATCAACTTCGAGAAGCAGATATCCCCAAAAGGCCAAGCCGTCGCTGATTTCCTTGCCGACTTCCCGATCGAAGACATCAAATAGGAAGAACATGAAGATGATCTACCAGAAGACCAACCTGAGCAACACGACCCTTGGAACCCTAATACAGGTTGACATCTCTTTACAGTTCTAGTCACCCCCACCAATGACAGAATTGAAAAAGCCATCAAGTTAAACTTCAAATGCTCTAACAACGAGGCTGAGTATGAAGCCTTGATACATGACCTTGATACTCAAACTTGGTGTTCCTAAACTTGTAGTATTCACAGATTCTTAACTTATTCAGAGATAGTACACCGGTGAAAATTAGGCCAACGGCCACATGGCTGAGTATGTTACTCTCGTCTGCCAGCGCATTGGTCATTTTCCTAAAGAATCTTCTATTACTTATTACCTTCGAGGTGAAAACAGACATGCCGATGGCCTCGCCTACATAGCAGCCATGTTAGGCTAGTCTGAATCTCGAACACTCAATATCAAAGTACTTAAATGCCCAAGTATCGACCAGATAGAAGTCAATACCATTAATACTGGGGGCGAGAGTCTCGACCCAGATGACTGGAAAATACCATTTATGGCTTACTTCAACAGTTCTACCCTACCAGATGATCCCTAAGCTAAATAGTCGTTACTAAAAAATTGTCGCAGATACACCATCCTCAAAGGCGAGTTATGTCACAAATACCCAAATGGCATCTACTTATGATGCATCTCTCAAAATAATGCCACTACCATTCTTGCCGATACCTGTGGTGCTAATATTGCCAGTCGATCTATGGCACTTCGAGCCGTATCCCAAGGTTTATTCTGGCCTAATATGAATAAGCAAGCTGAAATATATGCCAAATATTATGACAAATGCTAACGTCACATCCATGACATCCAAAGCCCTTCACAAGACCTCCATTACAGCTAATTCTCTTGGTCATTCATACAGTGGGCCATCGATCTCGTGGATCCTTTTCCCAAACATCAAGAAGTTGAGAAAATATCCTTGTAGCAACAAATTACTTTACAAAATGGGTTGAAGCCGTGCCTTTGTGTCAAACTAGAGAAGAAGAAGTCATCAAGTTTTTATGGGAAAATATCATTACACGCTTTAGCTGCCCTCACATGATATGATGTAACAATGGTCCACAATTTGTTGGGAACAAAGTCTACAATTTCCTCAAGAAGTATAGCATCATCCTCTCCCCCTCAACACCTTACTACCCACAAGGGAATGGTCAGGTCGAGGCAATCAATAAAACTATAGTCGACGGTCTTAGGAAGCATGTCGATGAGAAGAAAGGACGATAGGTTCAAGAACTACAACATGTACTCTTGGCCTATCGAACAGCATCACGAAAGGCGACGGGTTGCACACCTTTCCTCCTAGCCTATGGTACCGAAGCAGTACTCCCTACTCCATTCGAAATGCCGGTACACGACCCCAACCTCCCTGACGAAGATAGCGAGTTTAAACTCGGATGTAATATGTTATGGATCAATGAAACCAGATACCGGACCATAGAAAATCTCGGCCGTTACCATCTCTCTCTCCAAAAGTCATACAACAAAAGAGTCCGACCACGTAGTTTCAATATTGGAGATTTGGTACTTCGGCGAGTCACACCCTTTTTGAAGCTTTGAAATACCGGCAAGCTAGCCAAATCCTGGGAAGGACCTTATGTTGTGTATGAAAAAACTAAGAAAGGTTCCTATTTTCTAATGACAGAAGCGAAGGAGCCTCTACCCAATCCTTGGAATAGCATGCAGTTAGTCTCGTACAACAGGCCACGACCATCACCTTGTTCAACTGATGTAAATACAGTATAATCAATGAACATATTTTATATTCTTTGAGCTTCATATCTTTTCTTCCAGTGAATTTCTTGGTCTAACCTAAGTATCATGTCAAGCCTTCGGCCAGACTGATTCTTAGGGGTGACCTCAAAGTTTTTCAAGTTCCCAATTTGAGCAAACTCGAGGGGTATGAATGATCGACAGACCGGACCCTCGGGAATGCATTGAGGGTGAACACATAATGCTTCGCTTAGGATCAATCTCGTAGATAGACCCAGGGGCAACCTTCAAAGTCCAGTAAATTTCTTAGTATAACCTAAGTATCATGTCAAGCCTTCGACCAGACTGATATTTGAGGGTGACCTCAAAGTTTTTCAAGTTTCTAATTTAAGCAAACTCGAGGGGCATGAATGGTCGACAGACCGGACCCTTGGGAATGCATTGAGGGTGAACACATAATGCTTCGCTTAGGATCAACCCCGCAGACAGACCCTGGGGCGACCTTAAAAGTCCAGTGAATTTCATGGTATAACTAAGTATCATGTCAAGCCTTCGACCAAATTGATACTTGGGGACGACCTCGAAGTTTTTCAAGTTTCCAATTCGAGCAAACATGAGGGGCATGAATGGTTGACAGACCAGCCCCTCTGAAATGCATTGGGGGCGAACACATAATACCTCACTTCGGCTCATTCTCGCAGAAATACCCGGGGGTGACCTTCGAATTCTAGTGAAATTCTTGGTATAACCTAAGTATCATGTCCATCCTTCGACTAGACTGATACTCGGGGACGACCTCGAAGCTCTTCAAGGTTCTAGCTCGAATCCTACTGCAAGAATTCTATACATCGTAACACACACAAATACAAACATACAGGAATATCTACAATTCAACTACAATATATACCAGCAAGCCAAGTTCAGTACACAAGCAATCTAAGTCAACTACAAGAAATCTGACAAACTTTAATATCACAGCAAGATAAAAGAGAGTTTGTTTCAACAACCAAATAACATAGACACACCTTCTACCAGAACTCTACTCATATAGGAGCAGCCATACTAGCCCCTCCTGCAGGTTTTCTAGCCACCAAACCTCCAGTACCCTCGACAGAAGGGTTCAGTCCCACAACATCTGCGACCCCATCGACTACAATACCAGCAGTAGCCTCGTCGACCACGGGAGTCTCCACATCACCACCTCTACCAGCAGGATTGACTTCCATCCCTTTCGTCTGAGAGACACCTTTAACAGAACGTACTTTGGCTGGAGGAAAGTGCTTGAAACTTATTGGATCATACCCCAAGCTTCGACTCCTACACCTTCCACATTTAAGAATTGTTGTCATGCTCAGCTTTGAGTTCCCTCGCACATTCATCTCTGATAGTCAACCTCTCTCACTTTAGCATATTCACCTCGGTCTCCAGCGACAGCGCGGTCCTTCGAGAATGCTCAAGGCTGTCCACCACCTATTTCAGCTGCCTCATTGTTACCTTCTGGGCCTTGGCAAAAGCTTGAGCCCAAGCATGCACCTGCTAGAATACTCAAACCATTAGTACTTCTCGAAGCATAGTAAATTTTAGTATGATTTTAGAACCTCAGGAAATAGTTAATTGATGTAGAGCTTTATTTATATGCTTCCCAGCCTTATCTGGGTCATTTCTGCAGAGAGTTGCCATCGACGCGGCCGTGGCTCGAGCATGCTCCTCTAATTCGACTTCATGTCGCGCCTCGTATGCATTATCCGCATCACTGGCCCCCAACTTCCGAGTCCTCTTAGGTTGAATAGTCTATGATTGTTCAACTTTTGAAGGTTCCGGAATGATCTTGCCCTTACCTTTGTTAGCCTGCTTCGGCGCCTCGGGAACTACCTCAGGCACTGGCATCGCTGGCTGCACCCTTGGAAAATAATTTGACTTGCGAGTCAACCTTACCTTCTTTATACCTTTGGCCTCTGTCGAAGCACCTTCTTCTCTTCTCTTCTTCGCTGGTCTAGCAACAACAGGCTCATTTTGAAGTAAGGTATTTGTCTTCTTCCGCCTCATCCTTACAATACCCAACTTCCTGATGACACAGTTTACCCGCTCCTCATCGAAGTTGATTAGTTCGTTAATATACCTCTTCAGATTTGCCAAAGTCCCGGGATTGGGTTCTGCAAAACAACAAAAGACAAGTTCAGATAACCTATTCAAGCCTCTCAGCCAAAAGCCTTCGATAGTCGACTTACTTGGATTATACACCATGTGCTGCATACTCTTCTTTCCCCTTTGTATTATCATAATTACCCCTTACTACCACTAAATCCTTATCCCACCTTCGACCCGTCGAATACAGATCGAATAGCCATGGTTTATCTGCATGACATTGGTTATGGTAAGTATCCACCTTCTTATTGTCTTTCCTCAAGTAGAACGGTACAATATCGAACCACTCGATCAACCCCCTCTTCTCACTCTTCAACTCTACATTCATCCCCTCGGCAACCTTCATCATCTCATAGAAGTTACCATTCATCTAGCAAGGAGCCACATCCCAGTAGTTCAACACTACTTTCACCAACCTTCGAAGTGGTAGTCGCATCCCCAGTTAAATCTAACCTCTCTCATCCCCTGAAGTCTCGACACTATCCCCATTCCCTCTTCCCTGCCCCCCATCCATCTCCTCTCCGTTACTCTCCCCGATTACTCGAGCCCTACGACTGCACTTCCTCGAAGCCCTAATTTCAGGTACTACCATGGCTAATGGGGCGTCTGTTGCAATGTCTAACTCTTCTATGTCGTTGTTCTCACCCACTTGAGCACGACAAGACACACTCGGTTCATTTACTTTGATCTCCTCATTTATCAGCCTTAGTCTCGCAGATTAATGGGTACACATTATACCCTATAGAAGAAGAGGCAAGTAATTAAATTAATATATTCAACTATCACGTTTCGATATCATATTTTGGTCTACCCTCTCTAACTCGCCAAACCCATAGTCGAATGTTCGACTACAATCCTGGTCACCACCTCAATATCCCTAATTTCTAAGAGGACCGCACCTCCAACCACTTGGGTTACCCCATTCCTCGGCCAGACCCTTATGAATGAAAACCCTAGTAGCTCTAACCCCACAATACAACCAACATACCAAGACAGTAGAAGAAACTACAAAGCAAAACTACTAAATGACCTATTTACGAAGAAAGTCAGAAGAAGTACTTGCTCAAATGATTCAGACAGCAACAACGACAGTTCTCTTTCTCCTCATCAAAAAACTCTACCTCAACAATGGTGTATGTTTTCTCTTCTTCTCTCGGTTATCTCTCTATGATTAATAATTTAGGGAATAGTAAAGTTCTTCCTTGCCCCTTTAAATACAACCTCAGACAAAACCGCTTTGGTTTCCTCCCTCACCATCATTACCACTCTTCCACTCCTCCTCATTTTTTGGCTGTGACATATATTTACAATTTTACCCTCACCTGTTCCCACGTGCGTACCGCATGTCCCTCTCCTAAGATATTTCACAAGCCTCTCAAACCTTCTCGCACCCTGCCTGAGGCTGTCAACTCCATCCAACGTGTCACTTCCACCCTTTACCCATAATTTGAGGAAACATTATGATGACTTGCAGGGCAACCTGCTCTAGGAACTGTACCGCCTCTGACATGTCAGTTCTTATGGCTGTCAGGCTCCGTAGTTGAAGCCCATTTGCCTTCAACAGTGAAAGTTTTCAAACCTCTCCTGATCTCGTTTGGGCACTATCGTATACATCCAACTTTGAACCATCGCCAATACAAGTCAAACACTCAATCCTTCGATCAGTATTTTTCGAATTATATGACTTAAACTCTAGTTTCTTACCCTTCTTAATCGCGTTCGTTACTTACGATCGACGTTTAACATTTTAAAC
Organism: Kingdonia uniflora; assembly: GCA_014058105.1. Lineage (NCBI taxonomy): Eukaryota > Viridiplantae > Streptophyta > Magnoliopsida > Ranunculales > Circaeasteraceae > Kingdonia > Kingdonia uniflora. Next base: position 1,030,535 of record JACGCM010002535.1, read on the forward strand.
CACGCCGACTGTCTAGCTGTCTAAAATATTTGTCAGCAATACAGTATTATAGTTCATCAAATTATAGTTTCATTCCAATGCATCGACAGTATAAAAGGGAGAATTCATATTAAAAAATAAATAATAAATAGCACAAAGACAAAAAAACAAACAGCGACAACATCTTCAAAAAATAAAAAAACAACTTCCTATCCCCTCCTTCCCATACCAGTTCCATTACCAAAACCAAGATGCCCCAATTTGTAGACGGGGCAGCTCTTGCAGAGCCTGACCTCCTCATCATCAACTCGGTCTTCTTCGTTTACCAGATCTTTGGCCATACATTGCAAGAAGAAGAACCGGTTGTTGGCGAGTGGGTTCATCCATTACAGTACCCTCCACCAATGAGCATACGGCATTCCAGAGATCGGTTCTTCCGGTTCTAGCTCGACCAAGTCTGGCATATCCCAGTCCAACTCATGGTCCCCAAAGAGTTTCTCCTTCAGCTCATGCATCTTCTCCAGTATTCGATGCTCTCTAACTTCTATTTTCTTCTGATATCTCATATTTGGATTAGTGTCCATGATTTTGATTGCTTGAAAAGGAAGATGAAGGTACTCTAAAACTCCCCTCATACCTCCTATTTATGCTTGAATGATGATGCATTTAATCCCTCTTTAATCACTACCCGTATTAATCACCATCCTTAATTACTCTCCTTGGAATTGCAATAATCACTTGGTCAAACTTTCCAACTTCCCAAGCACAACCGTTTTTCTCAGCATGCGACCTCTAGACCAATTTCTGAGCCCCCTGGTGAGAGGGGGTGAATGTAGTAGCCTACTCGCAACCTTATAACATAAGTCGAATACTCGAAGGCTACTTCGAAGCCTACCTAGAGACTCGAAGCCTAATAAGACATTATCTAAGTCCACGAGGCCTTTCGAGACTAATCAAACACTCGAAGGAGTCATCGAAGCTAACTGTCATGATCGAAGATAGATGGTTAGCGCCAAAACCCAGTTCTAGTACCAGAAATGCTTCGATAATGGACATGGTCGATGTTAGACATGTTAGACAGCCAGCTCACTAGACAAAATAGAGAAATAAGCTGCTCGACAACTATAGTGCCAGAACCAGCAACTACAGTGCCAAAACTAACAACCACACTGTCAGCAGCTACAGTGACAGATCCACAACTACAGTGTCAGAACAAACTCTGGGTACAATTCAGTTGTCCCCTAAGGATATACATGTATCTTGACCACTTATGGTGACTCATCCCTTTCTATATTCTATAAATAGGAGGGAGGAGGCACTATAAAGAGGTTAAAAAATCTCTCCCATAAGCCATACAAGATTACCTTCGAATACCCTGTAATATTCAGCTCCCCGACCCTTCAACGAACTTCAATTTATATCAGTTCTCTAAAAACTCCTCCCTAGAGGTCGTTGAGCATCCTATTTTAGGACTCCACGCAAGTGCGTTCTTATAGTTATATTATCTGTTATTATAGTATATACTTGCGCAACCCTCTTGACGGGGAAAACTCAGAGGTGTAAGAGTTAGTTTCCCCTCTACGAAACTTGGCTCCTTCAGCAAGTGATCTCTCAAGCTAAAAATACTTGATCTTGTAAATATGAATTTCATTGTTTGAGAATCCATAAAATATAGGTTTCTTGGTGATTTCTCGTATGTTTTTCTGGTCATTGTCTCTTCTGGAACTGTTTCCTTATATAGGCCTTGCCCGCAATTTGTTATCGTGCTATTGCACATTCCCCAAATAATGTGGTAAGTGGTGGTTGACTGAAAAACTGTTGAGTTCGTGAGAGACATGTGTCTTTGACTTGTTCATGCTTTTCTGTTGTGCTCGACCCACGATCTTCATCAGTTCGTTGTATAGGTGTCGACATTGACTGTTAATGTCAAATGTAAAATGCATGGCTCTGATATGGATGTAGTTTGAATTGGTTTAGATCGAGGAATAGGTCCCTATAATCACCCCCTTGCACTTGTAATCACGAGTGGCTTTGGTTGAGAAAGAAACTGCAAAGTTGTGTTGCTGGAAGTTAGAGCTGGCAAACGGGTCGGGTTTGGGTTACACGGGTCGGGTCATAATGGGCTCAAGGGTCAAATAGGCAAACCCAAACCCAACCTGTTTAACGAAAAGGGTCAGGTATTCAAACCCAAACCTGACCCTAATTTAAACGGGTCAACCCGACCCGACCCGACCTGTTTAACTAAACAGGTCAGGTTTGGGTCGGGTTTGGGGGTCGGGTTTGGGGGTCGGGTTTGGGTCGACCTGTATTCAGTTTAGATTATCATAACAGTAATACAAGTACCCAACATAACAAAATACTTTTTAGATAAGTATTTAGTTGAATCAATTCAGAGAACCTATATTCAGCCATTGTAGTCTTTGCTTCAGTTCAAGATAGAGAATTTGTAGAGTATTTTAGATAAGTATAACATAACACAACTTAAAGTATACAACATAACAGTATTCACTTCAGTTCAAATAATAACAATATAGCAATACATTACAGATAACAATATTAAGTTCAACAGATAACATTAACAGTTCATACAATCATACTTCATAGAGTATTCAGTTCATCAGTTACTGCAATACAAAATCACAGATACAGATGAGATAACATTGATACTTCAAAACCAAATAGATAACAGCAATACAGTTCCAAACAGTTTAGATTCAAAATGTAAGTAAAATACTAAACTGAAACTATCTATTAGGCTAGGCAGTTCAAAGTAGTTCAAAGAGAGCTTTAAACACAGCTCAAAGCAGTTCAAGTGTTCTACAGACAATGACATCAAAATAGTTCAAACTTTAAAGAGTTCAGAAAGTTAGGCTAGGAAGTTCAACAGACAATAACATCATAACAGCATCACAACAGTTCAGCAGTTAGGCTAGGCAGTCCAAAAAGGCAGAAAGTAAAATAGCAATTCGGCAATATGACAACACAACAGTTCACAGCATTTCAGAAGTTAGGCTAGGCAGTCCAGAAAGTAAAACGACAGTCTGACCTAAAAGTAAAATAACAGTTCGGTAATATCACAACACAACAGTTCACAGTAGTTTAGAAGTTAGGCTAGGCAGTCCAGAAAGTAAAACGGCAGTCTGACCTATAAGGCTATGATATCACATAGATTGTGGAGCTCCACTACCACTTACAATGCTCTCCTCTTGACCTATGCAAGTAAAATAAAGAACATAACTTAAGTGCATAATCTTGTAAAATGCCACAATAAATAAACTTGATAAAAACAACTTAATTAGCTTATCAGTTATAATAGTAGATTATTTACAGTCAATGTTTAACAACACTATATCCTCGGCTAAATCTTCAAGTGCCGAATCCTCTATGAAAGATAAATCACCTAAGATATCAAAAAAACATTTATAAATTATTTATATACAAATAAATCAAATTAATTATCCAAAAATATATTACCTTTTGTATATAACCAATCTCGAGTACAAATCAAAGCCTCGACATTATCTGGCTTTAGGGTACTACGGAAAGGATCAAGCACTCTACCACCAATAGAAAATGCCGACTCTAAGGCAACCGTAGATATGGGAATTGAAATAATATCACGAGCCATTAAGGAGAGCTCTGGATATCGAAGTTGGTTCTCCTTCCAAAATTCTAGAATGTCTAAATCAATAATTCTTTTTAATTTGGGCTCCTCTAAATACAATTGCAATTGAGATTTGCTAGGAAATGAATCCATCTCCTCATCATCAAAAGCATCAAATGCCTAATAATCATTAATTAATAAGAGAGTAAAACCTATAATTAAGCTTAACAAATAAGAAAACAAATCTTTGAAAACTAATATACCTTCGAAGCATCCATTCCCCTCTTAGAACTTGAGTTGCGAACTCGAGAACTTGCTCCTCCTGAACTATAACCTCCCATATTTGCATATGTTGAGTAATAGGTTTCGAAAAGAGCAAATAATTTATCCCGAACTAGTGCCATATCGAAAGAATCAACTCCATAGATTTGCCTGTAGGAATACTCTACAAATTGGAGTTTGTAGCGAGGATCCAAGACCACGGCAAGAACATATATGAGGTTGTGCTTTGACCAATACTTTTCAAATTTTACCTTCATTTGTGAAGCCATTTTCTTTAGATAAGTATCTAATCCCTCAATTGCTTTAGATAAAGCATGTTGCACCATAAAAACTTGTGGAAAGTACAAGTTGGAGGTAGTATACTTTGTCCCAGAAAACACACAAGTTACTTCATAGAAAACACTTAAAAACTCACAAATTTTTTCTACCTTAACCCATTCTTCATCTAAGGAGCAACTCCTGTAGTTTGAATCAAGCATTTGGAGATGGCTAAATGCTCGACGATAGTGTAATGCACTGTCAAGTATAAGAAATGTCGAATTCCACCTAGTTGGAATGTCTTGCCTCAACCCCTTACTAGTTGGAAGAGCTAGATTCTTCACACATTCTTTAAATGATTGCCTCCTTCCTTGAGAACTCCTAAAGTACCTCACACTCTCCCTTATCTTTTCCACAGTTTAATCCATCTCCTTTAAACCTTCTTGTACCATCAAGTTTATAATATTAGCACAACATCTAACATGAAAGAAATCCCCATCAGAAAAAAGAGCACTCCTCAAATTTAATTAGGTCTTAAGTAGCCCAACGAAGGAATCATTTGAGGATGCATTATCCAAGGTAATTGAAAATAACTTTTTTTTAATTCCCCACTCAGACAAAAGAGTATAAATCTTCTCGCAAATCGAAACCCCGTTGTGTGGAGAAGGCATATAAGAATAATTGAGCACTTTCTTCTCCAACTTCCACTCTTTATTAACAAAATTGGCTGCCAAAGAGATATAACCATCTCCTGTGACCGAGCTCCACAAGTCTGAGGTTAAACTTATTTTTCCAGGAACTTCATGCAATTTCTTGCCAATCAACCCCTTCTCTCTTTTATATATTTTAAAAATGTCAGCTTTTGAAGTATTTCGTGAAACTAGCTTGATATCGCAGTTTGCATATGCTGCATAGTTAAAGGCATCTCTTATTCCCTCGTATTCAACAAAACTAAAAGGGAGAGAGTGCCTAATGATAGCAATATTTACCAATTTGCGAAAAATTTCGGGATTAAACTTTGATGACATCAACGACATATTAGACTCGGATTGGGACAATACTATTTGTCCCACATCACGACTAGTTCTTGCGGTGCAAGCTTTTATACGTCGTTTCATGTTACCCGTCTCACTTTTCAAGTATGTGTCTGGGCAATAATTGCATTTACACCTTATGATACCATCGTCCCCTACAGGTAGCTCAGTAAAGAAGTTCCAAACATGAGAAGTATTTTGCCTTTTTCGCTTACCTTTACTAGGAGGCTTTGAAGCAACGCTACTTCCTCCACTAACGAGATCATCACCACCACCAAAGCCAAGCACTTCATTAAGCGAATCACTCTCAACATCCTCAACAATGTTAACTAAATTCTCCATCTATAAAAGACAATCGCGTATGTAAGAAAGTCTCAATGAAGATTCTTGTAAAATTGGATTGGATGGATAAACTAGACAATTCATATATACCATGACAACATCCACAATGGCACAACAAGACTCTTATAGGAACATGGGATAGATCAGAAACTGTGATTCTCTACGACATACACGTGATTACTTTCATTCCAAGGCATCAAGGGGATTAAATTGAGTCTTATAGGAATGTGGGACAGACTGAGTCAACGACTGAATCTTTAGGACTTTAACAAAGGTTTTCCCCCAGTTTTAGATCAAGTCCTAGTACTAGACAGATAAAGAAGAAGCCAAATGAGAAAGATACATCAATAACATTACTAGTTGATTGATAAATGTAAACAGACTGACACACCCATACATATTGAGAAAATATAGAATTAGCTAATTACTCAAATCAAAAACTAAGTTAACAGCAATATCTAAATTACTTAAAACAATTACTGAAATCATTAGATGAATTACTGAAATCATTAGATGAAAAACGAAGTTAACATATCAAATCATTAGATGAATTACTAAAAATAATATCTGAATTTGTGAGTTTGTAACTGATCTCAACAACAATAAAAAATGGCTCTAGAGTGAGATGAGGTTAGTTGACTCAAACAACTAGAGATCTCTGTAGCAGCAAGCCAACAACTTCATATCGGTTTTTTTCATGAAAACGATGAGTTAGAGAGTGTGACAGAGTGATGGGTTTCTCAGAGAACTCAGCAGCAACAATCAATCAATAACAACATATGGATTTCTTAGATTGAATCATTGATGGGTTTTCTTAGATAATAATAACAACAATCAATCAATAACAGATGGATTTTCTCAGAGTAATGGGTTTTCTCTGAGTGATGGATTTCTCAGCAGATGGATTTCTCAATAATAACAACAACAATCAATCAATAGAGAAGAGGGGTGGAGTGGAGTAGAAGTGGAAACTGTAGAGTAGAGGAGAGGAGGTTGTGGACCCGTGGATGAGGAGATGAGGAGTGGAGGGCTGGAGTGGAGGCCAAGAGAAGAGTGAGGAGGAATGATGTTGTGGTTGATGAATGACGACTTGAATGTTACCCTAAACCTAAACTCTGGTAAAAAGACTTAAAGGGTAGTAAGAATACATAAAATTATAATTAAACCTAAGGTCTTAAACAGGTCACGGGTCGACCCGAACCACGTAGGCTAAACCCTAACCCGACCCATTTATTAAATGGGTTAGACGGGTTCGGGTCAAATGATCCATGACCCATTAAGGCCAAACCCTAACCTACCAAAAAAAGGGTTGGGTCGGGTCGGGTCGGGTTGGCGGGTCGTGGGTCACTTTGCCAGCTCTACTGGAAGTTGAAATGAAATAACGTATTAATGTTAATTTGACTGGCATGGAAAATGGGTATTTGTTTTATTTGCTGGGATGTATCTGCATTGAATGATGCTGAAAGTATTGATGTATGCGGCGCTTGGGGTTCTGAGAGTGGCTCTGTATTGAATGATGACTACTTTTAAAATGCACCTGCATATTAAATATGAAGGTTATGTAAATAATACCTGTACAGAGGATCCTGGCAAAGTACGCTGTTAGTTGAAAAATTCTCTGGAAGTCTAGATTGATAATAGTGATAACCCAAAAAATGGTTTATGAAGAGAGAGTTTCTACGGAGATGCAGAAATTTTAGTTGGGATATTTTGGTGACCAATCACTGGAGATGCCCACCCCCATTCCTATTCTACCGACGTATCAGGGTATGTCGGAAGAAGAAGTAGCTGAAGCTGAAGAAGATTTTTACTGTATGCAAAGATTTTATTACGTTGTCTTAACAGGCGAGCAACATTGGAGGTGTCTCCGCATCTTTGTGGAGGACAAGGATGAGGAGATAGATGTGGGGACCAGGGTAACTGTGGGGTATTTTTGCCGTTTTCTTACGTAGGGTAGGATTCTGAGGTTGGGCCTTCTTTATCTCCACCAACTCTCTAATGGTGGTGGCTATAGAGGAGGTAACAGTGGTAGTAGAGAAGGAAGATAAAGATTGGAAGTCTGCTTCTGTACCGTCATTATTTTTTAGCTTTAAGAAAACCTTATGTTTTAAGAGTTAGTTCAAGCATTGACTCTTTCTTCTTTCATGTCTAGACTTCCTCCAAACCTAGTTTCTGGTCAGAGTAAGATGATGTAAAGGTAGAAGAACGTCTGGTAATTTCCAATGCCTACTTTGCTTCAGAAGATTCTTGGTGTAAAACATCACTGAAGTTAGATGAACTAAAAGATTTGGTGTTTCAGTGTACCTGAAAGACTTGTTTTCTATAAAGTACCTGAAAGACTTATTATCTGTAAAGTACCTGAGAGACTTATTATATGTAAAGTACTTGCAACTTGAGTTTAGTAAAAAATGGTTATTCAAATTCTGTGTTAATGTATAGAATAACTCTTATAATTGAAATCGAGCTATGAGTAATTCAAAGATTTAAGAATAGTGGATGCAATGCAATAAATAAGAATGAACCTACAAAGTATTTTATAGCGATCGTGCTGTAAATATGTGTTTGTAATATAAAAGATGTATAAGAATTTTTTTTTGAACTAAATAACTTAAAATTATTGGGAGAGATAACTGTAGAAGATTTAGGATACGCAGGAATTGAAATTCGAGATTAGCAAGGTCCTTCTAAAATATTGGATTTGGAAAAAATAAATTCGAGATGAAGTAGGCCAAATTCTTTGAGGTCGATATGGATAGATAAGTTTAAATTATTTTTACTCAGGATACTAGGGTTTTCTGTTGTGAAAAAATAGAATACAAATATGAATTGTGGGGGATTTAGAGTAATCTGGAAAACAACATAAATTGGGGAAACATGAGTGCAAATAGGATTAAGACATAGAAGATGGTGTGGACTCGATCTGAGAATTTTTGTTATGCTGCTGAGGGACGTTTGGTGATTAAGATAGCTGAAGTGCGAGTGCATATCTTTGGCTTGCTGGATTATGATGATGACTTGTCAGTAACAGAGTATCAGTTTAAAGGTTTGGATTGAATGGGTAGGGAACTTGAATTTGGACGTCACTTCTAAGAAGTGCTTTTTTAAGAAGTAATTGTGAAACCTTCAGCTCGAAAAGAGGTTGTGAGACTAATTATTGAAGAAGAGATCGAGTTGGATGATGTGAGGATTACTGGGGGCAAACTGATTAGGTGTGGCTCCCTGGGACAGCTGGGATGTTTAAGTTGTAATTATATGTGAGGGAGTAAATTGTATAAGGTTGAATAACTGCTAAAGAAATATAATCAGAATGAAGTTTTAATATGTCCCATTTTGCTGTAAATGTTGTTGCGACTGTTTTGAATAAAGAATTCAATTTTTTTGATATGTTAATGATTTGAAAATGACGTCTGCACTTCTATAAGTAGTAGAAGCTAGAATAGAAGAAAGCAGACATCTTTTTTTTGTCTCTTATGTTATTTACAGGAAAAGCTCGATTGCGTGTAAGTGTTGAGTTATCATGAGTGTGGGGAGATCAGAGAAAGATTTGGGCAATAGAGATGAGATAATAAAATATAGAGCAAGGGGCAATGATAGAAATGTGCTTTCATCAAAATTGTACAAAATATCTGACATTAACTATGGAAGGGACGCCTCGGATCCAAAACCGAGGGTGGCTCGTGCGAGGCCCAATAACTACCAGCAGTTAGAGAGAGAGAGACTATAAATAATGTTTTATCTTCTTCATTGAAATGTTTATCAACTTTTGAAAAATTGAAGAACAAAGAGAGATGAAAGAGAAAAAATAGCAAAGATTCTTTGGAGAGATTAGACCAGAGTGATCCACAGTCAAGGCGAGAGAAAGTTGCAAAGTCAAAGTCACGAAGGTGGTTGTATAGCAGTGTTGTGAAGGAAAGATTTGGCGCTGCGTCAGATTTATTTTTAGATGTTGAAGGTTAGTAGAATATTCACTACACCAATTTTACTAAATTACCATAGACCTTATCTGTTGTAATAGTCGTTTTACCACAAATAAAGTCTGCAGTAGAGGCCTGTAGTAAAAGGTGCAATATTTAATTTATATTGCTACAGAGTAAATTCGTGGCAACATTTTTGCCATGGAGTTTGTCTGTGGTTATTTAATTTATATTACTACGGAGTAAATCCGTGGCAAATTTTTTGCCATAGTGTTTGTCTGTGGTCATAAAATTTATATTAATACGGAGTAAATCCGTGACAATTTTTTTGCCACGGAGTTTGTCTGTGGTAAATTATTGTAAATACCGCAGATAAAACCCATTTTTCCGAGGATAAAGTTTGTGGTAATTTTTATTTTATTTAAAAAAAAACTAAAAATACTGCAATACTGCACTCTTGAACCTGCAAAGCACTCCTAATCCTCCAACAATACATTTCATACATACTAATGATTCATGGACAAAAAATAGATATCCTAAATAAATCCCTTATTCCATTAAACATTAAAAGATCCAAATACAATTGTTCCATATGCAAAAAGAACATATGTATAAGAGAAAAAGAAGAAAGAATAGAGGGTTCATAAGTCCACAGATGAGATTTTCAAGAAAAGAATACCTTTAAATTGGAGTCATAAAAATCATATAGCTATAATACTCTATCCAGTTTGTTCCTATTGCCCTAGAAACTTCAGCAGACCTTTTGTCCCACTTTTACAATGTCACTAGTACCACAGGTCTTCATTGTTCAACACTACTAAAAAAATGAGCATGTTACTTGAGAGTTGAGGGACAATAAAACATAACAAATGAATTGAATAGTTTAAATATTGAAGAAAATAGTAAAACTGAACTGCGAAGAACATAGAGTGGTTGCTAAGACTTATTCATTAGAATGTGGGGGTTCTGAGATTAATAGGTTCCACCATCAGGAGAAATCATATCTAAATTTTCATCAAGTGGATATGGTGCCTGGGGTATACTGTACAAGCTTATCTTCCACGATGAAACTTGAAAGTGAACGAAATACATAACTCTCTATTTTGTAATTAGATATCAAGTTAAGTAACGGTAACATGCTGATTATGAAAACTACTCTAAGAAGTACAACTGCACAAAGTAGCATTAAATTGTCTATATAGCATTAAGAATTCATAAAATCCAAAATGTATACCTGTTTGTCTATATAGCATTGGTTATGCGTCGAAAATAATAACGAGGAGTTTATGAATAATAAAACTTACTAGATAATTATTTTTTACACTTACTCTATAAATGTTTTACCATACAATGACATGAAAATGTACTATGGAGACCTTACTAGCAAACTTTTGCATACTTCATGAATTAGACGTAACGTGTTTAAGGAAATCTTATTAGTTTCACTGAGTGTGTCAAAAAATATATTTAGTTGACATTTAGGATTGCTCCCATTTTTTTTGAATATGGAACTACTAATAAGGGTTACTAGATCTGTCAAATCAAATATTGATAGATCCTATTATTTCAATAACACGATCTGTAATGTGGTATAATCATATTGACAAACAAGATGAATGTCCTTACTTGTGGGTTTTGAAGGAAGTGAGATATGTCAGTGGGGCTAGAAGGGCCCTTCAAGACGTTTTTCTACGTTCGAAGAGGCCGTCGACATCCATGACAAGATCTTTCCCTTACAAAAGTTTGCCTTATAAATGCATCTTCCAAGCAAGGCTTGCAAAAGTTGTGAGCACAAGGGATCGTAAGAGGAAGAGTAATTACTTTCCAATAGATTAGATAGCTGAATTCTGCACAAATTCCCATCCAAAATATTTGAAAAAACTCTAGCATTATGTGTGATAAAGATATGTTTCATGAACAACATATATAAATATGTAATAACAGAACCTTTCAATAGTTTTTACCTCACAGAAAAATTCTTCTCTTTCCTTCCTCTTCTTGCGCTTTTAATATCATCCAGATTTCCATTATCTATAGATTTTCTACTATGTGGTGAAGGCTTTTTCCATGCCCAACAACCATCTTTCTCTTGATAAAACAAATTGTGTAATTCACATAGTATAAGGATTATAAAATCAAAGAAACTCAATACTAAAACTGGAAGATCCAAAGGCGAAAAGTATTAAATATAATAAACTTGTAACAAAGTTTCATTTATCATGTACTCTACCTTCCCCATTATCATCTGCACTCAATATGATGATGACATACTTGAGCAAAGGCATCAATTTCAATGTCCAAAAGATTAATGAAAATACACCAAATATTGCTTCTTCATTTTGATAGTATTATAGCTTGCCTAGAAAATGCTTGTAGCTAAATATTAATCATGAAGCGAAAAACATGGAAGTGGACAACGGGAGGTATTTGAAATGGTAAAGCAAATGAATAAATGTAGAACTATTTACACTTATTTTTCAGTGAGATGAGACTGCTGACATGAGAAGACTCGACCCAAGCCATTAAAAGAAAACTTGATATCAAAACATGACAAGATGGCGGCTAAGTTTTCTTCTACCTTGAGTTCATGTCCATCAAATTCCATAAAATGTACAAATGTTGTGTATTAATACCCTCTATGCAGTAATAAAATTGACATTTAATCAATTAAGCAGTATGCTAACTAAAACCGGCCCAAAAATTATATATTGTCTCTGTCTTCATTGGTACTTAAAGCCTTCTTCAAGCAAATTAGCTATAAATCTTGTAAGGATGTTAAACAAGATGTCGTTATTAAGATGATATATGTCCAAGTCCATTGCAATTTCTAATAATAATGTTCTTGAATGTTATGACAAATATATTTTTATTTACAATAGTAGCAGAAGGATCTCTCAGATCCTAAAAACTAAATTACTCAATCTCTTGCTGCAACCTAACTAGAATTACGCACATTTATGACAAAAAATGTAACCAAAGAATCCCTTATGATAACCATAGCTCCCTTTGCTGAGTGAGTGAACAGGTTTTCCCTCTTACCACACTGGAAGAGTAGGCAATGAGGTGAGTTCTGAGGAAACTTGACGCTGAAAATGATACATATGGGGCTAAGCATAGGCAAAGTGCGCAGTTTCATCCTTCTCCTTTTAAGAGGTCTTTCACTACTGTTTCTCCAATCTACAGTCAAATTGGAGATGGGATGGACATGAGTTTGAATGTCGATGAAGTTTCTTCTCCCTTTTTCTTATCTATAGAACTTCTTCTTCTTTTTCCCCTTCTTATATTCTGGGTTAGATACATTATATTTACTATTAAGGCTTAAAGGGGAACCCTTGTGTTTCACCTGACGTTAGGGAACTAGTGTAACTTGACTATTATGTAGACACTTAAAGCCGCTTGATTACTAGCTCACGACAACGAAGTTGTATGAGATTGATTTGCATTTTAGTTTATTCTTAACCTTGCTCATATGATCTTTGAGATAGCTCAATAGTATTCGTCATGAGATGCAATATTATTGTGTTTACTTTGTTATCATCTTTGTTATTGTATTATATTGTTTCTTATTTCTCCATTGACAGGAAGGCCCCAAATAGCCCTTACTTTCTATAAGAATGCTTGGGTTCATTGAAGAACTTGTGCGAATCTAGTTTAAGCTTGTACTTTATCCATGTATTAAATGAGGTGTTTGAATGATAGAACTGCAGGTGTTTTACTGATTCAGATGAAGGGGTCGTTATAGGTGTTTGGATAGATGTTAATATTAGTTTTGATCCCTTGTCATATACTTGATTATCCCCTTCTGTTTTTCCATTTTGTCCATTATCTTGCTTATTTTGATTGATTGTTCTGATACACTTGTTCTTGAGTTCATGTTATATTTTCAAGAGTCAGGAGATGTAGCTATCCCAATCTGAAAAATGTTTTATGTTATATGAATGACATGCCTTAATATTGATTTACATTTTTTCTTATGTGAAACGCTTCTGAATGTTTTCCCCCTTTTCTTTTCAGGGACACGAGATTGGCTTTTACTTCCTCTGGGAAGCATTGAATTGCAGGGGCAAAAGTGTCTAATAGAGCCACGCTGATAATTGTGTAAAAGGCATAAGGGGATGGGGGATTATTTTTACTTCTAGCTGATGTGATTATTTAGGCAATGTATATACCGCCCAGAATGGCAGAATACAAAGTATAGCAAATGACTTTCTGGGAAATTTGAAGAACTTGGTCATAGAGATTACAGAGTTTTGTACTTCACTCTATTGTATAATAAATATCACAGTCCTACGTAATTAGTCCAACTTGTATTAGATATGATACATTCCTTTTTCCTCAATAAATTGTGCATTTTTCTTCTCCTATGCCCCAATTCATTTTGTTTGTGTTGATGTCTGTTTGGTGAAGTAGGCAGATGAGGAAATGAAATATGCACGAATATCATACAGTCATGGAAGATACTTGATTGAAACATGTTGATGAAGGTGAAAGAAAAAAGAAATAACATGTGAAGAAAGTCATGGGGTAGATAAAAATTTGTGCTTTTGACTTGGCCTCAGAGTAGTTGAAGCTTAGGCTACCTCTTTTAAACATCTTCTTGCAAATCGCTACGGCTCTAAACTCGCCTCTTCTTGCCTCTTGGTCCTTACCTTAAACTACGCTCGAAAACTAAAAGCTATAACATGGGGAAGGGTTAGTGGGGGTTAGTGGGGGCTAGATAGAAAGATAGTCGTTATTTTCTTTAAGTCTATTTCCCTCCTAGGCGAATTGTGTGCTACTACTCTACCTAGATCTAAACTACGTTGAGTCGTAGTTGGCGTAGTGGTGTACTAACAAAGCATTATAGGTTCTTCGATAGCAATAAGGACGTAAATGGGCCTGGCCCGTGGCTGCCATAGAATGATTCATTCCTACAGTACCTGCCGCTACTGATACATCAGGATCTAGTTTTTCATGATCTTTGGCGGGGGTTTGATTAAGGAATTTTTGTGAGAATGATCGACATCAACTTAGTCACAGGCCTAATGGTCAGGGAGTTCATTCAGCCAGTCAGTCCTGATAGTGTGTTTCAGAACAGGCCTATCCAAAGAGAAAGGTGCTTTATCTAGAAGTGTACGCCGAGGGAAAGAGGAAGGCGGCGCTTTTTGATCTAGAGCATTCACAGCACATCGATTCATGGGAATATCCATCAAGCTAGGACCGGCGGGAGACCCAGGTAGCAACTCACTCAACACTAAGGATAAAGAGTCATTATTTCACTACTAATCTGGCTACCTCAAGAATATAAGACTCTTTTATCTATGGACGCATTACCAATATTTTACTCCGGCTAGGTACCTTCCTGCCTTACATTCGCTAGCGTATCTTGTATTAGCAGTAGTGATGCTTTGTGGTTGGCCTCTGGGTCTTGTATCGGCAGTAGTGGCGCATGGGTTGGTCTCTTCCTTGGAGTGGTCTGATGGTCGAGCACCTGGTCCTTCTTCGTCTTTATTTTACCACGATCGCTCCTCTCACCCCTCATCTACGGCTGATGCCCAATCCAAAGAACTTTTGTTCTTCTTTTAACTCCTACAAATACCTGCGCTTGCTACTTGTTTTGGTCTATATCCTATGTTACCTGTTTGCGCAACCACTTTCAAGAATCGAATAGAAGTCAAAGTTTGAATCTGTCTACAACTCTAACTACTACAACAACTATAGGGCCGATCAAACGCATCTATACGTATACTTGGGAGATCGTCCAATATAAGGAAAAGCTCGCACTTGCTTTTCCATTACATCCCCAACCCATGTTTAATCACCATCCCATGAAATTGTTTCCCATTAACCAATTCCGCTAAATCTACACAAATCAAAGGTACACTAACCATAGTAAAAAAATTCCTTTAATGTGTATTATGAACGGATATTTACTATGGCAAATTATGAAACCTTTAATGTGTATTCCAGGTTAATCAATGTTCGAACATTGACTGATGTAAACCATAACTCAAACTTCAATCTAAAATACACATTAAAGGGTTCATAATTTCAAGAAGAAAAAAAAAGGTTTAAACAAAAGCAAGAGTAAGAGATTGGGTACATACAAATTTCTAAAAGCAGAAGCTATGAATCTTACAAAAATATAAATTAGGGCTATTGTAAGAGACCTCGATTTTAGCTCTCACCCCAAATTTTGCAACGAAATTGAGTTTAACACGAAATGCTCTGAATCACAAACACTAGAAATCAAATTTTTTAGCTATTCAGCTAGATCGACTACAGAGATTAACACCTAGGGATTTAGATACTGATTTGAATTGAAAATTGAAAATTGAAAATAGATACGCACCTTTAAACTAGGTCATCGAAATCTAACAGAATCGATCATCTTCTCTTTAGAATTACATGTTAGGTTAGGTTACACTACGAGTTTTGGGTTTTGAGGACTAAAGAGTCGAAACTAAAAGTAAAATTTGGAGAGGGAAAATAGGAGGGAAAATAATTTGAAAATAATTTTTATTTTAAAGAAAGAAAATAGAAATTGCCACAGACTAAATTAAATTTTCCACGGATTATAGTCGTGTTAAAGAAACTACTGTATATGTCTGTGGCAAAATTGAAAAGAGCCAGTGGCAAATTTGCCTTTTTGGTATAGTGATTTTTGTAATACTGTTAATGTAAATTTTGTGAAAGTTTTTTGTGTTTTCAAATTTTGAAAAATTACTATTTATAGTAATATATAAAATCTGTTTGATATATGTGTATAAAAGAGATGTGAATGATATACGTATATGTATGATGTATGTATAAAAATAATAATAGAATACCTTGACCTATATGTAGGTCGAACGGGAGGAGTATTTTTATAGAATCAAACCTTATCTCAGATTTGTAGTTGAGATGGGGACTTCTCCTATGATGGAGGCGTCGACCTCTAGTCGTTCGGCTGAATCTGATGATTTAAAATATGATAGGGGGACGAAGTAGGAGTGGTTCAATTTCCATATTTTACTGGACAATTGATATCATATCCAGCAATTTCCAATATGTTTAGAGAGTTTTGTAAATCTAAGGTTCTTATAGGGAGATGTTCTTTAAACATAGTAGTCATTAACCATTGATATGTCGCGCTTGCACTTTTTAGTCCGAAAGGCACTACTTTGATATAGTAAAGTTCTTTTTCTGTAATGAAAGTGGTCTTTTCTTGATCTTCTTCCAAGAGAAAAATCTGATTGTATCCCAAAGCAGCGTCTATCATAGATTGGAGTTCGTGACCTGCCGTGGAGTTAAAAATTTGATGGATGTTGGAAAGAGGGAAACTGTCCTTTGGAGTATGTTTGTTTATATTTGTGAAATCTGCACAAACTCGGACTTTTCCATTCACCTTTAGGATGTTGGATATCCAATCTAGATACTTGGCTTCTCTAATAAATCCAGCTTTGATCAATTTCTCAATCTTCATGTTAACTTCATCTTGAATGCGAGGTGATAGTCGTCGCTATTTCTGTTTGACCGCTGTGGCATTGATGTTGATGGCCAATTTATGACATGCCTTGGCCGGATCTACCGCAGGCATCTCTTCAAAAGTTTACGAAAAAATATCTCGATTCAGTTGTAAGAATTGAATGAGAGCATCTTTATTATACTGGACCAGCCTGGTACTGATAAAAGTACCTCTGCTAGGTCCATTAATGTTGACGTATTCTGTAGGCTCTTCTATTAAAGGCTGGCCATCAAGGTGATCAACATTTAAAAATTGTTATGCGCCGTAACTGTCTAAGGTATCTAGAATGGTAGAGACGGTATTATTATAAGCTCGAGAAAGCTTTTGACTAGCTTTGATTTCATAGATACCATCATTATGCTTGATGTGGAGTACTTGATGATAGGTAAAAGCGATTATTTCTATGTTGTGAATCCAGCAGCGGCCCATAATCCAGGGATAACAAGATTTGGCGTTGATGCATAGAAGAGGACGTTGATGGTGGCTGGTCCTGTGGTAATAGGTAAGATAATCTTGCCTACTCGCTATTCTTTGGAACCATTAAATCTACTAATATCGGTGTCACTTGGAATTACTTGATTGGCCAATCCTATTTGGTCGATTGTGCTCTGACAGATAATCTCAATACTGCTTCCAATATCGATCATCATTGTATGCATTAAAAACTTCTTCATCTTGAGCATTATGACTAACGCATCATGATGTGGAAATTTTACATGACTAATGCCATAATCTTCGAAGGAGATCCGAAGCCGGCGATTGCTTGACTCAGGCAGAAGCTTAGATTCCTTATCTTAAGGTGTGAGATCACAACATTCTGACAGTCTTTTGCGCTTGAATTGGAAAGAGTTATTGATTTTATGAATTTTGATCATGTTGTAGTGGTATATATGGTATAGATGTTTCTCCTCAGCATGATCTTTGACTTGGACTACTTCTTACTGCTTCTTATAGCTTCCATCCTTGTATGATTTTTGGTCAATAATGTATTTGTACATCCGTCCCTCCTTGAAAATGAATTCTTGTAACATCTGTAAAGCATAACAGTTGTCAGTTAAATGATGGTTTACCTTTAAATGCATACAGTATGGGCGGTTCTTGATTGGTTCCAATGGTTGAGAAAGACGGTATTACTTATCCTATGAGAGGATTGGAAAAATTGCGAAGAGTTGAACATTCAGCTTCAGGAGGACCAGTTTAGGTAATGTCCTACCTTTCTGAGGATTGCCGGTGTTACCCTTGGAATGCTTTTGATTACCTTGATCCTCCTTCGGTTCATTGTTTTAATATATAGTTGGACTTTTGTGGTTAGGACGGATTTAGTAGATTTATGCCTTCCAGACATCATCCTTTCCAGGTCAACATATCCATTGACCTTGGTGATTATATCCTCCAAGGTCAATGGTTTGTTGAGGAAGAGGTTCTCTTTGGCCTTGCAGTCGAGCTATAGTGTGTTGGTGAAAGTAGTAATAGCTATTTTCTTATCGAGGTTGTCTACTTTGCGCGCGAGCTTCAAAAACTTCTTTGCAAAAGCATCGAGCTTCTCTCTGTGTGATTCTTTATGACTAATAAGAGAATATAAATTCTTCTCTTTGTCTCTGTTGCGAGCATATGTTTTGATGATTTTTTTTACAGCCGATCGAATGTTAGTATAAAATCTTCAGGTAAATAGTGGAACCACCAGAGCGGTTCTTCCTGTAAACTTGTTGCGAGCAAATGGCAGAGAATTTGGTTAAGATTGGAATACAACCCCAATGAATTAATGTATTGTTGACTGTGCTCCTTCGGATCAGTGCCCTTGTATTTACAAATTTTTGAAGTATGGAAACCATTTGGTATTTCCATATCGAATAGTTCTTTGGCTATTAGACTTCCTTCTAACTTGGCAAGGTCATTTGTAGTGCCCAAAACATGTGCTTCAATTAACTCCTTGATGCACTGATTCATATGCTCTTGAGTGACATACTTCTATGTCGGTCGAGTGGCTTCACAAGGAGGTTGAGGATTATGAGTACCGGTAGCCTCACTAAAATGATCACGGGCAGGAATTCGCGAGGTTGAGGTTGCTATTCTTCCTCATGACATTTGGAAAATTGGTAACCTCTACTAATTTCAGACTGAACTTCACCACCTAAATGAATGGAAGCTTGATGTTCATATTGAATATTTATGGAAATAGCTTTGCAGGTGGCTCCTCGAGGTCCAAATCTGTCTCGCGCAGAAACCTTACTCTTACACCATGAGAGTTACCCTCGGCTAGGGGTTTTGACAAATATTTAAGACAATAATAAACTATATTACTGCACTAACATACTTGTGTGGAGTCCATGAATTGGGGTTCTCAACGACTTCTAGCGAGGATTTGAATAGAAGATAGTATAAATATTGACTTAGATGACAACTCGAGTTGAGAGAAGGTTACACAGGGTACTTAAAGGTAATATTGGGAGGGTTTTTGAAATTTTGTTTAACCCCTCCACAATATTCCTTCTTTTTTCTTTATAGGAGATAGAAAAATGGTAAGTTACCATGTGAAGTCAGATTACATGTATATCCCTTGGAGCAGCTGCCCTGTATGAGAAGTCGATTATGACACTGTAGCTGTCTACCAGCTTGTTTCTACTGTTCTACCTGGTGAGCTGGCTGTCAGTTGTATCTGCCTTCGACCATGCATTACTACGGTCAAAGTCATTCTGGAATTCATGTTGACCAACTATCTGTCTTCGGCTTCGACTTACTTTGATGACGCATTCGAGTGCTTGAGTGTTCGATTAATCTCGGAAGGCTTCATGAAATTTGATGTTACCTTACTAGGCTTCGAGGTTCTTGGTAGCCTTTGATGTAACCTTTGAGTATTCGACTAGTACTTGAAGGCTGCGAGTAGGCTACTACATTCACTCCCTCTCAGTTAGTACCTCAGAAATTATTGTAATCGGCGCGTGCTGAGAAAATCTATTAAGCGTGGGAAGTTGGAAAGTTGACCAGTGTAAATATCGGTAGTTCTAAGATCATTAATGATGATGATACTAATTAAGGAGGTAATTAATGCTCCTTAAACAAGATATAAATAAGGGTTGTTGGGGTGGGGGGAATTATATTTAAGTATTGTTCATCATCTTCCCTGTTTAGTAAAGTAATGAAACCAACCCCGAACACTCGCTATCAGCTGAGAATGGAGGAGAAGGAAGCCTATAATGGCCTAATTCTGTAAGCTCAAAATGCTTCGGAATTAGCTCTTACATTATTGTTCCTGTGACCAAAACTAATGTAAAGTTAGAAATAACACAGGTAATTTAGTGCGGCAAACTTTTGAATAGGTAAAAAAACTACGACCTCGGGTTGAGGATTTTAGTAATAGTATCTTTTATTGTTTGAGGCTGATATCTTATTAAAAGTGATCTCTCGAACTAGAAATACCTGATCTTGTAAATAAGAATTTCGGTGTTTAAGAATCTAGAAAATATGGTTTTTTTGGTGATTTCTCATATATTTTTCTGATCCGTGTCTCTTCAGGAACTATTTCCTTATATTGGCCTTGCCCGCAAATTGTTATTGTACTGCAGCACGTTCTCGAAATAATATGGTAAGTGGAGGCTGACTGGATAACTTTTGAGTTTGTGAGAGACTGGTATCTTTAACTTGTTTATGCTTTTCTGTTATGCTCGACCCACGATCTTCATTAGTTTGTGGTGTAGGCAGTGTAGGTCAATGATAAAGTAGGCACGGTTATGATAAAGTGGTAGGTAGTGTAGGTTAATGATAAAGTAGGCAGGTAGGTAGTGTAACAATGGTAGGTAGTGTAGGTCAATGATAAAGTAGGCGCGGTTATGCTTCGATATAAAGCCAAATGGCAATAGTAATAAAATTTAAGACTTTAGTATGAGAGAAGATCATTGATCGATGGTCGAAAGGTTAAAATATGGTCGAAGGTGCGAATATGATTAAGCTTATAAGATGGATCGAAGAACGAACGAGGGTATGTGAGGCTTCGACTACAAAGACTGACACCCGGAATGGAAGAGGTGGCAATGGGGATACTATTCATAGGACAGTGTACCGAGGCAGGTCATAATTATGTTTTCTCGGGTACGGGAATGAGGTAGATGCCACGTATTGGTTAGTTGACGTTTATGTGGCAGGTTCGGATAGGGTATTAGGAGCCTATTATCAAAGGAAGAAGGTTGTCAAAGGCATGACCATCTAAAGTCGTTGGTGTTGAGAGGGAATCGAGGGTTTGAGAGAACATGGGAAATTCTTTATTTAAGCAAAATGTGGCACGCACACACGTGCGTATAAGTAGGGGCAGTCTGGTAAAAAACATATAGTGCCTAAAAATGGGAGGAATTGGGAGGAGTGGGGGTAGTGGTAATGATGATGGTTGGGGAAGCCAAGACAGCTTTGGGGGCTATATTTAAACTGGGGAGAGAGAGTGAGAGAGTGACCAACACTATATCTAATCAAATAGAGAAAAAGGCACGGGCAAGAGAAAAAACCACCATTATAGCTGTTGGATTTGTTACAGAGAAATAAGCTGGAGACGCCATTATAGCTATTGGATTTCATCTTCGATACATTCAACGTCATCAAACAAGTATGTATTTTGATCCTCCAATAGATATAACTGTTCTCTCTTTTGTTGTTTACATTTTTTGGGGGATTTTGGGTGGAGAGGGGATAAGTGTTTGCTAAGACACCAGTAATGGCATAACTGGGGTAGGACGAAATAGACGAGGCTGGGAAGTCCGGCGAAGTGGTATGAATTTGGAGAGTAGAGGAGGTATCAATTGAAAATTTGGTCGAGGAACGGCCAATGAATGTGGGTGGGTAGGTATGCATACAATATGGACCCGAAACTTGATACTTGAATATATCGAGCTAATGTCAATCCTCTTCTTCTGTAGGGTATAATGCGTACTCGTCACGTTTCAATGATAAAGCTGGTAGATGAGGATGAGGGCGAAGTGAATGAGCTGAGTATATCTTGTCGAGGGGATGCAAGCAATAATGTCAAAGAGTTATAAATTACAACAGACGTACCTCTGGCACTAATAGAGCCCGATGTCAGTACAATTACGAGGAGTTAGCGTAGGGCTTGGATAGTCGGAGAAAGTGATGAAGAATAGGAAGAGGAGGAAAGGGGTGGTGGGGCTGAAGTCGACCAGTCGGGGGATGAAAGGGACGAAGGAGAAGGGGAAAGAAGAAGAGAGTGATACAAGTAAAGATATAGGATGGGGCAGTTTATGATAAAACATGGGCTTGGAGGTAAGGGAATTATTCTGGTGCCGTTAGGGGCCGAATATTCATTTATGAATTCGCCGCAGAGGGGAATCATGGCGTTCAGGGGGTAGATTTGATTAGGTATGCGACTACCCCTCTGAAGGCTAGTAAAACTGATGTTGAATATTTGGGACGTGGCTCCGTGCCATATGAACAATAATTTTTATGAAATGATGTGGATGATCGAAGGTATGAATGTTGAGCTAAAGCGTGAAGAAAGGTTTTTAATCGAGTGGTTCGACGTAGTATCGTTATATTTGAAGAAAGCGAATAAGAAGGTAGGGACATATCACATCCAGTACCACTAGGAAAAACCGTGGTTATTCAACTTGTGTTCGACTGGGCGTGGGTGGGATATAGACTTGGTTGTGGTAAAGGGGAATTATGAAAATGCCTATAGGGAGGTGGAATTTTTGCTGAAGAATAGGTTGTTCAAAACAAGTAAGCTAATGGTCGAAGTATGCTGTTGTATTGGCTCGAATAGACTTTTGACTTGTAATTTACTATTTTGCAGATCCCGCCAATAACAGACTAAAGCACCCGAGGACCTACATCGACGACCTTATCAATGAGACTAAGGACTGGGTGAATAAGGTGTTTCAAATGTTGGGTATTGTAAGAAAAAGACGATAGAAGATGGACACGTGGTTAAGAGACGTTCCAGTTACAGCTGGTCCATCAAAGAGGAGAAAAGAGATAGGTACTTCTGTAGAGGTAGGTGATATGGGTTACAACAATCTGACGTGAAAGTCATGTTTTGTATTGAGGGCTCGTCGAGGAGTGCCCATATCGACTCAATCGAGCATACTCGAGGTTGTTTCAAAAGTAGCATAGCAGGCCCACAAAGGGAAAGGAAAAGCCACGGCGGAAGGATCGACTGCGCAGGTGACGATGACAACTACTCGAAAGAGGATTCATGAATAGATGGTAGAAAGAGATGACCTGGTCGAAGCTAGGTAGCCCGTGGCCGAACAGGAGGATGCTCAAGCGAAGGCAGAGTCGATGCTAAATCTGTATGCCATAAATCTAGAGGAGGCAGGGCGGCGAGCTGAGAAGGTTTAGTGTCAGGTGAGTATGTTTGGAGGGTCGAAATTAAATTTATGTTTTGAGAACTGCTGAATAGTCAAGGTATTTATGATTCGTATAGATACATGCTTAAATGATATCGTTTACCATGGCGTAAAAGGCAATGGGCAAGAGGCTAAAAGAGGTGCGAGACGGGAGTGAGCTCACGATAGAGACCATTTTGTCTTTAGAGACCCGAATCAGAAATCTAGAGTGAGAACAGTTATACATACATTCTGATACAGCAAGGGAGAACCAGGCGGTGGTCGCAAGTTATGACGCGAAGGTAGTAGTGCTGTAGGCAAAGGTAGCAAGCCAAGAGGAGCAACTATAAAATAACCATACACGCTTCTAGGCAATGCACGATCAGGAGTGTGAGGTGACTTTAGCATTGAAGAGGTTCGTGGATGGGCTAGGGTATGACCCGGTAACTTTCAAACTTTACCCCCCCCCCCTCTGAGGAGGAGCCTGTCGTTGTGGATGTTGCAAGTATGGAAGGGATGGAAGTGAACTCTGTGGGCAAAGGTGTTGGCGTTAAAAGTACACAGGCCGCGACTATCGAAGAGAACCCTGGTAGAGGAGAAGTGACTGCACCTATGGAAAATGCTAGTGATTATGTATGAGGAGTTTGTCTTAAGAAGGAAACTTATCTGCCTTTATTGTGTATAATAAGCGATGTCGGTTTGTAATGCATGTTGAAATAGTGCGTGATATATGGATTTGAAAATTTTGATATGTACTGGTATATTTGTGTGATCGAATGAGCTAGCTGGTCAAATGTTGAATATAGTGTTGAGAATACTGAAAACTAAAAGTTGATACCGAAATTAAACGAATCAAGAAGTGCACCGAACTTCGAAGTCGCCCCCAGCTGTTTATATCTACAGGTTTGTGTCTACACGAAGAATGATGTGGTCGGCCCCAATGCATCCCCGAGTGTCCAGTCTGTTGACCATTCATGCCACTCGGGGGTACTCAAACTGGAACCTTGAAAAGCTTTAAGGTCGACCCCAAGTATCAGTCATGTCCAAGGGTTGACTGGATACTTAGGTTTGCCCAAATCAAGAAGTTCACAGGACTTCGAGGTCACCCCCAGGTATTTCTATCTGCGGGTTTGAGCCTTGACGAAGCATAATGTGGTCGGCCCCAATGCATCCCCGAGTGTCTGGTCTGTCGATCATTCATGCCACTCGGGGGTGTTCGAATTTGAACCTTGAAAAATTCCGAGGTCGCCCCCAAGTATCAGTCAAGACGAGGGGTTGACTGGTACTTAGGTTTGCCCAAATCAAGAAGTTTAGAGGGGATGTGAGATGACGCACAAGGGAGAAAAAATATGTTTATTGATTATACTACGGTTACATCAGTTATGAGAGAGGGTGGTCGTGGTCAATTATATGAGACTAACTGTGTCATGTTCCAAGGATTAGGTAGGGGTTCTTCGGTTTCAATCATCAAGAAATACGATCCTTTGTCTATCTTATCGTAGACGATATAAGGTCCTTCCCAAGATTTGGCTAACTTGTCGACACTGTGAGGTTTCGAAGAG
Source organism: Kingdonia uniflora (assembly GCA_014058105.1). Lineage (NCBI taxonomy): Eukaryota > Viridiplantae > Streptophyta > Magnoliopsida > Ranunculales > Circaeasteraceae > Kingdonia > Kingdonia uniflora. The sequence goes on from JACGCM010002535.1 coordinate 1,055,322, forward strand.
GGTGTGACTTATCGAAGTACCAAATCACCTATATCAAAACATCGTGGACGAACCCTTTTATTGTAAGACTTCTGAAGAGAGATCTGATAGTGTCTGAGGTTAACTAAGGCTCAGTCACTGGTTTCTTCAATCCATAACATGTTTCATCCGAGTTTGAACTCATTGTCTTTATCGAGGAGATCCGGGTCACGTGTGGGTACCTCAAATTAAGTGGGCAAAACAGCTTCGGTACCGTATGCAAAGAGGAAAGGAGTACATCCAATCGCCTTTCGGGGTGTAGTGCGGTAAGCCTAGAGTATATGTTGTAATTCTTGAACCCAATGACCTTTCTTCTTCTCGACACGCTTTTTAATACCATCGACTATAGTTGTGTTAATTTCTTCGACCTCACCATTCCCTTGTGGGTAATAGGGTGTGTAAGGGGAGAGGATGATGCTATATTTTTTTAGGAACGTTCCAACCTTGTTTCCTACGAACTGTGGGCCATTGTCGCATCGAATAATATGTAGGTAGCCGAAGCGAGTAATAATATTTTTCTACAGGAATTTGGTGACCTCTTCTTTCCTTGATCAGCATAAAGGAACGGCTTTAACCCATTTAGTGAAATAATTTGTGGTGAGTAATAATATTCTTCTACTTGTTTCTTCATATTTGGCCAGAACAGGCACTGTGTGATGGCACAAAGAGCCAATGATCGACCAGCGGTGTGGGATCCGTAATTGCCTTGGTAGAGTTCAATAAGTATGTTTGCGGCTTCGCGTTGGGATATGCAATGGAGGTGTACGCCATTTGGGGATTTGCAGTGTAGATCGCCTTTGAGGATGGTATACCGTTGGTAGTTTTCCAATAACAAACGTTTGGCTTTAGAGTCCTCTGGTAAAGTAGAACTGTTGAAGTATGCAAAGATGGGTGTGCGTCAGTCATTAGGATCGAGACTCTCGCCCCCAGTATTGATGGTATTGATGGGTGTGCGTCAGTCATCAGGACCATTGTTGTACCCGTCAGAACTTATCTTTCTTATAGAAGATTTCTCAAAGATGGTTACTGGAGATAACGCATATGTGGTGTGCTTAGAAGTATGGCTTGAGCTTTCGAGAAGTGTAGACAAGAGTAAGGAGTAATCGTTTGAGTTTGGTATATCGTATTTTCGCCGGAGTCGGGGTCTACGGGTTTCTCGATACTGGCTTCGATTCAAATAAGAACTGAACTAATAGAAGTCTTGGTGATCGCAAGATATAAGGTAAGCACTTCGCCTATAACTGGGGTACTGATGACAGGTGGTTGGCCAAGGTAAGTTTTGAGTTCGAGAAAAGCATGCTCGTATTCGGGTGTCCAGTTAATTTTAAGGTTTCTATTTTTGGTTATATGAACACCTTGGTTGCGTAAGAGGGAGAATAACCAAGCGTAACGGTCAGAGGACTTAGGGATAAAGCGGTTCAGGGTTGTAATTTTGCCAACGATCTTTTGGACAACTTTCTTGGTTCGGGGAGAAGGCATATCAATGAGGGCACAAATTTGGGCTGGGTCGATCTCGATGCCTCATTTGCGACTGAGGTGACCTAAGAAATTTTCGGGGGATACGCCGAATTGGCACTTATCTGGGTTTAATTTCATGTTATATGATCGAAATATCGAAAAGATGTAAGTCAAGTCTTGTATATGGGTATGTTTTTGGAGACTTTTACATAATATGTCGTCAATATAAACTTTGACTGACTTGCCAAGCAGAGGCTTGAACATAGTGGTAATCAGATACTGGTAAGTGAAACCCACATTTTTTAGGCCGAAGGGCATCACATTAAAGCAACAAAGCCTTTTGTTTTATGATAAAATAAGTTTTAAGTTGATCTTCATGGAAGAAGGGTACCTGGTTGTTACCTAAAGCCACATCCATTATAAATAGGCGTTCATGCCCAGCTTTTGCGTCCAGAAGCGCGAAAATCATCGGAAGAGGAAAACTATCATTCAGCGTATGTTTGTTAAGACTAGTGAAGTCGACGCAGATTCGGATCTTGCCATTTTTCTTGTGGACAACGATAATATTCGAGATCCGATCGGCATACTTAACTTCTTTGATAAGCCCTACAGCTAGGAATTTTTTGACTTTAAGGTTCACTACTTCTTGAATCCTCGGCGCCAAAGTACGTTTCTTTTATTTTACGGTAGTGGATTTAGGGATGAGGTCAAGTCGATGGCAGGCCACTGTGGAGTCAACACTGGCAATCTCATGGAACAACCAAGTGAAGACATCTTTATTAGCTCGAAGGAGCATGGTGAGTTCGCAACTTTTGGCGGCATCCAAAAAACTGTCAAAGAATGTATCTCGACAAGGGCCGTCAAGTTCAACGTAAATAGTAGGTTAGACAGGTGTGGTAGAAGGGGTCGAGGTGGTGAGGAGAAAGAGATACAGTGATTGTTATGGCTTCACCAGTCTCTTGGTAACTTCAATTTTGGGATGCTAGCATGAGCGAGCTAAGCTCTGGGAGCCTTCCATGTTTCACCTTCCATATGGGGTAGTGAAAAACTATATCTGGTAGTAGGTAGAAGGTATGACTTTCATGGTATGGAACCAATCATGCCCTCGAATGTCTAGATATTAAGATTTCTTGTTGATGACAAGAAAACTGGTTTGAAGAGTAACTGGCCTGGTGGTTACAGAGTGGCTAAGGCGGTAGACGGCAACCCCGGTAGCGCCATTAAAACCTTTGAGTTCAATGTTGGCTGGTGTAATGATATCTGTTATGTGCATAACGCGGACAGCTTGGAGGAAGAGTACGTCTGCTGCACAACTTGTATCGATGAGCAACGTATGGAGGATGAGGTGCTCGACCTTAATCATAATGACCAAGGGGTCTGCAGTGGCTAGATTCGGGTAGAAGGACGGGGGGTTTATGTTGGCAGGTAAGCTTACCTCATTCTTCGACCCACTTGTGCTTGCTTCGGGTGTGTCCACTGTCAATGTTATTAACTTTGATTAGGTAGAGTTGGAAGATATGTACCTCGGCCGGGCCGATATTTGGAGCAAGTTGGGCTTTGAGTTATGACCCATCGAGATAGGCAGGGAGGTCAATAACATATTGGTATAGATGACCGGCTTAAAGAATGATTTCATGTGATCGTCGTAGAGCATAGTACTTCTTTGTCGGGTAGCAATTGCATTTGTGGATTTGGCAATAGGGCTCATCCTTTCGGACCTCAATGGGGAAAGGAGCGCGCCATATTGGATCAGTCTGGATGAGTGTCTGAAGGGTACTAAAAGGAGCATTGAGTTTGGGTAGAATGGGCATGGGACATTTTTTGCGGGGTTCGGAGGATTAAGCATCAAAGTGGGGGCATTTGTGGTTGTCAGTCTCTTGAGAGACTGGAACGAGGGTCTATGGATTTTGGAGTATGATATACTCTTTAACGCGGCTGTGTTCAGGGTGGGCATTGAAGTAGGCGAGAATGGCGTTCGCGTAATTGAAGTTTTCAACTTTGCGCGATTCATCGGGAAACGCTTTGTGAAGTTTTCAAGCATCTCAGTGGGTAATTTGCGGAAGTTGAAAATGACATCTACCCAGACTTCATGGTCCTTATTGAAGGAAAAATGGGAGATGAAAAGACATGAAAGTTGATGGAAACTTTGGATAGAGCCATTAGGGATGCTGTGGTACCACTTTAGAGGGTATCGGTAAGGCTGGTGGGAAACATGTGACACAAGATATGATCAACTGTGGAATACAGGCTAAGAGCATTCTGAAACTCAAGGACATGAGATTGTGGGTAAGTATTGCGGTATTTGCAGATTTTTGGGGTATGGAAATTTAAAAGCACCTCAACAACAAGGGTCTTTGGGAAAATAGGGTTATTTAATTGACTCTACAAGTTTGGGGTTGGGCTCGCACTGATGTGAATGGTGGCATAAATTTTTTTGTCGAGCTCCTATTGTGTGAGGTAAGCAGGTCAAGGGGTAGAATGCTGGAGTTGAGGGTACTAAACCCGTGGGTTAAGGGTGTGTTCAGTCATGCGTTATCTGAGGTGCTCCTGAGCAGGGTGCCGTGTGGGGTGCGCGAAGTTCGAAGGGTAGAATCAGATGAATCGTCCATAATGGGGACACCAAGATGGATGGAACCGGTGGGTGTAGTAGTGAGAGTATCCTCGGTACCAAGGTAGACTGGGGGGACCCCAATTTGGGGGTGGAGCCTGAGTCGACTGCGGGCTGCGATACGCGAGGGGGTGGGTTCCTGTGAATACATAGGAGCGTCCTGGGTTAGGACTTGTTGAAGTTCACGAACTATGTGGCGCAGTTGGCCAGGGCTCAATGTTGTCTATTGTTATCGTCTAAACGGCGTTGCCGTTTAGCCTCGAGTTCTTGCCGGAAATTCTCACGCTCAATACGTAACTGGTCAGTGTGGCACTCCTCTACTTGAGCGAATTATTGGCAATACCGTCGGCGGAGTTGCTAACAATGGCAGTGGTTGAACGAAGGGTCGGGGCCATTAAATATGGCTATAAGGGGAAGGAAAAAGGGATTTGACAAGGTGGGTATAGCATAGACGGCGCCAAATGTAGGGACGGGATTTCATAGAGGGGAAACCTTGCTCTTACACCATGAGAGTTACCTTCGGCTAGGGGTTTTGACAAATATATAAGACAATAATAAACTAGATTACTGCACTAACATACTTGCTTGGAGTCCATGAATTGGGGTTCTCCACGACTGCTGGAAAGGATTTGAATAGAAGATAGTATAAATATTGACTTAGATGACAGTTCAAGTTGAGAGAAGGTTACAGGGTACTCGAAGGTAATGTTGTGAGGGTTTTAGGCAGAGTTTATCTAACTTCTTTATAGTGTTCCCTCTTTTCTCTTTATTAGAGATAGAAAAAGGGGTGAGTGACCATGTGAGGTCAGATTACATGTATATCCCTTAGGGCAGCTGTCCTACACGAAAAGACGGTTCTGATATTGTAGCAGTTTGGCAACTTATTTCTACTATTCTGTCTAGTGAGCTGGCTGTCAGGTGTGTCTGCCTTTGGCCATGCATTATTATGGTCAAAGTCATTCTGGAATTAATGTTGACCGACTGTTTTTGGCTTCGGCTTTGACTTACTTCAATGACTCATTCGAGTGCTCAAATGTTCGATTAATCTTGGAAGGCCTCGTAGAATTTGATATTGCCTTTCTAGGCTTTGATGTAGCCTTCGAGTATTCGACTAGGACTGGAAGGCTGCGAGTAGGCTACTATAATAACCTAGTCCCAAATCGAAGGCAGACAACCCAGTATACAAACTATGGTACAAAACAGTTATATGTATGGTTACCTTTGTAATTTGACCTTTTTTATGATGACCCCACCTTTCCTATCTATCCCCTATAGATAGGATAGGATAGCCACCATAAAGAGGCTGAGATTCCCCCCCCCCCACCGCATTGCTAAGAATATCTAACAACCGTCGAACACATTCTAAAAGGTTAAAGACTCAGTCTACTTGATCCTTTATTTTTAATTTCATCCATTTATACAATCTTATTTTAAAAATCTGCAATAGTTGTTATGGAGGAATCCCATTCTAGGACTCCACGCAAGTGTGTCTACTAGAATCTCTATATTTGTAATACGTACGCTTGTTAGAACCCCTAGTTGAGTATTAATTATGTAGTGTAAGAGTGTAATCTCCCCTTTATGAGATTATGCCCCTATATTTGGTGTCGTCTGTGCTATAACCTACTACTTTCAAACTAACCTACCACACCATATAATTTTCAATGACTCCCAACCTTCGTTCGACCTCCACTATAGTAGGAGCCCTAAAAAATAACAAAATCGCGCAACTCGCCCAGATGTGAGAACAGTATACCCATACCAAAGACATACATATAAGCCAGCTTCGACCCGAGCAAAAGGCTAGGTAAAAAGAACTCAAAACCGAGCGACAACGCCACATCGAAGAATCGGATAGACACAACTGTAACATGAAAGTGCTCTATAACTCTGTACATGGCTTATAGAGCAAACATGTTCACAAGAAGTACCTATTCGGTCGAGGACTTCTATTTGCTCACATTTAGGCCCCAAGCCTAGAATAATGGGATCCCCAATCCATATGGGTGTTGATGGTGCTAGCTCCATACCCAGAGGCTCGTTCAATTTAGGAGTACACGCTTTAAGAAATTTGAGTGATTTAACCCTCTGAACCACCAGACCTTACCATCAAAGCTAGCTTGAGAGCGTTTAGGCGAACAAAGTGGAGAACATATCCCCAAAAAAATACCATAGCCCATCCGGGCATAGCGCTCCCCTCCTCGAGCGGCTTATGCAATACAGCAAGAGCTCGATCTACAGATAAAAGCTACCATTCAATTTAGCTCAACCCTAGCTCCTAGCGCTTAGAGCAGGCTTAGAAGTTGCATTTTTATGTAGCTATTAGCCATCGAGGTCTCGTTAAACTTTAATATCCCTAAGATCCGAAACTATAAAAGCACATACCCGTCGCAGATCCTCGAGTTCCATAACTCATTAAGTATTCATGGTTTTTTAGACCAAATCCTTTGCCGAATGTTTCCAACAGGCGTGACCGGTGGTTCACTCAAGTAGGACCACAGCCTCCAGAACATATCCATTCAAAGTTTTGAAGATCTTACCAGACCGGTCATCTCTAACTTCACCTTTAACAAATATTGGGAGGTTAGAGTTGATGCCCTCTTCAATATTCGGAAGACACAAAATGAAGTACCCAAGACGTTTAGTAAGAGGTTCCTAGACGAGTCGCGAAAGGTCAAGAACCTTGACTCCTCTAACGTGGTCTTAGCATATTCGAATGCCCTGCCAGATCATAGCTGAGTGAAGGAATATATCATCCTTAAGAAGCCAGCAATACTCGAGGAAATGTTGTCTAAACATAATAGCTACATAGACCTTGAGCGAATCTGGGATAACAATCGCCAAGGGTAAACTCAGAACAACAATCAATGCAAACCAATACTACCTACCATGGCCATGGTCACTCCCATCCTTAATGGAGTCGAAACAAGGAAGCACAACACCGAGGAAGAAATGCCCGATGCCAATTTTGCCTAAGCTCAATGTCGCTCTCGGGGCTATCCACTATATTATTTAGTTGGACGCAATATGGCGAGCCCCATATCCAGTTGAAGTTAAAAAGGACGAACCCTATTTCCAAAACCACAAATGCAATTGCCACCCAATAGAAAAATGTTATACTCTGCAACGATCTTTGGAAATGATACTGAGGGTAGGGAAATTGTACGAATACATCGAAGATTTTTTGGCTACCGAGATGGCTCATATATCCAAACCCAGCCGGATAAATTCACGGGGTGAACGACATTCATATCTTCCAAGACAATATTATCGAAGTCAATAACATCGACAGCGGTCATATTTGAAGTAAAAGATACTAGGTTGAGGAATGTTGTAAACTTACTTATAGAGAAAAATTACTAGCGCTTCTACCAGAAACAAGCCTACAACCTCTACTTGAAGGCATTTCGTTCATCGGCTGTAATGTTTCTCACATGAAATTCCCATAGTTGGACTCATTGGTTATAACAGTAAGGGTCGAGAAAATGATATTGCCCACGATGTTCATCGATACTGGCAGCATAACAGATATACTTTTTCACCTAACAGTAAAAGAGATGATGATGAAAGATGGAATAACCGTAACAAATGTCAACCTGAAGGGTTTTATTGGTGCTACTGAAGTAGTAGTAGGTCGAATAAGCCTTTCGGTTACAATTGGTCCAATGATCCTTCAAACTAGCTTCTTGGTTGGTGATTTGAAGTCAGAATGCCTCAGTATCCTAGGTCGTGATTAGCTACATAGTATACAAGCGATACCATCGAGTCATCACCAAGTGCTGAGCTTCACTACCCCCAGCAGAACCTGGGATAGGAAAGGGTCCAAACGGATAGCTCAGTCGTGTGAGCACTAGGACATAGGCATCACTCGAAAACTGGTTAAAACATAGCAATTACAGTAGCTCGCTTTACTCGAGCCCTCAATTTACCCATCGGAATATCAACCGTTGAACCCATTGAATATGTGAAACTTGAAGGTATAGGAAGAGGGGCGTTCATCGGGAGTCACTAACCACAAAAGAGAAAAATAACATGATAGGTTTTCTTCGAACCAATAAGGACGTCTTCGTATGGACTTTCTAAGGGATGCCAGGGGTCGACCCTGCCCTGGCATGCCACTGACTTGATTTGGTCACGAATTGCACTGTAGTAACAAAAGAAATGAACCATAGCCCCAAGGCTTTGAGAAATTGTTAATATTGAAATAGACAAAGTACTAGCCACATGGTTTATTCGGGAGATAAAATACGCCGATTGGATATCAAATATCGTGGCAGTACAAAAAAAGATATCAAGATCGGAGTTTACGCCAACTTTACAGATCTCAATAGACATACGCCGAAGGACAGTTTTCCCCTTCTAATAATTGCAGTCCTCCTCAACTCTACAATAAGACATGAGCGCTTCTCCATGATGGACACCGCCTCGGGTTACAACCATGTAGCCCTTCTGTTTCGCGACCAAAGAAACACCGCGTTTTTCAAAGAGAACAACTTTGATTGCTTTAACGCAATGCCCTTCTGGCTCAAAATTATAGGTACGACCTATCAGCACTTCGTCACGAGTATGTTTAAACTATTATTGGTAAAAATAGTCAAAGTCTATATCGACTTCATGCTTTGTAAAAGCATCGACAAGCACAACCATCTCCAAGATCTCAAGAAAGTTCTTGTCACTCTTCAGTCATATAAGATGAAGCTTAACCCAGACAAATGTTAGTTTGCTGTCTCATAAGGAAAATTCCTCAGCCACCTCATCAGTAAATGTGGTATCGAGATCGACCCATCACAAATTAGTGCCCTGATTAAAATGTTATCCCCTGAAATGAAGAAGGACGCGCAAAAGGTCGCTGGCAAGATAGCCGCCCTCAATCGATTTATCTCAAAGTTGTCGAATAGATACAAATGGTTATTTTCTTTACTTCGCGCCCAAGAAATTTTTAAAAACAAGAAGAAGAATTCAGATATCAAATGGACACTAGAGTGCGAGCAGGCTTTCCAAGAACTGTAGACCTATTTAGGCTAGCTACTAGTAATGGGCACGGTAGTTGAAGGGGAAATCCTATCATTTATCTCGCAGTAACGGATGAATCTCTATGCTCAGTTCTAAATTGTGCAGAAGAAGGCAATGAGAAGCCTGTCTACTTTATCTGTAAAACCTTAATCCCATCCGAAGCAAGGTATACCAAACTTTGAAAATATCAACTAAACTTTGTTTACACATCAAGGAAACTCAACCATACTTCCAGGAACATTGCATAAAGGTGATCACGAGCTACCCCTCAAAGAGAGGGCTTAGTAAAAAAGAGAAATTCAAGCAAGTACAGTAATGGTCTGTCAACCTCAGGGAACATGATATCACTTTCGAAAAGAACATATATGGGAAGGGCTGAACAGTCACAAATTTTTTTATTAACTTTCCAATAGACATCATCGAGTGGGAGGAACATGAGGATGACATATTTGAAGAACAAGTTGAGCTTTCAGATCCTTGGAACCTCAACACAGGCTGGAAACTATTTACAAATGGCCCAAATATCTCTGGCATAGGCATAATACTGGTCATTCCATCAAACGATCGATTGGAAAAAACAATCAAGCTAAACTTTGAATTTACCAACAATGAGGCAGAATATAAAGTCTTAATTCACCATCTAAACATGGCTCCCAAACTGGAAGTACCTAACCTAGCAGTATTCACTGATTCACAGTTGGTACAAAGATAATATAATCGATAAAATTAGTCAAATGGTCAGATGATAGAGTAGGCAGAATTCATTCGCCAGCGCATGTATCGCTTCCCAGAGAAATCATTGATCACACATTTTTTACGTGGAGAAAACAGACACGCTGATGCTCTAGCCTATATAGCAGCCATATTAGGATGATCCGAGCCCAAAAAGCTTGACATCGAGGTGCTCAACGCCCAAGTATTGGCAACATGGAAATCAACACCATCGATACTGAGGGCGGGTGTAGTGATCCTGAGGATTGACAAACTAGCTTTCGGGCTTATTTTAACAAGAACATAATACCGGAAGACTTGAAAGGAAATAAATCTCTTCTTCTTCTCTCCCTTTAAACACTCAAGAACGTTTCCTTCTTCATCTAAAAACATTGCACACATGTTCAATGGTTACAAGGAGTAAATAGTCTGTTATCAGTAATTCCTTCACATCATTGCCACTCTCCTCATCTTTCCCGGAGGCACTTAGCCTATTCATTAAATATTTGACCTCATCCATTAGATCCAATGCTAGCTCACGAGTATGCATCTGTTACCATATTGATGGAGATGGAATTTATAGGAGCCAAGTTTTTTAGATGGAAAAACTATCTTACACCTCAGGATTGTCTTCGACTTGGGGACTAGGCAAGCATATAATACAATAACAGACAATATTACGATACTAACATGCTTGCGTGGAGTCCTAGAATAGGTTACTCCATAACCTCTAGCGAGGATTTTTAATAGATGATGATATATATCGAGCTTAGCTGACAAATCGATTAGAGGTAAGCTACAAGGTGGTCGAAGGTTATCTTGGGGAGTTGAGGGGAGATATTTTATAACCCCTTCATAGTGCTTACTCCCTTTTTATTTATAGGATATAAAAAAGGCTGAGTCACCATGGGAGGTCAGGTTATACATATGTCCTTTGAACCTGGAGTTGGTTCTGATAATGTCGTTGTTGGTTCTGTCACTGTAACTGTTGGTTCTGTCACTATAGTTTTCGAGTGGCTTGTTTCACTATTCTATCTGGTGAGATGGCTGTCTGACATGTCTGCCTTCGACCATCTATGATCATGGTTGATGTATTTCTGGTACTGATGCTGAGTTCTGGCGTTGCTTATCTATCTTCGACTATGGCAGTTAGCTTTGATTATCATTTGAGTGTTCGATTAGTCTCGGAAGGCTTCGTGGACTTAGTTATTGTCTTGTTGGGCTTTGAGTCTCTAGGTAGGCTTTTTTATAGCCTCCAAGTATTCGACTAGTGCTAGAAGGCTACGAGTAGGCTACTACATTCGCCTCCTCTTATCAGGGGCCTCAGAAATTGGTATAGATGGCACGCTCTAAGAAAATTGGATAGGCTTGGGAAGATGAAGAGTTGACTGTTGAATGTAGGCAGTTCTAAGGAAAGTAATTAAGGATGGTAATCAATGCAAGTGCTGATTAAGGGGGGATTAAATGACCATTAATTCAAGTATAAATTGGGGGTGTTAGGGGGAGTGTTGAATTTTCTTCATCTTCTTCCTTGAGTAACCAAACATTGGAAACCACACCAAACAAAAGGTACCAGAAAAGGATGGTGGCACGGGAACGTCGGATAGAGCAAAAGACGGTCGTGTTGAAGGAAAAGTTCTTTGGCGATCATGGTCTGGACTGGGTATTGGGAGGTGGGAGGAGAAGTTGTTATGTTTTGCAGTTGTTGTGTTTCTGTCTTTGTTTTCTTTTATTTTCATCCTTTTTGTTATGGTAATGATTTCGAATGAAACAGTATTATATTGAAGTATAACATTGTAAGTGTAATACCTACTGTAGACGAACATAACGCAAGCGCGATAGAACTCGTCGAACATCCAACTTAAGTAATGAAAAAGAACTAAAAATTGTAGGACCATGGGTTCAATTATGTAAAGAAAAATACTGACCGAAGGTTCAAGTACTTAAAGTTTATGTACGATTGGATGATGTTAGATGTAGACGATGGTTCTAAAATATATGTGGTCGAATGGTACAACGATAGTAGGATGGATAAGGTGGTTCAAAAATGATGCTTTAATTACAAAATCTAATAGCCGAAATGGCAGACTTGTCAGGGTGATACTATTCATAGGGTAGTGTACCATTGCAGGTTATCATGGTGTTTCTTCTGGTTATGGGAAAAAGGTGGAAGTGACACATAGGTTTGAGTTGACAGATTTGGACAGTGTGCCAGAAGGTTCGAGAGATGTATACAATTTTATTTAATATGAGTGTGTGATACGCACGTGGGAGGAATTGAGGGTAATATTGTCAAAACACATTTTAGTCAGAAAATGAGTGGAGGAGTGGTAATGATGGTAAGTGGGGGAAATAGTGGCGGTTTTATTTGTCTGAGGTGGTATTTAATGGGGTGAGAGAGAAATTTATTATTTCCCAAATAATCAAACATAGAGAGAACAAATAAGGAAGAGAGGAAACACATACGCCATTGCTAAGGGGAAGCTTGTTGGAAGAGATTGCTGAGAAAGCTGATCCATTCGAATAGGTATATCCTCTGACTTCTTGTGAAAAGTATGTGATTTGTATTTTTTCTCTGTGGTTTAGTCTTCTATATTTGTATGTTGTTTGTACTTTGGGATAGGTACAGCTAGGGCTTTTATTTGTAATGGCATGACTGAGGAAAGGGGTAACCCATGTGGCCGGAGGTTCGGCCCTGTGATAAATTTGGGAGAGTGAGGGATTGATTGGGGTTGATGTCGAACATTTGACTGTGGGCAGGGTGAGTTAGAGAGGGTAGAACATAATATGATATCGAAATGAGATAGTTGAATATATCTATCTAATTGTGTACCTCTTCTTCTATAGGGTATAATGTGTACCCGTCAAGCTTCGAGAATGAGGCTGATAGATGAGGAGGATGAAGTAAATGAACCCAGTGTATCTGGTCGAGGTCGAGGCAATGAGAACAGTAAGGTTGAAGTGTTCGAAATTACAATAGATGTCCTATTAGTTGTGGTAGTACCAGAAGTTGGAGCTTCGAGTAAGAGTCGTCGTAGGGATCGAGTAGTCGGGGAGAGTGACGAAGAGAAGATTGAGGAGGGGGAGGCATGGGCAAACGAAGGTAGTCTCGAGCCTTCAGGGGATAAGCGGGAGGAAGGGCAAGGGGAGCAGAGTGATAATAGTGATAGTTCAGATAATTTGAGGAGAGCAGCAGGGCCTATTTTGACTCAAGAAAAGGCGAGACTGAATCGATTCATGGAAAAATATGGGCTGTCGAGGGTAGAAGTTATACTGGTGCCAGTAGGGGCCGAGGTCAAATTTAAGGATGCCACTCATAAGGGTATCATGGCGTTTAGGGATTCGATTCGACTAGGGATGCAGCTGCCCCTTCGAAAGCTGGTGAAGCAGGTATTGAACTACTGGGATGTTTCCCCTGGCCAGATGAATGGAAATTTTTATGAGCTGATGAGGGTTGTCGAGGGGATGAATGAAGAGTTGAAATGGGAGAAGAGGGGTTTGATCGAGTTGTTCGACATTGTATCGCTCTACTCGAGGAAAGCATATAATAAGGCGGATACGTACCATATTCAATGCCATGTAGAAAAACCATGGTTATTTGATCTTTGTTCGACGGGGCGAGGGTGGGATAAGGATTTGGTTATGGTAGGAGGTAATTATGAGAATGAAGAGGGGGATGAGGTATATAAGCTGAAGCATAAGCTGTATAATCCCAGTATGTCGATGGTCGAAGACTATTTTTTAACCGGTTTGAATAGGTTATTGAACTTGTCTTTTGTAGTTTTGCAGAGCCAAGCACCAGTACATTGACGAATCCAAAGAGGTATATTGACAAACTGATTAACCAAGACAAAGAGTGGGTAAATTGGGTATTTGGGAAGCTGGATATTGTGTGGAAGAGGTAAAAGAAGACAGACACGATGCTTCAAAACGTACCTATAGCTGTTGTTCAGTCAAAGAAAAGGAAAGAAGGAAATTCATTGACGAGGGCAGGTAAAATAGAAAAGGGAAAGTTGAGTCGAAAGTAAAGCTATGTGCCAAGGGAGTGGTGAGGCAGGCCAGCAACCGTACAACTGAGTGTGCTCGAAGCTAATCCCGAGGTATCGTGGTAATCTAGCAAGGGTAAGGGCAAGGCTATTCCCGAAGCTTTGACAGTTCAGCAGACGAAGGCTACCCTGCGTAAAAGGCCCCGAGAGATGGTGGCTGATGATGTGAATAATACAGCCTAAGCGAGGCAATAGGGGGCCAAACTGGAGGAGCAGACTCGAGCAACGGCCGTGCTGATAGCGACCCTCTATGGAACAGACCCAGATGAAGCAGGGAAACAAATGTATAAGGCTATGCATCAGATAAATGTTTCTAAAATTAAGAAATTTCACTTATCCTTTGGGAACTGTTGATTAGTCAGGTTTTCATATAGGTAAACGCATGGGCTTTAGCTTTTATTAATGCCCAGAGAGTTTTAAGTAAATAGTTGTAGCAGGCGAGGGATAGTCTGAAGCTCTCTCAGGGGACCACAATGTCACTGGAGACCGAGGTCGATATCTTAAGACGAGAGAAGTTGCAGATTAGAGCCGAGGCTACGATGGAGGTCGAAGCTACGATTGCCAATAGTGATCAACTACGAAAGGTGTTGGAGGCGAAGCTAGTGGAGAAAGATGAGGAGCTAAAAGATAACAAAGAAAGTTTTCAGGCACAATATGATGAGGAGTGCGAAACAACCACGGCTCTGAAGAATTTTATTGATGATTTGGGGTATAATCTTGAGACCTTCGAGTGCTTTCCTTCGATCAAAGAGTCTGCTGTCGAGTATGTGGTGCAGGCAATGGGGATGGAAGTGGATCCTGCTGGTGTAGGTGTTGGAGATGGTGTGGTTGCTCCTGTGGTCGAATGGGATGGTTTCAGTACTAGTGCAACTGTAGGAGATGTTGAAGACGATGGTGGTGTAGATTTTGTAGGACTAAACCCTATTGTCGAGGGTAGTGGAAATGTTGCAATGGGAGAACCTATAGAAGGAGTTAGGGCAGCCACTCCTGTGTAGAAGGTATGTCGTTGTTGTCTATTTTATGTAACCAACTCTTTCTCCTTACCTTGCTGTGATGTTAAATTGGAATGATGTGGCATTTGAACTGAGTGTATTGGATCGGCAGTAATCGAACAATGTTTAACGTAATTAAACTAGAGCTGCTTGTATGTATGTAGTTGACTTGAATTTCAAGTATGTATTTGACTTAAATTACATGTATGTCTGCATGCTTGTATCTGTGTTGTACCATAAAGATTACAAAATGTTCTGCTTCGGTGGGTACGACCTGGAACCTTATGAAACTTTGAGGTTTCCCTCGAGTATTAGTCAATTCAAAGGGTTCACATGATACTTAGGTGTGATCAAGTCCAGAATTGTACAGAACTTCTGAGGTTGCCCCCAGGTCTATAAGCAGGATCGAGCCTAATCGAAGCATTATGTGGTCGCTCCCATTGCATTCCCAGGTGTCCAGTCTTTTGGCCATTCATGCCACTCAGGTTTGCCCGAATTGGAAACTTGAAAATCTTCGAGGTCGCACCCAAGTATCAGTCAGGTTGAAGGGTTGACATGATACTTTGGCTTGACCAAGAAATTCACTGAACTTTGAAGGCCAGAGCCTAAATAAAGTTATGTGGTCACCCCCAATACATTCCTGAGCATCCAGTCTTTCGGCCATTCATGCCACTTGGGATTGCTTGAATTGGAAACTTATAAAACTTTGAGGTCACCCCCATGTATCAACTAGGTCAAAGGGTTGACATGATACTTAGGTTTGACCAAGAAATTTATTTTGAGATAGGACATGAAGCCCAGATGATAAAAAATATGTTTATTGATTATACTGTATTTACATTTGTTGAACAAGGTGGTGGTCGCGGCCTATTGTCTGAGGCTAACTGCACTGTGTTCCAAGGGTTAGGTAGAGGCTCCTCAACTTCTATCATTTGATAGTAGGATCCTTTGTCGGTTTTGACATACACGACATAAGGTCCTTCCTAGAATTCGGCTCGCCGGACGGCATTGCGAGGCTTCGAAGAGGGTGTGACTCGTCGAAGTTCAAACTCTTCAATATTGAAACTGTGTGATCAAACTCTCTTGTTGTATGAATTTTGGAGAGAGATGTGGTAATGGCCGAGGTTAGCGATGGCTCGATCTCGGGTTTCGTCGATCCATAACATGTTGCACCCAAGTTCGAACTTATTATCTTCATCGGGGATTTCGGGATCTCATGTTGATACTTCAAACTGTGCTGGTAGCACCACTTTGGTACCGCAAGCCAGGAGGAAGGGAGTGCAGCCTGTCACTTTTCTTAGTGTGGTACGGTAGGCCCAGAGTACATGTTGTAGTTCTTGAACCCATCGGCCTTTATTCTCATCGACACGCTTCTGAAGACCATCAACAATAGCTTTATTGATTGCTTCGACCTGGCCATTCCATTGGAGGTAATAAGGTGTGGATGGGGAGATGATGATGTTATATTTCTTGAGGAAATTGCGAACCTTGTTTACAGCAAACTGTGGACTGTTGTTACATCGAATCATGTGAGGGCAGCCAAAACGTGTAATGATATTTTCCCATAAGAACTTGATAACTTCTTCTTCTCTTGTTCAACATAGAGTCACGTCTTCGACTCACTTAGTAAAGTAATCTGTGGCTACAAGAAGAAAGTCTCGTCTGCCCGAAGCTTTGGGGAAGGGGCCGACCAAATCAATGGCCCACCTTTTGAACGACCAAGCTACTTGGCTGCAATAAAGGTCTTGTAAAGGGCTTCGAATGTCGTGGGTGTGACGCTGGCATTTGTCACAGTGTTTCACATACTCTTCAGCTTGTTTCTTCATATTGGGCAAGAATTAACCTTGTGTTACGGCTTGGAGAACCATAGATCGGCCAGCAGTGTGAGAACCGCAGGTACCTTCATGGAGCTCGGTAAGTATGGTAGTGGCTTTGTTTCGGGAGATGCATCGGAAGTGTACGCCATTTGGTGATTTGCAGTGTAGTCCGCCTTTGAGAATAGTATATTTACGGCAGTTTTCTAATAATGAATGTTTAGCTTTGGGATCTTCTGAGAGGGTTGAACTATTAAAATAAACGAGAAAGGGTGTTTGCCAATCAACGCGATCAAGACTCTCGCCCCCAGTATTGATGGCATTAACTTCCATTTTGTCGATACTTGGGCATTCGAGTACTTCGATATGGAGTATTCGTGATTCAGACTAGCCAAACATGGCTACTATGTAGGTAAGGGCATCAGCATGTCTGTTTCTACCTCGAGGGTAATGTGTAATAGAAGATTTTTTGGGGAAACAATCCAAGCGTTGGCGAACAAGGGCAATATACGCAGCCATAAGACCATTGGCCTTATTTTCACCAGTGTACTGTCTCTGAATGAGTTGGGAATCGGTAAATACTGCAAGTTTGGGAACACCAAGTTCAAGGGCGATATCAAAGCCATATATCAGGGCTTCATATTTGGCCTCACTGTTAAAGTATTCGAAGTTTAACTTTATGGCCTTTTCAATTTGGTCATTGGAGGGGGTAACCAGGACAACGCCGATCCCCAAACTATTAGGTCTAGCAGATCCATCTGTAAAGAGACGCCAACCTGTGTTAGGGTTCCAAGTGTCATTCTTTTTGGGCTGGTCTTTGGGTAGATCATCTTCATGTTCCTCCCAGTCGATGTCTTTGATAGGGAAGTCAGCAAGGAAATCAGCGACTGCTTGGCCATTTTGAGATATTAGTTTCTTGAAAGTGATGTCGTGTTCACCAAGATAAATGGACCATTGTTGTACCCGTCTAAATTTATCTTTCCTACTGAGGATCTCTCGAAGGGTGTAGCTGGTAATGACACATATAGGGTGAGCTTAAAAGTATTGTTTGAGCTTTCAAGTAGTGTAGACGAGTGTAAGGAGTAATCGCTCGAGCTTCATGTATCGAGTCTCGGTAGGTGTCAAAGTTTTGCTGTTAAAGTACATAGGTTTCTCGATATTGCATTCGAGCCGAATAAGGACTGAGCTAATAGAAGTGTCGGTAACCGCAAGGTATAAGGAAAACATTTCACCTTCTATTGGGGAGTTGATGATGGGAGGTCAACTGAGGTATGTTTTGAGTTCGAGGAAGGCCTGTTCACAATCGGTGTCCAATTGATTTTGGGGCTGCTTTTCTTTTTGGCCTTATCGACACTTTGGTCGCGTAAGAGGGAGAGAAGCCAAGCACAACGGTCTGAGGATTTTGATATAAAATTGTTGAAGGCGGCTATCTTGCCAGTAATCTTTTGGACATCTTTTTTGGTTCGAGGGGAAGGCACATCGATGAGGGCACGGATGTCAGTGGGATCGATTTCGATACCTCGTTTGCTGATGCGGTAGCCCAAGAATTTGTCGGATGAAACACCAAACTGACATTTGTCTGGCTTAAGTTTCATGTTATAAGAACGAAGTATGGCAAATACTTCGGTGAGGTCCTGGATATGGGTTTGTTTTTGGAGGCTTTTGCATAACAAGTTATCGATGTAAACTTCGACCGACTTGCCAAACAAAGGTTTAAACATGGTGGTAACAAGACGTTGGTGTGTGGCCCCCACATTTTTAAGGCCGAATGGCATGATGTTAAAGCAGTAAAGACCATGTTCAGTAATAAACAAAGTTTTAAGTTGGCCCTCCGGGAGGAGGGGTACCTGATTGTAATCTGAAGCCGCACCCATCATTGATTGTCGTTCATGACCGGCTGTGACATACAAGAGTGTGGAAATGATCAGAAGAGGAAAGCTATCCTTTAGTGTATGTTTGTTGAGGTCTGTAAAGTCGATACAGATTCGAATCTTTCCGTTCATCTTAGGAACAACCACAATATTGGAGATTCATTCAACGTACTTGACTTCTCTGATAAAACTTGTGGCTAAGAGTTTTTTGACCTCGAGGTTCACTACTTCTCGAATTTGTGGTGCTAAAGTGCTCTTTTTATGCTTCATGTAGAGTAAGGGATGAGGTCAAGTCGATGGCAGGCCAGGGTTGGGTCGGCGTTAGGCATCTCATGAAAAGTCCAAGCGAAGATATCTTTATTTGCTCGAAGAAAAGTGGTGAGCTCGAGGCGTTCAACCTCCTCCAAAAAACTACCAATGAACGTGCCTCGACTAGGACCGTCGAGTTCAATGTATTCAGTAGGTTCAATAGATGTGGTAGAAGGGTCCGAAGGTTTGGGGAGTGCAAGAAGCATTGATTGCTATTGTTTCACAATTTTTTTAGTAAGATCGATCTCAGGATGCTCACATGAGAGGGCAAGGTGTTGAGAGCCTTTAATGTTCGACGTTGGCTTGTGTAATGATCCTTTAATGTTTCACATGCCACAAGGGGTAGTGAAACGAAGTGTTTGGTGGTAAGTTGACGGTATGGCCTTCATTGCATGTAGCCAATCTTGCCATAGAATGCCCAGATATTCAGATTTCTTGTCGATGATGAGAAAACTTGTTTGGAGGGTAGCTAGACCGATGGTGATAGGGAGGCTAATACAACCAATGATGACTTTGATGGCCCCATTAAAGCCCTTGTGCTCGACGTTGGCTTGTGTGATGAGGTCTGTTTTTTGCATGGCTCGAACTGTCTAGAAGAATAGTACATCTGCTGCACTACCCGTATCAATAAGTATGGTATGGAGGATGAGGTGTTCGACCTTAATCATAATGACCAAGGGGTCAAAGTGGGGGAAGCAGATATGAGAAGTATGGCAATTGATGAAGAATATACCATCAGTCACCCTCCAAACCGGTTTTCTCATCACCGACAAGAAATCTGAATACTTGAGAATTCTAGGATAGCTTCTCTTGATAGGTAAGCTTACAACACTCTTCGACCCATTTGCGTTTTCTTTGTATATGACCACTGTTGATGTTGTTAACATCGATAAGGTAGAGTTGGAAAATATGTACCTCGGTTGGGTCGTTAGTTGGAGCGGGTTGAGGCTTAAGATAGGATCCGTCGAGATAGCTGAGGAGATCGGCGACATCGAAGTACGCGACCAGCTTTAAGAATCATCTCCAGTGATCGTTACAGGGCATAACACTTGTTGGTAGAGTGGCAATTGTACTTGTGATTTTGACAGTATGGCTCGTCTTTTCGGACCTCAATGGGGTAGGGGGTAAGCCAGATAGGGCTGGCCTGTATTTGTGGGAGAAGGTTGCTGATGAGGGAAGTGAGTTCGTAGTAGCCTACTCGCAGCCTCCTACCCCAGTCAAACATTCGAAGGCTACATCAAGGCCTACATGCAAACCTCAAAGCCCATTTATTCCATAAACAAGCTTTCCAAGAAATCACGAAGATGATGCTTCGAAGACGAAGCCTTGACTCTAAACATACCTTGAAGACGAATTCCACATCAGCATCAAAGGCTTTGGCTCCCCATCAGCATCAGAAATATTTTGTAGATGTGTCAGACAGCCAGCTCACCAGACAAGAACGACGCTATTGTTGATCCTTGCAACTATAGTGACAGAATCAATACCAGCTACAGTGTCAAAGTACAATTCCGACCCGACATTTCAGGCGTCAACACCAACTCCAAGATACCCGCTCGATACCCGGAGGGTACACTTGTAATGTGACCTACCTTGATGACTCTGCCCTTCCTATGTACGATAAATAGGATGGAAGGGGAATCAAGGAGAGGTTACCAAATTAGCCCCCAGACCCCTTGCAGTTTACCTTCAACCTTCCTATAAATCACACAGTAATCGAACCTTCGACTACTCGACAATAATATACAATCTCTTAAAAATCCTCATCAGAGATCGTGGAAAGACCCATTCTAGGCCTCCACGCAAGTATATTGTCAATAGGTTATTCGTACTATAGATTATACGATTGAATCCTTTGACATTAGATAAACCCATGGCGTAAGAGCCAACTTCCCTTCCGTACGAGGTTAGGCCCCTAAATTTGGCGCCGTCTATGCCTGCCCACCCTACCAATCTCCCTTGCCTCATTTTCACCCTTTTTCAACTCCTACAAATCATTCCCAATGGCACCCACCCTCTATTCTACTTCCACACATGCCGGAAACTCCGTCGATGGAGTGGCCGTCCAGCTTGCCTTACTTTCCCAGCAATTCGCTCAAGCCGAGGAACGACACTAAACACAACTGCACCAGGAACGCGAGAAACACCGGCAAGAGTTTGAAACCGAACGGCGTCGCTATTTGGATGATGCCGACAGACAAAATCGCGCCATCGACGATCTATGAAGTACCATCTGAGAGCTACAACGACTATAGCCTCTAGATGCTCCTCTACCGTCTCGAGCACCAGCCCCATCGCACGTGTCTTCCCGCGCCCGACTGGGGCCTCTACCATATCTAGAAGTACCCCCAGTCCATATCGGCACCGAGGGTGCTCCCCCTATAGTTCCCCTCACTTGCTCCATCTATTTTGGCATTCACCCCATGGAAGATTCCTCTGACACCACCCTTCACTTCTCCAGACACCCCAAGCACTATCCTGCCCGCAAGCGTCTCGGGGAGCGCAGCACCGAACACATACCAAACCCTTGGCCTCATCGTCCTCGAATTCCTCAATCCTCCCCTCATCCTGCCTATTATGCACAGTAAGATTTCAACTACAAAATCCAACCTGTCATCCGCATCAGCACGAGCCCAACTCCAAACACATGGAGTCGGTTGAATAACCCCCTCTGTCCCCATCTCCTTGCTATCGAGGTGCCTCCTAATTTTTTATCCCCAAAAATCAGTAAATACTGCAACACCGATCCCCAATCCCACGTTCTCGAATTTCAAAATGTTCTAAGCCTTTACTCCATAGCTGACCACCTGATGTGTCACCTTTTTCCAGCCAACCTTATAGATAGCTCTCTTCGATGGTACCATAACCTTCCTAGCCGCTCTATTCGAAGTTTCAAGCAACTATCCCATCTTTTCATAGCCAATTTTCCTTCAACAAAGACAGAGAGGTCAAAGTCGATACCCTCTTAAATTTCAGAAAATCCCCCAGTGAGACCCTTGAGGCCTTCATATGAGGTTCCTCGACGAGTTGCGTAAAGTTAAAAATCTCGACTGCGCGAATGTCGTACTCGCGTATTCTAACGCTTTGCCAGATGATAGCCATGTCAAAGAGTACTCGGTCCTCCACAAACCTCAAACCCTCGAGGAGATACTCTCAAAGGTCAATGGCTATATTGACCTTAAATGCCTGCGGGAATCACATAAACAGGGGCAACCTTTGACTACCAGCCCAAATAAACCTCGACAAGGCCTACCATCTACTCCTGCACCGGTGATCATTTCTGTCTCACAGGAAACTGAAAGCCGTAAACGCCCTCACTCTGATAACACTGTAGAAGGTCGCAGGAAATGATCAAAGTCAGTCCTACCTAGAATCACCGCCCCCATCAGCACCCTTCTACCACAGATACAGGCAAACCCTATATGGTATATCCCATTCCCCATCGAGGTCAAACCAGGCGAACCTTACTATACCAACCACAAGTGTAACTATCACCACACCAATAAATGCTTTTCTTTGAAGCGCTCTCTCAAAATAATACTCAAGGCCGGTCGTCTACATCTGTATGTTGCCGACCTTCCCAACAACCTCGATGGGTCGTACCTCAAACCTCAGCCCACCCCTTCGGCCGACCCTGCCATGGTACACATCTACCAACTTCATTTCATTGAAGTAAATAATATTAACAGCGGCCGTTCCAAGAGGAAGCGTGTCGAAGAATATTACAAACTCACTTACAAGGAGAAGTTGCCCGCCCTCCTGCCTGAATTAAGCCTTTGTCCTCGAACTGAAGGGATCCCATTCATCGACTGTAATGCATCGTATGTTCGTTTTCCCCACTCCGACCCTTTAGTCACCATGATTAAGGTCGAACACCCCGTCCTCCACACCATGCTTATCGATACCGGAAGTGCAGCCGATGTACTTTTGCCCCAAACAGTCCAAGCCATGAGCAAAAAAAAACCTCATAACTATTGCTAATGTCAAACTGAATGGCTTTAATGGGGTTACCTAAGTTGTCATTAGTCGAATCAGCCTCCCAGTTACTACCGGCCCAGTCACACTTCAAACCAACTTTCTTGTCATCGATTAGAAGTCTGAATACCTCGGGCGCCATACCTTCGACCAATCATCAGACCCTTCATTTCACTACCCCCTGTGACACATGGAATTTAAAAGGCTCTCAGTGCCTCGCCTGTTTATGTGAGCATCCAAAGATCGATCAGACCCAGAAACTTGTCAGACTTCCATAGCAATCACTATCTCCTTCTGTCCCCATATCTTTGACACCCGCCATCTCACCCATCGAGCCCACTATTTATTTTGAACTCGACGGTCCTGTTCGTGGTTCATTCATTGGAACCTTTCTAGACGAGGCAGAGCGCCTCAAACTTGCAGACTTCCTTCGAGCAAGTAAAGACGTCTTCGCATGGATATTTCAGGAAATGCCCGGTGTCGACCCAAATTTAGCATGCCATCGCCTCGACCTTATCTCCTATTCCACCGTAGTAAAATAGAAGAAGCGTACCTTGGCGCCACGACTTCGAGAAGCATTAAACCTCAAAATATAAAAACTCATAGCCGTGGGTTTCATCAAAAAAGTCAAGTATGCTGATTGGATATCCAACATAGTTGTAGTTCCCAAAATGAATGACAAGATCAGAATTTGCGTCGACATTACAGACCTCAACAAGCAAACACACCGAAGGATAGCTTCCCTGTCCTGATCATTTCAGTACTCCTCAATGCCACTGCGGGTCATGAGCGCCTATCAATGATGGACATTGCATCGGGTTTCAATAAGGTACCTATCCTCCCCGAAGATCTACTTCAAACCTCTTTCATCACTGAATAAGGCCTTTACTGTTTTAATGTCATGCCCTTCGGCCTTAAATATATCGGTGCCACCTATCAATGCCTCATAACAGCCATGTTTAAACCTTTACTCGGCTAGTCGGTCGAAGTTTACATCAACATCATATTGTGCAAAAGCCTCCAAAAACATACCCACATCCAGGACCTAACCAAAGTCATTTCGATACTTCGAATATACAACATGAAACTTAGCCCAGACAAATGCCAATTTGGTGTTTCGTCTAGCAAAATTTTAGGCCACCTTATCAGCAAACGAGGTACCAAGATCGACCCTACCCATATCTGAGCCCTTATCGATATGCCTTCGCCCCGAACCAAAAAAGATGTCCAAAAAGTAGCTGGTAAAATAGCGGCCCTCAACCGTTTCATTTCCAAATCCTCAAGCCGTTGTGCTTGGCTTTTTTCTCTCTTACGCGACCAAGGTTTCAAGAAAGCAAAAAAGAAAAACAACCCTGAGATTAACTGGACACCCGACTGTGAACAGGCGTAACTCAAACTTAAAACATACCTTGGTCGACCACCCATTATCAGTACCCCTATCTAAGGCAAAACACTCTCCTTATACCTCGCAGTCACCGATACCTCTATCAGTTATGTCCTCATTCGAGTTAAATCAAATATCGAGAAACCTGTATATTTTATCAGCAAAGCCCTGACACCTACAAAAATTAAATACAAGAAACTTGAGCATTTTCTCCTCACCCTCGTCTATTTGGCCAACAAACTCAAACCATATTTTCAAGCTCAACCCATCCGTGTTATAACAAGTTATCCCCTTCGCGAGGTACTCAGCAAGAAAGAGAAATCTAGACTAGTACAACAGTGGTCTGTTAATTTTTGCGAAGATGACATCACATTTGAGAAGCAGATATCCCAGAAAGGCCAAAAAGTCGCCGATTTCCTTACTAACTTCCCGGTAGAAGATATCGACTGGGAGGAACACGAACATGACCTACTATAGGACCAGCCAGAACTTACGGACCCATGGAACCCTAAGACAGGCTGGCAACTTTTCTCCAATGGATCTACTGGACCTAATGGTTCGGGGATAGACATCGTCCTGGTTACACCTACTAATGATCGAATAGAGAAGGTAGTTAACATAAACTCCAAATACTCCAACAACGAGGCTGAGTATGAAGCTTTGATCCATGGCCTCGACCTCGGCATCCCAAAAGTTACAGTTTTCACAGATTCCCAAGTCATTCAAAGACAGTACTCCGGTGAGAATCAAGACAACGGTCGCATGGCCAAATTTTCTGCCCTAGTCCGCTAGAACATGGACCGCTTCCCTAAAATATCTTCTATCACCCACTACCCTCAAGGTGAAAATAGCGACGCAGATGCCCTCGCCTATATAGTAGCTATGTTAGGCCAATCCGTGTCCCGAACCGTCCATATCGAAGTACTCGAACGCCCAAGTATTGACCAGATGGAAGTCAATGCCATCAATACTGGGGGCAAGAGTCTCGATCCAGACGACTGACGAACACCATTCCTCGATTACTTCAAGAATGTTATCCTCTCAGATGATCCCAAAGCCAAACGGTCATTATTAAAGAACTATCGCAGATACACCATCCTCAAATGCGAGTTACATCGCAAATCCCAGAATGGCATCCTCCTTTAGTATATTTCTCAAAACAAAGCCTCTACAAGCTTATCCAAATTCTATGAAGGTACTTGCGGTACTCATATAGCCGGTATATCGATGGCCTTTCGAGCATTCTCCTAAGGTTTATTCTGGCCCAATATGAAGAAGCAAGCTGAAGAATACACCAAACACTGCGACAAATGTCATCGCCATGCTCATAAAATCCATAGCCCTTCACAAGACCTCCATTTCAGCCAAGTCTCTTAGCCATTCAAACGCTAGGCCATCGATCTCATAGGTCCTTTTTCCTAAGCTTCGGGCAGCCGAGAGAATATCCATGTTGCAATAAATTATTTTACCAAATGGGTCAAAGCCGTACCTTTGGGTCGAGCGAGAGAAGAAGAAGTCATCAAATTCCTATGGGAAAACATCATTACACGCTTCGGATACCCTCATATGATTCGATGTGACAATGATCCTCAGTTTGTTGGGAACAAAGTCAAAATTTTCCTCAATAAGTACAACATCATCCTCTCCCCCTCAACACCTTACTACCCCCAAGGGAATTGTCAGGTCGAAGTAATCAATAAAATAATAGTCGACGGTCTTAAGAAATGCGTTGATGCGAAGAAAGGATGATAGGTTCAGGAGCTACAACATGTCCTCTGAGCCTATCGAACACCACCAAGAAAAGCTACAGGCTGCACCCCTTTCCTTTTAGCCTATGGTACTGTAGCAGTACTCCCTACTCAATTTGAAGTACCCACATGAGACCCTAACCTCCCAGATGAAGACAATGAGTTTGAACTCAAATACAACATGTTATGGATTGGCAAAACCAAAGACCGAGCTATCGCCAACCTCGGCCGGTACCATCTACCACTGCAGAAGTCATACAACAAGAGAGTTTGACCTCAAAGTTTCAACATCGGATATCTTGTACTCCGACGGGTCACACAATCCTCAAAGCCTCAGAATGCCGGCAAGCTATCCGAGTCTTGGGAAGGACCTTATGTCGTATATGATAAAACCAACAAGGGTTCATATTACCTCATGATAGAAGATGAAGAGCCTCTACCAAATTCATGGAATACAATGCAGCTAGTCTCATACAATCGGCTGCGGCCTTAACCTTGTTCACCTGATGTAAACACAAATTAATCATTAAACAGTTTTTTCCTTCTGAACTTCGTCTCCTATTTTCTATTGAATTTCTTAGTTTACTCTAATAACATGTCAACCCTTGACCCGACTGATACATGGGGGCGACCTTGAAATTTTTCAAGTCTCCAATATTCGAGCAAACTCGAGGGGCAAGGATGGTCAAGAGACCGGACCCTCAGGAATGCATTGGGGGCGAACATGTTCTACTTCGAATAGGCTCAAGCCTTTGAAGTCCAGTAAATTTCCTGGCTTACTCTATGTATCATGTCAATCTTCGACCCGACAGATACTTGGGGGCGACCTTAAAAAATTTCAAGTCTTCGATATTCGAGCAAACTCGAGGGTACGATTGGTCAAAAGACCGGGCCCTCGAGAATGCATTGGGGGAGACCACATTATACTTCGACCTAGATCCAGCGTTTGAAGTCCAGTTAATTCCTTGTACTCTCGAGATACCATCTCAAAGCTCTTCAAGGTTCAATCACTTTACGATCTTGCTACACTTACAACATATGCAGATACAAGCATACATAAATTTCAGCTAAACGTCTCAGTATAGTATATATCAGAGAATCAGGTTCAACAAAAATTAAATCAAATCAAGTTCATAGCATATATCAGGAATCAAGAACAACAATTCAGTACAAATAAAGTTAGCACAAACTAGTTTCAGTAAAGTCTACATCAACAATTCAAAGCATCCACAAGTTCAAATATCAAGTACAAAGCAAGCTCAACACTGTTCACATATTACAACCCAACCAAAAAATTAGAAAAAATACTCTGGAACGCCCAGTTTAATACCTCATATCGGAGTAGCTATACCATCTCCTCCTAGAGGCTCCTCGCCAACATGTCCAGAACCCCCAGCCGAAGGATTTGACCCAGCAGCATCCACGAATACATCCGTCGCATTCCCAGCAGCAGTTTCTACAATTGCTGGAGCCTCCATGACATCTCCCAAACCCGCAATAGTAACATCTCCTTCTACCCCATCGGCCTGGGCAGCATCGTCAGCAATCATACCCCAAATCCTCTATGAACTCTTTCAGCCTGATATTATCAACACATTCATCATCATGCTTCCTTTGGAAGGTTTTCTTCAGTTTTGCAATAACCCTATCCTTCTCAACCACTTTCGCTTCCAACACCAGTGTATGATTGTATCGCTGACCTTCAAGTCTCCTCTCACATTCATCCTTGATAGTCCCCAAATCTTTCCTTAAAATGCCAATTTCTAAAAACAGCGATGCATCGGTACCCCGAGCAAGCTCAAGATTATCAAACACCTCTTTTAACTTCCTTATTGCCACCTTCTGCGCCTTGTTGGAAGCCTGCGCCCAAGCATCTGTCTGCTAGAATATTCAAGTCGTCAGTATCTTTAGAAGCATCGCGGACTTACGAAAATTTTAGAATTTCATAAAAAATATAAACAGTTACCTGATACATACTCCTCTTCATCTTCCTCGAAGCCTCGTCTGGATCAGTACCACAGAGTTCCACCATTAAAGCAGCCTTAGCTCGAGCTTGCTCCTCCCGTTCGAACATGGTCAGTTTTTCATCCATATCCTCTCTATTATCTTCCCCCAGTACCCTGTGCCTTTTGCGGTGGGTTACCTTTGACTTCTATGCCCTCTAAAACTTGGGAAAGACCTTTCCCTTCCCTTTCTCAGCCTATGTTGATGCTTGGTTCGGCCTCTATCTCGAAGCATCACAAGCAACTTTGGGCACTGTGGCTGCCTGTTTCAGCGCCCGTAGCCCCTTTGGAACATACTTTACCTGCCTTGTCAATCTCTCTCCCTCCATTCCTTTGACCACTTTCAAAGTACATTCGCCTCCCCTCTACTTTTTCTTTGTTGGCTTCGGTATAACAGGTACGTTTCAAAACAGGGAATCAATCCTTTTCTGCCTCTTCCTCTTGATACCAGGCTTCTTGAACACAGAGTTCCCCCACTCATTATCAGAGTCGATTAAAGAATTAATATAATCCCTCATATTTGTCCAAGTTCGGACGTTGGGACCTGCAGAACAAACAAAGACACGCTGATCAGCCTATTCGATCAGTACGTCAAAAGAAATCTTCGACAGACAACTTACTTGAATTATAGACTTTATGTTGTAAGCTATAAGGGTCTTCCTCTTTGACCTTCTCATATCTACCCCGTACTGCAACTAAAGTCTTTATTCCACCCTGGATCCGTCGAGCACAAATCAAGCAACCAGGGCTTATCTGTGTGACACTGGATGTGGTAGGTACCAACATTCCGATTTACCTTCCACGAGTAGAATGATACAACATCGTACCATTCGATTAAACTCTTTCCCTCACTCCCCAATTTTACATTCATGCCCTCGATTACCTTCATCATTTTGTAAAAGTTCCCATTCATCTGAACCGGGGTAACTTCCCAAAAATTCAGCACCTCCTTCACTAACTTTCGGAGAGGTAGGTATATCCCTAGCCGGATTTAGCCTCTATATGCCATAATACCCTCTCGAGGTTTTGACTGGAAGGTGTACCCTGATCCCACTACATTTAACACTACTCCTACCTTTGACAGACCCAAATTTGCGGCAAATCGATCTAATCTCAGTTTCTCGCTAGCCGAGACAGAGCCTGCGACCTGGTCCAATTCAGTTGACTACTCCTCACTATGATCACTCTAATGCCCTTCTTCCCTTTCATCACCCGAAGGGTCAATACTTCCTTCGCCTCTCACTCTCTCTCCTTCTTCTATCTCTTCCTCATCACTCTCCTCGGTCACTACCATCTTACGACATATATTACTCGAAGCCTCACCTGCTGGCACTACCACAGTTAAAGGGGCATCAGTTGCAACATCTAACACCTCTACATCGCTGCCCTTGTACATGGGAGCACGACCAGATACACTCGCCTCATCCTCTTTAATCTCTTCATCTATCAGCCTCATTCCCGAAGATCGTCGGGTACGCATCTTACCTTACAGAAGAAGAGGCACGCAATTAGATTGATATATTAGACTATTACGTGTCAATAACTCATTTTCATCTACCCTCTCCAACTGATACAAGCACAGCCTAAAACTCAACCCCAATCCCAGTCCCACCATCAATACCCTCATAATCCTAAATGGGCTAGACCCCCAAACAAATGGTTTTCCCCTGTCCACGACCATATCCTCACAACTATAAACCACAACAAACTTTACACTACTGTGTACTCAACATACAAAAGAAGAGGTAAAGCAACAGGATAGAAGTAAGAAGGACATACCTGCATGTGCAAAGTATCTCTCCCACCTTTCAGCAATTCAGATAATCCCACAGCAACTACCGAGCTCTATGGAACAATGAAGTATATTTCTCTTTCCCTCACTCTCTGGTTTTTCTATAAGTGGTTAAATGGAAACAGTAATCATGTTCTTACAACTATATATACCTCCTCAGAATACCAAATAACTGCCTCAATTCCCCAAACCGCTATCATTACCACTACCCACTTCCCTAGCTTTTTGGTTGACATGTATTTTGTCGATTTTACCCTTCATTACCCGCACGTACGTGTCCTATACTAACATTTATATAACTCTTCATATCATCCAAGTTGAACCTTCTGGTCCCTACTCGAAGCTGCCAAATTAGATCCTTACATCAAATAAACCTTTTACTGTAAATCAAGGAAACATCATGATAACCTGCATGGCACTCTGCCCCATGAACAGTACTGTTCTGATAGGCCAGCTACTTGGCTGTCAGTTCATCCAGCCAAAGCCAACAGACCTTCAACATTCCTCCTTCTCATACACGAGTAATCGTCTATATCGTGTCTCGAACACTCGTCCACAGACAACCAGATATTCGACTTCAAAATATGCCAATCATTTGATTGCTTTCATCTTCGACATTTGGCAAAATATTTTTCGCGCCTAAATTACCTTCGAGTACTATATTTGTCCTGCCTACAACAAGTTCAGAATTTTACTTCGATAATTATCTTATAAACTCCCAATTTCATTCGGGCAGACGCCCTTTCACAAAGCAGTGAAGATCAACAGAAAAATACAAATACCCTTACATACCATCCTATTCAAATACTTTTACCACGTTAAAGAAGACCCTATTTATTGACGGGAAACTTTTTCTCACACCCAGCCTCAACATCTTCCCTGTTTATCACCCCCTCGACAAAATCCTCCAACAGAGCTAGCCGGCCGCTAGGGACGGGGCCCATCATTTGTAGCACCCCCCACCGGTACGCATAGGGCATCCCACTAACGGGTTCCCCAGGCTCTACTTCAAACAAGTTTGACATCTCTCAATCCAGGCCTTGATCACCGAAAAACCTCTGCATCAACTCCGGGGTCCTCTCCCACATACGAAGGACCCTTGTCGCCACCCGGTTCTGGTACTTGGTTTCAGGAGCGTTTTTGTTGCTTTGGGATGAAGACGCTGACATTGTGATCAGAGAAGAAGGAAAAGATGTGTGAAGTTCTCCCAAAAACAGCCAATTTATACTGTAACGCAGGTACATTTAACCCCTTATTAATTGGAACCGCATTAATAACAGTCCTCAAACGTTTCCCTCAGAAATTCAATAGTCAAACCTTTCCAAATTCCCAGACTCAGCCATTTTATCAGCATGCGCACCCAACGCCAATTTCCAAAATTTTACAGTCGGCACATCCCTGGCCTCAAACCATCAACCTCTTTTATACATCGTCTCATACCTTTTTCATCGAATTTCGACAATACAAAGTCAATTATTACGTTAAGGCCAACTATTAACCAACGCCTTTGACCATTTTACTATACTTCGAAGTCAATTTTCCCCAGAAGGTAACCGTTTCTACATGTTAACATTCGAAGAGATATATTCGATACTGCACCTGCAAATCAATTCGCCTACCATGTCTACCAGATATAAAAACATACAGAAAAGTGTTATTCTCATTCCATTCTACAGATTACAACAAGAGTCCAGTCATGCAAAAGTCTACAGGCATACATTAAAACAACAAAATACCAGAAACCTTCAAATACAGTCCTACAAAAAAAACCCATCACCACCACCTCGTCACCACTTTAAGAAGAACCCGCCCTATTTTTGGATGGGCTATACCCTCCTGCAGAACCCTGTTCCTGCACCAGACGACCTTCTACCTGCAAGAAGCGCTAGGCCAAACCTGACAAGAAGAGATAACGCTCATCCGGCGCTGAAAAGTTCTGTTACGGCATTCCCCACAGGTACGCATAGGAGTGCTTGTAGATTGGTTCCTCAGGTTCCACCTCCACCAGGTCCGGCATATCCCAGTCTAGTTCTTTGTCACCGAAGAACTTCAATTTCAACTCAATAGTTTTTCACCCTATGTGACGATCCCTAGCAAACCCCATTCTTTGCTGATAACGAGTATTGGGAGTAGTATCCATGGACTTATCACAGAAAATAGATGAAGAGAATGAAGACGAAGAATGTACAGTAATTACCCCATTTTAACCCATATTTATACCCTGATTAACCTCCTTTATTACTCTAAAATCACCATACTCCTTAACTACCTTCCTTTATTACCTCCCTCAGAATTCCAACAAGTCATAGTCAACCTTCCAACTTCTTATAACTAACAGTCTTTCTAAGAAAATGCCTCTACACCTATTTCTGAGGCCCCTGCTGAGAGGGGGCGAATGTAGTAGCCTACTCGTAGCCTCCTACCCCAGTCAAACACTAGAAGGCTACATCGAAGCCTACATGCAAACCTCGAAGCCCATTCATTCCATAAACAAGCTTTCCAAGAATATACGAAGATGATGCATCGAAGATGAAGCCTCAACTCTAAACAAACCTTGAAGACGAACTCCACATCAGTATCAAAGGCTTGGGCTCCACATCGGCATCATAAACACTTTTCAGACGTGTCAGACAGCCAACTCACCATACAAGAATGGCGCTGCAGCTGGTCCTTACAGCTATATTGACATAACCAACAACAGCTGCAGTGTCAGAGTACAGTTCCAGACCCGATATTTTTGGCGTCAACACCAACTCCGGGATACCCGCCCGATACCCGGAGGGTGTACTTGTAATGTGACCTACCTTGATGACTTAGCCCTTCCTATGTTCTATAAATAGGAGGAAAGGGGAATCAAGGAAGGGTTGTAAAATCTACCCCCAGACCCCTTGCAGTTTACCTTCGACCTTCCTGTAAATCACACAGTACTCAAACCTTCGACTACTCGACAGTAATATACAATATCTTAAAAATCCTCATCAGAGGTCGTGGAGAGACCGATTATAGGCCTCCACAAAAGTATATTGTCAATAGGTTATTCGTATTATAGATTATACGCTTGAATCCTTTGGCATTAGATAAGCCCGTGGTGTAAGAGCCAACTTCCCCTCCGCATGAGGTTAGGCCTCGGCAGAGTTTTGATAGGATCGGTATCGATCATTTTTTACGGATCTCGGTAGGGGTGGCATCAGGGTGAGGGCGTTTGCAGCACTCAGTCTCCTGTGAGGTGGGAGTGACCATTGGTGCAAAAGATGGTTGAGGTTTGTTATGGTTGGTGGTCGAGGCTTGCCCCTTGCGATTTAATTTGTGGAGGTGTTCAAGGTCGATGTATCCGTTAACCTTAGATAATATCTCCTCAAGGGTTTGTGGTTTATGAAGAAAGATGTACTTCTTGACATGACTGCAATCGGGTAGAGCATTAGAGTACGCAAGAACGACGTTCGCACAGTCAAGGTTTTCGACTTTGCACGACTCATCGAGAAACTGCATGGTGAAAGCTTCAAGCACTTTATTGGGAGATTTGCGGAAGTGGAAGAGGGCATCGACTCGGACCTCAGGGTCTTTGTTAAAGAAAAACTTGGTTATAAAAAGGTTTGATAATTGTTCGAAGCTTCGGATAGAGCCATTAGGGAGGTTATGGTACCATTTGAGAGGGCTATCAGTTAGACTGGTGGGAAACATTTGGCATAAGATATGGTCGGCAATATAATACAGAATTAAAGCATTTTGGAATTCGAGGACATAAAACTGAGGGTCGGTATTGCGGTATTTGCTAATTTTAGGGGTATAGAAATTTTGAGGTACTTAGACCGTGAAAAGTTTAGTGCAAATAGGGTTGTTTAGCCGAATCCACGAGTTTGGTGTAGGGATTGCGCTGACGCATATAGCGGTGTAGATTTTATAATTGAGCTTCTGCGAAGTAAGGTATGTAGGATAGGGAGGAGATCGCTGGGGTTGAGGAAGATGAGGCTGAAGGTTCGACATATGTTTAGCGCTGCGCTCCCCGAGACGTTCTTGAGCAGGGCGGCATGAAGGGTGTCGGGAAATTCAAAGGGTGGAGTAGGAAGAATCCTCCGTAGGGTTTATACCGAGGTGGATTGAGCTGGTAGGAAAAATTGTGGGAGCACCCTCGGCCCCAAGGTGGACCGGGCGAGCTTCAACTTGAGGGTGAGGCCCAAGGCCAGCGCGAGCTGAAACGCGAAAATGGCCTGGTCCCCAGGATCACAGAGGAGCGTCCTAGGTTTGGACTTGCTGAAGCTCTCGAACTGTGTAGCGCAGTTCGTCGAGGGAACGATATTGGCGCTCGTTATCATCCAAACAGCACTGCCGTTCAGCCTCGAGCTCGTTGTGTATGCCTTCACGTTCTAGACGTAGCTGATTGGAATGGCGCTCTTCGGCTTGCGCAAATTGTTGACTGAAGAGGGCGAGTTGGGCGGCTATGCCGTTGGTAGAATTTCTGACAATAGCAGAGGTAGAGCGAAGGGTGGGGCCATTGAGGATGGCTGTGAGGGGGAGAAAAAGAAAGATAAAGAGAAAGTGATAAGAGGAGTTGGGTAGGGCGGGTATAGCACAGACGACACCAAATGTAGGAGCCAAGTTTCATAAAGGCAGAAACTAACTCTTACACCTAAGGATTGTCTTCGACTAGGGGACTAGGCAAGCATCTAATACAATAACAAACAATATTACTATACTAACACGCATGCGTGGAGTTGTAGAATGGGTTACTCCACGACCTCTAGTGATGATTTTTAATAGATGATGATATATATCGAGCTTAGTTGACAGATCGAATAGAGGGAAGTTACAAGATGGTCGAAGGTTACCTTGGGGAGTTGAGGGGATAGATTTTCTAACCCCTTCATAGTGCCCCATCCCTTCTATTTATAGAATATATAAAGGGCTGAATCACCATGGGAGGTCAGGTTGCATGTATGTCCTTTGGGGACAACTGACTTGTAACCGGAGTCGATTCTGACACTGCAGCTATTGGTTTTGACATTGTAGCAGTTGGTTCTGTCACTGTAGCTATTGGTTCTATCCTTGTAGTTGTCGAGTGGCATGTTTCACTATTCTGTCTGGTGAGTTGGCTGTCTGGCGTGTCAACCTTCGACCATGTATGACCATGGTCTATGTATTTCTGGTACGGATGCTGAGTTCTGGCGCTGCTCATCTATCTTTAACTAAGACAGTTAGCTTCGATGATTTCTTCCAGTGTTCAATTAGTCTCAGAAGGCTTCGTGGACTTAGTTATTGTCTTGCTGGGCTTCGAGTCCCTAGGTAGGCTTCAATGTAGCCTTCGAGTATTCGACTAGTGCTAGAAGGCTGTGAGTAGGCTACTGCAAAATTTATTAGCTCGATACTTTTGAGTCAACCCCTCATTTACTTTAGAACACGACCTCCCTTAATAGAGTATGCGACTGTAAACTATTTCATCAAATATTCCCCGTTGTCAGAGTCACAAGTACTTATCCTTGTACATGCTTCACCCATAAGCATTTGGATCAATATGCGCGACCGACACCCCTAAAAGAATAACCTAAAAGATCTATCTATAAGACAAAGCTAAATCAAAACCCTAACTACCCAATTATAACCTGAAGAAGGGCACAATGAGCCCTCATTTAAAATGACTGATGGGCTGATCCACTTCTCCCTAATCAAATCAAATACCCACAATCTTCTCCCAAAATAACATAGTCTGCCATTATATGGCTGACACCAAGCTTCATAGTCCAAATTACTAGGCAATTCAGGACCAAAGAAGAATATAATTTGAGCATAAGATAGAGAGATGGAGAACATACCTTGCATAGGAATTTTCAGGCAAGCTCCGGCAACCACGCGGTTAGAGATCAGATCAATGGCAATGTTCTTCTCTCCCCATTAGACAAAAACTCACAACTTAAGTTAAAATATTATTTCTCTCTCTCTCTCTCTCTCTCTCTCTCTCTCTCTCTCTCTCTCTCTCTCTCTCTCTCCTCTTAAATACACAAACCTCAAACCACATCAATTTTCCCAACCACTATTATTACCCCCACTAACACCACTTTCTCTTACCTCTTTACCTTCTCTCAACAGTTCTAATAAACTGTCTCTTACAAATTTTTCCCGCCTCTCCAATCTCTTCGACCACCTTTCTCTTCTAGCCTCCCTTTTTAATTTCCTCTTCAAATTCTTCACGTCTAGCAAATGAGCACCCTCGTTGGATCATTTTTCCACAATGTCTTCATTGGCATCAGCCCCCTTTCCTACTTCTCGATTGAGGGAATTATTAGCATATCCAACTGTTTGCCAGAATTCGAAACCTCGAAGCAAGGGGATCAACTCCATTTTAAACGTGACACCCACTATAGTATCCTATCTTAGACATGATGTGATAAGCAAGCCTAGTCTTCCACTCTATTTTAATAAAGAGGGCTCCTACAAACCCGGAATAAAGCCTGCAAAAGAACAACTTGCGTATGCTTCGACCTAGAAGTACCCATAGGTAAACGATTCGAAGTGTATGTTATCAGCTATTCCACAAAAATCTAGTAGGTCACTTACATAAAGAAGGGCTCAAATAAATTGAAACACCTTCCGCTATATCCTTCGGCCACGTTTCTTAAAGCAGTTTTTGCTCGCGACGATAGAGTAATTTATAACCTACTCGAAGGATGGTGATATACCAAAGTAACAAACCACTTAATTTGATACCTTGCATAGGAGAAAATCAGTATAAGTTCGATGTTGCCAAAGCCTCACCTCCGTGATTCTCCATCTCGCTTGTTTTAGCTTAACAACAGTATAATCAATCACGCAGTTCAAACATACAGGAGAACTAGGAAGATTGGAAAGAAACATGACTTTTATTGATTTCTTATTCGAGTATAAATTACGAACAGTAAGACCCTTCTTGTGCGATGTACTACTACCACCACCAACAGTAAGACCCTCAGCTTCGATATGTTTCTTTACCATACCCTTCAATGCCCTGGCACATTCTGCAATAATTAAGATATGCTAACTAAACATAACCCACAAGAACTTGCATTCTTCAGCCACATCTTTCTCCTTACCAATCAGATCCCCCATCTGTAGATCGACAAGTTCTTGAAGCCTCGTGTTTAAACCCCAATGACATAAATACTTCACCATCAGTTCAACCACCTTTTCTGCGATCCTTGACACTTCAGATTCTTATTGGCTATGTGAACGAGTCTTCATCCAAATATACGAAGGGGAATAAAGAAGAAATAGTCAGAGACACTCAAGAAATCCAATTGAAGATTTTGCTACCCTCCTTACCTTTTTAGAAGAGATTTAGGAGTCATTAATGGTGTTAATCGCATTAATCCTCAATTGAATTAAAGATTAACCTGTAACAAAGAATAAGCAGATACGAACAATTTGGCGAGATAATTTTCCAATAAGAGCTTCAATTGCTCAATTGATTGATTATAATGAATTTATCTTTCAAACCCTAAGTTTTAGATTACAAACTTGGATCCTTTCATATTGCCTAGCCTTTCCCTTTTATGAAGGTCACAAGTTTCCTAGTTATAATATAGGAAAAATATTCTCTTAAAGGTACTAAAATTAGAAGTAGTCGCGTTAGTCATTCGAACGAACCCATATGTCATTCAAACGAGTCGCCTAATTAAGCCTGAAAATGGAGGCAAATAGATTGGTCTTCTAAAAATGTGCATATCTCTTTTATTTTCTCTTCTCCTCCTTTAGCCTAAGCTCCGGGTGAAGTTTCCAACATTTATCTAAAATATGCCCACTCGCCTTACAATGACAGCAGTAATTCTCTTTGGACAAAGACCCCTCTACCTTTGGAATCTCCCTTTTACTAATTCTTCCAACTAGACTTGTATACCGACTTGTTCTTTTCATCTTTCGTGTCACTAGTCAAGTATTACCTTCAATGACAATCGCCTTCAAGATGACATCTTCAATATTTTTTATAGTAAAGAGCTTAAACTCCCTTCTAATGGACTCTGACAAACCCCCCGTATACTTCATGAACACCTCATACTCGTCCACATCGATGTCCAACAACAAAGCTTGGTTATGAAACTCTGGAATGAACTCTTGTATGAAT
This sequence comes from Kingdonia uniflora, assembly GCA_014058105.1. Lineage (NCBI taxonomy): Eukaryota > Viridiplantae > Streptophyta > Magnoliopsida > Ranunculales > Circaeasteraceae > Kingdonia > Kingdonia uniflora. The sequence goes on from JACGCM010002535.1 coordinate 1,093,153, forward strand.
TTCCCATGCTTTTGGCGTAAATGATGCCATTTGAACCATCTCTCTTACTCATACCCAATAGGGTAAATTTTTTTCCTAACCAGTACCTTGAATTCTTTCTATCTCAAGCTTTCTACAACATGACGTTTCTTATAGAATATCCACCACGTGAGTGCATGACATACAAATTTTAATTTTGAAAAACATATTTTTTAAGCATTTAAATATTTATATATTGAAAAGTTGGTCTCTAACCTATCTAACTAGTTATCCAAGTTCTCAGCATTGATTGACCCGTCGAATATTGGGATTTCAATTTTAAAATTATTATAAAGATTACGCATAGGATAAATGGACTTACCAATAATCGATCTTTCTTCTACGGATTTGGCATCAATAGAATCTCTATCTTTTATCTCATTACTCTCGTCATTCTCTTCCCCCGCAACTCCTTTCTTCTTCTAGCACTCTTGTCGCTTCGTCGAAGTGGATGCTTTAGCAAGGTTTAACTATGCTGCCACCTCTTCTAGGGTAGTAGTTAGGTCATAAACTTTATTTTTAAGTTTTATGAGCCTATCTTTAGAATCGCCCATCTCTAAATTTTTCTTCATCTTCAAATTAGATTTTCTGTAAATCTTCAACAGACTCACAAGAATCTCTTTCATTTGCTTAAGTCGTTCATGTGTTGAGACCATAAAACAACACCTTCAAGAATCGTAATCCAAAATCTGATACCACTTATTAACCTGTAACAAGGAATAAACAGTTACAAACAATTTGGCAGGATAATTTCCCAATAAGAGCTTCAATTGCTCAATTGATTGATTACAATAAATTCTTCTTTTAAATCCTGAGTTCTTAATTATAAACTTGGATCCTTTCATATTGCCTAGCCATGCCCTTTTATGAAGGTTACAAGTTTTTTAGTTATAATATAGGAAAAATATGCCCTTAAACGTACTAAAATTTTAAGTAGTCATGATAGTTGTTCGAACAAACCCATAAGCCATTCAAATAACTGGCCTGATTAAGCCTGAAAACTGAGGTAAATAGATTGATCTTCTGGGAAACCAGAGTTATTCGAACAACTATGCCAAATTAAGCCTAGAAAATGAGATAGCTAGAATCCCTTCTTTCGATTATCGACTCGTTTGAATGGCTCCAAAGCTCGTTCGAACGACCAAGGGAAATAAGTCTAGAATCAGCAACAAAACTTTGGCTTCACTATTCCTTCTATCTCGTTCGAACGGTCCCAAGGCTTGTTCGAACGACATGGCGTCTTTTATGAGGTTTAATGTCTAGATCCTCCTGGATCATGGCTCCCTCTTTAGGCGCCTTGGGCTCTTTCTCAGGCTAGAACTGAAGATGAGGGAAAATGGTCGTGCCCATTTTCCTATTGTACCACTTTGACTTGCTAGGTAGTTGACATGTCATCCCAACTCGGAGCGACTCGATACTTTAAAGGGAATACAAGGGGTACATCAAAGATGTCTACGATAACAGTCAGTTTCTAATTTTGACCACCTTGTTTTAGGAAGTTAAGAATCATAGTCGACCTACTATAGTAAATTAGTAAAAAAAATCAAAATGAGAAGTCTTAACCATAGCTTGTATTGTACGTAAGAAAATAGACACTAGAGTCTCACTTTTGCTAATTAATTTTTCATGCACCTCGTTAGTAATTTAGAATTTGGGATTTAATTGGTTCACCAATAATGCGGGCTTTATTCATTTCTCAACATCATCAATTCGGTCAAATAAATGCAATACGACAACTATTCGAGTGTTAAAAATTATAGGTTTTAAACGTATGGCTTCAATTATTCGAGGTCTAAAATTTGAAGGATATATACGCGTGTGTATATACATATTTTCTTTTACTACAAATTAAACACAAACATTACTTTTTTTACACGAACAATAACAATAAATAATAATTACAACATACTATTAGTTATTTCTTATTAACTTCAACCATCAATTAAATTAAATAGCTTTAAGTAATAGTATTTTATTTAAAATTTCACAATTATTCTTGGTATCCTACATTTTATACTTAGAAACACGTGAGAATTGCTTATTCTTTAGTAAATATGTCTTTAATAGTTCAAGACAAACTCTTTGGGTACCACAAAACATTAATGAAAATTTTTGTTTTTTTCGAAAAATTTTTTTTTTTTTTTTTTTTTTGAAGTTTTAAAAAGGTTTATGCCCAAAAAATGGCGGTTTAGCGAATTATTGAAAAATACTCTCCGTTTAATTCGGTTCATAAAAAAACAAAAAATTTCGGAATTACTAGCAACAACATGCACCAAAAGAGGTCACCAATCAGAGTCCAATCAATTTAGAACTCCTAACACAACAACTCTTGGTATGTATTGTATGGGAGAGGATTCGCCTACACTCTCTCCCCGCTACACTCTTCGCTACACTCTCTCGAAGCCTCTCATTTTGACAACTCGACAACTCTCTCTCTCCTACTCAGCGCTGACGTGCCAAGTAAAAAATTAAAAAATTAAAAAAAAAAACGAAAAAAATACTCTCTCTCCACTCGACTCTCTCTCTCTCTCAACTCTATCACTCAACTCTCTCTCTCGCTTGTATCGTACCGACAACTCGTCGCTCTCTCTCGCTCAGTCTCGAACTCACCCATCGTGTCTCGGTCTCCACTGAGTTCAACAACTCACTCTCTCTGTCAGCTCAGTCTCTTTGTAGATTTCATAGAATTCGACAAAGCCAAAATTTCTTTTTTTTGTCAAAATCATAAAATTCGACAATAAAGTTTATTGTCGACACCTCTAACAATTCGACAATTTATTGTCGCATCCTCTAACAATTCGACAATAAATTCGATAATAAATTTCTTTTTTGTCGAATTCTACACATTGCTTCCTTTTTGTCGATTTTTGTGAACAATTTGGTAAAGGCGTAACGACATTGCGCGAGAAAAGTTGATTTTTTTTTTACAGAAGCTAGCTTCGTAGAACACAAATGGGGAGTGAGAGAGATACAGAGGAGTGAGAGAGAGAGATTGACAAAGAAATTAGTGAGAGAGAGAGAGAATGATTCAATGGAGGATAGATTGGAGGGAACCCGGAAGAGAGAGAGAGAGCGAGTGATTCAAATTTAAATCAAGTGAGGCGAGTGGAGAGAGAGTTTTTTTGCCACGTAGGCAACTGAATGAGAGAGAGTTGTTTTTGGTTACTTATGTGGAGAGGAGATATGGAGAGATGGGTGGTTGTGAGAGTGTAGCGGGTGTGTAGCAACAAAGGGAGTGTAGGCGAATCCTCTCCCGTATTGTATTACTAGTTATTATGGAAGTAGTATTACACCTGTATGTTTTGTTATAAATACAACCTCCTTCCTCTAAAATCCTTCACCTAACACCCTCTTCTGCTAATACACATAAGAGCGTGAGAGACAGTTTTGACACCCACCATGTCTACTACAGAGGAATATGAAGAATAAATAATCAATTATAAAAGGCTTTCTAGGATGAAGTTGATCAAAATACAACTTTCCTCATCCTCTGCGTGATGTTAATACTATTTGTTTCACCGACAAGTGTTGGACGAGGGGAGGACATGGTAACCGCACTTTATAAGGCCGGTCATGATATTACAGCTGGAAATCTTTAGATTGGGATAGATTTTGCGGATACTTATCCTTGTCGACAACCACTTGAGTCCTGTGATCATAATACCTTTCTTTTCACGGGTAGGCACTGAGATTTGTTTTGGAATCTCCGACCACATTTTCTGTTACCATATAGCACGCGGGATGTTGGAAAAAGAGACGTTGGAGTTATTTCTCCCGTTGGGATCTGACATTAAGACTCTCCAATGTCGTCTTCCTCTTGTTCATACTTCAGCATGACATGGTAATGTTTTTATCAACGGAGTGAAGATAATGCAAAGGAATATCTACTTACAAAGACGAGGCTGTGATCATTCATGGTGTGGTGTGGACGCCGCCATATACACATTCTATGATTGGCCCCACAAGGAAATCGATTATGACAAGTATGATTGAAATGAGGGATACAGAGTTCCATAGAAATAGCTGGAATCCCTGTGATAATGATGATGAAAACGACCAGATGTGAGTAACAACATCAACCACACAAACTCCGTAAATGCCGAAGCAACCATTTGTGAACACACTAACACTATTATGACTTTTGGCTCAAGTAATAACAAGACTAGTTTACCCAATATAAACGACGTTATAAACAAACCAAGAAAGGCCGGTGGTAGTTTTCCAGTGATAGAGAAAAGTGCATCTGGTGGTAGTTTTCCCAGAAGTCATTCGAACGACCCTAAAATTCGTTTGAGCGAGGCACTAAAAAAAGCCTTGAAAACTCAACAATAAAAATTTGTTAAAACTTGATTTATGTCAACATTCGCTCGAGCGACTATAGAACTCGTTCGAACGAGTTCTGAAATGGCCTTGAAAATACATCAGAGAAAAAGTTTTATTTTCCTAGTTTTGCAAAATCATGTTTACCAACTTAAAACAATCTTGGGCTTTTAGTTTATCACACATCTACTTGCCAACTTACCTTCTCGGTCGTTGGTTGTAGATGACTTGTCCGGCGATCTTGATTCTATCGCCGTTTTTGACTGAGATAACCACGGGACTCGACATACACAAAATGAGACAAACTAAAACCTTTCAAAGTTGAAGGTGAGAGTGAATAATTAGGTTAAAACTTTGAACAAATGGTGTAAATCACTGTTTTTTGGGAAATAACATTAATCCATCAGTAGCATATATTTCCTTGGAAGAGTAGTTCTCTTCCTTTAAGAGAAGATTTGCTTAAACAACTTCATTATTCTGGCAGCGTTTTAAACCGGCCCTGAGGGTGCGCAATTTGTTCCCCACCCCACCCCATACGCACACGCATACACCCACAACCACTACAAAGGGGTCCCAAAAAAAGTATTTTTATTAAGCGGTGTTAGGACAGGGGGAAACAAATTATGTATATTGCAGCGCCTCAAACTGGACTTCTGGTTAGACAAAAACCGTAATTATATATTGTGGCATACATACTAAATGCATGAGACTGTAGTAAGAAAGCTCTAAACCGCTGAAGCGATTGAGAACTACCAATATCAGTACTGGTGCAAAGAGCCAGGGAGAGAGATCAAGTGTTCGATCATGGGGGTGTCATTCGTGGTGGTGATTGTGATTGTTGTGGCGTACTCTCTGGGGGTTCTTTTATGTCTTGAATATGCTAAAAAAATCTTTGAATGCGGATGTTTGTTTTCGTCTTTGAATAAACCCTTGATTTTAACAAATTTTATTAATTGCATTAAGCCCATGAAACTATATTTGTTAAAAGAAAACTTAAAGAATCGAGAAAAAGTTCGGTCCCAATCGCTTCTCCATTGAACATGTGTCATCTTTAACCAATCTAGTAAGGTTAACGGTTATCCTGATTTTTTGAGCCCCTTAATCAAGAAGAGATTGTTAAATACTAAATTTTAGTTTCCATTCATATAGAAGAAAAAATCTTATTCGAGAAAAAAATCTTCATTTTTGTCATCACTTTTCTTATTTCTAGGTAAAAGGAGTATATTGAATACAATTACCGAATATAATGAAGACATTGAACACGAGAGGTAATAAGTGCTATTTAGTTTCAAAAATATTTTAACGTAACATAATCAAGATTAATTAGAATAAGATATGAATTTGTGTCAATGAATCGTCATAAACAACTTAGGATTTTATGGAGATGTATTTCATTTTTTTGCCCCTAAGAGAAGAGGGAATAAGAGATGAGTTTTTTCTTGCAAAAAGTTTAGGAATATATAACAGACGGAAAGATTACAAGAGGAAGGAGAACCAACATGTCATACTCTAGTACATGTCACTAGAGTGTATACAGGTAGAGCTAATTACGTAAAGTAAAAAAATAAGAAAAATGTTGAAGCCCCTAAAACAGGTACGAAGCCCGCCTCAGCGCCAGTTCGTTCGAACGACTACCAATGTCGTTTGAATGACTTGATGAATAATGCCTTCAAAAAACCTCACCGTGTAAATGGCCTTCTGGATACCAATGTCGTTCGAACGAAGTCCAATGTCGTTCGAACGAATGGATGAAATATGCCGTCAAAAGACCTAAAATAGACATCGTTCTAACGACTTCCAATGTAGTTCGAACGACGAGAGTATCAGTCAGTATGAGGTTTCCTTTGTTAAAAAAAAAAAATTCTATAGAGAGATGGAATAAAAGATTTAGTTAAAATAGGAAACTATACTTTTGTATTTAAAAGTCTTTGTTTAATTAGGGGAATTTAGAAAATCAAGTTTTCCAAGGTTTGCTAGATGGGCTAAAGATGACATGTGTTCAATGGAGAAGCGCTTAGAACGATTCTCGGTCCTAAGCGCTTAGGACCAAACTTTTTCTCAAAAGAATCATAACAACATTCATATGACACTGTTAGTCATTATGGAAGCAAGTAATTTTACTCAATCATAGCCTCCATTTCTTAAGGAAAATAATATGTTACCAAATTGAAAGGAAAGACTCAGGTGCTACATATAGTTTGCAAAATTCCCAGACTACTTTGGCTGCCCCAAAAAAGTTTATACTGATTTATAGCTTGTAATCTTTCTTTTCCTAGGGAAATTGAACTAGCGATTTGTTTGCGAGTTTGAGAAATAGGAGAAATTAAGCTGAAAATCATAAGATATTATCCTCTAACTCATTTATTGTATTGTTTTGGTATAAACATATTATAACAACTCTATGTATCATAGCAAGATATGGAAACCCGGCCTTTTATTTAATCGAAACATAGAAAATGTATGCTATGAAGACAACAAAACTGAACAGTACAGGAAAACAAAACTGAAAATGTATTGTTTTGGTATAAACATATTATAACAACACTATGTATCATAGCAAGATATGGAAACCCGGCCTTTTATTTAATCGAAACATAGAAAATGTATGCTATGAAGACAACAAAACTGAACAGTGCAGGAAAACAATATATCATCCTACTAAACACATGAGTAAGGAAAGAAGCAGCGTTCCTACAATTTGTAGCAACCCAACCAAGATTGTACTGGATATCCTTTTCTCCATCATTAGAAAAATACCACCGGCCTTTCTCGGTTTGCATAGAACGTCGTTTATATTTGGTGAATTAGTCTTGTTATTACTTGAGCCAGGAGTCATAATAGTGTTAGTGTGGTCACTAATGGTAGCTTCGGCATTCTCGAAGTTTGTGTGGTTGATGTTGTTACTCACATCTGGGGTACTTAAAGTATTCTTCTTCTTATTGTTTTCATCATCATTATCACAGGGCTTCCAGCTAATTCTATGGAACTCCGTATCCCTCATTTCAATCATACTCATCATAATCGATCTCCTTGTGGGGCTAATTATAGAATGTGTATAAGGTGGCGTCCACACCATGAATGATCACAGCCTCGTCTTTGTATGTAGATGTTCCATTGTGTAATCTTTATTCCGTCGATAAAAACATTACCATGCAATGCTGAAGTATGAACACGGGGAAACATTAGAGAGTCTTAATCTCAGATCCTAATGGGAGAGATAACTCTAACTCCTTTTCCAACATCTCGTTTGCTATGTGGTAATGAAAAACATGGACGGAGATACCAAAAGAAATCTCGGTGCCTACCGGTGAAAAGAAAGTAAATGTCTTATTGCTTATGGTATTATGTGTTGAGAATCGAGGTAGCTAATCTCTCTTCCCTGACAAAGACCGATACACGAAAATCGCCAACTCAAGTAGTAAATCAACAAAAAACAATATAAAGGACACGAAGATTTTTCCGGAGGAGAGAAGTGGAAAATCCTTGCGGATGATAAACCGCTCCCACGTAGAATCCATTATGAAATTCAAAGGTTACAATTCGATTTCTCAAGATTTCTCAAAGCCTTTCAATGGAGTCTCTTCAAACCCTAATACTTAAGGCTAAACTCACAAGATGATTAGAAATACACATCCTAATCCATTATATACTTGGGAACTAAGTATACAAAGTAAGACATGAAAATACGGATCACGAGGCACACAAACGACCCATAACAAACTTTCCAAAATCTGTCTTCCGAAGTGTATTCGAATAGACAGATGTTTTATTTGAACAACAGCAGTTGTATTCGAATAAGCATGAATTGCATTTGAACAAATTAAGTTCTCAGGGTTTCGGCTTGAATAAACAAAAATCTATTCGAATTGAATATTCACATATTCGATTAGACTTAAGTCTATTCGAACAAACTTCTGTCTACCTCTCTCTGTTCGAACAGACGTAGAGTCTATTCGAACAGAAGCTCTGTTCAACATTTTATTCACCCATCTTCGATCCTAGCTAGTCCCACGAGCTCTAATGAGCCTCAAACTTGATTCATGTTCATTCCTAACAATCTTCCACTTGAAATCGAATCTACCGTAACCCATCTCCAGATCTCCAAATGAATTGCTCGCTTAACAGGACCTTCAATCTTGAAGACCCACAGAAGTTGTACATGTCGTCAACTTCTGAAAAGTTACCACCCTCGTAAACATATCGGTCGGATTCACATCAGTGTGAATCTTCACGAGCTTCAACACTCATGGAAAAATGGGCGAATATAGTGATACCTAATATCAATGTGCTTTGTCCTAGAGTGAAAAGCCAAATTCTTTGCTAAGTGTATAATGCTTTGACTATCACTATAAAACTTAAGAGAAAATTGTTCTCTACCAAGCTCTTTCATCAACCATTTGAGCCAAACCATATCTTTGCACACTTTTGTAGCTGCAACATATTTCGCATCCGTCGTAGACAAAGCTACAATCTTCTATAGCCTAGAAACTTATGTAACTGCACTGCTTCCCAATGTAAAAATGAAACCACTAGTGCTTTTCCGCCTGCCCATGTCACCCGCCATATCAGAATCAACAAAACCCTTAGGCATATCTGAGAACCCCCATAACATAATGCCTTATCTTGAGTCCCATTTAGATACCTCAATATTTATTTTACAGCTCTCTAATGCTCCTTGCCTGGATTACTCATATACCTACTAACAACTCCCACTGCTTGGGCAATGTCTGGTCTTGTACAAATCATAGTTTACCCTAGACTACCAACTGTAGATTGATAAGGAACCTTATGTATCTCATCGCGATCCTTCTGCGTCTTCGGATAACAATCCTTTGATAATTTGAACCTCCCAATGGTGTACTAACAACCTTAGAACCATCCATGTTAAATCGCTTAAGTACTTTGTCGATGTACTCAGGTTGAGATAACTTCAATTCTCGCCGCTTTCTGTCCTTGTAACACGCATGCCAAGAACTTTCTTCGCCGCACCCAAGTCCTTCATAGAAAACTCCTGGGATAACTGTTCCTTCAACTTAAAAATTTCTCCTATGTCAGTACTTGCTACCGACATATCATTTACATGCAGAAGTAGAATAATATACGAGCTCCCCGTAATCTTAATAAAACAACAGTAATCTACATTGCTCTTCAAATAGCCATTTTTAGACATGAACTGTTCAAACATCAAATACTACTGTCTCAGTGCTTGTTTCAAACTGTATAAGCTCTTCGTGAGCCTACTCACAAGATCATCTTTCCCTTTAATCGAATACTTTTCTGGCTGCTTCATATAAATTTCTTCATCAAGGTTACAGTGAAGAAATACTATCTTGACATCTAGTTGCTCAAGGTGCAAATCTTTAACTGTAACTATATTCATCATAATCCGAATAGTAGACTTCTACACAATAGGAGCAAAGATCTCTCCGAAATCAACGCCTTCTTTTTGCTGAAAGCCCTTCACCACAAGTTTTTCCTTGAATCTCCTTGAACCGTTAGATTCCTGCTTTAGTCTGTATACCCACTTGTTGTGCAATGTTCAATTCCCGTTCGGTAACCGATCTAAATCTCATGTTTGATTAACTGATAATGACTGTATCTTATCATCTACAGCAAGCTCCCACTTGCTCTTGGCTTCTACATCTAAAGCCCCCTTGTAACTTTCATGTTCACCACCATCTGTAAGTAACAAGTAATTTAAGGAGTTAACGTAACTTGCCAGAATTCTTGCAACTTTGGGCTCTTTTTGAAGTACTATTAGAATGTCTAAATCATTAGGTTCTTCATTTTGATCTGGTGCATCAGACTCAATAACGACTACTTCATCAACCTCTCGAGAGGGTTCATCATCTTCAATGTCGACACTTTCCGCTGCTTCACCTCGAATTCATTCCATAGGTACTTAAAAGTCTTTATATAAGACTTCCTCATTGAATGTAACAATGCGGCTCTGGATAAATTTCCGATTATTTGCATCCCAAAACCGGTACCCAAACTCATCACCACCATATCCAATGAATATGCACTTCGTCGATTTTTTATCTATCTTTGTCATTATATCTGAATTATCAAGTACATATGAGGTACAACCAAAAATATGCAAGTGATTTAGGTTTACCTCTTTGCAGGTCCATCTTCTTCAGGAAGTCCAAAATTCAAAGCTGTTGAAGGCCCTATGTTAATCAAGTACGCCACCATACTAACGGCATCCACCCAAAAACACTTTGGCAATTCAGCGTTGAGTCTCATACTTCTCGTTCTTTTATTTATTGTTCGGTTCATGCATTCTGCAATCACCATTTTGTTGCAGTGTTCTGGGAATAGTCTTTTGTCTCCTAATCCCGTTTAATGCGCAAAAGTCTTCTAACTCGTCACTATAGTATTTGTCCCCGTTATCTGACCTGAGACACTTTGTTTCAAACTGGTTTCATTATTAACTTGAGCCCTTAACATCTTGAATTTATCGAACACATCTGACTTGTTCTTAACGATGTAGACCCACAGTTTACGAGTAGTATCATCGATAAAAGTAACGTAATAATGAGAACCACCAAGAGAAGATACCTTGGATGGCCCCCAAACATTCGTGTGTATAAGATCCAGATTTCCTTGATCATCCAGATAATTTAAAACTGACCCTCTTCTGCTTTGTAAGAATACACTCTTCACACAACTTAAGATCAACCTCTGCAAGATCCTTTAGCTTTCTTTTTGTTGCCAGTCTCTTCATCCCCTTTTCACTCATGTGATCGAGCTGTTTATGCCACGTACTTGTATCAATCCCCGGAGTGGACATACAAATAGTAAAAATTGTGTTTTGCGTTGTATATAGCGTTCCTTGTCACAAGCCTCGAGCTACTAACATAGCTCCTTTTGTAACCTTTTGGAAGGTTGCACAAAAGGTACTCACATATCCGCCATCATCTGCCAATTTTCTAGCCGATATATGGTTACACCCCAATTTAGGTACAAGTCACACATTTTGTAAAACCAATATTCCCCGTAGGGCAGCAACATCCTAGCGTTTCCTTTTCTAGCAATATTGCACGCACTCTTATCTGCTGGAAAGACCGTACCGAAGTCGCCTTTAACAATATTAGTTAGAAAACCTACGTTCGCAGTAGCATTGAATGAGGCACTCGAATCAACTATTCAAGATTCATTCATATCATCGCATGATAGTAGTAGAGCCTCATCAGAACTAACCTCCTCGGTAAGGTTTATTATATATTTCTCTTCATCATCAATATTCTTAGAAGAAGAAGAAGAGTTATAATCTCGCCTGAAGTGACCCTTCTTTTCACAAGCCCAATACGCACCGGACAGCTTAGACTTTCCTCTTGACTGTGATCATCCCCATTCAAATTTCAGCCCTTTTCTGTAAGGCCTCACTCTTTCCTCGACGTTCAACATACTGTCGTTTGAACTCGAAGTGGGTTTAGATGTTTTGCGCCTATTATCTTTACTCATAATCAACGAGACTATAGTATCAAATTTGATGTCTTCCTTTCCCGATAAGTTACTCATAGCTATAATGAACCCTTCCCAACTCTCAGGCATCTGCCCTAAAAGAGCCTATGCTCTCACCTCCTCGGTAAAAGTGATTTTAACAAATTCCATTTGAGCCTGTATGGTATTGAACTCACTGATATGAGCTTGCACACTACCATTATCCTTCATCTTCAAAGTAAACAAGCACCGTAAAAGGTATACCTTATTTGCCCCGAATGGTTCTGAGTACATAGCGGACAACGTCTCCATTAAACCCTTTGTGTCGTAACTTTGGAGATTATGTGTAGAATCTGAGATGATAGCGCTAACCTAACGGTTCCAAGCGCTTTGCAATCCAATCGCGCCCACTTAGCAATATCGTATTCTACTGGCATCATCTCAACCACCTAATAGTAGATAAGATCATTTTGATAGAGGTAATTTTCTATCTGTATCTTTCACACTCTAAAGTTTAATCCATTAAACTTCGTGATCTTCAACTTCTCTTGATCGGCCACCGCTCTTCACCGTACAAGCCCTATAACACTTGCTCTGACACCAATTATTGAAAATCGAGGTAGCTAATCTCTCTTCCCTGACAAGAACGATATGCAAAAATTGCCAACTCAAGTAGTTAATCAACATAGAATAATATAAAGAATACGAAGATTTTCCTAGAGGAAAGAAGGGGAAAATCCTTGCGGATGAAAAACTACTCCCACGAACAATCCACTATGAAACTCAAAGGTTACAATTCGATTTCTCAAGCTTTCTCGAAGCCTTTTAATTGAGTCTCTTCAAACCCTAACACTTAAGGTTAAACTCACAAGATGATTAGAAACATACATAAATATGGATCAAGAGGCACACAAACGACCCTTAATGAACTTTCCAAAATCTATCTTTTGAAGTGTATTAGAACATACATATGTTCTATTCGAACAACAACAGTTGTATTCGAATAAACATGAATTGTATTTGAACAAATTAAGTTCTAAGGGTTCGAATAAACAAAAGTCTATTCGAATAGAACATTCACATATTCGAATAAACTCAAAGTCTATTCGAACAAACTTTTGTCTGCCTCTCTTTGTTTAAATAAACATAGAGTCTATTCAAACAGAAGCTCTGGCCAGCCTTTTCCTCACCCGTCTTCGATCCTAGCTCGTCCCACGAGCTCCGATGAACCTCAAACTTGATTCGAGTTTATTCCTAACATTATGATCAAGGGACTCTAGTGGTAGTCAATAAGGATAAGTATCCACAAAATCCATCTCAATCTAAAGATTTTCGGCCGTAATATCATGAGCGGCCTTATAAAGTGCAGCTACCATGTCCTCCCCTCGTCCAACACTTGTCTGTGAAACAAATAGCATGAAGATCACGCAGAGGGTGAGGAAAGTTGTATGTTTGATCAACTTCATCATAAACTTCATCCTTGAAAGCCTTTCATAATTAATTATTTATTCTTCTTATTCATCTCTACGTAGTAGACATTGTGGGTGTCGAAACTGTGTCTCTCACGCTTTTATGTGTATTAGCAGAAGAGGGTGTTAGGTGAAGGATTGTAGAGGAGGGGGGTTATATTTATAACAAAACATACATGAGTAATACTACTTTGGAAAAAAAAATTAACCTCTCCTGAGACATCAAACATTTCGTCTCTCACCCTTACCAAAACACAATGTGGCAAGTGAGAGAAGATAGAGTACTAAGGGTAACTTGGGTTGTTTCCCTGTTAATTGATGAGAGAGAAAAGCTTCCTTATTTTAAGGTTTTACAAAATAAAATAATATATTTAGAATTAAAGAAGTTGCCTGTCCCTCTTCCCTCCAAAACCATACCTCTTTAAGTAACTCCACGAATAGTAAAGATGAAGAAATAATGAGAAAAAATTTGTAATCGAGCAACCCCATCTTCAAGCGACCCCATAACTTTGTAATCGATAAGATTTTGGTATGCTCTTTATCAAATTTATCCTTTTGTAGATCCCATCAGAGCCTTATGCTCCTTCCACCATCTTGTATACCAGAGAGCTAATTTTCTCAACAAGAACATTAATTTTCTTTATATCACGGTCTTGAGTATGTGAATCTTTCTAAAACTTCTTGACAGATTAGGTATGTGCATATCCTCTCTTTGGGCTTTGCAGGAGAAGAGATTTTCAAAAATGAGATTTTAAGGAAAATGGCGGGAACTAGTGGCTCTATATCAAGAAATCCAAAAATAAGATTTCAAACCAGATTCTTTCACCTTTATAGCCCTCAAATAAATTTCCAATCATCACCTTCTCCTCCTTCATCAAGGTCGAGCAATTCACGCTGACGCCTCAAAACGGTGAATCAGACAACTATGTTGCCAATGCGTTGGTTGCAATGTATGGCCAGTGTAACTCGCTCTGTGATGCTCATAATGTATTCGGTGGGATCCTATAGGCGAATCTCACGAACCCCATTCATTGGAATACGGCAATCTCATGTTTCTTTTACGGCAGAGACCATAAGGGTGCATATGAACTCTTTTGTTTGACAAAATGCTCCAATGATATCACTTGGTTGGCTGTGATTTTGGGTTATGTTTAAAATGGTAGATTGGAGGATGCTTTGTGGGTTTTTAAGAAAATGAGAGGGGAATGCTATGAAACAAGGTTTTGTGTTTGCCCTATTCATGCAGTATTACTACTACATTTTCTGCTTGTGGGCAATTGAGATACCTTTGTTTCGGAAAACATGTGCACGAGTATGCTATATAGATAAGCCCGTACGTTGAGAATGATGGCTTTGTCGGACGTTCTCTTGTCGGCTTATACAGGTATGTAGAGAATGATTGTCAAGACGAGGATTGGGAGATTTTTTGTTCTATGCATCAGGAGGGTAGTGCTACCCCTAACTCGGTCATCATGACCATTGTTATTCCATTGTGTACTATGTCTTCTTCACTTCATTATGGGAAAGAAGTTCATTGCTATTTTCTTAAAAGCTGTTTGACTAAAAATATTTTTGTGGGAAACAGCTTATTGGATATGTATTCTAAGTCTGGGAAGCTTCATGTCACAAAAAATCAGTTTAAAATGATAGTCAAGAAGATCAAGATCACGTGGACTTCAATGATTGGCGGTTATGGAATACACAGAGATGGGGAAGGTGTAATTAGAATTTTTTATAAAATGGTTAGGAAGAGTGATGTTAAGCCAGATCAAGTTACCTTTGTAGCTCTAATATCTGCTTGTAGCCATGCATGTTTAGTAGAAGAAGGCCTTACATACTTTAAATAGATGGATAAGGAGTATGGAATTACTCCATTAGATGAGAACTACGGGTTTGTGGTTAATTTGCTCACTCGAGCTGGCCGCCTTGATAAAGCTAAAAGTTTATAGCAACAATGCCGAAGAAGCCAGGTTCAAGTGTTTGAGGAGCATTGCTTGGTACCTGCAAGATTCATGGAGAAGTAGAAAAGGCGGCCAAAATTCAACTCAAGCTTGAACAGAAGAAAGATGGATTTCAGAAGTTGTTATCGAGGTTGTATTTAGAGACTGGAATGTTAGATAAAAGGGAGGAGGTTATAAGCGAAATGAGAGAAAGGGGAATATCGGAAAAGCAAGGCCTTAGTTGGTTGGATACTGGCAAAAGGAACTACGGATTTATTTTGGAGGATACGGGATGTTTTCATGACAATGAATTTCTAGTCTGTTAGGGGTTTTGTAGTTCTTGAGAAGGATTTGTTGAATAGCCCTGAGCGTCACAAATGACATTGGATCTAGTTGACACAATTTGTTGAAAGCTGAAGTTAGCCATAGTTTCAACTGAGCTATTTTTATTGTTGATGATATCACATTTTCAGTGCAATGAACCATACTAATCTTAAAATCTGGCAAAGGATTTATTATTGGTTACATAAAAAAAATGGAGGGAAGATTTTTCGTAATCTAGGAAGGTGTGATTACAACGACAGAGTATGTGGTCCTGAGTTTTGCGGTCTACTTGGTAACCATGAAGGAGTCGAGAGCTTCTGCAACTTATCTTTGAAGTTTAGTCAATTCTTTTATATTGTAAGGATATATTTTTATCCATTGAGTTATAAACTTATTGTTATTTCTATTACTATAGATTAGAACTTCTATAATCACCTCAAAATCTAATAAGTAGTAAGATAAGAGACCTAGGACTAAAAATTGATTTCTAGTCCTAAATCACCAAAAATGGTTTAGAATTCAGCTACATATATATCTAAAAACTGATGCACCAATATATCCAAATTATCAATTATCAAGTTCCAAATATCAAGATATCTACATTTACAATACATATCAATTAGTGCGTTGTTGAGAGAAACTTGGTGGTTAAATTCATTTCTAATAGCAAATCCATGAATTTGTTTCTTTGCCATTAAACTGTTGAAAGAGCCACAAGCATGGATAACACTAATAAGAGAGACTCTATTAGGTTCTACTTTACCATCATCGCTCAACTGCATTCTCCAAGAAAGGGCGAAAGCTTGCTCGCAGCCTCCATTTTGTATGTAACTTATTGTCATTGCAGTCAAGGCAGTACTGAACCCACTAACTCATCTTGCATCGTCACACCCTATTTTGATGCCCATTAAAACACTGTAAGAATCAGGTTTTGAAATCTTGTTTTTGGATTTATTGATATAGAGCCGCTAGTTCTTGCCATTTTCCTTGAAATCTCGTTTTTGAAAATCTCCTCTCCTGTAGAGCCCAAAGAGAAGATATGCACATACCTAATCTGTCGAGAATTTTTACAAAGATTCACATACTCAAGACTGCGATATAAAGAAAATTAATGTTCTTCTTGAGTAAATAATTATCTGGTAAACAAGGTGGTAGAAGAAGCATAAGGGTTTGATGGGATCTTCAAAAGAATAAAGATGATAAAGAGTGTACCAAAATCTTATCGATTACAAAGTTATGGGGCTGCTTGGAGATGGGGTTGCTCGATTACATATTTTTTCTAATTATTTCTTCTTCTTTACTGTTGGTGGTGAAGGGTGGGGTTGCTTGAAGATGCGCAGTTTTGGAGGGAAGAGGAACAGGCAACTTCTTTAATTCAAAATATTTTATTTTATTTTTTAAAACCTTAAAATAATGAAGCTTTTCTTTCTCATCAATTATCAGTGAACTGCCTAAGTCACCCTTAGTACTCTCCTCTCATTTTGCACATGGCGTTTAGGTAAGGGTGAGAGACGAATGTTTGATGACTCACGAGAGGTTAACTTTTTTTCCAAAATAGTATTACTCTAGTATGTTTTGTTATAATACAACCTCCCTCCTCTGCAATCCTTTACCAAACACCCTCTTCTGCTAATACACATAAGAGCATGAGAGACAGTTTTGACACCCACAATGTCTACTACAGAGGAATAAAAAGAATAAATAATCAATTATGAAAGGTTTTCTAGGATGAAGTTGATGATGAAGTTTATCAAACATACAACTTTTCTCATCCTCTGCGTGATCTTCATGCTATTTGTTTCACCGACAAGTGCTGGACGAGGGAAGGACATGGTAGCCGCACTTTATAAGGCCGGTCATGATATTACGGCTGAAAATCTTTAGATTGAGATAGATTTCACGAATACTTATCCTTATCAACTACCACCAGAGTCCCGTGATCATAATACCATAAGCAATAACACATTTACTTTCTTTTCACCGGCAGGCACCAAGATTTCTTTTGGTATCTCCGTCCATGTTTTTCGTTACCATATAGCACACTGGATGTTGGAAAAAAAGCCGTTGGAGTTATCTCTCCCGTTTGGATCTGAGATTAAGATTCTCCAATGTCGTCTTCCACTTGTTCGTACTTCAGCATGGCATGGTAATGATTTTATCGGTGAAGTAAAGATAATACAATGGAACATCTACATACAAAGATGAGGCTATGATCATTCACGTTGAGGACGCCGCCTTAAACACATTCTTTGATTGGCCCCATAAGGAGATCGATTATGACGAGTGTGATTGAAATGTGTGATACGGAGTTCCATAGAATTTGCTGGAAGCCTGTGATAATGATGATGAAAATGATCCAAAGAAGAATATTTTAAGTACCCCAGATGTGAGTAACAACATAAACTACATAAACTCCGTGAATACTGATGCAACCAATAGTGACCACACTAACACTATTATGACTCCTGCCTCAAGTAATAACAAGACTAGTTCACCCAATATAATCGACGCTCTAAACAAACCGAGAAAGGCCGGTGGTAGTTTTCCAGTGATGGAGAAAAGTGCATCCAGTACAATCTTGGTTGGGTTGCCTTGAAAACTCGTTTGGGCTTCGTACCTGTTTTAGGGGTTTCAACCTTTTTCTTATTTCAGTACTTTAGGTAATTAGTTCCACCAGTATATACTCTAGTGACGTGTAGTAGGGTGTGCCATGTTGGTTCTCCTTCGTCTTGTAATCTTTCCGTCTACTATATATTCCTACTTTTTGCAAAAAAAAACTCATCTCTTATTCCCTCTTCTCTTAGGGAAAAAAAATGAAATACATCTCCATGAAATCTTAAGTTGTTTATGACGATTCATTGATGCGAATTCATATCTTATTTTAATTAATCTTGATTATGTTACGTTAAAATATTTTCCAAACTAAATAGCACTCATTACCTCTCGTGTTCAATGTTTTCATTATATTCAGTAATTTTATTCAATATCCTCATTTTACCTAGAAATAAGAAAAGTGATGACAAAAATGAAGAATTTTTTCTAGAATAGAATTGTTTTTCTTCTATATGAATGGAAACTAAAATTTAGTATTTAACAATCTTTTCTTTGATTAAGGGGCTTAGAAAATCAGGATAACCGTTAACCTTACTAGATTGGTTAAAGATGACACATGTTCAATGGAGAAGAGCTTATGACCGAGATCGCTCCAAGGTGCTTAGGACCAAACTTTTTCTCGATTCTTTAAGTTTTCTTATAACAAATATGGTTTTATGCGTTTAATGCAATTAAGAGAATTTGTCAAAATCTTGGATTTATTCCAAGACGAAAACAAAGATCCGCATTCAAGGATTTTTTTAGCATATTCAAGACATAAAAGAACCCCCATAGAGTACGCCACAACCATCACAATCACCACCACGAATCACACCCTCATTATGGAACACTTGATCTATCTCCCTAGCTCTTTGCACCAATACTGATATTGATAGTTCTTAATCGCTTCACCGGTTAAGAGCTCTTTTGTTACAGTTTCATGCATTTAGTATGTATGCCACAATATATAATTACAATTTTTGTCTACCAGAAGTCCAGTTTGAGGCGCTGCAATATACATAATTTGTTTCCCCCTGTCCTAACACCACTTAATAAAAATACTTTTTTAGGGAGCTCTTTGTAGTGGTGGTGGGTGTGTGCGTGTGCGTGTGGGGTGGGGAACAAATTGCACACCCTCAAGGCCGGTTTAAAACGCTGTCAGAGTAATGAAGTTGTTGAAGCAAAACTTCTCTCAAAGGGAGAGAGCTACTCTTCCAATGGAAATATGTGTTACTGATGGATTAATGTTATTTCCCTAAAAATAGTGATTTACACCATTTGCTCAAATTTTTAAGCAAATTATTCACTCTCACCCTCAACTTTGAAAGGTTTTAGTTTATCTCATTTTTTGTATGTCGAGACCCATGGTTATCTCAGTCAAAGTCGGCGATAGAATCAAGACCGCTGGACAACTCATCTACAACCAACGACCGAGAAGGTAAGTTGGTAACTGGAACTGTGATTATCTAAAAGCCCAAGATTGTTATAACTTAGTAAAAATGTTTTTGCAAAACTAAGAAAATAAAACTTTTTCTCTGATGTATTTTCAACGCCATTTCAGAACTCTCGTTTGAACGAGTTCTCCAGTCGTTCGAGCAAATTTGGACATAAATCAAGTTTCAAGGAATTTTTACTGTTGAGTTTTCAAGGCTTTTTTGAGTACCTCGCTCGAACGAGTTTTAGGGTCGCTAGAACGATTTCTGGGAAAAATGATTTTTTTCGAAGGATTCTATCTGCCTTTGTTTTTAAGCTATTTTGAGAACCTCGTTCAAACGACTTTGGGTCCTGTTCGAACGGAAGCCAAAAAAATTGTTTTCACTATTTAAAATAAACCATGTTTTTTTTTTTTTTTTTCATTCCATTTTTTTAGAGCTTTTATTTTTATATGAGAGGCTAATCATGATGAGAGAGAGAGAACTTAAAACCTTTATCTTGAGATTGAATTAGCACAATTCTACTTCTTTCATGATTTGCTAGAGTAATTCGCATAATGTGATCCTTGTTACGAGATCAAGGAGTATATATAGTTGTAATAACTAAGAAGATGGGGCGTAAGGCTTGAATCATATCCTTGTTGTGAGATCAAGGCGTATCTATTTATATAAAACCAATATCTTGAAATGACCTGCAAGCAAATGGTGTACCGTTGAGTACAAATAGTAATGGGGTCGTATCCCAAGAGACTAGTTGGTACAAATTAACTTCGAACTATTAATTTTATCCAATACAAAAGAATTGTGTGTAGGTTTTGAAATGATGAAAATGAATAAATAAAATGACAGGGTTTTGATATGAACCAGAGAGGAAACCAAGGCGTGATTCAACTTCATCCGCTGTAACCGTGAGATAGTATATCTAGTTAGAGTATATCATGAATTCCTGTATTGCATATCCTTAGTCGGGTATATGCATACATCACAAAATAAGAAATTATACTTTAAGAATTACTCATATGCCAACTTATTCAACCATGGTCCGGCTGATAAGGATGGCTTATGTTCTCATCTTCATGTTTTAAACCATCTTGTAATGGCCAAACAAGATGATTTCTTTAAACTCTTTACTCCCACGAATCCAAGCTACGGTTAAGCTAAGATCGTAGAAATAAAACTTTACATTAAATTGGAAAAAGGAAAACTAACTACTCTTAACTAAACTACACTATTCCACACTAAGGCTGTATTGGATGGAGCTTCCTCTAGCCATGGTTAAAGGGGTTTAAATACTCATTCCTTTGATCATTGCCATATTACTATTATAACAACAAAAGTAAAAGATAAGAAGAAAAGAGAAAGAAAAATCTTTATTGCTTTTAACCTTGATTTATACTCTCCAAGATCCCTCAAATGGGTGCAATTCCTCTCCTATTTATAGAGTATAGGAGGGGTTACAAAATATCAACATAAATGAAAAATTCCCTAAATAATGCCTTCCATTATGCACAAAATATAAGAGCTTTAAAACCCCTTACTCCGTGGCTTAGCCCATGCACAAAATTATATGGCTTGATAATCTCCATCAATGCCTCTTTAATGCTCTTCATTGGACTTTTAGTTGACAAATACAAGAATTGATCAACTGCTGGAGTGCATTACATTATTTTATTTACTGAGAACCACAAAAATGTACGACTTGTTTATCATGCGACCAATTTTTGTAAATAAAAGAAAAAATACTATTAGTATCATATTTAATTAATAAATGACAATTTGGATATAAATTTAGAAGTTGCAAAAGTAAATATTACGTGTCTATCAAATACCCCTGAACTTATGATTTGCTAGTTCTCGAGCAAAACTAAATAAAAACTATTTTTGTAGGTTACGCGGTTGCATATAGCATATGCAACAAGCTGCTAAACCCTTAGCTTCCCCTGGTAAACGAGTATTGTCTCGTGAGATGTTATAGTTATTATACCCACAAAAATTGATAATAACACTTTGGTAATTCTAGATTACAAATTACTTATTTTTGGTGAACTTATCCTTACTTTTCCTATGACAAGAAAATATAATGACAAATTTTTCTTAAAATTCAGTATTTCCCAAGTGTACCATAAAATATTATTTCCAGAATCCAAAAGTTGAAATACTACCTCATGATTATAAAAAGATTCAAATATTTGCCTTAGCTATATCTCAGTGTAGTAAAGATGGTGTTACAGCATAATACATTGTATAGAATAGTTGAGTCAACGTTTGTTAGTATAGTACTTATTAGAATAAATTCATCGGTAAGTTCAACAAGTGCCTTACACTACACAAAAATTAGGAATTGACAGCGTTAGAAGAATACTATTATAACCTACCATAACTTTTTTCAAATGCTCTATTATGCAATGCTATCCTTTTTACAATAGCATTTTTCTGAACACCATTAAATAATAGTATTTGAAGAATACTATCAATTTATTTTAGATGGCATTTAGAGAATGCCATAGTTGTCTTTCTATAATGTTTTTTCATTGCTGTTTTTTCTTTTTAACATAGCAAGTCATAATACTATCAATTTATTTCATTGCTGTCTTTCTATAATATTTATGCATAGTCTTTATTTACATGACATAGCGGATAGTAAACGGTATCTATTATCTCAAATTTTTCCATAGCATTTGTCTAAGGCTATTGTTGCATATACCATAGCATTTTATAGAAAGCTTTAATTTCCAGAATGTTAACATAACATCTTCAAATGATATATTTGCTTAACAAATTAATAGTACAAAGCAGTTACAATGTTCAATAAACACTATCATTAACACTTTCTAAATTACAAAAAAGAAATTAACATTTCATCAAATAAATAAAAGTCGCATGCTTTACTGCAAAAATGATTTAGATACAATAAAAGTTGATGTTATAATAATCATATTATGGTCTTCAACAAAAATGAAGAAAAATAAAAGCATAAACTTCAATAAAAAAAATCCCTTCTTATCTATGTATAATGGCCAAACACTGTAGACAGTCACTTTCAACTGCGACGCCATCTTCATAAACTGCATATAAGGTATGAAAAAGCATCTAAGTAAATCAAATTATAAATACTAAAATAATCATACCATATCTAATCCAAAAATGAATACCAATCATGAATCCTACTTTAATTTTTCCTATACAAAGATCGGCTAACTAAGAGTTTACTATCATGTATCAAGATGTTATAATCTACATAGATAGTACAGGAGTAGTTCTAGGAACAGTTAGTACAAAATTAGCCAGTATAACAAACTATATAGCAGATATCGTGCAAAATTATTGGAGTACAATAACCTATTCAAAGAGGGTGAAGAAAGCTATGGGTACGTAGTTTCATATTTAACAGCAGCAATTCAATCATTTAAAGAAAAAAGAAAATTTCATAGATATTCAGCACTCAATGGAACCTGTTAGTAGATCAAATTATTTCAAAAAGGTTCAGTCACATATGGCAGAAAACAAATTTTATTGCAGATAAACTACTAAAGAGATAATCTAATGCAGTCATTCCTTTAAAAAAAATAGAGTAATGGAAATCCAATTTTTTTGATAAGAATTGGATTATATAAGGATGTAGCGACAGAGAATAAATAGTTAAGTTATAAGGATTTATGATACCAGAATCAATTATCCTTCATATCCATGTATTTCTTGGGCCATTCAATAAACTCTTTAAGGCACCACCAATTGTATTTTAATCATCAGTCACACTCTATAACGGGAATAAAGGGATTACAACAATCATATAGCAACTTTGTATATAGTAGGCCCAAGAATTTAATTATGCAGCATGCATTCAGGATCTTCAATCCCCCAATATAAATGAGCAACAACAAACTTAGAGCCCTTCAAACTTTAATAATTGTAATTTGTGGCTTTAGCCTTCCTTTTACGTTGTGCCTATAAAGAAAAATTAAGATTATATTTACAATTCTCTATATATTACATGGTTATATAAACTTAGAAGTGCTAAGATTTCAACTATATTATATACAGTGGTCACTCTCTAAAGAAATCAGGGCTAGATATTTCATGGCGAAGCTTGGTATAGATTCTATTAAAAGATGTATTACAGAGGCATGGCTAGATCTAGTCCTTCTCTTTAATATTATTTTTAATTATCTAATTAAAAAGTAAGCCCAAAAAGAAAAGGATTTACTTGGGGGGGGAGGGGGATAAACATTTGTATCTATAATACTTCATCGTCCGCTAAACTTTTTTACCTCTGATACACTTTGTGCCTTTAAAATGACAAATGAAAGAAATGAAAAATATGCAAAAATAATAATAATAGTATTTACAAGAGATCACTTTGTTTTCACATTATAATTTTCTTGGGATAGTGAATGAGATGTATTTGAAGACTACAAATTTTTTGTCCTTTGACCCTGTAGTTCACAAAAAAGACATGAAAATATCGAGAATAAACAATATTGTGTCAACTAAGTTAACATTTATGAAAAATTTGATTACAAGAGGCATGTTTGCCTAATAGAAGAAACCAAGAAATAAAGAAACTGCTGCTATCATTTGTTATTTCTTATTTACAAATCATAATAAATAAATAGTATCTCCATTATAGAAAAATGGGTCTCATTGAATAGACTTCAATGAAGTCAATAGCCAAGAAGCAACAATGGTTTGCTTGCAGGAGAGTTCAATTTCTTGAGAATATAAGAGAAATCTGAATGAACACAACTTACACTAAGCAGATAACAATTTTGAATAGTAGCAGAAAATCTGAATGCACATCAATTATTCCTTGTGTGATTATATGTTTCTATAACTTCTCTTCCTCTTGGTCTTGTAACAAAACTGATACAACTCCTACATCTGTCTAAAAAGTTGCACCGGCCATGGTTTCCTCTAGCGGCACTATTACAACAGATTTTATAAACCGAACCAATTTGAAGATTTTGAATTAGTCCTTTGGCAGCTGAGGTTCTTCTTGTTGTGCACAGGCCACCCTTAAATTCATATACAGATGTTATTCATCCATTGTTTTGAAATAGAAGCACTGCCTTGTATGTTCAATAGTGCTCTTGAGAGATTTTTAAGATTATTAAGGTTGTATATTATGTTCTAATTTCGGAAGGAAGGGTTTTTCAGCGATGAAGATAATGCTTTTCTTAAGTCACATTTTTATACCTTAGTTGAATAAACACTTAACTAATAATAATAAAAAAGTCTCTACTTAATTATTATGGTATATGCATGAAATACTTGCCTAGTTACGAATCAACTTCAAAATCAAATTAGACATTTTTTCCATCTTCTGCATCATTGTAGCTATTTGCTCCTTAAGAAAGGCTACCCTTCCAGTGGTTTGCGATATAATTCCCAATCTGGTTGGGATAACTCAAAATCCAAGTCCTCTTACTTGACCTCGTCGTTCAGGTCCAAGTACTTGGGAAAGCATGTCGTCTTTCAGAGGTGGAGGTGTGGAGTTCAATGGTAATGACTTTTTGAGCACTTCAATCTTAACCTGGATTACTTTTATAGATTACTAGAAATAAGTACAATTACCAATAAATTAATAATTGAGTAAATAAACTAGGTGTTGGAAAAAATTCCACAAGTTTTAGTTGATTTGAATGTTTAACTTAGTATTTATCTTTAGTCCCACATTGGATAAGTGAAAAAAGTATTTTTACTATATTATGGGTTGTACACTACTATTATGTGTCAAGTCTTCATAGAGGTATTTCTTGGGGCACACCTCTGCCAACATGTGCTCCGATAAGTTACTTTCTCCTCTATAAACAACTCGTTTCTGTATTGTTTTATAACACCGAAATATACCCGAATCTCCTTGACATTGTCTTGCTTCCTTCTTGAGAGTAATATTGACATTGTCTTGCTTCCTTCTTGAGAGTAATATTGTAGATAGTTCGACAAGCGTATCGACTTGAGAGCTTTAAGTTTGTACTATTCGATCGTTGCATTTTGGAAGATAGGTACCATTAACTATGAAGCACCATATGCAGGGTAAAATCCATCTTAAGGAATTTATAGTGACTGTAAGCCTTGATTATCGGTTTTCCATTTCCTTTATGTTCATTTTCGTTTTGTGTCTGAATACATGTGCAACAATCTTAAGACATATCTTATATCTTCTTTGTGTTCAAATTTTGCGAAGATGTCAATTAACGCAACTGCTGTTCATGTTCATCAAGAAAAATTGGAGAAGTTCAATAGAGTGGAGTTCAAACGTTGGCAGCAAAAGATGTTGTTTTATCTAACAATACTGAACCTTACCAAAATTTTGCAGGAAAGTGCCCCTGTTCTCAGATATAGTAAAACTGATAAGACCACCATCACTACTATGGTGGCATGGAAATATTATGATTTTCTGTGCAGGAACTGCATTCTGAATGGGTTAGATGATAAACTGTATAATGTTTATAGTCCACTCAAGACTGCCAAAAAACTGTGGGATTCTTTGGATAAGAAATACAAGATAGAAGATGTAGAAATGAAGAAATTCATTATCGGTAGATTCCTTGACTTCAACATTATTGATTCTAAGTCAGTAATCAGTCAAATGTGAGAGTTGTAGATTATCCTACATGAAATTTATGTAGAAGGAATGATTCTGAGCAAATCATTTCAGGTTGCTTCATTGATTAAAAAATTACCTTCATCCTGGAACAAATTTAAGAATTATTTGAAGCACAAGCGCAAGGAGATGAAGTTTGAGGACTTGATTGTGTGTTTGAGAATTGAAGAAGACAATTGCAATAGTGAGAAAGCAATTAGAATTGGTTTGCTAGAATGAAAAGCCAATATTATTGAAGGAAATTCTTCAAATAATAAAGGTAAATCACATAAGAAGAATGGGAAGAAGGGTGAAAACCTTACACTAGGACCGACTGGAAAAGACTTCACAAATTTTTTTGGGAACTGCCATACATACAGAAAGAAAGGACACCGTGCAAAGGACTGTAGGAAAAATAAAGGTGAGTCATCAAAGAACCAGCCCCCCCAAGCCAACATGTCTGAAATAGAGTACCTTTCTACTATGGTCTCTGAAGTGAACTTGGTTAGTAATGCCAAAGATTGGTGGATTGATACTGGAGCAACACGTCATATTTGTTCTGACAAAACCCAGTTTTCCTCATACAAAAATGTGGACAGTGATGAATATTGTACATGGGAAAGTCTGCAACTTTTGCAATTGAAGGAGTTGGAAAGGTTATCCTGAAATTCACATTAGGAAAAAAACTTACTCTGAATGAAGTTCTACATGCTCCTGATATTTGTATGAATTTGGTCTCGGAAGTAGTTTTATGCAAGGGTTTTAGGCTTGTATTTGAGTTTGATAAATGTGTCTTAACTAAGAGTGGAATGCTTGTAGGAAAAGGCTACTTATGTGATGGCTTGTTCAAGTTCAATGTTAATGTAACTCCAATTGTTATCAATAAAATTGAAGATTATGCTTATATTCTTGAGTCTTTTAATGTTTGGCATGAACGATTAGGCTATGTTAATACTGGTTCGTTGCGTATATTAATGAGCTTAGGACTGTTGCCAAAATTATGAAATGATTGCAAACATAAATGTACAACTTGTGTTGAAGCAAAGATTGCAAAACAACCCTTTCATTTAATTGATAAAAGAAACACAGAACCTCTCAAATTAATACCCGGCAATTTATGTGATTAAAATTCGTCCAAATAAGAGGTGGGAAAAAATATTTCTTTACTTTTATTGATGACTGTACCAGGTATAGTCTTGTGTATCTACTCCAAATTAAAGATGAAGCATTAGAGATGTTTACTCTTTACAAAAACAAGGTTGAGAATCAACTTGACAAGAAGAATATAAATATATGGTCAGATAGATGTGGCAAATATGTTTCATCAGTTTTTAAAGAGTTTTGTGCTCAATAAGGGATTATTCACCAAACTACAACACCTTATGCACCTTAGCAAAATGGAGTTACTGAGAAAAAAAATAGAACTTTAAAAGATATGGTAAATGTCATGTTGATTAGTTTTGGTTTGCCACAAAACTTGTGGGGAAAGCTTTACTTTCAGCTAACTATTTACTCAATAAGATTCCCCATAAGATGACTAATAGTATTCCTTATAAACTTTGGAAAGGTAGAGTACCTTCCTTCAAATTCATGAAAGTGTGGGGGTGCCTTGCAAAGGTGTAAGTTCTGATTCCCAAATGTGTAAAGTTGGGACCAAAAACCATTGACTGCATTTTTATTGGCAAAGCTTATAATAGTAGTACATTCAGATTTCTAGTACAAAAATCAGAGATCACTGATATACATGAGAATACAATCATAGAATCATGTGATGCTATATTCTTTGAGAATATTTTCCCAAGCAAAAAAATAATATTGTGAATTCTCCAAGCTTCAGAACTTAGACGTGGCAAACAGGTTAAGGCCGCATCCGTAAGAATTGGTCCAATGTATTTAACCAACCTATTAGAGAATTAACCTTAAAACTTTAAGGAAACCATGTCAACTCCTGAGGCTCATAGTTGGAAAGAGGCAGTACATAGTGAAATTGATTCTATTATGCAAAATCATACGTGGGAGTTAATAAATCTCCCACCTGGTAACAAACTAATAGGTTACAAATAGATCTTCAAGAGGAAAATGAAACCTGATGGTTCTAAAGACAAGTGCAAGGCATGACTTGTTGCTAAGGGCTTTAGGCAAAAAGAAACCTTAGGTTAGTTTGACACTTGTTCACCAGTTATAAGGATAATGTCTATACAAATGTTGATAACTATTACTATTTAGCATAAGCTTGAAATACTTCAAATCGATATGAAAATAGCTTTTCTAAACGGTAAATTAGATGGGGAAATTTATATGAACCAATCTGAAGGATTTATTGTCAAAGGACAAGAACACAAAATTTGCAAAACTTACAAAGTCCTTATATGGATTAAAACAAGCACCCTTACAATAGCATGCAAAATTTGATCGTGTTATGATCAATGATAAATTTAAAATCTATGAGTGTGACATATATGTTTATTATAACCGCATTGATGATGCATGCGTGATTATATGTTTAAATATAGACGATAAGCTGATTTTGGGGACTAATATTAATGTAATTAAGTCCGCAATGAAGATGATGACCAGGAATTTTGACATGAAGGACCTAGGAATTGCAGATGTTATTCTTGGAATCAAGATTAACTGGACATCACAGGGAATTATGTTGTCACAAGTACATTATATAGAAAATGTGCTTAAAAGATTCAATAAGTTTCAGTTTAATGGTGTTGAAACACCATTTGATAGAACTCAAAATTTAGCAAAAAATAAGGGAGAAAGAATTTCTCAACTTTAATACTCACATATCATAGGCAGTCTCATGTATATTATGAACTGCACCAGACCAGATATTGCTTATGCAGTAAGTAAACTGAGCCAATATATGAGTAATCGGGGAGATGCATATTGGGTGGCATTAGTTAGTGTTTTAAAGTACTTAAAGTACACCTTACACTATGGTTTGCATTATGCTTATTATTCAGCTGTAGTTAAAGGATATAGTGATGCAAACTGAATATTGGATTCTATTAGGTCAAAATCCACTACTGGATATGTCTTCACACTTAGTGGTGTAGTAGTATCATGAAAATCTCATAAATAAACATGTATAGGTCGCTCCACGATGGAATCTGAGTTCATTGCTTTGGACAAAAATTGAGAAGAAGCAGAATGGCCTCAAGAGTTTTTAGAAGATTTTCCTTTATGGTCACAACCTGTGCCTGCTATATGTATTAATTGTGATAATCAAGTGGAAATAACAAGGGCTAAGAATCAAGTGTATAATGGTTAGTCATGACATTTACGTCGCAGACACAATATCGTTAAGCAGTTACTTAAGAATGGAATAATATTGATTGACGTTGTAAAGTCTCAAAATAACCTAGTAGATCCATTTACAAAATAGTCGTGGAAAGGGCAAGTATACTGCACATCAAAAGGAATGGGATTAATAAGGCCAATCCACAAGTAATCGCAATGGTAACCTAGCCTAGTTGATTGAAGGATCCCAAGATCTAAGTAAAATATGAAATCTAATCTAGAATTATTCACCAAAGCACTACGGAGAATAGGTTTCCATCTCATTCCTGATCTAACCGTACAACCTACAGCAAGTTTTAGGGTAAAATTTGTTCTTAATAATTCTTATCGCTTGTGTATACAAGTAGAATACGGCAGGGTACTCTTAATAGGAAATTACCTATGTGAGTAAGATGTGAGGGTCACTTCTGTGAGAATTAAGACCGTTAAACTCTTTAATAATACTCATGAATCCAAGATTGTCCAGGGTCGACATGGACACCAATCTTTGAACTGTCTATGACAGGAAAGGAATTGTATGTATACTATTGTCTGGGCTTATACCAAGGGCTAAACAGTTCGAGACATCATGTTCACTGATTAGCCAATTATATCCTATAGTTTTTCACTAGAAAAGGTTCAGGTCCACAAGAAACCTTCTTCTATGCAAGGCCATTCCTAACCTTACTCACATCATTTTTCTTTTTGACTTTGCCATTTTTATTCAAATATGGGAGATTGTTAGAAAAAAACTCACAAGTTTTAGTTGATTTGAATGTTTAACTTGGTGTTTATATTTAGTCCCACATTGGATAAATCAAAAGAGTATTTTTACTATATTATCGGTTGCACACTACTATCATATGTAGCATGTGTAAGTGGTGCCCTCACAAATATGTGAGGCGAGTATGTGAAGGCTTGCTATATGGGGATGCCCATGGGCTTGCTTGCACGACCCGACCCATGACCCACCTAAACTATTTATAAGTTTATGATTCGTCCTTGGGGCCTTGTATACACTTTGTCAATTTTTGTATTTATTTTTGAGGTGTTTATTCAGGAGTTGGTTACTCTTTCCAAGAGTTATAACTCTTCGTAGAGGTATTTCTTAGGGCACAACCCTGCCAACAGGTGTTTCGATAAGTCACCTTCTCCATTATAAACAACTCTTTTTTGCATTGTTTTATAACACAAAAATATACCTGAATCCCTTTGATTTTTCATTTCTTTCTTCTTAATTGTAATATCATAGATAGTTTGACAGGCGAATCAACTTGAGTGCTTCAAGTCTGCATGATTCATTCGTTGTATCTTGGGAGATAGGCACCATTAACTGTAAAGCACCATACGCAGGGTAAAATTTGTCTTAAGGATATTGCAGTGACTACAAGCCTTGATCATCAATTTTCCATTTCCTTTTCATTCATTTTTGTTTCATTTCTAAATACATGTGTAACACTCGGTTTAAGAATACCAAATTCTTTGTACCTTCTTCATTTGATGGTTGACCATTTGGCTTGGTATGTGTTTTCGCCCAAATATCAACTGTAATGTCCCAGATTTTTGGGTTATTTATTATTATTATTAAGTATTATTATTAGTATTCCTCCACGTTAAGTTCTACACATATATTCCGCATATACTCTTTCATCCATTATGCATCCATTTATTCTTTTCGGCTGGTTTTGTCCATTAGATTCCTTTTATGCAGTTTTGGTGGTTCGGTGGTTATTCGGAAGAGGAGGTGGCGTTGTGGCCTTGGGAACCCCTAGATGGGTTGGTGGTGATGTTTGTTTGATGTATTTGTGGTTTGGTGTGGTTCTGGTGAGCTGTTAGATTGGCCGATTGGTTTTTGGAGTTTTCCGAGCAAAGATTCCTTTTCGGGGGTTTAGGCGTTTTGTTGGCAGTAAGGCGGTGGAGGTGGTGTTAATACCTTGGGAAACCTTTGTTGGATTTGTAGTAGTGCTTGTGTGGTGGTGTTGGTGGTTTGGTATGATTCTGGGGTGTCCAGGTTTGGCCGTTGGGTTTTCAGGGTTTTCCTTCTTGCAGTTTCTATTTACTGTTAGAAAAGATTCCCCCTATTCGAATATTATTTTGTGTTTACTCGAATATTTCTTGGCAGGAGAAAAATATTCGAATATTTCTGGGTTTACTCGAATATTTTTCTGCTGCGTCTGAACTTGGTTTTTCTATGTTTTAGGCCGGGAAAATTTATTCGAATATTTATGGGTTTACTCGAATATATTTGGCAAAAACTCAACTTTTTCTTTTAAAACCTCAAACCGGTTTTGGTCGTTTACACACTCTCTCTCTCTCTCTCCAAATCGACTTTTCTCCATCCCCAAAAAAAATCCTCTCCTCCTCCCTTGCTCATCTCGGCCCCAATTTGGGTTTGGGCGATCCTCATTTGTTGTTCACGAGTGTGGTGGCTGGTGCTGCTGATTTCGGGCATGGAGAGAGGACTGCGTTCCCATCGTCCGTCGCCGTTCTTGGTCGCCATTCCTTGCCGAGCTCAGCCATCCTCCTTCCGGTAAGTGAATCCCCTATTCCTCTTCCTTGATTGTTGTTTAATTTTAGATTTGGTGAAACCCTTGTTGGGCTAATTTTAGGGTTTATGAATGTTGGCGGATTGGGTTTGATTGTGTAGTATTGGGGTTTATAGAAGTGTGCGATCTATTGCAGGTGTGGGTTTGTTGTTGTGATTGATTTTTGGACGATTGGGTTTCGTTGGTGGTGGTATTTGATTGGGTTTATCGCCAGTGTGGGGCGATGAGGTGTGATTGATTCTTGGCCGGTGGTGGCAATTTCATGGGTTGATTTAGGGTTTGTGATTTTGGGTTTTTGTTGATTACGGAGTTGTGATGGTTGTAGGTGTTGGGTTTGACGGTGGTGGTGTTGTTTGGGTTGTTGCGATGGCTGCGGTGTTGCGGTTGGGTTATTCCGTGATTCGGGTGACATGTCCGCGAGATCCTGTCATTGGAGCTTCGGGTTGCTTGCTCGGATTGATTTTGCTGAAGTATTACATCGGGTTACAGGCGAGTTTTATCTTCCTTAATAACTAGACCATTATATTGATTTGTGAGTTATTATATCACATAGTTTATCATGTTTATTTCCGTAATTATGGGTTAATTGATTTGGACACATTCATGGGTTATCCGTTTGGCATATCTTAGGCGAGAGTACTTAAGGGCTTGACAAGTTAGTAAAACCCGAAATAATGTAAGTTTAGTTACTAGATAGAACCCGTAGGTTATGATTAGCCAGATGAGGTTATTCTCTGTTGTCGTCGATGTGAAGATGACTCCTGAGATTCCTCTTAGACCGATTCATCGAGGGTGGTTATCGCAAATCTTTTCTTCGCTGAGGTTGAGAACAAAGACATTTCTCAGTGTGTTACGACGCCTCAGCATCGCTATATTTATTTATTTATATATATATATATATATATATATATATATATAATATATTGAGTGTAGTATTGTTGGTTAGCTATTAGGGTGCCCAGCTTGTTTCAGGGCACTAGTAACTTGGTTTGACGATTAGTGAAGATATATGGATGGCTTGTGGTTTAGCCGCCATTTCTCTGAGATAGTGTAGTTCAGGGACTATAATTCTCACCTTATAGTATAGCACCTTTGTTAGTTTGGGTTGCTGGACTTGGTTCCAGGCTAGTCTTGGGGTGACATAGCTTCAGTAAGATATGGTCTTCGATTCGGAGCTCGTCCTCTTCCCTGCTATCATTTTGATTAGTCTTAGGACTAGTCTAGGTGTACTCAGTGTTTTCAAGGCCTGGTCCTTTAGCACTGTCATTGTGATTGGTGGTTGTTTGGAATGTTAGATTTCATGTAGGAGTGTGGTATCTCCTGGACTGTTAGTTGTTTGTGGTGAGCAGATGGCTTGTCCATGGTGGTTGGTCGTTGATGTTGAACTTCTGATAGTTTGCCTTAGGATTGTTTGCTTATATTATTATGATACTTATTGTCCTCATAATTCTTAAAGCTAGTAGAGCTTACTCGTTAAGCCTTCTATCTGTGGGATGAGGCTTATATATTGGGTTGTATAACATTCTGTCATTTAGGAGTTCGTGCATGGCAGGCTTTGATTAGCCAGGTGGTTTATGAAGTTATACGTCACCCGTGATGTTAGAATCGGCTGGGGTGGACCGTCAAATCCTTGGGTGTAGACAGGCCTAGTGGGTTCCTGTACATCCGTGTTGGTGACTTGTGTACATGATTAGGGGATTGTGAGGCAGTTCTGTTATTGGGGATTGTTGACTACTTGTTGGACACTTGTAGGTCATCCCATGAGTACTAGTCTGTGTTGACAACTAGAGTACTGTACCACTTGATGGTAATCATGTTGCTTTGAAGAATCTTAGAGACTGATTTTGTTTAGATGTCGTGATGGCTAAGTTTTTGTTTCATCTAGGTTCAGATGGTGCAACTGAGTCACAGGTGGGCATCTGTGCTAGTTTTGGTTGCCACGCTCTCTGGCAGGTAGTTATCCTATGTGTACTGCTGGGTTGACGGTAGTTGTGTTTCAGTCTCTAGGATCATGCTCACATCCATAAATAATATTCTCTTATCTTATTGGGATCGGATACATAAATAACTCCGCATCGGCTGACCCTCAAGAGGTTAAGGGATTCCTTAATCGGGTTAAAATAGAAGGTGGGTCCAGGATGGATACTATTATACCTAGTCACCCATTCGGGAGTGTGGGATGGTATGAGACAGTATTTACAATCCGGTACAGGGCTTATCCTTGTGGTTGAAATGCCTCGGAATATGAATTTAGTTCGGACGTTGGCTCCGTAGGATTTGATAAATTGATGTAATATCCTCATAAGTCTGGTCGAGCTAGTGCAGTACATCGTACCCTTGTATCCAATCATAATCTCTTTAAGGTAATCCTTATTTAGCAGTTGTGAGCCCACTTTAGTCATGGGGGCTAGCCCTTTGGGTTGACATCTCTAAACCATTCTGCATCATAACATCATAATCATCAAGCATATCATTGCATCTCTGCATTCTTCCAATTCGTAGGTTCTTCTGATAGAAATCCTTAACCCTTTCTACATTATGTTTAATATAGAATCTTCTGCACTTGGGATAATCTTAAGATTATCTCATTCCATCATATTATCATCATAACATATCATTGTATTGGGATAATTATGGGATTATCCTAGTTCATCATATTCTTCTCCTCTTATTTAAATTTCTCTTCTCCTAATTAAATTACGGTATAATTTAATTCATCTTCTTTCTGCATATTCTTTTCCTCTCTGCATCTATTCTTCTTCCTTCTGCATCTGATAATTCATTAGGTTAATTAGTCTTGCTGGTTGTTGTGAGCTTGAGGCTGGTATCTGGTTGAGGGCGATCTCGCTTAGCTTGTGATAGCTTCAGGGTTGTGCTTGGTTGGGGTTTGGATAACCCGGTTGGATTGTTGTTGGCCGAGGGTTGTTTACCCTCGTGTGTTATTATATTCCTGAGGTAAGTTAGTTGCGCATGGCACTGAGGGCCACGATAGTTATTAGAGTATAGTTAGTAGTCCTTGTGACTGGAGCGTAGTTATAATATTAGCACTCCTTCGCACGAGGTATATTTTATAGATAGATTCATTAGAGTTAGTATATATATGTATTTCTATTAGGCACCTATTAGACATCCTGGTAGATATATATTATTTATCATTAACAATTATTATATCCTATCTCATTAGTTAGTATAATCGTTTAGCTATTCTTGGGAGTTAGTGAGCTCATTGTTTGTTCACTCTCGCATCCCCCTTTCAGTGGCAGGTTGTTTCAGGTTTTAGTTGCTGCTATGGTGATCCTTGAGGAGCTGAGTTGGAGGCTCATTCTCCAGTCATTACTGCTGGGCTTGCTGCGTAGAGGTTTGTAGAATCATATGATTAGATTGTGCTTCTTATTCTTCCGCTGTTTCTGTTTCTTTTTTACTCTGTTGTGATACTATTGTGAATGACTGGGCCAGAATTTGCCTACGGCTTAGTTGTTCGTGGGGCGAATCTTTGGATTCCCCGACCTGCACATCCTCGAATCTCAGTAATTGGTCAAGCTACCGATTACTGGATTTTGGGGCGTAACATCAACTTTGACTACTGAAGATGGTTTTACACTCTTCTTTTTCCATAAGGAAAGAATAAGTGCAACACATCAAGATTGGGTTATTTAGATTGAATATCCACAATTATTATCATCGAAGCATAAACTTCATATAATTTAGAGATTGTGTCTCTTAAAGCATTAATTACCGTATCATTTTCCAGGCGAGCATAACCCTGTCGACTTCCTGTATAATGGAGGACTTGCTTTGTCCTCATATTCTTGATTTTCTTGCTTTTTTCCTGCCAAGTAGTGGTCAATGATATTAGGTTATACATAATTCATTATTCTGACTTACTTATAAACAAACTCAAATACTTACTTTGAATACTGGAGATGACTTATCTTTAACAAAAATTTTCCATTCCATGGGATAAATTTCCTTTGGCCTTTTTTTCATTACCATTACGTTTGACTTACACCTATCAATTACCATCCTTAGTATTGTTTTGTGACTCCTCCATAATCTTCCAACCGTTCACATACAATAACTTCTGCTTTCCTCATCTAGAGTGAACTTTTGCTACAAAATAATAGATGAAATATATATTTATTTCCTTTAGTAGGAAACTAAAACTACACCATTCAAGCTTTTATAATACCTTGATTGCTTCCCATATAAGATTTTTTCTATCTAGTGACAATTTTCCAATCATTATATATAACAGGCACTATATCTCATCCTACTATTCCCAAATACGACAACAACTTCTCTCAACCTTGTTCAATAGGTTGGCCCCTTTCGTTAAAATTAACATATGTTTTTGTACTGTATTGTCCCAGTGTCTTACATTTTGTAGGCCTCGCGTCTTTTTAGACTTCTTGTTCTGCTCGGGAGTGGGGTTTGGCATCTCTTGAGATGATTCTTCAAAAAGTTCTTGAAAAAGGTTTTTAAGAGGGTTTAGACTGATTGGGCCCAAGATTACTAGAACCTCATATAAGAATTCCCCCATTAGAAGCATTCCTAATGGCAGCTACAATGGCTTGTCTGTTTCTATTTTACCCCTTTTTGACAGCTTTGATCTCTACTCATATGAAACCAAATATATCAAATAAAAATTAAATATGCGTAAATATATAATTTACCTGATAAATAGTATGATTCCCTTCCTTAGTTGTAATTAAGCAACATTGATGATTACCTCTACTTGATTTGTCATATTGTGAAGCAAGATAATTACACCGCAAAATAGGCATACAAATTAAACATAGAATAAGAGGTTTTGTGTAAAACAATTTCTATCTATCCACCTGATATATAAAAGCGTAAGTACACAATATCAATTAAACACATGATTAGATCCAATAATATTTAAGAAAATGAGCTCAATGATGCTTCTGATCCTAGTCTTATTTTTCTTATTCGAATGCTTTGGTACATCGTACCCTTTATACAAAGATGTTTAACAAATTTGCATACCTGCCAAAAATATATATACTTCACATACATTCCCTTACAATAATTTTTAATGTAGTTGGCATCATGATCATCAGTACTCATATCAAGTCTATACATATTTAGCGACACCAAAGATGACAAATTTTCTGCCTCATCAAACATCTCCAACTCATGAAGTCCACTTGGCGGTGCCTTAAAATGGACAAACCAATTAGATGAATCAGTTTCCCTAGAAAAAAATACTTGCTTTGCTTGTGATGCCAGAATAAATGGGTCTCTTTCGTTCCACTTTTGTCCTTGCGGCAAGTTAACCAACGTATATCCATCTTCAACTTTGATGCCATTATTTATGCTTGCCCAATTACATTGGAATAAAGCGATCTTAATGGTGGTGTAGTCAAGTAACACTATATCCTTTAAAACCCCATAGTAAGAAACCGTATCAAGCTTTTGGTCTTTATCACTTGTACTTAATTTGCACATCGTTTCTGCTTCAATAGAAATACCACTATTTTGTGTAGGCTTTTTAACATCTTTCGTGTAAAATTGTTGCCCATTCATAGCATATGAGGAATATGACATTATATCTATTTTAGGGCCATAGGCAAGCCATTTTAATGTTAGTGAAACATTATTTTTCATCTTGATCTCAACCTGTTTTAAATTAAAGGAGTATTATTAGCATTATATATACTAATAGGCCTATGAAAAATGGAAAAAAAAGAAAAACAGATAACATGTGACCTTTTTCATAAACCATGAAGTGAAAGTATCAGCATGCTTCTTCAATAGTGCACTTTCATTTTTTGAGAGACGGTTATCAAAATGCCTTAATTCGTCCAAGTGCATTCTAATTATGATGGGATACAGTTAATTATTAATTAATGTGTGAACTTTAGAAGTAAGTTTTAATTTTATTTTTTTTGTGAGTACTTACTTTCAATACAGATCTACTTCCGCTGTATTGAACAAAACATAATGATGAGGACTATCTAAGAACTTATCAAAAATTAATTTGATTTCCCCTAAAAAATTGGATGACCTTCTGCATCATTATCAATATTGCGGTTCTGACCTTTTTTACAACTAAACTCAACCACCTCACTTATATATTTAATACAAAACTTTGTGCATTCATCTGCTGTATAGCAATTGGCCATACAATCTTCGGGACGTGTATAATTCCTAACATACGCTTTAAGTGTCTTCATGTATCTATACAACAAATATCGATCATACATAAATAATATTAAGATTAAATTTTTTATTTATAATTAATCTTTTAGGAATTCTTAAATATCTAGCTATGAATATGGTAATGGATACCTTTCAAAGGGGTACATCCATCAATAATGAATTGGTTTGCAAAGTCGGGCTTCCTTGGCTAGGTGGATACACAAGTGTACCATGATATCAAAGAATGAAGGAGGAAAAAACCTCTCCAACATGCACAAAGTCTCAACAACTTCTTTCTCAAGGGCCTCAAGCTTTTCCAAATTAATTACACTTTGACATAGAGTATTAAAGAAGGCATATAGCCAAAAGATTGCATTTCGAGGTCCATTCGAAGGAAGACCCTTCAGTGCCACACATAACAATTGTTGCATTAATATGTAACAATCATGAGATTTAAGGCCTGAGATCTTGCACTCTTCCATCGATATGCAATTCCCAATGCTTAAGCTATAGTCATCAGGCAGTTTCATCATTACTAGCCGCTTGCAGAATATATACTTTTTTCTACTTTTGATAGTGTTTAAGATGCAGCTGGAAGATAAGTTTTTTTCTCTCCTTCTTTTAGATGTAACTCATGCCTGATTCCCAAATCTTGTAAATCTTTACGATAATTGAGTCTATCTTTAAATTTATTTTCAAATTTAAAAGAGTAACGATAATGCTATCACACACATTCTTTTCTATGTGCATCATGTCTATGTTGCGACATAGAAGAAGATGCTACAAAATTGCAATACGAAATGCTCATAAAACTTTTAATTAAATTAATGTATGTTAAAAAGCATAATAAACCCAAGAATGTTAAGTAATTATTACCTTCCAATATGGTAGTGTGAAGAAAATTAACTTCTTCTACATTTGTGCAACATGCGGTTTCAACTTATTATTAACTTGTAGCTTCTCGGCATTACCAACATGCGACTCTCCATCAGTACTATCTGACACCTTTCTCTTCTTACTCTTCCTATTATCTTGCCACTTTCCCTTATTATTATTTTTCCCATTTTTCCCCCAATCATTTTCTTTATGCCTAATCTCATTGAGGATTTAATAACAAGACATTATATGAGGGCTTTCGCCACACTTATGTTTTCCATCAAAACCAACTTTTCTTTGATTAATATTTATGATTAGGAGAAAGAAAACACCTATGGTGCATCTATACAATTTTATTACTATTCTTTAGCCATTGTGAATAAGTACCAGTAACGCATACTGGGCATCCGTTATGTCCCTTTGTTGTACATCCAGCCAAATTTCTGTATGTCGGAGAATCATTTATCGTCCACATCAGAATTACCTTTAATATAAAATCCGTCTTACTGAAAGTGTCATATAACGTCACCCAGTCATTCCATAGTTTTTGCAAATCAGCTATAAGTAGTTGTAAATACACGTCGATGTCATTACCTAGCTACCTAGGCCCTGGAATTAATAAAGTTAACATCAGATTATCCTCTTTCATGCATTACCATGGTGGGAGGTTATATGCAGCCAACATTACCGGCCAATAGCTGTTTGTGGAACTCATATCACGGAAAGGATTAACTCCATCACTGGAGAGAGTGAGTCTAAGATTTTGTGACTCAGATGAATAAGATGGCCAGTTATTGTGAATGGTTTTCCATGCTAAAGAATTTACGGGGTATCGAATATTTCCATCTTCACTCTTATTGTTATAATGCCACCTTAGTTGTTATGCTAATTCAAGTGACTAAAGCATCCTTTAAAATATTGAAATTATTGGAAAGTACCTCAATACCTTTGTGTGGAGTCCTTTCTTAATCTTCTTAGTATAACAATTTACCTTCCAACGAGACAATCCGTATTTTGTACAAGTCTCTGCACTCTTTAGATTGTTTCTAAACAAGCAACAATCATTCACATAAGTGTTTATCCTTTCTTAGTCGAGGTCAAAAGGTTTAAGAAGTTTATTTGTCAAGTATGTTGAATCAAGAAGAATATTATCTTATGGGAGAATATCATGGAATATTTCCAGAAACTCAGCAAAAGCCTTTTGAGATAACCCATGACTAACTTTTTTCTTATACAAGCATATGGTCGCTGACAATTTACTGTACTTTGTGCAACCTGGATATAATGGGGTTTCAGCATCGTTTAAGAATTTCATAAATTCATCGTCGGTCCTTTCTTCAATAACTTCTGGTATTTCAACATCTGGCACATATGCAGCCTTACATGGCTTGTATATCTCTGATGTATTAGCATTAAGATTTGGCATACTCAATTGTTCTCCATGCCAAACCCATGTTGTATATGTCAAATCCATCTTATTCATGAGCAAGTGTTGAAAAATTAACGCTAAATCTTAGGATCACCAGTTTCTGCATAATTTAAATGGGCACCTGATAGAGTTCTCATTCTTCGTATTTTTAGTGGCAAATTCTACGAACCTTATTACTCTATTTTGGTACTCAGGTGAAAGTCTACAGATGAAAACGTAATTTTTTTTAACTTTATATATAGTAAATTGAAATTATCTAAACATGCTTATTGTAGGGTGTGAATTCAACGCCTATTAGCAAGATGTACCCAATATTTATCAATCATGATGATGGTACTTGCTTTAAGCCTAGCGAAACGATTTTACGCATTTATTTCAAGTTCAAAAAAATATCCAATATGCATATACATAAAGTTTAACTTGGTTTTTGTTTGAAGAAGTTAGTTCAATTAGATTCCTTGTGCTTACTTTTAATGGAGAGATTTTATACTTTTTAATAAGAAGCTCTTATTCATATAATATGAGGGAATAGTTGTAGGGTAGACCCAGTATAATATTATACCCCTATAGAGATTGCAATATACCCCAGACTTAAAAATCATATCTAAATTTGAATAATACAATCAATGAGATCAA
Organism: Kingdonia uniflora; assembly: GCA_014058105.1. Classification (NCBI taxonomy): domain Eukaryota; kingdom Viridiplantae; phylum Streptophyta; class Magnoliopsida; order Ranunculales; family Circaeasteraceae; genus Kingdonia; species Kingdonia uniflora. Next base: position 1,134,221 of record JACGCM010002535.1, read on the forward strand.
CATTATTGGATAATATTATTGAGAGAAAGAGAGATAAAATCTTACAATAAATGGCCTTCTATCCTCAATTTCTTCTACCGAAAATATAAATTATGAATGCAAGCCAAGCATCTCAAACAAACAAAAGTCATGATCAACAAAGATAAGAAACTCATACTTTATGAAATGAGTATGCTTAGCGTAGAAACAAATAAACATATCATGTAGCATCAATTTAGCATGTGCAACATTTGCAATTCATCTTCAAGTTTAAGCATATTAACAAGAATAATAGTTGTGAGCTTTAAGCATATAAACGTGCTTTACTCTATAAATTTGTAATATGTCACTACCACAAAAGCAACATTCGGGGACACAAGTTTATTGAAGAGTATACATATGAATATTTCCCTCATATCATATCTAACCGTGCGATGGATAAATAACGGATACTAGTACATGATACATTTTTTTTAATATATAAAAGGCTTCTCTTATGTAATCGTTTATGGTGTTATGTGGTATCTATGCTTTCTTACAATGAAATTTTTAAAATAACTAAATAATGATTATGTGGAAAATTAGAAGTAAGAGATAGAATTAAAATTTTATTAACATAATGAGCCGATTTTCTAAAGATAGAAGCTCTTGTAAAAACACTTAAAGTTAAGAGCCATATTCAGAAAGTAGATAGATATAGTTGGAATATAATCTAGGAGATGGATTCAAGGAGAACAATTAGGAAACTTTTAGGAAAATTATAATATGTAGGGGAACATTGGAAATATAATAATGCTTGGGAGATATTATAGGCTGGAAATCAAGAACTACTGAAGATTTCCAGAAATTTCAGTTAGGGCAGTCGCCTGGTTCCTAGGTAGCTTCACTACTGACTCATACCCACCTTTAAAGCGCAATTCGAGGCCATTATTCAGGTATATAACATTATTCCATTTGCATGACAACATGCACTTTCCATATCAATTATTCATAGTGTCATAGTTGGTTTTATTTACGGTTTCAAATATAAGACATACTCCTTTTATTTTGTTAACTTCGATTCAAACTTCCATTTTGGAGGAAAGGACCACCAGATTTGACTAAAACCTATATATAGTTGTGAAAATTTTAGGGGTATTACTATGGCTGAAATATGGGATCAAGTTCAAAGTTGAAAAATAATACTTTTGTTAAAATATACTTTTGTTAAGTTCAGGAAAGGTCAATCTAAAAAGCGCATGTTTATTTATCGAATCTAAGTGGTTGATTTATGCTATGTAATTTTCTTCTGGAAAAGGCATAATGACAGAACATAAAAAGAACTTCAAGTTTTAGATAAAGAACACAAAGAGCTTCTTGGTAGAGTTAATGATGATGACATCATTCGTAGGATAAGTTGTTTTACGCAAGAAACTTTGTTGTTTACCAAAGTTTCATTTTTTTGGTCTTCCTATCTAACTAAGAGTTATGATGATGACTTAATTAGGGAGTGGATACAAGGAGGTGGGCATTTATATTGTTTACACACTGCTACTCAACCTATATGTGATACAGTACTGAATGTTCTACTAAATCCACATCTCATAATAACAATGGCAGGTTAAATTGCTTAATGAGTGAGTTCATCTACATTTTATTGCAAAACAGAAATTGTTAGATACGATAATACTTATTTAAAGCTGAATGCTATTTTTAGGCTAGCTAGTGCCAAAGAAAGCAAACCACTCTTTGTAAACAATGTATTGCATTAACAAGGACTATGGTTACCAATTTTAAGTTCTTAATTTAATTTAACTAAGTGTAATTCTTCTTATCTTGAATGTCATCAATTTTTGGGTTTTATCAGCATAGATTTGGGGAAACTAGTTTGTTTAGGTAAATAGATACTAATCTTTAGGTTCTTGATTATTATTAAAATATGTTTCAATTTCAATGGATAAGTTTTTCTAAGTTGTTTTTTGTGTTACAGGTATTATTGTGGAGCTTGTTTTTGGCACTGACTTCAATTGGGAAACTTCATAAACATAAAGGCATAATGTAATACTTTATTTTATCTTATGACATTTCATTTGTATGAGGCCTACAAATCATAAGCCGTATGTATTTATTCATGTATTATGTCTAGGTTTTTCGTGAAATTTTGTTAGAAGTACTGGGTTCAACAGTAAGCACTAATTGCAATGTCCTATTTTTTGTCATGTACAAACCTACTAGATGTTAAATTCATAGGACATTACTATGGTGGAAATAATTTATTTGCTCAATCCCATTTTTACTTAAATTTGTCTTAGGTTTCTTTCGCCTTCAATTAGATCAGGAATGAAGAATCATCAGGTCGGGTGTAACTTTGAAAGACATTAAGGTCAATTCTTCATTGCTCATAAAAAATGGCATGTCAGGAGCTATAGATAAAGGGAAGATACTGATTTGGTTGGAGCAAGATTAAAGACTAATTGTATAGAGTTAGACCAATTAATTGTACTTGATGCTAAATGTGGTTTAATTATTATGGAATGGGAGAAGCTAAATGGGGTCAGTCCGTGAGTGTGACTTAGCTTTACTCTCATTCTCCCTACTCTCTTTGTTATTATCTCAGTATTCATGGCAAGTAACTTGACATAATTTAAACTAGAGAATCAAGTCAAGGACACATGTGATGAGAAAAATCCCAGTACTGCTGTGAGTATCCAGGATCTCAAATAGTCATGGATTTCATAAACAATAAGCATGAACCTAATGTGCATAGAACCCCTTAATAGTAAGATAGATTTAGTAGCCAAAAAATGCATGTATAATACTAGTAGTCATTGATACAATTATAGAGTGATTTGGAGCATTGGTGTTAAATATACCTTCTGATTTGAGTCTTTGAAGCTAACAATTTTTGTATAAACAGAAGTAACAGATAATCAACTTTAAATTTTTTCGAAGACTACTATTCCATAATTGCACAACCCAAACAAAACATGAGATCAAATCATAAATTTGGAGAGAGAGGGGATGCATTACCAACATAGCAAATGCAACCCAAACAAAACCCTAATGAAAATCAACTTAGAATTAGGTATGTTTGATTCTGCAAGGATGTCGTACTAATTTATGAATTGGGTATGCTTGATTCTGCAATTGCTCAACCCAAACTAAACCCTAACAAAAATCAAATTAGAATTTGCTTGATTATACACAAACAATACCATAACTGAGAGACAGAGAGAGAGAGAGAGAGAGAGAGAGAGAGAGAGAGAGAGAGAGAGAGAGAGAGAGAGATACCTGATTAGGCTTTTGAAGGTACAGAGGAAGTGATCGATTAGGGCTTTGGCATGGTTTTGAAGAAATTGGGGGAGGAGAGTACTATGGTTATGGTTAAGAGAAGATGTGTAGTGAGTGTGGAAGGGTAAGATAATGGAAGGGTTTGTTTTAGAACATGAATAACAATGTTGACACAGTTCTCAAGCGGAAGACTTCAACGCCAAAATCTTATTAACGCGGGTTTTTTTAAATGCCTATTAGAGCAATCATAAACGCTGTTAAAAGTGTCATTAATGGTTACCTCATTGTAAACATGATTTTAGTGGGGGGAAAATAGGCTACGATATAATTCATGTAAAATATGTCATAAATGTTAAATTTTAATAGCATTCAATATATATGTTATAAAATTTATACTATTAAAAGTACTTTTTCTTGTAGTGTTAGTCAATTCATCTTCCTAGTATTCTTTTTTAACAAGCTTTTCTTTCTTTTCATACTTGGTTTCTTAGTGGCGCCTCCATAACATGATGTTTTGGTCGACAATCCTCGCCAGTTGGCTAATATTGCTAGGGTTTGGTGCCCCTTCTTGACGTAGACCCAGCATTTTCACAAGTAACACTTTTCATGCTCCCTTCACATAGTTCATGGTCATACTCAAGATTGGCAATAATTTTTCCTCTATCAGTTCTTAATCATGTGAGTATGCCTTACAGCGCAAAATTTTTAGAGGAAGTTTAACTTTTCTTTTATACTTTCAGGAATGAACTTATTCTTATGCGGTTGTTTCCCTTGGAGCGAATTATACTTTACATAAATGCTAATTTTTTTATATTTTGGTCAAAAGCTCTATTGAAAGTATTGGTAGTATAACAATAGTAAAGTACAAGTTTTAAAAATATACCAAGAACAATTTAAGTTTTTTGCTAATCACAAGGTAGTACATCGAGTTTAAGAACACTATAAATAAATACTTTAGCGTACACTTGAAAAAATATTAAAGTGTTTTGGGTTTTCCAATCATCATATTATTTTGCCTAAATAAAATTAGTCTAAGAGCAACTCCTAAAGTGTCTCACTACCTTGGATTTTAAGTTGCCACACCAGATTTTCAAGCTCCAACAGTGCCTGACTGACTTAGATTTGAGTCTCAAAATCCAAGTCTCGGCCTTGGGATCCAAGACTAAGTCTTGGATTTTTGAGTAACGATTGGGTGCCAAAGTGTTGTGCGCCTGTTCTATTTTTAAACAGGCGTCTAAGACTTAGGCGCCTAAGTTAATTTATTTTTTTAATTAGATGCCCAAATCTTAGGTGCCTGTTGCACTGGCTAAATTTTTTAAAGCTTCCAAAACCAAATCATTTCCTCTCTTTATCACTTTGAAATCAAATCATTTCCCTCTCTTCACCACTTCAACAAAAACCAAATCCATTTGCACCACAACTCTCATTCACTCTATTGGGATTAAGGTTAATCTCTCAAGGTAAGCTTTTATTTAATTTTATCATATTTCTTTTAATTTTCTAGATGTTTATATTCTAGGGTTTTAAGTTTTTCATCTTGAATAATTCTTCATATATGCAAATTATTAGATAAGTTCTTTGAATGCAACGCAAGAGAATGATTCCACTACCGGGAGTAATTTGAATTAACCCAACAATTTTGGATAATAACAACAAATCCTACCTAATTGGTTGAAATCTACTCATTCCCCTCAACCTCAATCATCTCAATCCCAACCTATTCAATCTTTTAAGTCACCCAATAATTGGGTACAATCCCCTTATCCATTCATAGTGCCCAATAATTGGGGACAACCCTCTCAAATCGTCATTCCCACTTAATTCCAACATCCTTCTTCATTTGCCAATCTCTCACAATCTCAATCATCTCAATCACATGGTACTCAATCGGTTGACGTATCTCAATTCAAAGTCGCGGAGGTTGTAGATAGACAAAAAAGCAAAGACAGACGTCGCTTAACCAAGACAACTTCCAATGCAGGGGGGGTCTCAGTTGTTGAAATGGACGGGTATTAAATAAAAATACTTGCAAAAGCTTGGGTTTATGTCTCGGAGGATAGAATCAAAAGCAACAACCAATAACTTTATGTTTTTTGGGAGTCGGTTTTGATTGCATTTCATGAATTTTATCGAGAGGATGGTGAACAGGTTGAACGTACAGTTTTATCTTTAAAAAATCATTGGTCGGATATGAATCGTGCTTGCAAGGTTTATGGGACTTGTTTGAAAAGTGTGATGCAAGGTCCCATAAGCGGTATGCAACAAGGAAATTTGGTAAGTAATTCAAAATTTGTCATTACGAATTATAAACTCTTTTTACCAAAATTATATATTTTATTATTATTTTAATCTATTTTATAGGACGATGCCGCCAAAGTGATGTATGAAGCACGTGGCAAAGGCAAATGGTCGTATAAAGAAGCTTATGAAGTTTTAAGTGCTCATCAATATTAAAAAATATTGCCAGACCAACACCCGGACACGTTAGCTCGCAATATGCGAATGAAGCAAACATCAAATTTTATCCCTGGAAAGTCTACTCCGACAACACCCGATACACCCGTTAGCTCCAATAGCGACTCTCCAGTACTTGTCACGGACGAGGAGATGGAACATCCCGGCGCTATCAAAAGTGCTAAACAAAAGGAAAATAATGAAAAAAGACAAAATCTTCTCATTGAACGCCAAAATGTACTTATTAGTTATCTTGACTGAATGGAGAAAAAGAAAGAAGAGTATGTTGCTGAGAGAGATGCCCGTATAATGGAGTTAATAGAAAGGAAGATAAAGGCCATGGTAAATTTAGAAGCTCAATTTCAATCCCAAAACGATCAAAAGGTGATGGCGATGGACATGTCTACTTTGGACGATACTCAAAGGATTTATTGGGAGGCACAATGCAATGCGGTTATGGCGAGATTGTTTCAAGCTAATAATAATACCTAAGATGCTCTTGCTGAAGAATCTTATTTTGGAAGTTTGGTAGTATTTTAGTGATTTTTGTTTAAGAAGTTTGGTTGTACTTTGTTTAAAGACCTTGTTTAAGTTTGGTTGTACTTTGTTTAAAAACCTTGTTTAAGAAGTTTGGTAATTTTAAATAATAGAATCTGTTTGAGAAATTTTAGTTTTTTAATTATTTTCTATTTGAATTTATATTGAAATTGAAATAAAAAATTAAAAATAAATTTCATAAAATGCTTAGTTGAAATTACATAGAATTGAAATGAAGTTGTGTTTACATAAAAATTACAAATAATTGAAAATGCAAGTTGTTTTCCTGATGCTTCCACAAAAGCTTAATGAGATCATTTCGAAGTGTCTTATACTTATCCGAATTTATCATCTTATCATACTTTAAAATGTATCCTTGTAAAGTGACTTCTTCCCGATTCAACTCAATTGGATTAGGGTCTACAATAAAATGTTTGGTCAATAAGCTTACTCCGTACCTATTGCATTCTTCCACGACGATCATGTTATGCATAATTATACATGTTTGCATTATTTTGAGCAGGCTTTTGGGTGACCAACTTCTTGCCGAACCTTTCAAAATTGCAAATCGGGATTGAAGCACACCTAAAGCTCGTTCTACGTCTTTTCGATATGACTCTTGTTGCTTGGCAAAATATATCTCTGTATTACCTCAGAAAAATTGCAAGGTTTGAACAAGCGTTGCCCATTTCGGATATATACCATCCGCCAAATAGTAGCACATGTCGTATGGTTTTCCATCGACTTCAAAGTTGCAAGGTGGAAAACGGCAGTGACAAAGATCTTGAAAGAGATGTGATTGATCAAGAACATTTACGTCGTTGTTGGAACCAGGCATTCCAAAAAAACTATGCTATATCCATAAATCAAAAGATGTCACAGCTTCCAAAATGATTGTTGGTGTTTTCTTATGCCCCGTGTATTGACCAGCCCAAGCCGTGGGGCAATTTTCTACTCCCAATGCATGCAATCCAAACTACCTTGCATGCTGGGAAATCTACGCTTCTCGGCAATGTACAACAACCGTTGTATATACTCCAGAGTTGGCGATCTCAAATACTCCGCACCGAATTGCCCGATCATTGCATTGCAAAATCTCGTAAGGGACTCAATGGCCGTGCTCTCTGCAACCCGAGAATATTCATTACAGCTGTCCGCCGACACTCCATTTGTAAACATACGGAATACTGCCGTAAGTTTTTAATGAGGCGATAAACCCAAAATATTTGCACAATTTCGCTTCTGAGCGAAAATTTGTCATAAGAAACCACCACATTCAAAATATGATTAAAAAGTCTTCGGCTCATACGGAATCTTCGACGAAATTTTTTACTTCCAAATGTGTTTTGATCACGGAAGTAGTCGTGCATGAGAAACTTATTCCAAAGAACACGTGAGCGATTTATGGTTTTCTGCCCGACAACCAAACCAACACGAATTCTTAAAGATTTTGCCTCTTCGAATTCTTCAATTTCATCTTGATTTCTCAATATCTCCATCTTAATCTCATCAATAACGTCGTCATCACTATAATCGGTGGAAGATTGGTCGATATTCTCTTCCTGTTCAGATGAAGAATCGATAAACCAATCAAGAACCACCTCAAAATTCATCACAACACTAAAATTGTAACTAAGAGAATATCGGAATTGGTTTTTGGATAATATAAGATGTGGGAATTGGCTCAAAGTCGTATTTCACAAATATAGTCGTTACGGACAAAATATAGCCGTTACTAATAAATATAGCCGTTGGGAGAAAACAAAAATTTAATGAGTGCAACAGGCACCTAAGATATAGGCGCCTGAGTGCCTGTTAAGTAAAAAAAAATTTCCTTGAAGTGTGTAAATTGTAATGAAAACAAAGAGGGATAGAAGACAACATCCATCAAGATAATATTGTAATTTGTAAATTGTAAATTGCATAAGAATAAACAAAAAAATTTATTAAAATTAAAAGATTCATTTACAACACAGTATTGTAATTTGGCTGAGTAATTTTTTTTACTTGAAGCGTGTAAATTGTAATGAAAACAAAGAGGGATAGATAACAACATCCATCAATACAATATTGTAATTTGTAAAGTATAAATTGCATAAGAATAAACAAAATATTTTATTAAAAGCAAAAGATTTCTTTACAACACACTATACAACACTAAACAACACTTAACAAACGATCCCCGTCAACACCCATACAATACTAAACAAAAGATCCCTGGGTACGTCTTGATCGTCGGGGAGGAGCCGCGCCCCACCTTCAGATGTTCATCCCCGCGAACCCCTCCCACGTGAAGTCCCCGCTTGAGATGTTCCCGCTTGATCTTCCCATTCGACTTCAATCCCCTGAAACATGCAAAATGAGAATATCAATATGAATTAAAACGGAAAATATTAATTAAACGAAAAATATATTATAAGATTCCTTTAAACAACTTACTTCTCCATCTAAATATTCCTTCAATTTGGAAAAACGATCCTCAGCGCGTCTCAAGTTCTCCGTCAATTGTGTAATACGACTCTAGTCATGAAGGTGTCGAGCCTCCAAATCTAATGTCCTATCAAGTGTAAGCTTCCGCATACCCTCAGTCATTATGAAAAAATTATATCCTGTTGGCACGTCTATAGTAGAGGTCGATGCAATAGAGGGAATGGTATGCCACGTTATCCCATGTGGCGACCCTAACTCCATAATCTATCCAGGGTAATCACCAAGCCGTGGGGGAGGGATTTATGTCTACTGAGTAGAAAAATTTACAGTGGGAAACTCAACACATGGAAAGGTAACTCCGCTTGTCAAAGCACCAAGGCCTGGGATGTCAATGTTTTCGCACCTCGCAATATCCGACATGAGTGCACCATGTGAAACATGCCTCCAATATGCATCATAGTCGATATGGCGACCCACAATATAATGTTGTGCTTCGATCCAACTCGCTGCTCGGAGGGACCGGGCCACATCAGAAGATGGGAAGCAATGGAGTTTCTCTGGAGGGTCGTACGGCAATGCACGATGCTCCAGTTGGGCCCAACAACGGTCCCCAAGATACCACTTGTATCCACCAAATGGGCATTGCAGGAGTACTCTTTTACGACTGATATTACCGGCGATGATTACCTCCCGCTTTAGTGCATCTTTCATATTTCTAAAGGGGTCCCATTACATGTTGATTGTACGCAAATCCAGTTGTTGCCTCATTAGTGCTAGATGATGTTTCGCCTTATTACACGTAACTTTTCGTCTATTAATTTGCCAGGCTAACATTCTTGGCCAAAAATCATCCAACCTATTATCTATCAAGATATGATGGCCTATCTTACAATACTTGTAGCAATGATACTGCAAAAGAAAAAAAAAGAAAAAAATAATTATCCAAATAATCTTGAATTCTAAAAATATAAATAACTAGAACTATTAATTAAAAATATTTTACCTCGATCAATTGGAAAAAGCCGCCGATGTATTTTACCTCTTGTCTCGATGCTTGGTCAAAGAAGTAGTAGAGATGCCCTAATATAGCGGAGCCGAAGTCTATCATTAAACCTTGTTTTCCAAAACGATAATTGGACATAACAACTCTAGTCGAGTCTAGCTCTTCGAGTTCCCAAATAAGACACCTCCAAAGTATAATAGCATAAATTCTCTAAAGATTGCATTAGCATTAACGGGATCTCTGATGTTTACTTTGGTATGGTCAAGGTAAGTTCAAAGCTAAGCAAAAATAATGCATCCCTTTTCATAATCTGTAGGCATCATATCGGGAAAAACCCTTATGGCATTACCGAAATCTGTGGACGACTCATCAAATTCTATCGGCTCTCCTGTCCTGATACCTATCCCGGTAAGCACAGTAAAATCTCTAGGAGTGATCCCTAGCTATCCACAAGATAGGTGAAATGTGTGAGTTGTTGGCCACCAACGCTCAATCATCGCCAAAATTACTTGGTTGTCTGCATTCCCAATTTTACAATCAAATACACTCATCGAATTGGTAGCCTTTAATCTATGGTTCAAGTGAGGTACCTCAATAAGAATTACGTAAATTTTGCGGAGCTTGACTAACACCGATTTACATTTAAATCCAACTCGAGCCTATAAAGCCATTAATAAACACCAATAAGAATATCTAAATTAAATTCTACCGGAAGTAAATACTTTGAAATAAGTATAAAACCAATAATTTACTAATATGCGTTATTTCAACTTACCGATGTAGTAGCAACTGATGTGGACAAATGACCATTCCCATCCGGTTGTGTGAGTTGCCGAAAGTCACGCGCTTCATAATTTTGCGGAAGAGGTAGAGGAGGTTCAATGGAGACATTGACGACTTCTTCAAAATTATTTTTCCACTTTTTGCCCGATAAAAAGCACAATTGAGAAACATGGCCTTCGCTATAATCGGATTCGGATCCCACCTCATCACCGGATCCTTCATATTTTTCCTCCTCTAACGACATCGTCAAATTTTGTATTAATAAACGCATACTAATTTATATAAAGACCAATGGAGTATACTCAGGACAATAGGAAGTATTGAAATCAATCAGAGGGTGCCAAATTCTTAAGATTACAATATAATGTCAAATTCTTAGCAAACACCAAGGCGTATTCGTCATTTTCCACGTTATTTTCCACACAATACCCTAATTTCAACACATTGGAGTGAAACTTTGGGATGCAAGAGGAGTTAAAATTGATGATTTCCTAAAGTATGAAATTTAAATTCAATCAATACCCTAATTTCCACCAAGAAATCACATTATTGCTTAAAATTTAAAATATCCTAAAATACATCAAAAAATCACAAAATTAAGTGAATACCCAAAATTAACAAGTAACAAACTTTTGGAATGATACCTTTACTTCAATTACACCAAGGAAATTCGAAATAAATGTGCATATATATAGAAAAAAAAGTTTTGTTGGAAGAAATTTGCCAAGAGAGGACCAACAGATTCGTCTTGAAGCTTCAGTCCATCAGGCGCTTAATTTTTTTTTATAAATAATTTGGGCGCCCAAGTTTTAGGCGCCTGTATTTTAAAACAAACAGGTGCCCAAGTGTTATGCACCTATTTAGATTCGAAGTCAGGTACTCTTGGAGGAAATTGAGTCTGACTATCTTGGATTTGGTTTTTTTGCATCCAGGGCAGTCAGGCACTTTAGGAGATGCTCTAAGTGTTAGAAATTTGCCAAAAATATATCATAAAGTGCCAAAGAGTCATTATTTTACTTTCATCAAAAAGTATATAAGAAGTACTTTTTCTATCCCTAAACTTAAAAAAAAAATTATCATCAATGTTTGAGAACAAAATTAAATATATGTATTGGGAAATAAAAATTAAAACTTCTCACCTTAATATATACCTTGGGTTTTCTCCTAAGAAGCGCTAAGTTTTACCATTTTCAGCCAAACGAATGTACCCCCAAACTTAAATATAATAATATGGCATATAAGGGGTACACGTGATCAATTATGATAATATGGGTCAACTATAAAAGTTATCTCTTTATCAGAAGTACAAGATTCTAAATACGGCTTTAAACGTTGCCCGTTGACCTTGAAAGTATTACCGGCTTTAGGATCTTCAACCTCTACGGCTCCATGAGAATAAATATTTTTAACGACAAAAGGGACCAAGGAGAACGTAATTTCCCAGGAAATAAATGTAGCCATGAATTGTAAAGTAACACTTTCTGATTAGGCTCAAAAGTTGGTGAACAATCAACTTATCATGAAAAGTTTTTTTTTTGTTCCTTATAAAATTTTGAATTTTCATAAGCCTCGTAACGAAGTTCGTCAAGTTCAGAAAGTTAAAGTTTTCTATGTGATCCAGCTTTATCTATTTCAAAGTTAAATGCCTTTGCATCCCATAAAGCCTTATGTTTCAATTCTACTGACAAGTGACAAGCCTTCCCAAAGACGAGTCTATAGGGTGTCATACCAATCAGGGTTTGTAAGCTATTCGATATGCCTAAAAGGTATCATCAAGACGATCAGATCAATCTTTACGATCGGTTCGAGCAATTTTTTCAAAAATTCTTTTGATCTCCCGAATGGAGACTTCAACTTGACCACTTATTTGTGAATGATAAGGTATGGCAAGTTTATGAGTAATAGAGAACTTTTTCAAAAGATGTTGAAAGATGTGGTTGCAAAAAATGTTAGCACCATCACTGATAATTGCCCGTGGGGTGCCAAAACGATTAAAAATATCTTTCAAAAAATTTACCATAGGCTTATGGTCATTCGTTTGACATAGCTCCGCCTCAACCCATTTGAAAACATAATCTACCGCAACGAGAATGTAAAGGTACCCGCGAGATGAATGAAATGGGCCCATAAAGTCAATGCCCCAAGCATTAAATTGTTTAACAATAAGAATGTTGTTCAAGGGCATCATGTTATGATGAGAAGTATTCTCGGTCCTCTAGTACCTATCACATTCATAACAAAAGGTATGTGCATCACGAAAAAGGGTAGGCCAATAGATACCTGATTGGAAGACTTTTGCGGTGGTTTTCTTGAAACCAAAATGTCCTCCGCAAGCTAAGGTGTGGCAAAATATGAGTACACTATAAAGCTTATCATTTGAGATACATTTCCTGATCACTTGGTCTGAACAAAACTTATATAGATAAGGATCGTCACAACTAAAATGTCTAACCTCATGTAAGAATTTGGTTTTATCTTGATTTGACCAATGGTTAGGTAATCATTCAGTAGTAAGATAATTGATAATATCGGCGTACCAAGGCAGTTGTGAGACAACCACGAGCTTATTATCAGGAGATGCCTCTTAGATAGGGAGAAAATCTTTTACACCTTCAGTGGGAATTTGAGATTGATGGTTTACAACAACGTTTTTAATACATTACTTATCTCAAATTTCAATATCAAATTCTTGTAACAAAAGAATCCATCGAATTAACCAAGGCTTAACGTCTTTTATAGATAATAAATACTTTAAGGTCTCATGGTCGGTGTAAATAATGATTTTGAATCCAACAAGGAATGATTAAAATGTCTTCGAGGCAAACACAATAGCTAATAACTTCTTCTTTGTGGTAAAGTAATTTAACTATGCATTATTAAACGTGCGACTAGGATAGTAAATAATATGAGGTTTATTATCTACTATTTGCTTTAAAACCACTCCAGCAACGTAATCTGAAGTGTTATACATGAGCTCGAAGGGAATTTGGAGGTTGGATGATAGGGGTAGAAGTTAATAGAAGTTTAAGCTTCTCAAAAGCTCCTAAACACGTGTCATCAAAGTTAAAATCAATGTCCTTAGAAAGTAAATTCCACAAGGGTTGGGAAATTTTGTCAAAATCTTGATGAACCGGCGATAAAACCCGGCATGGCCCAGAAATGACCGAATTGTCTTAACCGTCCGAGGTAGAGGTAAAGAAGATATAATATCTATCTTGGTCTCATTGACTTTAATCCCTTTTCTAGAGATAATATGTCCAAGAAGTATCCCTTCTGTCACCATGAAGTGACACTTTTTCCAATTTAGTACCAAATTTGTTTGTGTACATCGTCCTATCACGAGATCTAAAAGATGTAAACATTCATGAAAAGACAATCCAAATATTGAATAGTCATCTATAAAGATTTCAAGAAATTTATCAACCATATTAGAAAATATGCTCATCATATAATGCTAGAATGTAGCGGATGTATTGCACAACCCAAATAGCATAAGTCGTTAAACATATGTCCCATAGGGACACGTAAAAGTAGTTTTACCCTGATCTTCTGGGGCAATGAGGATCTGATTGTATCTAGAATAACCGTTAAGAAAGCAGCAATGACTCTTTTTGTCTAAGTGTTTAAGTATTTGATCATTGAATAGAAGAGGAAAATAATCTTTCCTTGTGACCATGTTGAATTTCCTATAGTCAATAGATACATGCTACTCGGTGGTCATATGGGTGGGGATTGGTTTATTACTCTCATTCTTAACTACAGTAATCCCTAAATAGGGTTGGCCCACTTACTATCCGAAATGCGGTATATGATATCCAAGTCCAAAAGTTTGAAGACTTCCTTCTTCACTACCACCATCATGGTGGGATTCAACCGACATTGCATCTCGTACTAATTTTTAGCACCTTCCTCGAGATTGATGCGATACATGCAAATGGTTGGGCTAATCCCCTTCAAGTCTATTATAGACCACCCAAGGGTTGATTTGTGTTTTCCAATTAAGAACAGCCTGCAATCTACTTTACAGGTCAACATTTAGATTGGAAGCTATGATCATATGCAAAGTTTCAGAATCACCTAAGAAAGTATACTTCAAAGTCTTAGGTAATGGCTTGAGGTCTAACTTGTGTGCTTTAACGATGGATGGAATAAGCAAAGTAGTGCACGGTTCAAGAGGTTTAACATAAGGTCTCCATTTGGACTTGTTAAAAATAGGTGTTGAGTTAAGTAGAGCATTAAGGTCTTCAACAATTGTATCTTCATCTAAGTCTTCACCAAAGTACACAAAACATGATTATAAGGGGTCCTCAAAAAATGATTTAGGGAATAAGCTCAAACTAGGGAGTCAATCATATTCAGCTCAGCCATGCTATCAGAATGAGTGACTTGAGAATTATTGTTAAAAACATTGTGCTTGATCTTTATGTCTCCCATTAATAGTTGCAAGAACCAATTAAACCAATTAATAATGGCATGAGCAGTCGTAAGGAAAGGGTGGCCCAATATGATAGGGATTTTACAGCTAGGATTCACGACATCTTCAGCGTTAAAAACAACAAAGTCCCCAGGAAAAATGAGATTATCGACCTTGATTAGAATATTCTCAAGGATACCACGTGGGTAACGTATTAATCTGTCAGCCAATTAAATTGTCATTCGGGTAGGTTCGAGTTTTCCAAGTTCTAATTTCTGATAGATTGAGTAAGGTAAGACATTCACACTAGCCCCCAAGTTGGGTAACTCCCTATCCACTTTGTAATCTCTAATTTTATAAGGGATGGTTAGGTTTTCAGGATCTCAAAGCTCAGGAGGTGTTAATGTCTCAGTTAAGAAGACTTTCTTGTGCACAATGATTTTTTTTCTAGTGCACGCATCCTTAAGAAATTTAGCATATGCAAGGATTAGCATGATCGTATCGAGTACTAGAATATTTATATGAACTTACTTAAATATATCCAATATATCGTCAAATTAAATCCATTTATTAGCTGAAAGAATGTATTGTGGATAAGACACATTTGGCATAAAACGTACCTTCGGTGTGAAAATAGAGGAGGTGGACAACTCCTTAGATTTCTTAAAATGTTTATTGTTTCTTACTGTAACTGGACCACTCATACCTACCTTATCCTCAATAACAACTGGTATTAGCTCAACCCAAGGCATTTCAACTCGGTAATCAATTTGTTTACCATTTCGAAGGGTGGTAATGGCATTAAGCTATTTTAGGATTGAGCTAGAATCAAACCCTGATGGTCCTTTCAAATTAGATGCAGGTAGGCTAGGTAGCTTACCTGGTGGCCTACCATTTAATGCATTTACCAATTATCCTATATGAGTTTCTAGATTAGTGATAGATTGGAATGTAGAATTCTGATTCAACAATATCTGTTGCTAGAATTGTATCATTTGTTGCTAAAATTATAGTACTCGTTTTTTACTTTCCATTGATTGTTGCATGAAGAGAGAAATGGTGTCTTCGAAAGATTGTTTAGGAGGAGTGGGTGGGAACTATTTGATGATTGAAAAGGTTGCTGAGATACCTGAGGATAAGAATAAGAATGGGGATTCCAAAGCAAATTATAAAATGAGGTTTGTGGTGCCTCTCCAAACTCTGAACTAGGTTGGTTGTTCTGCCACAAAAATTTGGGTAGTTATGCCAAGTTGGCTTGTACGGGTTAAATGGCCTCTTGTAGGTATTATTTAAAACATTCACTTGTTCTTGATTGTCATTCATTTTATTGAACATAGGACACATTTGAGTCACATGGGTGTCATAATAACAAATGGTACAACCCTGTTACTGAACTTAGTTCACACTACCCATAGACTGATTCATAGTCATAGCCTCAATTTTTTGGGTAAGAGTATCTAATTAGGCTTTTATGGTCGTTCCCTCACTCACCTTGTATAAGCCACATTTCTTGGCTATATGAACATTTTTATGTGGATCAAAATCTTACTGCTGAGAGTTCTCAACCAATATCTCAAACTCCTCATAAGCTCTATCGGGTTCAAGGTCCTGGAATTTGCTACTATGCAAGGATTATAGCCTATAACGATTCTCAAAAGCTATTTTATGAAAGAAGAATGGGCTTAGATGTTGCTTCTCAAAACCATAATGGGGACATTGTGAAAGAACATCTTTATATTTTTCCCATGCCTCGTAAAATATTTTGATCTGATTTTGAACAAATTCAACAATTGTATTTCTAAGAGTAAGGGTTTTTCCCGTAGAAAACCATTTGGTTTAGAACTTTGTCACGCCAGAAAGTCCAGTAATCGATAGCTTGACCAATTACAAGATTCTAAGTAGTGCAGGTCGGGGAATCCAAAGATTCTACCCCACAAATAGCCAAGCCGTAGACAAATTCTGGCTCGACTATTCACATATATCAATAATCATTAGAGTAAAGAATAAACAATAACAATATAAGGCGGAAGCAAAAGACATATATATACATATCAATTGAAAAATGTAATACAACATCTCAAATAAAACTCAGCGATACATGCTAAGAAAACCTACAAAAGTCTAGAACTAAAGGAAATCTACAGCGGCAAAAACTATCTCTGAACTGGCTACCCACGTGGCAGTCCAAGCTAATCAACCTCTGAAATGGTTAAAATGCGAGAGTGAGCAAACAACGAGCTCGTTAATCCAACATAACTAAATAACTTACTGACAACTGGTACTGAAAAATAGAGTAGAGATGAATGTAATATAGGACAGGTAAATACAATCTAGCAAAATAGTAAGTGACCATAACAAATACAGAGTTAATAAGGAAAGGAAATAGAGTTGATGAGAGGAGAGAATAGAGAAGGAATGTGAGAAGATTATATGGAAGAGAATGTGATGGTAAGGTAATATGCAATGCCATGATGTGAAGTGATGACTAGGATAATCCCATACTTATGCTAGATGCAGTGAAATGTTATGATGAGCAGGGATATTCCCATAAATATCCCCTAATGCAGAATGATTCAGTCTTTTAAAAGTGTACGCGATCTTATTATAATGTTGGTTGATCAACCGCTAACGCCTAATTTCTTAAACAGATCAGTAATGGGATACACAGGTACGATTTGGTTAAGCTCGACCAAGCTAGGATGGTCGCACTTGATCAAAGTAGATTTGGGTGTATCAACCCTCAGAACAATAGTCTGAACATTTCAAGGAATTTCAACCTCACCGTGGAATAAGTTAGGATCTCTATGACTCTGCCTCATACCATTCCACACTCCGGAGTGGTTGTACTAGGTATGATAGTGCCATTCTCAATCTCACCGTGTCTTTTAACCCGATCTTAAAAAAACCCTTGGATCCTATCGGAGGTCAACCGAAACGGAGTGTTCGTGTATCCAATCTCAATAAGTTTTGAAAATGTGTCATAAGTTATTAAGGTACAACCGGTGCACAAGAGAACAACACAACTGTCGCTCACACGGCAATACAAATCAAGATTAATAGGGACTCGGTTGCACCGACTATGCATAGACGACACAACAACCTAACCGTCACTTCGTCCAACCCAACAATCTTTTAAAGTTGGAAGGGGCATTCCTGGGCAAGCCACGAGAACGCTAACCCAACCACCACTAACTAAACTATGGTCCTATGTGAACCAAAAGCCAACTACAGAATCAATTACAACCCAACTACAGGCTAATACTATAAACTGAATAATTCCTAGGTTAAATTATAGTAAATCACAAAGCATCTCTAAGCTCAATATAACTCTCTAAAATAATACTAAGAAACTAGTATAGAAACTTAGTGATGAAGGAATAAAACTCGCCTGAAGACAATCCCGAGTCCTGCGGAAATTCAACTCGAAAAACCAACTAAAATCTGCCGAACGGCCAACGGAACACCTGACAAGCTAACACAATCACCAAGAACAACAAACAACCAATCAATTTAATAAAACGACATCAAAACCAAACCCTAGAAATCAGACCTACGCTGAAAACGATCGAAAAGAACAGAAAAGGAATCAGAAATTTCTTACCGAGGATAGGAGCGAAGCTTACGACGAAGCGGACGAAGAATCCTCGATGCGATGGGGAAGAGTGGATCAAGAGTATGGAGGAGAGGGGAGTAGATTAGGGAGAGGGGTAAGAGAGAGAGAAAAAAAAGAGGAAAATGAGGAAAGATGAAATAAAACCCAAATAAAGCTGGAAACGCGCCTCTGTTCGAATAGGAAATGATCTTGTTCGAACAGAGTAAAGTATATTCGAATAGAGACAAGTCTTATTCGAATACAAAGGCCCCTTCTCGAATAGAACTGTTCCTGCACCAAAAATACAACCCTGAAAAGGCAACGGACCACCCCGGACACCCCGGAAACACCATGGACCACCACCTCCACCTCCCCACGGCCACCAAAATGCCTAGGCCCCCAAAAAGGAATTTTTTCCTCAAAAAAGTCCAAAAACTTATCGGCCAACTCAACGGCTCACCGGAACCACACCAAACCACACACACATCAAACAAACATTACTACCAACCCATATAGGGGTTCCCAAAGCAAAAATACCACCTCCATCGCCTCACGGCTACCAAAAGGCCTAAGCCCCCAAAAAGGAATCTTTTCCCCGGGAGACTCCATAAATCTGCCGGCCACTCCAACGGCTCACCAGAACTACTCCAAACCACACACACAGCAAACAAACATCACTACCAACCCATCTAGGGGTTCCCAAGGCCACAACGCCACCTCCTCCTCCGAATGACCACCGAACCGCCAAAACTACAAAAAGGATTCTAATACTAAACCACCGAAAGGAATAAATGGATGCATAATGGATGAAAGAGTACATGTAGAAAATGAATGCGGAACTTAACGTGAAGGAAAGGAATCTAATATACCGATGAGATAAAGAATAGGAATATATAAGCGTAAATGGAATATGAGTGAATATTAGGAATAAATAAAATACGGGTCATTACAATCTACCCCCCTAAAAAAAATTTGCCCCCAAAATGAAGCGCATACCTCATCCTGAGAATAAAAGTGGATAGTGCCTCCTCACATCAGCCTCTAACTTCCAGGTAGCCTCCTCTGGACCATGGTAACTCCACTAGACTTTTACAAGCGGAATAACCTTGTGGCGAAGAACCTTTTCCTCGCGATCCAAAATATACTCTGGATGCTCAAGATACGAGGCATCGTCCCGAACCTCTATCGGTTCCCAGTCAATCACGTGAGTAGGGTCCCGCTCGTACTTCCTCAACATAGAAACGTAAAAGACGCAGTGAACTCTGCTCAGCTGCGGCGTTAATGCTAATCGGTACGCTAACTCTCCAACTCTATCCAGAATATCAAACGGACAAATATATCTCGGAGCTTGCTTCCCCTTCTTACTGAAACACATCACACCCCTCATCGGTGAAACCTTCAGCAAAACATGATCCCCGATTCGAAACTCTAGCGGTCTCCTACAGATGTCGGCGTAACTCTTCTGTCGGCTCTATTTATAAGTAACCGATCCCTGATGGTAGTAACTGCCTCAGTAGTCTCCCAAACCAAGTCTGGTCCTAGTAAGCTCTGCTCACCAACCTCTGCCCAACTCAAAGGTGATCTGCATGGTCTACCATAAAAAGCCTCGTAAGGTGCCATCCCGATGCTCGACTGAAAGCTGTTGCTGTACGTGAACTCAACCCAATGTAAATACTCGTCCCAGCTGCCCTTAAAGTCCAAAACACAAGCTCAAAGCATGTCCTCAAGAATATGGTTGACTCACTCTGTCTGACCGTCGGTCTGAGGGTGAAATGCTGTACTGAAATCCAGTCTAGTATCATAGCTCGCTGAAAACTCTGCCAAAATTTACTGGTAAACCTGGCATCTCTATCTGACATAATAGACACTGAAACCCTGTATAAGCAAACAATCTCCCTCACATATATCCTGCTCAACTCGTCAGTAGTCATAGTCGTGCGAACCGGAATGAAATGTGCCAATTTGGTCAATCGGTCCACTATCACCCAAATAGAATCGTGTTGTTTCTTCATCCGCGATAAACTCGATATGAAGTCCACTGTCACATGCTCCCATTTCCACTCTGGAATAGGTAAGGGTTTAAGTTGTCCTACCAGTTTCTGATGCTCGGCCTTCACCTACTAGCAAGTTAGACATTTGGAAACAAAATTAGCTATCTCGCACTTCATATTGCCCTACCAAAAATGTCTCTTCAGGTCCTGGTACATCTTCGTACTACCTAGATGAATGGTGTATCTCGAACCATGAGCCTCACTCAAAATCTCACGTTTCAGAACCTCAGAATCTGGCATGCATAATCTGCTCTTGTATCTGATGCTACCATCTGAACTAACATTCCAATCAGGTATGGTGTCGTCCGAAGCCCAAGACTGTAATTTGTCGTCCAGCTGTTGCACCTCTATAATCCGAGAAATCAAAGACAGCAGAACTCTCAGATTTGCAATAAGGCCACCTGTAGTCTGTGAATCCAAAATCAGCCCGAACTCTACAATGTCGTTAAGCATCGTCCACTCACGAATCATTAGACGTGCAAGTAATCCTCTAGGAAAGCAGCTCAAAGCGTCGGCCACCACGTTCGCCTTCCCTGGATGGTAGTGCAAATCTACATCGTAGTCCTTTAGAAATTCCATTCACCTGTGTTGTCTCATGTTCAGCTCCTTCTGAGAGAAAAGATACCACAAACTCTTGTGATCAAAAAAGAGCTCAAACCTCTCCCCGTATAAGTAGTGTCTCCAGATCTTCGACGCATAAACCACCGCTGCCAACTCGAGATCATGAGTAGGATAATTCCTCTCGTGTACCATAAGCTGTCTCAAAGCGTAGGCCACCACCTTGCCCTCATGCATCAAAACGTAACCAAGTCCACTAAGAGATGCATCACTATATACTCTATACCTCTGCCTGCCGGATGGAACAATCAGAACTGGTGTTGTCGTCAATTCGTTCTTCAACTCGGCAAAAGCTAAAGAATTCCTGTCGTCCCAAACAAACCGAATGTCTTTCTGCGTCAAACGGGTCAAAGGAGCTGCAATCCGCGAAAACCCCTCAATAAATCTACGATAGTAACCCGCTAAACCCAAAAAACTGTGAATCTCGGTAACGCTCGTCGGCTGTGCCCAATCTGCAACTGCTGCAACCTTGGAAGGATCTACTAAAATTCCATACTTAGACACCACATTCCCTTAGAATTTTACCTCCTACTGCCAAATCTCACACTTTTCAAACTTCGCGAATAATACGTTCTCCCACAAAGTCTGTAAAGCGGTCCTCAAATGCTCCTTGTGCTCTGCCTCAGTCCTCGAATATATCAGAATGTCATCGATGAACATAATGACGAACCGGTCAAGAAAAGGGCTAAAAAAATGGTTCATCAAATCCATAAAGGCTGCGGGCGCGTTCGTCAAACCGAACGACATAACTAGAAACTCATAGTGTCTATAACGAGTCCGAAAGGCTGTCTCTGAAACATCAGCTGCCCTGATCCTCAGCTGGTGGTAACCTAATCTGAGATCAATCTTTGAAAAGAACTACGCTCCTCGAAGCTGGTCAAACATTTCCTCGATCCTCGGCAACAGATATTTGTTCTTGATCGTGACTTTGTTCAGCTCACGGTAGTCAATACACAAACGTATCGAACCGTATTTCTTCTTTACAAACAAAACTGGAGCTCCCCATGGAAAAGTACTCGGTTGAATAAATCCCTGACCCATCAACTCAAAAATCTGATCCTTCAGCTCTTTCAGCTCAATGGGTACCATATGGTACGGTGCCTTCGAAATCGGTGCTATGCCCGGAACAAGATCTATGCAAAAATCAATCGCTCTCATCGGCAGTAAACTGGGAATCTGCTAGAAAATATCAGAATAATCGCAAACTACAGGAATAGAGCTAACGTCCACGCCCGAAGACTCTAACTCTAAGAAAGCTAATAAGCCGTCCCTTGACTGCACAGGTTTCAAACTAGAGAACACGAATCGCCTCTCACCGGGAATACGAAAGGTAGCCGTCTTTTTGAAGCAGTCTAAAGTGACCCGGTGCGTCGACAACCAATCCATACCTAGGACGATGTCAAACTCATGCATCGGCAAAACTAACAGGTCTGCTGATAGGACGCGACCACAAAAACTATCGGGCAATCTTTACAAATACGTGAGATAGACACCGAAGAATCAAAAGGAGTACCCACAGAAACCTCGTCAACCAATAAAGAAGTCTCAAAGCCAATAATGCAGAGAAATGCAGATGCGATGAATGAATGCGATGCACCATAATCGAAAAGGACGTGAGTGGGCGAATAAAAGATATGGATCGTACCTTCCACCACAGGTAGAGCGGTGCGAGCGTCTCGCCTCCCCATTACAAATACTCTACCCTGTCCACGGCCCTGAACCTGACCCTGCTGTTGTACTGGATGATACGATCTCTGAACACCATGAGGTTTTGGAACTATCTATCTGCCCTGTGGACCCTGGAACTGCCTCTGTGGAAACTGCTAATCCTGAGGAACCTGCTGCGGTCATGGCTGGTAACCAACCAAACCCTGAAACTATCGTAGCGGCTGTTGACCTCTGTCTGGTTTAGGACAGAGCTTCCTAACATGCCCAATTCCCCTGCTGTTCCAACAAGTGCGAGAAGAAAGTTATGCCCTCTCTAAATACTGTCCACTCGCAGCCTGAACTAGAGTACCCTCAAATCTCTGCCTCTTCGAACCCAAGCTGCCATACTGCGTCTGAACCGCTTTGCCCTTGTCGGGTCTTGTATCCTGTCTCACTGGGTTCCTCGTGTCTCTGGACCTGGGATCCTCTGCCTTGTTTTGTTCTAAAGCCAACGATTTAGACAAAACCACCCTGTAAGTACTGGCACTGGAGGAGATCAAGAACCTCCTTAAGAAAGGATGAAGACCTCTCAAAAACTTTATCTTCTTCTATTCCTCATCCTGAACAATTAACAGTATGTAATGAGCGAGCTCGTTAAACCTCTGATCATATCGAGCCACACTCATAGCACCCTGCTCAAGTGCGTAGAACTCAGAAATGTAAGCGTCTATATAGCTCTGCGGAAAGTACTGATCGAAGAAATGCTCCTGGAATGATGACAAAAGAATAGGAGACTCCAAAATTGTCCTCTTGGCCATATCCCAGCAATAATCTGTCTCGCCCTGAAGTAGGTAAGCTGCAAGTGTCACCCGCTGATCGTCGGGACACTTCATCGCGTCCAAGGTCTTCTCTATAGACCTGAACCATGCCTCGGCCTCTGAAGGAATCAATGTGCTGGAAAAAGTAGGGTGCTTGTATCTCTGAAGCTGCTCTAAGCTACTGTGCTCCCTGTGTACTGGGCTCCTAGCCTGCTGAAAGGAAGCGACAAAACTTTCCATAAACTGCTTCATCTCTGCTGAAACGCCTGAACCAGCTGGGACTGGTAAAATACCTGGCTGCCCTAGAATCACTAGAATAAGCAGGGTACTCTAATAAAGCTGAACCCCTGGTGCTACTCCCACACTAACCCCAGCCTCAAAAACTATCGGCTCTGTCTGAAGGATCAGAACAGGCCCTGAACTCTCTTGACTAGCTACTGGCTCATCAGCCACTACTCCACTGCGTAAGCCCTGGCAAACACCTCCTCGGATACCCCTATGGGTCCTAGCACGACCTTTGCCTTTGTCACCTCTAGCCATCTGTTACGAACAAGGAAACACAACTCAGGAACAGATAGGAAAGGATTAGGAATAGGAAAGGAATACGATAAAGCATGAAATCCGAAAAGAATCGATCCTAACTCTGTCTAAAGAATAACTCGTCATATGATTTATAATAGTAGAGATAAGGATTAACCTTATGCTCTGATACCAAGTCCGTCATGCCCCAAAATTCAATAATCGATAGCTTGACCAATTGCTAGATTCTAAGTAGTGCAGGTCGGGGAATCTAACGATTCTACCCCACAAATAGCCAAGCCGTTGACAAATTCTGGCTCGGCTATTCACATATAGCAATAATCACCAGAGTAAAAAATAAAAAATAACAATATAACGCGGAAGCAAAAGACATATATATACATATCAAATGAAAAATGTAATACAACATCTCGAAGAAAACTCAGCGACACATGCTGAAAAAACCTACAAAAGTCTAGAACTAAAGGAAATCTGCAGCGGCAAAAACTATCGCTGAACTGGCTACCCACGTGGCAGTCCAAGCTAATCAACCTCTAAAATGGTTAAAATGCGAGAGTGAGCAAACAACGAGCTCACTAATCCAACATAACTAAATAACTCACTAACAACTAGTACTGAAAAATAGAGTAGAGATGAATGTAATATAGAATAGGTAAATAAAATCTAGCAAAATAGTAAGTGACCATAACAAATACAGAGTTGATAAGGAAAAGAAATAGAGTTGATGAGAGGAGAGAATAGAGAAGGAATGTGAGAAGATTATATGAAAGAGAATGTGATGGTATGGTAATATACAATGCCATGATGTGAAGTGATGACTAGGATAATCCCATACTTATACTAGATGCAGTGAAATGTTATGATGAGCAGAGATATTCCCATAAATATCCCCTAATGCAGAATGATTCAGTCTTTTAAAAGTGTACGCGATCTTATTATAATGTTGGTTGATCAACCGCTAACGTCTAATTTCTTAAAGAGATCAATAAAGGGATACACAGGTACGATTTGGTTAAGCTCGACCAAACATTCCACATGTAACATAAATAGTCAGCATTGACACCTATGCCACGAACTGATAAAGAACGTTGGTGGAGCTCAACAGAAAAACATAAATAAATCAAATATACATATTACTCACAAACTCAACAGTTACTCAGTCAAGTACCAATTACCACATTGTTCGGAGATCATGCTTCAGAACTATAAAGAATTACGGAGGGGGACTATATAAAGGGGAAGTTTCTGAAGAGACAGAGTCCCAGAAAGATATACGAAAAATCACCAAGAAAATTATATTTTCTAGATTCTCAAATATTCAAACTTCTTATCTACAAGATCAAGCATTTCTAGTTCGAGAGATCACTTGTAATAAAGTATCAGCCTCAAGTAATAAAAGTCACTATTACAAAAACCTTCAACCCGAGGTCGTGGTTTTTTTTACCAATTCAGAGGTTTTCCATGCTAAATCACATGAGTCATTTCGTATTTC
Organism: Kingdonia uniflora; assembly: GCA_014058105.1. NCBI lineage: Eukaryota > Viridiplantae > Streptophyta > Magnoliopsida > Ranunculales > Circaeasteraceae > Kingdonia > Kingdonia uniflora. The sequence continues at coordinate 1,159,849 of JACGCM010002535.1, forward strand.
ATATTAGTTTTTGTCACAGGAACATTGGCGTAAAGATAATTTCGAGTCATCTCGAGCTTATAGAATTAGGTCATTACATTTGGCGTTGTCTATAGGAAAGAAGACATTTCTACGATATCCTAAGGCATACATTCACTCTACTACAAATTTCAACTATGGTCACTTCCAGATGACCAACAACCAGAATCCAGCATAATCAAAAGTAAACGAATCTATAATATATTAGAGAGATCAGGGTATTACCCAATTGTTATAAATAAAACTAAAATGAATTACTTGGTATGTGTATATGCATAGTCAGATAAACACATATTTTTATCGTATTAGTCACCCGTGGTTAGAGCATTGTGTTCGAAATTTGTTTTGACTGAGGCCTTACTTGGGTGGTCACTCAAAATTACTTGGAATTGGCTAGTAAACACTTTGTGGAAATATAAATATAAGAACGTGAAAAGAAAAAGAATCATATTTCATCAAATAAACTACGCATGGCAAACTAAAAGATCATATGGACAGGAAATCAATTGTCATTAATGGTGTCAAGTTAACTAATATAGATCCCCTATTTCTCATCTCCACTAAACTGAATATGCTTAATGTGCTAAACTCAAGATCAACCAGATCTTGGAAATGTTATAATATAGACAAAGGTAGGTATATGACGGTGTTGGTATTTTACTGGCATTCTGAGAATAACATTTTCAATTTTTCCCCCTCTTTCTTCATTTTATGTTATCCTCCAGGCATTCTTTCCCTTTATCGTGTACATAAAAAATTGAATTTATCTTCTGCTATATTTTTTTTCTTAGCAGAACAATATCACATTAAATTATTTTTTAAAAATTATTTTAGCAAGAATCTTATAGATTTATTAACAAAGCCTTTAAAATTCTTGCCTTTGATATTCGTCTTCACCACTAAAACCACATGGTTTTACTTCTTCCTTTATTTTTCATTGAAAAAGTCTCAGAACAATTGGGTCAAAAAGAGTTGGGAATAAAATGAATGACATCTTTGAAGGCACAAAGGGCTACAAATGGAAAAAAAAGTTTAGGTAAGCATAACGGAGTCTAAAAGTGGTAAAATAATAAAAATACTTATTATCATATTTTCGGTCTCACACAGCCTTTTTTTTATCTCATATCAAGTATAGGATATGTTATATTTGAATAACTTGAACTTGATGTCACCATCGATAATTGAGTAATACAAATGAAATGAGATCATAAAATTAGATTAGATTAGATTTGCTGGAAAAAATTAATGTTATAACACTTCAAGCTTATAAAAAAGCGAGATCCCCACAAAGCATTAGGTACGAAGTCTCTACAGTTATTCTTACTTAGTTCTAAGCACGATAGGTGTTTAGTTCAACCAAGTGGGTCACTGACTATTGTGAATTGTGATTTTGCCAAATAATTATTCCATGAATAAATATAATAGAAAGGCACTATCCTAGTATAGCAAGAATATTCTACATATACACGTACCTAAAATGCAAAGTACAAATAAAATTAAAATAGTACCCTACCCTCTTAAAAATAGAGAAAAAAATATAATAGAATAGAAGGTAAGAAATATACCTAATCAATAAAACATACACCGATAGCTCGTCTCAGTTTAGATTTATTACCTATCAAAGCAGCATTGTACCTTATTTGTGTTGGCAAATCATCCGTTCATAACCAAATTGACCGAATAACTGCAATTGCAACATTGGATCTTAATTATGATGTCAACTCTTCATTACGCACCCAAATAGCTCTGAGAGAATTTTGATATTGAGCTTTTTGAGTTAGCATTGGAGATTACTTGATCATCTTCTTCTTGTCCTTGATAGGGAGCCAACCTACTTATTTAGTATATGACATAAATCTACAATATGAAGCATAATGTCTCCTTTTACCACAAACACGATAATAAATCACTTTTGGATAATATGGCTTACTAGCATGAGTGTGAATATTTGACACTACACTAGGTTTTGGCAATATTGTGGCTTTAACAATTTTTGTGACTTGAGGCATTTTTAAGTTAAAAGCCAATTTTCATATCTAGGTCATGTAATAGCCTAATTCCGGGATTCGGACTAAGCCATTACACCAAGGATACTTAGAACGTCTAGAACGAACACTAACACAAAGTTTAGCATGGAAAACCTTTGAATAGTTTAAAAACCATGACCTCTTTATGGATTTAGAAAGAACAATGTTATTGATAGCTACTAGATTATTACAAGAGATGCTCTAAAAAATTTGTAGAGACTTTCTTGATTAAAAGATCTATCATTTTTATATAGTTCTATGGACCTATTTATAGGTCTTATAATATGACCGTTATCAATTTTAATGACGGACGTTATGGTTTTCCTGAGTCAACCATTGGCAATGCTCTTTGCTTCTCCCTCTCTAAAGATTAGTGGCGCTGATAAATGGCATGTGCAGTTCGTAAGAACTATTGCAGTTTATGTTCCTCGTAACCAGACTGTTTGGTTGTCGTGAAACGAACTTCTTCGTTGGCGTAAATGAATTGTTTTATCATTGTAATACTGACTGCTTTGTTGTCATTGTAATACGGACTGCTCTGTTTGTGTAAAACGAACTACTTCGTCGTTGTAATACGGACTACTTTGTTGTTGAAGGAAAAATCCCAAACATAGTGGAAATTGTCCATTTCATTTAATCTACCCTTTCAATTCCCTTTACAGAATAATCACCGTGAACTTGCAATAGCCATTGCACTTACACTTAACTTTACAGAATAATACTTGAGCGCAAGATATATGGAGAGACTTGATATCTGCCTGTACGAAACTCGTCATACTAATAAGCATTGACAGCTATATCATTCTCTGAATCAATATTATTGGGGAGGTCGAACAAGAATCTGCTATTGATGAGGTCGAACGATGACGTTACGAGATTCCAAACCTCCCAACTCGATCTCTCAAATCGTCGGATGTAAATGGTGAGCTGGTCGGGGGTAATAAAGATGCTTCTTCTTCAGATGTCCATTAGAGCCTAAGAACAGATCAGGGTTGAAATCCAACATTGCAGACGAAGATCTAGAGCTTGAATAACACTTTATTAAAATCCAACAGAAGTTATTTTAACAAAGTATCGGCTTGAGAGCTTGAATCTTTTCCATTAAATGCGCATCAGAGAGAGATAGAGAGAGAGAGGGAGACGATGATCAAAATACGCCGAATCGTACCTATTTGTACATCAAAGGTGTGTCTGAGATGAGAATGGGTTGAATTCATCATTGCCTTTTGCATCAAGAGAAGAGTGCAATACTTAAGATTTCTCCTTTTTAACTACGGATAGTCAAGCTAAGAACAACATCAATCAATAACGGAGAGAACATGAGGTTCGAATCCTTCACTTTGGTTGAGATTACGTGTTATACGAGATGAATAAAGAAGTTTATTTGGTTGAAGATCGATTCGCGAAGAATATTTGTTATTGGTGCAGCACCGTGTCACCAGATTGAGGTCAGATATGGAGAGAGAGATGATGATGATGCTTGAAACTAAGGTGATGAACCCTCTACTTTGTTAGAGCTTAAGTGAATATTTACCCAGATCTGACGTGAGAGAGGAGGATTTGTGCCAAAAAAATTGGACTTTTGAGATCGTTAAGTGGCAAAAATAACAAAGATTGAGAGAAGGGTTTATGGAGAGGGGGAGAACAAACTGAGCAAATTGTTTTAGGGAAGTGGATCAACCAAAAATCCAGGTCAAAAGAGAGAGAGGAGGTGGAATGTATTTATGGCTCTGGTTTTACAAAAAATAAGAATGCTGAGAGAGAAAGAAATAGATGAACAAAAACTCGCATGTTTAAGCTCGGCCTTACATATAGAGATAATCAGCAGTGATTGAGATAATGGGTTTGAGAACTTCGATTCCCACATACGGCCCCAAATGTAATAGCCTAATTATGGGATTCGGACTTAGCCTTTACACCAAGGATACTCAGAGCGTTTAGAACGGTCACTAACACAGAGTTTAGCGTGGAAAACCTTTGAGTAGGTTAAAAATCACGACCTCTCTTGAGGATTTTAAAAGAGCAATGCTATTGATAGCTGCTAGATTATTATAAGAGAGGCTCTAAGCATTTTATAGAGACTTTCTTGATATATAAAATATATCTTATAATATGACCGTTATCTATTTTAATGACGAACGTTATGGTTTTGATGACTCATAATGATTGTGTAATAGCTTTAGTAACTCCTTCTCTAAAATGTGTCTTCCATAAATGTGCCACGTGTATGTTGATAAGGTCAAGTAGTCGTATGATGGTCGAAGATGGAGCTTGAGTCCGAGGTGCAGAATAAGCTCCTTACAAGTCCTCTTTTGTCACTTTCAGATTTGCCAAAACTTAGCATTCTATTAATATATTTTTCTCCATGACAAAACATTTTAAGTTTCTACTAAGATAAAACTAAATCAAGCTTAGACATTTCAAGTTTATCACGAGTTGACTCAACTTTTTATTCGGCTATAGTAGCATATTCCTCACATTCGACAATAAGAGCTATTAAAAGCATGTCAAAGGCATTAATTTGATCATGTACACGTCAATAAGTCGAGAACCCTTAAATTTACAATTACAGAGCTCAACCATCTATAGTAGCCATTACATACACTTGGTCAAATATAGCTATTGTACGTGCTCCACAAAGTTTGCCCACCTTCCTGAATAATAGGAGAAACATTTTAACTTTGTAATTGTCTGTATGCACTATAAATACAGGTAAAGCATACAAATAAAAGGTAAAAAATATATTTTTCACACCTTCTATACTACTTTATCTGCAAGTATAAAAGATTAGCAGCTTAGTAAATTTTACATACAATTCCTCATTGAGGTCATGGCTTTTCTCGGGCTTCTATGAGTTTTCCACAAAAAATTTACTGTATTCTATTCCTTTTTACACATGAATCTTACTTCTTTACCAGAAAGTATTGGTAAAGTTTACCAACCAGAAAACTAGTCATTGCAATTGGCATCGTCTGTGAGAACATTTCGGAGTACCTTCAGTACCCAGAGGAATAACGAGGACATTTCAGCCACCGTACTCTCAGAAACCTTTAACTTACAAAATGTTGTCATCAAACTTCAATAGTATATGGAATCTGACAGAGTATAACATCTCGAAGATTAGAAAATTTGTGCTCAAGCCCTCCAAGTTGAAAGAGATGAGAGGAGAAAAGCCTTGGGGTAGCAAAGCTAAACTTATCAAAAAGAGATGTAAAGCCTACGCAGACAACATGATCAATTCACCATTTGTCTGGGGTCACCCCTATAGGCTTGAAGCGACCTCCAGTCCAGAGCTTCTCAAAGGGACAATGGATCACCAAGAGCCAAATGACACTGAGCTTCGAGAAATCTATTAAGGAATCATGACAGAGTATTAGGACATTTTTGACTCACCTCTTCAGCTTTGACCACTCAGGGTAATGGAAGAACACTACAACATCCAAGGTAACCCATGAGAGAAAGACTGGGCCTCGAAGATCAGGGAGACTTCAACCCTCATCTACCTATGATATCACCTCAGGTACTCCCCAGTTTATCACTTTGGATGACTTAAACAGCCGAATCTAGGCCATTAATACCAGTAATTCAACTCGAAGGTCAGCTCTAGGTAGAATCAACACAGACTCTATTTTCCCTCACCTCGAGAGCATGCCTATTTCTAGCAACTTCCGCATGCCAATATTCCATCAATACACAGGCCTTACTGACCCACTAAATCATGTCAGATAATTCAAGTTTGTAGTCGAACTCTACTCAACACTCGATCACATTTTGTGCCGCTTGTTTAACATGAGCCTTAAAGGGGAACCTCTCAGATGGTTTCATACAACTCCTGAATGATCAATAACTAGTTTTGCCCAGTTGCAACTATTGTTTGAATCAAATTACGTTTAAGCCAAGGAATGAGAAATTACCATAGATTCACTTTCCTTCTCTGAGCAGAGAAGAAAGGAAAGTCTGGCAAACTTTTACAAATGATTATTACATGAAACAAGAAAGATTGGGAACTTAGATCCAATGATTGTAGTACAAACATTCTCGTCAGCACTTCACATCGACTCTAAGGTATGAGAAGAACTGACACTTCATAAGCCAAAAACTATTATAAAAATGATAGATGTGATCAATTATTATATCGAGCTTAAGAGTACAAAGAAAGATAAAATGAAAAACTCTACTGTCAGTCACTCCAACGGCGCTCTCTTACCACTCATCTCAAAGAAAACAAGCAATGGTATTACTAAATGGCGTAGGTGACCCAATGATAACCTTAAAGGAACGGATGGGAAGAAGGATATGCCAATCCCGATCCTACCACCAATGACTGTCACCCTGCCCAATATTTACCCATCCAAAGGGCAGATAAACTCTTTTAAAAGGCCCAAGAGATCCCAAACTTACCGAACAAGCCTTTATGTAAATATCATAATATGCACAGTCATGAAATTGATAACTGTTATTCCTTCATACGGATCTTTTACCAAATTATTCTGGCAAGACGACTTCATGAATACTCTATCGACGTTCAAAAATTCCTCGAGGAAGAGCCAAAAAGAAAGGAAGACGAAGAAGAACAGGGCCAGGCTCGTCATCTATACTCGATAGAGATTGAAAAAGGGAAAAAGCAAAAGAAAGATGACCGAATTGCGTCATGCTGAAATGACCTCTTCGGAAAAAAAATTCCAAACTTCTGCCTAGCTTCAACAAGGCAAGGTGTCCATATCACATTTCTTTTGAAGACTTCGATACCAGTCATGTGAAGTACCCCCATGATAACCCACTAGCGATAATGCTAAATGTTGGCCAGAATTACCTACATACACTCCTCGTTGATATAGGTAGCGCAGCTGATATACTCTTTAAGAGGGTAGCCAATGTTCTCGGACTCAAAGATTTTGTCAAAGCTTCAACAATAATAATTACAGGTTTTAATGGTTCCAAAGAACCTACTTTAGGCAAAATCACATTGCCTGTCCAAGAAAGGCCAGAAATGACTTTTGTCAAATTCATTATTATCAATACCAAGTCTAAATGCCTGGGGATCCTGGGAAGAAATTGGCTTTACCCACTTAAAGCGGTACCTTTAACATATCATCTCTATTTGGGTTTCACGGCTGATCACGCGGTCTACGAAATCAAAGGAAGTCAAACCGTTGCAAGGATGTATGAAAACACCACCACGAATGCCTACGCATCAAAACCTCTGAAAGCATAGCAATCACAGAAATAACCTCTCCCAATGTTCAAACAACACGATATTAAAACTGCGGAATCAATAAAACAAGATAGACTTGGGAGAACTACCTTCATCAGCTCTAAATTCTCTCCAGAAGTAAAAGAAACACTCCTGCTGCTTTTCAAAAGGAATGTCGATGTCTTTGCGTGATTTTTTCAAAAAATGTCAGAGATTGCTCCTTTAATCGCATCATACAAGCTAAACCTAGTACCTACAAAGTCATAGTACAAAAGTGACGTAACCTGGCACCCAGACTTCAAGAAGTAGTTAACGATGAAATCAATAAACTACTTCGGGTTGGATTCATCAGAGAAGGAAATATCTCAAATGGGTCTCAAATATTGTAGTTGTCCTAAAGAAGAATGGGAAACAAGGGTTTATGTGGATTTCAAGGAGTCCAACAAGTTCACACCCAAAGATGACTTCCCAGTACCTTTGATCCCTAAACACCTAGACTCTGTGGCACAACATGATTTTTTATCGACGATGGATACAACTTTAGGCTACAATTAAGTTCTACTTGCTGAAGAAGATCAAGAGAATACTATATTTATAACAGAAAGAGGCCTTCATTGTTATATAGTCAAGCCTTTTAGACTAAAGAATGTAGGAGCAACATATCAATAATTCATGGCAAGAATGTTCAAAGACCACCTGGGAAAAATGATAGAAGTATACATCGATGACATGATTTGCAGAAGCCTGAAAAGAGAGGATCATTGCAATAATTTCAAAACCATCTTCGATATCCTTCGCATGTATCGAATGAAGTTAAACCCAGAGAAATACCAGTTTGGTGTGGCATCCGATAAATTCTTTGGCCAGTTGGTAAGCAAACAGGGGATAAAAATTGACCCGTAATAGATTAAGGCACTAATGGCCATACCCTCACCTCATATAAAAAAATATGTCCAGAAGCTAACCGAAAGAATAGTCGTTCTTCACCAATTTATCTCAAAGTCATCTGATCGGTGTAAACTGCTTTACCTCCTCCTTCGTGGCTCCGGTAACTAAGAAATAGCCCCAGGAAATTTTATAGACTCCTATAATGAGTACTCCTATTAATATATGGCTCAGGCATTTCAAGACCAAAGGATATACCTGCGGCGTCCCCCTATAATGAGTACTCCTATTGATGATAAAGTTTTAGCAATGTATCTATCGACAACTAAAGACTTAATCAGTTTTATCCTCATTCAAGAAGATAACGGGGTTGAAAAGCTAATTTACTTCATCAACAAAACTCTAATGTCCACCAAAACAAGGTACACGAATATTGAAAAGCAGCTGTTTACTTTGGTTTACAATTCTGAAATTTTTTGACCTTACTTCTAGGTACATCCGATCAAAGTCGTTGCCAAATTTCCTCTCAAGCTAGTTCTTTCCAAAAACGAAAAATCTCAGAGGGTGTAACAAATGCCTATATTTCTTAGAGAACCCCAATTCTATGATACATCTAAATTAAAGGACAAGCAGTCATCGACTCTCTGGAAGACTTTCATGTCGCAAACCCTGAATGGGAGGAGCTCGAAGAAGTGTTGGCCGATAAATCTATCATAGAACCACATGTATGGTCCAAAAGTAATGGATGAAGACTTTTTTCAGATACAACTGCAGGACCTCGAAGATCAGGATTGGGATCGTTCTAGTAATACCTTCCAACCACAGAGTCGAGAAAGCTATCAAACTCAAATTTTATGCAACGAACAACGAAATGGTGTATGAGGCGATCTTACACTATCTAGATCTCGCATTGGCACATGGGGTGCATGATATAACAGTCTATGTGGATTCATTATTATTGACCAACCACTATAATAAAATATTCAAAACATTAGGAAAAATGGTCGAATACGTGTGCTTTAGTGGAAGAAAAAATGAAGAAGCTTAGGCGAGCAACTATATCTTATTTACCAAGGGCTAAAAGTAGACATGCTGATGCATTAGCCTATATTGCCGCATTGTTAGAAGATAGTGAGCAAAGAACATTGGATATCGAAGTGATCCAGCATTCTTGCCTCGATACAAAGCATATGGTGCAAATCTGAGTAATTGAAGATGATGATCCTGAAAATTGGAGAAAACCATTTCTTGCATACTTCAATTATAATATTTTTCCACAAAACAAGAAAGAAGCTTGATCTCTTTTGGCAAAGTATCTCAAAGTAAAATTCCAAGGAGGAGAGTGCTATACAGACTTATCGGTGGAGGTCTTCTCGTCAAATGTATTTCACAAAAACAAGCTCAAATCAAAATTAAGGAGATCAACGAAGGAATTTGTGTAGTACATATTTTTGGATAGTCACTGGCTCAGATGGCATTCGCTCAAGGATTATACTGGCCTAAGATGAGACAAGACCGAAAAGATTTTGTTTGAAAATGTTATAAATGCCAAATCCATGCTCTCATGACATCAAAAGTTCAGCTCTCAACTTACATGTTAGTAATGTCTTTTGAACATTCAAAAGATGGGCAAATGACATCATGGGCCCTTTTAACACTGCATTAGAAAATAAAAGATTCGTCCTCGTAACCACAAATGTTTTTACCAAATGGGTCGAAGTAGTTCCCCTCTGCCACATTGACTAGAATAAAGTAATCTATTTTTTATAGGAACACGTCATCACAAGGTTTAAATGTCCGCAAATGATACGGTCAGATAATATAAAATAATTCACCAGTAATAAAGTCATCAAATTTCTCTACAAGTACTAAATGCAGCTCACTACCTCAACACCTTACTACCCATAAGGCAATGACTAGGCATGGGCTGTCGATAAGAGTATATTTGGGGCTACAAAAGAGGTTTGATAAAAATAAAATTTGATGGGTCGAGGAATTACTTAATGTCTTATGTGCATATAGTACTACACCTCAAATATTTATAGGTTGCACACCATTCATGATGACTTTTGAAACAGAGGCAGTCATTCCTTCAGACCTTGACCTTCCAACTGCTTGAAGGCAGATGACTGATGAAGAAAATGAACTTGAACTTTTATGTAACCACAATTGGATTGAAGAAACTCGAGATCATGTCATCGCAAACTTGAGGCGCTACCATGATACGCTCAGAAAGGCATACAATAAGAAGGTGAGAAAGCGGACGCTTGACATTGGTGACCTATTACTTCATCGAATATAGGACAATACTCGACCAAATAATTTAGAAAAATTATCAAACAATTGGGAAGGTCTTTACATCATAAGTGAAAAAACTAATAATGGCACCTACTGGCTCATGACAGAAAAAGACAAGGTGCGACTAGAGTACCCATATAACACGCTCATTTGAAAATGTTTTACAGATAAGCGTTGTAATCTATTCTCTATCCGGAAAGAAGAATTTTATATTTTTCTTCTTATCATTTGTCAACAATCTATTCTTCTCAATATCTATATTGATAACAGTTTATAAGTTGGGTGTCCAATCCAAAGTTATTCGACAACAGATTTCCCATAAATAGGTAACATATCCAAACATCATTATCATATTAACAAACCATAGCTAGTTATGTTATACATCTCAATCTAATCAATCAAATAGATTCATAAATGGGTAATATATTTGAACATCATTATCATATAGATAAACCATAACTGGTTATGTTATACATCTCGATCTAACATATCTGAACATCATTATCATAAATAGGATCTTCTTCATCATTGAAGTCTATAAACTCGATGCCAACAACCACGAAAAGACCCTTGTTGAAGTTTTTTTTCTCTTCCATCATGTCAAACTTCGCAATAAAGTTTACCTTCATGCGTCTTAGAGAGTCGAGGCTAACCAGATACACCTTTATAACATAATAATCATATAGATCATCTGTCAAAGCATTCAGGATGTAATTCTTAAAAAGGAAATCATGTTCAGTCTATTTTTAGATTGCTAGTTCATATTCAATAGTAAGGGGTGGCTCAAATACTAGTTTTGAGGTTACAACAAAAAAAGTAACCTTCTTGGTGGTAAGGTAAAAGAAAGTCTTTTGCTTCCACCGTTTAAAATGCAAACCTTCAAAAATGAACGGTTTGTTTTGGATGGTAAAAATAAAAATCTGAAACTTAACGTCCTCCATTGTAGAGTAGAGAACGTCTTAAAATTGTTGGAATAATAAAATGAGTTACCTCATTTCCAGCAATGCGTAAAGAGCCAAAAAAGCATACTAAAATCTAACCGGAGAGAGAGGTTGCAGTAGCACCGGAACAAGAACAAAAACTATAAAGATGGAACACCGAGTTGCGGACAATGTCACTTTCTTTAAGACATTTCTGCACACTGCCCAACAAACAATATAACGCTGCACAGTCACCCCCAAGATAAAATGACAATTTTGTGGTAATAGGTTATCCGCTTGTTAGGTGAAAACCTTCTCGTAACTTTGTACTTCTATGTTATACTCAGAATCATAAATTTGTGAACTGACTGAATGAGAAAAAGAAAGATGAAGAACTGTATTCTGAGATGTGTAAAAAACACTGCAGGTTGGTTTTCTTTTATAGACCAAAAAAGAGCTGTTAAGAGAGGAAACACGTCATCTACAATGGCTAGTGGGACACGTAACGTCTGAGTCAAAACTTGATGGATAGATCCATAACGGTTAGTAACGTCTGAGTCAAAACTCAATGCAAAATAATATTAATGCTACAATCATCATAATGGGTCTATAGTGTGATTTATATATCTTAACTTCTCCTGTGAACATGTATGTGAATGTGGATCGAGTTCCTATAATTTATTTTTGGTGCATGATTTATGTAAATATGAGTCGACTCTCTTTACAAGCCAAAGTTTTCCATCTTGTAGTTTTAGTGTATGTGAAATGCTAACTAGTACCCTCAAAAGTTTAAATAAATTGATAGGTAAAACATTTCAGTAAAGTTGAAGTAAGTAAAAGAATCCCTTGGTAAAACTGACTACGAGAGTACTTACTTGGTTATAGACTCTAGATCATATTAATATTTACAAAGGTTTCATTTATATAAAATTTATCTTCCAGATTTAATGGGAAAAATGTTATAAATATGAATATAGATAGGCTGATGTTTTACTAATAAAAATAACACATTGATGTTCTGCTGTATTGAATATCAGCTGGACGACGAGTCAATATTTCCTCAAAAACTTGGTGTAGGGACTTATCCCTCGATCTCACTCAAAATCAAGCTCACAAAGCTTAATTTACCTCTATCTCAGGCTCACGTATTTTTTAACACTTAATACTCCAGTCAACATTCCAACCAGCCCCACGAACTACTCAAGAACGCGGATCGAGCTAAATCCAGTAAACGTTATCCAGTTAAAGACACCTATCTCCTACGAACTCGTTAGTTATTCAGTCAATCACCACTAACCATATTATTCAGAAAACGTGCATTAGCACGATGAAGAGCTGTGGGGAAAGCCTATATAAAGAAAAAGTTTCAGAATAGACAGGGACCAGAAAAATTATACAAACTTCTTATTTACGAGATCAAAAACATTTTTATATTTAGAGATCCCTTATAATAAAGATATCCGTTTCAAGCAATAAAGATACTTTTACAAAAATCCTCCATATGAGGTCGTGGTTTTTTACCTATTCAGAGGTTTTTTACGCTAAAAATATCTGTTTCCATTTCTTACTTTCCATTAGAATATTGTTACAGGTTTATTGGTGTGATAGCTAATTCCTAATCATTTCAAGCTTACGGAATTTGGCCATTACACTTGGTATTACTTGATATCTATTTAAACCCTTAGTTTGTCTCATTAATTTTATTTTCCATAAGGGTTTCACTACAATGTGATTGGATTCTACATTAACTTATCATATAGGATTAAGATAAATAAATGACCATCCATATCCAAATATTTTCGGAAGAGACTACTATTGCTGTAAGAGAGTCACTTGGGAAAGACTTTCTAATTGGGCCTCTAGAAGATTTAGATTGCCTTGAACAAATAGTTAGAAATATCATCTATTTATTATCTCGAGAATTATTCTAGGGTGGCTTTGAATAATATGGTGTTTCTTTAGAATAATATTAGATTTAAATCACCCATTTCTTTTATTGAAATCAATTAATATTCAAGGCCAAATCTATGTGGTGATGATGCGTATGCAAATATAATAAATTAAACTAACAATTGAAACTAAATTAAAATAGATGAATATGTACCTAAAAAAAGATATTGGTGATGCTTAAGGAAACTGTGTCTTGTATTGGAAAGAAGAAAAGGGGATGTTGATCCAGGAGGACTTAAACACTAAACCCCTCAAAGGAAGGCCAAGTCGTTTGAACGAGACATGGAGTCGTTCGAACGTGAAGGAGAAAATTATGTTGCTGATTATAGTCAAAATTACAAATGTCATTTGAATGAGACCTCGAGTCGTTGACAAAAATAAGCATTCTGACAACCACATTTTCTAGGCAAAATTGTTAAGGTCGTTCAAACGTGATTGGAGCCGTTCGAATGTGACGAAGACAAAAGAAGCATTCTTTCAGCCGTATTTTCTAGGCAATGATTGGGAAGTCGTTCAAATGACTTATAGGCCTGCTCGAATAACTATCGCAACTACTTCTAATTTATGTCATTTTAAGGGTAATTTAGTCCTATCTTATAACTAGGAAACTTGTAGCCTATTAAAAAGGCTAGGCTAGGGAATGTGAAAAGGGGAGAGAGATCTAAGTTGTGATCTAAAATTTAAGGTTTTAAGGAGTAATTCATTGTAATCAATTGAATTGGGCAATAGAAGTTCCTCTTAGGAAATTATCCTGCCAAATCTCGTGATTGTGTTTAATTATTCTTCTAAAGTTAGTCCCTATTTCGATTGTGGATTAAGTGGTATCAGATTTTGAAGAAACCATTCTCTGAGGGTTGATAGTCTATGGACTTTATGTATGACCAACTCACGCAAATGAAGGAGGGACTTGTAACTCCATTGACGATTCACAGGAACCCAAACTCGAAGAAAACATGAATACAAAAATGGGCAATTCAAAAGATTGACTCATAAAACTTGAAAATTATGTTTTTGAGATAATTAATTCCCTAAGGGACTTGGTAGAATAGTTGACTATCGTAAATCTCTCTAAGGCATCCACTTCAATAAAACAGAAAGATCGCAAGGTAAAGAAAGGAATTGAGGAGGAGGACAAGGACAAGGGTAATAAGGAGAAAGATGGAGATTCTATTAATACTGACTTCATCGAAGAAGTGGCTATTAGTAAGTTTATGAATAATATGCGTAATCTTCATATTAATTTTAAAATATAAATTCCAGTATTTGTTAAGTTAATCGATGCAGAGCTAGATATATGCGTTAAAGAACTATTATTCAGAGTATGAATACTTAAATGCTCAGAAAATATATTTTTCGATATTAAAATTTACAAGTCATGCACTCACGTTGTGAAAATCTAATATGAAACATTATGTTGTAAAAATTTTGAATAATAAAGAATTTAAAATTTTGGTCCTGAAGTAATTTTATCTAATTGGGTATGAGTAGGAGAGATGGTTTAAATGGCATCATTTGTGCTAAAATCATAGACAATCAATACAAAAGTAAACTTTAGAGTTTCATAACTAGACTTTGGTTTTAGATATCGATGTGGACAAGTATGAGGTGTTTATAAAGTATACGGGTGGGTTGTTGAAGTTCATTATAAGGGAGTTAAAACTCTTTAATGTGGCAAATATCGAAGACGCTACCGTGAAGACGATTGCAATTAAGTGAAAGACTTGAAGACTGACAAAAAATACGACAAAAACAAATCCGGGTACAAGTCTCGTTAGAAGAATGAGAACAAGGACGATTCTAAAGGAGTCCTCGCCTAATTATTGTAAGGTGAGTGAGCATATTCCAGATAAATATTGGAAACTTCACCCAGAGCTTAGGCCGAACGATGAGAATAGCAAAAAAAAAAAACGTGCACTAGCCGCATCGGTAGTTGACCACCTGGATTTAGATAAACTGAATCCAAAGCATAGTTTTATGCTTAAGCAGACTATGGCTACCGAGGAGGCGAGTTGGGAAAAACTTTTTCATATCAGTATTCAAGTAAAACAGAGCTTAGTAGAGGCTATCATTGATCCGGGTAGTCAAAGAACTTGATTTTTGAGGCATTGGCGAAGAAGATGTATTTGAATACTACCGCTCATCTTAAGTCGTATGGTTTGGAGTGGATTCAGAAAGATATAAAGTTGAAGATCACAAAGCAGTGTACGTTCAAGCTTGCAATTACTGAATTATTTATTGATGAGGTGACATGTAAGGTGGTTCATTTAGATGTATATCAGGTCATTTTGGGTAGCCTTTATCATTGGGGCCAAGATGCGATTTATTACCGTAGAGCTCGCAAGTATCGTCTTGTGAAGTAGTTAAAGGATTTCTAATTTAATGTTTGTAAGGAGTATATCACAATGGAAAATTTAGTAATGGCGACTCAGGTGAAGAGGTTGGTTAATGTGAGTGAAAAGTTTGTGTTGTTGGTGTGACCAGTTCAAGAGGGTATATCGGCTAAAGTGTTGTCTACTTTGACAATGTCTCCTAAGAAATAAACTAAAATGGGGAAGTTGTAAGGGGAGTATAAAGACTTATTTATTATAGTAGAAGGGATACCGCTTAAGAAGGATGTGGACCATGATATTACATTAGTGAGTAGTGAACCTTTACCCAATATTAGGTTGTATCAGACGTTTGTGATCGAGTCTGAGGAGATAAAGAAATAGGTACAAGATCCCCTAAAGCAAGGAGTTATTAATTTTAATTGCTCACCTTGTGGTTCACCGGCGTTATTGATGCCGAAGAAGGATGGGACATGGAGAATGTACATGGATTATCGGATACTGGACAAGATTGCTGTGAAGAATCGCTATTTGCCTCCATAGATTGATGACCTTTTGGATGAGTTATAGAGGTCTTGGTATTTTACCAAGCTAGATCTTTAGTTGGGCTACCATTAAGTTAGAATTCGGGAAGAAAATGAATTTCAAGACCAAACAATGACCCTTCGAGTGGCTAGTGATGCCTTTTGGGTTATGCAATGCTCCAGCGACATTTATGTGGTTGATGAAGGAGGTACTTCATACTTTTATAGATGATTTCGTGATTGTGTATTTAGATGATATATTGATATATATTCAGACATGGAAGGAGCACCTCATATAAATATGAAAAGTGTTAGAAACATTGAGATCACAACAACATTTTCTCAATGGGAAGAAGTGTGAGTTTAGAAGGACCTAGTATACTTTGGGCTTATTATTAGTGGAGTTGAACTTAAGGTAGATCCAGAGAAGGTCTTGGTTATTACTAATTAGCCTAGACCCCATTCAGTGACGGAAGTGCAAAGTTATGGGTTCTTGTCAGTATTTATGAAAGTTTATTTGGTAATTTTTTTTACAGACTTTAGCGCCTTTGTAATCTTTGGCAAAGCCATGTATGAAGTTTATACGGGAAGATCACCATGAGAAAACCTTTCAGTTACTGAAGTATAAGATTTTTGAAGCGCAAGTGTTAGCATTGCAAAATTTGAAGTATTATTTTGTGGTAGCAGCAGATGCATCAGACTATGCATCAGGGGTAATTTTGTTATAGGTTAGGAAATCGGTTGCCTGCTATTCTGAGATATTTATAGGAGTAGTGCGCAACTATCCTACCTATGATAAAGAGTTTTTTGTATTACATCAGTCAATGAAGCATTAGTGAAGTTACTTATTGGGGAAGGAGGTTGTGGTACATCATGATCACAAAATATTTCTGACACCCATTACCAAGTATTTCCACTTTGTTGGTAGCTATATAGATACAACCTACTGCTCTGTCTGAGTATGTTGTAGGGTATAATGACGACAAAGAGCTCAGTGTGATTCACTAGAAGTTGCTGCAGGCAAGATATGTAAGTATGAATTGAATAATGGTTTGATTTTCAGGGGAACTCTACTATGTATTCCTGAGGGTGGAGACCGTTCGCATTAGATTAGAGAGGCTCATTGTTCCCAAGTTATAGGTTATTTCAGGGTTGAGAAGATTTTATTCAATTTACGGCATTATGGCTATTGGGCGTAGATGCAAGCGGAAGTTGCTCGTGTGGTTTGTGGTTACGTTCTATACAATACATCGAAGCCTTTCAACCATAAGTTAGGACAGTACTTACCATTACCAATACCTAGCCAAAATTGGGAGAGCATATTTGTGGATTTTATGGGCAATTTACCCATGACCAAGTATAAAAATGATTATCTGTTTATGGTGGTAGATTGATTAAGCAAGATAATAGTTCCTATTCCATACCAGAAGTTGATTATAGGGGAACACTACAAGAAAATATAGCTTTAATGTCATCTGAATAGTCACTTATTTAAAAAGTGTCGTTAAAAGTCTTATTTTTGCTTTCCACCCGCGATACATTAATTTATGGATAAATTTCAACGACGGTTTTACCAAAAGTGACGTAATTTTTTTTTTCATCTTACTATCAACGTCGTTTTTGGGCGTGACATAATAGCTATTTCAATTAAGTCGTTCCCCTACCGACGTGAAAACCCTTAACATCTCAGTCAAATCATTTTTTTTAATCACAACGTTATTTCAATTTGATTTATTCGCGAATTTTTTTGTGCGAAATTAAGAGATTGAGAATTGCGAAGTGAGAAGAGCGAAAGTAGGTTTTCGTGGGAGAGTGGAGATGGATAGGATTTGGTGGAGATTGTTGTGGAGATTCACCAAATCGTGGGAAACTCAATCGAGAAACAAACACAACCGAGATTGCTGTGGAGATTCACCAAATAGTCTTCATCTACTCGATTTCTCTCCAACATCTGCTTCATCATTTGGATTCTATACTCAATTAGTAGTGAATTCTCTCTGCAATTTTCATCGTTTGGATTTCAGATCGTTTGGATTTCAGATTGAATGAAGAACTCAATTTGATTTTGATTCAAGGTATAGTGATAATTTTTTTACAATGATGTTTACAATCTTTATTTTGTAATGACGAATCTTGCATTTGGGAATCATTTGCAGTCTGACCCGTCTAGTTGGAGGAGGTGAAACATCTGCTGAAACGGGGATCAATGTTTTCCTTCGTAAGGTATTACGCTGATAAAATTTTCACTCTATGTTTGGTTAGCTTAGATTGAGAGGCGTCGAATGAGGAGAGACACTGGTTAATATGAGCATTTAAGGTTGTGTTTGAAGTGGAGTTGAATGTCTTGCAAACTGGATATATTTTGGAACCCATAGGATCCGACATGGTATTATATTCTTCAGTAAAGCTGGTACCAAGTTTGATTAGTAATCTTTTAACTTTCTTCTTCTTCTTCTTCTGAGGTAAGGAAGAAGGAGGGTCTAAGTGTAGGAGTTGGACTAAAGTTTGTCCTTGTAGGTCATGGTAATCAGTTGGCTTCTTTAATAGCAATTCAAGATGACAAACTGCGGTATAAGCCATGAAGCAGACATTCCAATCACAGCAGTTGGATTGTCCAAAAACCTTTATTGAATTGATACACTCCGTCTGATATTTTCCACAATAGCCACAACTCCCATGGCTTATGAGTGCTTGTGATCTCTTATATTGTGGGTAATGGTTGGTTTGAGTAGGAAGAGGTTGGGTTAATGAGAGTTTATAAATGAGTGTTGATGCACCATGTTAGTGTGAGTTGCTACATCCTTGTTGCATGTTATTCTGCATGCTCTTCCTCTCTCTGTAGAACTCACACATACTTGTTGAAAGAGTTACAAGTACTAACTGAAACTCTCTTTATGCATACTCTAGTTATCAATTTGGAATCTTCTGCCCTAGGCATCAACATATTTAAAATTTTGGCATATTGGCGATATATGCAACTTGAACAATCGTCGCATATGTTCCTCCTACCTTGTGAAACTAATCTCACACAAACACACACACAAATGAATATATAAAGGGAAGTAACTGAACCTCTGGATAGGGCAGGATATCTTGAATATATAAATATACAAATATGTTTCAGTCTTTGGCTTGATTTTATTTACAGTAAAGAAAATGGAGAGATGAGAGATCCAGTATTTATGCTGAAATAGATATCTCGAAAAACTAAGTACCCTAGTGTTCAATGGTTTACAAATTATCATGCTTTATTATCCCTTCAGGATAATAAATACTAGTACTACCCATGGCTCGCCACGATGATTACGTTGACGTGCCTTGGGCACTACAATTTGACATGATGAGGTGCCTACGACACTATAAATAATAACTTCGTATATTACAACATTCGCAATCCAAATAAACCTATAAACCTCCTCTGTTAAGTTTGCAACCTTGTTGAGAAGATGGTCAATATTCTCTGAGCTAGCTTTACGAATGGGGCATAAAGAATCATCAAGTATTCTCCTTTGTATCAAAAAGTCTTCTGTGGTCAAGGCATTTTCTATTAACCTTCCAAAGTATGAAACCATGCCTAGGCTTTACATTAACATCCTAGCATAGATCATAGACCTTCATAATAGGCCTACCAACTCTCATTTTCTCCACAGTGGATGCAGCTGAGTAGACGCCCTTCTATCTAGAGTCCAAATGACCCTGTCTTCTACTCTGAAGTTTGTGAGATTACAGGTAGCCCATTACAAATCTCACTGCTAAGCATCTGTCTAAATTCTAATATATTAGGAAATACACCAGGCACCATTAGAGATAAATCTAGAAACTTTGACATTGTAATTTAGATAAGAATTATATCTAAAATGTGCTTCAAATCTGCTCAGCAATATCCCATCTTGATGCATGAATCATGCCAGGAATAAGTGGATCCCCCCATTCCCCAGAAGGTGTTTGGTGTACACCACAACTTCATCTCTAGACTGTAATATTTTCCTCCAAGCCCATGAGCAATTTGAGGAATTTTTACTGACCAGAAGCGTTTGCCTTTAAGTAAGTGTGCCTCCACCCATTCAGCCCATATGCCTTCGTCTTTAGAAGGTACTCTGAAGGTTGGTTTTGTGATAGCTGCCTTGTTCCACACTTTAAGTTTTATAACACCAGGGCCTCCTCTTTATAAGGAGCACATACCTCATTCTAAGATAATGGAGCAGATTTCTTGGCTGTATCATGCCCCTGCCACAATTACTTAGCATAACTATTCTCAATTCTCCTAAGAGTGCTTTCAGGTAACATAATCCAGTATATGTAACTACTCAAGAGAAGAGTTTTAGTAAGTTGTAATCTTCCTGCAAATGAAAGAAATCGGTTAGTCCACTTCTGGATTCTGGTAGTGATCTTGTCAATCAATGGGTTGCTGTCCTTGGATTTGAACCTTGTAAAAATCAAAGGCATCCTAAGGTACCTGATTGGTTATACTTCCTCATAGAACCCCATAATAGAGCATATCATATTTCTAGTCTCCCCTTCAACACCAGCTGAAGGAAAATTTCTTGGTAGGAAAATTAGGGCCTCTTTCATGTATACATTTGACTTGAGGGAGTATTCCCAAGAAGCAAATAAAGAGTAAGTGAAAATATCATACAGGGGATTGTTATCTCCTTTTATTCCCCTTCATATTAACATTAACGAACACCGATTTGTCTCCTGCCACTCTTAGCGCAACCGCTTGCATCCCAATTCCTCCGGGAAACGCTTTCAGAGTATTCTGCAACAATTATAGTGTTCTCCACGAAGAAACCTGAATCAATCTTGTGTTACGTGTTAAAGAAAATGATATTGTGAAGTAAAAATAGGTAGTCAAGTACAATTTTGACAACCTACAAAATTCCCCTAAATGAAAACTAAAGCAGGCAATCATTAAGATTGCTTAAAAGAATATTCCATTCGATAAATTGATTGGTACTGCTGCAGTTAGATCTTCCAAGTAGAAATGACCAACTTCCAACTGAGATATCACACCCATGATCCATTTCGTCCCCTTACACCCAATCAAAGACTAAATTTGTGATATATGTAATTACAACATCAAGTATTAATAGCCATTACTAACACAATTTCATAAACAACAAAACCCCAAAGTCCCCTTTCGTCACCAATACATTGCGGCAAATACTAAGGGGAAATTCCACAACTGCAATAGCGGGGTATACTAAAAAGACTAACTTTAATACCAAAACACGAAGAAAATAAAATAATACCCAAAACAAATACTCCATACCTGGCAATTTCCGCTTTTAGAATGCGTCAATTCAGGATCAAAAGCAGGTTTTGAAAAATTTGGGTGCCGAGAAAGCCTCTGAATCAGCAATTAAAATCTTTCCCGATATAATGCAGCTTTCGTAGACGCCTCCCCGTGAATCGTAAGCTTCCCTCAAATACAATTAAATCCAAAACCCTCAAAAATTAAAATTCATTGGGGTTTATCAAACTTACTCATTGAATACTTTTCTAGTGGTCAGCAAATGTAGAATCATCTGTAATCTTTCTAATCACATATATTATCTATAATCACCTTTCAATAGCAAATATTATTTCCAATTACGGAAATAAGGATTATTTTGCAGTAACTTCTTTGTTGATAAGCTTTATTGACCAAGTACTTCCATTAGGAATCACTAGTCTCAAAGTAGGGACAAAATAGATAAGTGGATCAGCTTAAATACCTATGCATATGCTGAGAAAGTCACAAAACTAGCATTAATGTTTTAATTTGACTATTTATTTTTATTTTGCAGTTAATTGGCCCTGAGCATTGAAGGTTTTGTCAAGAAGTAAACGGTAAGAAAGTATATTATAGTGTATCTTCGTGCATTTTAGTGTAATCGTTATTGGGTTAGGTAAATAACTCGTAGTCTAAGTCAAATTTTTGATTATTTTCTTCTATGGCTAGGAATATGATAGTCAAAATCTTATTAGATGTTTTCTCGTCAATACATGCTTGTAACAAGAGCCGATTGCACAAACTTGTTGTATGCATTGTGTCTCCTCAACAGTGTTTATTACTTGGGTTTTCCAGTCAAGATTCTTTGAGTGCAGAGTCAAGGTCAAAGCTTTTGGATAAAGTACAGAAATTTCTTCCTCCAACAGTTATGATACCTGAAAGAAGGTTGGAACATTTAGTTGAACAAGCCCTCACTGTGCAACGTAGCTTGTGTCTTTCACAACTCGTTGGATAGTTCAATATCATTGTATTCAGACCATCGATGTGGGAAATATCATATTCCATCTGAAATTTTACAGGTCAGAACTTATATTTCTCATATCTTGCTCTTGACGAGTTATATATTTCTAACTGCTCGTACACAACATTCTATCTGCTCAACCTCTATTTTCTTGCCTTAATTAGTCTGGAAACAGTATCTCTAGTGATTTCTTCTGAGCACCTTGATGTTGATTATATCTATAATCTACACTTCAATGGCCTAAAAAGATTCTTTTAATCTTTGCACAGCTTCAGCCCATGATGCAAACCTGCTGCCTGAGTGACTGAAACCCAGCTCCACACTACTGAAAGCAGATCCATCAGAGTTGATCAGAATCTGCACTGAAATACCATTGCACTTAACTTCCCCCATGATGCAAACCTCCTGCCTAAGTGCAGAACACCTACTGAAAGCAGATCCATCAGAGTTGAACAGAAAAAAAAAATGACTCTTTTCTGTGGAAGTTGAATACAGCTTCATCCCATGAACATAACATGGCCTAATACCATTGCTTCCCAGTCTCTAATCACATTCCATCTTCGAACAACCAACATAGTAGTTGTAGTTGTAGTGTAGTGATCTATATTTTCAGAGATCAACAAAACATTGAAGCATGATCGATTCTTTTAGGTATGTATTCTTCTTCTTTATAGATTTATGATGCATTAAGTTAGTTACTGACTACTGATTTAAATGTTTAATTAGTTGTTCAAACATTATATACAACGATGGAGTGATTCAAAACTCAAATGGATTTCCTCTACTCATCAGAAGACTTCAACGCCAAGGTCTGTATAACTACAACTCTACTTTATTTATTTTTAACTATTTTCTTGAAATTTAGGCAAGGAAGCCATACACTATCACAAAACAACGTGAAAGATGGACAGACGATGAACATAATAGATTTCTTCAAGCTTTAAAACTTTACGGACGTGCTTGGCAACGTATTGAAGGTTCTTTCTTTCTTTCTTAATCTCATTTCATCATTTATTATTAACAATTAATACTCTTTTCCTTCTGCAGAACACATTGGAACTAAGACAACTGTGCAGATTAGAAGTCATGCAGAAAAGTTCTTCTCAAAGGTATATATGTACAACTCAATTAAATATTTGGAGCTACCAAACTGCAGAAATTCAATTTTCCTCTCAAGTCTTACAAACATTATTCGTAGGTTGTTGCTATTCCAATTCGATGACCAATATCCCCCAAATTGATGAAGCATAGGGTTCTTACAAACGACCTAACTAGTCTCGTCTCCTTCTAGTTTTGTGCTTAATAATAAAGGCTTACATAAGCAAACGAAGTAAAAAAAAAAAAATCTTCTAGATCTTGTAAATCATGATTGTCAATTAAGTGGAAGTTTTTCATATGAGTTAGGTGGCATCCAGCTATTGAGCTAGGTAGTGGTAATGTATGTAGTTGTTTGGTACCCTGTGGGTTGATCCTTTGACAAAGAGTTGTTAGGCGAGAAATCCCAGATATCTTAAAGAAACAAGGTATGGTACACACAAACTATCTGTGAAATATAATGAGTGCTACCCATGGAATTTTAGGTTCACAGATCTATGTCTAGCGAATGTACTTATGCCAACAAGGGAATGGTTGATGTTCCCTTTTTCCTAATATTGAGTAGGATAACATTTTCCTTTGTGAGGCAGATCCTTTGGCCTGCACGGCTGCACTAACTATACAGTCAAAACACAATCCATTTCTGAAAGGCAAAACAGTCAGAAAAGGAATAAACAGCTTCCTAAACAAATCAGAGTTATATATTTTCGCTTGCCTAGTGAACACCCAATTAGTTGAACTATAATATTTATTAGCTGAAATTCATATATCTTAGACGGAATGAATTATCTGTTAAGGAAGAAACTAAAACTTTATTTCCTTTTTCCATCTAAATTATCTGTTGCATAAGGTCTTTCTGTATGCTTTTGTAACTGTAAAGTAGTGTCTATTGATTCTTTTTCTAAGCTGTAATTATCTCTAGGTTCAACTTGTAAGTTCTTACTATAGTTCTGATATCAGAAGTAACAAGACAGTTTAGGATAGTTATTATTTGTCTGTCCCAATTGAACATTATCCGTTGAACATTATCATAACTAATATCCACAAAGTCCTTTTCGACATCATTTCAGGTGAATACACCAAGAATTTGTGCTCGCCTTATATGGTCTGTTGCAGAGCACATTGATCTAGAAGGTTTGGATCTGCTTCTAGCTGATGACCCTGAGGATCCGTTGAACATTATCATAACTAATACCCAAAAAGTCCTTTTTGACATGGATTCTTCTGCAAATACATCAAATAGGCTTCAGGATGTGCAAGCAGTCCTATGTGCTCAGCGTTTGAGGTCACGCACGCCACCTAGGTCAGGCCAATGGATGACAAAAAAACTTAAAGAATTTTGAAATAATGGTTTGGCTGATTCGATTAAGCCATGTGTCTCGTTACAGAGTAAGAAGTCTTCTATACTATACTATCCATGTTACAGTTTTATTCCCTTCCATTATTTGTTCAACTTAAACTTACCAAATGCCTTTCTTGTTTTTCATGGTGTTCAGCTGTTTGATGGTCAACATGAATCAACAACAATAATTACACAAAGTTGATGTGAAATGCAATGTCTTTGGCCTACTCTCTTTCAAAGTTGAAGTTGCTTAATGTTCAAAATCTCCTTGCTGTTAATCCTTCTGCTGCCCTTCTTGTTAATGAAGTTAATGCCAAAGTCTCTCTAAATGAAGCTCATAGACCTGGAGATAAATAAGAAGCCCTATCGGTGCTTGAATGAAGGCGGAAAGGAGAGCAAGCTACGTGTGCATTGGATAGGAGTCTTTTGGGCTAAGGAGTAGACTAGACCAACAATTTAGACAGATAGTAATGGAGTACTATGTTGTCTTCTATTGGCAGATGGCTACCTTGCAGCAAAAGTGCCTCATGTGCATAGCATGTGATACAAAACCTGCAGGGCAAAAATGTATTTTTAAAAAAAATTTCAAACCAACGACATCACTTTTACGGTGGTGTAAATTCTTCTGCTTTATATATCTAAGTCACTTTCCACATGACTTTAATTCTTCAATTACATCATTTTTTACATGACGATAATTCTTCACTTATGTCACTTTTAACGTAACATGAATTCTTCAATTACGTTATTTCTTAGATGACGTGAAAAGTACCAACTACTTCGTTTTTATATGACATAAATGAATAGAGGTTGGTTACTATGAAGACATTTTTAACGTCACTTTTTCAACATAAAAACGTCATTAAAAAAGAGACGTAAATGTATAGTACCAACCAAGTCGCCTTGGTCAACGTCGCTTGCAAAAGTGAAGTTATTTCTCTTTTACGTCATTTTTTTGGTGATGCAAATACTTTTATTTGTTGTAGTGGAAGGAGCAGCGTAATTATTTTTCGAAGACGATTGAAGGTATTTCGGGAACCCTTCTTCTATTATTTATGATAGGGATTGCCAATTCTTGGGGATGATGGATAATAAGTTAAAGAGAAGTACTGCATTTTATTCAAAGACTGACGGGCAAACATAGGTAGTCAATCGTACTTTGGTTTATTTATTAAGGGGATTCCATTTTAAGCATCCTAAAACGACATCACTTCAAAATGAAACACTTTTAGACGTCTTTCCTAGATGAAGATTCTACAATCGACCATCGCCTACCGTTAGTTGATGACTTATGAATAGAAAAAAAAAATTCTTTGTAAGAGGATAGTATTCTAGAGAGGAAAGATACAATTACAAGACGAGGAAGTATTGAGTTATTCAAAGTTGGGAGAAATGTCAACTACCCAGCAAGTCAAAGTGGTACAACAAGGAAATGGGTACAGCCGCTTTTTCTCATCGCCAGTTCTTGCTTGAACAGGAACTCGAGGTTCCTAAAGGGGAGAGTCATGATCCTAGAGGATCTAAATACTAAACCCCTCAAATGAAGGCCAAGTCATTCGAAGGAGACTTGGAGCTGTTCGAACGAGTCGAGGACAAAAGAAGCATTCTCTATGCCTCCTTTTCTAGGCAAAGATTGGGAAGTCGTTCGAACAACTTATGGGTCCGTTCGAATGACTAGGAAACTTGTAACCTATTAAAAGGGCAAGACTAGGCAATGTAAACTAGGGAGTGAGATCCAAGTTGTAATCTAGAACTTAAGGTTTTGAGGAGTACTTCATTGCAATAAATTGAATTGATCTAAGTTATATTATGATCTACATGTGATCAGACATACCAAAATACTTTACATCTCAAGATAGGAAGAAAAATAAAAAGACTATTGATCACTGCCACAAAATATAATTCAATGGCAAAACCTAGTAAACATGCAAAACCCAACTCTCACATATCAGTCACTTCTAATACTGATCTCGGAGGCCGATTGAACATAGTAACTTCTGATTCTAGGAGAATTAGTAATTGAGGAGAAGCCCTAAGCTACAAACAATTTACAATAAATTCTAAATTTTGTTCTGAATGAAGCTATGGTTCCCAATTCAAAAGTTATTGTAAATTTATAATAACCATTTACATACTTGGTATATGGCGAGGATTGCGTTAAGCTTGTCAAACAATAAGTAGACTAATAGCTATAACTGTGCTCAAAAAATAGCATACGAAGTCGCTAAATAAGGATATGCTCCTAAGCAGCCTACGAAGCATACGAAGTCGCTAGTCTGCCGCCTAAGTAGCCTACGAAGTGCATAAGAAGTCGCTAGATGCACCTGTACCACTCAAAGAAGGGAAAGCGCACTCTAACAACTCAAACCGATGCACCTCAGTTGTAGATGTCATTGGAAGACTTGTGTACGGCGAGATACCGGACAAAGGGAAGTAAAAATAGAATGGCCTCACAACAAAAAAATTACTAGAGAATAGAGAATGGCCTCACAACAAAGAGAATAGAATAGTACATTGCTTATAAATACTTTGACAGTTGAGTACCTTACTTTGAATCATAATTAGTAGAGTGAAGCAATCGTCGATGCAAAGCGTGATTCACAGCAGTAAGACTTCACAGCAGCAGCGAAGAGTGAATCAAAAAAGAGAATCAAAATTAGTTTGATACAAAGAGAAAGAGAGAAGATGTGAGAGACGAAGAGTACCTTGGTGAAGATGTGAGAGATGAAGCAAAGCGTGAAGTACTAAAGAGAGAGAGAAAAGGAAAGAAAGAGAGTACCTTGTGGGAGACGAAGAGTTGGGAGAGTTGGGAGAGATGAAGAGTTGAGAGAGATAAATTCTCTGTATTCAAACCAATAAGACTTAACTACCCTCCATTTTACGTGTCTTGTCGAAACTACCCCTAAGTATGAGAGTTGAACAAATCTCGTCCGTCGATCTCGTTCTTTCCCAAAAATCTCAGTCCCTCTTTATCTTTGAGACAATGGCAAACTTGTTTATTTGAAAAACACCATTGTGTTATATATATATATTTATTTATTTATTTATTTATTGTTGCTTTACCATATATCATATCATTTACTGCCTGATAATGGAAAGAAACATCCGGCCTTGATTCGTCTACAAGATTAAAGGAGATGACGCTACAATACCTTCATTTGGGAGTATCTGCATTGATTGCAAGAATTCACAAAGATATGCAGTTCTTGTTAACAACTTATTTAGGAAGCAGCAAGTAGCAATTTTTGCATCACATTCATTTTGTGCAAAATTCTTTTCATGTAAAACTTGGAAAGTGGATGTGTTTGTGAGGACCAAAATGCGGAATTAAGTTACTGGAAATACTGTCGACATATAATTAGATTGCATTAAATACTGATTTTATGCATATTGAATACATAATTAATAACTTAGCATAACGGCCTAACATGCGCGGTAGCGCGTGCCTTAGTGCTCGTGTAGTCTGCTAAATGCAACAATTGATAGTACATATGAGTTATAAATGCCAAAAATGACTAAAGAAAAGGTTGATTAAGTTGTATTCATGATCAAGCCTCGGGATTAATTACTGTGCAATTGAAGATTGAATATATACATATGCATTACTATCATAAGTATAAGACTGCTTAGTCCTGGCCCTAGGGTCCCATTACATTCTCAATTCCTCTCAGCCTCCTCCCGATACAGGCTTATGTGAATTAAGAGACATCAACTCCATGAGCTAAACTGAGGTAACACTTAGTCATTTACCCCCTCTGCTAAAAACTACTACTTTCTCGGTGGACGATCCATCCAGACGAGTAAGAAATTTGTAGTTCGAATACCATGAAAGCCGAAAAAGGGATGACAAAGGGTTCAATAAAGACGTATCCGACAATGTTTAGTTTCTAATCATGGTTTTTTTATTTTACAAAATAGGATTTTTACTCTCACTAACTATTCCTCAAATAAGAGCATCCACAACACCCTCTTTGTACTTATTTTAGGGAGGCAAAAAAAGTTAAAAATGCTTTTAGGGACACCAAAATATTTGAAGACTCTATTTTTACACTCTCTCTCCTCAACAATAGGGTGCCAGAAGTTACATTTCAGTAGCCACATAAGCACTTAAATTAAGTTGAAACTGGTTCTCCTACTTTTTAAATAAAAATGTTACTTACCTCTCTTTTCCAGGGACTTTGTTAATGTCAAAAATGAATTTAGGGAGTACATGTTACCACCCCTCCCTATCTTTTATGGAGACTGTAGTGGATGCTCTAAGTGCCCTATTATCTCAATTAGAAGTCCCAATTCCAAGTTTGGATGGAAATATAATTTATTTAAAAGTATTATAGTCTAAACCCTAGCTTGTATTTTAAGTAGACTAAGATAATTTTTAAAATTTTGAAGTACAACCTTTATTTTAGGAGACCCCAAAAAAGTCCCCATTTTTTAGTAGAACCCTAATGTGTACAATACAATTTTGCTTTTAGACATTCAAAGTAACCCTAATACCTATGTTGTACTGTACGTAACAAAAGAGACCCACATTTGCTAATTAATCTCTTATGCATGCACCAAAAGTGGTCTCCAAATAGAGTCCAAAAAATTAAGAACTTCCAACAGAACAACCCTAGCTGGTATTGTTACTATATTGGTTGAGCTCCAATTAAGAATTGGATTAGTATTCCTAGTCATAATGGAAGTAGTATTACTCCCGCATGTTTTCTTATAAATACAACTTCCCTCTACAATCTTTCACCTATTATCCTCTTCTGCTACTACACGAGCTTGAGAAAGATAGTTTCGACAACCAAATTGTCTACTATATCTGAATAAGGAGAAATAATCAATTAAGAAAGGTTTTCTAGCTAGGATAATGATGATTCGAAATCAATTCCTTAAAGTTACTACTCTCATCCCCCTCCTTTGCATGATCTCCATGTTTGTTTCACCGACTAGTTTTGGATGAGGGGAGGACATGGGAGTAGTACTTTATAAGGCTAGCAATGATAGTACTGCTAAATATCTCTAGATCGAGTTTGATTTCACAAGTCATAAAAGCCACCCACTCCTACCAGAGTTTCGTAACCATAATACCACTAGCAACAACACATTATATTTTTTCTCACCGGTTGGCACTGAGGTCTCTCAGGGTATACAATGGCATTTTTTTGTTACCATATAGCGCATAGGAAGTTGGAGAAAGAAACGTTCAAATCGTCCCTCCCATTGGGATCCGTGCTTAAGACTCTCCTCTGCCGCCTTCCCATTTTTTCACCTCAACGGGATCTGCAAACATTTACATTGACGGAGTGAATCTATCGCAATGAAACATCTACACAGACGAGGCTGTGATCATTTACAGTATAGAATCCACCTTAGACCTATTATATGCTTGTCCACAAAATGAACTTGATCATGACAACTTTAATGATTCTGAAGAATACGGAGATAGCCGTACTGCTATGTGGAGGGACTGTGACAATGAAAGCGACATGAAGAACAACAAGACAACAAACACACCAGACGCAGCCAACAATAACAGCCACGTAAGCTCCGTGAATGCCGAAGTAGATAACAATTACCATACCAACACCGCTACAAATCCCAGCTCGAGTAACAATGAGACTAATACACCTAATGCAGAGAGCATCATAAGCTGGGGCGGAACCAAAAATTAGTGTTGGGGGGGGGGGGGGGGGGGGGGGCTAAGTAGTTTAGGGGGTTCGAGGGCTTTGTCCTTGAATTTTTCTTGCATGGTTTTCTTTTGTTGATAGGACACCCCCTTCGTAGATGATTACCGGACCAAAGACAACAAAACATGGTGAAAATATGCCCAATTTCAATGATCTTTACACGGCGACGAGTCGTGGTAATGTAATCGGTCGTATAGTCCGTCGTTATAAAAGAATGCTTTTGCTTATGTTATTCTTAGGTCAAATAATGAGGCCATTTCCAATAAAGAGCCCAAGTAATGGTATAGAAAGTGTCAAGTAAGTTAAATATTCTTAGAATTTCTAATGTTACGAGAGATTACGCACGTGATAGCGCGTGCAAGTACATTATTTTTTAGATTAAAGTTGAGATAGAGTGTAATTATTTGATATATTACTTAATTTTGAATACAAAAATATGTTGTTGGTTTTGTGTTTAAATATTATCAATTTATGGAAAAATAGACTAGTTTATCTTCTAATGGTTGATGCATTTTGGTTTTCATGAATTAGGTCACGAGTTCGAACCCCTACGGGGTGAGAATTGTGGACATCCTTTGGGTTGCCTTTGGGATTTGTTACCCTTCGGAGGTTTATGGTTACCTCGGGCTTTGGATGCCCTTCGGGGCTAGTTTACACTGTGGTTGCAGATCCCTAAAAAAAACTTGCTTACCTTCCAAATATAATATATATATATATATATATATATATTGATACAGAGCATACAAAAATCCATAACAATTCTTTTGATGAACCTGAAGATAGACCTTTTTTAGTTTGGTGTTCCAGTTTGTATAAGAACAAATTAATGGGAAGAAGTTTTGAAGGATCAAGCAGGTTAGTTCAAGATGGGATTCAATTCTTAAAGGCCTGCGTTAGCCTCTCTCAACAGAAAAAATTGTGGGTTGTTAGTGATTTTCAAGATATTACACTAATTGTAAAATAGCAAAAAAACCCTCACGGGCAATCCAGACATCTCCATGGGAACCATAAAGAAGAAGAGTTTGTGGATCCTAGTTATGAAGAACCTAAGGGTTCGTTTGATTGCATTGGACATTTGCAATATCTTAAATTTTTCCTAGAAAATTTGTGTTTGATTGCACATAATAATATTCAAGATATCTGGTATTAGCGCTAACAATAGAAGTTTCAATATCCCTTATCTCCCCCTCAATTTCACACATATCTCAATAACAACTTTGTCAAATCAAATATTTTTTCTAATATATTGTATATCAAACAAGAAATATGTATTTTAGATATCTTATTTCTTAAATATTAACATATCCTAGATATATAATATTTAAGATATTTTTCTTAACAAACGGACCCAAAGAGTTCTGCCCATTTTCTTTATTTCTTCTTATTGCAATATCTATCTATCTATCTATAATAAGAAAAAAGAGACCCAACTTTTTGGCTGGATCTTAACCGTTGATTTCACCGATGTGAACAACGATGTGGACATTGGTTCTTGCCTATTGTCACCCTTATAGAAAGGGAAACAAACGGATGAAATATAAATACACGTTTTCCCTCTTAGGTCCAATATAATTTACAAACTAATGTATTAGTTTCAAAGGAGCTCATGAAGGACAATTTGTAGAACCCAAATTATTCCTATATTGCATTCATTTTTTCCTAAGCTCCTTTGTATGTCTTTCTTGATTTTCATCTTCACATATCTTCCTCTCTCTGCAAGAACCCTTTTATTCTATAGCCGATATTCCTCTTCACCAATCAAAAACTGACAATAGAACAAAAATGCTGGTTGTTTGACACTAATGTAGTATGACCCGAGGTTCAATTTAATGTGAATATGCCACGCTTGGAATCACTTCCCTTTTTCATTAACAAAATGTTGACCAAGGATCAGAAGACTCCAGGCAATCTGGTCAGGCAGTGATTTCAAGTTGACCTTCACAATAGCCTGATCATAAATATTTTAGAAGACGCACTATGTCTTGCAAGTGTCAGATCGCTGCAGTCGACACCCTTGATGATAGCATAAACTTCAGCAATTCAAATATACCATTATGCTAACAACAACAATCGATCTCATTTCAATTGTAATCCGAACAACCTTTTTCATTCTAACTCTTACTACATTAACTCCATTCGAAACACCTGAACAACTTTGACCTATAAGAATATTATACCTTTTGATGAATGTTGTATCATTTTTCCTTCGATTTATTCCCAGCCTTCAAATCTGAAGAATACTCCCCCTCTCATGTTAGATTTCTCACAACCTTCAACTTATAAATATTTAATTTACCCTCGAAGGACTTACTTCTAAGACCTTTGAAGAGTAGAAATTACTAGCATTGCCCTATTCTTCCAGCACCACGAACCATCAACAACAATAAAAATAAAATAAAGGTACATCAACTACAACCAGGGTAATTCTTCCAGCACCACGAACCACGAGCTACCACCACCGCCCTCTGCCTTCACCAGCCGCCGCGCTAGAGCCCTCAACATAGTAGACCGTTCAATCACGGTAAGGAGATGATGTTGGAATATCCCCCACCAAAAACTGAATGATTCTGCTTCCTCCCGTTCCTGGCCGATCAGCTCCTCCTTGTTCAGGTCAATAAGGTCGGGTAGTGGGGGCCCCATATCTCTTCGTCCAAAGTACTGCCTAGTTAGTTTGGCTACCTTGGCCTCTACGCGTTCTTCCATTTTCTCTAGGTGGCTTTGATAGCGAGTCTTCGTCTTACTTAGAGAAGCCAAGAACATTTTGGAGAAGGAGATTAAGCGGAGTTAAGGAAATTCTGAATCAACTATTAGCCTCCTTTTTATAATAGATTAAAAGATCATTAATGATGCCATAATCAGCCATTAATGATCTCAGAAACTGGCACATTTACACCAGTAAAACCTCTAAATTCTCATTCAAGCAGTTTTCTCAGCAAAACCCTTTACAATAATTTCTGAGTCCCCAACGAACTAGATACTCAAAGATTCCCAAGGAGCTCAAAGCCTCCCATACTTACAAGTCTACCAGAACCATAACAAGCCTACCGCTAAGACTACTAAAGCTTTGACCATGCTTCAGTCCGGCTTCAGCTCCTGGTCAAAGGCAGACAACTCAGCAGACAACTTTGGTAGAATTGATTTCAATACAAAATAGTTGTAAATAAGGATACGTTTGTAATTCAATCTCTCTATGGTGACGTCATATTTCCTATTTTCTATAAATAGAGAAGAAGAGCTACTATAAATGAGGTTGAGAGATTTTTCGTTATACATACCATAGAGAAGCTCTGTTATAATCAAGAAGCTTGTTACAATAAACCTCCATTTCTTTAGTCATCATGTGAGTACTACAATTGATAGCTAGGAAAAGCAAAGCTTCTAGCATATTAGGCCCCTCTCGCTCTTCATTTTCTATCTTCGTTATATCTTTCTTGTAGTAAAAGGCTACCTCTTCATCACAACTAAGTTCTTGATGCAGTTTTGCTAATTGGTGTAATGCAATTGCCTCTTTATTATTGTAATTTGCGGCTCTTTTATAGTACATGATTGCATCCAACAACATATGTAGTTGTACTGCCTCGTAGCAGTGAGCCATTGTAATCTATATAACCTAGAATCGTCTGGTTGTAAATACACAGACTTTTCGAAATAGTGAAGTACATAAAATGGCATTAGCATCATCTCAGATGCCTGTTCTAGACCAAAACAAGTGCGATAATTACACAAATTTATATCTACAGCTTACCTATATGCAACAACGGCTGCTTGGACATTCTTTATTTCAATATAGTCATGCCCCATTAGTGTCCATGCACGGCAAATACTTCTTGTTCAACTTAAGTGCTCGCCTAAAGTATATAATGGGCTTTTCATGTTGCCTCTTCAAACTATAATAGTACCTAATAATGTAATAGAAACGTAAATCCAAGTTGCGGAAGCAGGAACCTGAGAGATTGCGCTAACCTAATTATAAAATTAGGGTTTCTTCTAAACTCTAAACAAAAATTAAACTCTAATCAAAACTAAACTGAAAACTAAAACTTAAACTTAAACTTAAACTGAATTTTCTTCAAATCATCAACTAAATAAAATAGGGAACCTAGCCTCTCTTTAATAGAACATAAGGGGGTAAAAACCCTAATTAGCAATATTCTAGAAACTTGGAAAAATACTTTTTTAACCTTGTGTTGGCTAATTAGGAACACCCTAAAACCTACTAAGCATCTCTAGCAGAGAGGCTTGAATTAAAATAACATAAATAAAGATAGTTCGTAAACGGTGAGAAACGATTATGAGATGATGATTTATATCAAATCCATCCGTCTTAAGAAGATTTTGACCACAAAATCAAAGAGGCGGTGCTCCAGAAGACTCGCAAATAAATGTAGTGTGTATCCCATCCTCATCTTTATCCTGTAGAACTCGTTGAACAGTCGCTATAACACTCTCACGCATACCATCTACGACTAACCCAACCTTCTTCGCAAATACAGGACAATCACGTTTCTAGTGCCCGGGCTTCCCGCATCCATAATAGTTACCCAAAATGTAAGTATGCGGTACAATATTGGTAGAACTAGCTGGTGTTGCTGTAGTGTTAGTTGTTGGGCGGGACTCAACAATCTGTAGGTCACTTGCCTACTTGGCTAACTAGACAATCTCTGATAAACAATAAACTTGTTGAAGTCCAAGTAGTTCCTAGATTTTTTGGGTAAGACCACTTTTATACCTG
The DNA here is from genome assembly GCA_014058105.1 of Kingdonia uniflora. NCBI lineage: Eukaryota > Viridiplantae > Streptophyta > Magnoliopsida > Ranunculales > Circaeasteraceae > Kingdonia > Kingdonia uniflora. The sequence goes on from JACGCM010002535.1 coordinate 1,195,075, forward strand.
CTAATTCTCTGTTGCTCGGTCTCACGGAGAAGGGCACGTGCCTCAAGTAAATAAAATTGGTCGTCTACTCCTCAATAGTAGAAAGACTCATCTTCAAAGATTAAAGGTTACCAAAGACGACCTGATTATAATTTATTAGGATAAATCTCCCTATCATATCACATCTCCTTTTTGACCACTCGGTAATCATCGGATAACCCTGAGATCTGCGAGACTGCTGAACGTTGTTACACCATGTTAGAGCATATCTAGAAAGCCGAGACTCAATTATTGCTACCTATTTCGGATCTCTGTAGCATTTACAGGTAAAAATCTTCTCAACTTTGTCTAATCAATCAATAAAGGTATCTACATTGGACTTACCATCAAATTCTAGAACTTTTAAATATAAATCATGGGTTTGTTCAGTAAGACCCCGTGCAAGAGCCTCAATATCAGTACCCCATATCTGTCTTTGTGGTAGACGCTCAAATCCTGCCACTATATGATAATTATCTTCCTTGTGCCCAATAGCATATGGATGTCGAGGTGCTCATGTGGGTGATCCCATAGGTCTTTGTTGCTCCTGACGATCACGCGGTGGGGTGTCAACCGGGGGGATAAGACCACGACCTCGGCCTTGCCCATTGAACTACTGCTGACGCTCAAAATGTGAAGTATATTGCTCTCCCCCGTGATGTACTTCTCTCTCTGAGCCCCTGTATAATGTTTATTGAACCAATCATCAGCACCATTCGCGTATTTTTCTCCTGAACCGTGCCTGAATCCATTACCTGTGGGAGGCTTTGTTCCTGTATAAAAGGGTTGGTAAACTTGAAATACACCGGGAAGCGGTGGCTGAACTAGTAGTATCGAGGTGGTAATCACACTTTGGGTTGGTGTTGCATGACTCAGGTGAATAGGTGGTGCCATTTTGGGTAGTTGATTTCTGTTAATTATACTCATAACAAAGTAACGAGGGTCGGGCGACATCCATCGAGTCTCTGGACTTTGGGTCAGGTTCCCAAAGTGATTTGAAGAACTGACCCACATTTGTAGGTTGAGGTCCCATAAGGTTGCATGGACTTGAGCTTGACACACTCGAGTCCATGCCTCATATTGCTCACGGGTCATGTAAACGGGTTGGGTCAAGTAGTGCTGGTTAGGTATAAATGAGTGACGCTGCTGGAACTGGTTTGAAGTACCCATCAGCAGCCCCTGTGAAGAGGATATGAGAGGATAAGAGGTTTGTGGTGGGACTATTGGTCGGTAGAGTGGGGATGTTGTTGATCTCCCTCCCAAATTTGAATTTGAATTTACATAAAGTAATTGGTAGGCCTGGATGGGATGGGATGGGATGGGATGGGAAGGAGTTTGTTGTAAAGCACATGAAGTAGGTTGTTGGATTGGTGGCTGCATCTGCTGGGGCACGTTCTGGAATAAACCCGGGTCGTAGATTTGGGTTGGATATGGATTGTTGTATTGGATCCGGTCTGGATCCAACATATGACGGTCACGAAATCTATTTTCTTTCTCCCTCGCGTCTGTCTCTTCTTCACAACCTGCAAAAAAAACACTGGTTGGGATTTTACTTTCACCCCCAACTTCTGTGAAAACCCTAATCAGAGGTTTACCCATTAAACCTCTAAGTTGTCCGGTTGGTCTTTGTTCTTCGATTGCTTCTCAACCATCAGCTCTTTCATAGAATTCGTCTACGGCACTGATTTGTGATGGTGATTTGGCCATTATTGGGCTTGCAAAATCGATATGTTGGGGTTCCCGTTGTTCCTGCAATCACTCTGCTTGTGGAGTTTGGCAATGATGCAAAAGGATTCACGTCTTTAAATATTTTGAAGTTTTTCGCGAGGCTTTCATCAGATTCAGGGTCTGTTTTAGGGGCAGTTTGTAACAAGTTAGGCAACAGAACCTGTTGGGTAGGGATTTTTAGAGTACCCGAAGAGATTGCCTCCATAAACCGGTCAAACCGATCGAACTTGTTGGACAATTCGTCGATCACTTAGAGCTTTTTGGACAATTTGTCGTATCCACTGACTTTGTTGTTCAAATCGGTGACCAGTTGTACGAGTTGAGCGTTTGTTAATGGCGTCACAGGGAATGAATATGCAGAAATTACTGAAGCAGTCACAGAAAATCACTGTAGCAGTCGGTGTAAAAAAATCCTACAGAATTTTGCTAGCTCTGGTGCCAATTTAATGTAAATCTAAATAGGGAAAGCAGGAACTTGAGAGATTACAACCTAGCCTCCCTTTTATAGAACATAATTAGGACTGGAAAAATATTTTTTTAACCTTGTATTGGCTAATTAGGAACTCCTTAAAACCTACTAAGCATCTCTAGCAGAGAGGCTTGAATTAAAATAACATAAAAATAGCTTGAAGATAGTGAGAAATGATCATGAGATGATGATTCACATCAAATAGGACTCTGGATGGTATTTATCATTCAAGAACATCCTAAGAGAAAGGTGACTCAACACAGGAAAACACTCCTTTGCAGACAACACATTATAGTACATATCCATGTCTTCCACCGATATAGATCATTTTCTGAGAAATTCTTCGAAGATAACTTCGACTTCCTCGAATTCTCTTAAACTATAGTGAATTTTTGTAATCTGGGCTGGGATGTAGTTGTTAAACCAGAAAATTCCTTGTAGATATTCGTACTTTGACAGGGATACGCTATGCATCCTAAGTTCTTGGTATGCACTACCAAGGAAGAAGTCCTTCATCCAATGGTTCTTGAGATTAAGGTCATTTAAGTTATCTGCAGTGGTGCATAGGCATTGCAGCTCTGACCAGGCACTCTAGTTCCAAGGATATTTGTTCACAGACTCTACAAGGACTGTCCGAGCGAGATCCTCAGGGCCTTTCTCTTTGAGTATGATTCCATCTAAATAAACACCAAATGAATCAATTGTACCGTTCTTGCGATTTTTGGATAACTGCATTTCGAAAGTAACTAGTTCACGGTTTACAACATCACTTTTACCTAAGGGTCCCTCAAGTTCTATCATCTCTTCCTCTTTTCTGCTTCTCACCAGTCTACATTGATTAAAAAAAAAGGGTAGAAATTTAAGGTAATTTTCTTCATCAAGATACTAAATCATTTATACGAAATTTATTTAAACAACATATTCTAACATAAACAGCATATTCTATCATGTCACTCTATTGATCAGCTCACTGCCAATTTCACACCCACTACACTAAGGGGTACTTCTATTTGTAATTTCCGAATATACATGATTACAGTAATATCATTTTCTTCTATCTCGGGTCAGACGATTAATTACATTAGCATTTTGGACTACAATCTGTTACAGGTAGAAGGACGATATGGGGATGTTCATTTCCCGGCTTACCACTTAATAAGCCACAAAATTGTAGTAGCTTAATAAGTAGTAACCGGTGTTCTGACACCGTCAAAAGAAGTAACAAAGAAACATCCTCCAAACCTTAATATTGCAACTGTATTGTATCATGGATAATGGCTTTCACTCAATCTCATCTAATTACTAAATAAACAACATAGATAGATCTATAACTTATGAACGTTGAGAATCAAACCAAGTAAAGCGCGTAACATCACAAGAATGCCACCTTTTTCCCCTTCTGATCGTGGAGTGCATGGGCAACTCTCCTATACTTTATGCAATCAAAGTAGGCCTTCCCAAGCAAATACACATCATAATCGACATTATCGTCTTCATGATGAACTGCGGTCATCACATAGGAGATCCCAATGATGGGTGTCGATGTATTGATCTCGGAGAATATTTGCTAAATGCTCGAGTTCCCTCACTAGAATCTGGTGTTGGATGGTGTCGTCTCTGTTAGGTCTTGCTCGATTCCAACTAGTTGGCTATGTATAAAGGTATATCTGAAGAGGTTATTCTTAGAGCATCTCCTAAAGTGTTTGACTGACTCGGTTGAAAAAAGCCAAATCCAAGTCAGTTAGACTCTATTTCCTCTAACAGTACCTGACTTGGATTTTTTTTTCTTCATAAGTTCAAATTGTCTTGGGCGCCCGATTTGAATTTTTCTTAAAAAAATAAAATTGGGAGCCCAAGTCTTAGACGCCCGATTTGAATTTTTGTTAAAAAAAACAATTGGACACCCAAACCTTAGGCGCCTGTTTAAAAACAGAACATACGCCCAATCGTGACATTAAAATCCAAGGTTGAGTCTTGGATTGAATCCAAGTCAGTGAGGCACTTTTGGATGAAGAAAATCCTAGGTGGCACCTTGGATTTCAAGGTAGTGAGACACTTTAGGAGATGCTTTTACTGTATGAAGAGTAAGCAGATCTTATTTGAGTAAAGCATGTAAGGCTCCAACATCTCCATTGGGCGTTATAGGGTGGGTGGGTGAAAATGATTTTGTGTGCGAAGTTTCAAGGAAGCTACACCTTGGCAGTTCATGTCTTGAAGCTAACCTTCCAATTCTTAATTTCCTGTCCCATAAATAATTCCAAATGCATGCATTTTTTTTCCTGATCTTGTCTTATTCTTTTAGACTTTTAAAAAACCTTTTTCAGACCCTGATGAGATAAAGAACGATTGATTCCCATACGTATTCTCTGCACGACACAAATTTGTGTGTATTTAATAATCTCCTTAGCCAAACAATGCATGCCATCAACACCAGTCGATACAAGTTACAACCACTTTCTATGTTAGAAAAAATTAGTATTGTGGCTTTTGATCTGTTGCAATAGAATTAATGTAGTGAGAAAAAGCCCACGCATTCGAGATTCACCCAGCCCTGATCATAAAATAGATAATATGATGTGAATCATATCCCATGATCGTTTCTCACATGTCAGCGGACTATTATATTTATGTTCTTTTGATTCAAGCTTCTTTGCTAGAGATGTTTAATAGATTTTAAGGAGTTCCTAATTAACCAACACAAGGTTAAGAGTCTATTTTTCCCAGTTTCTAGAATATTTATAATTAGGGTTTCCACCCTCCTTATGTTCTATAAAAGGGAAGCTAGGTTCTTTATTTTATTTAGTGGTTAAAGTAGATGATTTGAAGTTAGTTCAATTTATGTTTCACTTTAAACTTTTGTTTATTTTTGATTTGAAGTTAAGTTTATGTTTATTTTGAGTTTTAGTGTTTAGAGCAAACCCTAATCTTCAAGTTTTCGCTTCCGCAACTTGATTTTACGTTAAATTGGTACTAGAGCTAGCAAGATTTTGAGGATTTTTTTTCACTAACTGCTGCAGTGATTTTTGGGAACTGCTACAGTGTTTTTGGTTACTGCTACAGTGTTTTTTGGGGACTACTACAATCTTTTCGGCTACAGCTACAGTAATTTTCAGGGACTGCTACAATGTTTTCAGTTGCTGGTATAATGATTTTGAGGTAACTGCTACAGTAGTTTCAGCAGTTCTACAGTGCAATTGAGTGATGTTTAGAGTTTTGGGAAAAGTCAAGTTATCGATATCTATGATATCTCATATAAGAGCTGCGGCGGAAAATGATGCTAAGAATACTGTGCAAGCAATCGCGATACTTAAAAATAAACTTGACGAGTTCGTCAACGTCGCCGTGAGTTCCAGCACGTTACAACTACCCCTACCTCAAACCTCTCCTCTAGGTGTATTGGAGAGTAACCCCCAAGTTGGGAGTACCAAAACCGTGACGGAAAACACGGTAAAGGAAAACCCACGTGCCGAATTGGGAGAAGTGGCGGAGATCCCCGCAATCGGAGCCGCGAGTGACACCGGCAAAGGCAAGGTTATCGTTAACATGACAACCAGCGATGGGGTTCCGATAGTCGTTACGACTGTCGTCGTCACAACGACAAATTCAAAAAAGGATTCGACCGGAATTTACGCCGGTTCGCAAACTCTACAAAAATCAGTTATAATTTTCAGAACGATGAAAGAGACAATTGCAAGACAAGAACCTCTCTCTTTGGTCTAGTGGGTGATACCCAACAAAGCTATAGCCAGTGCTACGGTTGCAATTGAAAACCCAATTTGCGATTTTGCAGGTTTGATGATTGAGAAATTGTTCGCTGATCCATTTTGGGTGAGCTTTTTAGCAAGTTTAAAGAAGCGAATCACAATGTTTTCTTCAGTTTTGGGTGTTGATCGACTTAAAGATGTTAGTGACAACATGGTACCCCCGCTCTTGGGTACGACCTTGGGTTACGATAAATTTCGCGGTAGAATTCAAAGCTTGAAGATGGGTAGGCCGCATAAATAAGTTTCGATTTCCGTGATATTCCTAAATTTGTCGATTTTGTGGTCGAAATCTTTCGAAGACGGAGAGTTTGATGTGTGAATCATATCTCATGATCGTTTCTCATATGTCAACGAACTATTTATATTTATGTTATTTTGATTCAAGCCTCCCTGCTAGAGATGCTTAGTAGGTTTTAGGGAGTTCCTAATTAACCAACACAAGGTTAAGATGGTATTTTTCCCAGTTTCTAGAATATTCTTAAATATGGTTTCCACCCCCTTATGTTCTATAAAATGGAGGTTATGTTATCTATTTTATTTAGTGGTTAAAGTTGATGATTTGAAGTTAGTTCAATTTAGGTTTTAGTTTAAAATTTTGTTTAGTTTTGATTTGAAGTTAAGTTTATGTTTTTTTTGAGTTTTAGTGTTTAGAGAAAACCCAAATTTGAATAAGGTTTTCGTAATCTTCAAGTTTCCGCTTCTGCGACTTGATTTTACGTCATAATATATCATATCTTCTGGGAAAACTGAAATTTGAAATTTTGAATAACGTTCTGCTATTTTAACTGTTCCACCTAAGGGCTTCATATCCTGAATTCTGGATTTTCAATGTATAATATTGTCATACATCTAAATAGTTGTGTTTGTGTTAACAGTACAAAATAAAATTTTAATCTTATCGGAGAATTTAGAAATTACTGATCAGAAAAACCGGGAATTGAGAAACAGATGGTTCTTATACAAATGAATATTGTCTGTGAGTCTCTGAGTATAGATGATATGATCGAGGTGTTGATATCTTATAAGCAATATTTTCTTAGACACTCCATTTCTGTCCAATTGCGTTATCGTCATTCCATAGTGAAATTTTCCTATGTCGCTTTTCTGCTACAAATAGGCGCAAATACTTTTTCCATTTTTCTACAGGTGCAACAGATATAAGAAGATTTACGAATATCGTGTATTGGAAGCCCTTTGATCATTTCTTTCAGTTTATTATGACATGATAGCAGGACATTTAATGTTTTGAGGTTGCTCTATCGGCATGCCTTAACGCAGGACGAAAAAAGTGCATATAAACTAACACAAATCAAGTCTAGAATGAACAAGTTAACGGCAACAGACCAAAATAGCCAATTGGAAGTTGATTTGTCTGTAACCAACTTTATCCCCTCCAAATATAACGCTGCTGCAGATATGAGGACCGAAGGAATCAAGACAACCATTATCTTGTGAGAATCAGGATCAGTGCGAATGACTGCCATACCAATGGTGATTAAAGACATAAAGAAGCACATGCCGTCGTAGAAGAGGAAGTGATAGAAATCTTTTTTGGCCACCTCCCTGGCAATGGCTTTCCCTGGCATGTGCCGGACAATTCCTGTGACATTTGGATATGTCATGGAAAAAAATAGTGGAAAATGCCCTGTCTTATTTGATAAGTGGGCTTTAACGTCTTTTTGGCCATCTTCGCTACCGGGAATGATGGAATTTGGGGTAGGGTTTGAGTCCCAATCTTGCCATAATCCCCCGGGAGGGTTAAGTGCCACCTCAAAAGCTAAAGTCGCAAACATCACACAGAGGATTATAGCTGCATTTCTATACCAATCCCCACTGGAGGATGATTCAGAACTAGAACTAGAGTTGGAAAGGTTTCTGTGTGGTTCCCTTAATGGTGTTCGTGGAGGACTAACATGAAGTTCTTGAGATGGTGCAGGAGGTGGAGGATTGTTGACTTGTCCTCCAGCACTTTTAAGTAGCTCGGCAATTTTCTCTTCGTCAGGCTCAGTAGGGCAGGTTAGCAGGACATCTAGCGCAGTCCACCCTTTGGAGTTCACTGCATTCACGTCGACTTTTATCTCATTTACTAGAAACTCTACTATCTGCAGCAAGGAATAGTAAGTTTGAATATAACTCGCACAATTAAAACTATTTCGATCAAATACTTTGCTTTAAAAAAAAGTTAACCTCATTTTTAACAGCTAAACAATGAATTGACAACTTGCCTGGAGTTGCTTCCCGGCGGTTGCTATGTGCAAAATAGTATCACCTTCCTTATCTTTAGAATTCACAAAAGCATCATCAAGGCCGAGATTTCGAAAATGATGAATAAAAAAGATCAAAGCTTCCAAGTTACAATTCTTGACTGCAAGGTGAAGAACTGTCTCACCACTCCATGTTCTCTCTTGGGCTGACACAGGACAGCATGAAAGCAAGACTGGAAGAACATTTAACCGACCTTTCATTGAAGCACAATGCAAAGGCGTCCTCCCACCACTATCTCTAAGAAGACAAAGTTCACTGTTGACCCTTAATAAGTCCTCCACAATTTCAAGGTATCCTTGGGATGATGCGAGATGTATGGGAGTAACCCTGTGTTGGTTGAAATCTCCAGCTAATTTAGGATTGACATTCACCACCACCCTTGCAAACTCTGTGTGACCAAGCAATGCAGCAGTGTGTAGAGGTGTTTGAGAGGGGGCCATTGTTACTGTATGAAGGATAAGCTCATCTTCCTGAAGTAAATCAAGTAGTGCAGCCACATCTCCCTTCCGAGCGGCCCTGAGCAATCTAGTTCCCATATCTTCTATAATAATGACCTATTATCAGTAAAAATTTCCTCGAATTTTATGGTGTGAAGGTGATTGAGTGGGACGAAGATTCCCGGAAATTTCATCCTTGGCTGGTCTGGTCTTGAAACTAACGTTGCTAATGCGTACTTAATTTCATATCCCCTGCATAATTACAATTCAAAGATTCTCTCTCTCTCACAGTTATTTGGCTTGTTATTCTGTTCTCTCTTACGAATCTGGTGAACATAGTTGACAAAAAGTAACGACAGTGTCTCTCCCAATAAACTAATGGTGTTTTGGGGATTTCCAAAGTCGAAACTATTCAGTACACCCGGGAAAATTTGTTTCTAGCTAGAATTATCCCAGTTTAATTTCCAGCTCAGATAACCAGTGGCAGATCCAAGTATGGTTGTCAGTTTTAAATCTTTTGACTAATTTCTACATCTACCCTTGTAAAATATTTTTGCCCACCCTAATTTCAAAATTATGAATGTATACTCGCCTTCCATACTCACTACCCACAAAAAAAAAATAAAAAAAAAAAATTGTTGGAGTTATATAACGGTCCAGAGGAAAATTCCTACCACCCTTTATACCACTACTGAAATTACCAGAGCAACTTGTTCAGACTTCGGATTCCTTAGTAAGAGTTGTGAAATATAAGCAAAATTACACCCTGAAAGAATACTGTCTATTTTCTCATGTTCCCTAACCTACAGAGGTGACATTTTTTAAGAGAATTGGACGGAGCAACCAACTTGGAGGGCCTGCAAATCTTTTAACTCAAGTTAATCAAGATACCTTTGATTAAGAAGCCAAGGAACTAAAGATGACAAAAACCCAATATTTGATTTCTACCCTAACTAAAAGAAAATAATAGCCTTTTGGTGCTATGAGTGTACTTTGGGAGGGAAAGTTTGTGGCTTGCTTCAAATATTAGGTCATATGGGGATATTTCACTTGAAGCATGCCAAAGAAGCTCCAGCTCTCAACCTCTTTTTATATTTTGATGGGGGGAGGAGCTTAGTTTTTTCCAAAACAAAGGAAGGACATATCCACTACTCAAATTGGTTGCTTCTATGTCTTCTTATATCATTACCCAAGTTGACGTGAATCATCTCTCATGATCGTTTCTCACACGTCATGGGTTATTTATATTTATGTTCTTTTGTTTCAAGCCTCTCCATTGCTAGAGATGCTAAGTAGAATTTAGGGACTTGCTTAAGAAAAAGTTTTCCCAATTTTAGTAGATTTCTATTTAAATTAGAATTATGGTTCCTAATTCTAATCTTTTTTGTGTTCTATAAAAGGAGATGCTATGTTCTATTATTTTGTACTTGTTGAAGTTGAAGTTAAGAATTAAGTTTAAGTTATTTCAGTTTGTATTTTAGTTTATGCTTTAGATTAAAAGAAACTATAATCTTGAATTAGGTCTAAAGTAACGTAATAAACTTCTCAATTTTGCTTACGGGTTGAGAGTTTACGTGAAAATGGTATCAGAGCGATTTTCAATCTCTTGAGAAGTTTGTTTCGATTTCTAATGGCGTCTGTAACAGCCTAATTCTGGGATTCAGAGTTAGCCTTTACACCAGATGTGTTTAGAACGCTCAAGAATAGTAAACAATAATCAACAAGATAATTTAGCGTGAAAAACCTTTGAATATGTTAAAAACCACGACCTCTCTTGAGAATTTTGAGAAAAAAAAGATGATCTTATTGAGATTGCTAACTTATTACAATAAGTACTCTGAGTATGTAGAATTTTGGAGTAAGGATTCTTCTGTATAGAATTACATCCCCTTAATTTGTAGTTCTCTGGTCCTATTTATAGGTCTTATAATATGACCGTTTGATGACCATTAAGATTCTTAATGAGAGACGTTACAAAGTATATGTAAGATGCTCTTTGACCAGATTGTGTAACGTTCTGATCTTTGTTGCTGTACAACGGCTCTATTGATGACTATATACTTCCATAAATCAAACTGTTGATGTGGAGGTCGAAAGTGATGACTCAAACTAAGGAATGTTGAATATGTCTTTAGTAGAGCTTCCTGTATGCTGATGAGGTCGAGGATGAAACTTGAGTCCGAAATACTAAATAAGCTATTACAAGACGACTCTCAACCAAGAGAAAGAGGAGTCTCATGGACGAGTGGTGTTGGTTGAGAAATTTATGTTGTATTTACTTCCTAATGTTGTTATCTTGATTCAGATTGTGCCACGTGCTCTGTTGATGAGATTGAAAGTTTGTATGTAGTTCGAAGATGAAGCATGAGTTCGAGATGCGGAATAAGCTACTACAACCACCCCATCTCAGCCAATAATACGAGAAACCTTGCTAGCGAGTGGTGTTGGTTGAGAAGTATCATTAATGCAACTGTTAATATATAGGAATCATTTCTAATGTATATTCATGAATATCTATTGGTGTCTGTTGGGTTTCCTAGAACCAATGGTTTTAGTCGATGTTGTTGGCATGGGAAATCCTTCTAACGTAAGGAATTTGAAGAGTCTGCTTTAAATGCTCATCATAAAAGGCATTCAGAGCTGAGAGTGATGAACCAAGTCTTCGTCTCTGATTCTCTTCTTCTCTATTTTTGACTGTTGAGAGTATGGTGACTACAAGGAACCAATCTAAGGAGTCTAGGATTCGTAGAAAAATGGAGGAATTGCGTATCCGATACTTTGGATACCAGTCTCTGTATTTGCCAACACTGATTCCCGTATTGCCTACCTATCACCGCATGTTACATGAAGAAGTGATGGAGATAGGGGATGATTATTATCAGATGGTGCAGTTTTACTATCTGTTGACATCTGAGGCGGAGCGGCGAAATGGGCTTCGTTTGCTGGTGGAGGAGGCTGTGACAGCTAAAGATGAAGCGGTCGGCGTTCGTGAGAGGGAGTCTAGCCGGTATCCTGCTAGTGAGTGGGTCTTTTCTAAAAAATAGGACTTTTCGTCTGTTTCTACCATGCGGGGTGACAGTTATGGTAGAAGAGGCGACGATGATGGGGGAGATCATTTTTTCCCATAGACCATTAATATTGGCCATGAAGAAGATCTTTCATCTATGATTTCCAGTTCTAACTGCTTCCTGGACCTTGCAGCATGGAATCAGAGTTTGAAAGTTGCTTCAGTTTTATCGTCTTCCTTGTGGACTGCTGAAAAGCAATTCAAACTGTAACTTTGTAAAGTAATATGTCTGGAATTATTTGAAACATTATGTTATCTGTAAAGTATTCTATAAGAAAAATTCTCAAACTAATGAAAATGTCTTTCTTCTGGTATTTTGACTCTTTGTATCGAACTTGTTGATGTAGTTTTCTGTTGTAAAATAGAAGTCTGTAAATATGTGTTAGTTTATCATGGGGTATTATGGGGAAAATCGAGTTGTAAGGATTTCAGTGTGTATTGTAGTTGATGGTTGTTGGAGTACACTCCCACTAGCAACAAGGTGGGAGGTCGCTGGGCGATCCCACCACTAAGAATAGGAACTGAAAGAGCACGCTCCCGCTAGCAACGTGGTGGGTGGTCACTGGGTGACCGCACCACTAAGAACAAGAACACTCCAGCAAGGTCATTCTACGAGCTTCTTTGAATGCCAAGCAGAACTACGACTAAAATTTATCCAACGACACTAGAACCGTAACAATGACAACCCTGCAGTTAGCCCCTACCCGCGAAGAAGTATGAAAGGCCGCGCCCCTGAAAGGATAACTTAGGAATTTCCCAAGGCACATGAGCAGGGGCGCCCCTATGTTAAACCTTCTCTATAAATAGAGGGGAATAGACAACCTAGAGGGGATCTTTTCTTCTTCTCCCTTCCTGCTTCTTCTACTTACTATTCTGCTACTGCCTCCTGTTCGGCTCTCGTTTAGAGACGATCAGCCGAACCAAGGAGACAAAGAGAACTCGGATAAAGTCAAGCAGTGCCCTCCTCTGGCATAGTATAACTCTCAAAACTAATGTACGTTCATTGTTGTCCCCAAGAGGAATCACGGGACTACAATTGGCACCGTCTACGTTACCCACCTAAGCATCTTCCGAGTAATGATGGTCGTTTCCACCCGTAATCAATCCCAGGAGCAAGGTATGGACGAGATGAAGGAGGTGTTGTTGCAGCTACAAGAACAGATGTCCACCAAGGATGATTAGATATTCTCTATACCTCATCACTCCAAGCACTAGAAATCGTCCATTTAAAGTAGTTTAGGAGCGTCATTGCACGTCGTCGGATGGCCCGGTGGTCTCCGTGTCGGTCAGTGAGTCCACACCACATGAGCAAGTGTCGGGGAATGGCGCACCGCCCCCAAAACAAGACCCAGCCGGTGGGCACCAGGCTATACCGCTTCACCATCCGTACGTACCGCCACGTGGGTTACCTTTTCCACTACCCCCCATGACTCACTATGGCACGGGACCGCTGCAGCCAAGACTAGGTTATCAGCTCAGCCGCAACAACCCGCCACCACCCGGTCAATTTACCCTACAGCTCTATGATCCTAGGGTACCAGCTCCCGTCGCCGATTACGGTATACGGCTTGGCAACGACCAAGCCACTCACCCACCATGGTATCCACCTTAAAGCCTCGATGACCCCTCCTACCCCTTGGCCACAGGTGCCAACCCTACAGCGATCGATACCACGCATATAACGATAGATTTCACAACCGGTATCCGGGCATGCTTTCGTTCGAACAACCCTACACTCCATACCACAAAAGACACTTTGACGAGTCATCCATCAGGAGCGAGGTCGTCCCTAGACGAGCAACGAGCATCAATGACCAGCAGTCGCTAACGGCCGTGTCCGTCGAGGCACTAATTCAGACCATGTAGGGCACTGATCCAACTGGGCGGCTAACCAAGGAGAACCTCTGCCAGATCCATAATACCCTATTTACTGCTGCCATTCGGAGCTCCGTTATGGGCCAGAGCTACTCACGACCAAAGATCGAGGCCTTCACAGGATGTCAGGACCCCGACTAATACCTCTTAATGTTCCAATACAGCATCGACCTACAGTATCAAACGGATGAACACATGTGTCATTTGTTCCCTTTGACCTTGTCAGGCGGGGCCCTCACCTGGTTCCAGAATCTTGAGCCCAATTCTATATCCATATTTGAATAAATCTCGCTGGCTTTCATCGAGAAGTACCTACACAACCAGCAGTCAAAGAAACAGTTAGTGGAGCTGTTTTCATTGAAACAACAGGTTGGCGAAACCACAAACTCCTTCATATCAAAGTTTAAAAGCGATCTCACCCTCATTGAACGGGTTGATGCCCGGACCGCTTGCCGCGCCTTTATGGGTGTCTGCCTCCCCGAAGCTAAACTGCGTGAGGCCTTGTACATGAAACGGCCTGAAACTTTTGAACACCTTTATAAAAATGTTTGGAAATATCAGAATTTGGAAGCCGAGAATCGCGCCTCCACCTCGCAAACTGCTGCCCTCCTGATTGCCACATCCGCCCCTTCGCCGGTGGCTCGTCCTGACGCTACTAGTCACCCGAGGGACCTACAAGAGGACTTCGACGATGGCAGAAACAAACAATGTTTGGGGCACGACCCGCGCGATAAAATAGAACCGCCTAGAGATGGACGTCAAAGAACCCCACGCTGGGAACGCTATCCCCCCAGCGACCTCACCATATCACGGGCAAATCTATTCCTCGCTATCAAGTATGACCCCGACTACAAAAAGCCCTGCCCCAGTCCCGACCGTCCTGGCCGCCCATACTGCACGCACCACGGCATACACAACCACGCGCCTGACCATTCTGGCCGCCTCGGACGCTATCCAATCTGCTGACAGGTCGCCTTGCCAAATACTAGATCAACCCGCAACAAGCGTACGAGCACCAGGGTATCTAACAGTGTGTAAAATGATCCTGGGGGATCTCAACAGGGATCCGTCTAAAAATGTCATTTCCAATTCTACAAGGCAGTGTTATCGCCTTACCGAGAATCAGCGTACGACCCTCGGCATTGAAGCAGCCACTACCACACCGCCCGAACAGGCCATATAATTCACTAACCACGACCACGGCTTAGTCTCCCATCTACATGTCGATGTCCTCATCATTTGCATCGTGATTGGTGATGTCCTCGTCAGGCGCATGCTGTTCGATTCTGGTAGTGGTGCTAACATCCTCTACTATGATGCCTTCCGAAACATGAACATGCAGGATTGCCTCAAACTCTCCAAAATAGAGATCTCCAGGTTCAGCGGGTCCACCGAACGGGCTATGGGAGAGCTTATCACTCAGGTACAGGCCGGCCCAGTCGTGGTACCTACATCTTTCATCATCATCAACAGTCCCACACTCTATTATAATGGTATTCTGGGACGCGACTGGATCCACGCTATCAAGGTAGTCTCGTCTTCCTTCCACAAGGTAATACGCTTCCCAAAAAAATTCAACCCTTACCAGATACAGGGATAGCAGGTCGTGGTGCGTATCTGTTACGCTAACTCACTCCAAAACTTAATAAATCATGAGAACTCCAAGAAAAAAGGGAAGCATATTGCCATCGAGGGATAACAACGAACAGGGAATGAGCCCATAGCGGTGGACTCGTCCCCCGTTCCTCACTACCCAGATACGCTAGTGCATACAGACGTATTATCTGACCAAAATGATACAGTTATAGGCACATTTTGCAGAGCATGAACCCCGCCTCTCATGGAGCCAATCGTTAAGATTGATCTCGACGGCTCCACGAAAACATCATATATTGGTTTCTTATTAACAGGTGACGAGCGAACAAACCTCACATCACTCCTTCGATAGTACAAAGATATCTTTGGCTGGTCCTTCGACGAAATGCTTGGTATAGACCCCGCAGTGGCCTGTCAGCACTTACATGTTAACAACAAAGCCAACCCTGTCAAGTAGAAACCACGTCGAGCAACACCTAGATTATGTAGGGCCATGAACGATGCGATCCAAAAGTTTTTACAAGCAGGCTTTATCCAATCTGTCGACTGCCCATGCTAGGTTGCCAATGTCGTTGTCATCCTAAAAAATAATGGGAAAACTCGAGTGTGTATTAGTTTTATTGACCTTAACTGACACTGTTTAAAGGATGGCTTCCCCATGCCCCTCATCACCAGACTAGTCGACTACACGGCCGAACACGAGCAGTTGTCCTTCATGGACGATTCCTCTGGGTATAACCAAATACCATTGGCAGTCAAAGACCAAGAATGTACTTCATTTACCACAGAGCAGAACCTATACTGTAATACAGTCATGCCTTTCAGCCTGAAGAACACAGGCTCTACTTACCAACACCTCGTTACCACCATGTTTGAAGAACTGTTGGGCAAAACAGTTAAGGTATACATCGACAACATGCTCGTCATGAGTCGGCTGAGCATCGACCATCTTATCGACCTCAAGACGGTCTTCACAAACTTGTGATCCTATAAGATGCGCCTTAACCCGGAGAAGTGCAGATTTGGAGTCTCCTCAGAAAAGTTCTTCGGACACCTCGTTACTCAACGCGGCATTGAGGCCGACCCCGATTAAATCCGTACTCTCGCATGTATGCCATCGCCACGAACACTGAAACAAGTTCAAGCCCTCGTCAGAAGAATTGCGGCCCTCGGACGCTTAATTTACAAAGCTTCCTACAAGTGTCGTCCGTTGTTCCAATGTATTCACGAGAACAAAAACTGCCAGTAGAGCGATGAATGCGAGGTAGCCTTTCAGAACATGCTGTTCTACCTGGCCACCCCACTCATCCTTAGTAACCCCAAGAAATATGAGTTACTGGGTTTGTATCTTGGGAATACAGATGAGTCAATAAGCACGGTCCTCATTATACGGAAAACCGAACTGAGAAACCAATGTACTTCATCAGCAAAACCTTCCTAGGAGCAAAACTACGGTACTCCACTATGGAGAAACAGGCCCTCACCCTGGTCTATGTCACACAGAAACTACGACCATATTTCCAGGCCCATAAAATCAAGGTCATCACCACCCAACCACTACGAGAGATCTTTGCCAAGAAAGAGAAAACTCGCCATATCGTTAAATGAGCGATCACTCTGGGGAAGTTTGACATTCGTTACGAGCCAAGGATCATGATCAAAGAATAGGCAGTGGCCAGTACACTGACAGGTCTGTTAACGCGGGCGACTTGGGTCTGGGGATAGTACAGGTTACTCCTACTGATAAGAAAATCGAGAAAGCCATATGGGTCAACTTTCCCCTCAGTAACATCGAAGCTGAATATGAGGTATTACTATGTGGAGTAGATTCAGCGTTGGCTCTGGGCGTGGAAGAAATATCTATCTTTACCAACTCACAGCTCATTGTCAACCAGCATAGCAGGACGTTCCAGGCCAACGGCAAAATGTCTGGCTACATGGAAACCCTGAAACAACGACTGAGTATGTTCCGAAAAGTCAACCTCGAGCACATTCACCACGACGAGAATAGATACTCAAACGCCCTTGCGTAGTTTGCAGGCATCATCGGTGGCAAACTCTGCGTAATTCAAGTCAAAATCCTTGATAAACTGAGCATAGCCCTGAGACCAATACTAGCCATGAAAATTGACTGCCCTGCCCTTCCTGACTGACCCCAACCTCTCTTTCACTTCCTCCGGGAACACCATATTCTTCCCGATAACCGGTCGACCGCCGAGAGCATCCGCAACAGAGCACACAAATACGCGATTATTAATGGTGAACTCTTGCGCACAAGCCTGTACGCTCTACACCTTACATGTATCGCTGGGGACAAAGTCAACATAGCCATCGTAGGAATCCACAGAGGCATCTGCGGCGCCCACACAGTGGGTCGCTCTATGGCCGATCGTGCTCGTGTACAAGGATTGTACTGGCCAATGATGCGACAAGATTTAATAGCATATGCCCAAAAATGCGACAAATGTCAATTCCATGGGCACTTGATTCATACACCTGCTATCAACCTCCACACAGTTTCTAGCCCCTGGCCGTTTACAAAATGGAGATTGGATATCGTTGGGGCTCTCCTTATGGCGAGCGGGAGACGCCAATGGATGCTGGTGGTAACAGATTACTTTACCAAATGGGTGGAGGTGATACCCCTTACCCGTAACAGGGAAGAAGAGGTCATAACCTTCCTATGGAAATGCATCATTATGTGGTTCAGTGTCCCCGCAGTCCTGATAACCGACAATGGTACACAATTTGTAAGAAGCAAGGTCGCAAATTCTGTCCGACCTTACAACATCAAAATCCTTCCCTCCATCCCCCGATACCCCTAGGAAAATGGGCAGGCCGAGGCTACTAACAAAATAGTAATTGATAGTATCAGTAAATGCCTGGACGCGACCAAAGGTTGCTAGGTGGGTGAGCTACCCCGTGTTCTGTGGTCTTACCGAACAATGCCTCGAAAGATTACGGGCTTCACCCTATTTATGCTCACTTATTGCTCCGAAGTAGTTCTACCTACCATGGTTATCGTCAATACTACGAGATCCATGATTGTGGGCAGTGAAATCAATGATCAACTCCTCGCTAAAAACCTTGACTTGATAGACGTGACTATAGAAGAAGCATCTTCTCGCATGCTCTAGTATCAGGAGATACTAAAAAGAAACTATCACAAACGGATGATTCCTTGCCAGTTCTGTGAAGGTGACTACGTCTTAAAGAAAGTTTTCCCTACAGCTCACAATCACAACAAGAGTAAACCCCAGCCTAATTGGGAAGGCCCGTACCTCATTTCCTGCGTCGTCGATGGCAACGTATACTACCTTCTTAATCACGACGATGAGGAGTTCAAATCCCCCTAGAACACCATGAACCTCCATAAATGGATTCAGTAGATATACCTTACATGTACATAATCACTCATCTTCTATATATTTCTGTTTCAGCTCCATAATCTTCCACGTCCTCGCAAAGACAAGAGTTATTTTTTGATGTAAAAACTAAATCACATGACTAGGGGCGTCCTCGAAGTAGGATATCCTCGTAAAGACGTGCATCATTTTCTGAAGTAAAAATGGACTCACATGATTGGGGACGTCCTTGAAGTAGGACGTCCTCGTAAAAATGAGAGTCGCTTTTTGAAGTAAAAACAAACTCACATGACTGGGGGAGTCCTTGAAGTAGGACGTCCTCACATAGAATGAAAGTCATTTTTTAAAGCAAAAATAGACCCACATCACTGGGGCGTCCTTGAAGTAGGACGTCCTCGCAAACACCAAAGCCATTTTTTGAAGTAAAAATGAACTTACATGACTGGGGGCGTCCATGAAGTAGGACGTCCTCGCAAAGGCGAGAGTTATTTTTTGAAGTAAAAATGAACTCACATGACTGGGCGTGTCTTTGAAGTAGGACATCCTCGCAAAGACGAGAGTCATTTTTTATAGTATAAACGTACACATGACTGAGGATGACCAAGGCCACTTAGTCCAACGAGGACTACGTCCAATTTTTGTTGAGTACTTCGCGCCTAAGTATATTATTACGGTCGCTAGTACGACTAAGACCACTTAGTCCAACGAGGACTACTTTAAATTTATTGGGTACTTTGCGCCTAAGTACATTGATACGGTCACTCGTACAACCAATACCACTTAGTCCAATGAGGACTACTTTAAATTTTTGCTGGGTAGTTCGCACTTAAGTACATTGATACGGTTACTAGTATGACCAAGACCACTTAGTCTAATGAGGACTACTTCAAATTTTTGTTGGGCACTTTGCGCATAAGTACATTGTAACGGTCGATAGGACGACCAAGACCACTTAGTCCAGGGAGGACTACTTCAAATTTTTGTTGGGCACTTCGCGCCTAAGTACATTGATACGGTCGCTAGAACGACCAAGACCACTTAGTCCAGCGAGGACTACTTCAAATTTTTGTTGGGCACTTCACACCAAAGTACATTGATACGGTCGCTAGTACAACCAAGACTACTCAGTCCAGCGAGGACTACTTCAAATTTTTGTTAGGCACTTCACCTCCTAAGTACATTGTTACGGTCACTAGGATGTCCAAGAACACTTAGTCCAACGAGGACTACTTTAAACTTTTGTTGGGCACTTCACACCTAAGTACATTGTTACGATTGCTAGGACGACCAAAACCACTTATTCTAATGAGGACTACTTTAAATTTTTGCTGGGCACTTCGTGCCTAAGTATATTGATACGGTCACTAGTACGACCAAGATCACTTAATCTAACGAGGACTACTTCAAATTTTGTTGGACACTTCGGGCTTAAGTACATTGTTACGGTCGCTAGTGCAACCAAGACCACTTAGTCCAACGAGGACTGCTTGAAATTTTTATTTGGCACTTCGCGCCTAAGTACATTGTTATGGTCATTAGGACGACCATGACTACTTAGTCCAATGAAGACTACTTATAATTTTGTTGGGCACTTCACGCCTACGAAAGCTGTACAATCTAACACGAACTATTTACAAGTCGCTTAAACAACAACGACTCTGTCATCTGACAGAGGCTACCTAACACGATGGTCGGCTTTTGAACACCTATCTATCCCGCGAATGTTATAGCAATATTCTTGCGCCTGAGTCCCTCACAAATTCCAACACCAAGTTACACAGGTTTATAGACCCATTACATTTCCATACCAACATAAGTTACACGAGAAACAAGCAAAGCGAGACTCTACTATAACAAGATTACATAAAACAAGGGCATGACCTCTCCCAAAATCCATAACCTGGTCCTTTGCAGCTGGCCACCTTCACATCCTCTATGGCCATCGCCCGTAGTACCACTTCACGACTAATGCAATGTTTGACTTGATCACGCAGTACAATGTACTTAAACCATCGCTTCTCCTACATTTTCCACTCCAGAGCAGGAAGAGAAGCAGGATCGACATAGGACCGTGCTAAAGGCTTCCCTGCAAGCCCCCGTTTGCCAAAGTCAAACTAGGTATAAAACCCTACCCATGTCGGTACCCGTGACTCGAACCGCACCTGTGATAGGGTCTGCATCTTCTCTTTATGAAATCTGATCCTCAGATGTCAAGCTCCAAGCTCTGGTCACACTTAGCCCCTCCCATAGCCCCTTTTATACGCCTTAGGTTTCATCAAGTGTTTATGGGCCATTAAATGCTCTAGGGAAAACCAACAACCCTTCCCTCTTTATGGCGCTATCCACTCTTCCCCACGTGGCCCTATTCTCTGTCCATCTTGAAAATACCATTTAGAGTTAATTACTACTTTGACGCATCAGTTACACTCACCTACTTTCATCCTCATTTCACGGGCAGTCTTCACGAGCACGAGCCTCAACATAACGCTTGTGCAGAATCCTTTAGGTAATTTGTTAGATACCGGTTCGCAACACGGGTAACAATAAACGACTGATTAACCAGGGCCAAATGTGCCTTGTGGCCTAACGCCCAATAAGGACAGACCCGTTTGGACCAACTCCAAACATTCAGCGTTCACGAGCCTAATAATCTCAAATACAAAACATCCAGTCATACATACGACCTACGCTTCCCTCGTATCACACATAAGCATAAATAGTTTTACCTGACATAAGGCCACAAATGGGCCACATCAACACCTTCAGTTCACTTAAGCCAGTACTAGACTCTAATATACTCGCTACTACGGGCCTTATACGTTATAACAATTACAATTTTGACTGCTCGGCTGCCTCCGCGGCCGCCTTCTCTTCCTCCGCCAGAAGCGCCTCCTCTTTCGAGGTGATATCTATCCTGTCATTGAGTGGTCGAGGACCTTGTCATGTAGAATAACCCAGATGGCGTAGCTCAGGAATGTCTTGCAATTCTCAAACGTTCTTCAAGCCCTTCGGTCACGTTCGCCAAATACTCCGCCAACTTTTACTGCAGGGCATCCTTTACGAGCTCCTTTTGCACCGCCTGCATCTCCTCGAGTCAATGCTCTAACTCAACATTACGATAGACCAGGTTCTCGCTACGGAGTAACGCCGCCTCGAGGGTGAGTGTACACTGTATGGCATACAAATACAATGTTAAGCACCATAGACGATCGCGTATGAATACATGATTAAAGTACCTACCCGGACATCGGCAATAATTGCTGTAAGCTACACACAAGGATCATTCAGTACTTCTGCCACATGAATCTTCTCCTTGTCCTTGTATGGCGTACTCTGCACCACCCCCTCAGGCAAGCTAGATGCAAAAAGCTTACCACTATCCATGGAGTGGGTCCCTTCTTCAATATATGACTGCAAAAGCGGCTCCCTTTCCTTACCTTAGAGTTTGTCCTACTCCTCGTCCATGAGACCGGTAACCACCATCTTCTGCCGCTTCGCAACCGGGGCCTCCCCCATATGGCCACTTACCACCCGCAGGCTGGGGTTCAGGCCAGCGATGAAAGGCGCGGCCGTGATTGAGCCCGACGTATCCCTTCCCCTTGCATTTAGGAACCTTGGCTTTATCCTCATACTCTCTGTGGATTTATAGCTGTGCACACTTTCCACAGAATAATTGTTGCTCGCCGGACATAACGGGGTTCGCTATACTTCTTTACTGATCAGTATTTTTCCGAGTCAAACGTTCTATTTAGAATCGTTGTCAACACCTGACAGTCTTTATTTTTATGAATGAGCACACGTAAACGTGACATTTGATACGACACCTTCGCAAGCGTCACACATGCACACTAACGAACAACCATTTAGACAATGCAAATAACAAACAATAGGAGTAGTCAATGACAGGTTACATAACGAGTAACGTACACTTCATGTTAAATATATTATGATGTAAGCGACGGTTGGGCCCGCCGTCAAAGTCAAATGCCCCAGTCACTAGGATCGGATGCCGACACCAATAGTTATCGCTCGTTGACAACTTAAAAATCTTTGGCTCGCCAGACTTGCGAGCTATATAATACCAGTACCTCTATTCAGGCACATAAGTACGCATGATCCTCTGATACCTCAGACTGGCCTTACCCCCTTTGCCTGAGACTGCCTTAGCCAATTTTTTTTTTGCTTTCGCTGAGGTTGGGTTTTGCGGTCCCTTACGCCCCACACGCAATCGTGAATGCATAATGTGTGGCGATGCCGGCTCTTCTTGTGCCTCAAACCCATCAAGATCTTTCCTCGTACCTTCTGGGATAGCATCCCATTGACGAGAACAACGTCCCGTCTAATAGGCAACCATTATATCCTACAACCTACATTCTATCGAGGCGGCATTGACTAATTAATCAGTCGACACCCCATCATCACTCGATAAAAATTGCAGCTCATTTTCTCCGGGGCCCGCCTAAACGAGTTCAGACATTTTTTCGTCAAGTCATCCAAGGGAAACCTCAATCCCGCATCAAATTGCCTGTAATAGGCGATGCAATGATTGGGTGCCAATATTTGGCAGTCCAGCCATATCCACTCACTACTGCCACGATCCTTCGCTCGCTCGTTGACATCGTCCAGGAACTCCATCCTGACCCCTGAGCTCTCGTACTCGGCTAATGAGCCAGACAACCTCCACTTGGTAGGATTAGCCCAGAAGGTCTCTGAGGCCCCCCTCTCCCGACCACTGATAATAGCCTCGTGGGTCAGGTCCCCGGGAACTCTCCCTTGAACCTTAAAATCTGTCTGTGACTCGGCCCTTAAATCTCGAGGCATCGACGTTCCAGCCTCGTGGTCGTGGTTGCCCTTCCATTCCACGGGCACGACACAAGGCGGCACGGCCATAGGATCCTCCGTCGATGATTCGTCCCCAGACACCACCATATCTCAACTCGTTTTCTATTATTTTCTCGTCAAAGTACACTGACTCATGCTCAGCACTCGTACATCCCTACACGAGCCAGGTATAAGCGTCAGGCTTAACCTTAAATGTATGAAGGGCATATTGGTCACTTAGCTAACTAGGGTGCCCTAGGGATACTCTATCCCATAACACCTTTATTTCCCTGGTGCGGCCACCAGCATAACTACGACTCCGCGACAAATAATACAATTCATCCCGGCATAACAATCAGTCCGCCTTTTCTGGTTACCAATGCCGACTTCTCGACCGTTATGCACTACATCCCCCGGTTAGCTATGGCGCTTAACGAGTTCCTACAACTGTTACAATACAGTATATCACCCTAAATCAAATGAGTTACCATAAAACTTACCGGTAAGCCCACGCACACGATTATACAACTCCTAAATCCCTCCGTTCCGCCCTACTTTAGCGCCAAAGCAAATGCACAACGTTCCATTCATTGAAAGCAGGTTCAAACTAGAAGAGAAAGGACCTATATGGTTTCCCTTAGTCCTTTTATAATAGAGAAAACGGAGAGATCGTTATCATTTAATACTTTGGACCCATACATATGATTTGGCACATTTACCATAGTGGTAGCAGTCATAACACATACCTTTCCACGTATTAAATACTCTGCTTCCCTCCCAAGACACTCTAGGCATGCTATCACACACTTCCCAATACAACGACCCCCCCCATGGCCAGACCATCTTAGCGCTCCCTCCCTACGAACAAGCCCTGAAGGGGGGGGGGGTTTATAGAAGCACGCACCCGCTAGTAACAAGGTGGGAGGTCACTGGGCGACCCCACCACTAAGAATAGGAACTGAAAGAGCACGCTCCCGCTAGCAACGAGGTGGGTGGTCGCTGGGTGGCCCCACCACTAAGAACAGGAACACTCCGGCAAGGTCGTTCTATGAGCTTCTTTGAATGCCAAACAAAACCACGACTGAAACTCATCCAGCGACCATAGAGCCGTAACAACGACATCCCCGCGGTTAGCCCCTACCCGCGAGGAAGTATGAAAGCCCGCGCCCCTGAAGGAATAACTTAGGAATTTCCTAGGGCACGTGAGCAGGGGCGCCCCTAGGTTAAACCCTCCCTATAAATAGAGGGGAGGAGATAACCTAGAGGGGATCTTTTCTTCTTCTTCTTCTCCTATTATGCTTCTTCTACTTACTATTTTTCTACTGCCTTCTGCGCGGCTCTCTTTCAGAGACGATCAACCGAACCAAGGAGATAGTGAAAATATGGAGAGAGTCGAGGGTGCCCTCCTCCAGCATAGTATCAAGCCTGAGGCTAATGTATATTCATTATTGTCCCCAAGTGGAATCGCAGGACTACAATGGTAGTGATGGGTGAGGTTTGATAAGTTAGAGGTGTTCAAAAATGAGGTGTTAGGAAGTAGATAATTTTTGTAAGATGACATGGTGGATGGAAATATATATGGTTTTCTGCGATATATGTATTCGAGCTGGATGACAGAATGTCTTGAACTGTGAAAGAGTATTAATATAGAGTTGTAGGTGCTACTGCTGAACTTGCTTGATCTTGTATGTAATTATCTTCATATTTGCTCGTATAAAATTTGAGGAGATCTTTCATAATATGGAAAGAATTATCTGTTACAATATTCTGCATTTTATGTTGATATTCTGCTGTCCTTAAAATTTTCTTAGAAAATATACCCTTAAGCAAAATCTGGGGGGCGATCTAGATTTGGAGAGCTATAAAGTAGTAATTTATGGCTATTATGATTTGTATCTTCTGTAGGGATAATTTTGCAGTGTGCTTTACCATGGTGAGGACTTATTCTCAGCGTGCTCATCAGGCAGTAGATGGTCACTTTTATATCAAGGTAACTAAACTTTGGGAGTGGTATTTTTATCGATTGCCTTATGATGCTGTGTTACTGGAATAGCCATTGATTCTGATCGGACTTGATGATGAAGGTAAGCGTGCAGAGTATGATCACTTTTCTTGTATGATGTATTTCGTAGGTCTCTGTTGAGTACCACAATACGGTAACTGACTGTTCGACAGCTTGCGTGTGACAAGATTGTAGAAGAGGATGCAAGAGCAACAAGAGGGGAGATAATTTTGTGTGTTTGTATGTGTGTAGGGGGGGGGGGGGTAAACCATCGGGGTTGCTTTAGATGTAACTGGAGAGCTCGGTTAGCTTGAAGTATGAGAGCCCAGAAGAAGTAATCTATTTTTAGTATTCTGTGTTGGAACCTAAATAAATGTAAGATGAGGTATATTTGTTGCCTCGATCTAATATAATAAGAATAAAGTATTTTGTTTTACTGTTGTGTACGGATATTGTGGATGATAATTGTAGGATTTTAACAATTGTATAGATATCTTTAAATTTTTAATATTGATCTATTTTAGGAAAGTTGTACGATCTTGGTAGAGTATAAAAGTAAGGTGATTGGTCGTTTGTATTGTGTTCAGGAAGAAGTGCAGAATTTTTAATGGCAGACAATAAAAGTTATGATAATGTTATTATCTAAAAAGACGTACCTACAGAGACAGTAGGGATGGCTGACGTGTGTTAGAAGGAGCCATCATTTTGAAAACTGAGGGAGAGTTTAAATTGTCGTATCTCTCTTCCTCATAAATTACCACCAGCTATAGAGAGAGAAAAAAGTGGTACAAATCCTATTTCCAAAGAGAGGTAATGTTTGAGTCCTGAGTTTGGTTTGAGAGAGAAGGGTTCATTGAGTGAGAGAAAACCTGTGGAAAAGCAACAGGAACGGTTAATCATAATAAGACATCCGGGTAAAACAGAGGATTGTTGCTCTTCAAGTACAGGTTGGTGATATGTTTCTCTTTTTTATTTGCTTTTTTCTAATAATCTGTATTGCGTTATCTGTACATCCTCCTAGATTGGGGATTCTGAAGTTTAATAATGTATGGTTTTTTTGTAAAAATCTCTTGATAGGTGATGAAAGAACTTTGCGATGTAAAAGTATTGACATACATGAATTGACTGTAGAGAGAAAAATGTTTGTTTGGGGAAGAAGAGGGAAAACTTGAAATGATTATATTTTGTTTTCTGGAAAATTGTAAAATAAAATGTATAGACTGAGTAAAAATATGTGTGGGGTCGTTTTTTCTGTATGTGGGGTTAAATATGAAAGTAGAGATAATGATAAAATATTTTTTGTATTTGTAGGTCCATTATGCGGTCCCAATCTAGTATTCCCCTGAGTAAATTTGTAGTATATACAATTTTGGAAGATACGTCCTCGTCGAGGAGGGATGACGAGTATGAAGAGACTGTTAATAGTATAGAAGGGATTAGAGAGGTTGGGGAGACTAATAAGATAGAGAAAGGGATGGAGGAGAGAAGCATGAAAGATAAACTATTTGTTATATACCCTGAGGGGGTAGATGTAGGGGAATAATTTTTAAAATATAAAAAAAATTGCAAGGGGAATGGGGGAGTTACCTAATGGATCAAGGTCTCTGATTCAGGGCCTATGTTTCCAGGAAAAGGGAAGAGGCAGTATACTACCAAGTCCCATGCTTGGAGAAGTGGAAGAAGAAGAGAGAGATTAGTGAAGAGGTTAATTTCTCATATTATAATGGCCTTGGGCCATCAGTCCCGAGTGATGGGTTTTTATGTTTTCTAAATCAGGTCGTATATGGCCTAAAGATTCCTTTAACTTTCTTTCAAAAAGGAGTCATGAATTTATTACAATGTTGCCTTGCCCAGCTAAATAGAAATATATATGAGATGATGAGGGTCTGTGAGGTACTGAATAAAAAATGGAGGAAGGAAGGGACTGCCAAGAAGTTCAAAACTGAAGATTTGTTAAAATATTGCAAATAAAAATATGTCAAAGGTGGAAGTAGTGATTACCTGTATAGTGATTCATCTAGGCCAACAAATTTTGACTTTAAATTTGCGGGTAGACCGTGGAACGACCACATCGTATGGGTAGAGGGTAACTGTATGCAGGATCCAGATGAACCAGCGCTCGAACTGAACCATAAATATTATAACCTGAGTAAGTAATGTTGACCAATCTTCAAATAACCAATCATGTCTTCGAGCTGTTAAATAATGTGTAGTTCTTTGTTATAGCAGAACCCAATCCTTTATCGACGCCTGACACGAATAACCTGTTCGACTACGTGCTCGAGATCAGGGAGAGCTAAAGCAGGTACTTGGTGAGCTCGGTATCCATAGGGATAAAAAGGTAGACTATGTAGTACCCAAAATTCAACGAGCTCAAAAGAAATGAGCTATGGCTGAAGGAAAAAACTCGCTTGACTGTGGATGATGTTCTTAGTCTTCCATCTCCTGTACCTCAGACCACCATGTGGTCTACTCAGAGATTAAGGAAGTCAGCACGGCAGAGTACCTCTTCTACTGGGATGGCGGCCACAAAATAAGAGGTTGCATAGACTGTTTCTATAATCGTGGAGGAGTGGCTAGAGGTGAGTACAGTGGCTCCTGCTGAGGTCTAGAATAGCTCGATGAAAACAAAAGGGCATGAGGAGGAGGGTAGTTCTCGAACTAATCCTCATGTTACAGCTAAGATGAAAGAGCTGGAGCTGAAATACTGTCTAATGGCTGGGACAGATTTAAAGCAACTCAAAGATGAGTATCATGAACATACTTTTGCGATATGTGTTAAAAATCGTTAATTGTCTTTATATTCAGACTAAAAACTATTGTAGTGAATCTGTCTTTGTGTATTTTTGTATTGGCAGGAGTTCGGGGCTCTTATAGTAAAGTTTATGGCTCAAACGGCTCGTATGAAGGAGCTCGAAGCTGAGATGAAGCTTGAGAAAGAAAATAGAGCTAATGACATGAAAGCGGCTGCAGAGGTCGCAAAAAATATAGCGATTTGGTGAAGCATGACGCCGTTATGTCAAAATCAATCGTCACTCTTTCAGTGGAAAAGATCACTTCGTCTAATTATATTATGATTTTGGATTGAGTGTACTTGATGTGGAGCTTGGCCGAACCGGCAGATATAGTGAAATAGTCTTCCCTTCAGAGGTTGCGGATGAAGGGATGGCTGATACTTTTATTTAGTCGGAAAAATCATCTGATCTTCCACCTGGAAGTGTTGAGCCAGTCCGATCTATTGAGAAATAATTGGACTATCTATCAGAACGTACTAAATGAGTTCCTCTTCCTAGGAAGACATTGGATCCTTCTTCAGAACCTACTGATCCAGTCCATCTTGTTGGGACGATGTTGGAGGCTCCATCTGAGGTAGAAATTAACAAGAATATTTAAACCTTCTGTGGTATTCTATTTTTGATTTGATACAGTTTATGTGATATCGATGTGATTGTACTATGTATTTTCATACTTTGTTGAAGTTGGAGTGATGATTTGACATATGTTCGCCTTGAATGTTTGTATTATAATAAAATATTTGTACTTTGTGTAGGAGATAGAATGATTGAGAAAATCTAATTCCAAACTGGAAAGAACGTTGAGTTGAGCAAGGGATTCCATGGCTTGTATTCAACATGCACTTAATAAAACTGAATATGAGATAAGGTAATTTAAACTTAATTCTAAGAAAAAATTTAAGGAGTTATATGACCTTCAGTGTAGATATGTTAAGCTAAAAATAGATAGGGATGAGGTGTTAAGAAAGGATGAAGAAAGGGGGGTATTAGTTCAAAAACCAAATGTGCTGACCTGTTTTAATTACCTGAGTGAGAGAACTAGGTGTCAAAGTATGCTGATATCTCTGACATTGTATTTCGAGGTCAAAGTAAATTGTAAACGGGGTTTAAAATAAGCTTACATAGAGCTTTTAAAGGAAAGAGGTGTAGTTCTGGACCCAGCTCGAGTTATGTTTTTAGCACAAGAAGTACGTAATCATCATAGTTTAGAGGCGAGAAAGTGTTATGCTCGAGCTGGTGTGTCTATTGTATGGGGCGATGTAGAACCTTTATTTGATATATTTGGCTTTATGTAGGATCGGAGGGCCATGAGAATTGTATTTTTTAGGATTTTAAAAGAGAAAATTGAGGTTCAACAACAATTAGAGGATGAATTAAAGGAGTTACAGGATGATTTATAACAACATGTTGAGTAAAAAATATCTCTAGCGACGCGATTGTTAACAGAAGTGACTGTTCGAATGAAGGTAAAAGCTGATATAAGGGCTTTAGGTACATAGCAAAAGGAAATGCGCCAGTGGCTACACAAGGCACATGCAATTAAAGGTGTATCTGTATCCGTAAGCGTCATATAGATAGTGTCATTGATTTTTATTGGGGAGAATTGGCGAGGGTAGAGAACGAATTTAGAAAGTTCTTAACGGAATGTGGGAAGGATTTTGATGTGGAGAATGCCAAGACTGAAAATATGTGGTTCACTAAAGATGAAGATGAAATTGTTGGTGGAAAACCTATTCCTAGGTTGAGGGAAGTTTCATCAAAAGAGGATGAGGATGAGGTCAAAAATCTGATACCTTGATCACGGCGTAAACAACGCTAGTAGGAGGTGGTGACCTTTACAACTCCTATATATGCTCAAGTAACAAGTAGAAAGAGTTTGAAAGATAAAGGGCAATCCTCGCATATCTTGAAGAAGCAAAAATAGGGTATTCCCATTTTCCTTTACTGGCCTGTATATGTGTTAGACCTTTGTGTACTGTTGTGATGATTAATGTAATCCATTTTCTGTGATAATAAATAGAATGATGTATCTAAATTACTTAGATACCATGTTTTTGATTTAAACTTATTAACTGTGGCATGTAATCTGTTGGTATATGCAAACTATTATAAATATAAACTGTTATGACTGGTAGAGCTGACAGCTATTCAAAGTCAATGAGACGCGTTATACATCCAAATCAAACAATTAAATGTGGAGCTAAGTTTTTGTCAGGGGGTATTACATAGTGTTACTGTATTAGAAGAAAACTCTAAGGTAAAGATTTTAAAAGGGCGATGTACAGTAATCCATGTGACGGAGACACTGCGAGAAAAAAGGCTTACCTAGCTTTTGCACAGAGAAAAATAGAGGATTTAAAAGAACTGATAAGGAAAAAGGGTATTGAAGCTGTGGGCATCTTAGAACAAGTTAGCCAACAAGGGGCTGAATTGACTTCCGCTCGAACTCAAGTTACTGAACTGTTGGCAGTAGTAGAGGAGGAAGGAAATACTGTGAAAGACTTGTAATTTCAAGTAAATAGGTTCATGGCAGAGATAGCCGATATGCAAGCTCGTGCTCGTAATTATGAAATATTATGGCAAGTTGCTGATGTTTACTGTTAGCTTCTAAGCTTTAAAGGCTCTTCCTTCCACTTTTTGAATTGAGTTAGGATGGATTGACCTAAGGAGAGCAGTGTTCCTTCCATCCATTTTTAGAACCAGTTGATTCTGCCTAAAGGTAGCCCGCCTGTTGTAGCCATCTGCCCCATATTTGATTAGGTTTTGAATATGTATCCTATGCATTCTGGAATAATAAAATAAAGACCTCTTCAACATTGGACTTGGTGAATGAAACTAATCCATTGTTGGGTCTTCAGATCATAATACCCTTGCCTTTAGTTGTATGAAAAAGCATTGGATGCAATAAACAACATTCAGTAATCGCCTGTCTTTATCTTGATTCAGCTTTTGGTTTTGTTTGCTTGTATCTTATGTTTAATTTGAGTAACTACCATTTATTTAAGTATGAAGACATTAGTTTTAAAATTCTTTTTGTAGTATTGATTATTTGGAATTGTTGGTTATACCTCACTTGTCTATTAATTGGGATACACTTAGAAGATGCATATATTTTCAAGAGTTATAGATCATTGAGCTATAATTCACCTTTTAAACTTGTTATTTTTTATTTTCCCACTTTAGAACAATTTTGCTTTAGCTAGAGATATTGAAGTTTTGTGGGCATGTCTTCCTTGAATTTAAACAAGAATTGGATAAAAGCAAGTTGATTGACTTATGATTTCCTCAATGGCGTTCGGTCGTTCATTGAATATGTAAAACAAACTTTAGGAAAAACAATATATTTTCCCTATAACAAATGGCGTAATCAATGGGGTAAAGGAAGTTGAAGAAATAAAAACTAATTTAATAACTTATGGTATAGATCAGTCATATACGACATGGTATTTTCATGGGGAGTCCAAAGATACAACTGTTGATGCACACATTGAGAATCCTAATGAACCATTTATTACTCAACATGATGACGTTGTACGACCAAGAGAAATTGATTTAGTTGATGATGCATTCGATTATATGAAACCAGAAGGCCTTAACGAAGGCGCTCAAGAAGATGGGCCTTATGCAGGTGTTAATAAATTTCCTGAGGAACAAATCGAGTATCAAAAGTTGAAGGATGATGCTTCCCATCCACTATACCCTTCATGCTCACCAGAAGATACAATGTTGTTAGCAACAATTGAGTTAATGAGTTTGAAATCAACTTGTCAATTGTCTGATACTGCTTCACAATGTTGTTGGTTTAGTTAAAATGACTTTTTCCTATAGGTAACACTTTGCCAAAAAGTATGTATGCTATTAAAAAGATGATTTAGTGTTTAGGTATGGATTATGAGAATATTGATGCGTGCCCGAATAACTGTATATTGTATTGGAGGGAGCATAAGACCAAGGAAAATTGTCCCATATGTGATGCAAGTAGATGAACATCCGAGTTCTTTGCGAGGAAAAAATCAAGAAAGGTACCAGTAAAGGTTTTGAAGTATTTTCCCTTAACACCCAGGTTGAAAAGGTTTATAGGTTAGTGTTAATCTTTACAACTTGTATATTTATTTTATAAACACGACTAACTAAATAGGCGCTATGTCTTTTTATTTTCTTTCGTAGCATTCCATGGATTGTTGAGAGTATGAAATGGCATCATAAAGGGGCATCAAATGATGACATCATGCGCCATCCCGTAGATTCTTTGTGTTGGAAAGGAGTAGATATTAGGTACCCTGAATTTTCGAAAGACCTACGGGGTTTTGGTCTTGGACTAGCTACAGACGGGTTTATCCCATTTGGTAATAAGAGCAATTCATATAGTTGTTGGCCAGTGATGATAGTCCCCTACAATCTTCTACCATCTTTATGCATGCAAAAAGATATTATTCTTCTGACGCTACTTATTGCAGGTAAGAATGGCTCAGGAGAAGACATCGATGTTTACCTCCAACCATTGGTTACAAAATTAAAAGATTTGTGGGATAATGGTATCTTAATTTATGATGCTCATGAGAAGACTATGATTACAACGAAAGAAATCTTATTATGGGCGATCAATGATTTTCCGTCATATGGACATGTCTCTGGTTATAGAACTGGAGGAAAATATGGGTGTCCAATTTGTAGCGAAAACATATCCTCAAAGAGGTTAAAATATGGATGTAAGCATGTTTATATGGATACTAGGTGATTTCTACCACCTGATCACCCTTTTAGGAAACAAAAATCATAGTTTAATGGATTTGAGGAACATAGAAGGGTGCCAATACGTTTGACTGGTTCAAAGGTATTAAACAGAGTAGATATGCTAGTAGAAGAAGGGGGAAAAGTGGGAGAAAAGGGAAAAAGAGTAGCAAATACAGATGATGATCCAACTCCTTGGTCAAAGAAAATAATCCTATTCGATTTGCCTTATTGGAAGGTAAGAGAATACTTAGGTAAAATCAATACATATTAGATGTTAAAGTATGTATTTTAATTTATTTAATCTGTGCAGTATCTACCTATGCCGCATAATCTTGATATAATGCATGTGGAAAGTAACTTTGCTTCAATTGCCATAACAACAATAATGAGGACTAAAGCAAAAACCAAGGATGGTATTAAAGCTCGTGAGGACCTGGAGGATTTGAAAATAAGGAAATAATTATGGCTACTATGCAAAGGGAATAAGACTTTCATTCTGAAGGCCCCCTTTGAATTAGATCAAGCAGAGAAGGAATCCTTTTGTCGTACCTTACATTCGTTAAAGGTTTTTATTGGGTATAGTTCTAATTGGAAGCATAATGTTGACATGAAGCAACATCAACTAAAAGGCCTTAAGTCGTATGATTATCATGTTATGTTACAACAACTCTTACCAGTAGTCTTAACGCATGCTTTTAAAAAGCAGAAGCCATTACTTGTCTCTTTTCAAACGATATCCTCATTCTTCAATGTGCTATGCTCCAAGGTTATTCATCGAGAAGAACTAGAAGTCATGGTTAAGCGGGTTATTGAAGCTATTTGTGTGTTTGAGAAGTACTTTCCTCCATCATTTTTTGTTTCCATGGTTTACCTTGTTGTACACTTTGGGGATGAAGCATTGAGATGTGGACCTGTCAGGTTTAGATGGATGTATGGCTGCAAGAGGTTTATAAGGAACTTAAAGCTTATTTAATTTTTAACATATATTTGCTTAAAATGGTATATAATTTACTACATGCATAAGGAAAATGAGAACATACAAAGATTATGTAAAGAATCCAAAGCGTGTAGAAGGGTGTATCGCTAACCGTTATGTTTTGGATGAGGCGATATTGTACTGCATGGAGTACATACCTAATGGTAGATGATGATGCAGATAAGGAACAACCTCTTGACAAAGGCCATGTCATACATCTCGAAACACTCGAGTACGACCAAGTGCGTCGTTGGGTTTTGAGGTCATATGATGGAATTGAAGAACGGGAAAAGTACGTATATAAATATCATTATACTTTAATGTAACTATGTAGGTCATACCTAATACTTAATTAATATGCAGGAAGTATGATATTTACCTCAAAGATTTCATGAGAGTTTCAAGACGTAGGGGAAGTATAAACGAGGGAAAACCACTATATTATATATTATGGTTAAGGGAACTGGTAAAAGCATATTTAATGCATTTTGACGATAATTATTAATCTCAGACAAGCTAATTTTGGATATATCTTTCTTTTAAAGTTTGATAACTGGGAAATGTTTACACTAAAAGGATTAATCGGCGGACCAAGCTTTAAAGTGACATCATACAAAGCATATCGCGTAAATGGATTTGTCTTTTGTACCGCAGACTCAGAGTCTACCAAGACAACACAAAATAGTGTGGTTAAGATAAAAGCGATGACTAATTTCGTTGCTAGTGCATGAGATCAAAACCCACGTGAAACGGAAACCATATACTATGGGGTTGTTAAAGAAATTATCGAACTTGATTATTATGATTTCCCCCAAACAATATTCTATTGTGATTGGGTGCGGGTTGAAGATAAAGTTAATGGATGTTCATTTGATGCTGAAAGAAATTTAACTTTCATGAATTTGGAAAAGTTAAAGAGAAACTCAAAGGTCGACGATGAACCATATTGTCTTGCATCTCAAGCTTCACAAGTCTTCTATTGTCAAGATCTAACATGGACTGATTGGTCTATGGTAATTAATGCTCTAAAAAGATTAGATAAGGACGTTGACGCGTATGAAGAACCATTAGTTTTTGAGACGGGGAGCCCCTTTACTTCATCAATGCTGGGATTAAAAAATGAGAACGTAGATGAAGATGAAGAAATTATTGAAGGATCGTGGATATAAAAAGCTCAAAATATATCCTAGTTTTATTTGACACGTAAACTTTTTCTTTTGTCATTTTGCTAAACTTGTTATTTAATCCGCTTTTTGATATATCATTTCACTTTTGATCCCACTGTTGTCCATACTGTCTTTAAAGAGGATTAATATGTCTTTTATGTCTCTGAGAATTTTCTGCTTTGCTGTCTGCACATTTGTTTGTTGGTCATCATATATGTATCTGTGGGTGATGAAGAGAAGGGAAATGAGAAGCCTGGTTTTGCTACTTTTCCTTTTTTTTTTGGAGTCCTGGTGAAGGGATTAAACCAGTTAAAGAATTAAACCAGTTAATGAGAAACCTGGCTTTTTGATATATCATCATATATGAAGAATCCCGCTAAAGAATTAAACCAGTTTTCGTCAAGATATAGTTCTTTTGTAAGAGGCCAATTCAATATCAGACACTTAGTTTGGGCTACTACAGGAAGCCGGAGAAGAAAAAACTGGGCTGGTAATTCTTTCAAAGTTTTCTGTATTTTACCATAGATAAGTTGGGATCACTTCCTTTGTTATCAATAGTGAATATCAAAACTATAGTAACTCCTTTGTTATTTAGCTCAGACTAAGTATGGAGATCAACAAATAATTACACATTTAGTTTCATAGTAGATAGGGATAGTTTTAAGCAATGTTCAAGCATTCTTTAAAACGTTTGAAATCTGTAGTAGATAGGGATAGTTTCCATGATCCTTATTTGGGTTTACAAATAGCTAGAATAGAATTCAAAAAACCATATATGCTATGCTCACAGTATGAACTGATTGTATTGGCTATAATGCAACTCTTAATAAAGTATGCTTATAGTTAGGAGATCAAGTATGTTAAGTTTACAATAGGGTATATAATGAAAGTACCTTCCGGTGATGTTCGAAATATTATTGGTTATGCTTTTAGTTTAACTGATAACTCTATCGGTAATGCGTATCCTAACATGACAGTATATGAGCAGATTCTAAATTTCATGAAAGTAAAAGCAGAGAATTATGACGGCTTATTTCTCTCAGCCGTATTCATTAGAATGTACTCGATAGATATGGTAGTAAAAGAGTTGGTTCTTTCCTCAGATGAAATTGATTCCAAAATTTGGGATCTATTGGGTTCTAGTTTAAGTGGTGGAATACCTCAAGAGGTTCTAACTATAGCATGGGGTAGGAAGCGTAGTTACAAAACTTATATAACCACTATAAAAGCTTTAATAAGGGACAAAAAGCCTTTCATTATAGCCAATTTAGAGACTATTCTTATCAATTCTATTCAAAAGCCTTACGCAGCTGGTTACCTAGTGGTAGAACAGGGGATTGAAATTCGAGCCTTACAAGATTCTAAATTCATAACCTTTCTCAGCAAAAACAGCAATCCTGATTTGTCAAATTTTCAAGATAGAAGTAATAGAACTATATTTGGGTTTCAAGAGTTTTTAGAAAAAGTTGCCAATTTTATAGGGATTAGAATAGTATACTTCCACAATTTTTCACGTTTTGATGGAATTGTGATTTTGATGTACTATACTACCTATGGGGAAATCAATACCATTAAACCTCTCATGAGGAATCTGAAGATTTACACGCTAGATATAGTAGCCTACTCGTAGCCTTCTACCCCAGTCACACACTCGAAGGCTACTCGAAGCCTACTCAAATGTATAGAAGCCTCGACTCTGATTAAGCCTTGAGGACGAACTCCACATTGCATCAAAAACACTTCGACCATATCCATTCATGGTCGAAGTATGATAGGACAGATAAACAGCTCAGTAGACAAGACGGCACAGTTGTTGGTCCTTGGAGCTACAGTGACAGCCCAACCACTGTTACACTATTAAAGTACTGACACTGACCTACCAACTATTACAGTGACAATTTTGTCATTTCTGGCACCCATACCCACTCTGTGATATCTGGATAGTACCCTTGTAATGTGACCTAACCTTGGTGACTCAGCCCTTCCTATGATCTATAAATAGGAGAGATGGGGAACCAAGGAGAGGTTACAAGAATTCCCCCCAACCCCTTTGCAGTTTAGATTTGACCACTTTGTAAAACCCAGTACTCGAACTTTCGATTACTCATCAGTAATATAAACTTTCTTAAAAATCCTCATCAGAGGTCGTAGAGCGTCACATTCGAACCTCTACGCAAGTATATTGTCAGTAGATTACGTATACTATAAATTTTATGCCTGAATCCTCTGATTAAGGATGAACCCCGTGGTGTAAGGGCCGACTTCTTCTCTGCCTGAAGTTAGGCCCCTATATTTGGCGTCATCTGTGCTTCTCACCGTACCAATCTCCTTTCCTTTTTCCCCTTATTTTGTTTTCAACATTAACAGATTATTCTCAATGGCACCCACCCTCCATTCGAGTTCTACCCATGCCGGTAACTCCGTTGACGAAGTGGCCGCCCAAATAACCTTATTTTCTCAATAATTTTCTCAAGCCGAGGAGCAACACTAAAATATAGCTAGTCTCATACAAAAGGCCACGGCCTCTACCTTGTTCACCCAATGTAAACACAGAATAATCAATAAACATTTTTTTCCAAGCTTTGTCTCCTATTTATCATTGAATTTATTGGCTAAGCCTGAGTATCATGTCAACCCTTCGACCTGACTAATAATTGGAGGCGACCTTGAAATTTTTCAGGCCTCCTATTTCGAGCAAACTCGAGGGGTAAGGATAGTCGAAAGACCGGACCCTCGGGAATGCATTGGGGGCGAACAGATATGCTTTGATCAGGCCACAAAGCCGTCGAAGTCCAGTGAATTTCATGGTTAAGCCTGGGTATCATGTTAACCCTTCAACCCGACTGATACTTGGGGGCGATCTTGAAATTTTTCAAGCCTCCAATTTTGAGCAAATTCGAGGGGCAAGGATGGTCGAAAGACTGGACCCTCGGGAATGCATTGGGGGCGAACAATTATGCTTCGATCAGGCCTGCAAAGCCGCCAAAGTCCAGTGAATTTCTTGGTTAAGCCTGGGTATCCTGTCAACCTTTCGACCCGACTGATACTTGGGGGCGACTTTGAAAATTTTCAAGCCTCCAATTACTAGCAAACACGAGGGGCAAGGATGGTCGAAAGACTAGACCCTCGGGAATGCATTGGGGGAAAATAGTTATTCATCAATCAGGCCTGCAAATCCGTCAAAGTCCAGTGAATTTTGTGATTTCCTCTAAGTGTCATGTCACCCTCGGCCCAGCTGACACTTGGGGGAGACCTCGAAGTTTTTTCAAACTCCCAACATTCGAGTAAACTCGGAGGGTACCAATGGCCAAAAGACAAGACCCTCGATAATGCGTTGAGGGCGACCACGTCTTACATCACTGTGGCTTAGGCCTTCGATGCCCAGCAAATCCCTTGATTTCAAATAAGTATCACAACCATCTCGAAATTCTTCAAGGTTCGAGCACTCTACAATCATTTGACAGATACAGCATGCAGATGCTATCATACAAGAACATCTACAATCCCACCACATGCAAGAAGTTCCATAACATCATATATCAGAGAAGCAGTTTCAACACAAATCAATTTAAATCAAGTTCCGTTCAGAGCATACATTAAGTATCTAGCACAGACAAGTCAATACAAATCAATTTCAAAGAGCACAAGTTCCAAGATCAGTTTCAGCACAGCAGCTCAAAGCCACTCGAGCCTTCTAATGCTCACTCGAAGCCATCCAGTTAAATCCCAATATTAAATCATACTTTTTACTTCACCAAGTTCAGACTTTTACATCGACAGATCAGACTTCTACTTCAATAGATCAGACTTTCACTTCAGCAGTTCAGACTTCTACTTTGACAGATCAAACTTCAACTTCAACAGATCAACCATCTACTTTGACAGATCAGACTTTGACTTTGATAGATCACACTTTTCACTTAACCAAGTTCAGACTTCTACTTCGACAGATCAGACTTCAACTTTGACAGATCAGATTTTAACTTCGAAAAATTACACTTTTTACTTCACCAATTTAAAAAGAAAATACAAATACCCTTCTATACCCATCTAAATACTCAACAAGCCAGTAAGAAGCCCCAATTTATCATTGGGACGCTCTCCTCGCTTCTAGCCTCAGCTGTAGAATCCTCTTACTCCACCATCTCTTCCGCAAATGATTCTAGCTAAAAATAATGGTGGCCACGAAATGGACCCATCATCTGAAGAACCCCCCACCAACATTTCTTTATTACCCTATTTAATTACCTCCCCAAAAACCAACAGTCAAACCATTCAACTTCAAATGCAAATTTTTTTTCTTAGCAAACGCCTTTACGCTGAGAGGTGGCGAATGTAGTAGCCTACTCACATCCTTTTACCCCAGTCACACACTCGAAGCCTACTCGAATGTATTGAATCCTACTTGCAGCCTTCTATCCCAGTCACACACTCGAAGGCTACTCGAAGCCTACTCAAATGTATCGAAGCCTCGACTCTGATCAAGCCTCGAGGACGAACTCCACATCGCATTAGAAATACTTCAACCTTATCCGTACATGGTCGAAGTATGATAGGACAGACAGACAGCTCACTAGACAAGACGGCGTAGTTGTTGGTCCTTGCAGCTACAGTGACAGCCCAACCACTGCCACAGTATCAAAGTACAGAGATAGACCCGGCAACTGCTACAGTGACAGTTCCGACATTTCTGGCGCCCATACCCATTCCGGGATATCTGAATAGTACCCTTGTAATGTGACCTAACCTTGGTGATTCAGCCCTTCCTATGTTCTATAAATAGGAGAGATGGGAAACCAATGAGTGGTTACAAGAATTCCCCCCAGCCCCTTTGCAGTTTACCTTCGATCACTTTGTAAAACCAAGTACTGAAACCTTCGATTACTCATCAGTAATATAAACTCTCTTAAAAATCCTCATCAGAGGTTGTAGAGCATCACATTCGAACCTATACGCAAGTATATTGTCGGTAGATTACGTATACTATAGATTTTATACTTAAATCCTTTGATTATAGATGAACCCCGTGGTATAAGGGTTGACTTCCCCTCTGCCTGAAGTTAGGCCCCTACATTAGAGGTATATAAGGGGGAAAAAGATTTTGGTCTTTCAGGATGCTCTTACCCTTCACTCAGGAAGTCTAGCTAAATTTGCTAATACCCTATATCCTCACTTAGATTGCAAAGGATCGATCCTTTATGATAAAGTTAAGTTATCGACGCTTCAGAATTAGAGAGTTCAACTACTTGATTATATGAAGCAGGATATACGCCTTTTAACATGGGTTGTGTATAATGCTCAAGAGATCTATTGGACAAAATACGGAATAGACATAACTTCGTGCTTAACCCTTTCTTCGCTAGCAATGAAGATCTATAGATATAGGTATTACAATGACAAAGAATTCCCAATCCATATTCTGAACAGGAACGAAGATAAGTTCTTTCAAACTGCTTACTATGGCAGGCATGCAGACATGTATAAACCATATGGTAAAAATCTTTACTACTATGATGTGAACTCATTGTATCCTTTCATCATGAAAACCTATCCTATGCCTTGTGGTAAACCAGTATGGAACGGTAATATGCGAAGTGTTGATCTATCTGTTATCTATGGCTTTATACAAGCTTATATTATTACCCCTAAGAATATTGACAAACCTTCTTACCAATAAGAGATAAGAATGGTACTTTACTATTTCCAAAAGGGAAGTTTGTTGGAATGTATTTAAGCGATGAGTTAAGATATGCACAGAAGCTAGGGTATAAAATATTCCTGCTAAAGGGTTATACTTTTGAGAAAAAACCGACTCCATTCAAGAATTTTATTTATGAAGTCTACGAGAGCCGACTCAAAGCTAAGAAAAGCGGTGATGATGCAATGTCGTATGGTTATAAGATACTAATGAACTCTCTTTACGAGAGATTCGGTATCAATATTGAAAGTACTATTACTGAAATTTGTAAGAGAGATAAATACGACGAAATAACACAAAGGGAGAAAATCATAATGGGTAATAAATTGAGCGATGATTACTACATCGTCAGTTATATAGGTAATGCAGGATATGTTAAAGATTATGACTGGAGTCCTCCTAAGAACCCGGCTGTACAAATATTAGTACCCATCGCAGCTTATGCTCAGATTTATATGTAACAATTTACGTCGAGAGATGACTGTTATTATACAGATACGAATTCGGCCATTCTAGGAAAACCCCTTTATAAAGAATATGTATCATCCAAGGTATTAGGTTTGTTAAAGCTTAGAGTGTTTTATAAAGGAAGGCATATTCTTAGGACCAAAGTGTTATAAATTGGTAACATAAGATGATCAAAAAATTATGAAACATAAGGGTTCTGCTAAGAACTATGTAAATGCTGATTGGTTTAACTCGTAATACATAAAACCATCTACCACTCAAAACATCAGCGTATAATCTAACTTCAGAATAGATTGGAAGAACCTCAATATAGGTAAGAAGTGGGATAACTGTAGGGAGAGAGAATTGTGCTATACCTGTAACATTAAACCTGTGTTTATCACTAAAAAAACAAATACATTACTCCTGGACTGCTCTTGGCGAAGGGATTTGGATGCTCAACACAGATGGGTCTCATACTGATGTTAGAAGTGGGTATGGAGGTCTTGTCAGAAACCATGGGGGAACTGTATTTGTAAAGGATGATGCTCTTTTCACTAAGTGACACTTAAACCCGTATCACATTGCTTTAGTTAGTGCAACAAATAGATACCATTTGTATGCCTTTTTTTTAATTGTATTATCAAATGAACAAATATGATATCTATTGTTCCCACTATTTATTCTCTCACATAATTGTTTATTAAATTTTAGCTTGCTTTTTGGTTTTGTACAAATGTGGTATTTGTGGCATATTATATAAATGTAGCTATCATAGCAATAGTTCCTTACACGAGTGATTTTTTTTTGGTTTCAGGATGCTACCACCATCACGATCGATGTCATCCTCATTAAACCTTATGGAGCAATCGCATATACCTTCGCCTATACATGTTGGGGGAACACATGAGAATTTCGATACATCAGGTGGAGGTAGTTCTATAACATTTTATTCTCTATTTAGGGCGACACTACGTGAAAAAGGGTAATTAACAATGATTATATATGTTGTTAATTCATGATTAATGTCGTAGATATGTCATTTTATGACAAAAAGTGTCAGTTCGTTATGCTAATCCTAACAAATATATCTGTTATAGGTTAATTTTGCCTTCTTAATACTTAATATTCTCCATAGGTTCTTCAAAACCAAAGATGCGGTTGAGATTTTCATTGCTAGGACATGTTGTTGGAAAGAATTCAGCCAAATTTATGTCCCATTTTGACAACCTAGTGCGAGAACATATTCCTCAATATTATCCAAGTTGGCTAGCCGTTCCTCTTAAGCTCAAAGATACCGTTTGGGAGACGATATGTGTAAGTTAAAACTAGTTATGCTACTATTCGTGTATTGAATAAATGTTGTTATTTTGTTACTGATTATACTTTATACTAATAACAGGACGAATTTGTACTTCCTCAAGCAGTAAAAAGAAAACTTATGAAATCAGCTAATACCATGTAGAGAAATGGAAAAAAAACACACTTAGGAAAAAGTACAATGAATACGATACAGAAGATGAGTGGATGAAGAACTGCCCAAAAAAGACTAAACCTGAAGATTGGGTTCGATTTGTCGACCTTACTTCTACAAAAGAAGTTAAAGCTAGTCGGGAAAGGAACATGATAAACAGGTCAAAGATGTTAAACCCTCATACAACAGGGAGATAGGGGGTATTTAGAGTGGATAATAAAATTGTTAGCTTATTTTATAAGTTTTGAATTTTCTTATTTCTTTATATATGATTGATGGTGATTTTGAGTTATCTTCAACTTGTTCTTAATTTATGGAATTGGATCGAACTATTACTAGGTCAGATTCCTTCTTAGTTGGTCATATTCGCAGTGATGGAACCTTCCTCACGACATTCGTTGAGGAAAAAGTGGTAAAATTTCTATTCACACTCAAAAGTTTCATTTGGATTTTAATTTTTAAATTCCTTTCCATGAACAAAAAATACAAATCTTCACAACAAATGTTTTTTGGATCCAATCCACACTAAAAAAAGACTCTTGCATTTTACTTTCTAGTGTTTGGTCTTGCATTGACTTTCTAGTGCTTGTTTTTTAACTGGTGCGTTTGACTTTCTGAAATCTGAAAACTTGAGTAATTTCTGAAGTGATGTCGGCGGTGGTGAGGCCCACTATAAAAATAATTAGGCTCCATTCTTAGGGTTTCTGAGAGTAAAATCGAATCACTCCAATGACGATAGCCATTTCTTTGTTCTTCTATTCTTTCAGATTTTTTTAGCTTCACACGATTTTTCGACCAAAGCATGTCTTTGGAATCTAATGATGATCTCCATTATTCTGGACATTTCCCATTTTGATTACCAAGGATTCTTGAGTTCCTTTTCCCCTTCACCTGCCATTTCGAAATACTTCTATCTACCGCTTCATATTTATTAATAGGAACAACAAAGCTGGTGGAACCACCAAAGTCGTCTGGTGGTTCATTTCTCAAGGATATAGACTCACCTCTATATGTACTAGATTGCCTTCTGAGAACACCACATTCCAGCCTTTTAGACGCAGAAGATGATAGTACAGAAGAACCTTCAGTCAATTTTTCTTCCTCGACAAATGGCACATCAAACAAACTGTCAGAACGGCAGTTCTCACGGAGTTCAGACTTTTGGGAAAGTTCATCATTCTTCATTTCAAGATGAACATCTGCAACATCAACTTCTACATCACCAGTGTGACCAGAAGCATTTATCGAGTTCTCTTTCTCATATGAATCCCCAGTAGAATCCGAATTATTACTAATAACAGTTGCAATGTTTTTCTTTCTCGAGTCAATAGATTTCAGTACTCCCTGAAGAGGAAACTGATTCGGGCTTGCATCCCCATCGCAAAAAATAGAAGCAGACACCATAACTGAACTCTCCAAAACCTGTCTCAGTTGACGGCGACGATGTTTTATCTTCAGAATTTCATGAGCATGTGCAGCTTGAGATGGTCTTTTTTTTAGAGATATATAAGTATCCCCAAAGCTGTGTCTGAACCTTCCATTAGGCAAACCATTGCCTAAACTCAACTCCATCATTGAGCATTGTCTAATTGAAGTGGCTCATGTGACAACATTATACTTTATATCCTTTTCGATGGTG
The DNA here is from genome assembly GCA_014058105.1 of Kingdonia uniflora. NCBI lineage: Eukaryota > Viridiplantae > Streptophyta > Magnoliopsida > Ranunculales > Circaeasteraceae > Kingdonia > Kingdonia uniflora. The sequence goes on from JACGCM010002535.1 coordinate 1,239,411, forward strand.
AACCTACGCCTAGATCTTCAAGACCTTTCATTCACTTACTCCCTTCAGACCCATCATCCTCTAAATCATTAGGGGTTTTTAGTCACTTTTTTGAGTTCGCCTTAGAAATATTGACTTCCACAACCATATGCTCGTGTATTTTGGAAGGACGAGAGATGTTCTGTGGTTCTTTAATCAATGGATCATTTTTTTTGTCATCTGAAGTACTAATTTTGGAGCAAAATTCTTCATGTCCTTTACCATTTTGAGCACTTTCAATTTTGAGGGCATGAAGAATTGTATCTTCTCTATGAGCATATTTCACGACTTTCTTATTAAGAATATTAACAGAAGCTTTGCTTTTTCAATGCATTCATCGTACTCGCCACATCGAAATGCTTTCACTCGCTTTGATCTCTCGAGATTATGCCAGTCCCTGACGACCAAAAATGATTTCAGATGCAACTTAATAAAAGCAACCGTAAACTAAACAACTTTATGCAATTAGTAAGCTAAGTGTAAGTGCATCATTAAAAGGCTCTCTACAATCTAACATAGGAAGATTTAAGCGCTCTTTTCCTAAGTTGCTGAAGCGCGACTTGCGTACGTTAAAAGAAGAATTAAAGACAAAGGAAAAGCAAAGGAAAAATCATAGGCATAATAAGGGTTACTAGTTGTTGCTTCTTTTACAGTGGTGAAAGCCATTAGCCTTTCAAGTATTAAAGGGTAGTTTAGAGGCATTAGTGTGTTTTGGAGGTGTTTTCTAATGGCTAGTGTAGTAATTAATAAGAGCTAACCTTGTCTTGCTTTGTTGCTTTACCTTTAAAACGCTTTTTTAAACATCATTACCGTTCTAAAGAATCGGGTAGTAGGAAGCTTTCAAAAGACTATAGACTAATAGACCACCGACGGGAACCTCAAGTTGACAAAGGATCCTTTCTCCCACTTCACTCAAGGATTCGCCAACGCTCTCTAAAAAGTAATGTAAACTTCTTATCGCTTTAGAGCCCCACCCTGGAACCCTCTCGCTTGCTTTTTAAAATACCATAACTCCTAGCCTGCACAGGATCTTGTCTTTTCTTTCTTAAAAAATCCCCCGGGGTGTCTAAGGCTCTGCCTCGAGTCTTACTGCGCGTCTTTTTTTTTTTTTTTTTCCTGGAGCGGCTCTATTAATATAGTAGTGCAAGTCCATTTTGAGTACCTAGGTGTGTATTCCTGGATCGATTTTCTTTCGTAAAATAAGCGTGAGTTAGATGAAAGAAAGCGATGAGTTCTTTTTGTTGCTTTTTGCGTTCCATCTTCGACTGGTATTAAAAAAACAAACTAACCAAAACGCATCTTTTCTCTTTGCCCAACGCTTTTTCCAATGGAAGAGCTTCAGTTCCCCAGTAGTAGAAAGCTTTCATAAGACTATGGATTCTTGCAAAATACTAAACCCAGGCCTATGACATGCATTCAAATAGTGTTGGTCTGAAATTATTGATCACCATCCGTAAAAGAAATGTTGGAGGATGTTTCTCTTGTTACAGTGTGAGGTATTAGTCTTTTGTTGGACTTGCGTAGGCAGAAAGAAAAGCTCCCTCATCTCGGGCTGGTCTTCTTCAGCACTAGAAATATTATATTAAGAAGATTACACTTACAACTTTACTCACACTAGAAATTCTTTAAGAAACATATAGCGCTGATTATTTTATTGCATATGCATATGTTAATTATGTAAATCAACTATAAACTAATTTAGGTGATACCACGTAGTTTGCTCTTCAATCTCGTTCATTTCCTTGTAACTGGCTTAATTGATATCGCTTTAATTGATAATTTTAGTATAACTTTTTATTTGCAGATTACAGTAAAAGATATTATCACGAAGAATCCACAGTCTAAGTATCTTGATGTTGACCATGATCCTTTAGCTCAAGTATTTGGTCCTGTGAAAAGGGGTGTGTGAATTTTTTGGGTCCGGATGTAACCAAAAAGTTTATGCAGAGTACCGAGCTATTGAGGGCACACATTACGGAGGATAAGGAATTCTATATTGATTTGGAGAACTGCTTTTCCCAATACAAGGCTAAAAATGATGCTAGGTTTGAAAATTTGAAAGACATGGTAGCTTATCTTAGATCACCTGGATGCGCTATAACATCTACTGAAAGATCACGGGTATGGATTAATTATTAAATTTTTCCCTTAAATTGTTGCATTTCCCTTCTTTTAAAAAAAAAGAACAAATCCATTCATCAATGATACAATCTGTAATTTTTTTACGAAAATTACTGATAATTCCACAATCCTAAATACTTAATGTTTTCAACAAAACAAGTCTCTAATTTGTTGTTTTTCATTATGCATAGATAAAACTAATATTAGTACCACATGCTTTATATTGTAGATTTTTATGCCTCATTTGCGAGAAGAGGCAGTTGTTCATTTCCTGAACTTCCATGAGCATATTATTAAAACTGGGAAGGCGTTAGTACTTTCTGGTCTCAAGGAAAGCGAGGTGGCAGAATATGAGGTTATTGCTGATATAATTTTTAAGGAAAATCCTCCAGTCTTTGGTCAATGTGGGGTTTTCTTTGACGAACGGTTAATTGGTATGAAGATCAAGTACCCGAGGATTCTTCTACGTTTTGCCTATTAGGTAAATGTTCTTATAATCTCTTGTACATTTTTTGAATTCCTTTTATTATCCATTTAACAACTAAAAGTTTAAAGGGGTTTGACCTTTATAATTTATTTGTTATGTTAATTTTCTTGCAAGGTGCTTCCCATCTTTTTGAAGGCTTTTATAATGGATTAATGGCGCTCCCTATTCTTGGATCTGTTACTACTTTTGAGGTTATGGCTTGAATACCATTATATTAATCATTTTCTTTTGAAGCCACTGCGCTTCCTTTTTTTGTTTCTCAATTAATAGTTCTTTTAGATTTATTATAAGAAACATGTATATACCTTGTAACCAGTGTATCTAGATTTTTTGGCTCAATATTTATAAATGAAACAAGTTATTGAATTGTGTGCTTTTGTTTATATATGTGTATACAACAAGTGCAATTTGTTTTTCTAAATATTGCAGATTTTGATTTTTTTTTGATATTTTTAAAAAACAAATAAAAATTAAATTACCTCGGACTAAAACAGTGGTAAATATCCTAATTATACTAAATATATTATCCGTGGTAAAAAAATTGCCACGGATTTACTCCATATCAATATAAATTAGATAACCACAGACAAACTCCGTGGCAAAAAAATTACCACGGATTTAGTTCGTATCAATATAAATTTGATAACCACAAACAAACTTCGTGGTAAAAATATTACCACGGATTTTTTCCTTAGTAATATAAATTAGATAACCACAGACAAACTTCATGGCAAAAAAATTTCCACGGATTTACTTCGTAGCAATATAAATTAGATACCACAGATAAACTCCGTGGCAAAATTATTGCCGCACACCTTTTGCTGCAGACCTCCACTACAGACTTTATCCGTGGGAAAACGACTATAACCACAAATTAGGTCCGTGGAAATTTAGTAAAATTGGTGAAATTGTATCATGTCTAAAAAACTAAAGTAACAAATTAATAGTAGCTAAACCACGTCACTATATCTACATCTAAGTTTCTTAAATGCAAGCTAATCAACATTACTAATCATAATCTAAAACTTAGCACGAATAACAGTTTCGAAAGACCGTTATTATCTACCGTGCGAGTGACCTAATATAAGTAAATGGAATAAAGTGCATACTATTAGCATTGCTAATTAATATTAAACCTTAGATATTAAGGGAGAGCAAACTCACCTCTAAGCCGATGTAATGGTCAAAAATGAATTAATCCAAGCAAATAACTCAACGCTCCAATAACGGTATATCACGGACTGAACTACCCGATCAAGAACAACAACTTACACGCAACTCTTCAGGATTATAGCACTAGTACAAACAACGAAGAATAAGTTTAGTTACACCATACTAACCTGACTATAACTATACTGAACCAATGTACTATATATAAGACTTCCTACTAAACTACTAACCAAGCAAGTACTTGAATTTGTTATAAGGAAGTAGCTGATTTTTAATGTCCAAGAAGAAGAAAAATAGCAAATGGTTTTGATCTTCTAAGCAAACATGACAAGCTAGCAGGTAGTACATAAAAGAAGGGAGGATTTGATGATTTGTTAAAGGTCCCTGCAGCCCTAATGTCTTAAATAAAAGGAAAGGAATCAAATGGGTTAAAACGGGTTGGGTGGTCTCTAACTATAAATAGTTTAGCAGTAAGTCACCTAGAGATTGCTCAAGAAAAATACTTAGCAAGCATGAGGGTTACAACCGGATGATGAGGGAAGGTGGTGCTTGTTAATGGCAGCACCTCCCTCTACTTCTCTAACTCCTAATAACTCCTAATCATTTATGAAGAAAAGATAAGTTGCTAATGTTAGGAGCACAACAGGAGGTGATGGAAACAGATTTCAGACCTTCTGAAACACAACAACAATCTCTATTTTCATCTCTCTAAACCCAACTCCTAATCATTCAAGTATAGATGATAAGTTGCTGATGTTAGAAGCAAAACTAGGAGGTGGTGCAAACAGATTTCAGACCTTCTAAAACACAACAACAATCTCTATAATCATCTCTCTAAACCCAACTTGATCTCCCTAAAACCTAATGTATAGTACTATCATTAAAGGTTGAAACACCCCAAACTAAGAAAGGGGTGGGGGGTGGGGTAATTAATGGCATCAAAGAGAGAAGGAACGAGCAAGTTGCCTGAATCTGTCGGTTAAAGATGGTGGGCTATTCTTCACCTGTTTCTCCTCTCTCTCTCTAACAGTAGCAGTTTTTTCTCTCTTTAACAGAAGCAGCTCTTTCTCCTCTATGATGGTTCCCAAAACCTCACTCTCCTACTAATTAAAAGATTCTAAGGTAAGGATCTTATACTACAACGACAATGTAACTAAGATAACCCTGTTCATGTGTGAGAAACGACATGGCTTAAGCGATAAGATAAAGAAAACATAGACTAACTAACTTCTAGGATGCATGACTAAACATTATGTAAATGATTTACATATGATGCGCGATGAAAAGATAAGGATACAAATCAAAAAATTTATGGGATATTGCAAAATATGAAGGGAGTTGCATGAGTTAGTGTTGTTTGTGATTTTGTTTTTTTTAAGAGTAATCCAAAAAGTGATAGAAGATAAAGCATATTTCTTAAACTATCACATTTTAGAGATATCAATTCATAAAAAAGAAAAAAGAAAAAGAGGAGCTGTGGAGGAAGGGGGTGTCTTGATATCAAAAATAGAGGTTGTAGTTACTTTTGTCCTCAGAATGTCTACAAAATACCTATTTCATCACAAGCCTATATTCACCTACTTTATAGCCTTAAAAGGCCTATTATATTCTAAATTTAGTATAATCAGTTTAGTCGAGATGATAGTTAGAGTATTTATGGTATTTAACTTGACACCACTAATGACAATTAATTTTCTTCTGTGAGATCCTTCAGTAAAATAGTGTTGCTTTATTGAAATACGATTTTTTTATTTCATTTTACTCATATTCATAATTCCTCAGAGTTATTCCTAGTAAATTCTCAGTGATTTTTAGTAAGCAACCATGAGAGGGCTAAGTTAAATTATTTTCCAAATACTATCTTAATTTGTCTAAATGTTCCAGGCGGATCTGAAGATCAAACCCCTTAAAAAGACGTGAACTCATTCGAACGAGCCTTGGAGCCGTTTGAACGAGATATGAGGAAAACCAAGCCAATCTGTCAGCCTCATATTTTAGTCTTAAATTGGAATATTGTTCGAACGAATATTGGTTTAGAAGACTAATTTGATCTGTTCTATTTTCAAGGATTAAATTGGCTTGTCGTACGAAAGACACTTGGAGTCGTTCGAGCGACTCTGGGTTCCAAAAGGCCAGTTTTGCCTGTTAGAGTTTTTAGGCTTAATTGAGCCAGTCGTTCGAACTACCTATGGGTTTGTTTGAATGACTATTGCGATTCCTTCATACTTTAGTACATTTAAGGGCATAATTATATAATTATATAACTAAGAAACTTGTAACCTTCATAAAAGGGTAAAACTAGGCAAAATAAAAGGATCCAGGTTTTGTAATCTAGAACTTTGGGCATAAAATAGGAATTTAATTGGAATTAATCCATTGAACAATTGAATCTCTTATTGAGAATTTATCCCACCAAATTGTGTTATTCGTTTAATTGTTCGATTAAGATGTTCTCTAATTCGATTACGGATTAAGTGGCATCAGATTTTCAAGTTAAGATTCTCGGGGGGTTGTTGGTTTATGGTCTCTTCACGTGACCGACTTAAGTTAACGAAGTGAGTCCGTTGAAGATTCAATGAAATCCTAGCTCGAAGAAGAAGGCAAATTTAGAGATAGGAAATTTGAAGATCGACTCACAAAACTTGAAAATTAGGCTTCAAACCTAACTACTATACTAGAGGAGTTAGTATAGCAATTACGCCTCATGAACCTAGCCGAATTAACCACTTCGATGAAGTGATAAGTGCCACGAAGAAGAAAGGAGTTACGGAGGAGGAGAAGGACGAGGATGACGAGGAGGAGGATATAAATTTAAATAATACCAAATCTGCGGAGGAAAGATCAGTAACTGGTAAGTCCATGAATCATATGCGCAATCTTTGTATCAATTTTAAAATTTAAATTTCAGTATTCGACTAGTCAATCGATGCTAGGAAATTAGATAACTGGTTAGATAGGTTATAGACCTATTTTTTAGTTTGCAAATATTCAAATATTAAGAAAATATGTTTTTGAATCAAGAAACATGGTGGAAGTCCTAAAATGTCATGCAGTAGGAAGCTTGATATGGAAAGAATTTAAGGTTTTGGTTCGAAAACAATTTTTATCATATTAGATATGAGCAGGAGATATGGTTTAAATGGCACCATTTGCGCCAAAAGTATGTGCAATCCATACAAGAGTTCATTACAGAATTTTGATCGATTATAAACCGACGCATTAAAAGACTCGCAAGTGCACGGTGTACTGTTAAGTACAAGGGTAAATGGGGTCGTATCCCTAGAGACCTGTGGTACGAATTATACTTTGAGCTACTAGTTTTATCCAATAACAACGAGTTTGTGTAGGTTTTGAAATAAAAAGAAGAAGGAAGAAAATTACAAGATAAATTGGAGTAGAAACCAAGACATCGATTCCACTCTACCATTTTTAACTGTTAGATAGCATAAATAATTAAAGTAAATTACGAGTTCCCATATCGCATTTCCTTGGTCAGGCATATGTAATACATCAAAAGATACAAGAGATTTAGTAATTGGGAACTGCCCATAAACCAACTTACTCAACCATGGTCTGGTTGATAAGTATGGATTATGTCATCTTCTCTATGTTCCTAACCTATATTGTTATGGTCCAACAAGATGGTTACATAGATTCATTATTTCTCCTAGTCCTAGCTATAGTCAAGCGTAGGACGAAGGAATACAAATATGCAATATTCCGGGATAAAAAGAAAGTAATTACTCTAACTAAGCTACACATTCTGCACTAAGGCTATATTGGGTAGAGCTTCATCTAGCCTTGGCTAAGAAAATTAGCTACTCATCCCTTTGATCATTGCCATACTACTATTACTACGATAAAATTAAAAGACAAGAACAAGCGAAGAAAAAGAACTTTATTGTTTATTAAACTTTGATTTATACCCTCCAAGATGCTCTCTCATGGGTGGGATTCCCCTCCTATTTATAGAGTATAGAAAGGGTTTACAAAATATTACTATTAATATAAAATCCCCTAAACAATGCCTAAAATCATGCATATATATTACAACTCATGAGAATAATATCTATATCTAATTCTATTCAATAGGTTTCTATGCATGGGCCTTTGGTTGACAACTTCAAATAAGAATTATTGTTGGAGTGCATTACCCTTGTTCTTCGTTAAAAACCGAAAAAATGTATGACTTGTTTATCATGTGACCGATTTCTGTAAATTTAAACAAAAATACTATTAGTGTCACATTTATTTAATAAATGACTAGGTAGATATAAATTTAGGAGTTGTACACGTAAATATTACGTGTCTATGAAATACCCCTGAACTTATATTTTGCCAGTCCTCGTGCAAATATAAGCAAAAACCATTTTTGGATGTCACGCGGATGCATTTAGCGTATGCAACAAGCCGTTAAACCCTCATATTTAGCCTGGTGGACGAGTATTTTCTCGTGAGGGTTTTTAGTGACTATACCCACAAAAGTCAATAATGACATTTTAAACAATTCTAGAATACATATGACTCATTTCTTATGAACTTAACTTTACTTAGTTGTGACAAAAATATACCAATGAAAAAATCCTTAAACTTCCTATTCTTCTAAGTATATCAAAGAATATTTTAAGCTTATCCAAAACTAGAGGTACTACCTCAAGATTAGAAAGAGATTCAAGTATTTTGCTTTAGATATATTTGAGTGTACAATGAAAATAGTTTTATCGCCTAATATGTTGACTAGAATAATTTACTCAATTTTTGGTAGTCTAGTTCTCACTGGTATAAATTTAACGGTCAATTCGACAAGTGCCTTAGTCAATTCGTCTTCCTAAAATTTTACTTTTTTCTTTTCTTTTGTAAGCCTTTTCTTTTGAGTACTTTGTTTCTTACTGAGGCCTCCGTGACAAAGAATTTTTGGTCGACAATCCCTGCCAGTTGGCGAAGTTTGCCAGGGTTTGGTTCCCCATAATCACATAGACTCAGGATTCTCACAAGAAACATTTTTTTATGCTCCTTTCACATAGTTCATGGTCAAAATCGAGATTGGTGATAATTTTTCCTCTTTCAGTTCTTAATCATGAGAAGCCTTGAAGCGTGAAAGTTTTTAGAGCACATTTGTCCTTTTATTTATTTATTTATTTATTATTAGGAATAAACTTATTCTTAGGCAGCTGTCTCCCTTGTAGCAAACTATTCATCACATAAATGCTAAATTTCTCTTATACTGGGCAAAAATCTAATAAAGGTATTAATTGCAAAACTACAGTGAACTGCACGTTTCCAAAATATGCCAAGTTAACTTGAATTAGTCGCTAATAAAAAGATAGTACATCTAGCTTAAGATATTCCAAAATATTCTAGTGTATACTTGGTACAATTTCAAAATTTACATAGACTCAGGATTCTCACAAGTAATATTTTTTTATGCACCTTTCACATAGTTCATGGTCAAACTCGAAATTGGTGATAATTTTTCCTCCTTTAGTTCTTAATCATAAGTAACCTTGCAGCGTGAAAGTTTTTAGAGCACATTTGGTTTTTTTTTCTAAGGAATGAACTTATTCTTAGGCAGTTGTCTCTCTTGTAGCACTATTCCTAACATAAATGCTAAATTTCTCTTATACTGAGCAAAAATCTATTGAAGGTATTAATTACAAAACTACAGTGAACTGCACGTTTCCAAAATATGTCAAGTTAACTTGAATTAGTCGATAATAAAAAGATAGTACATCTATCTAAAGATATTCCAAAATATTCTAGTGTATACTTGGTACCATTTCAGAATTTAGGTTTTTTCATAATATTTATGTCAAGGTAAAATCAGTTTAAGTATTTGGAAATTCGTCAAAAATATATCACAAATTATCAAAGTGCCATTATTTCAATTTTCTTTAAAAAACATATCGAGAAATGGTTTTCTACCCCCAAACTTAAATCAAGCATTGCCCTCAATGTTGGAGAACAAGAAAATAAATGGAAGTGAAAACTAAAATGTCTCACCTGAATGTGTCAAGGGTGCCTCCCAAAAAGTGCTAAATTTACCGTCTTCAGCCAGACAAATGTACCCCCATACTTAAAATGATTTATAATAGTACTATAAGGGTACATAATATCAGTTTTGATATACTAGATCATTTAGAAATGTTATCTCTTCATAAAAAATGTAGGACTCTAAGTACGGTTTTAATCGTTGGCCATTGACCTTAAAAATATTTATGTTCTTTGAATCTTCAACCTCTATGGCTCCACAAGGATCAATAGTTTGAACTACAAAAGGGCCGTACCAACGAGAATGTAATTTCCCAGGAAATTAACGTAGCCGTGAATTGTAGAATAACACTTTTTTATTAGGCTCGAAAGTTTTGCGAATAATCAACTTATCATGAAAACCTTTAGCTCGTTCCTTGTAAATTTTTGCATTTTCATAAGCCTCACGATGAAGTTTGTCAAGTTCAGAAAGTTAAAGTTTTCTATGTGATCCGGCTTTATCCATTTCAAAGTTGAAGGCCTTTATTGCCTAGAGGGCCTTGTGTTCCAATTCCACAGGTAAGTGGCAAGCCTTCCCAAAGACAAGTCTCTAGGGTGACATACCAATCGGGGTTTTATAAGCTGTTCGATATGCCCAAAGGGCATCATCAAGACTTGACCACTTGTTTGTGGATGATAAGGTGCGGCAACTTTATGAGTGATGAAGTAAGTTTTCAAAAGATTTTAAAATACACAGTTACAAAAATGTTTACCACCATCACTAATAATTGCCCGAGGGGTGTCAAAATGATTAAAAAGGGTTTTTAACAATTTTACCAGGGGCTTATGGACATTCGTTTGACATGGCACCGCCTCAACCCATTTAGAAACATAATCGACTGCAACTTGAATGTAAAGGTAGTCGCGAGAAGAAAGAAATAGGCCCATAAAGTTAGTGCCCCAAACATCAAATAGTTTAACAATAAAGATGTTATTCAAGGGCATCATGTTTCGATGAGAAATATTCCCGGTTCTCTGGCACCTATCACATTTAGAACAAAAGGTATGTGCGTCACAAAAAAGGGTAGGCCAATAAAGACCAGATTGAAGGACTTTTGCAGCAATTTTCTTGGTCCCAAAATGTCCTTCGCAAACTAAGGTATGACAAAATGTGAGTACACTATGGAACTCATCATTTGGGATGCATCTCCTAATCACTTGGTCAGAGCAAAACTTATAAAGATAAGGATCGTCCTAACTAAAACGTCTAACCTCGTGCAAGAATTTGGTTCTATCTTGGTTTGACCAATGGATAGGTAATCGTTGCCTAGCAAGATAATTGACAATATCGGCGTACCAAGGCCGTTGTGAGACAGCCATGAGCTGCTCATCAGGAAATGTCTCTAAGATAGGGAGAAAATCTTTAGCACCCTCAGTGAGAATTCGAGATAGATGATCTGCAACCACATTCTCAACACCTTTCTTATCTCGAATTTTGATATCAAATTCTTCTAACAAAAGAATCCATCTGATTAACCAAGGATTGGAATCTTTTTTAGATAGTAAATACTTTAAGGCCGCATGGTCGGTGTAAATAATGATTTTAGATCTAACAAGGTATGATCGAAATTTCTCCAAGGCAAACACAATGGCTAATAACTCCTTCTCTGCGGTAGAGTAATTTAACTGTGCGTCATTGAGCGTGCGATTAGCATAGCAAATAACATGAGGTTTATTATCTACTATTTACCCTAAAACCACTCCAACAGCAAAATCAGAAGCATCGCACATGAGTTCGAAGGGAAGTTCCCAAATGGGAGTTTGGATAATAGGGGCTAAAGTTAATAAAAGTTTGAGCTTCTCAAAAGCTCCTAAACATGCATCATCAAAGTTGAAATCAGTATCCTTAGCAAGTAAATTGTACAAGGGCTGAGAAACTTTACTAAAATCTTTGATGAACCAGCGATAAAACCCAGCATGCTCCAAAAATGATCGAATGGCCTTAACTGTCCGAGGTGGAGGTAAAGAAAAGATAATGTCGATCTTGGCCATATCAAATTCAATCCCTTTGTTGGAGATAATGTGTCCAAGAACTATTCCTTGTGGCACTATGAAGTGACACTTTTCCTAGTTTAGCACCAAATTGGTTTGTGTACATCGTTCTAGCATGAGCTCTAAATGGTGTAAACATTCGTCAAAAGATGATCCAAACACTGAAAAATCATCCATAAAGATTTCAAGAAATTTATCAACCATATCAGAAAATATGCTCATCATACAACGCTGGAATGTATCGGGTGCATTGCACAACCCAAATGGCATACATCGATAAGCATATGTCACGTAGGGACACGTGAAAGTTGTCTTCTCCTAATCTTCTGGGGAAATGGAGATCTGATTGTATCCAGAATAACCGTCAAGAAAATAGTAATGTCTTTTTCCGGCTAAGCTTTCAAGCATTTGATCAATGAAAGTAGGAGGAAAATGATCTTTCCTTGTGACCGTGTTCAATTTCCTACAGTCAATACATACACGCCACCCAGTGGTCATGCGGGCGGGAAGTAGGTCATTATTTTCATTCTCAACTGCAGTAATCCCTGATTTCTTAAGTACAACCTGAACGGGACTGCCCCACTTACTATCCGAAATGGGGTATATGATACCCGAGTCCAAAAGTTTGAGAACTTCCTTCTTCACCACCTCCATCATGGTGGGATTCAACCTCCGTTGCATCTCGCGAGAATTTTTAGCACCTTCCTCGAGATTGATGTGATGGATGCAAATGGCCGGGCTAATCGCCTTCAAGTCTTCTATAGACCACCCTAGGGCTGATTTGTATCTTTCAATGACACCCAACAATCTACTTTCTTGGTCAATATTAAGGTTGGAAGCTATGATCACAGGCAGAATGTTAGAATCACCTAAGAAAGCATACTTCAAAGTCTTAGGTAATGGCTTCAGGTCTAACTTGGGTGCATTAATAAGGGATAAAATAGGCAAAGTAGTGGACGGTTATAGAGGATCAACATGAGGTCTCCATTTGGACTTGTTAACAATTGAATCCCTTTATTAGCCGGAAGAAGGCATTGTCAATAAGGCACCTTTGGCTCAAAATATGCCTTCCTAAGGAAATAGAGGAGGCAGGCAACTCCTTAGATTTATTAGAAGCTTCACTCGTACTGACCTCATCCTCAATAGCAATGGGTGTTGGCTCAACCCTAGGCATTTCAACTCAGTTATCAACTTGTCTACTACTTCGTAGAGTTGTAATGACATTAATCTATTTTGGGATTGAGCTAGAATCAAACCCTGGTGGTCCTTTTAGATTAGATACAGGTTAGCTAGGTAGCGTACCTGGTGGTCTCTCATGCAATGCATTTGCCAATTGTCCTATCCGAGTCTCGAGATTAGAAATAGATTGGGATGTAGAATTCTGATACACCAAAGTCTGTTGTTGAAATTACATCATTTGTTGCTGAAATTGTAACGCTTGTTTTTGGCTTTCCATTGATTATTTTTGGCTTTCCGTTGATTATGGCATAAAGAGAGCAAGGGTATCTTCCAAAGATGGTTTGGGTGGAGCGGGTGGGAACTGTTTAGATGACTGAAAGGATTGCTGAGATACCTGAGGATAAGATTGAGAGAGGGGATTCCTAGGAAAATTATGTCCTGAGGGTTGTGGCTCTCCAAAACCTGAACTGGATTGGTTGTTCTTCTACGAAAAATTTGGGTGGTTCTGCCAAGTTGGCTTGTACGGGTCAAAGGGCCTCTTGTAGGTATTATTCAAAGCATTCACTTGCTCTTGATTGTCATTCATTTCAATGAGCAAGGGGCACATTTAAGTCACATGGGTTACATCATAACAAATGGTGCAACCCTGCTGCTGAACCTGGTTCACACTACCCTTAGATTAATTCATAGCCATAGTCTCGATTTTTTGGGTAAGAGTAACTAATTGAGCTTTGATGGCCGTTCCCTCACTCACTTCGTATAAGCCACCTTTCTTGGTTGTACGAATATTTCTATGTGGATCAAAATCCTACTGCTGAGAGTTCTCAGCCAATGTCTCAAACACCTCATAAGCTCTATCAGGTTCAAGGTCCTGGAATTTGCCACTATGCATGGATAATATCCTATAACAATTCTCAGAAGTTATTCCATGATAGAAGATCTGGGCTAGATGTTGAATCTCAAAGCCATAATGGGGACATTATGAAAGAAGATCTTTATATCTCTCTAATTTTAAACAAATTCAACAACTGCATTTCTAGGAGCGGGGGTTTTTCCCATAGAAAACCATTTGGTTTTGAACTTGGTCTCCATTTGATCCCATGAATTGATAGATGCTGGTGTCAATGAATCAAGCCAATGACTCGCCTTATCTTTTAGCGAGAATGGGAATAAACAAAGGCACACAGATTTTCTTAAACTTATAGACGTGGTTATAAGGGCTCTCAAAATCAAGCCCACAAAAAATAGGTAACATTTGGATCACTCTAGGATTAATTTTATAATGGTTTTTCGTGACAACTGGTAACATAATACATGAAGGTATATCACTCACCACTAGGGTCCAATAGTCTCAAAGAGATTTGGCAGCAGCCATGATTGGGGGTTCGATTTCTAGCTAGATGAATTACCCTCCTCCAAAATTGGAAAAACTCGAGATGGATCACTTTCCTCCCAAATTGGGGCTCCTAAGTCCTCAATTATATTAACTGGGTGAGGTGGTCGCCCTCTCCACTTAGGCTGAGGTGGTAGCCCGTAAATGGGCAAAGGCTCCGGTAAGCATCCTAAACGTTTTCCTCCACGTGCCCAATTGATCATGCATAACTAATAATCAATAAAATTTGGCACCCAGTGCTGTAAACAATCAATCAAACCTAAATTCTAATACATCAACGCTTTTTAGAATTAATAATTAGGTCTCCCCTATATTCTTCTATGTTTAAAATAGGTACGATGGCAAATGGCTTTGGTTCCTATACTCCCCTGCGTCACTATTCTAGTACCAGCTTAAAGTAGATGTTCAGTCCTCACGCCCGAGTGAGTCACCTGATCGTACGTCAGCACTCGTAACGGTGACGTCGCAAACCTACAACCAGTATTTTGCGGCGCTAAGCTGCGGCTGTATCCTACGAACCCGTGTTTGTACCCCGGTCCGGTACACCTATCCGTTGGGTGATGAAATCCTACGGGAATCTTGTTACTCTTTTTTATTAACAGTTATTTTGAGGTCCGAGACGTTCAATTTTTGTGTAATAGGAATTTCTTCGTATCCTTAATGGATGGTCCCATTTGTTGGAGAACTTTTTGGGTGATGAAATCGCGCAAGTCTCTAACAGTTTTTACCTTTACTAATGTTAGAATGAAAAAGAATATTAAACACAATAATAGGTCAATCCAACCACAACAAATTTTTTATTAGAGTAGCGTGTATTTGCACAGTCCACACAGCTTTATATGTCCTAGTCCCGGGGTGGAACAGATATGTACCCCTTCTAGATGTTAAGTTTTAAGATGTACCAACCTACGGGAAGTATTTCTTGGTGTAGGTGTGGCCGCCCCTTCACTTAGGGGGCGAAAGAAAGAAATGCTCCTTCACTTAGGGGGCACAAGAAGGATGGATTTGATGATACTTTTAGCATTCCGTATTGTCTGTCTCGTTTCCAACTTTGTGACTATCCTGCAAAATAAGAGAAAAAAGATTAGTGAACTTGTGACAACAATATTAATTCAATTTCATAGTTTATTGTAGTCTATGATGTCTTGATTTTAAAATGCACATATCTTTCAGGTCAGTTGAGAGAGAGCATTAAATAATATCAATTTGAAAAAATAATTTAAAAAGGAAAGACATTCAAGAAGGAAGTTTCTAGAATTTAGCCTCCCTACCACTCAAAATAAGTAATTAATGAACACGGTGTTCTTTAGAGAGACTATTTTTTATTGCTTTTTCAAAAGGCTGTAACTCACAAATGACTAAACAAAAAAATATGATCTATAGCAATTCAGAATTTTTTTTAATTATCTAAAACTTTCGTAGAAAACGTATTTCCCAACTGTAAAGTATAGATGATCAAAAATGGTGAAACATTCAGGGACGGACTTCACAGCTACTGTAGCGCCAATAGAGTTTGAGCCAATCACTCAATCACTTTGTTTTCGGATCCAAAAAAAGAAAAGAAAAAGAAAAAAAAAGAAAAACAAGAAAAAAAAATAGCTTAAAATAAAACAACTAAAAAATAAAACGCAACTTTGCAAGTCCCTGGCAACGGCGCCAAAAACTTGATCGATTATAAACCGACGTCTTAAAAGACCTACAAGTGCACGGTATACCGTTAAGTACAAGGGTACGCGGGGTCATATCTTTAGAGACTTGTGATACGAATTATACTTCGAGCTACTAGTTTTATCCAATAACAACGAGTTTATGTAGGTTTGGAAAGAAAAAGAAGAACGAAACAAATTACAAGATAAATTGGAGAGGAAACCAAGGCATCGATTCCACTCCACCATTTTTAACCATTAGATAGCATAAATAATTAAAGTAAATTATGAGTTCCCGTATCGCATATCATTGGTCGGGCATATGCAATACATCAAAAGATACAAGAGATTTAGTAATTGGGAACTACCCATAAACCAACTTACTCAACCATGGTCTGGTTTATAAGTATGGATTATGTTCTCTTTTCCATGTTCCTAACCTATCTTGTTATGGTCCAACAAGATGGTTACATAGATTCATTATTCCTCATAATCCTAGCTATGGTTAAGCATAGGACGAAGGAATACGAATATGCAATATTCCTGGATAAAGAAAAAGTAATTACTCTGACTTATTTACACAATCTATACTAAGGCTACATTGGGTAGAGCTTCCTTTAGCCTTGTCTAGCTACTCGTCCCTTTGATCATTGTCATACTACTATTACTACGATAAAATTAAAAGACAAGAACAAGAAAAGAACAATAACTTTATTGCTTATTAAACTTTAATTTACACTATCCAAGATGCTCTTTCATGGGTGGTATTCCCCTCTTATTTATAGAGTATAGGAAGGGTTTACAAAATATTGTCATTAATACAAAATCCCCTAAATAATGCTTAAAATCATGCATATATATTACAACTCATGAGAATAACATCTATATCTAATTATATTCAATGGGCTTCCATGCATTGGCCTTTGGTTGACAACTTCAAATAAGAATTATTGTTGGAGTGCATCACCCTTGTTCTTCGTTATAAACCAGAAAAATGTACGACTTGTTTATCATATGACCGATTTTGGTAAATACAAACAAAAGTATTATTAGTGTCATATTAATTTAATAAATGACTAGGTAGATATTAATTTAGGAGTTGTGCACGTAAATATTACGTGTCTATCAAGTTACATAACCAAGCTTTGGTTTTGGGCATTGATGTGGATGAGTATGAGGTATTCATAAAGTTCACAGGATGTTCGTCAAAGTCTATTTGAAAGGAGTTGAAGTTCTTTACTGTGGAAAATATTGATGATGAACCCGTGAAGGCTATTGCCATTGAAGGTAAGTACTTGAAGAACGATAAAAAAGTGACAAAAACAAGTCGGGACAAGTCTAGTTTGAAGAATGAGCACAAAGAGGAGTCTAAAGGAGATTCAAGGGGAATTATTATAGTCCTTGTAAGGTAAATATGCACATTTTAGATAAATATCGGAAACTTCACCCGGAGTATAGGCCGAAGGAGGAGGAGAGCAAGAGAGAAACATACAATAGCCACAATGGATCCTGACCTCCTAGATTTAGATAAACTAAATCCTAAGGTTACTATTATGTTTAAGCAAGCTATGGCTACCGAGGAGGCAATTTGGGAAGAACTTTTTAATGTTAGTATTTAGGTGAAACAAAGCTTAATTGAGGCAATAACTAATTTGGGTAGTCAGAAGAGCTTGATTTCTGAGGCATTGGTGAAGAAGATGGCTACTATGGCTCATCCTAGGCCATATGGTTTAGGACAGATTCAAAATGACACGGAGTTAAAAATTATGAAGTAATGTACATTCAAGTTTGTGATCATTGAATTACTTATTGACGAGGTGACGTATGAGGTGGTTTCTTTTGATGTGTGTCAAGTCATCTTGGGTAGCCCTTATCTTTAAAACCGAGATACGATTCATTACCGTAGATCTTGCAAGTATCGTCTCATGATAGAGGGAAATGAGTTTTATATCAATGCCTATAAGGAATATGCCACCACTAATAATTTAGTAATAGCAACTCAGGGGAATGGTTGGTTAATGCGAGCGGCAAGTTTGTGTTATTTTTGGTACGACCGGTTCAAGAGGGTCCATCGGCTAAAGTATTGTCTACTATGGCAATGTCTCCTAAACAACAAACTGATATGGGGAAGTTGCAAGAGGAGTATAAAAACTTGTTTCTTGTCATAGAAGCGATGTCGTACAAGAGGGATGTGGAGTATGATATCACATTGGTGAATGGTGAGCCACTACCCAACATTGGGTTGTATCGGACTTCTATAACTGAGTCTGACAAGATCAAGAAACAAGTACAAGAGCTTCTAAAGTAAGGGGTTATTAATTTAACTTGCTTACCTTGTGGTTCACCGATATTATTAGTACCGAAGAAGGATTTTTTTGGGAGAATATGTGTGGATTATCGGGCAGTTAAAAATATTACGACTAAGAATCATTGTCCACTTCCACGGATTGATGATCTTTTAGATAAGTTATAAAAGGCTCAATATTTCACCAAGATGAATCTTAAGTCAGGTTACCATTAAGTTAGAATTTGGGAAGAAGATACATGGAAGACGACTTTCCAGACTAAACATGGACTCTTCGAGTAGTTGGTGATGCATTTTAGGTTATGCAATACTCTAGCAACATTTATGCGATTGATAAATGAGGTACTTCGTACTTTTATTGATGATTTTGTGATTGTGTATTTAAATGATACCTTGATATATAGTCAAACATGGGAGGAGCACCTCGTACATAAATGCAAAATACTGGAAGCATTGAGATCATAAAATTTTTTTCTCAATGGGAAGAAGTGTGAGTTTGGGAAGAACGAACTAGTGTACTTGGGATTCATTGTTGGTGGAGCTGAACTTAAGGTAGATCTAAAGATGGTCTCAGTCATTACTAATTGGCCTAAACTCCATACAGTGATGGAAGTACAAAGTTTATTGGGTTCTTATCAGTATTTATAGAAGTTTATTCACCATTTTTCACAGATTGCACCACCTTTGCATTCCTTGATAAAGGCTGGTATGATGTTTGTCTGGGAAGATTGTAATAAGAAGACCTTTCATGAGTTACTGAAACAAAAGATTACAAATGCACCAGTATTAACGTTACCGAATTTACAGTATTCTTTTGAGGTTGAAATAGATGTTTCAGACTACACATTAGGGGCAATTTTATTATAGGATGGGAAACCAATTGCCTACCATTCTGAGATTTTTACAGGAATAGTGCACAACTATCCTACCTATGATAAGGAGTTCAACACATTATATCAATCAGTGAAGCATTGACAGAGTTACTTATTGGGGAAGGAGGTTGTAGTACATTCGAATCACAAACCGTTATAGTTCTTATCTACACAGTCCAAGCTACAACAATCTTGCCATATGAAGTAGGTGTCATATCTACAATAATTTACCTTGGTTATCAAGTATATGAAGGGAGTTGACAACAAAATGGATGATATGTTATCTCGATCCCCATTACCAACTATTTTTGCTTTATTGGTAGCTATACAGATACAACCTATTATTCCGTCTATGTATGTTGCAGGGTATGACGACGACAATGAGCTAAGTGTGATTCACCAAAATTTATTGTAAGGCAAGACATGTGAGTATGAATTGAAGGATAGTACAATTTACAGAGGCAGTCTACTATGCATTCATAAGGGAAGAAACCGTTTGTATTGGATTAGAGAGGCACATTATTCTTGGGTGGCAGGTTATTTCAGGGTTGAGAAGACTCTTTTGAATTTGCGGCATTATATCTATTGGCCAAAAATGCAGGTGGATATTACTCGTGTGGCTCGTGGTTGCGTTCTATGCAACACATCGAAACCTTTCAATCATTAGTTGGGACTGTACTTACCATTACTAGTACCTAGCCGACCTTGGCAGAGCATTTCAATGGATTTTATGGGTAGTTTGCCCATGCAAGCGTGAAAATGATAATTTATTTATGGTGGCAGATCGATTCAGTAAGATGATAGTTTTTATTCAATGCTAGAAGACGGTCATCGGGGATAGAGTAGCACGATTATTTTTTAGAGACGTCTAGAGATATTTTAGGCTCCTTTCTTTTATTATTTCTGATAGGGATAACCACTTTTTGGGGCATTTCTGAAGATCGTTATGGGGGGATGATGGACACTAAGTTGATGTGAAGTACGACCATTAATCCGCAGACAAACGGGCAAACAGAGGTAGTTAATCTCACTTTGGTTGATTTATTACGGGGATTTCACTTTAGGCATCCTAAGACTTGAGATGAGAGATTACCGTATCTTTAGTTTGCTTTTAGCCGGGGCGATTCGTGGTTCCAATTTGATGTCTCTATTTGAAGTTTTATTGGGTACTTACCTCAAAGCCCCTTTGATATGGCATTTACTCTTGGAGATATGACAGTGTCTAGGAAGTAGAAAATGGTACAAGTTAAAGCTCAACATTTCATTAAGATCATAAAAAAGGTTCATGTGGCAGTTGAAGTACTATTGAAGAAGACTTAAGTGAAGTATAAGGTTCAACACGACAAACATCTGGTTGAGTGCACTTTTTAAGTGGGCAAACTAGTTTGGTTACATTTGGGTAAGGAACGGCTAAAGGGAGAAGGTAAGGAACTCAAGCCTATCTATTATGGTTCATTTATAATACTTAAGAATATTGGTGACAATACATTTAAAACTATTTGAGCTATCTCTTCTAGATGATGAAGACTCCATAATCGACACTCGTCTACTATTAGTTGATAACTTATGAACGGAAAGGGAAGATCTGGTGTAGAAGGATAGTATTCTAGAGATAAAGAATGTTCATGCTACACGACAGGGAAGTATCGAGCCATTCAGAGTTAGGAAGAAATGTCAACTTCCTAACAAGTCGAAGTGGTACAATAGGGAAATAGGCACGACCACTTTCCCTCATCTCTAGTGTTAGCCTGAGCAGGAGCTCAAGGCTCCTTAAGGGGGGAGTCATGATCCAGGTGGATCTGAAGATTAAACCCCTTAAAAAGATGCTAACTTGTTCAAACGAGCCTTGGAGCCGTTCGAACTAAATATGAGGAAAACTAAGCAAATCTATTTGCCTTAAGTTTTAGGCTTAAATTAGCATGTTGTTTGAATGATATTTGGAGTTATTTTAATGACTTTGGGTTCAGAAGACCAATTCAATCTGTCTTGTTCTCTAGGTTTAAATTGGTTTGTCATTCAAACGATATTAGGAGTCGTTCGAACGACTCTGGGTTCCAGATGACCAGTTCTACCTGTTTCAGTTTTTAGGCATAATTAAGCCAATCGTTTGAATGACCTATGGTTTTGTTCGAATGACTATCGCGATTCCTTCATACTTTAATGCTTTTAAGGGCATAACTGTCATATTTGGTAACTGAAAACTTATAACCTTCATAAAAGGGCAAGGCTAGGCAAGATGAAAGGATCCAAGTTTTGTAATCTAGAACTTAGGGTTTGAAAGATAAATTCATTTGGAATCAATCCATTAAGTAATTGAAGCTCTTATTGGGAATTTAATTTATCTCGCCAAATTATGTTGTTCGTATAATTCTTCGATTAGGAAGTTTTCTCATTCGATTATGGATTACACACACCGAGTTATTTTGTATTATTTAGTTTATATCTCAATAATATTCTACTGATCTTTCATGCATCTGCCTTGCTTATATATTTTACTATACATGTTTTGGGGAGTGTATTTTGGTAGTATCTTGTTTACCTTATAATATTTGTGGGTCTTATCGTATGTCTTTTGTATTTATTTTTTTGCTTTGGGGTGCTTATTTCTGGTCTGTGTGACCCCGTTTGAACAAACCTACATCCTCTTGAACGAATTTTCTTATTTTCTCCCTTACTCACAGATTTAGGTTATTTCCTTTCCCTTATTCAAACAAAATATATAGCCATTCAAACGATGTTTATTCAGTTTTCAAAGAATTTTTTCTTCTCTTAGCCTAGTCCCAAATATATCCTACTTTGACTGCTATATTTGAACGAGTTTTCAAGTCGTTCGGACGAAACTTGTGTTGTCAAACTGCCCTCAATTTTAGGAAAAATTTGATATGTCGTTCGAACGGTTTCTATCTTTGTTCGAATGATAATGGTTTTTAGTCGTCCCCACTTCTCTTCTGCATTATTTTTCTTTCTCTCTTTCTTTCGAAATTGGCTTTCCTCTTTCTCCCTCTCTTTCTCTAGTTATCTTCTTAACCAACATATTCTCACTTTATACTCGATCATTTTTGGCAAATTGAGGTCTAATTTCAGTGTGATTCTTATTTAATCATGTTTGGGGTTGGAATTCGCGTATTTGGGTTACAATTTTACCGTTTATCATTACTTACCGAGGTGATTCTAGAGTTTTAGAACTCCATCTTCTTCAAATCACTGGTTGATAATTGTTCATATTTTTTTCTCTCTCTCTAGTTTTTGGTACTGTGGTTTGCCTGGTGGAGTGTGATTGTCAGACTGTGATTTGCTTGGTAGATTGTATTGTACTTGAGGTATTTGGGAGTGGTTTGTATTGTAGAGATTAGGGTTTTGTAGGTTGTGATTGGGGTGATTCTTGGTGTTGTTGAGACTGTTATTTGTGCCAAAATTATTAGAGAATTTTGTTGCTTAATTACTTAATACAGGTGATTGGGTATGTGGTGTTTATGTTGTTAGATTTAGATAATTGTGGGTTTTTGCCTGTTGGTATTACTTGCAGTAACAGTGGGGTGTTCTTTTTTATGTTATTGAAAATGAGGACTTGCAGGTGGTGATTGGGGTTTAGTGTGGTGGTGATTACTTGACGAATTCACTGCGGTGGTTGTGCTATTATTGGGTTTTTGCAGATTGTGGAGTAACTAATTTCGTGGGCACTTGTGCTTTGTTGACGACTTCACGGGTTTGTTTCGTTTTGTGTGCACATGTAATAGTAATCCATGAACTGACATGAGAAGTATGTTTTATGCTATCTTATATTTCTTTGTTTGTCAAGTGGATTTAATTTTTCTCTATTTTAGATAGTAGTTTAGGATTACTATTTTTTTCTTTTGTGACAAAAAAGGGGAAGAAATGAGTATCGCAGACAGGATAGCACAATAAAAGGATATGTCATCATGCTTTTCTGGTTTAGTATACTTATGATCATGTTTTTCAATTTTTAAAGATTTTTAAGTTGATCTTTACACATTTTGCTGAATGTGTAGATATTAAATAACAACTTATTGATACGTTTTGGAGTGTGAAAGATGTCATCCGTGGAAGCGGTCCAGAGATTGAACACGTTGATGAAAGGGGTGTTGTCTTACTAAGGTCTAGGTTGTCTCTATGTCTAGGAAGTACTACAGAGTAATGCTTATGTCTTAGATTTTATTTTTTCACGAAATGAACCAAAGGGGGAGATTGAAAGGTTTTAGTTTGTCTCATTTCGTGTATGTCGAGTCTAGTGGTTATCTTAGTCGAAGACGACAAAAGAATAAAGACCACTGGACAAGTCATCTACAACCAACGACCATGAAGGTAATTAAGTTGGTAAGTAGAACTCTGATAAAGTAAAAGCCAAATATTGTTTTAACTTAGAAAAATCTTTTGCCAAAACTAGAAAAATCAAACTTTTTAATTATTCTATTTTCAAGACCATTTTGGCACTTTCATTCGAACGAGTTATATAGTCGCTCGACCGACTTTTGAATTAAATTAAGTTTTCAAAAGGGATTTTACTGTTGATTTTTTAAGGCTTTTTTGAGTGCCTTGCTCGAACGAATTTTAGTGTTGCTCGAACGGATGTCGGGAAAACTGTTTTCACTATTTAAAACAGACCTTGTTTTGTTTTTAATTCACCAAATTTTCAACAAGTTTTTTAGAGCTTTTATGTTTATTAGAGAGGCTAATTAAGATCAAAGAGAAAGAGAGAGTGTTTAAAACTTTGATCTTGCAATTTAATTAGTCTAATTCTACTTCCCTCATGATTTGCTAGAGTGATTCGAGTAAGGTTATCCTTGTTGCGATATCAAGAAGTATCGTTACGAGAACGAAGAAGATATGGCGTGAAACTTGTTTCAGATCCTTGTTGCGAGATCAAAAAGTATCGTTTTGAAACGAAGAAGATAGAGCAAGAAGCTTGGATTAGAAGAGAGATAATCATGAGATGGGTTTATCGAGTATGTAAATGTTTTTCAGATTGCAACTTTTTTTATTAGTAGATTTTGGCTGTCGATTTCATCGACAACGACGTGTGGTTTTTCTCCCGAGTAAGAAGTTTCCATAGTGTTAAAAATTGCCCATGTTTTTTCTTTATTTGTTATAATTATTACTTGAATCTGTTTATCCCTAAAACGTTGATTGCTAGGAATTGTTCGGAACTAATTTCTCAAAGTATATTAAATACGAGCACCTAAAATTTTACTCTTCATGTTCGTTCATGGGCTGCAACAGCGTAGCAGGAAAGCAAATTGGCTAGAACATTGAACTACCCTTTAATGCTAGCGGAATGCAGAGGAATCCTCCCATCACTATCTATAAGATGATGAACTCCATGGTCGACCTTTAAGTATGTCCTTCACAATTTTTATGTATCCTTCAGCTGATGTGAAATGTATTGGACTAAGCCCTTGCAGGTTAAACTCTCTTACTAAGCCTTCTCAAAAAAAATAACAATCTCCTACTAATCTTGGGAACTCGGCGTGGCCATGCAATGCTACTATATGTAGAGGTGTTTCTGAGGTGCTCATTGTTACTTAATGAAAGATAAGCTGATTTTCTCCATGTAAAGAAATCAAGGCTACGACATCTCCTTTGCAAGCAGCCTCGAACATCCTATAATTCATCTTCAGTTATAACGAATGATCTAACAGTATTTAATGATCTATTATGGATAGCAAGCTTTTGAGTTTTATAGGGTGAAGGTGATTGGGTGGGACAAAGGTTCTAGGAAACCTATATCTTGGCAGCTTTCACCTAGTAATCAACGCTGATAATTCTTACTTAATTTCATAACCGCGTCATTTTACTTGTGATAGTGTCCTATTCTTTGAGCTCTAAAAGCTCCTACATTGGTAACATAATGGACAATAGCTCTAGACGAACATTCCTATGATACATGCACCGTTACAATCTCTCAGGGGCATCCTTCAAAAATTCTAGCAAAATGCTAATGTATGGTTACAATCTCCTCTGGGGTCATAAAGTAGCTTAAGTACTCTTTAGATAAATCCTAGGTAAATGTTCAGTGAAACCAATTGAGTCAGGCTTAAAACTCAAATAGCACACTTTTGAAATAATATTTCATGGTTAAATTTAAATAAGTCCACATCTATGCAGGAAATACTGGGACTAAATAATATTGGCGGGGATTAGCGCGAATATGCTAAATCCTGCAGTTCCTATTGTATTGTATTAAGGATTTGAACATGAAATAAGTGGTGTTTATATCGCTGGCTGACCTTTCATATTTCGTATTTACATCCAGGTTTGTTCAAACTCTTTAATCTCAATATCACATTACCTTAAGATCAAAATATGAAAACACACAAGTTTTTATAATTGGTTCCCGCACAGAAAGAAACATGTTGAGTTTGTTCATTCCACTAGGTTTGAAATGGATCAATACAATTCTAAGTCGAGAAGTTATTTTCATGTAATGGTTGTGAAATGAAGATGGTTCTCATATTGTCCGATGCGATCGAGTTGAAGGGATTTTCACAACTTGAGTTAAAGTTGATGTCATCAGGGTCAACAATGAAGGTGGGATGTTTTCCTCTATTCGACTCATCATAAAACTCCACAACAAGGGCAGAAAAGAAAAGTAAATTACGCAGAAATCGGGAGATTTATTGCTCTGGAAGCATATTGATCTCTATATAAAGATATGACATGAACGAACTCCTTGTGATTACTAGAACAAATCACAAAACTACTTATCTTGATGCCCACTATTTCTTGAACTGGTTATGATCTGACCAGTTTACTCTAACTCCTTATTATCTCCTTGACAATCTCAAAGATCTGTGTTATGAAACCCCAAAGCATGAATACCAACATTAAGTTCCAATAAACAGCAAAAAGTAGCCAAATTGATATTTCCTTATCAATTATTAATTGTATCCCCGCTAGATACATTGATGCTGCAGATACAAGAACCGTACTAACCATAATACTGATAAGTAATGACGCCTCTTGAGTATCAGGATGCATAACCGCAAAGCCAATTGTCACCAATGACGTAAAAAACACAAACTATCATTGAAGAGGAATTGAAAGAATTCTTTTTTTGCCAATTCCCTGGCAACGGCTTTACCTGACCTGTGTTGATCACCCACTTTAATGTTTGGGATATATGAGGGGGGGGGGGGGGGGGGGGGGGTTTATGGTAAACAACAATGGAAGAGGGAACTTCTTAAATTTAAAATTCTATGTGCTCGTATTTAAAGTATTTCGATAAATTAGGTCAGAACAATTTCTATTAATCAATGATCTAGGATTAAATAGAAGCAATCAAAAGTAAAGACAAGGAATAAAAGACGCATGCAATTGTTCACCCTCTGGAAACTCCTTACACGAGAGAAAAGCCATAGGTCGTTGTCGATGGAATCAACAACTAAATATCCACTAATAAAAAAGAGTTTAATCTGAATTACACTTACAGACTTGATAACCTAGTCTCATGATTATCTCTCTTCTGACTAAAGCTTCACACCCAATCTTCTTCTATTCTCGCAACAACCCTTCTTGATCTCATACCAAAAATCTTCTTTTGTTCTCGCAACAACCCTTCTTGATCTCACACCAAGTCTTCTTTTGTTCTCGCAACAACTCTACTTGATCTCATACCAAGAATCGCTCTTGATTTATATGAAAGAAGTATTGTAAAACTAACTCAACATCAATCTCAGGATTAGAAGAGGCTTGATTGATATTGAATTCACACTCTCTGATAAAGGGGTTTGAAGCTTTTCGAAAAAATAGAGGTTTTTCAAAAACAAAGACCTAGAGAGAAAAAGAAACAGAGTTTGCTTAAATAGTAACCCAATTTCTCTCGAGAGTCGTTCGAACGAGACCTATTGTCGTTCGAACGACTTATGTCTAATTTGGTCCAAATTGAAAGTTGACAAGTCGTTCGAACGACAAGAATTCTCGTTCGAACGACAATTGTCTATGAGCCAAATTTCTAGGGGACATGTCAACTCGTTCGAACGAAAATTGTGTATGGGCCAAATTTCTAAAGGACATGTCAACACGTTCGAACGACAAGAAAACTCATTCGAACGATAATTAGATAAAAGCCACTCCCATTATCAGTAAGTTCTACTTACTTTTTGTTCAGTGATCTTCATTTTGTCCGTGTCTTCGACTGAGACAACCACAAGACTCCACAAACACGAAATCACACAAATAAAACCTTTCAATCTCCCTCTTCGGTTCATTTCATGACAAATACAAACTAAGACGAACACACGACTCTGTAGTACTTCCCAGCGGTAGAGTGAGTCCAGACCTTAGAAAGACACCACCCCTTTCTTGAATAGGTTAAATCTTTGGACCTCTTCTAGGAATAATATCTTCTGAAAATCCAGTTCTCATCAGATTGTGTGTGACTGAATATCTGTACTCTCAGCAAACTCGTTTATGATACATGTGGAAAAAGAACTTAGAATATAGTCTCACAAAACAAAACATAAATAGATAAATCCAGAGAAGCATTTGCAAACCAGTCATGTAAACTTGTTCCTCTCCCTTTTTGTCACGGAAGAAACAATCAAACAACTACAATAAACTATCTGAAAGAAAAGATATTAGAGACATTGGATAAACAGATAAACAAAAAGTAGTACTAGATAAACTGATAAAGTTAGTACAAAGACTCTTATCGCACGTGCTCTCAAAACAAAAGAAAAAATCTTATAGAAGAACCAGATAAAAGAACCAAAATGGTGAACAGATGCAAGGATAGAAGTCTAGCGAAGGCACTCTGTGTAGTCAGGCATCTCTAGAATCAAAATCATACTCAAACTCCTGTGGATCCTGAACCGGACGAAGACCCCTGACCTCTGTCTCAAAAGTCTCTAGTCGTCTCTCAATAGTCCCCAGACGTCCCTCAATAGTACCCAACCTGGTCATCACTGTCTAAAGCATACTCCCAATACTCTGAACAGAAAATACCTCCGGAGGCTGTGCAGCTGAACTAGAAGAACCTATGTGCTCACCTGGAGGAGCAGGCGCAGAAGGTAGCACAGGAGGAAGATGAGATGTAATCTTGTGACAGTTACTCGCATCCAATTTTTTAATTTTGGTATCCTCAGGCTCATTAGGAAACACTTTGTAGCCAACAACAGTAAGATTTACCCTAACAAGTCGAGCAAACGGTAATGAACTCCGAGTCGCCGTTTTGGTGCTTGCATCAATCATCTCCTCAATGATAATATTAGGTAAATCTATCTTAATATCATTCATAAAGGTAAAGAGAAAAACCTTCATCCACTAAGAGAGTTCATTCTTTTGAGATCGCGGAATGATATTCGCAATAGCTATGCTATGTACGAGGCGAAACTTATCATCTAGCATTTTCCACGAAACAATACCCGATACAGTATATAGACCATGCTGAGTCGTAATGTCAATGACCATAGTATGCAGCTCAGGAAGAATAGGAAACTCATCCTCCTCAAAATCTCCCTCAGAAGTAGCAGTAGGCCAGGGATAATACGATGCCGACCAAATACATCTCGGAAACGTAATATACTGAGAGAGACGGAAACCTAAAATAGCATAGACACAGTCCCTAGTGACTTTGTACTCGGTGCCATCAATAGTGCGTGAGAAAGTTCTACTAGACAGATTACGGATATGCTCAAGTTGCAGCGAAGCATAGAACAATCGAACATTCCGCGGGTATACTTTTCCAGGGGAAGTAAGAATCCTAGTCCAATTTCTCACTTTAAATTTTGCAAACACCAGTGCATATCCTTCATTAACTTCAAAAACACTCTTGATACCGATAACTTGTTCTTTCACAATTAGGCGATCTTTAAAATCTTTTTCTGTGGCCCAATGTATCGGATTATCACCAACCCTCTGGCCATCAAGGAAACCGGTATCGGCAAGGCGTGGCCTCTTTGTTCCTCCCCGTACCTTCGGAGCCATAGAATTACTCAAAAGAATTTGTCTGCAATATAATTAATACCAAACCAAAGAATCCAATAGCAATCAAGAAACGCACACCTACTGTAACCAATAAATCTCCAACCACACAACCTGCAAGAAACAACACCACCACCTCCCTAAACCTAACCAACACGGTTAAGCAGGGGAACCCAATCAAGCACAATCAAAACCCAAAACCTACAGTATACAATCCAAACTCCAATCCCCCAATTCTTTTCCAATAATACTCAGTAATGCACCCAAACAATCAAACACAAAATACCTCCTGCAAACAGTAAAAATAAAACCCCACAATCCTGTAATGCAAGCAACAAATCACACCAGTAGAACCCCCAATTCCAACTCTTCAACACCCAATACAGCAGCCAATCAGTACTTCAAACATAAAAATAATCACCTTGTCCAAGCCAACAAATAAACAATCATCCAAAACACCAACCCTTAATCACAAAGCCTGTTATCACGATTTAGAAGCAATATACAAGGATCAAGGTATGCAAAATCTAAGAATCAAAGTACAAATAACAGATAACGAGTATGATTTTGAACTTACTTCAACCCAAAGTGCAATCTTGGGAAATCTCTAACAAAACTGCCATAAATTGCTTGGGAAAACTCAGTAATCAAACTCCAAACATAAAGGAAACACAATTGCAAGAACCAACAAACTCGAACCCTTTCCTAATCGAGTACCAAGTGATCACAAGCGAGAGAAATCAGTGGGAGGTGGAGATACTCGAGTTGGTGTGGGAGAGAGAGAGAGGAAAAATAAACCAATATATTTTTGATTAACCAAATAGGCGCAGGGAAGACAGCCAAACCCGAGACTCGTTCGAACGACTAGAGAAGTCGTTCGAACGAAATAAAATCTTTTTGAAAAAAATATACTACAGCTTGGAAATGGATGAAACAGGACAAAAGCTCACCCAAAAGCATAAAGTAGCCACAGACAAAACACAGAAAGCAAGAGAAAAGACAAGACTAACAGACACACTCCCCCTCAACATATGCAGTCATATCTATAAGTACAACAGATACACGATAGAGAATATTATGGAGCTATAAACTAAATAATGCAAAAGAACTCGGTGTGTGTGTGTAGTCCAAACAAAGTCCTGACAAGTAGGCATTTGAAGAGCACTATATTAGAAATATGATTAAACTTAGGCCTCTCATGGTTGGTCACTCAAAGTCACTAAGAATTTACTAGGTATCACTCTTAGGGAATATGAATATGAGTAATAAAGTTAAAAATTCATAATCCAATAAAGCGGCGTAATTTTATTGAAGATCTCATGGAAGGAATATCAATTGTTTTGGTGGTGTCAAGTTAATTACCATAGATTTTCAAACTATCATCTCCACTAACCCGATTGCATTTGACTTAGAATCAACTAGGACTTTTAAGGCTGTAATGAAGGCAAAGGTAGGCTAGTGATGAAATAGGTGTTTTGCTGGCATTCTGAGGACAAAACTAACTTCCACCTCCATTGTTGGTATCAACACACCTCTTTCATTCTTTTTTATTCTTTATTCTTTTTTAACTTTGTTGTTATCACCTCAATTGTTGTTATCACCACATCTTCTGGCACTATTTGAATTTATACTTTATTGCAACAAAACATTCTCCTAAGTAGCACTCATACACACATTACCTTTCAGATTGTATCACTTTCTGTCCACAGAACAAAAGGTTTAAACAAGAATTTGACGAATACAAATAAATGGCTTATTTTAGGCTCAACGGGTAGCAAGTGAATTAACAATTTGGGTTAGATGCTAAAAGGTCAAAACATGAGCAAATAAAAATGCCTAAAATCATATCCTAAGACTTGTACAATATCTCGTTTCATTTCGAATCAAGTAGAGAAAATGTTCTAGTATTTTAACTTAAATTATATATCACCACCAACAATCGACTAATGCATATAATAATGAGATCAGAAACAAAGAAAGATTTTGTGGGAAAGAATTTATTTAATAGCACTCAATGCTAGAACAAAAGGTTAAATCCTCACATAATGTTAGGTAACGATGTCTCTTCATTGACCTTCAAGATTTTTACTTACACCTAGAGTCAGGGACAGTTGGACCTCATGACGAATAATTGATACCAAGTAACTCAAGCATTAAATGAAGATATAACACGTAAATAATTTCCATATATGAATATGCAAAGCTACGATAGGCTAAGTGCAAAACAGAGGAGATAGTCAGTAAGAGTAAAAGACATGACACATACCTGACGATGTCCACAAGATAGTGGCACCACAGACAAGAAGGCCTAAGAGATTTAGGAAATAGAACAGACACCAATAACGCATCAAAGATTTTCAAACCGAATAACATCCAAAGGTTTGGTGAAGAGATCAGCAAGTTGGTTCTCCGTACAAACATACTCTATAATTACAATCTTCCACTCAACAAGGTCTCGAATGAAGTAAATTCGGATGTCAATATGCTTGGTCCGCGAATGTTATTCTGGAATCTTGGAAATATTAATTGCGCTTGTATTATCACAATAAAGTGACATTACTCCCTGATTCAGCCCGTAATCATGTAACATTTGTTTTATCCAGACTAGTTGAGTACTACAACTTCCTGCAGCAATATACTCCGCCTCTGCAGTACACTGTGAAATACAATTTTGTTTCTTACTTTGCCATGCAACGAGATTGTTCCCAATGTAGTAACATCTCCCAGAAGTACTCTTCCTTTCATCAGAATTTCTGGCCCAATCAACATCTGAGTATCCAATAATTTTTGATGTAGTGTCTCGAGTATACCACAATCCAAACTCACAATTCCCAGACATATATCGAGTAATTCGTTTAACAGCATATAAGTGGGACTCCTTAGGACTTGCTTGATAACGTGCACAAATGCAAACAATGAACACAATGTATGGACAACTAGCTGTAAGATATAATAAGCTTCATATCATGCTCCGATATATATTTTGATCTATATCAGTACCTGCAGAGTCTTTACTCAATTTTGGGGTAGTGCTCATTGGTGTCCGTGCATGTTTGGAGGAATCAAGACCAAACTTTTTGACAATATCCTCATCATATTTATATTGAGAAACAAAGATGCCATCCTCTCGTTGCTTGATTTGAAGACCTAAGAAGTAGGTCAATTCTCCAACCATGCTCATCTCGAACTCTCTTCCCATTAACTCATCGAATGCTTTGATACGAGAGTCTGAAATAGATCCAAAAACAATGTCATCCTCATAAACCTGAGCAACAAGAATGTCATCTCCTTCCCGCTGAATAATCAATGTCTTATCAACTTCCCCTCGAATGAACCCCTATTCAAGTGATAGACACGAAATATTTACGTGCACAACTCTTAAATTAATATCTACCTAGTCATTTATTAAATAAATGTGACACTAATAGTGCTTTTATTTGTATTTATAGAAATTGGTCACATGATAAATAAGTCGCTCATTTTTCTGGTTTTTAATTAAGAACAAGGGTGATGCACTCCAACAATGATTCTCATTTGAAGTTGACAACCAAAGGCCCATGCATGGATGCCCATATTGAAGAGAATAAAATATAGATATTATTCTCATGAGTTGTAATATCTATGCCGAATTTTAGGCATTGTTTAGGGGATTTTATATTAATGGTGATATTTTGTAACCCTTCCTATACTCTGTAAATAGGAGGGGAATCCCACCCATGAGGATCATTTTGGAGAGTGTAAATATCTAGGTTCAATAAGCAATAAAGTTCTTGTTCTTCTCTTTTTCTTATCTTTTACTTTTATTGTAGTAATAGTATAATGGCAATGATCAAAGAGTTTAGTAGCTAAAACTCTTAGCCAAGGCTGGAGGAAGCTTCATCCAATGTAGCCTTAGTGTAGATTGTGTAGTTTAGTTATAGTAATTGTATTCTCTTTATCCCAGTATAATGCATATTCATATTCTTTCGTCCTATGCTTGACCATAGCTAGGATTAGAAGGAATAAGAAATCTAAGTAACCATCTTGTTTGACCATAACAAGATAGGTTAGAAACATGGAGAAGAGAACATAATCCATGCTTATCAACCGGACCATGGTTGAATAAGTTAGTTTATAGGTAGTTCCCAATCAATAATTATCTTATTTCATAATGTATTGCATATACCTGACCACGAATATGGAAATTCGTGAATGCTCTAACCAGGTACACTATCTCAAGGTTACAACGGATGGAGTAGAATTGATGCCTTAGTTTCTACTCCAATTTATCTTGTAATTTGTTTCGTTCTTCTTTTTATTTCAAAATCTATAAAAACTTGTTATTATTGGATAAAACTAGTAGCTTGAAGTATAATTCGCACCACAAGTCTCTTGGGATATGATCCCGCTTACCCTTGTACTTTACGATACACCGTGCACTTACAGGTCTTTTAAGACGTCGATTTATAATCGATCAAGTTTTTGGCGTCGTTGCCGGGGACTAAGGTACGTTTTACTTTTTTTGAATTATTATTTTTAAGCCGATTTTACCATTTTTTCCTTTCTTCTCTCTTTCCATTTTTTTTTATTTTCCTTCTTTCTGCAACCACTTGGTACAAATAGTAGGTATAGTTTGTTGTTTGATGCATATGGTGTTGCAACAGCACCACATTATTTATTAAGTTTGTGCAAGATTGTTGTGGTTTACCCACTATTTACAGGTCGGTTTATCTACTGTGTACAAGTTGGTTTAACTGTCTTTGCAAATGAACTGTTTTAAAGGCACAAACTGTTTTTGCACAAACTATTTTTAGAACTTACGCACGAGTTGCTTCTGTGAACTTAAGCTTACTAAGGTGCTTGGCTAAAAATGTTGTTGTGGGTCCAAAGAGCTTTTAGGTTTATCAACAAGCCTCATTTTGGTATGCAATTGTTTAATATTTGATAACTTGGTTTTAAACTTGAAGTTTTACCGCTCATTTCGAACTGTTTGAGCAGGACTTGTAATGTTTTTTTTTTCAGAAGCTCGGTTATTGGTTTCCAACGTAACGAGCTTTGATTTTTAACATTTCATGGGCCTTAAGTCTTTTGGTAACAAGCTTTGGTATTTCTTTTGTTTTGTGGGCCTCTTAATTCAAACTCGTTTGGTTTCCTACCAACTATTTTGTGGACCTTAAATTCTTTTATTAAGAGTTGCTTTTGTTATAAGAGTGAATTGGTTTTTCTTTAAAAGCCTCTTACCGACCACAAAAACTTTAACGAGCTTGAGCACGAGTTGCTTTTGTGAGCTTTATTTGAATTGTGTTAAAAGACCAATTTTTGCAAATCTTGATTATTACTCTCCATTGTCGATCAAACAAAAACCTATTATACTTTGACAATTTTGAGCACCGTTAAGGGAACCAAGTAAGAATTTTTAACTTGGGCTGCTCAACAACCGGCCCAAGCATATCGAGCCCAACAACAAACTCGTGATCTCTTATTACCAAATCTGAATCAGTACAGCCAGGCTTGATCCAGACAACTGAACTAGACCCACCTAGACCAGATCTAGTCAGTTATAAGGCAGGGTTAGTCGCAGTAAGTGGAAACCCGACCCAAAACTTGCGGGCTCGATGTGTCGGGCTTCACCTTTTACTAAACGGATCGGACTTCGAAGGCATAAACCAATTGTGGTGGGCATCTCATGACGGTACGGCTGTAGACGACTTCATCGACCTATGTCGACCAACAAAACCTAATCCAGTCACCCTCCAGACAGCTTCAACGTCGATTGAGATGCTCGGCCATGAATGAACTTCCGTTCCCATGGGTTTCGAGTTACCGAGCCCCGAGCTACCGTACGAACCACCAAGGACTTCAGGTTATGGCTCTTCACAGCGCAACACTGGCTTACCATACACAACGGGAACTGACCGATAGGTACCATGATTAGGGACAACTCTATTATGCGGCCATGGACCATCTCTCCCACTGACAGATCCGAACCATACCGACACTAGTAAGCATTATCCACCAAGGTCAACCCCTAAATACAGCTTTGAGTATCGACATCCCTACGGCTATGGATAGGGGCTGCGTGACGATGACGTATTCAGTGCTCAGTGGAATAGGCGACGCAAAACTATAGGTTCTCGTTATATTCCCCCTAGAGAGAGAGAACATCAATTCAGCGGGAATGACCAGGGCCGTGGTTTTTACCCCCCCAGTTGGTACCCCATTGCGTGACCATTACCGATAGCATCCACTTGGTTTACCTTCCCATCCACCAAGACATCTGTATGCTACAACTAGGCAAGATGATGAGCACAGTTCAAACTATGAGGAAGAACAACGTCTATAGCCATGACACAAGGGTAAGGGCAATGATATTTAAGCGTTAGCCAAAGTTATTTTTGAACAAGCGCATGATGTTCACCTCAAAGTGCCAGAGTTGACTAAAACTCTGATGCAGACGCCTTAATTAAGTGGTTGGATAAAGTTGAGCGTATTTTAGACAACAAAAAATATTATGATCCAAAGCAAGTGATGATCATTGAGTCCTACTTTACTGGTTTGCACTCACCTGGTGGAACAGTGTCAAACAGGTTGGGCATACATTGGGTTAATTGCCATCCCATTATAGAGTGGTAGAAAATGCGGTGAGAGCTAAAGGAGAGATTCATCCCAATAAACAACGGCGAGGTTGTATTTGGGAAACTACAGTCCCTTAAAATGGGTATTTTTTCCCTTGATGATTACACTGATCAGTTTTATCTCCTTGAGGCACGTGCACAACTTCATGAGACTGAGCAGCAGTGAGTTAGTAGGTACAAGAATAGGTCGACATAAAAATTATAAGAGGCAACTGTGCTTTAACCTATATTTTTCCTAGAAGAAATTGTACAGTTGGCCAAACAGGCTAGCAAGCTACATTCAGAGTATCGCCCTCCAATTTTAGCAATACCAGCAGTAGCTTTAACTATTCCAATAGTCACTGCACCACATACCTTTGTTTTGGGTAACTGTTATGGATGTGGCAAACCGGGTCACCAAAAACGTGATTGTCCTACATTTGCGGGAAAGTATGATAGTAACAGTTCAGCGTATTCTGTGGGATGAAGACGAAGAGATAGAGATGCACACTACATTCATGCGTGAGTCCTCTAAAGCACCGCTCCCTTGATTTCATAGATAAAATATTCTCAGACGAAGGGTTTGACATGGCACATCCCTTTCAGGGTTGTCTACCCCGTGTGAGACTTATGTTTAATTTCATGCTTAGCTTATGCTTTGTTGGAGAGGTCCAATATGGGTTATTAACAGTTTTTAATTTTTAGGTCAGTATCTTGATTGGATAGATTAGAGAGATATTGTAGGAGTGATTCTCGGGAAACCTAGGTTATAAGGGGAGAGGGTGGTGTACTAATCTCAGTAGTTGATTTGTTTAATAAATGTTGAAGTTCTTTAGTTTGAAACCCTAGTTTCTCTCAAACATAACTAAAACGTGATATTTATATGAATCTCGCTTCTGCGTTCGTAGTAATCACATCAAAATAATATTGACGAGGATTAGCGGGAATATTCTAAATCCTGTAGTTCCTATTATCTTTGTATTAAGGATTTAAACATGAAATAAGTAGTGTTTATATCTCAATATCACATGTCCTCAAGATTAAAATATAAAAAGACACAAGTTTTTCTAATTGGTTCCCGCGCAAAGACACAAGTTGAGTTTGTTCATTCCACTAGGTTCGATATAGATTAATACAACTCTAAGTTGAGATGTTATTTTCATGTAATGGTTGTGAAATGAAGATAGTTCTCATATGGTATGATGTAATGGAGTTGAAGGGATTTTGAATACTCGAGTTAAACCTGATGTGGTTAGGGTCAACAATGAAGGTGGGATGTTTTCCTCTATTCCCTCATCATAAAAGTCCACAACAAAAGCAGAAAAGTAAAGAAAATTATGCAGATATTGGGAGATTTATTGCTCCGGTATCATATTAATCTTTATATAAAGATATAACATGAAAAAACTCCTTCTGATTACTAGAAAAAATCACAAAACCACTTATCTTGATGCCCGCCTGCTTCTTGAACTAGTTATTATCTGACCAGTTTACTCTAACTCCTTATTATCTCCTTGACAATCTCAAAAATCTGTGCTATGAAACCCCAAAGCATGAATACCAACATTAAGTTCCAATAAATAGCAAAAAGTAGCCAAATAGGTATTTCATTATCAGTTATTAATTGTATCCCCACTAGGTATAATGATACTTTAGATACGAGAACCGTACTAACCATGATACCGATAACGGATAAGTAATGAAAGCTCATTGGTATCAGAATGCATAATCTCTAAGCCAATTGTCATCAATGACATAAAAAAAACACAAACCGTCATATAAGAGGAACTGAAAGAATTCTTTCTTTTGCTAACTCCCTTATAACGGCTTTACCTGGCCTGTATTAATTACTCACTTTGACCTTCAGGATATATGAGGGGTGTGTCATTGTAAACAACAATGGAAGAAGGATCTTTTTCAATTTTCATTCTGGTACTACCAGGAATGGTGGAATTAGATATGGGGTTCGAGTTCCATTCTTACCCCCGAGAGGATTAAATGTAGCCTCGAAAGCTAAAGTCATAAATAGTATACAGAGGATTATAATAGCATCATTATGCCAAACCATGCTAGAAGATGATTTAGAATTTGAGCTAGAGTTAGAGAGGTTTCGGTGCACTTCCAATAAATAAAGTAAAGTATATAGTTGGATCATCTAATTGACCTCTCCACTTATATCATAATCTTCCAAGTACGTTGGTATCCTGTGGGTTCTTTGAGGCTTTGAGAAAGATGGTATAGATTATGATCATACCATTGTTCAAGGAGGGCTTGTTGAGCTCTGTGTAGGCGCGAGTGATGATTGCGTATCACCATACGAAACTGGTGGATGACTTTCTTCATTGTCGATGACCACCAATGCTGGCTTTCCCGCAACTTTAACATTCCATTTCCATGTATTTTCTTCATCAAAAATCACATTTCGACTAATGATGATTTTCTCCGTTGTAGGATGATAGAGTTTATGAACTTTTTAACTATCACTATTACCAACAAAGACACATTTTTGACTTTTATCGTTGAGCTTTGCTCTCTATTTTTTCAAAATATGGGCATATACTATACACCCAAAGATTCTTAAGTACTCCACATTTGGTTTTTTGCCGCTCCATGCCTCCTCTTGTTGCATGTTCCTCAGAGTTATGGTGGGACTCCTGTTGAGGATGTAGATGCTCTACAAGGCTATTTCTAGCCAATATCTCTTAGGAAGATTTGAAGTCTGTAACACACTTTGCACCATATTCATAATAGTGCAGTTCTTTCTTTCAGCTATACCATTTTGCTGTGGCATGTACGATGTCGTCAATTGTCTATTGATTACAAAATTTACACAAAAAATTACAGATATGTGA
The DNA here is from genome assembly GCA_014058105.1 of Kingdonia uniflora. Classification (NCBI taxonomy): domain Eukaryota; kingdom Viridiplantae; phylum Streptophyta; class Magnoliopsida; order Ranunculales; family Circaeasteraceae; genus Kingdonia; species Kingdonia uniflora. Next base: position 1,278,005 of record JACGCM010002535.1, read on the forward strand.
GAATTGTATTCTCCACCACTACCCGGGTGAAGAATCTTGATAGATCTCCCTTCTTCCTTCTCAATAAGGGCCTTGAATGACTTCAATACTAAAAAAACTTTAGATTTTCTTGTACAATAAAGATCACCCATGTTTTTCGGCAATAATTATCAATAAAGGTAATAAAATACCTATTATTTCCATTGGATCGTGGATCAATCGGCCCATATATATCGGTATAAACCAGCTCCAGTATCGATTTGGCTTTCCATGCTTTCCCCTTTGGAAATAAATCCCGGCGTTGTTTGCCAATAATACAACCTTCACATACTTGTAGATGTCGATCAATATGAGGGATGCCCGTCACCATATTCTTCTGATAAATAAGCTTTAGCCTATTGAAGTTCAAGTGCCCATAGCGAAGATGCCACATCCAGCCTTGATCTTTCACCGTACTTAAAAAATAAGGAAAAGCGTCATACGTGACGCTTATAGCAGAAGCATTTGGTTTATAGTCATATTTACTTGCGCAACTACCAAGCCTCTTTTCGGATCTTCAATCCGACAAACTCAATTCTTGATAATGGTCACATATCCCATATCTTGAATTTGCCCCATACTGAGCAAATTACTCTTCAAGTTCGGGACATAGAAAACACTTGAAATGGTCTGATGAGTGTTATTTCCAGCCTGAATTTTGATATCACATTTCTCCATAACATCAATTGTAGAACTATCTCCAAATTTTACCGAGGTACAAAAAGAATCATCAATTTTGCGAAATATGGATTTTTCAGCACACATATGGTCACCTACTCCTGTGTCCAAGTACCATATGTTTTAACGAAAATCTTTTTCGGTACAAGATTCTTATTTGGCTTTGTAAACCAAAAGAAGAGAAACTTCATCTTCTTTTTCTAAAAAATAGAATTTTTCACCTCTTTCCATATAAAATTAAGAACGACATTCAGAACGAAAGAGACCATACCTGTTACACTTGTAACATTTGATATTTTGCCTATCAAACATTTTTTACTTTTGGCCTCCACTATGTTAATTGTTACTTCCTTTATCTCTTCTATGATAATTTGATAATAAATTATCGCGGTTACCTTTCTCTTGACTAGTTTATTTTCCCTTTGCTGACTAATTACCGATTGAGAGCTGAGATTATAGCGCTTCCTCCACTGCTGTTTGTTGATTTGTTGCTCGTGAACTATCAATGAACTCATTAGTTCATCCAACGAGAGTTGATCAAAATCTTTTAACTCCTCGATCAAATATACCATGCAATCGAACTTTGACGTCATTGACCGAAAAATCTTTTTGATTATTGTAATTAATGTCCTCCATTTTTTCTCTATTTTTTTCATCTTGTTAGAAATTGCCATGGATCTGGAGAAATACTCTGAAACAGACTCAGTCGGTTATACACGAAGAGTCCCAAATTCTATATGAAATGCCTGTAGATGTGCCCGCCTCACTTTAACAGTTCCCTGATATTTTTTCTTCATAGCATCCCAAATATCTTTTGTAATGACCCGTATTTTATTTATTTCATTTATTCGCATATATTCCAATTCCGTATATATTCCTATTCTTTATCGCATCTGCATATTATTCCTTCACGTTAAGTCCACATAGATTTTCCGCATCTACTCCTTTATCCATTGTGTATCCATTATTCCTTTCGGCAGGTTTTGTCTATTAGATTCCTTTTTCGGCGTTCTGGTGGTTTTAGGCAATAGGGCGGTGTTGTGATTTATGGAAACCCCTAGTTGGGTTGTATTTGGTGGTTGTGTGGTTGTTATTAGTGTGGTTTGGGGGTCGTAATGTTTTTGGGTGTTTTGGCGTTGCTTGAGGTGAAGGTGTAGCGGGCGTTTCTGGGGTGTGCCCTTAATAGGATTTATGGGGTCTTTTTTTGAACTGACCTTTTCTGAACGAACAAGACCTTCTCTGATCGAATAGGATCCTTCTTGGTACAGTTGGATTTTTCCCTGAGTTGCTTTATTCTAATAGGATTTCCCTCTTTTCGAATAAGACTTTCTCTGTTCGAATAAGACTTCCCACAGTTTGAATAAGATCCTTCTTAGGACAGTTATTTTTCCCCTGAACTGTTTTATTGGAATATGATGTTTCTCAATTCGAATAAGTCATTCCTTATTCAGTTGATCTTTCTTCGCTGACCCATTCTATTCGAATAGGAATTTTTACTCTGTTCGAATTGGAAAAATTCTTATTCGAACAGAGGCGCGTTTCGATCACCTGTTGGGTTTAATGCTCTCTTTTCCTCACTTCATCTCATCACTCTAACTCTCTCTCTCTCTCTCTCATCTCCTTAACCGATTCCCCTCTCCACCACACTCTTGATCCAATCTTCCCAATCACTCGCAGATTCTTTGCCAACTTCATCGCAACCTTCACTCCTATCCTTGGTGAGTAATTCTCGATTCCTTTCCGTTCTTTTCGCTCGACTCGGCGTAGGGTTTGATTTCTAGGGTTTTGGTTTTGTTGTCGTTTCTTAAATTGATTGCTTGCTTGATGTTGTTATTGGTTAAGTTAGTTTGTTCGTTGTTCTGATTGCCTCGTCGTCAGTTTTAGGTCCAGTATTCCGAGTTGGTTTTCAGCCAGACTTGGATTATTATTAGTCAAGTTCCCTTCATTCCTAAATTCCTTATACTAGTTGATTAGTGTTGTTTTAGAGTGTTTACTCTATATTAGAGAGGTGTACGTGAATTAACTATAGTATAGCCTATATATATATTCTCATGTGTAGTTATTAAACCTGTTAGTTTTTTCTGTGACTTGGGTTTTTGTTTGTGTTGGTCGTTGAGCTTAGTTAGAAACTGTTTGTGCATTGTTTTGATAGTTTGTTTGTGCACTGGGTTTCAGTCTTGAGAGACTGATGAGTTTTGGATGTTATGACGGTAAAGTCATAGTTCATCTGTGTTTAGGATCATTGCCATGTTCTAAGGCAGGTGCAATCATATGATTTGTTGTCGGGTTAACGGCTGTTATATTTTGATCCTCGAGATCTGTCACACTTTTTAAAAACCTTTTCAAACCTTTTAAAACCTTCAAACTTATTGAGATTGGATACTGAAAAGAACTCCATGCCAGTTAACCCTCGAGAGGTTTTAGGATGTCCTTAATAGAGTTAAAATAGAAGGTGAGTTGGCACTGGCACTATTATATCTGTTCACCTATTCGGGAGTGTGGGATGGTATGAGACAGAGTCAGAATGGTGCAATCTTAGTCCTCGTTGAGGTTGTAATTCCTTGGAATACTTAATAGAGTTCAGACAATAGGCTCCGTGGGTCGTAAAGCCCGTAACACTCTGATCAAGTGAGATAATATCCTTAGCTTGGTTGAGCTAGACAAGAAATCGTGCCTGTGTATCCCCTTAGCAAATCTCTTTAAGTAATCATGTTAGCGGTTGATAAACCAATATTATAATAGGATTACAAACACATTTAAAACATTTAATCATTCTACATTAGGGGATGTTTATGGGAATATCCCTTCTCATCTTTGCATGTCATATCATCATCACTTCATACATATATTCCTCTTATCTTGTAACTCTTTACCTGGATTACAGTTACCCAGTTATTATTTTATATCTCCTTATCTATTACTCAATCTCATTCACTTCTCTCTTCTCTTCAGTAATTATCTTATTAGTAGGTTATTTAGCTTTGTTGGGTTTTAGTGAGTCGTGGTTTGCTCACTCTCATAATTTTAACCATTTAAGAGGTTGAGTAGCTTGGATTGCAGTGAGGTTCAGCCAGATTGGAGCCTATTTTTGCCGTTAGAGATCATCTTTAATTAAGACTTTCTTGTATGTGATCTCAGCATATGTCGCTGAACTTTATTCTTGAGATTGTTTATATTTCAGTCAGATATGTGTATATGTCTTTCGCTTCTGCTATGTTGTTATTATTCATTCATTACTTTGATGATTATTGTTATAAGTGAATAGCCGAACCAGAATTTATCTACGGCTTGGCTATTTGTGGGGTAGAATCTTTGGATTCCCCGACCTGCAAAGCTTCGAATATAGTGGTTGGTCAAGCTACCGATGATTGGATTTTTGGGCGTGACAGACTTGGCATCAGAGCGTAAGGTTAATCATTTTCTCTGTTATTGCAAATCATATGACGAGTTATTCCTTAGATGGAGTTAGGATCAAATTTTTTTGGTTCTCCATATTTTATCGTACTCTTTTCCGTTCCTAATCCTTTCCTATCCGTTTATGAGTTATGTTTCCTTGTTCTTACAGATGGCTAGAAGTGGCAGAGGCAGAGGCAGAGGTCGTGCTAGGACTCGTGGGGGTATTCGTTGGGGTTTGCGCAGTGGTACAATGGCCAGTGAGCCAGTGGTTAGGCAGGAGAGTACGGGGTCTGTTTCGATCCCTCAGGCAGAGCCGATAGTTTCTGAGGCTAGGGTTGGTTTGAGAGTAGCACCAAGGGTTCCAATTTTTCAGGGTGCCCTACTTACTCCAGTGATTCTAGAGCAGCCAAGCATCTTACCAGCGGTAGTCGCTTCGGGTGTTTCAACAGAGATGGAATAGTTTATGGAGAGTTTTGCCGCTTCCTTTTAGCAGGCAAGGAGCCTGGTACACAGGGAGCACAGTTACATAGAGCAGCTTCTGAGGTACAAATATCCGACATTTTCTGGTACATCGATTCCTTCTGAGGCCGAGGCGTGGTTCAAGTCTATTGAGAAGACTTTGGACGCGATGAAGTATCCTGACGATCAGTCGGTGACACTTGCAACATACCTAGTACACAGGGAAGTAAATCATTGGTGGGATATGGCCAAGAGGACGGTTGTGGAGACTCCTATTCCTTGGGCCGTTTTTCAGGACCTATTTTTTGGGCAATATTTTCCGCAGAGCTATAGAGACGCCTGCATTTTAGAGTTCTATGCACTTGAGCAGGGTGATATGAGCGTTTCCAGATGCGACCAACGTTTCATCGAGCTAGCTCGTTATGCACCGCTCATCATTCAGGATGAGGAGCAGAAGAAGATGAAGTTTTTGAAAGGTCTTCACCCATTCTTCAGGAGATTTTTGATATCTTCTGGTGTTATCACTTACTGAAAGGTTTTGTCTAAAGCTTTGGCTTTAGAACAAAACGACGTCGAGGATTGCAAGTGTAAGGACTTGAGGGGCCAACAGAGACATGACCAAAGAACCGATAAGGGTAAGGCGGTACAGACACAGTACGATAGCATGAGTTTGAAGAGACAGAGGTTTGATGGTACGTCAGTTAGAGCCACATGGGGGGGGCAGTATATTGTGAGAACACAGCCTGCTTTGTTAGGGTGAGAACTGTAAGGAGATGGGGCATGTCAAGCAGAATTTTCTTAAACCAGTCATATTTCCACAGCCAGAGATACAGCTTCAGGGTCCCGTGGGATATCAATCGCGACCTCCTTAGCAGATTTAGCAGTTTCCGCAAAGACCGTTCCAGGGTCCTCAAAGCAGATAGTTAGTTTCAGGACCTCAGGGTGTTCAGAGAACGCTGTATCCGGGACAGCAGCATGGCCAGGTTCAGGGCCGTTGGCTGAGCAGAGTGTTTGCAGTCGGGAGGCGAGATGCTCGGATCGTTCCACCTGTGGTAGAACGTACGATCCATATTTCTTATTTACCCGCTCGTGTCCTTTTCGATTCAGGTGTATCGCATTCATTCATCGCATCTGCATTTCTTTGCATTATTGGCTTTGAGTCTTCTTTATTGATTGATGAGGTTTCCGTGGGTACTCCTTTAGATTCCTCGGTGTTTATCTCACGTATATGTTGAGATTTCCCGATAGTTGTTTGTGGTCGAGTCCTATCAGCAGACCTATTGGTATTACAGATGCAAGAGTTTGGCGTCATCCAAGGCATGGATTGGCGGCCGACACATCGAGTCACCTTAGACTGCTTTGAGAAGACGACTACCTTTAGTATTCCCGGTGAGAGGCAATTCGTGTTTGCTAGTTCGAAACCTGTACAGTCAGGGGTCGGCTTATTAACTTTCTTAGAGTTAGAGTCCTCGGAGGGCAGACGTTAGCTCAATTCTGGTGGTTTGGGAATATTCTAACGTTTTCCATCAGATTCCCGGTTTACATCCGATGAGAGCGATTGATTTTAGCATAGATCTTGTTCCTAGTACAGTACCAATTTTGAAGGCACCGTACCGTATGGCGCCTGTTGAGCTGAAAGAGCTAAAGGATCAGATTTATGAGTTGATGAATCAGGGATTTATTCGACCGAGTACTTCCTCGTGGGGAGCTCAAGTTTTGTTCGCAAAGAAGAAAGATGGTTCGATGCATTTGCGTATTTACTACCGCGAGTTGAACAAATTCATGATCAAGAATAAATACCAGGTGTCGAGGATCGAAGACTTGTTCGACCAGCTTCGAGTAGCGTAGTTCTTTTCAAAGATTGATCCCAGTTCGGGTTACCACCAGCTGGGGATCAGGGCAGCTGATGTTTTGAAGACAGCCTTTCAGACTCGTTACAGACACTATGAGTTTTGGGTGATGCCATTCAGTCTGATGAATGCGCCCGAAGCTTTTATGGATTTAATGAACCATGTTTTTAATCTTTTTCTTGACCGGTTCGTCATTGTGTTCGTCGACGACATTTTGATATATTCGCGGACCGAGGTAGAGCACGAGGGACATTTGAGGATTGCTTTATTGACTTTACGGGAGAGTGCATTATTTGCGATGTTTGAAAAGTGTAAGTTTTGGCAGCAGGAGATGAAATTTCTAGGGCACGTGGTGTCTAAGTATGGAATTGAAGTGGATCCTTCCAAGGTTGCAGCAGTCGCAGATTCGGCACAGCCGACGAGCATTACCAAGATTTGTAGTTTTCTGGGTTTAGCAGGTTACTATCACAGATTTATTGAGGGGTTTTTGCGGATTGCAACTCCTTTGAACCATTTGAAATAGAAGGACGTACGATTTGTTTGGGACAACAGATGTACTTCATCTTTTGCCGAGTTGAGGAACAGATTAGCTACCACGCCAGTTTTGATTATTCCGTCCAACGGGCAGAGATACAGAGTATACAGCGACGCTTCGCTCAGTGGACTTGGTTTCGCTTTGATTCAGGAGGGCAAAGTGGTGGCTTACGCTTCGAGACAACTTAAGGCACACGAGAGGAATTATCCTACTCATGACCTCGAGTTGGCTGCAGTGGTTTATACACTGAAGATCTTGAGACACTACTTATATGTGGAGAGGTTCGAGCTCTGTTCTGATCACAAGAGTTTGCGGTATCTTTTCTATCAGAAGGAGCTGAACATGAGACAACGTAGGTGGATGGAATTTCTGAAGGACGACGATGTGAATTAGCAGTATCACCCAGGGAAGGCGAACTTGGTGGCCGACGCTTTGAGCCATTTTCCTAGAGGATTACTTGCACGTCTGATGATTCGTGAGTGGGCGATGATGAACGACATTATGGAGTTCGGGCTGATTTTGAGCTCACAGACTACGGTGGACTTATTAAAAATCTGAGAGTTAAGCCGTCTTTGATTTCTCAGATTATATATCTGCAGCAACAGGACGGCAGATTACAGTCTTGGGCTTCTGACGACACCAGACTTGATTGGGTAGTTAGTTCAGATGGCAACATCAGATACAGGGGCTGATTTTGCAGGCCAGATTCCGAGGTACTTAAATGTGAGGTTTTGAGTGAGGCTCATGGTTCGAGATACACTATTCTTCCAGGCAATACGAAGATGTACCAAGACCTGAAAAGACATTTTTGGTGGGACAAAATGAAGTGAGAGATAGCTACATTTGTTCCCAAATGTCTAACTTGCCAGCAGGTGAAGGCCAAACATCCGAAACCGGCAGGACAGTTCAAACCTTTACCTATTCCAGAGTGGAAATGGGAGCACGTCACGATGGATTTCATTACGGGATTACCGCGAACGAAGAAGCAACATGATTCTATTTGGGTGATTGTGGACCGACTAACCAAATCAGCGCATTATTTTTCTGTTCGAACGACGTTCACGGTCAATGAGTTGAGCAGAATCTACGTGAGGGAGATTGTTCAGTTACACGGGGTTCCAGTGTCGATAGTGTCAGATAGAGATGCCAGATTTACCAGCAAATTTTGGCAAAGTTTTCAGGGAGCTATGGATACTAGACTGGATTTCAGTACTTTATTTAACCCTCAGACCGACGGCCAGACAGAGCGAGTGAACCATATTCTTGAGGATTTGCTTCGAGCTTGTGTTTTGGACGTCAAGGGCAGCTGGGACGAGTATTTGCATTGGGCTGAGTACTCGTACAACAACAACTTTCAGTCGAGCATCGGGATTGTACCGTACGAGACTTTATATGGTAGACCGTGCAGATTTCCTTTGAGTTGGGCAAAGGTTGGTGAGCAGAGCTTACTAGGACCAGACTTGGTTCGGGAGACTACTGAGGCAGTTACTACTATCAGGGATCGGGTACGTACCGGTAAGAGCCGATAGAAGAGTTACGCTGACATCCACAGGAGACCGTTAGAGTTTCGGATCGTGGATCATGTTTTGCTGAAGGTTTCACCGACGAAGAGAGTGATGCATTTTAGCAAGAAAGGGAAGCTAGCTCCGAGACATATTGTCCCGTTTGAGATTTTGGACAGAGTTGGGGAGTTAGCATACCGTTTGGCGTTGCCGCCACAACTGAGTAGAGTTCACAGTGTCTTCCACGTTTCTATGTTGAGGAAGTATGAGCGGTATTCTATTCATGTGATTGATTGGGAACTGATTGAGGTTCAGAGTTATGCCCCGTATATCGAGCATTCAGAGTGTATTTTGGATCGCAAGGAAAAGGTTCTTCGCAGCAAGGTTATTCCATTTGTAAAAGTCCAGTGGAGTAACCATGGACCAGAGGAGGATACCTGGGAGCTAGAGGCCGATGTGAGGAGGCACTATCCGCATTTATTGTAAGGCTGAGGTATGTGTTTAATTTTGGGGACAAAATTTCTTTTTAGGGGGGTAAATTGTAATGACCCGTATTTTATTTATTTCATTTATTCGCATATATTCCAATTCCGTATATATTCCTATTCTTTATCGCATCTGCATATTATTCCTTCACGCTAAGTCCGTATACATTTTCCGCATCTACTCCTTCATCCATTGTGCATCCATTATTCTTTTTGGCAGGTTTCGTCTATTAGATTCCTTTTTCGGCGTTCCGGTGGTTTTAGGCAATAGGGCGGTGTTGTGATTTTTGGGAACTCCGAGTTGGGCTGTATTTGGTGGTTGTGTGGTTGTTGTTATTGCAGTTTGGGGGTCGTGATGGTTTTTGGTGTTTTTGTATTTCTTGAGATGGAGGCGTAGCGGGCGTTTCCGGGGTGTGTCCTTAATAGGATTTATGGGGTCTTTTTTTGAACTGACCTTTTCTAAACGAACAAGACCTTCTCTGTTCGAATAGGATCCTTCTTGGTACAGTTGGATTTTTCTCTGAGTTGCTTTATTCGAATAGGATTTCCCTCTTATCGAATAAGACTTTCTCTGTTCGAATAGGATCCTTCTTAGGACAGTTGCTTTTCCCCTGAACTATTGTATTCGAATAGGATGTTTCTCTATTCAAAGAAGTCTTTACTTGTTCAGTTGAGCTTTCTCCGCTGACCCTTTCTATTCGAACAAGCCTTATCTCTGTTCGAACAGGAATTTTGTCTCTGCTTGAATAAAAATAATTCTTAATCGAGCAGAGGCGCATTTCGATCACCAGTTGGGTTTAATGCTCTCTTTTCCACCCTTCCCCTCTTCACTCAAACTCAATCTCTCTCTCGCTCCTCTCCCTAACCGTTTCCCCTCTCCTCCATACTCTTGATCCAATCTTCCCTATCATTCGTAGATTCTTCGCCAACTTCGTCGTAACCTTTACTCTTATCCTTGGTGAGTAATTCCTGATTCTTTTCTGTTATTTTTGCTCGATTCGGTGCAGGGTTTTATTTATAGGGTTTGGGTTTTGTTGTCATTTCTTAAATTGATTGTTTGCTTGTTGTTGTTATTGGTTATATTAGCTTGTTCGTTGTCCTGATTTCCTCGTCGTCGATTCTAGGTCCAGTATTCCGAGTTGGTTTTCTACCGGACTTGGATTATTATCAGGCGAGTTCACTTCATTCCTAAATTCCTTCTACTAGTTGATTATTGTTGTTTTACTGTGATTACTCTGTATTAGAGAGGTGTATGTGAATTAACTATAGTATAGCCTATATATATTCTCATGTGTAGTTATTAAACCTGTTAGTTATTTCTGTGACTTGGGTTTTTGTTTGTGTTGGTCGTTGAGCTTGGCTAGAAACTGTTTGTGCATTTTTTTGATGGTTTGTTTGTGCACTGGGTTCCAGTCTTGAGTGACTGATGAGTTTTGGACGTTATGACGGTAAAGTCATAATTCATCTGTGTTTAGGATCATTGCCATACACTAAGGCAGGTGGCTATCCTATGATTTGTTGGCGGGTTAACGGCCGTTATATTTTGATCTTCGGGATCTGTCATAATTTTTAAAACCTTTTAAAACCTCTTAAAACCTTTTAAGTTATTGAGATTGGATACTCAAAAGAGCTCTGCACCGGTTAACCCTCGAGATGTTCTAGGATGTCCTTAATCCGGTTAATATAGTAGGTGAGTTGGCACTGACACTATTATACCTGTTCACCCATTCGAGAGTGTAGGATGGTATGAGACAGAGTCGAAATGGTGCGAACTTAGTCCTCATTAAGGTTGTAATTCCTTAGAATACTAAATAGAGTTTGGACGATAGGCTCCATGGGTCGTAAAGCCCGGAACACTCTCATCAAGTGAGATAATATCCTTAGCTTGGTCGAGCAAGACAAGAAATCGTGCCTGTATATCCCCATAGAAAATCTCTTTAAGTAATCATATTAGCGGTTGATCACCCAATATTATAATAGGATTTCAAAAACATTTTAAACATTAAATCATTCTGCATTAGGAGATATTTATGGGAATATCCCTGTTCATCTTTGCATGTCATACCATCATCACTTCATATATATATTCCTCTTGTCTTGTAACTCTTTACCTGGATTACAGTTACCTAGTTATTATTTTATATCTCCTTTTCTATTACTCTATCTCATTCACTTCTCTCTCTTCTTCAGTACTTATCTTATTAGTAGGTTATTTAGCTTTGTTGGGTTTTAGTGAGCCTTGGTTTGCTCACTCTCGTAATTTTAATAATTTCAAAGGTTGAGTAGCTTAGATTACAGCGAGGTACAGCCAGATTGGAGCCTATTTTTGCCACTGCAGATCTTCTTTAGTTTAGACTTTCTTGTATATGATCTCAGCATATGTCGCTGTACTTTATTCTGGACATTGTATATATTTCAGTCAGATATGTGTATTTGCCTTTCGCTTCCGCTATGTTGTTATTATTATTTATTTACTCTGATGATTATTGCTATAAGTGAATAGCCGAGCCAGAATTTGTCTACGGCTTGGTTATTTGTGGGGTAGAATCTTTGGCTTCCCCGACCTGTACAGCTTCGAATCTAGTGATTGGTCAAGCTACCGATGATTTGATTTTGGTGCGTGATAGACTTGGTATCAGAGTGTAAGGTTAATCCTTTTCTCTATTATTTTAAATCATATGACGAGTTATTCCTTAGACGGAGTTAGGGTCAATTTTTTTGGATCTCCATATTTCATAGTCATCCTTTACGTTCGTAATCCTTTCCTATCCGTTCCTGAGTTGGGCTTCCTTGTTCGTACAGATGGCTAGAGGTGGCAGAGGCAGAGGTCGTTCTTGGACTCGTGGGGGTATTCGTGGAGGTTTGCGCAGTGGTACAATGGTCAGTGAGCCAGTGGTTAGTTAGGAGAGTACGGGGTCTGTTCCGATCCCTCAGGCAGCGCCGATAGTTTCTGAGGCTGGGGTTGGTGTGGGAGTAACACCAGGGGTTCCAATTCGCCAGGGTGCCCCAGTTACTTCAGTGATTCTAGAGCAGCCAGGCATCTTACCAGCGGTAGCCGCTTCGGGTGTTTCAGCAGAGATGAAATAGTTTATAGAGAGCTTTGCCGCTTCTTTTCTGCAGGCTAGGAGCCCAGTACACAGGGAGCACTGTTACTTCGAGCAGTTCCTGAGGTACAAACATCTGACATTTTTTGGCACATTGATTCCGTCTGAGGCAGAGGCATGCTTCAAGTCTATTGAGAAGACTTTGGACGCGATGAAGTGTCCCAACGTTTAGTGGGTGATACTTGCAGCATACCTACTTCACGGGGAAGCAGATCATTGGTGGGATACGGCCAAGAGGACGGTTGTGGAGACTCCTATACCTTGGGAAATTTTCCAGGACCAATTCTTTGGGCAGTATTTTTGGCAGAGCTATAGAAACGCCTGTATTTCAGAGTTCTCTGCACTTGAGTAGGGTGATATGAGCATTGCCAGATACGACCAGCATTTTAACGAGCTTGCTTGTTATGCACCGTTCTTCGTTCAGGATGAGGACCAGATGAAGATGAAGTTTTTGAAAGGTCTTTGTCCATTCTTCAGGAGATTTTTAATCTCTTCTGGTGTTAGCACTTATAGAGAGGTTTTGTCTAAAGTTTTAGATTTAGAACAAATCAACGTCAAGGATTGCAAGTCTTAGGATTTGAGGAGCCAGCAAAGACATGACCAAAGACCCGATAAGGGTAAGGCGGTACAGACACAGTACGATAGCATGAGTTCGAGGAGACATTAGTTTGATGGTACGTCTGCTAGAGCTATGGGGGGAAGTATTTAGAGAGAACACAGCCTGCTTTACGTCAGTGTTGGAACTGTGGGGAGACGGGGAATGTCAAGCAGGATTGACTTAAACCAGTCAGATTTCCACAGCCAGTAAGACAGTTTCAGGGTCCCATGGGATATCAGCCGCGACCTCCTCAACAGATTCAGCAGTTCTGCAGCGATCGTTTCAGGGTCCTCAAAGCAGACAGTTAGTTTCAAGACCTTAGCGTGTTCAAAGACCGCAGCATCCGGGACAGCAACAAATCCAGGTTTAGGGCTGTAGGCAGAGCAGAGTGTTTGCAGTCGAGAGGTGAGATGCTCGGACCGCTCCACCTGAGGTGGAATGTACGATCCATATTTCTTATTCTCCCGCTTGTGTCCTTTTCGATTCTATTTCATCGCATTCATTCATCGCATCTGCATTTCTCTGCATTATTGGATTTGAGTCTTCTTTATTGATTGATGTGGTTTTCGTGGGTACTCCTTAAGATTCCTCGGTGTCTATCTCACGTATATGTAGAGATTGCCCGATAGTTGTTTGTGGTCGAGTCATATCAGCAGACCTATTTGTATTACAAATGCAAGAGTTTGACGTCATTCTAGGCATGGATTGGCTGTCAACACATCGAGTCACCTTAGACTGCTTCGAGAAGACGGCTACCTTTAGTATTCCCGGTGAGAGGTGATTCGTGTTTGCTAGATTGAAGCCTGTGCAGTCAGGGGCCGGCTTATTAACTTTCTTAGAGTTAGAGTCCACGGACATGGAAGTTAGCTCAATTCCGGTGGTTTGCGATAATTCTGACGTTTTCCATCAGATTCCCGGTTTACCTCCGACGAGAGCGATTGATTTTGGCATAGATCTTGTTCCTGGTGCAGCATAGATTTCGGAGGCACCGTACCATATGGCGCCTGTTGAGCTGAAAGAGCTAAAGGATTAGATTTATGAATTGATGAATCAGGGATTTATTCGACTGAGTACTTCGCCGTAGGGAGCTCAAGTTTTGTTTGCAAAGAAGAAAGATGGTTTGATGCGTTTGTGTATTGACTACCGCGAGTTGAACAAAGTCACGATCAAGAACATATACCCACTGCAGAGGATCGAAGACTTATTCGACCAGCTACGAGGAACACAGTTCTTTACGAAGATTGATCCCAGTTTGGGTTACCAACAGCTGAGGATCAGGGCAGCTGATGTTTTGAAGACAGCCTTTCCGACTTGTTACGGACACTATAAGTTTCGGGTGATGCCATTCGGTCTGACGAACGCGCCCGTAGCTTTTATGGATTTAATGAACCGTGTTTTCAACCCTTTTCTTGACCGGTTTGTCATTGTGTTCATCGACAACATTTTGATATATTTGAGGACCAAGGCAGAACACGAGGGACATTTGAGGATCGCTTTACAGACTTTACGGGAGAACGCATTTTTTGCAAAGTTTGAAAAGTATGAGTTTTGGCAGCAGGAGGTGAAATTTCTAGGACACGTGGTGTCTAAGTATGGAATTGCAGTGGATCCTTCCAAGGTTGCAGCAGTCGCAGAATGGCCACAGCCGATGAGCGTTACAGAGATTCGCTGTTTTTTGGGTTTAGCAGGTTATTATCGTAGATTTATTGAGGGGTTTTTGTGGATTGCAGCTCCTTTGATCCGTTTGACACAGATGGACGTACGATTTGTTTAGGATTACAGATGTACTTCATCTTTTGCCGATTTGAGGAACAGATTGACTACCATGCTAGTTTTGATTGTTCTGTCCAACGGGCAGAGATAGAGAGCGACGCTTCACTCAGTGGACTTGGTTACGTTTTGATGCAGGAGGGCAATGTGGTGGCTTACACTTCGAGACAGCTTAAGGTACACGAGAGGAATTATCCTACTCATGACCTCGGGTTGGCAGCAGTGGTTTATGCGCTGAAGTTCTGGAGACACTACTTATGCGGGGAGAGGTTCAATCTCGTTTCTGATCACAAGAGTTTGCAGTATCTTTTCTCTCAGAAGGAGCTGAACATGAGACAACGCAGGTGGATAGAATTTCTGAAGGACTACGATGTGGATTGGCAGTATCACCCAAGGAAGGCGAACGTGGTGGCCGATGCTTTGAGCCGTTTGCCTTGAGGATTACTTGCACGTATGATGATTCGTGAGTGGACGATGCTGAGCGACATTACAGAATTCAGGTTGATTTTGAGTTTACAGACTGCGGGTGGTCTTATTAAAAATCTGAGAGTTCAGCCTTCTTTGATTTCTTGGATTATATAGGTGCAACTGCAGGACGACAAATTACAGTCTTGGGCTTCAGACGACACCAGACCTGATTGGACAGTTAGTTCAGATGGCGGTATCAGATACTGGGGCAGATTATGCATGCCAAAATCCGAGGTACTGAAACGTGAGGTTTTGAGTGAGGATCATGGTTCGAGATACACTATTCACCCAGGCAGTACGAAGATGTACCAGGACCTGTAGAGACATTTTTGGTGGGGCAATATGAACCGAGATATAGCTGTATTTGTTCCCAAATGTCTAACTTGCCAGCAGGTGAAGGCCGAGCAACAAAAACCGGCAGGACAGCTCAAACCTTTACCTATTCCAGAGTTGAAATGCGAGCACATCACGATGGATTTCATTTCGGGATTACCGCAAACGAAGAAGCAACATGATTCTATTTGGGTGATTGTGGACCGACTAACCAAATCGGCGCATTTTATTCTGGTTCGCACGACGTTCATGGTCGATGAGTTGAGCAGAATCAACGTGAGGGAGATTGTTCGGTTACACGGGGTTCCAGTGTCGATAGTGTCAGATATAAATGCCAGATTTACTAGCAAATTTTGGCAAAGTTTTCAGCGAGCTATGGATACTAGACTTGATTTTAGTACAACATTTCACCCTCAGACCGACGGTCAGACAGAGCGAGTGAACCATATTCTTGGAGATATGCTTCAACCTTGTGTTTTGGACTTTAAGGGTAGCTGGGACAAGTATTTGCATTGGGCTGAGTTCGCGTACAACAACAGCTTTCAGTCGAGTATCGGGATGCCACCGTACGAGGTTTTAAATAGAAGACCGTGCAAATCATCTTTGAGTTGGGCAGAGGTTGGTGAGCAGAGCTTACTGGGACCAGACTTGGCTCGGGAAACTACTGAGGCAGTTACTACCATCAGAGATCGGTTATGTACGGTACAGAGCCGACAGAATAGTTACGCTGACATCCGCAGGAGACCGTTAGAGTTTTGGATCGGGGATCATGTTTTGCTGAAGGTTTCACCAATGATGGGAGTGATGCGTTTCAGCAAGAAAGAGAACCTAGCTCTGAGACATATTGGCCCGTACGAGATTCTGGACAGAGTTGGAGAGCTAGCATACCATTTTCTGCTGCCGCCACAGCTGAGCAGAGTTCACTGCGTCTTCCACGTTTCTATGCTGAGGAAGTATGAGCGTGATCCTACTCATGTGATTGATAAGGAACCGATAGAGGTTTAGGGTGATGCCCCATATATCGAGCATCTGGAGTATATTTTGGATCGCGAGGAAAAGGTTCTTCGCAGCAAGGTTATTCCATTTGTGAAAGTCCAGTGGAGTCACCATGGACCTGAGGAGACTACCTGGGAGTTGGAGGCCAATGTGAGGAGGCACTATCCGCATTTTTTCTCAGGCTGAGGTATGCGCCTAATTTCGGGGACGATATTTCTTTTTAGGGGGGTAGATTGAAATGACCCGTATTTTATTTATTTCATTTCTTCGCATATATTCCAATTTCGTATATATTCCTATTCTTTATCGCATCTGCATATTATACCTTCACGTTAAGTCCGCATACATTTTCCGCATCTACTCCTTCATCCATTGTGCATCCATTATTCCTTTCGGCAGGTTTCGTCTATTAGATTCCTTTTTTGGCGTTTCGGTGGCTTTAGGCGATAGGGTGGTGTTGTGATTTATGGGAACCCCTAGTTGGGTTATATTTGGTGGTTGTGTGGTTGTTGTTAGTGTGGTTTGGGGGTCGTGTTATTTTTGGGTGTTTTGGCGTTGCTTGAGGTGGAGGCGTAGCGGGGGTTTCTGGGGTGTGTCCGTAATAGGATTTATGGGGTCTTTTTATTAATTGACCTTTTCTATTCGAACAAGACCTTCTCTGTTCGAATAGGATCCTTCTTGGTACAGTTGGATTTTTCCCTGAGTTACTTTATTCGAATAGGATTTCCCTCTGTTCGAATAAGACTTTCTCTATTCGAATAGGACTTCCCTCTGTTCGAATAGAATCCTTCTTAGGACAGTTGTTTTTCTCCTGAACTGTTTTATTCGAATAGAATGTTTCTCTATTCGAATAAGTCTTTCCTTGTTCAGTTAAGCTTTCTTCCCTGACCCTTTCTATTCGAACAAGCTTTATCTCCGTTCGAATAAGAATTTTCTCTCTGTTCGAATAGGAATAATTCTTATTCGAACAGAGTCGCGTTTCGATCACCAGTTGGGTTTAATGCTCTCTTTTCCTCACGTCTTCTCTTCACTCAAACTTACTCTCTCTCTCTCTCTCCTCTCCCTAACCGATTCCCCTCTCCTCCACACTTTTGATCCAATCTTCCCCATCACTCGCGGATTCTTCGCCAACTTCGTTGAAACCTTCAGTCCTATCCTTGGTGAGTAATTCTCGATTCCTTTCTATTCTTTTCGCTCGATTCGGCGTAGGGCTTGATTTCTAGGGTTTGGGTTTCGTTGTCGTTTCTTAAATTGATTATTTACTTGTTGTTATTGGTTGTGTTAGCTTGTTCATTATTCCGATTGCCTCATCGTCGATTCTAGGTTAAGTATTCTGAGTTGGTTTTCTGCTAGACTTGGATTATTATCAGGCGAGTTCCTATCATTCCTAAATTTCTTCTACTAGTTGATTAGAGTTGTTTTAGAGTGATTACTCTGTGTTAGAGAGGTGCATGTGAATTAACTATAGTATAGCCTATATATATTCTCCTGTGTAGTTATTAAACCTGTTAGTTATTTCTGTGACTTGGGTTTTTTTTTTAATTGGTCGTTGAGCTTCATTAAAAACTTTATGTGCATTGTTTTGATGGTTTGTTTGTGCACTGGGTTCCAGTCTTGAGAGACTGATGAGTGTTGGATGTTATGATGGTAAAGTCATAGTTCATCTGTATTTAGGATCATTGCCATACTCTAAGGCAGGTGGCTATCCTATGATTTGTTGCCGGGTTAACGGCAGTTATATTTTAATCTTCGGGATCTGTCACACTTTTTAAAAACCTTTTAAAACCTTCTAACTGATTGAGATTGGATACACAAAAGAAATCTGCACCGGTTAACCCCCGAGAGGTTCTAGGATGTTCTTAATCGGGTTAAAATAGTAGGTGAGTTGACACTGACACTATTATACCTGTTCACCATTTCAGAAGTGTGGGATGGTATGAGATAGATTCGGAATAGTGTGAACTTAGTCCTCGTTGAGGTTGTAATTCGTTGGAATACTAAATAGAGTTCGGATGATAGGCTCCGTGGGTCGTAAAGCCTGGAACACTCTTATCAAGTGAGATAATATCCTTAGCTTGGTCGAGCTAGACAAGAAATCGTGCTTGTATATCCCCTTAGCAAATCTCTTTAAGTAATCATGTTAGCGGTTGATCAGCCAATATTATAATAGGATTGCAGACACATTTAAAACATTAAATTATTCTGCATTAGGGGATATTTATGGGAATATCCCTGCTCATCTTTGCATGTCATATCATCATCACTTCATACATATATTCCTCTTGTCTTGTAACTCTTTACCTGGATTACAGTTACCTAGTTATTATTCTATATCTCCTTATCTATTACTCTATCTCTTTCACTTCTCTCTCTTCTTCAGTACTTATCTTATTAGTAGGCTATTTAGCTTTGTTGGGTTTTAGTGAGCCGTAGTTTGCTCACTCTCATAATTTTAATCATTTCAAAGGTTGAGTAGCTTGGATTGCAGCGAGGTTCAGCCAGATTGGAGCCTATTTTTGCCGCTGCAGATCTTCTTTAGTTTAGACTTTCTTGTATGTGATCTCAGAATATGTCGTTGTACTTTATTCTTGACATTGTATATATTTCATTCAGATATGTGTATTTGTCTTTCGCTTCCGCTATGTTGTTATTATTCTTTATTTACTCTGATGATTATTGTTATAAGTGAATAGCCGGGCCAGAATTTGTATACGGCTTGGCTATTTGTGGGGTAGAATCTTTGGATTCCCCGACCTGCACAGCTTCGAATCTAGTGATTGGTCAAGTTACCGATGATTGGATTTTGGGGCGTGACATCTTTGGATGTCTCCTTGCATAGGATCATCTCCCAGATGTTACGATCAATTGCTTGAAATAAATAATTTTTAGCTTTCAAGTCTTCTAATCGTAATTCCCCGATCTTGAATATTTGCGACCATCATTTCTTCCCAATGGTTAGAAATATCAACTTCAACGAGGTACCAATACTTCTTGTACCTCAAGAAGTTCTCCATAATTAAACTCCAATGGTCATGGTGACCATCGAATTTAGAATTCGCCGCTTCAACATAAGTCTCCGTCATTTTTGCGAAAAATAGATGAAATCAATAACCTCGACCGAATGAATGATATCTTGACAGAATACTAGAAAAGGTTATGCTTTTCTGCACGTCGTTGCTTTCGAGCTGCAGAGCCAGAGATCGTGCTCTCTTTAATACCAGATGTTGAAAATATAATTCTAAACTCTAAAGAAGAAATATTTATTGATCAAACTTCATATGAGATGATGTCATTACAACATATGGCAAGCCTTATATAGGCATTACAAGATAAAATCAACTTGGCTATGATATGCCATAATCTAAACAATACATAACTATACTACCAACTATAAGCAACTATTACACATTATTCATCGACTAGTATTGGTTGCTCAAGCTTGACTTGTTTACTTCATGTTACACGTATATGGCATGTGCATTATCTAACAGTTCATCCATCAGTTTTTAAGCTTCCATGGCACATCCTTAGATTTCGAAGACTTTAGTTAGAGAAGCAGAATCTAACTCCACCCCGATATGGC
Organism: Kingdonia uniflora; assembly: GCA_014058105.1. Lineage (NCBI taxonomy): Eukaryota > Viridiplantae > Streptophyta > Magnoliopsida > Ranunculales > Circaeasteraceae > Kingdonia > Kingdonia uniflora. Next base: position 1,297,780 of record JACGCM010002535.1, read on the forward strand.
TAATGTGGAGAGAATAAGGCAGTTCTAAGGTGTTAATAACACCAAGAATCTCATCATAGAAGGCTATTTGATTGACAATAGCAATACCACACGTAACGACAAAAGAGTAATTATGGTCTCTAATATGACCACCACAGCCTGCAGGACCAGGGGTGCCTTTAGAGGCACCATCAGAGTTCATCTTAAAGACAGAAGCTATTGGAGGGTTCCAAGAGACTAGCTTAATGGTTGAACTAGGAGGCGACCTGCCCTGAAGCCCAAAAAAGAGAAGAGCAGAACTGTCACAACTGCACATTGAACCATGAGATAAAGATTCTGACTTAATATAATAACCCAGCTTTTAGGAAGAGTAATAGACTGTGAAGTGGAGATGAACACATTATCAAATCTACAAGAATTCCTAGCTTTCCATATCACCCAGAGTTCAGAGATGATAGCAGAAGTCCATAAGCTTCCCATTTAAGAACTAAGAGTATGCTTGAAGGCTAACCTGAGTAGGTGAGAAACAGTTTGAATTTGAGAAAGATTCCTCCCAAAATAGGTAGCCAACCAAGACCAAATCTTCTTTGCATACCCACAATCTACAAAAAGATGCTGAGCAGCTTCACAGGAGAGGGCTTGTCACAGAGAGAATGACAAGAAACTATAATCCAACCTCTAGAGCTGAGATTTTAATCAGTAGGAACACACTCATTAAGTAGCTTCCAAGTAAAGAGGGAGCATTTTGGGGGTGTAGAAGGAGACTAAAAAGCCTTCCCTCCAAATACTTTAGGAGCATAAGCTCTAACATGCTCAACTGCATCTTTAAGACCAAAGGAACCATTAGAGTTATGTCTCCAAATAAGAGTATCAAAGCCTAGATGAGTAGGTAGAATAGTAGCCATGATCTCATCAAATAGCCTAGGGATGTTATGACCAAGAACATAAGGAATATGTCAGTGCCCATCAATAATGAAGTCACTCACCTTGGCATGCGGCCCATGAACAATAACTTCAGGTATGAGCAAATCAATAAAAATATGTCAGCCTTTCTCTTTCCTTATCTCTGCGAAAAAAAGGAAAAAGTTTTGATAGGTAAGAAACACAAAGCAAGGATTAGCGTGGTCTACACTTAGCCAGTTATTTTTAAAATTTTAGTTTTATTACAAATTTTGGTAGAACCTTCATCTAACTTGATAGCTTTTGAGATTTCATATTTTGATGAATTATGACTTTGGGTAGTACCACTATATCTATAACATAAAATAAGAAAAAAGCCTAGACGAACTCGATAAAAAGAGCATTTCATAATACATATTGGAAAACCTGTAATTTTATCTACATTAAGGTAAAAGCATCAGGTATTGAACATCAAGGCAGAGGATGAAAGAAGTTAAAGATCATTATGGACTAGAGGTATTTGATCACTGAAGATCAAACACAAAATTAAAAATTCAATATTACTAAAAGCAAAGTCTGAAATGGTGGATTAAAAGTATTTCTTTGAATGCAATATCACTGTTAAAGACGTTGACACAGTGATTTGCACATTTGTACTAGGACTCATATGGACTGGGATTAGCAAAAAAATTGCCGAATGCACCAAATATAGGATTTCTTATTATCCTGTATTCCTGATGCATGCATACCTGCGTTTATCCGCCATCGATCCTTTTACATGTACCATTGTCTTTTAAGCGGTTGTTGGAACTTGTTGATATCACTATAGATACTACATGTCACAGGTTGTCAAGAACATTTTACAAGACATGCGCATTTCTAATTGGTTATTCTTCACTTTCTCAGCCGTTTTGGGCACTAGTGTTCTTAATATAGAGCACTCCCATTAATATAGAGCATGCGGAAAACTTTGAAGTACATACACTCCCAATCCTCAAGATATGTAGGAGTTAAGTTAGTCTAAATTAATTAAGACACACGCCCTTGATTTCTTCTCTCTCAAAAATAATAACGTTATCAGCAATCCCTTTTTTTTTCTCTCTCTCTCCCTCTGAAAAATAATAACGTTACAAACAATTAGTGTTATTTTTACGAATAAAATTCGACATACCACCTTATACTTAAGAAATATTTCTCGGGTGACCTTTACGTTAAAATAACATTATGAAGTCTTTAAATAATTCATTTCATACGAGAGAAAAAAGCAAGAGTTAGTTTATGGTCATTACACCACATATACATTGTTGAGGCTCGCTAAACCTTAATCGCCCACCGGAATCAGATAACATAAGAATTCTTACTTAAATTATGAATCGTAATATTGTAATTGATTGACTAAACAAATAGAATAAAGAAATAGGCTATTTATTGGGAAGGGTGAAATATATATATATATATATAAGGTAAGAAGCCACTTATTAAGTATCAACTTAAATCCAAGTATCCAAGTATTTTATATTGAGAGAAATCTATAATGGCAGGAGAATACTCATTAATGGTGGTTTGATATTCTTCCATGTTGTTGGGATTATACTCATCAATAGGGGATTGATCTTCTTTCGTGGTGAAAACATTGCTCTCATAGTAATCATCATTATTATCTTCTAGGTCGTGGAGGTCGTAGTCAAAAGGAATATCTTCTAGGTCATCTAGGTCGTAGTCAAAACTCAAAAGGATTGTCTCTCATTATAAGATCTCTGGTATAGATGTGACGTAAAGAGGAAACTATTCACAGAAGAGAATGGAAATAACCGAGAAGATAGATGGATTCGCTACAGTTCCTCCTATAGAAAAAGGGAAAGGTGGGGGAACTAATATGGAAGGGACAAGTGCGACAGTTAAGAGAGAGAGATTATAGAAAAGTAAACCTAATTAATCAGAAACATGTGTGCCCATAACAGTTTTCCCCCACATTAAATCTATACTTCTATATAAAATGTAAGAAATTTTGAGAATGGAGAACTATTGTTACGCCCCAAAATCCACTTTATGATAATAAATTATAAAGCAAATCCTAAGGCTTAACAAGTCGGGCATCCCACGGATGAACCCCACAGATGTAATATATTTTTACAGAAATTAATTACATCTACTTACCAAAGAAACACAACATAAATTACTCAATTATAAATTAAATGAATAAAGTGAATAATATTGTCAACCAAATCTAAAAGCGAGAATAAACTACGACAATAAAATCTGAAATAAAAATCATAAATACCCTACGACACAGCTCAGCGATCCAATAAAACTCCAAAGAATCTTGAAATGATCAACAAAGCCTCACTAAGCAAAATCCTACCGTGTTTGGCCACATGTGAAAAATATAGCGCACAGGGCGTCAAAAATAACAATTTTTACCTAACACTGAACATGGTAGACCGAGATAATAAAGAGATATTAATGATATAATATTCTATCTATATGTATAAATGATACAATGTTTACTAAGGAGATGAGGTCTAATTATTAATGTTGTTTTTTAAGCATCGGTGCCAATCAGTATTTTAAAGTAGTTATAGAGTATTATTAGACGTGGGGGATAACTAACAGACGATGCACACAGGGTCACTTTTAATTCAGTGGGACCATACTCTCGCACCCTTCTATCCTCAACAGAAGCGTATCCCTTATTGCCGAGCTAGAGATTGACGAATTCCATTATAGTGAGACAGAAATTAGCTGGGAAATTATTGGATCAAGGTGGCACCCTTCTATCCTCAACAGAAGCGTATCCCTTATTGTCGAGCTAGAGATTGACGAATTCCATTATAGTGAGACAGAAATTAGCTGGGAAATTATTGGATCAAGGTGGTCAAGGAGTTTTAACCTACAGGTCTAAAGCCTGATTTATTTTCTCCTTCAGGGATCTAAGCCCATAGGATGCTACTGTAACATGCAGCCGAGAAGTAACAGGGAAATAATTTAGTGACTTGCAACCCTGGGACACTGATAAACAGTCACCAAATTTATAGTTTAGGGAATCGATCCCAAGGACCCTGAGAACATAGCCCTATTGTGTTCATGATTCTAAGTTTTCCTATGCATGAAGGATTTAAGAGACTGACACTCAATAAAAATGACCTATTTGTCCTCGCTCTATAGGTAATGAGACCATATCATATGATTGGCGATCTTATGCTCAACGACCTTTCTGCCCTCAGAAATATAAGAGTGATGACTCTGTCGATGATATTATACTTTAACTATCAATGATCTTTCTACCTCAAGTTAATAAATGTTATATCAGTAAAGTTATTTAATCGTGGCTAAGTTAAGCCATTTGCCAAATACATCTTTTGACACTTACACAAATTTATGCATTCCTAACCTCATACGTAGAGAAACTGATTTATAATATTAGGTGACCAAATGACATGATATAATATAAGTTTATGCTTAATACCCCCTTGATTTAACATCAAGGTCCAGCCCGTAATCTATAGTTTAAAGGGCTGAACATGAGGGCATCAATTACTACTACCAATGTTATTGATATGGGCATAATTAATATTGTAGGGGCCTACCCCTCGATATAACCCTAATCGAGCTGCTTCTAGCTCGAACTACTGACATCTCAGACTCATGCATTTTCCACATAACTTCTCTAGTCAACATTTCAACCTACTCCATGAACTGGTGAAGAACGTGGGTTGAACTCAAACTGAAAAATCTGAACAAGTCAAAGATACCTGTCTCTCACAAACTCGTCAGTTACTCAGTCAACCACTACTAACCACATTATTCCGTGAACGTGCTCCAGCACGATGAAGAACTGGGAGAAGGCCTAAATAAGGAAGAAGTTCCAGAATAGACAAAAACCAGAAAATACATATTCTAGATTCTCAGAACATTCAAACTTCTTAGTTACAAGGTTCAAGCATTTCTAAATCTAGAGATCACTTGTAATAAGATATCTGCCTCAAGCAATAAAGATACTTTTACAAAAATCCTTCACTCGAGGTCATGGTTTTATTACCTATTCAGAGGTTTTCCACGCTAAAACCACCTGTGTCATTTTTTGCTTTCCATTAGAATATTATCACAGGTTCATTGGTGTGATAGAGAATTCCAGGCCATTTTGAGCCTACGGAATTTGGCCATTATATTTGGTACCGTCTGTGGGAAAGATTGTATTTCCACGATATCCTAAGGTATTATTTTGCTATAATTTTCATTCATGGTTACTTCCAGATGACCGGCTACAGGCATCCAGCTCGATGTTTCAGTGGAGCGGGAGCAACTTACGGAACTATGGGGGAATCTCAACGCCGATAAAGAGAAACGCGCCGAGCTCAAACTTTAATTAACTCAGGATTGAGAGCTCCGTGAGAAAGAGCTTGACACAGAATGATAAGTTCTTTTGATAATGCTCAGATGACATGAAGACCAGATGATAACAATGCAGACTACCCTAGAGGCTCTGCCAAACACTCAGTATGTTCCTCCAGTAAGAGGTCATGATCAGTTGCCAGAGACCTCTCGTGATTCTGCAAGGGAAAGATTGGGACTTCGAGGAGTTACCAGCAAAGCTATTTCCTAGAATATTCAGCATGAACCTCAGCCTTCCAGTCATTTGGGTGGTAAAGTTCAGTCTGAAGCCAGCCGAGGTCACCAAATTTTTGTCTGTCAGGAGGAAGAACAACGACCTCCACATCGAGTTCTAGTAGGAGATCATTTGAGTGAAGGTACCGTCACTCATCATCAGCAACCTACTCGTCCAGCGATTCAACAACACGTCATTACATCACAAAAGAGCATATAGACTAGTGTATTAAGGAGTTGATCGAAGCAAAAGTTCTGGGTACTACCGATGACATCACCAAATTATAAGGAAGTCTAATTGCCAAAGAACTATTCGATATGGTGATACCGAAAGGTTTCCATACTCTAAAAATTTTTAAATACAAAAGTACCAACCTGAGGAGCACATTCAACAGTACCGTGATTCATTAGGGTTATACTCCAATCACAACCACATCTTCTAACGTCTGTTCACCATAAGTCTGTTGGAGGAACCACTCTGATGGTTCCACTCTTACCCTGAGGACTCCATATATAGATTCGATCAGTTGTAGAAACAATTCATCAAGACATATGCTTACAATAGAGATAAAGAGAAGAATTTGTATTCTCCTATCAGTCTCAAACAGTCACACAGAGAGAATCTCGAGGCTTTTGTGAAGAAGTTTTTAGAGCTCGGGCATAAAGTGGATAACCTCGATCAGAAAATAGTTGTTACTGCTTTCACCAATGCTCTCCGGCTTGACTGCAAGGCCAAAGAGCACCTCTTCCTCAACAAGCCTGCGACCTTGGAGAATATGATCACCAAGGTCAATAGTTACATCGACCTTGAACGGATGATGTCTGAGTGACATAAATCTACTAAATTCGTCCTCACCACGAAAGGTCCATCTACATATTAAAATACTGAACCGAAGGAGGATTTGGGTGATCAGAAGCACGCTAAGGGCAACACAGGCTACCCTTAGAAATTCAATTTACCAAATAAACTCATCCTCCTAAAGATGAACGTTCGAATCTCCATAATATTTCCACTACTCTTGAAGGATAAGCTCTACTGCGTCTCTCAACTACTAGAACCAATCGGCAATCGACCATACTGCCTGCATCATAAGGTAAACCATCATTCTACTGACAGTTACTATGCTTTGCAGAGGTTGCTCGAATGCATTTTTAAAGAGGAACGGATGTTCAAATGTATTATCGACCTGGAATCATACAAAGATGACAACTATAAGAAGGAGCTTGAGGCTATTCTGGTCGATGATCAAGCTGAAGAGAAGCATCTTTACCATATGCACCACAACAACATGATTGAAATCAACCAGATCACCAACTCTAACAGATCCAAGCGCAAGAGACTATCAGAATGTTGAGATCTCACACCTCAAGACAAGGAAGCCAAGCTTCTACCAGAGTCGAGCAATCGTCGGCTTAGGATTTCCTTCGAAGATTGCGATACTAGCCATGCCAAATTTCCACATCATGATGCGTCAGTAATAATGATCAAAATGAAGAAGTTTGTCATGCACACAATGATGATCGATACTGGAAGCGGCAGTGAAGTTTATTTTAGAGCACTATTGGCCAAATGGGATTGGCCGACCAAGTTATTTAGAGCGGCACCGATATCATTGGGTTCAATAGTTCATAAGAAGAACGAGTAGGAAAAATCATCTTACCTATTACCGTAAGACCAGCCACCATCGATGTCGTCTTCTATGTCATCAACGCCAAATCTCGTTATCTCGGGATTATGGGCCACTGCTGGATTCACAACATAGAAACAATCTCTTCCACCTATCATCAAACACCTTAATTCAAACACAACAATGGTATCTATGAGATCAGGGGTAGTCAGAAGCATTCTCGTGCTTGAGAAAATACCATATCTTCTATTCTAGATACCCTTGGCAGATTTGCTACATAGCAATTATAAGAAGTTGATCACCTCAATGATCAACCTTTTACAGAGGAGCCCACAAAATATGTCAACATTAATGGACCTAGCAGAGGTACTTTCATCGGTACTAAGTTTGTTTAGCACAAAAAAGATTCTCTCATTCAGTTCTTGCAACTAAATCGAGACGTTTTTGCGTCGTCTTTCAAAGAAATGCTTGGGGTCGATCCAGCCAAGGCATATCACAAATTAGTCATCAACATCAATGCCACGGCGGTTAAACAGAAATAGTGACGACTATCACCTCGCCTTTGAGAAGAAGTTAACGCCGAGATCGAGAGATTGATCAAAGTGAGATTCATTCGAGACGCCAAATATCCAGACTGGATATCCAATATTATCGTTGTCCCAAAGATGAATGGAAAAGTCTGAGTTTGCGTAGATTTCACCGATCTTAACAAACATACTCCAATGGATAGTTTCCCTCTTCCCAACATTCATCAGATCCTTGATTCCACAGTAGGCCATGACATCCTATCTATGATGGATGCTACATCGGGATATAATAAGATTCCACTTTTGGAAGAAGATAAAAAAAATATGACTTTCATCACTGAAAGAGGTCTTTATTGTTACAAAGTCATGCCCTTCGAACTCAAAAATGTGTGCGCCAAATATCAACAGTTGATGACTACGATGTTCAAAGCACATCTCGGGAAACTTGTTGAAGTCTACATCGACGATCATTTGTGCAAGAGCATACAGTCAGCCAACCACATTTCAGATCTCAGCACCATATTCAACATTCTTTGATCCTACAGGATGCGTCTCAAACCTGGTAAGTGTCAATTTGGGGTGCATTCCAGCCATTTTCTAGGCCACCTCACCAGCAAGAAGGGGATTGAGGCCGATCCAGATCAGATTCGGGCTCTCCACAACATGCCTTCTCTAAAAATGATAAAAGACATTAAGAAAATTTTTGGCAAGATTGCCGCTATCAGCCATTTCGTTTCTAAATCTTCAGACCGCTGTCATTGGATATTCCTACTACTCCGCGGCTGTACTAAATGAGGAAAAATTCAGCCCAATACAGAGCTCAAATGGACACCAGAATGCGAAGTAGCTTTTTAGGATCTCGAAACCTATTTGGCTAGATCTCCCATAATGAGCACCCCAGTAGATAATGAAGAACTGATTATCTACCTAGCAGTCACAGATACTTCACTCATCTCGGTTCTCATTTACCTTAAAGGGAAAATCGAGAAACCAGTTTACTTCATCTGCAAAACCCTCACTCTAGCGGAAATGAGGTACTCTAAAATTGAGAAACTTCTTCTCACTATTGTTTACACTTCGCAGAAACTCAGGCACTACTTCCAGGCTTATTCAGTCAAAGTTATGACAAACTACCCACTTCTGGAAAGTTTATCCAAAAAAGAAAAATCAAGAAGAGTGGAATAGTGGTCAGTCAATTTGGGATAACATGATATCAAGTTTGACCAATGTCATTCCGATAAGGGTCAGGCCGTTACCGATTTTCTTATAGATTTTTCATTGGAAGATCCCGAGTGGGAGGTGCACGAACCTGACCTTACAGAAGAGACTTCCGAAGATCCACCCCCCATAACATTTGACAAACGAGCTGAATAGATTACAGCAAAAGGGTGGAGACTTCTCACGGATGGATAAGCAGGACCCACAAGGCCAGGAATTGTAATCATACTAATTACCCTTTCGAATGACAGAGCTGAGAAATCGATTTGCTTCAATTTTGAGGCCTCAAATAATGTCACCGAATACAAAGCTTTTATTCATGGACTTGACCTCACTCTTGAGCTCGATGTTACTGAACTCTCAGTTTACATAGATTCACTACTCCTCATCTACCATTACTCCGAGCAATATAAGATGAATGGAAAGATGATAAAATACGCCGCCCTCGTTGCAGATAGGATGAGAAAGTTTGCGAAAGCAACTCTCGATTATCTTCCTCGAGGTAAAAATAAACACGTCAATTCCTTGGCATATCTAGCTGGGGTCTTGGGTACAGAAACTCGATATCCCCAGACCAAAATCATTTTAACGCCTAGTATTGATCATATTTCTGTATGCACGATCAACACTAGGGGAGATAAAGGGGGAAACGACAATTGGCGAAAGCCTTTCTTAGCCTTCCCCTGTAAAGACAATAGTTACAACAGACCACTTCCAGTAGATCCGAAAGAGCTCCGACAGTTGATCAACAACTCAAAGCACTACACAAATCAAAATGGTATGCTATACTGCCTTTCAGTCACGGGGCCTCACTTCAAGTGCCTCTACAAACCAAAAGTAGATGAAATGCTCCACAAAATGCATGTAGGGACTTGTGGCTTCTATGCCGCAGGTCGATCACAAGCAAACAAAGCTATTACATAAGGAGTATTCTGGCCTGGCATGTGCAAGCAAGCAGAAGAGTACTTATGCAAATGTAATGCCTACTAAAGACATGGACTCATGATACGCGCCCCTGCGCTTGAACTCTATACAAGCAAGGTGTTCTGGCATTTCAAAAGATGGGCACTCAATTTTGTCAACGAATTCCCTAATTCTCCAGGCAACCGCCGTCACCAACTCGAAGCTACTGATTATTTTACAAAATGGGTATAAGCAGTTCCACTCTGTCAAATCAGAGAAGAAGAGGTCATCTCTTTTATCTGGGAACACATCATCACTCAGTTTGGCTACCCCCACCTAATTCGTATTGATAACGGGCCCCAATTTGTTGGAGAAAAAATCATAGCCTTCCTCAGCCAACACAATATCATCCAATCAGCATCCAATCCTCACCATCCTCAAGGTAATGGCCAAGCTAAAATCACCAGCAAAGCCATCGTGGATAGACTCAAAAAGAGGCTTTACTCACAATAAAAGGGAATAGGGTTCGAGAACTACATCATGTCCTATGGGCATATCGTACTACTCCCCGACAGTCAACAGGATGCACCCCATTCCTCATTGCCTATCGCACTGAGACTGTCATTCCTTTTGAATACCACCATCCAGTTCGAGATCACGAGCATACTAATAAAGAAAATAAGTTCAAATTGGTTTGTAACCTCAATATGATCGATGAAACCAGGGAACATGCCATCGCTAACCTAGGTCGATATCATCATATGCTAGCCAGTTCATACAACAGCCGAGTTAGAAGCGTACCTTCCTAATCGATGATCTCGTCCTCAGAGAAATTCCTCAACACTGCAAAAAACATCGCACTGGAAAATTAGCCAACAATTGGGAGGGTCCATTCATTATCACAGGTCTCTCAGGCCTGGGATCATGCTACCTCATGAAAAAAGTGGAAATCCATATTTAAAATCCTTGGAATACTAGGCGACTGAAGCGATACTATCGTTAAGCGCCTTACTTTTCCATTTCTGTTTCCTATTTTTGTTTTTTTAATCCAAAAGTGAGATTTTCAACACCATCCAATGTAAATTCTGAACTGTTCAATGAAACATCCAAGTTTTTCACAACATATCTCTACTTACGTAGATTCAACTAAATTCTATAGATTAAAGCATAGATAATACTAGCTTTCAATCGATCTTATGCCAATTAAATTAAGGATAACACTTGGTTTAGCTGACTCAGCCATCTCTGCAATTGAAACAAATGTAGAAACTTGTTTTATATCAAATACTCTACCAAACATTTGATAGGGCAAAAGTAATACTAGCCTTCATCTCTTTCAACTTGTTTGGGACATTATTCCAGTTAAATCACGGATAACACTTGGTTTGGCTGACTCTACTAAATCTCTACGATTAAAACAAATATAAAAACTTTTTTTATATCAATGACTCTAACAGACATAAGATAAGGCAAAGGTAATACTAGCCTTCATCTCTTTCAATATATCCGCAACATTACTACAAATAAATCAAGATTCACTTGGTTTGAGTAACTCAACCCATCTCTGTGATTAGAACAATTGTAAAAACTTATTTTATATCAAAGACCTTACAAGACATAAGATAAGGCAAAGGTAATACTAGCTTTCATCTATTTCGCTATGTCTGCGGTAGATACTATTTATTTTCAAGTTGTATTCACAACTACTACAATAGATTCTTTTATACTGCTGGGATGTCAGCCGTGCTTTCCGCTACAATAGGAGGTCAGTAAAATTTCATTTCTCGACTTACAACAACCCTGCCCCGCTCTATCAGATTCGCAGGGCAAGGGCCTAAACTCGTTTCCATGGAGGTCATACAGTTTCCTTGATCTATATCAACTCCACAAATACATCCCTTGTCAAACAGACTCTTGAACAAGTTATCTCATTCAAACTTAACTCTTTTTACTTCCTCTACAAATAAGCAATGATCGACTTTAACAAGTCTGAGCGTGATGCATGAGCTACAACTGTCTTTAAAACGTGCGATCTCGCCTTCTTGAGGCGTGCTTCTAACCTTACCTACAGTCGTTTCTGATATGCCATCTCCCTTTCTATCAGAGTATCAGAAGCTGTACACTCTGATAAATACGTAATATTTATGTGTACAACTCTTAAATTTATATCTACCTAACCATTTATTAAATAAATGTGCTACTAATAGTACTTTTGTTTGTATTTGCAGAAATCGGACACATGATAAACAAGTCGTACATTTTTCCAGTTTTTAACGAAGAACAAGGGTGATGCACTCCAACAATGATTCTCATTTGAAGTTGCCAGCCAAAGGCCCATACATGGAAGCCCATTGAAGAGAATTAGATATAGATATTATTCTCATGAGTTGTAATATCTATGCATGATTTTAGGTATTATTTAGGGGATTTTATATTAATTGTGATATTTTGTAACCCTTCCTATACTCTATAAATAGGAGGGGAATCCCACCCATGAGAGGGGATCTTGAAGAGTGTAAATTAAAGTTCAATAAGCAATAAAGTTCTTGTTCTTCTCTTTTTCTTGTCTTTTATTTTTTTCGTAGTAATAATAGTATGGCAATGATCAAAGGGATGAGTAGCTAATCTTCTTAGCCAAGGCTAGATGAAGCTCCATCCAATGTAGCCTTAGTGTAGATTGTGTAGCTTAGTTAGAGTAATTACTTTCTCTTTATCCCAGAATATTGGATATTCAAATTCCTTCATCCTATGCTTGACCATAGCTAGGATTAGAAGGAGTAATGAATCTAAGTAACCATCTTGTTTGACCATAACAAGATAGGTTAGGAACATGGAGAAGAAAACATAATCTATACTTATCAACTAAACCATGGTTGAATAAGTTGGTTTATGGGTAGTTCCCAATCAATAATTATCTTATCTCATGATATATTGCATATACCCGACTAAGGATATGCGATACGGGAACTCGTAATTTATGTTAATTATTTATGTTATCTCACGGTTACAAAGAGTGGGGTGGAATCTAAGCCTTGGTTCTCACTCCAATTTATCCTGTAATTTGTTTTGTTCTTTTTTTTATTTTAAAACCTATACTATCTCGTTGTTATTGGATTAAATTAGTAGCTCAAAGTATAATTCGCACCACAAGTCTCTTGGGATACAATCCCGCTTACCCTTGTACTTAACGGTACATCGTGCACTTGCGGGTCTTTTAAGACGTCGGTATAAAATTGATCACCCTCTTCCAATTTTTTGACAGCTTTATCTGATTCTGCCAGATTAATGGCCTTTAAGTCCGCCCACCACCAGAGCATGAAGTCTCTCAATTTCTGCATTCAACTCTTCCCCGGCCGAAGTATCCTTTAACAGGTCATCTTTCATCTTTATCAAAATCATATTTGCCCTGAATTCCCCTTCCAATACTTTTTCCCTGACAAGAGTGGCATCCAACTTATGTTGGTACTCCCTTAAATTTGTATTCCCTTTCTGTGAATTCCCTTGAATTCGAGCTACGTCACCTTCCAGCTCCCTAATTTCAGTTGATAGGTTAACTACATCCTCTTGGACAAGAGAAACCTTAGCATCATTTCTACTCTTCCACGAGTGTTCTCCAGTCTTGGCATTCCTGACACGCGCGTTTGCTTGCGCCAATTCAGTCTTTAATTATGCCACCCTCTCATTCAACTCGTCACACTTCTGTTGCATCATCCAAAATACCATATCCTTGGTAGGTAAGGCTGGATGGAAGTGTTTGGTTGCAGCTTCCGAAGCCAATAGATCCTCTCGAGCTATCATCAGCTCGTTATCTTTTTCAATGATTTTCTTTTTCAGTCGCTCCAGCTCGCATCTATTATTCTGAAAATCAGTTTGATATTGTTCCTCCCATCTTTCTAGCGCCTGATATGGTATTGAGCCATCTCTGGATGCCTACTCTTTACCATCAGCATGTCAATCTGAATTTAGAGCTTTGCCGCATGTTCTTTTATCTCTGCAGGCTCATTTATCCCCCTATCAATTTCGACATCCTTCTCCTCGATCTTACGAGTGAGGTCAACAAAAGTCTGGGTTACCTCAACAAACTTGAAGTGCACCTTTACATGTTGCTCTTCTCTGTCCTAATTCGCATTTCTCACCCTATCCAACTCCTCTGCAAATTCTTGGTTACATTGGAGTGCCTCATCTTCGCGTGAGCGAGCTGAATCCAATTTGACCTGTACAATACAGATACGCTATATCCAAGATTCAGAATACCCCCTCAACATACAGATACATATATCATTTCTAACAAGATATCTGATTTCCAACATCTACTGTGTGCATCTACTTCTAGACATAAAGGTCGAAGTACGATCTCAAAATGGATGCTCCATGACATATATTTCCAGGTCTAAGGTACAAATTCTCTATATGCTACTTTGTCAAAAACTTTGATTTTTCCTATGCACTATTTGAGTGTCATTTTCCTAAAATGGATAACATGCTTTTGGTCAGCCTTTACGTTTTATGTTACCTTATTTACTTGATAGCTTTGTGTTAATAAAGCATACAAGTCAAATTTTGCCTGTTTCGATCTAACCTACAGCTCCGCTTGCGTAAACAGTAAGGATGTGGAAGTCTCTCTTTCCCTGGTAAGCTCAGTCTCTAAATCTTTTATTCTGAGGCTCGTTTTCCTAAGTGCTTACTCAAGGGTTACAAAAAATAAAAGAGAACTCAGCCTACATAATTCAATTTAATACACAGTATCCAACCGATTTATAGAAACATTTCAAAATATTTGTACAAAATCATTTTTCTAACCTACCTTCTCATGTTCCCCCTCCGGGAGCTCGGTGTCATCCCCTTGGTTGTCTAGTACCATTCGACGAGAGACACCTCCAACCCATCAACAACTCCAACAGCAACCCTTTTTGCCTCTTCGTCATCTCCCTCCTTAATCTAGGTGTCTGAGTTAATAGCATCCACCTCATCCTCTGAATACCCCCTTAACATAAGGTGGCGCCCGAGTCTTTCGTGCTCTGCCACCACCTCCTCCAGGTTCACTCTCGCCTCAGCTTGTAGACGGTCGATCTTTTATACTTGGGAAGCTTTCAAGGCCTCCAGTTTTTTTACATCCTTGAGCGCGTCAGCCTTCAATCATGCTACCTTTTGTTCAAGCTTGATCTTCCCCTTCTTCAGGTCAAATTTCTCCTCTTCAACTCCAAGACATATCCCCCTCACCAAACGAGCAACCTGCAAAGCACAATTTGGCCTCAGCGTGAGCTCGAAACGCAATACAAATGGATATTTCACATAATCGAGCATAGAGACCTACTATTTTGCTCATATCCTCTTCCCCATGAAGAGCCACTAGCCTGGCCCTTTCCTCTACCTCCTTCGGATCATCCACAGTAACAGGTCACTTTTCAACGACCTTCTCCCCCGAAGTTTCTGAAGGATTGATCCTTCTAATTTTTTTCTTTTCCTTCGACCTCATGACTTCCAGTGGTACCAGGCAACGATGGACACTTCAATATCTGTTATTTCGGAAATGTTCAAGCCATCCACTTTAGGGGCCTTAGGAAAGTTCGTTTCCCCTTCCCCACCAGTTCCTTTTTTCTTACCAACATCGGTATCCACCATCAGCCTTGTCGATTGAGATTTTTGAACTTTTTTGGACTTACTTTCAACCCGATTCTTTCTGCTAAGGCCAAGTCCTTCCAGCACAGATTCGAGCTCCACCTCTTCCTCATCAATTTTGTCCAGCAAAGAATCTTTCCTCTCCACCTGGGACTTTGGGCCTGTCTGGCATAACATTTTTTATCATCAACAAAAGATCATTCTGTTTCAACATATTAATATTATACGCTATACATTGTTATACTTACTTTGTTTTATAGTTCTTAACAGAAGATCCATGGGTTCTTCATCATCTCTCTGAAGGCAATTACCCTTCATCCATATTACGTTATCGTTCCAAGATCGACCTGCTGAGTTCAGATTGAAGAAGCGAGGCCGAGTTGTGCTCACACAAAAATATGCTCCTCCACTGGCATGATAATTCTTCACCCATAAAACTGTAAAACATCCTCAGGGGATATCCTCACTTTCCCTTCCCTTTCCCACTTTTCATTCAGATGGTCGCAAACACTTATCACCTCCCACATGTTCCCGTTCAATTGAACAAGACATGCCCCAATCATATTCATAATTCTTTTCCCCAAATTGGTAAGGGGAATAGTCAACCAGTACTCTGATTGAGACAGGTAACACAAAAAGCCCTCTGAAAAGTCACTCGAGACACTCCCATCAATATACTCCAACAAGATCGATTCGTCTATACCCTTATCTCATTTCTCCTCCTCTAAATCGGCCAACAAATAGAAATACTCCTCCCCCGTCACTACAGTACACCCCCTAAACAACCTGTCGGCGTATTCTACGCAGTTACCCCATGTCCCTTCTATAGTATCCTTAGCTCTACAAAAATCTTTAAAAGCATCCAAACTAGAAGGACAGGTTACCAATTTCCTAGGGAAACCTAGAAATTGTTCAACCTCTACTTCAACCTCACTGTCAGACATATCAATTTCGGACTCTGTGGTTCGACCAGAGGTCGACACCTCATTAATAGGTGAACTATCCATCTTAACTACAATTTAATAGGCAAAGGTTTGATCCTACGCAAATACCTCTCACGATCAACCTACATATAGGTACAGGTATCAATCATTATCTTATGCTCATCAGTCATTCGCATACAAAAATCTATCATATATTCTATATATATTTCAAATTTCATAAATTGCTATAAATAATGATTTTTTTAGAGATTTGCTTAAAAAAGATTATGATTTGCAAAAGCACAAACATACATCGTGTCGGGGCCTAACTTCTTTCAGAGTGGAAGTTCACTCTTACAACACAGAGTTAATCTTCTACCAAAGGAATGCAAGCAAATGGCCTAAAGTAAGAATAAATAATAGGCAAATAATTGCGTAAAGGCCTGAATGTGACATTCTACGACCTCTGATGAGGATTTTTCAAGACAAATTATATTACTGATGAGTAATTTAAGGGTTCGAATACTGGGCGTTACAGAGGGGTCGAAGGTAAAATGTAAGAGGCCGGGGACAATTCTTTTAACCCCTTCTTGGTTTCCCATCCCTCCTATTTATAGAAGTATAAGAAGCCGAGTCACCAAGTGTGGGTCAGGTTTGCGTGATTACTGTCATGAAATCCTGGCTGAGTATGGGCGTCGCTCATGTCTGTACTGTCATTGTGACAACTGTCGGATGTGTCTCTGTACTTCGGCACTGTGGCGCAGTGGTCGGCCTATCACTATAGCTGTAAAGGCCAATCATTACACCGGCTTGTCTGGTGAGTTGGCTACCTGTCCCATCATATTTCAACCATGAGCAGATATGGTCGAAGGGTATCTCTTACGGTGTGATATTTTGTCCTCGAGGCTTTGTCTGGTGTCGAAGCTACATCTTCAGGGGATCTCTGGGAAGTCTGTTTTAGGGATCGAGTAGGCTTTGATATATTCGGGTAGGCTGCGAAGTAGGCTTCGAGTATCTGAGGTAATCAAAGCATGTGAGTAAGCTACTTCATTTTCCCCCTCTCAGCGAGGATCTCAAAGCCAGGTAGAGAGGCGTTCGCTAAGAAAACTGTTCGGTTTGACTGTTGGTTTATGTGTAAATAATAAAAGAGGGTAATTAAGAGGTATAGGTAGTTATAGGGTAATAAATGAAGTAAAGGCTAAGTATGGGGTACTATGTGAGGATATGGAGTAACTTGCTTCTTTTCATTCTTCTCTTTTTTCTCCACAAAATTTGAAATCTTCATGGATAGCACGCCCAATACACGATATCAAAAGAGGATGGGGTTCGCCCGGGACCGTCATGTAGGGCGGAAGACTGGTGAGCTTCAAATAAAGTTCTTCGGGCATCATGATCTTGACTGGGATATGCCCGAACTGGTAGAGGTAGAAGCTAGAGAGTTCATCAATGGGGAGTCTTATGCTTACCTTTGGGATCGTCTGAAGTATGATTTTACTACTACGGAAAAACGTTCTCTCTTTCTGTCAGCATTGGCCGAATGTCTTATCTGTGCAGAAGTGATCATCGAGGAATAGAATTCGGAGACTGAAGCTAGACCTTCTGGAAGTAGGACTTATGCTTGATGTGGTGAATATTTGTATCTTTGTATCTATTTTGGGGATTTTTGTTTGAGAGTGATAGTAGCAATGTAATCTATTTCTTAAATCGGATATTGGAATAGAAATGCTATTTTTTGAAAACTTGTTTTACTGTGTTTGATTGATAATGTAGACAAACACTCTTCTAGGCGCTCTTAGCATATGCAAGTCATCAAATTGTTAATGGTATCGAAGGTTATGATGATCGAAGGTTCGATGTTGGGGGTTTGCTCGACTAGAAGTCCTCGGGAATGAGGTTTGAATGCAGGTTCAGACGAATCGATTACGTCTAGGAAGTTAGAAAGGTTGGTTGCTGCATTTTTGAGGTGGATAATTTGAAGGTCACAATTTATGCGTCTAGGGACGGGGGAAAGTTGAAGTGGGTTTACATGTATAAAAGGAACTGGTGTAAAGGGGATTTCTCACCATGCTTCATGTTTTCTTTTTTCTTCGTCTTTGATGCTCAGATCGATATGGATGTAAACATTCCAGCTCAGGAAGACCCGGCGACTGTTAGAATGAGGCGGATACAAGAGGCCTTATTGGGGCTGCGGCGGGGGTTTGGCCTTGAAATAGACATTGATGCGGAAATGTCGAATCTTTTCGAGATGGAACCCGGGGTTCCTATTCTAGACATGCCCTTCTCATACTGGTGGAGAATATTGTAGATGATGGAGTAATTCCCCGGTCATCGGTTATCTCTTCTTTAAGTCTTTGCGGAGGATATAGTGGACCAAGAGGATGTGGATGCTACTGCCATAGTTTAAGAGGAGCATCCCGTTGATAATTAGGGACCTCTATCTCTTGTTGTCTTGTTGCTTCATTCCTTTTGTTTTGTCTTCTTTCTATTTTCTTTGGATGAGGTTTGTAATATTTTATGTCTTTCTGAATGAAATGGCTTCTTCGAATAACTTTTTTTGTCGAATTGTAAGTAATAGTAGTATAATCTGAATTCTCGACATAGTATCGTGAGCCGCCGAAGTTATAGTATCACTGTCGAAGTATATTGTTTGTGTTGTTCGAAGATAAAACTAAATTTTTCGATGCAAAGGTTATAATCTGTCGAAGCTGAAATGATTGAGTCTTTGGTGCAAAAGGTTAGGTGTGTAAGCATGAAAATTTGAATGGTCGAAATGTATGATTGTAATCTATCGAAAGATGGAAGCTATCTATCGAAGGAAAGAAAAATAGGGTATTCTGCTGAAATAAGGGTAGCATGAGGTTTTTAATTGAGGGATGTGTGTATTAGATAAATAAATTTGAGGCTATCTGCTGATGATTCTTCGAGACGTAGAATGGTCAATTACTCGAGTTCGAGGAGTGTGTCGAAGGTTATGCTTGATTTGATTGGCCGTTATGACAACCGAGACAGCTGGTCTGTCAGACTGGTACGTGCGCATGGGGCAGTGTTCCGAATAGTAATCATGATGTTTTACTCATATTACGTAAAAGGTTATGACGTGACTATTTGGATATGATTGTTTAGCTTTGAGTGTGGGTAAATGGGGATCGAGAAGCTTCGTCTTGGAATATACATCGAAGGAGGACGCCATTTGGGAATTTGGGATGTAATTCATTTTTACGGACAACGTATCTGCGGCAATTTTCAAATAGCGACCATTTGGCCTTAGGATCATCTGGGAGGGTGGTATTGTTGAGGTAATGGAGGACCGGTATTCGCCAATCATCAGCGTCGTGACTCTCGCCCCCAATATTGATGGTATTGACTTCCATCTAGTCGATACTTGGGCGTTCGAGTACTTCAATATGGAGGGTCCGAGATTCTGACTTTCCGGGCATTACTATTGTGTAGGCGAGGGCATCTGCATGTCTGTTTTCACCTCAAGGGTAATGAGTGATGGTAGATTTTTTGGGGAACCGGACCATGTGCTGCCGCGCAAAGAGAGCGTAGCCAGCTATGCGACCGTTAGCTTTATTTAATCCTGTGTAATGTCACTGAATAAGTTGGGAATCTATAAAAACTGCAAGTTTGGGAATGCTGAGGTCGAGTGCGAAGTGGAGGCCATGGATCAAGGCTTCATACTCTGCTTTGCTATTGGAACATTCGAAGGTAAGTTTGACAGCTTTCTCTATTCGGTCATTAGTGGGAGTTACCAAGATAATACCAATTCCTGAGCCATTAGGCCCTGCAGATCCATCTGTGAATAAACGCCAGCCAGTGTGAGGGTCCCAGGGATATGTTGTTTCGGGTTGGTCTTCTGATAGTTTGTCTTCATGTTCTTCCCAATCGACATCTTTGACCGGGAAGTTGGCTAGAAAGTCTGTTACTGCTTGACCTTTCTGAGATATTTGCTTCTTGAGCATAATGTTATGTTCGCCAAGGTAGACAGACCATTATTGAGTACTTTGCGAAGGGGATAACTTGTGATAATACGGATGGGGTGTACTTAAAAATATGGTTTGAGCTTGCGGGCGGAATAAACAAGTGTCAGGAGCAAACGCTCAAGTTTCGAATATCAAGATTCTACGGGGGTTAGAGTTTTGGTGATGAAGTATGCAGGTTTTTTGAAGTTGGAATCGAGTTGAATATGCACTAAACTGATAGAAGTTTTTGTGGCAGCGAGGTATAAAGAGAGTTCTTTGCCTTCGATAGGGGTGCTGATAATGGGTGGATGGCCAAGATAAGTTTTGAGTTCAAGAATGGCTTGTTCGCACTCGGGTGTCCAGTTGATCTCGGGATTGTTTTTCTTTTTTTCTTTGTGGACGCCCTGGCCGCGTAAAAGAGAAAATAGCCAAGCACATCGGTCTGAGGATTTGGAGATGAAACGATTGAGGGCTGCAATTCTGCCGACCACTTTTTGGACGTCTCTCTTGGCTCGGGGCGAAGACATGTCTATGAGGGCCCAAATGTGGGTGGAGTAAATCTCTATACCACGTTTACTGATAAGGTGGCCATAGAATTTTCCGGATGACACACCAAATGGGCATTTATCTGGTTTGTGTTTCATGTTTAAGTGTGAAGTATTGAGAAGATTTCTATTAGGTCTTGGATATGGGTGTTTTTCTGAAGACTCTTGTATAACATGTCGTCAATGTAGAGTTTGACAGACTTGCCAAGCAAGGGTCTAAACATGGTTGTGACATGGCGTTGGTAGGTGGCTCCCACATTTTTAAGGCCGAAGGGCATAACATTGAAATAGTAAAGGCCTTATTCAGCTATAAAGGAAGTTTTAAGTTGATCTTCAGGGAGGAGGGGTACCTGATTGTATCCCAATGTCGCGTCCATCATTGATAGGTGCTCGTGTCCAGCAGTGGCATCGAGGAGTATTAAAATAGTCGGGAGGGGGAAACTGTCCTTCGGTGTGTGCTTGTTAAGTTCTGTGAAGTCGACACAGATTCTAATCTTTCCATTTTTCTTAGGAACTGCCACAATGTTTGATATCCAGTCAGCGCACTTCACCTCTCTAATGAAACCGGCGGCTATGAGCTTGTCCACTTCAAGGTTTACACCTTCACAAAGTTATGGTGCCTGGTTACGCTTCTTTTGTTTTACTGCTGAGGAATAGGGGATGAGGTCGAGGCGATGGCATACCAGGTTAGATCGACACCGGGCATCTCCTGAAATTTCCAGGCAATGATATCTTTGTTTCCTCGAAGGAACTCAGATTGTTCGAGGCGTTCTGACTCATTGAGAAAAGTTCCGATGAATGTACCTCGACCAGGACCGTCGAGTTCGATATAAACATTGGGTTTAATGGGTGAGGTGGTATCTGTCGAAGTCAAAGGGATAGAGAGAGACAGTGATTGCTAATGGAGGCTGACGAGTTTTTGGGTCTGATCGATCTCCGGGTACTCGCATGAGTGGGAAAGGCGTTGAGAGTCTTTCAGATTCCATGTACCTTCGTGAGTGCTGAAACAAAGGGTCTGATGGTAGGTCGAAGGTATGGCTCGCATGGCGTGAAGCCAACCACGTCCGAGTATACCGAGGTATTCAGACTTCTAATCGATGACAAGGAAGCTAGTTTTAAGGGTAATGGGGCCTGAAGTGACGGTAGACTGACGCGATAAACAACGACTTCAGTTGCTCCATTAAAGCATTTCAATTCGATGTTGGTTGCGGTTATGAGGTCAGTTTTCTTCATGGTTTGAATTATTTGGAGAAAGAGGACATCAGCTGCACTCCCTATGTCTATGAGTATTGTATGAAGGATGAGGTTCTCGACCTTAATCATGATGACTAATAGATTGGAATGGGGGAAACGAACGTGTGAAGTGCCATAGTCGATGAAAGAAATACCTTCGAGGTGCGGGCGATGGCTTGTTTTTGGCAGGAGGGTGGGCAATTTCTTCTGATAGGTGACCTTGTAACATTTTTCGACGCGTTTTCGTTTGATTTTGGAATATCCAATGTCTATGTTTTTAACATCGATGAAATTGATTCTGTAAATGTGTACCTCGGCTGGGTCAGCAGTAGGGCTGGATAGAGGTTTGAGGCAAGACCCATCTAGGTAGCCTGGAAGATCAGCAATATACCAGTGCAGACGTCCTGCTCTAAGGATGAGTTCGAGTGGGCACTGAAGGGCAAACCATTTATTGGTTTGGTGACAGTTGTATTTGTGATTGGCACAATAAGATTCGCCTGGTCTGACTTTGATGGGGAAAGGGATGCGCCAAATGGGGTCTGCCTGAATGTGCGGTTGAAGGGGACTGAGGGGGGCATTGAGTAGAGGCAAGACGGGCTTTGGCCGGTTCTTGCGAGCTTCGGCACTGTTATCAACGTTGAGGCATTTGTGGCATTGAGTAGAGGCAAGACGGGCGTTGGAGTAGAATGGGGGTGCTGACGAGGATTATTAAAGTTTGCGGTGTGCGAAGGCTGGCTCTGTTTGTGAGATTCTTGAAGGCGCTCGTGATCGATATAACCATTGACATTCGAGAGCATCTCTTCGAGTGCTTGAGGTTTGTGATGAACTAGGTGTTCTTTTACTCGACTGTGATCAGGCAGAGCATTTGAATATGCCAGTATAGCATTTGCGTAGTCAAGGTTCTTTATTTTCTAGGATTCATCAAGAAATCTCCTGGTGAAGACTTCGAGGATCTTATTACTAGATTTTCTAAAATTGAACAGAACGTCAAATCTGACTTCTCTGTCCTTGTTAAAAGCAAACTGGGTAATGAAAAATCGTGATAGGTGCTCGAAGCTTCGTATCAAGCCATTTGGGAGGTTGTGATACCATCAAAAGGGGTTGTCAGTAAGGCTTGCTGGGAAAAGGCGACATAACAGGTAGTCAGCCGGAGAGTAGAGGCCCAAAGCATTTTGGAATTTCAGAATATGGGATTTAGGGTCTGTGTTACAGTTTTTGCTGAGTATGGGAGTATGAAAGTTGGGGAGTATTTCGATAGCCAAAAATTTGGGGCAAATCGGGTTACTGAGGCAGCTCCTAGAGTTAGTTGTTGTGCTCGCGCTGATGCCGTATATATTCAGAACTGTGTTCCCCAAGTCGCTCTCGAGCGGGACGGCATCTGGGATGTATGGAGGAGCGGAGGGTGGAGTCAAAATAGTCTATTGTGGGGTGAATCCTGAGGTGGATAAAGCTGGTTGGTTAAATTGTACGAGGAACGCCTTCGGCGCCGGTGTGACCTGGGGTTATCTCGAAGTTTGGTGAGGGTCCTAGACGGGAGCGGGGAGATATGTGTAATGGATCTTGTGTCTGGAATGGGCGAGAAGCTTCTAGAGGCTGTAATCTCTGCAGTTCTCGGATGGTGTTGCGCAACTCATCGATTGCCCTATTCTGTTTGCTTTCATCGTCTACGTGGCAATTCCATTCTGTTTCTAGCGCCAGACGATGGTTTTTACCCTCCTGGTTTAGTTGGGTCTGGTGGTGCTCCTCTGCATGAACGACTTGTTGAGATTATAACGATATTTGGGCAACTACCGCGTCAATGGAGTTGTCTGCCTGGGTTGACTTTTAACGGCGGTTGGGTGCCATTTAAGAGAAGTAATGGATGTTTAAAAATAAAGGGAGGAGGAAAAGGAAAGGGGATTGGTAGGGTGGGAAGCACGGACGACACCAATTGTAGGGGCCTAACTTCTTTTAGAGCGGAAGTTGGCTCTTATAACACAGAGTTAATCTTCTACCAAAGGAATGCTAGCAAATGGCCTAAAGTAAGAATAAACTAGAGACAAATACTTGTGTAGAGGCTCGAATGTGACACTCTACGACCTCTGATGAAGATTTTTTATGACAAATTATATTATTGATGAGTAATTTGGGGGTTCGAATACTGGGCGTTACACAGGGGTCGGAGGTAAAATGTAAGAGGCCGGGGACAATTCTTCTAGCCCCTTCTGGGTTTCCCATCTCCCCAATTTATAGAAGTATAAGAAGCTGAGTCACCAAGTGTGGGTCAGGTTTACATGATTACAGTCAAGAAATCCCAGTGGAGTATGGGCACCAGTCATGTCAGTACTATCACTGTGACAGCTGTCGGATGTGTCTCTGTACTTTGGTGCTGTGGCGCAGTGGTCGGCCTATCACTGTAGCTATAAAGACCAATCATTACTCTGGCTTGTCTGGTGAACTGGCTGCCGGTCCTGTCATATTTCGACCATGTACAGATATGGTCAAAGGGTATCTCTTACGGTACGATATTTCATCCTCGAGGCTTTGTCTGGTGTCGAAGCTTCATCTTCAGGGGATCTCTGGGAAGTCTGTTTTTGGAATCGAGTAGGCTTTGATATATTCGGGTAGGCAGCGAAGTAGGCTTCGAGTATCTAAGGTGGTCGAAGGCTACAAGTAGGCTACTACACATCGAACATCTCTACTAACCTTCTGTGTCAGAATGAGAATTCGAGGCCGTGCCAATTCCTTCCCTCACAATTCTGTAGTATAGCGACCTACGTGATTCAGTCCCCACAACTATCTTTGACTTTTGATCACTCTCAGATAAATATTTACCAGATTCTCTCCAATTTTTTTGCATTTCTCTCTCTTTTCTCTCCAAGTTTTCAGAAGTTGAAAAACTGTTGAATGATAAGGAAGAAGCACTATTTATTCTTTTTCTCTCTAATGGTAGGCAGTTATTGTGTCTCACACGAGCCGTCCTCGGTTTTGGAACTGAGGCGTCCTTTTCACTGTCCATATCAGACGTCTTGCACCTTTTCAATAAAACCATTTTTCTATCATTGTCCCTTCCCTCATATTTTAATCTATTTTTCTCTCCTATTTCCATATCTCTCTCTGACCTTCCCACACTCATGATGACTCACACTTACACGGTATCAGATTTTTGCAGTTTTACTTAAAAACTAAAATTAGAAGCTCCTACTTTTTTCTGTTCTTCTTTCTTCTACTTATAGTACTCGTGATTTTATTTCCAAAGCAAAAAATATTTTTAAATGTATTCAAAATTATTTATCACAATAGTTTCAAACGGCATTTGCAACTATAGAGGATCAATTTGACTTCCATATTTTCTTTTAGAAAAAAATCAAATACTTACATTCATTTATAATATCACTTTACATATAATTATGCCTAAAGCAGCCTTGATGACCTGGGCAACCACATCCGATCAGATATCCTCCAGTAATTATCACATCTTCATATTCGATCTCCTCCATAGCAAGCAATCTCACTGCTTCCTTTTAAGCTGTTTGGTCCATCATTACTTCTCGAATCATCTCTTCGCAAAACCGACGTTCGTATTCACGATCTATCCCAATCATATCCAAACCCTCAACATTCACCTACCTCACTGGCAATTCAGTATCATAGTTCAATAACACAAAAATGCGTTCACGCACTTCTGCTACTTTAAAAGCCAATCGCCCCTCATCGGCGTAACGTATTCTTTCAAAGTGAATCAACCTCATCATTCTTTCCTTCTACCTAATTTTTCCTCATTAACCCCACTTTATTTATACCTTGTCTGGCTGTAAAATTCCATGCAGCTCGGGATGATATCCTTGTACCTCGTAACAGAAACCATAAAATCTTGGTAGAAGTTATATTTAATCACATCTATTTCTATCGAACTATATCATTTCATCCTATTTCATATCTGTAGGGGACAAACTCCTTTTAGATGGGAGAGTTGGCTCTGACAACGCGGGGTGGATCTTATATCAAAGGGATACAAGTAAATGGCCCAAAGTAAGGACAAGTTAGAGACAAATACTTTCGTAGAGGCCCGAATGTGACACTCTACGGCCTCTGATGAGGATTTTTAAGATAGATTATATTACTGATGAGTAATTTGAGGGTTTAAATATTAGTCTATATAGGGAGGTCGAAGGTAATATGCTAGGGGATGGAGATAAGTTTCCTAACCCCTCCCTGGTTTCCCATCTCCTCTATTTATAGAATCATAGGAAGCTGAGTCACCAAGAGTGGGTCAGGTTTATATGATTACTGTCAGGAAATCCCAGCAGAGTATGGGGCACCAGTCATGTCTGCACTATCACTTTGATAGTTATCGGATGTGTATCTGTACTTCGGCACTGTGGCATAGTGGTCGGCCTGTCACTGTAGCTGTAAAGGCCAATCATTACGTCGGCTTGTCTGGTGAGTTGGCTGCCTGTCCCGTCGTATTTTGGCCATGTACAGATATAGTCGAAGGGTATCTGTTACGGTGCATTTATTCCGTCCTCGAGGCTTAGTCTGGTGTTGGAGCTTCGTATTCAGGGGATCTCTGGAAAGTCTCTTTAGGGATTGAGTAGGCTTCGATATATTTGAGTAGGCTGCGAAGTAGTCTTCGATTATTCTGGGGAGGTCGAAGGCTGCGAGTAGGCTACTACATTCGCCCCCTCTCAGCGAGGGTCTCGAAGCCAGGTGAGAGGCGTTCGCTGAAAAAACTATTCAGTCTTAGAATCTGAGGGGTTTGACTGTTGGTTTTCAGGTAACTAATAAAAAGGAGGAAATTACGAGGTGAAGGTGGTTATAGGGTAATAAATGAAGTGAAGGCTATAAGTATGGGTTATTTTGTTGAGACATGGAGTAACTTGCTTCTTTTCATTCCTCTATTTTTTCACAACAAATCTTAAAATGTTCATGGATACCACGCCCAACACACGATATCAAAAAAGAATGGGGCTCGCCCGGGACCATCGTGTAGGGCAGAAGACTTTTGAGCTTCATATAAAATTCTTCAGGCATCATGATCTGGACTGGGATATGCCCAAACTGGTTGATGTAAAGGCTGGAGAATTCATCAATGGGGAGCCATATGCCTATCTTTAGGACCGTCTGAAGTATCATTTTACAACTGTGGGGAAACGCTATATCTTTCTGTTAGCGCTAGCCGAATGTCTTGTTTGTGCAGAAGAGGAGGAAGAGGAACATAACACGGCAAGCGGTGCTGGACCTTCTGAAAGTAGGGCTACTGGTTGACGTGTTGAATATTTGCATCTTTGTATCTTTTTTTTTTTCTTTTTTGAGGGTTTCGCATGGGGGTGGTAGTATCAATGTAATCTAGTTTTGTAATCGGATTTTGGAAGGAAATACTATTTTTTGCGAACTTGGTTTACTAAGTCTGATTGATAATGTAGACAAATGTAGACGAATACTCTTATAGGAGCGCTTAGCACATGCATGTTATCGAATTGTTAGAGGTATCGAGGTATAATGATATGATCGAAGGTTATGATGATCGAGGGTTATAATGGTCGAATGTTCGAATGTTCGATATTGGAGGTATGCTCGACTAGAAGTCCTCGGGGATGAGGTTTGAATGTAGGTGCAGATGAATCGGTTACGTCTAGGAAGTTGGAAAGGTTGTTTGTTGAGGTAGGGAATTGAAGGTCACAATTAATGCGGCTAGGGAAGAGGGAAAGTTGAAAATAGGTTGGCAAGTATAAAAGGGGGTATGGTGGAGGGGATTTCTTCATCTTTCTTCAAACAATCTCCTTATCTCTTCTCTTATTTGCTTTAGATCAACATGGATGGAAACGTACCCGTTCAGAAAGACCAAGCAGCAGTGAGAATTAAAAGAATTTAAGCGGTCTTATTAGGTCTTCAATTGAGGTTCGGCATCGAGAAAGATATTGATGCTGAGATGCCAAATCCTTTTGAGGCGGAACCCGGGGCACCCATCCTTGACATGCCCTTCACATACTAGTGGGGAATAGTACAGATGATGGGGCCGTTACCCGGCCATCAGCTGTCTCTTCTCAAAGGCTTTGCGGAAGATATAATGGACCAAGTGGATATGGATGCTGCGGCCAAGGTTGAAGTGAAGCATCCTGCTGATAAATTGGGTCCTTTATCTCTTGTTGTCTTATTGTTGCTTTCCGTTTCTCTGTTTCCTTTTCATTTTCTTTGTATGAGGATTTGTAATTTTATCTGTCTTTCTGAATGAAAATGGTTTTATGGAATAATCTTGATTAGTCGAACTGTAAGTAATAGTTGTATAATCCGAATTCTTGACATAGTATCTTGAGCTGTTGAATTGATAGTATAGCTGTCGAAGTATATTGTTTGGGTTGTTCGAAGATAAAACTGAATTTATCGAAGCAAAAGTTATAGTCTGTCGAAGCTGAATAGATTAGGCCGTTGGTGCAAAAGGTTGGGCGTGAAAGCATGAGTATTTGAATGGTCAAAATTAATGATTGTAATCTGTCGAAGGGTGGAAGTTACTGTCGAAGGTTTTGAATTAAGGTATGTGCTGTATGTCGAAAGTCGATAATTAAATTTGAGGTTATCTGTTGATGATTCATCGAGACGTAGAGTGGTCGATTATTCGAGTTCGAGGGGAATGTCAAAGGTTATGTTTGATTTGACTGGCCGTTCTGACAACCTAGATGGCTGGTCTGTCTGAACGGTATGTGCGCCTGGGGCAGTGTGCCGAAAAGTAATCATGATGTTTTACTTGTATTACAGAAAAGGTTATGACTTGACTGTTTGAATTTGATTGCCTAGCTTCGAGTGTGGGTAAAGAGGTTTGAGAAGCTTCAGCTCTTGTAGGGAGTTTGAAGTGATTATGCAGGTCACACGTGGGGGATATGAGGGGTAAATTGGTCAAAACACATTGTAGCTAAAATGCCGGGGTAGTGGGGTCGTGGTAATGATAATGGTTAGAAAATCGAGGCGGTTTTGGTTTTGCGAAAGATATATAACTGTCAGAAGAGTAATTACTGTACGATTTTACTGAGAAAATCATGAAGTATGAGGAGAACAGAACGTATGACATTAGAACTTGGGAGTAGTTGTTGCATTTCTTGTATTGATCTTACTGTTTCGAGGATATTGCTTCTTACACAGGTAAGTCACTTGATCTTTGCCAATTTTACTTTATTTTCCCTCTGATTGTGTGAGTAAGACACTCTGGGTTTAGGGTTGAGAGGTTATCTTTGAAGATAAGGAGACTTGGTGAATCTAGGTTTCGACCCATTCTGGGATTTTTGGTGTTTTGGAAGAGGCATAGGGTTTAAGATCGATGTTTTGATAAATTTCTTGAGGGAGCAGATGTGATAGGGGTTATGGACACGAAATTGTTGATTTTATCGATCTAATTGCGTGCCTCATCTTCTGCAGGCTAAAATGCATGACCGTCAAACTTCAAGACGGAGGCTGATAGATGAAGAGATCGAAGCATTCGAAGCTAGTATTTCTGGTCGAGCACCAATGGATGAGGGTAGCAATTTAGAAGTATTAGATGTAATAACCGAGGCCCCGTTATCTATGGTTCTGTCGGCTGAGGAGGTTCTGGTTACGAGACGTCGAAGGACGATAGTGACCGAGGATAGTGAGGAGTAGGAAACAGTATGGGGGGAGAGGGGTGATGTAGGGCCTTCTGGTGGTGGAGAGGGGGATGGGGTACAAAGTGACGATAGTGAGGATTCGACTGAGTCAGATAGGGTCGAAGGTACCATTTCAGCTAAAGATAAGATTAGGTAAGATCGATTTTCCGCCAAGTTAGAGCTTTCGAAGGTGGGGGTATATCTGAGTGTGGCGGGGGCAGGGTTAACCTTCAAATTTGACCCTGGGGAAGGGATAATGGTTTATAGAGGCCAGGTTCGATTACGAATGGAACTTTCTCTTCATTGGCTAGTTAAAGAAGTACTAAATTTTGGGGGGGTGGCCCCGGTGCAAATGAACGAGAATTTTTACGAGATGATGAGGGTTATAGAGGGGATGAATACAAAATTGACTAGTGAGGGTCGGGGTTTGATTAAGTGGTTTGATATTATTACCTTTTACTCGAAGAAGGCGAGTCAGAACCTGGGTACCTACCAGATCCAATGTTACCCAGAGAAACCTTGGATCTTGGATCTGTGTTCGAAGGATCAAGGGTGGAATAAAGATTTATTGATAGTAAGGGGCAACTACAAGAATGTAAAGAAGGATGATCATTATAAATTGCATCATAGGGTGTATAATAAAAGTAAGTTTGTTGTCAAAGGGTTATTGTTGATATATGTTTGGGATAGGTGATGATTATTTTATTGTTTTGTTCTGGAGGTCCGAAGAGTCTGTCTTGGAACAATCCGATAAATTATATTAATACTTTGCGCGAAGGTAGTGAGGACTGGGTAAATTTTGTGTTTGACAGTCTCGGAATCAAGAGGAAAAGGAGGAAGAAGGCAGATTCCCTGCTTCAAAGCGTACCCGTTACGCCGAAGCCATCGAAGAGAAAAGGAGGCGAAGGTGCTTCGAGGGGTCAAAAAGAAATTAGAGGGGAAGAGTTGCCAAGGAATTACCAGTTTGTGCTGAGAATGTGGAGGGGGTCGAAGTAACCAGTTCCGGTGCTCGAAGTGGCTGGTGATGCTTCATGGTTGAGGTCGAGGTCGTTACTAACTCAAACTGAGAAGGGGAAAGGCCGGGTAGCTCCCAAAGCCCCGAAGGTACAACAATCAAAATCTGGTCAGCACAAAAGGCGTAAGGCGCTAGGGGAGGATGATACAGTGGAGGAGGATGAGGAAATGATGGAGGCTAAACTACAGGAGCAAGAGATGGCAAAGCAGGCTTCGATGGTCGAGCTCTGCGAGGACGACCCAGACGAGGCCTCGAAGGAAATAAAGAGGCATATGTATCAGGTAACTATATATGGATTTCATTTGTAATACTCTGAGATTTCTTTCAAGTTCTTCGATTTTTGAGGTGTACTGACTGCTTGAATATTTTAGCAGACGGAGGCTTGGGTGCGATCGTTCAGCAAGGCGATGAAGTTACTAAAAGGGAAATTACGGCAAGCAGAGGAAAGTATGAATCTTTCTCGGGGAACTGAGGCATCATTGTTGTCTGATGTCAAGAAGCTGAAACAAGATCTGGAGGTGCATAGTGACTCGTATGATGAGAGACTCGAGCATCAGTGGTCAAGGCAGGAGCAGGACTGTTCTTAAAGGTTACGGCAAAAGAAAGGGAAAATGCAGAATAGAGGGTGAATTTCTACCGGCAGTATGATGGCGAATTTAAGTCGAATGTCAGGTTGAAAAAGTTTATAGACGATAAGGGGTATGATCTCGATACGTTGGAACCTTACCCTGTTTATCCAGAACTTGTTGAAGGAGATGAGCTGCAGATTAAGGAAGGAGAGGCAAATGTCGTTGATGAAGCAGTAGGAGGTACTAGAAGTGGTGTGGAGACTTCTCTCATTAAGGTGCCCAGTGGTGGGGCTGTTGATGGTTCGGTTGTCAACAATTTGAATAAGGCCGCTGAGGGTGCTGGTGCTGGGAGGTCTGTAGAGCAAGAAGGCGTAACCGTGCCGATATGAGGTATTTGGAGTTGGGTTTTCATGTTTTTCTTTGCTGATACGATATTGAGTTGTATTATTTAGAACTATGTTGTTTTTGGTTTCTGAAATCGATATGTTTTTGTGTTGTTATTAACTGCTAAACTTCTGTAGTTGATTCTGAACTGCTTCTGAATTTATATCTGATTTTTTGATTTATTTTGTTATCTTGCTCTGACATTGAATTGTTGCAATATTGGTGCGTATTCTGTTGACTTTGCTTGTATTAAACTTTTCATGATTGATCTTTGAATTGTACTGCGACTGTTCCTCTGACGGGTGATGCTTTGAATGTTCTCTGCACTTGATAGAATTGTAGATAGTATTTGCGTGTACTGTTGCTATTTGAATAACTGTAGTGTGATCAAACTCTGAAGTGTTTCAAGGATATTTAGATCGATCCCTGTATGATCTGCTGGACATCGAAGGCCGAAGCCACAGCGATGTTGGAATTTTGAAAATTTTCCAGGTCGCCTCCGGGTATCAGTCGGGCCGAGGGGGCATGATACCTAGAGGAAACCCAAAAATTAACTGGACTTCGAAGGCCTAAGCCATAGCAAAGTAATATGTGCTCGCCTCCATCGCATTCCCGAGGGTCCGGTCTTTCGACCATTCGTGCCCCTTGAGTTTGCTCGAATGTTGGAAACTTGAGAATTTCATGGTCGCCACCAAGTATCAGTCGGGGCGAGGGTGGAAATAATATCCGGGGTAAACCAAGAAATCGACTGGACTTTGACGGTTTCAGAGCCTGATCGAAGCATATCTGTTCGTCCCCAATGCATCCCCGAGGGTCTGGTCTTACAACCATCCTTGCCCCTCGGGATTGCTCGAAATTGGAAACTTGAGAATTTCAAGGTCGCCCCTAAGCATCAGTCAGGGCGAGGGTAAACATGATACTTAAAAGAAACCAAGAAATCGACTGGACTTCGAAGGCCTTAACCACAATGAAGCATAACTGTTCGCCCCCAATGCATTCTCGAGGGTCTAGTTTTTCAACCATCCATACCCCCCTAGTTTGCTCAGGATTGGGAGCTTGAAAAATCTTGAGGTTACCCATAAGTATTAATCGGGTCGAAGGTCGACATGATACCTGAGTTAAACCAAGAAATTTAATAAGAAAATAGTAGGTGAAGTATGGGTGGAAAAACTTATTCACTGATTTTTGTGGATTACATCAGTTGTACAAGGTTGGAGAGATGGCTTGTTATAGGATACCAACTGCATTGTGTTCCAGGGATTCGGTAAAGGCTCTTCGTCTTTTGTCATTAAGTAGTAAGTGCCCTTATATCTTTTATCGCATATGACATAAGGTCATTCCCTAGATTCGGCTAACCTTGCCGGTATTTTGAAGTTTCAAGGATTGATTGACACGTCGAAGTACTAGGTCTCCAATGTTGAAGCTCCATGGTCGAGCTCTCTTGTTGTAGGATTTCTGAAGTGATGTGTGGTAGCGGCCAAGGTTGGCAATAGCTCGGTCTCTGGTTTCATCGATCCATAACATGTTACATGCGAGCTCAAATTCATTATCTTTGTTTGGGAGGTTAGGGTCTCGTGTGGGTACTTCGAATTGAGTAGGTAGTACAGCTTTGATACCATATGTTAAGAGGAAGGGGGTGCATCCTGTAGATTTTCTTGGGGCTGTTCGATAAGCCCAGAGGATGTATTGTAACTCTTGAACCCATCGTCCTTTATTTACATCAACTCTCTTCTTAAGACCATCGACAATGGCTTTGTTGATTGCTTCAACTTGACCGTTACCCTGGGGATAGTAAGGTGTGGAGGGCGAGAGAATGATGTTGTGTTTTTTGAGGAAGTTTCTAATTTTACTGTCAAGGAATTGGAGACCATTGCCGCATCGAATCATATGGGGGCAGCTGAAGCGAGTGATAATGTTTTCCCATAAAAATTTGATAACTTCTTGTTCTCTGGTTTGGCATAGCGGTGCAGCTTCGACCCATTTGGTGAAGTAATCGATTGCAACAAGGATGTTTTCTTTGCTACCCGAGGCTTTTGGGAAGGGACCGATGAGATCGATGGCCCATCTTTTGAATGGCCAGGAAACTTGACTAAAATGGAGGTATTGAGAGGGGCGATGGATGTCATGAGCATGACATTGGCATTTGTCACAGTGTTTTGCATATTTTGTTGTTTGTTTTTTCATATCTGGCCAAAATAATCCTTAGGTGACAGCTCGAAGGGCCATAGAATGACCAGTGGTGTGATCACCGCAGGTTCCTTCGTGAAGTTTGGCTAAAATTGTAGAGGCTTCGACTTGGGATATGCATCAAAGGAGGACGTCATTTAGGGATTTATGATGTAATTAATTTTTCGGACAGTGTATCGACGGTAATTTTCTAACAGCGATCATTTAGCTTTGGGATCATCTGAGAGGGTGGTATTGTTGTGGTAATGGAGGAACGGCATTCGCCAATCACCGGGATCGTGACTCTCGCCTCCAGTTTTGATGGCATTGACTTCCATCTGGTCGATACTTGGGCGTTCGAGTACTTTGATATGGAGGGTCCAAGATTCTGATTGTCCGAACATAGCTGTTATGTTAGCGGGGGCGTCTGTATGTCTATTTTCACCTCGAGGGTAATGAGTAATTGTAGATTTTTTGGGAAACCGGTCCATGCGCTGTCGCAAAAAGAGAGCATAGTCAGCCATACGACTAATAGCTTGATTTTTACCTCTGTAATGTCTATGAACAAGTCGGGAATTTGTAAATACGGCTAGTTTGGGAATGCCGAGGTCGAGTGCGAGGTTGAGGCCATGGATCATTGCTTCATATTCTGCTTTGTTATTGGAATATTCAAAGGTAAGTTTGACAGCTTTTTCTATTCGATCGTTAGTAGGTGTTACCAAGATAATACCAATTCCAGAGCCATTAGGTCCTGTGGATCCATCTGTGAATAAACGCCAGCCAGTGTGAGGGTCCTAGGGATCTATTATTTCAGGTTGGTCTTCTGATAAGTCATATTTGTGTTCTTCCCAATCGACATCTTTGACCATGTAGTCGGCTAGAAAGTCTGCTACTGCTTGGCCTTTCTGGGATATTTGCTTCTCGAATATAATGTCATGTTCGCCATGGTATACAAACAATATTTGCACTCCTCTGGATTTTTCTTTTTTGATAAGTACTTTACGAAGGGGATAACTTGTGATAACACGGATGGGGTGTGCTTGAAAATATGGTTTGAGCTTGCGGGTTGAATAAACAAGTGTGAGGAGTAAACGCCCAAGTTTTAAATATCGAGTTTCTACGGAGGTTAGAGTTTTACTGATGAAATACGCAGGTTTTTCGATGTTGGAATCAAGTCGAATAAGCACTAAACTGATAGAAAATTTTGTGGCTACGAGGTATAAAGAGAGTGTTTCACCTTCGATAGGGGTCCTGATAATGGGTGGACGACCAAGATAAGTTTTGATTCGAGGAAGGCTTGTTCGCACTCGGGTGTCCAGTTGATCTCGGGATTATTTTTCTTTTTTGCTTTGTGGAGACCCTGGTCGCGTAAAAGGGAAAAGAGCCAAACACATCGGTCTGAGGATTTAAAAATGAAACGATTGAGGGCTGCTATCCTTCCAGCCACTTTTTGGATGTCTTTTGTGGTTTTGGGGGAAGGGGTGTCTATGAGGGCTCGAATGTGGATAAGGTCAATCTCTATACCACGTTTACTGATAAGGTGACCCAAGAATTTTTCGAATGACATGTCAAAATGGCACTTGTCTGAGTTCACTTTCCTGTTATATGTGCGAAGTATTGAGAATTTTTTTGTTAAGTCCTGGATATGGATGTTTTTCTGAAGGCTCTTGCATAACATGTCGTCGATGTAGACTTCGACAGACTTTCCAAGTAAAGGTTTAAACATGGTTGTGACAAGGCATTGGTAGGTGGCTCTCGTATGTTTTAGGCTGAAGGGCATAACATTGAAACAGTAAAGGCCTGGTTTAGTTATAAAGGAAGTTTTAAGTTGATCTTCAGGGAGGCGGGGTACCTGATTGTAACCCGAAGCTACATCAATCATTGATAGGCGTTCGTGTCCAGCAGTGGCATCGAGGAGTGCTGAAATAGTCGGGAGGGGGAAACTGTCCTTCGGTGCGTGCTTGTTGAGGTCTGTGAAGTCAACGCAGATTCTGATCTTTCCATTTTTCTTTGGAACTGCCACAATGTTCGATATCCATTCAGCGTACTTCACCTCTCTAATGAAACCTACGGCTATGAGCTTGTCCACTTCATGGTTCACTGCTTCTCGAAGTCGTGGGGCTAGTTTATGCTATTATTTTAACGCTGAGGAATAGGGGATGAGGTCGAGGCGACGGCATGTCAGGTTGGGTTCGACACCAGGCATCTTTTGAAATGTCCAGGCAAAGATATCTTTGTTTGCTCGATGGAATGCTGATAGTTTGAGGCGTTCTGACTCAATGAGAATTTTTTTAATGAATATTCCTCGACCAGGACCGTCGAGTTCGATATAAACAGTGGGTTCAATGGGTGTAGTGATAGAAAGAGAGTGATTTCTATCAGCAACTGATGATTTTCTGGGTCTGATCGATCTTTGGGTGCCCATATGAGCGGGCAAGGCGTTGAGAGCCTTTCAGATTCCAAGTACCTTTGTGAGTGCTGA
Organism: Kingdonia uniflora; assembly: GCA_014058105.1. Classification (NCBI taxonomy): domain Eukaryota; kingdom Viridiplantae; phylum Streptophyta; class Magnoliopsida; order Ranunculales; family Circaeasteraceae; genus Kingdonia; species Kingdonia uniflora. Next base: position 1,334,033 of record JACGCM010002535.1, read on the forward strand.
AATGATGGGTCTGATGGTAGGTCGAAGGTATGGCTCGCATGGCGTGAAGCCAATCACGTCCGAGTATACCGAGGTATTCGGACTTCTTGTCGATGACAAGGAAGCTGGTTTGAAGGGTAATGGGGCCTGTGGTGACGGGTAGACTGATACAACCAACAGTAACTTCGGTTGCATAATTGAAACCTTTCAATTCAATGTTAACTACAATTATGAGGCTGGTTTTCATCATGGTTTGAATTGTTTGGAGAATGCGGACACCAGCAGTGCTCCTGTCTCTATGTGCATTGTATGAAGAACGAGGTTCTCGACCTTGATCATGATGACTAATGGATCGGAATGGAGGAAACGAACATGTGAAGTGTCACTGTCGATGAAAGAAATACTTTCGAGGCGAGGGCGATGGCTTATTTTTGGTAGGAGGGTGGGGAATTCCTCCAGATAGGTGAGCTTGTAACATTCTTCAACGCGCTTTCGTTTACTTTTGGTACGTCCGTTGTCTATGTTGTTGACTTCGATGAAATTGATTATGTAAATGTGTACCTCGGTTGGGTCAGCAGTAGGGGTGGATAGTGGCTTGAGGTAAGACCCATCGAGGTAGCTTGGAAGGTCAACAATATACTGGTACAAAAGTCCTACTCTGAGGATGAGCTCAAGAGTGCGCTTAAGGGCAAAACATTTATTGGTATGGTGACAGTTGTATTTGTGATAGGCGCAATAAGATTCGCCTAGTCTGACTTCGATGCGGAAAGGGATGCGCCAAATGGGATCTACTTGTATGTGCGGTAGAAGGGCACAGAGGGGGGCATTGAGTGGAGCCAAAATGGGCTTTGGTCGCTTCTTGCGAGCTTCAGCACTGTTATCAATGCTGGAGCGTTTGTGACTCTCAGTCTCCTGTGAGATGGGAGCGACCAGGAGTGTTGGAGTCGAATGGGGGTGTTGCCGAGGTTTATTGAATTTTTGCGGTGTGCGAAGGCTCGCTCTGTTTGCAGGATTCATGAAGGCCCTCGAAATCGATATAACCATTGACCTTCGTGAGCATCTCTTCGAGTGTTTGAGGTGTCTGGAAAACTAGGTGTTCTTTTACACGATTGTGATCGGGCAAAGCATTCAAATATGCCAGTATAGCATTCACGCAGTTAAGATTATCTATTTTCTTGGATTCGTCGTGGAATCGCCTGGTGACGACTTTGAGTGTCTCATTTTTGGATTTTCTGAAATTGAACAGAATGTCAACTCTGACTTCTCTGTCCTTGTTAAAGGAAAATTGGGAGATGAAAAGTCATGATGGTTGCTCGAAGCTTCGTATCGAACCATTTGAGATGTTATGATAACATCGAAGGGGGTTGTCAGAAAGGTTTATCGAAAAAAGGTGACATAACAAGTAGTCAGTCGTGGAGTAGAGGATCAGGGCATTTTGAAATTCGAGAATGTGAGATTTAGGGACTTTGTTGCGGTATTTGCTGAGCTTGGGGGCACAAAAGTTGGGGGGTATTTTGATAGCCAAAAGGTTGGGGCAAATCGGGTTATTGAGGCGGCTCCAAGAGTTGGTGGCCAGGCTCGCGCTAGCGCGAATGACTGGTTGTATTTTGTGGCCGAAGTCCTGCTGTGTAACATATGCATGGTGAGGGGGAGATTGGGGAATTTGAAGGTTGTGAGATCGAGGATGTGGTACATATTAAGCACTGTGTTCCCCGTGCCGCTCTCGAGTAGGACGACGTCTGGGGTGTCTGGAGGAGCGGAGGGTGAAGTCAGAAGAGTCTTCTATGGGATGAATCCCAAGGTGGATAGAACTGGTTGGGTGAATAGTACGGGGAATGCCTTCGGCACCGGTGTGAACTGGGGGTATCTCGAGGTTTGGTGAGGGCCCTAGATGGGCGCGGACAGATACGCGTGATTGGTCTGGTGCCTGGGATGGGCGAGCAGCTTCCAGAGGCTGTAATCTCTATAGGTCTCGAATGGTATTGCGCAACTCATCGATTTCCCTATTCTGTTTATTTTTATCGTCCAGTTTCCAGCGCCAAGCGGTGGTTTTCACGCTCTTGGTTTAGTTGGGTCTGGTGGCGCTCCTCTGCTTGAGCGACTTGTTGAGATAATAACGCTATTTGGGCAGATACTCCATCTATGGAGTTGCCTGCTTGGGTTGAATTGGGACGGCGGGTGGGTGTCATTGAAGAGAAGCAGCGGATGTTTGAAAATAACGGGAGTACAAAAGGAAAAATGGATTGGTAGGGTGGGAATCACAGATGGTGCCAATTGTAGGGGCCTAACTCCTTTTAGAGGGGAGAGTTGGCCCTTACAACGCGGGGTGGATCTTCTATCAAAGAGATACAAGTAAATGACCCAAAGTAAGGACAAGTTAGAGACAAATACTTGCGTAGAGGCCCGAATGTGACACTCTAAGATCTCTAATGAGGATTTTTAAGATAGATTATATTGCTGATAAGTAATTCGAGGGTTTGAATACTGGACTATACAGGGAGGTCGAAGGTAATATGCAAGGTGCTGGAGATAATTTTTCTAACCCCTCCATGGTTCCCCATCCCTTCTATATATAGAATCTTAGGAAGCCGAGTCACCAAGAGTGGGTCAGGTTTATATGATTACTGTCAGGAAATCTCGACAGAGTATGGGGCGCCGGTCATGTCTGCACTGTCACTTTGACAGCTATCGGATGTGTCTTTGTACTTCGGCACTGTGGCACAGTGGTTTGCCTGTCACTATAGCTGTAAAGGCCAATCATTATGCCGGCTTGTCTGGTGAGCTGGCTGTCTGTCTTATCGCATTTTGACCATGTACAGATATGGTCAAAGGGTATCTGTTACGATCCATTTATTCCATCCTCGAGGCTTGGTCTGGTGTCGAAGCTTCGTATTCTGGGGATCTCTGGAAAGTCTCTTTAGGGATTTAGTTGGCTTCGATATATTCAAGTAGGCTGCGAAGTAGTCTTCAAGTGTTCTGAGGAGGTCGAAGGCTGCGAGTAGGCTACTACAATATCAACCTGATTTCTTCTAACAAACTATCACAGATCGACCAGCCATTCCCAAATTTATACAATTTCCTTTCCTCCATATTTTTATCTAACCCTAGGTCGAACCTCTATTATACACATTACAAACATATTTCAAACAGTTCGATTATGATAATAATAATTTCGATGTCATATATATCATCTTATCAGTATCTTGGCAAACTCATCGCATTACTCTTAGCTTGATTCCAGAGGCATTCTATTCTATATCAACATAATGTTTGGAAAATAAATATTATTCATTTTAAATTAGATTAGAGATATGTTTACAAATAACAAATCTTTTATAGTACTTAGAGATCGAATACTTTTAAAGTACTCAGAGATCAAATACTTTTATATATATCAAGTCTTACAAAGTACTCTAAAATCAAGTACTTTACAGATAACAAGTTTTTGGAGTTCTTTACAGATAACAAATCTTTCTGGCACTCCGATACATTAAATCCTTCTGTTCGTCCTGCTTCAGTGATTTTTTACCCTGATGCAAAGCAGACATTGGACGCAACAAAAAGCTTCCCTCATATAAGTTTTATTGAAGTCTAGTCAAACTTTAAATGAAAACTATACAAGCAGAAGAATCAGTGCTGGACCCAATTCTTTAAACTGAAGGTCTTCTTAGAGCCAAAAAGTGATAGATATGCAGAAGCAGACTTCCACTTTTCATCTTCCTCCTCCACTACCATCACCTCCTACTCTAAAACTACTACCTCCACAGAGTTGGTAGAGATGAAAAGGGCCTGACCTTTTAATCCATTGTGATACAAGAAATCAGCATAACTGCCCCGCAGTTACACCTATCCCTGTATCTGTCTCCCCAACCTTGTCCTCCGCGAGGGTATGGAGACAAGCCCAACGTTCCTCACCTGTCAAGACGACAACATGAAACCTCTACCTACAGTAAAATTCCTCCTCAGCTACAACCGCTTCGTCTTCCGACATACCTTGATAAGTCAGAGGAACAGAAGCGGGTATGGACATTTCCAAGGATTAGTCACCAAAGAATTTCAACTTCAACCTCTGCATTTCCGAAGTGATTCGCTCCTCAAGGACCATTCTACGAGTCTTCACCATCTTCCAAAATGGCAAAAAAAATTTGTAACAGATCAGGCGTACTTTGTCACAATCCTCGGTACAGGAATTATTTATATAACCCTACATTTATTGTGCAGATACATTTTTCCAAACATCATCATTCAATACCGATGCAACTCTTCAAGCCATAACTGTTACATACATCAGCATCCACATCATCATTTAATGCACGTCATTTCCATATAACCCTCGCAACTCCCATGAAGTCAAAGCCATCATTACTCTATTTCAATATTCAAAATTTCTAACCCGAATACCAATTACCCATAGACTCTTTCTCAACCAAAGTCACTCGTGACTTTGGTTGTGAGGGGGCTATTGTAGGGGCCTACCCCTCGATATAACCCTAATCGAGCTGCTTCTAGCTCGAACTACTGATATCTAAGACTCACACATTTTCTACATGACTTCTCCAGTCAACATTTCAATCTACTCTACGAATTAGTAAAGAACGTGGGTCGAACTCAAATCGAAAAACCTAAATAAGTCAAAGATACCAGTCTCTCACGAACTTGTCAGTTACTCAGTCAACCGTCACTAACCACATTATTCAGAGAACGTGCTCTAGCACGATGAAAAATTGTGAAGAAGACCTATATAAGGAAGAAGTTCCGAGAAGAGACAAAAGCCAGAAAATTTCACGAGAAATTACCAAGAAAACAACATATTCTAGATTCTCAAAACATTCAAACTTCTTAGTTACAAGGATTAAGCATTTTCTAAATCTAGAGATCACTTGTAATAAGATATCCACCTCAAGCAATAAATCTACTTTTACAAAAATCCTCCACTCGAAGTCGTGATTTTTTACCTATTCAGAGGTTTTCTACGCTGAAGCCACATGTGTTATTTCTTGCTTCCATTAGAATATTATCACAGGTTTATTGGTGTGATAGCTAATTATAGGCCATTTCGAGCCTACGGAATTTGCCATTACAAATATCATTACAAGTTACCTTATACACTAAGCATATATATATTCTAAGTATACATTATACAAAGTCGGCCTTAGGCTATAATCCTTAAATGTACATATACTAAACATAAATATATTATGTGTATATATTTAACAAGGTCTGCCTTAGGCTAGAATCCTTAGATTATGCCTTTTACTATTTGTATAAAAGAACTATTATAGTACTTTATATATATAACTACATAAACAACTCATTGAATATATGTACTACTGTTTGTATAAAAGAACTATTATAGTACTATATATATATAACTATAGAAGCAACTCATAGAATAAATCTTGGTTTACTGATATGCTCCTTTTACATCTAACAGACCTACTATTATGAGTTCCAAAATAGTTATATATCAAGCTGTGAAATTCTACAGTAATATCTTCATGAAACAATTATGACGAGCACGCTCAATCAATAATTATATATGTCATGATAACCAACTAAAAATAAATATCATCTTTAATTAATACATTATTCCGATCAAAGAGCAATGACGAACAATAATGGTACTTTCCTTGATTCGGAATTTGGTAAAAATCGAGGAGCGAAGAACGACCTTGCAATGTCCAATGAAAACAATATCCAACCAACTCCAAATATAGGCATGATTTAGAACTTGAAGTTTAGGATAATAATTCTCACAGCAAGAGTCTTTAATAGGTATGGGTTGATGGAGGAGATAAAGGGAGAGATGGAGAAGAATTAGGGGGAAAATACGGTGGTGGTTTTGACTAAGAATTTCCCCAAATTCAAAAGCTCAAGAAAAAAAAATACTATGGTACTCCCAAGTGCAAGTTAAGTAATTAGCATCAGTGAAAACACACAAGGAGAAAATAACGGGGAGCTACAACTATCCTCACATTTTACTCAAAATATAGAGCACCACGTGGAATTCTTAATTCATATTTAGTATGTTATGATTAAGTTTTGCTCATTAATGGAAGCCATGTCAATTAAGTTGAGGATAGTGGGCTAATTAATTTTGAAACACCCAAGCTACATAAATACATAATAATCTTTCCACCTCCCTCCATATAATTCTTATAACTCAATCTCTATATAAACCATGCTAACCTTACACTACATCATACCATAAGCACATCTTTTCCTTACTCTCATGCCATGTCTATTAATGCAGTAGAAAGACGAGATAGGCCATTTTCATCTTATCAAAGTACAAACGATGAAACTTTTATGTACCAAGATGCGCTACCATACTCAAAGTCATCACCAAAAGCTCTAAAACCCCCTTTGCTAATAATCTATACTATGATCTTTCGGCTTTTGCAACGCACATGTGAAGGACTTTAATTGGGGAGTAATTTATTTTATGTTATTTTTTATTTGAGCCAACTCCATGTATTATTTGAATAGTTTCAATTTGTTGTATATGATTCTTGAAGGCTAAACATTTTTTTAATTGTAAGTTGTAAAGTACTTACAAAAATTCGTGTAAAAACTTAATTTACAGCTTTTTTTTTTCCATTTTATTATATATCACTGCAAAAAAAAAGGGGGTTTCGACGATAGGTTTCACACGTCGCAAAATCCAGTTAGCGATGGGCAAAGACCGTCGGATTGTTGCCGCAATTGACGGTGTCAACAAAAGTTTGGCGATAGTAAAAACAGTCGTTGTACACCATGACTTTTGTGACAAGTATTTTACGTCGTTGTTTCTTTCTTATTCATGACGGAAGATTCCGTCGCTAAACATTTTGGGACACTGCCTTTTGCGATAGTTTAAGTTGTCATCTAAGAGAATCGTTCATCACAAAATATTATCCGTCACTATCTATTACGACATTATTTATTTGTCGCCGATAAAAAATTATTCATTGTTTCTTCTTTTGAATTTTGGGTTTGGGGATAATAGAATTTTGTCGACATTGAGTTTCACAAACAAAATTTTCCGACGGATAATACTTGCCGCCAAAAATATTTATAAGAAAAATAAATAAATATATATATATATAATATAATATATATTTACACACACGGCTATATAGATAAAAAGAATAATCTTGCAATAAATTAGAATTGTATCTTATATTATAAAAATTGAAGTCTTGTATAAAATAAGTACAAAACGAAAGAAAAACATGTTACAAGACAACATTTGTCTCAAGCAGACCTAATGTTTTACTTTACAAATATCATGATAGTTATGCTCATATATTCTTTCCCATGGTCTAAAGTTTTATATCTTGATTGTATTGTGGCTGCTTGGGAGGAGTAGATTTCTGCTTAGTCGATGAATCGATCTCTTTGATGCATAAACAAAAAGAATTCACATCAGGATTTTGCCGATGGGTTCTTAAAGTAGGTCTAATATTGTACAAACAGAAAAATCCGAAGTTGAAATCCTACTTTGCAATTTTTCACACAATTCACGTTGAATAAACGGACTTAGCGTTTTTATTTAAAAATGTACAATCCCTGTGCATTGTATAGCCCGTACACTTTTCAAGATACTTCTATATATATGTACTTCATTTTGTACACGTATTGTTTAGAATATAATAGTTTTGAGTTATCAAAATAATATGTTTAGTTTCCTCTAAAAAAATTTTACTTTTACTTCCAACATTTTTAATTATTTACACGTTTTAGTAAATCTATGCAAGGCATTTTGAATGCCAATTTGGAGTTCAAACTTTTCTCATTCCATATTTCATCATATGCTACATTGGAACACAACACTACAACAGGGGAGAAGGTTAGTAAAGATATAATTAATGCAAAAGAAATTTTGAGCATAATTAACTCGCCTTTTTGCGGGATAATTAGTCCTGATGGGTCGAATCCATCGGTATCATCAGCTTCATCCTGAAATTTGAATCTCTTCCAGCTTCCGAAAAAACCAATTACCCGATCAAAGAAATTACCAACGACCAATAGGGTATATATGACCATAATAAGTGGATAAATTTTGTTAAATCTCTGCCCAAAGAAAGGCACTGCATCATCTATATTCCCCATTCTCTGCACAATGAATCAGACACATTCAAACACCAAAGAGAAAGAGAGGCTCCCCAGAAAAGAAGATAAGAAACTTTCATTACTAACCCATATATCCGAAATAATTAAAAGAAACAATGGATCTACTTGGTACACGGGGAATATTATTATGAAACAAGATACATCAGCCAAACTGTCATAAAAATATATATATTGATCGGACATAATTATAATATTTAAATTCGTGGCAAGTTTCTTCCCTAAGCCTGACAAATATAAATATGAAAAAGCATAAAATGATTTTGCTACAAATTTTATACCTCTGGACAGCAAAACTCATCACAACCTGGATTATCCCTTCCTAATTACGTGAGGTAGGCCAAGTAGCCTATCACTGCTATCGTTTTGGGTTTGGCCTCGGTTAGCATTAGAAGTAGAAATAGAATACCAAAGTTTTTTTTACTAAAATGATTGGAATTTATTTTGACTGATAAGTTGGTCTTTCACCAAGTTAACTTGTGTAGGTATTATAGGACAATAGTTAGTTCTGACTTTTGGAAGGAAAAAATAGTCAATAGATATTGCATCCAAACGCATCTGATTTACAAAGTCTGGCAGAGGAAAGCATAAAGGCGAATAGAGAAGCGGGGTAAGACTAGATTTAATATAGAGTCTTAATTTTCTCCACCGCATTGGAGAAATTAATATCTACTCAAGAATTTGCATGCCATGTGGCACATTTAAGATAGGCAAGTACAAATTTTTGCAGGTCAGGTTAAAAAAGTAACTAAAACATCGCTTTTCAGGCTAATGTGGAAACACAATTCTAAAAGGAAAAAATATTGATTCTCTTCCCCTCATTTCTTTGAAAGCTTGGCATATGACAAGTGAGTACTAAAAATTATGCAAATATACCTGATATCCTCCAACTTGATGAGCAACAATGCAGGAATTAGCAAAGTCGATAAGCCAATAAGGCTAAAAGAATTTGAACCCTGTTAAAAGATTTCCTGGTGGTCTCTAAAGGCCGCATATCCGAAGCATCCACAACAGTGATAGAAGAAGGTGGTGATAACTATAGCCGTCATCGATGCTTTCTTCATGGTCTAGATTTCCGTTGGTGGTGATTTTAGTGTATCAAAAGAATCAGGTTTATGATTTAGATTCTTTATTCATAAGATTTGTAGACTTGTGCATCTCTTGCTTTAACTGACATCTGAAGATATTCGAAAATGTCTTTCCCTGATCAAAGTGAACATCTCATCACCTATATCTCAATAAGAATTATGGAGTATGGGTAGGCAAAAGAAATGTCTCTGAGCACTTGGGAAATTTTCCATACTTTCTTAGCAGCTATTTCTTGGGGTATTCCTCCAATACTCCCCTTAATCCATCCATCTCCAACAAGCTGAGAGGACAATAAGTTGAATTGTAAATAAATTAACCAAAACATCCCATAGACTTTTGACCATTAGTACATCGAAAGATCTATTCAAGTGACTCAAAGTGATGGGTTTTTATTTTTGAAATAACTTTTTCAAAAAGACGCATACGGTGGGTGTGGATAGAAACATGCGACCTTCAAAGTGATTTAACTATATGGAAGAAATCATAAATTTGATCGTACAACGAGGCTAAAACATAAATTCTCTTATTTGTGTAATAGTGCAAGAGTGAGGTTAAAAACATTTTTTAAAAAGTGAAGGTAAGTCAAAAGTTGAAAACTTGGGAGTACAAATTCTCATATGGAAAAAAATAGTTTGGATCGAAGTCACAATATCCCTAATATATTTAAGATAAAATTTTACGAAATTATCTTAGAATCTTCTATTCTGAATACAAAGAGATTACTAGATTATAAGATTCTTTCAGCAGGTAGTATTTTGTGATGAAAAAATGCTCACAGTTGAAATAGTACCTACTACTTTGGCGATGCCGAGTCCTACTCCAATGCAAGAGTTAGAAAAGGACATAACTACTGCAACAATTGAGAGCCATGCCATGTTTGCCATGTTTGCCATGTTATGGAAATCAGGTATTTGGGAGACGAAGATTTGAACAGCTCCAAATAACACCATATAGAATGTATCTCCATATGCACATGGAGCCGCGTGCCCTTCTTTGTGGAAATAGTTTGATCTCTGTATTGCTCTGCATTTACAAAAGTAAAGCAAGTGAATCAAGTGAAATCATTGCTAAAATTTAAACACTATCAATTTATCATCAAGATAAAAGAAACTCAAGTTCAATGTTGGGGGACATTAACATTTTAGTCTCATATAAGTTGTACTGGGATTGTCAGTACAATATAGTGTTTGTAGGGACCTATTCCTTGACCTAACCCAATTCGAACTACCTCCATATCAGACTCATACATTTTACACGTAACATGAACAGTCAGCATTGATACCTACACCACGAACTGATGAAATACGTGGATTGAGCACAATAGAAAAGCATGAACAAGTCAAAGACACCTATCTCTCAAGAACTTAATAGCTACTCAGTTAACTACCACTTCCCTCATTGTTCGGAGAATGTGCTTCGACACTATAATGAATTGCGGGCAAGGCCTATAAAAGGGAAAAGTTCTATAAGAGACAGAGACAAGAAAATTATACGAGAAATCACCATAAAAACCGTATTTTCTAGATTCTCAAACACCAAATTTCTTATTTACAAGGTCAAGTATTTCTAGTTCTAGAGATCACTTGTAATAAGATATCAGCCTTTAGCAATAAAAGTTACTGTTACTAAAACTCTCAACTCAAGGTCGTGGTTTTTTACCTATTCAAATGTTTTCCAAGCTGAATCACCTATATCATTTCTTTCTTTACATTAGTTTTTGTCATAGGAATATTGGTGTAAGAGCTAATACCGAGCCATCTCGAGCTTACAGAATTAGGCCATTACATTTGGTGCCATTTGTGGAAAAGAAGATGTTTTCATGATATCCTAAGTTATATTCACTCTACTATCAATCTCCAATCATGGTCACTTCCAAACGACTAGCAACTGGAATACAACTCGATCTTTCAGTTGAGCCGGAACAGCTTACAAAACTACGGGCGAATCTCTATGCCGAAACATATAAACATAATGAGCTCGAACGTCAGCTAACCCTTGACCGGAAGCTCCACGAGAAGGAGCTCGAAGCCGAGCGACAAGTACATTTGACAACGTTCAAACACCACAAAGATTAGATGACAACCATGCAGACTGCGTTGCAGGCTCTACAGGATGTTGCCAATTTTTAGAAAAGGGTCAAGTTCGAACAACGACATTCAAAAAAGGGTCAGGACGTTGCTAATTTTCTCACAGATTTTCTCGTGGAAGATCCCGAATGGGAGGAGCACTATCCTGACCTTGCAGAGGAAATTCTAGAAGATCTACCCACCAAAACATTTGATGAGCTAGCTGAATGGGTTACAAAGAAAGGGTGTGACTCCTTATAGATGGTTCAGCAGGACCCGCAGAGTCAAGAATTGTAATCGTATTGATTACCCCTTCCCACGGAAGAATCGAGAAATCAATCCACTTAGATTTTGAAGCTTCTAACAATGTAACCGAATACGAAACTCTCATTCATGAACTCGACCTCGTACTCAAGCTCAGCATCCCAGAGCTCTTAGTCTGCAAAAATTTTATACTCATTATCTGCCATTACTCTGAAAAATATAAGAAGAATGGCAAGATGATTGAATATGCAGCCCTCGTTGTAGATAGGATGAGCAAGTTTGTAAAAGCAACTCTCGATTATCTTCCTCGAGTTGAAAACAGACACGCTAATTTCTTGGCATATCTAGCTGGGATCTTGGGTATAGAAAGTCGATATCTCTAGATCGAAGTCATATCAACCCCCAACATTGATCGTCATTCTGTATGCACGAGCAATATAGGGGGCGATGAAAAGGAGGACGACAATTAGCAAAAATACTTCCTTGCCTATCTCAGAATCATCAACGAATGCAAATGGCCCCTTCCAACAGATCCAAAAGAGCGCCGACAGTTAATCAAAAGCTCAAAGCGCTACACAAATCAAAATAGTTTTATTTATCGTCATTCAGTCACGGGGCCTTACTTCAAGTACCTCTCCAAAAAGAAAGCAGACGAAATACTCAAAAATTTATATGAAGGGACTTGTGGCTCCCATGCCGCAGGTCAATCTCTCGCTAGCAGAGCCATTACACAAGGAGTATTCTAGCCAGGCATGCGTTCGCAAGCAGAGGAGTACTCGCACAAATACAATACATGTCAACGACATCGATACATGATCCACGCCCCTACGCTTGAGATACATGCAAGCAAGGTATTTTGGCTATTCAAGCGGTGGGCACTCAATCTTGTTGGGGAATTTCCTAATACTCCAGGTAACCGATGATACCTACTCGTAGCTTTAAATTATTTTACAGAATGAGTAAAAATAGTTTGACTCTGTTGAACTAGGGAAAAAGAGGTCATTTCTTTTATCTGGGAACACATCATCACACGGTTTGGATGCCCCCACCTGATTCGCATCAATAATGGGCCACAATTCGTTAGAGAAAAAATCGTAGTTTTTCTCAACAAACACAACATCATCCACTCATCATCCAATCCCTACTACCCTCAAGGTAATGGCCAAGCAGAAATTACCAACAAAACTATTGTGGATGGACTCAAAAAAAGGCTTCACTCGCAGAAAAAAGGAAGCTGGATACGAGAGCTTCCTCAAGTCTTATGGGCACACCATACTACTCCACGTCAATCAACTGGCTGTGCCCTATTCCTTCTTTCATATGGTGCAGAAGCCATCATTCTAACAGAATACCGCCATCCAGTTAAAGATCACGAGCTTACCGACAAAGAAAATGAGTTCGAATTGGCTTGTAACATAAATTGGATTGATAAAACTAGGGAACTCGTTATTGTCAACCTGGGTCGATATCACCATATGCTGGCTAGTTCATACAATAGAAGAGTTCTCAACCGTACTTTCCAAAGCGATGATCTCGACCTCAGAGAAAACTCTTAACACAAAAAATAGTTACATGCCAAGAAACTGGCAGAAAATTGGGAGGGTCCATTCCTAATCGTTGGTCAAATTGATCTGGGATCATATTATCACATGACGGAACAGGGAGTTTGAATCCCAAATTTATAGAATATTAGGCGACCGAAATGGTTCTATCGTTAAGTCCTTCACTACTCCACTTTAAAATTCTTGTTCTTTTCATTCTAAAAGTGAGATTTTCATCGCCATACAATGTACATTCTATTCCATTCAATGGAAACTTCCAACTTTTTTCCCATATGACTCTATACTTACGTAAACAATATATAGATTAAAGTAAATATAATACTAGCTTTCAATTGACCTCTATTCCGGTTATAGCAAAGGTAAATCTAGGTTTTAATCGTACTCTATACATACTCTACGATTAAAACGAAGGTAATATTAGTTTTCAATTAAAGATCTCTACGAGACATAAGATAAAGCAAAGGTAAAACTAGCTTTCATCTCTCAATATGGCTACGACAATTATACCGATTAAAGCAAAGGTTAAACTAACTTTCAATCGAACTCTATACATACTCTGCAATTAAAACGAAGGTAATACTAGTTTTTAATTAAAAAACTCTACCAGACATAAAATAAAACAAAGGTAAAACTAGCCTTCATCTCTTAATATGTCTGCGACAGATACTTTTATAGGTTATATATGCAACCACTACAAAGGATTCTTCTCTGCTGATGAGTGGTCAGCTATGCTTTCCTCTACAGCAGGAGGATGATTAGCTATAAAATCTTGAGCTCGAACAACTTTAGTAATCCTGCCTTATTCTACCAATTCAGAAGCTCGAGAACCTAACTCCATTTCCATAATGTTCATACAGTTTCCTCGATCTACATCAGCTCTGCAAATGCACCCTCTATCCGACAAACAGTCGTGCAAGGAATCTTTCTCTAACTCGAGCCTTCTTACCTCCTCAACAAAATAGGCAATAACTGCCATTCGCATCTATGAGCGTGATACCCCAGGCATAACTATCTTGGAATTTTTTTCTCTTACTTTCTGATGACGCTCTTACAACTTCTTGTACCGTGCATCATGCCATTTCATTCAACTTTCTACATGGGACATAAGATCGATATGTTCCCTCGCCTTCTCACCTACTTTATCTAACTCAGCCTGGTTCATCGTCCTTAATTCCGCCACCTGAGCACAAAGTTCCTTAAGCTCCCTGTCTACGCCTCCCTCGGCATGAGATTTCTTTAGAAATTCACATTTTTTTCTTATTAAAATATCCATACCTCTAATCACCCGTACTAACTCATTTTCGCTGACGTGAGCAACATCCAACTTATATTGACACTCCCTTAGCTGCTCATTTCCTTCTTGTATGTGACCTTGAGTATGAGCTATATTTCCCACCAGATCTCTGATTAGAGCTGAAAGGTTAACCGCATCCCCTTGAACAATGGAGACCCTGGCATCACCTTTATTCTTCCTCGAGCAATCTCCAGCCTCGACATTTTTTAGACGCGAATTGACCAAAGCCAAATCGGCCTTCAATTATGTCACCCTCTCATTTAACTCATCACAACCTCTTTGCACTAGCCTGAACTCTATATCTTTAGTAGGCAAAACTACAGTCAACTGCTCAACCACAATTTTGGAGCTAAATAAGTCATCTCGAGCTCTCTTCAACTTGTTATCTTTCTTAATTATTTATCTCTTCAATTGCTCCAGTTCGTTTTTGGAACTCAATAAATCAGCTCGAGTCTTCTCTTGATCGTTCGTTTTGCTGATCATTTGGTCCATCGGGCTGGCCTCAAAATGGCATAACTCTTTCTCTAACAATTCTAACGACTGAATCCGGTATCGAGCCATGTCCGCGTCCTTACACTTTACCATCAACGTATCATTATAGCTTTTGACCTTTGTTGTTTCTTCCTTCACCTCCACGAGCTCTTTTCGCCCCTTCTTAATTTCGGCATCTCTCCCCTTGATCTTCCAAATGAGGTCATCAGCAGTTTGTGTCGCCTTGAAAATCTTGAAATGCAAATTTAAGTGTTGATCCTCCTTATCTTCTTTTGTCTCTTTTATTCTATTAAACTTTGTCATAAACTCTTGGTTATACTGGCACATCACTTTTTCGCTCAAGCGAACTGACTCTAGTTCAACCTGTACATCACAGATACAATACAACAAGTTTGATTCAAGAACATTCATCCATTACATACAATCATGATACAGGAATCTTATTTCTAACAAATTTTTATTTTTTGTCATCTACCGTGTGAATTTTTTTCTAAACTTAAGGTCGAAGTATGATTCCAGTTCAATGAAAATAATACATACTCCCAATTTCAAGGTATACATTCTCTATATTATAATTTTTTTAGCAGTTTGATATTATCTATACACAATCAAACACCATAGCCCCTAAACTATTAGTAAGCTTTTGGTTTGTCTCTATACTCTAATATTTACTTTATAGCTCTAAAGTAATGTAGCATACAAGTCAAATATTTCTTGTTCTTCTTCTCTAACTTGTAGCTCTGCTTACAAAGTTAACAGGGACGCTGAGGCATCTTTCTCCTTAGCGAGCTCATTCTCTAATTCTTTTAATCTGAGACACATATCCTTAAGTTCCTACAAACAAGTTTTACAAACATCACTTAGCCTACAAAAATTTATCCTACAATGATCCATATAGTTACAGTTCTCAAACCCCTCATAATCAAACAACCAAAGATTTAATAATTTTTACTCTACCTTCACATTCTCATTCTCTGGGTCGGTCTGGGGAGATATATCATCCAACCCTCTTACAACTCTAGCCCCATCATCGTCATCCTCCTCCTTTTCAACATAGGTACCCCTCATAATGCCATTCACTTCAGCTTTGGAGTACCCCATTTTAAGAAGGTGGCACCTAAGTCGATCATGCTGGACTACCACCTCTTCCAGATTCTTCCCTGCTTCTTCTGCCAGCTTGCAAATCTCTACCTCTTGCGTAGCCTTCACAAAATTTAGTCTCTTCCCCTCTCGAACCAAATCAAATTTTAAACGAGCTGCCTCCTTCTAGAGCTCAGCCTTCCCACTCTTGAGCTTGGCTTTCTCCTCCTACATCTCAAAGCAGATTCCCTTCATCAAACGAGCAGCCTATAAAAAAAAAAACAAATCAAACATATTTTTAGCTCAAATCACTATACAGAATTCAAAAAACATTCAAATCATCAAACTTACCACTTTGGTCATCTCCTTTATACCCTTGCGATCTGCAAGCCTCGCCCTATCCTCCATAGCTTTTAACACGTCTTCACCAGGTAAATTTTCTGTGATCTTCACCCCAATAAGTTCAGAAGAAGGGTCTAACCTTCTCTTATTCGTCTCTCCCTTGACCTCACTAATCTCCGGGGTTCCAGAGGTCGAGCCAAGCTTCAACATCTTCATCTTCAAAAATGCCCAGCTAGGCTTGCTCGACGTGGTAGACTCTGAGACATCCTCAAAATCTACTGCATAGGCCCTTGGCAAAATTGTTTGTCTCTTTCTCAGCTCCCCTCTTCTTGTTACCACCAATACCCATCACAAGTCTCATTGCTTGAGATTTTTAAACTTTCTCGGACCTACTATTAGATCATTTATTTATATTAATACCGTGGTCTTTCAGTACTACCTCGAGCTCAACCCCTTCCTGAGCAACAGTATCTAACAGGGACCTCTTCTTTTTCACCTTCGACTGAGGACCTGTCAAACAACAACACATTATCAACAACAAAATAATATTCAATTTCAGCAGTTTGATATTTTAAATTATTTAACTTACTTTTATTCACAGTTCTGTACAGAAGATCCATGGGTTCTTCATCTTTTCTCTGAAGGCAATCACCTTTCATCCAAATTACATTATCATTCCACATTCAACCTGCTAAATTCAGATTGAAGAAAAGAGGTCTAGTCGAGCTCGCAAAAAAATATGCCCCCCTACTTACAGAATAATTCTTTACTCCATAAAACTATAAAACATCTTCAGGAAATATTCTTCTCTCCACCTCATTCTCCCCCTACAACTTATTTAAACTTTTGCAAACATTTATTACCTCCACATGTTCCCATTCAACAAGGCAGTACATGCCCCTATCATATTCATTATCTCTTTCACAAGATTGCTCAGGGGCAGACTCAACCCAGACTCTAATTGAGACAGGTAACACATAAAACCCTCTTCTAGGTCACCCTGGACATTCCTATCATAATACTCCAAGGAGATCGATTCTCCTTCTCTAAATGAACCAACAAAAGGAAATGTTCCTCCCCAAATTTTACTATACAGCTTTTAAACTTCCTATCGGCATATTCTATAGAGTTCCCCCATCTTCCCCCTATAAAATCCTTAGATTTACAAAACTCTCAAAACACATCGGAGTTCGAAGGATATGATACCAATTATTCAGGGAAATCTAAAAATTGAACCACTCCTACTTTATTCTCCCTATCAGATTCTATACTATCAGACTCAGATAAACAGCCAGAGGTAGACGCATCTATTACAGGTGAAGTCTCCGTCTCACCTACAAATCTAAGATGAAGCTTGATTTTACACAAATACTCCTCACGCTTGACCTACATACAAGTCCAAGTATTATATCATTATCTTTTACATATACATCATACATATATCATTCGAATCTTTTTTCAAACACATATATCAAACAGATTTTTATAAATTACTATAAATAACAATTTTTTAAAATTTAAAGAACTGCAAAATTTTCACATATACACATCAATAATATCACAAATTCATCAACTGACCTTCAGCATTTGAAAACAAATCAGACGCAGTGTAAAATTCTTCCTTCACAATACTGTATAAAACAACCTTCGTGACTTACTCTCTGTAACCTTCTCTCACCTTGAGTATCAATTACTCTCCTCTAAACTCTCGCATGGATCTCTGCTATTTTTTCTCTATTCTCTCTCAATGTTCATCAATTATTTAGAAGTAGATAAACATTTGAATGAGGAATATGAAGTAATATTTATATTTTCTCCCTTTAACTGCTGGCAGTTATTGGGCCTCGCACGAGCCGCCCTCGATTCTTGAACTTAGGCGTCCCTTCTACAATTAATGTCAGACGTTTTATACCTTTTCGGTAAAAACACCTTCCCATCATTACCCCCTGCCCTATATTTTATTATATTCTCATCTCTATTGCCGAAATCTCTATTTAACCTCCTCACACTCATGATGACTCAACACTTACACGCAATCAAATTTTTACTGTACTAACAGAAGAGACAAAAATCAAAACTACCTATTTTTCTATTCATACGTCTACTACTTATAGAAGTACTGACATCATTTCCAAAGCTCTCACATTTCAAAAATTCAAATTCTTTATTCAAAACAGTCACAACATCATTGGCAACAAAAGAGGACAGAATCAAACTTTATTCTAATTACATTTCCTTGACATTTATTCGACCTCATACAATTCACTCCCTCACATATAATTATACATGAAATATCTCAGATGTCTAGGGAAGCCACACCTAATTAGTTTGTATCCTACAATCCTCACATCTTCCAACTCGATCACTTCTCCAGCAATTAGCCTCACATCCTCTTTTCGGGCTGAAGGCCCTACAATCACTTCCCGGAATAGCTTATCGTAGAAGCGACGTCTTAACTCAAGTTCCTTACCCATCCAATTTAACCCTTCAAACTGATACTTAGACACTGAAAAGTTAGCATCATAATCTAGCATGCCAAAGATGCGCTCTCGCACTTCAGCTATCTTAATTGCCAATCGTTCCTCAACGGCATAACAAATTCCCTCAGATCAAGTCCATACCATCTTCTATGTCTTCCCCAAATCTACACTCATTTCCCCCTAATTATCCAGAATTCTAGATCATTTCAAATCCCCCCTAATTCATATATATATTATGTTTCTCCATAACGGCAAACCCTAGTATCCTGATTAGAAATTATTTGAACTTATCTAAACATGTCGACCTCTTTGGATTCGACCTATCTCATTTTAAACTAATTTTCCCCAAATCCAACATTTCAAGATAAAACACTCTGAGTCCGAATTTCCAATCTTCTGCATTTTTCTCCCCCAATAATTCTAAGTTATTCAGTTCGAAAAAAGTTTTTACATATCTTTTATTTCACAAGCATAATTTTACCACTTGATTACTATAATATACTTTGTAGTTTAGTTTTATATATTACATTTCATCCTCTATTCATAAATATTTGAATTACTAATAGCTTTATTTAATTGCAAGAGTTATTCTATCTATCAACAGAGAGTTTGAATAACCATATTTTATTCAGCTCGAATATAAATTATAGATACTTTACATATAGCAAGTCTTTCAGGTACTTTACAGATAACAAGTCTTTCAGGTACTTTATAAATAATAAGTCTTTTGGGTACTTTAGAGATAACAAATCCTTCAGTTGATCTGTCTTCAGTAATGTTTTACTCCAAGAATCTTCTGAAGCAAAGCAGGCATTGGAAAACACATAACATCCTCATTTCCCCAAGTTTGTTTGAAGTTTAGGCATGGAACTGAACTTCAAATGGAAACTATAGAAGAAAAAAAGTCAGTACTTTAACAACTCTTCAAACAGAAGGTCTTCTTAGAGCCAATAAATGATGATGGTGCAGAAGTAGATTTCCAATCTCCGTCTCTCTTCTCCACTACCACCATTGCCTCCTCTATAACCACCACCATCCGAGAGTTGGTAGAGATAAAAGAGGGCCCTCCCTTAGAATCCAATCCTACGCAAGATACCGGCGGTGCTGCCTAGTAATTATACCAGTCACAACATCCGTCTCCTCAACGTTGTCCTCCACAAGAATGCGGAGACACCTCCAACGTTGCTCGCCAATCAAGATAATGTAGTGAATTCTCCACATACAGTAAAAATCTTTTTCAGCTTCAGTCACTTCTTCTTCCACCATACCCTGATACATCGGTGGAACAGGAGTGGGGGTGGGCATCTCTAATGACTGATCCCCAAAGTATTTTAGTTTAAATCTCTATATTTTGGCAGCAACCCTCTCTTTATACACTATCCTCAGGGTTTTTACCATTAGTGCTCAAAGATTACAAAGAATTTTTTAAACAACAACGCACTTTGCCAGATTCTTTAGTATAGGTACTATTTATTTAACCTTCATATTTAATGTGTATGTAGGCTTCCAAGGTAGTCATCATTCAAAATAGAGCCACTCTCACAGCCCTAAGCGTCGCGTACATTAATACTTCTAACATCATTTAATACAGATACATCCCACCACATAAAACAAATACCCATTTCCATTCCAGTTAAATCAACATTAAATTCCTCCTTTTTTTAATACCACAACTCCACAAATTCTTTCTCAACCAAAGCCACTCATGACTTCAGTCGCAAGGGGCGATTGTAGGGACCTATCCCTCTACCTAACCCAATTTGATCTACCTCCATATCATACTCACACATTTTATACCTAGCATGAACAGTCAGCATTGACACCTACACCACAAACTGATGAAGAACGTGGATCAAATATAATAGAAAAACATGAACAAGTTAAAGATACCTATCTCTCATAAACTCAATAGTTACTCAGTCAACCACCACTTCCCTCATTGTTCGGAGAACGTGCTTCAGCACGATAACGAACTGCGGATAACGCCTATATAAGGAAAAAGTTCTAGAAGAGGCAATGACCAAATAAGTATACGAGAAATCATCAAGAAAATTATATTTTCCAGATTCTCAAGTACTAAATTTCTTATTTACAAGGTCAAGTATTTCTAGTTCGAGAGATTACTTGTAATAAGTTATCAGCCTTAAGCAATAAAAGTTACTGTTACTAAAACCCTCAACTCGATGTTGTGGCTTTTACTTATTTAAAGGTTTTCCATGCTAAATCACCTGTGTCATTTATTGCTTTACATTAGTTTTTGTCATAGAAATATTGGTGTAAGAGCTAATTTTGAGCCATTTCGAGCTTACGGAATTAGGCCATTACAGTCTTTACCAAGAGAAGTACCTCATACAGATTGAAGTAGTGATAACATAAGGAATACTAATCCCAAACATGATCAGATATTGAAGAAAACCACACACCCATGTTTGATTTCTACCTGAACTACCACGAAACTAATCAGAGAGACAAGAAAGAAAGAAAAAAGCCTGTTCTACAAGAGCCAACTAGATCTAGTAACTTTACCCTAACAATAAAATTTACTTTAGAATTCGAAAAGGAAGAAAAAGTTTTTTTTATGTACCCAAGTTCACTCTAACGGCATCCTTGTCAGGGTAATTTTTCATTCCTGTTACAGAATGTGGAGATTTGTAACAGTCTGAGAGATGGGAGAAAGAAACATAGGTAACAATTGCAAAACAAGGCATAGAAATTAGACCTACAATCCATCCCAGCTGTGAAGCACTCCATGCAAGAGAGAGAACCCCAAATCTAATGACCGCAGTTATTATATGAGCAATTCATGTCCATACGGTTCCTAGTTAGAAATTTCATTGCCCAAAAGTGTGAAAATAAGGACTAAGTTCTAAACTATAAATCCGTATAAGCTAGTCATGGAGTGGTTCTACCTGTTCTTATCTAATACCCATCGTCATCGTAAGAATCCTTAGCTAGTTCTAATGATTGTTGAACAACCATGTTTTCCCACTACAGCAATAAATGGGGTTCGCTACCTGTACCCAGTATGAAGTTGAACGAATACTATATAATATATGGGAGTCTTTCCTAAATTTACAGTAAGAAAATACTGGGAGACTATGGTAATTACAAAGAAAAATATCTATTTCACCCATCCTGTTTTTGATAAGGACAGGTAAAAGGCATGATACAGTTGAAATGGTACATGGAGAAAATCAACTTTTATTATTAGTGGCAATATATTGTTTTTTATTACGCTTCATTGATGTTGTAGATAGTAAATATGTTAAGAAATTTCAGGATCAATATCCATTACTGTACATATTCCCACTAATTTCTTCTAGTACTGTTAGACCCTTGTATCATTCCATTGAGTCGGGGTTTCCTAAATTAATTAGAAAGCTTAGGGGAAAATGCAGGATGTTATTCTAAATCTCAATTCAAGGTATCCTGATTTTAAGACTTCGCTCCTTGTTTAACAAAATCAAAAGAAAATAATGAAGTGACATTATGGATTATAGTTATGGATTCTATATGAAAAGGTTTTATTTATACAAGATTCAGATGCTTTCCAATCTCTGGATAGCAGTCCAAATGCTACAGTCTGAGTCTACGACATCTTTGTATAAGGACGATGACCTAAATCCCAGCCAAAAAGCTATGGCTTGGCACTCATTAAGCAAAAGTCAAGGAAAATAGTGAAACTTAATTTCAAGAATAGTATTTGTAAAAGAAGAAGATTGGAATATGGAAGGAACAGCTTCTGAAGCTCGTCCAGTGATCATCTTTGTGACCTTCATCTCCACAGCTGAGAGGTTTTTGTTGATGCTTTAAATAAACTATTTTTTCTTGACTATTGGTCTTGTTATACTGGTAGTTTTTTTTTGATTGCCATGCTCTTCTTCTTTAATAGATTGTTGACATTCGTGTGCAGTTTTTGCATAATTAATAAAACATATATTTTGTTTATAAAAAAAAGAACTACAAAACATAGCTTCCAAAGCCAAAAATCAACTCTTGTTCAACAACCAAAGTCAACAACTCGTATTGCATTTGTGTATATTATAATCTGTGGAAGTAAACATTTAGCGGCAAGCATCATGAAGCAAAAACTGGTATCAAGATGGCTAAGAATTACCTCATTCATCTCAAATGCAACGAAGAAATCATATAGGAGATCAGTTTCCAAATGAATTCCTTTCAAATATTGAAGAAATAATGTAACCCACACGCAAAGTTTAAGGACTCAATGCCATCTAAATAACGCTAGTAAAAGCGGCCATGCTCAATTAAAGAAAGAGAAATCCAGTCCCTATCCATTGTTTGTCCTCTGTTTTAAACCTAAACAAGGAACAAAAATATCAAATGTATGAAATTAATTACGAAAACTTGACAGATTTTCCTATATATATTCGACAATTCGAAACCTGTAAAATATATTTATGAGAAACCCAATGACATTGATCATATCACAATGTATATACCTAATACCCCAACCCAAATCTTCAAATCAGCAACTAATTACACATGTACTACATATAGAAGAACTATACATATATAGTTGCCCAACCCAATTATGATTTTGGGAATCCTTAAAACTGGCTCAAAAACAAAACATTGTTACGATGAGACCATTAAGTTTTAATGAGAAAGTAAGTATACAATATAAATGAGCAAACATTAGCACATTCTAAGCAAATAAGGACAAGTTAGCATGCACAATCAAGTTCAATCTCAAATTGCATTCTTAGTAACATAGTAGAAATGGGGACATATTATGGTGATCGTCTTACTGGATTTACTACATGTTAAGGAATCTTGTAAGATGCTTAACATATAAGGGAGAACAACTTACTAGTATTTAAGGCTAGAGATGCCAAGCCGCATCAATTATAATCCAGAAACAAGGAAGTAAGTACACTTGAGGGACCCCAAAACCCCTTTTCAGATTAATAAATTGTAGTACAAATTTAGATTGATTGCCCTTTGCAAATCCTTAATTTCCATTTAGTGATCTTCAAAAACTACGCGAACAAATGAAAATTTAAAGTCAAATTCAACCTTAAATCATAAAATTAGAAATACTCATAACTACAAATAGGGAATTTAAGCAAGCAAAGTTAAATTCAGTTCAACCCTAGTTCTAAGCAAGAGAATGGTGCAATAGGGATAATAGCAAGAATCTAACTGTAAACTGATGGGACATTTTCCAAAACCACCTTAACTCAAACAAATTGGGATTTTATCTCAAAACATCTTAAAAACCAAGCAAGCATATCTACAATAGCATTTCAAACTTGTATAAAATGCAAACACGGTTTCTAGTTGAAAAACAACCAAAAAAGCTAGGCACCATTGCTGAAAATCTAAAAGAGAAATTAGGCACGAGCAACAGCCAAAAATAGCATAACATCCCTAATCAGTAATTCAGAGAACAAAGAAAACTAATTGGAAGGAAATCAAAGAGTTCACTTGCTTGTGCTTTTCTCACTCAAGGAAAACACCTTTCTTCCTCTCCCTCCACCTGTCTATGCCTCTTCGAACACCAAAACGAAATCTAATAGAGAGGTCATATGGAGAGAGATAGAGAGGTTACAAAGATCGTGAGAGAAGAATTTTATTGAAAACATAAAAAAGTGATAACCGTGAGAGATTGGAATCGTGACACAGATTTGGCGTGAAATTTAGGGGAAGAAATTCATCACAATCACCTCAGATTCGAGGTGGAGAAGGGCTGCTTGAAGGAGTCGTGGGTGGGGAAGGTTTTTTTGGAGGCGAAAAACTAAATCGCGATTTCATCTAATTAATTGCGACGACAATTTCACTCCTACTAAATCCGACGGGGTTTCGTCAGTTGTGTTGAAACTAAAGAACATTCGCGACAGTAAGTGACTGACGTTAATTTATTACAAAATTATAATTAAAAAAATAAATAAATAATGGTATTAGGGACGACAGTTTTAGTTTTGCTGACGGAAAAAACCGTCGCTAAGTTGTGATGGACAATGCTCGTCACCAATTGTCTACCTATGTTGTCCCCAAAAGTCTTTTTTTGGTAGTTATATAGATCTTAGTGTTCTTTTGATTTCTCATTTGGATTATTTTTTTGTATGGTTGGGCTCATTTTTCGTATTGCATAAAAAACCCAATTTTAATTAAGTCTTTTGAATTAAATCGTGCGTAAGCATGGGAATATCCACTGTTTTTCAGCATCCACGGTTTTTCAACATATTGTGGTATTCTTGTCCAGTTACAATATTTGTTATTTTGAGGATATCATGTAAATAAACTTGTAACATCATCTTGAAATTCAAAAAGTAACGATCATAGCAACGAGAACATAATAGCAAGTATGCACGTACCTTGCGTGTACATTGTTAGTTTGCTACTGTGCAAATTAGTATTCTAAATGTTACAAATGTTGTTCATGTAAAGATGAACGATATTTTCTCAATCTTGAATTCCGTTTGTTTTTTTTTTTTTTTTTTTGCGTAGTATGTCTATTTTTATCTCCAATTAAGTAAAAATATTTTGACGTATGCTTAAATATTCTACATGGTATAGTTTTGAGCCTTCTGACTTATTTCTTACAGATCCAAGCATGGTTTGCAGTTTTGTGTTTTTTATCTAATTTTCGTCATCCAGACTTATAAAAGAATTTTGCCCACCTTCATTTTCACAATTATGAATGAATACGACTAATTAGCCTACCATACTTTTGCCTAAAAATACCTGCTGGGTCATAACAACAACCGTGATAGCGGTCAAGAAAATAATTCCTGCCACCCTTTATACCTCTACAGATATTACCAGAGCCACTTGTTCAGGCTGAG
The DNA here is from genome assembly GCA_014058105.1 of Kingdonia uniflora. Classification (NCBI taxonomy): domain Eukaryota; kingdom Viridiplantae; phylum Streptophyta; class Magnoliopsida; order Ranunculales; family Circaeasteraceae; genus Kingdonia; species Kingdonia uniflora. The sequence continues at coordinate 1,359,605 of JACGCM010002535.1, forward strand.
TATGGGTTATTCCCGTTACGGGTTCTTGACCCATATGTACACCCCTAGTGAGAAAAGCTATAGACAAGCGATAGTAAATCCTGAAAGAGTGATGTCTATTTTCTTATGTTCCCTAACCTCTAAAGGTCACATTTTCTAGAGAATTGGACGGAGCAACCAACTAGTTGTTGGAAGGCCTGCAAATCTTTTCATTTAAAATCTAGATACCCTTGCTTAAAAAGCCAAGAATGCTAAAGATAAACTAATAAAATCTCATTTCTACCCTTATTCACCTCGCATAACTACAAGAAAATTGCAACCTTTTAGTGCTAGAAGTGTACTTTGGAAGGGCAAGCTTGTGGTTTGGTGCAAATATTAGGTCATATGGGGATATTTTTTTTTAAAGCATCCCAAAGTATCTCTAGTTCTCAACCTCTTTTTATATTGTGATGGAGGGAGAAGCTTAGTTTTCTCCAAAACAAAGGATGGACACATGGACTATTCAAATTGGTTGCTTCTATCTGTTGTTGTTTCATTACCCAAGTCCTCTAATTACTAGATCTAAAAACCACCAATATATATCATGATACTTTGATAAAGTTAAGATTTCAAGTTTTGAGAGAGAGAGAGAGAGAGAGAGAGAGAGAGCTATGAAACACTTGTTAGTTTTCAAGATTATGATGATGAAGTCCCCTCCTTCAAAAGCTGTGGTTTTGAGAATCAATATCTTCTTCCTTGCATTCTTCTTGATCATATATGCCTTCAAACCATCATCTTCTTCGGCCTATTTTGACAACCCGGCAGGATTTGTTAGGTGCTCCTTACGTGAGTGCCACCACAAGAAGGTAAGGTGAGTAGTAATTTAATAGTATCAAGCCTCTTTATGTACTACACATATTAATTGTAATCAAAACTAATTTGAATGGTGCTAAACTTTCTTCTTCTTTTAATTGGCCAACCAGGGAGTTGAAATGAAGATTGTATTAGAGGAGACCGATTTATACCCAAAGAAGAAAATATTTAAGAGAGAGAGACCAAACTTCTTGAATAAAACAGGTAAAAGAATGAAAATAGGAATGGTGAATATGGATGACGAAGACACAAGCGAGTGGGAAGTCATGGGAGAAACTATACCAATACGGTTTAAACGAGTATCAAGTAATTTCGAGTGGAAGGACATATATCCCGAATGGATTGATGAAGAGGAAGAAACCGATATTCCATCATGTCCCGAGATACCCATGCCATATTTTCCAAGTTACAATGAAATGGACATGATCGTGGCAAAATTACCCTGTCAGTTTCCCTCAGACGGGTGGTCAAGAGACGTGTTTCGGTTACAAGTTCATCTCATCGCAGCTCACTTGGCTGTTCAAAAAGGAAAGAGAGACAAAAAGGGGAGAACAAAAATTGTATTTTTGACCTTGTGTAGGCCAATGTTGGAGATGTTCCGGTGCGATGATGTTGTGAAAAGGGAGGGAGATTGGTGGTGGTATGAGCCTGAGATGGTTAGGTTAGAACAAAAGGTTGCATTGCCTGTTGGAGCATGCAGATTGGCTTTGCCACTGTGGGGAGAAGGTATGTTGTCCATATTTTATATTTTCCAATAATACCTAAAATCAAAAGTAGTTTTATTTCACATAGGGAAAACAATTCGCGCCAGGAAGGGGTCGAACCTTCGACCTTCTGCTTAGGAAACAGACGCTCTATCCACTGAGCTACAGGCGCCTTGATGTTTATCTTATCCTAAATAAAATTATTAATATTTACTCATGAAATGTACCCATTAGTATTCTTACGGTATTATTTACAAACAATAGTAGTGAATTTTGTGTTAATTAATAGTTACCCCTTCAAATTCTGGCAGGAGTTGATGAGGTTTACGATCTCTCAAAGATCACTAGACTCACCCAAGCCGTAAAAAGAGAGGCATACGTGACAGTGCTACATTCATCAGAATCTTATGTTTGTGGGGCAATAACTCTCTCGCAAAGCCTCCTTCAAACAGGTACAAAACGTGACCTTGTAATACTACTAGACAATTCCATCTCACAACGTAACCGAGACGCTCTCGCAGCTGCGGGATGGAAAATCCGTGTGATCAAACGTATTCGTAATCCAAGAGCGGAAAAAAGTTCGTACAATGAGTACAACTATAGCAAGTTCAGACTTTGGCAGCTTACAGATTATGATAAGATCATATTCATAGATTCGGATATCGTAGTACTAAAGAACTTGGATATTTTGTTTCATTTCCCTCAAATGACTGCGACTGGCAATGACGGCTCTATCTTTAACTCGGGAGTTATGGCAATAGAGCCATCCAATTGTACATTCAAATATTTGATGAAGCAACGGAAACATATAATATCGTACAATGGTGGTGATCAAGGTTTCCTTAACGAGGTCTTTGTGTGGTGGCATCGTCTACCAAGGAGAGTAAACTTCTTGAAGAATTTTTGGGCTAACACGACATTAGAATCAAGTGTTAAGAATCAATTATTTGCAGCAGACCCACCAAAGCTCTACACAATACATTACCTTGGATTAAAGCCTTGGCATTGTTATCGCGATTACGATTGTAATTGGGATATCGGTAATCAACGTGTTTATGCTAGCGATGTTGCTCATGAAAAGTGGTGGAAGTTGTACGACGCCATGGATGAGAGATTAAAAGGGTTTTGCGCACTTACGCCACAGAGAAAGATCGAGTTGGACTGGGATAGGAAAATGGCTAGCGAAATGGGATTACAAGACAAGCATTGGAGGATCAATATTTCGGATTCAAGACGAGATATCTGATTTCCGTACGTACATGGATTCTTTTCTTACTTATGATTATTTTTTAAGCCATTTAAGATTATGAGTAACTTGGTTTCCTCAAGTTATGTGTGAATAGTTAGAAACCATTGTCATTGGCTTAATGAGATTTTCGATTTAAATAAATTCTAGTTAGAGCATCTAGTGCAGTCTCTTTATAGCTAAAATATTGAGGAGATACTGCTAAAAACCAAGTTTTCAGTCTACCAAAGAGGGTAGTTATTTTGGGTTTCAATACTCTTTCTCCTCAATATTGAGAGAGACAATTTTATTAGGTAGAAAGTGTGGGACCCTCAAAACGAGAAGTTGGATACTTTTAAGTTATTTTCATAATGTGCCTGTGGATGCACTTAGAGCTTTGCCCCCATATTATCAAGTTAATGTTTTCTCCACAAATTTCAGTTTCCTGTGACTCGGTAATGTTTTGCCATTAGCCCATTTTCATAAACCTCACAAGTCACAATTATGAAAAGAATTAATATAGAAACCGTGACAACGGTGTGGTGTCAAGAACGTTATGATGTTAAATACGTGTGGGGCACGAGCAAATCGAACTTAAGTATTTTGATAATAGAATGTCATTGATGAAATATGGTGATGAGTCAAATTTAATGATAAGAGTCATTTGGTAGGATGTCAATCTAACGTAAACTCTCAACGCGGAAGCAAGATTAAGAAATTTATTACGCTAATTTTGACCTAATTTAAGATTATTGTTTCTAACTTGCTGAAGTTTTCCTCTAAGATTTTGATCATCGTAACTATCTTGTGGATCTGAAAATCTGAACTCTTCCAAGGAAAATTTAACCGGCTCTGATGCCAATTTGACATAAACTCAAGTCGCGGAAGTGAAAACTTGAAAATCACAAAAACCTAATTGAAATTAGAGTTTTCTCTACTAAATTCAAAACTCAATAAAAACTAAATTAAGACTAAACCTTCAACTTTATTCAATAACAATGTAGAAATAAAGTTAAATCACCCTCGATCTCCTTATATAAGCATCAACCCTGATCCTACTTCAATAGCAAGTCTCTTACCTCTACAAATTAGAATTGAATTAATTATTAAAATAAAAAGAGCTCCAATAATTAAGCCCCTAATCTAATAAGCTAAAATAAAAGAGACTGTCAACAAGTGGACAATGTGCACAAGGAGTTGTTTACATCACAATCTATTAACATCTTAAGAATTAAGAATGAAGATATCGAAAATGTAGAGATGAGAAGAAAATAAAGGTTTATATAAATGGTGAGATGACAAGTTATTTCCACCAACTTCTTTGCGTAAAATAGTTTCATCCTCTCTTGACCCACATGATTTGCATGCCACAATAATTTGAATCATAGGTTGCACTGCACAATATCTTTTTGCTTAACTAATTTATATCTTAAGAGTGAAAGCAAGACACAAGATCGGAATCAGTAGATTTTTCTTAAAACATCATTAAGAATGATGATATTCTTAATGTGAATTATGTCAAACAATAATTTTCAGGTATGTGTCGATAAAAATTATAGCCCTGGATGATTTGAAGGAACAGGTCCGTAGGATTAATGCGAAGGAGAATTCAAGATTTAAGTTAAAGCGCAAGACACAGGCACATGTGCTCATTTATTCTTCCGCTTACTATGTATAAGCTGAGGGAGAAAACAAAAAATTCGTGATTTGTACCAAGAGAGTAAAATTATCAGGAAACTAACTTATATACATGATACTTCCAGGAATAAATTAATTGCATGTGAAGCCACCAACATACTATCTATAGCGAAATGCAAGAAGATGGTTCATTAATGCATGTCCCGATGCAATTTACCCTGCCAATTTTTGAGATGCTCACACTGGGTCAAGGATCAATGCGTGCAGAATGATGTACTCGGATAGGTCATAATTAAATTATAACATATGCAACTTCGTTAACCTAGAGTGCCTTTTTGTTGTTTTCATTTTTTGTTGTTTTTGCCGTTGCTCCAATCGGATGTTGACATGTGGGCATTAAGAGTTGTAAATTTTTTTGGCTCTACCTCTTTCTCTGCAGGAGACATTTTGGGGCACACTTCCGGGTCCCACCAAATAAAAATAAATATAAGACGTCAAATTGCTCTTGTTTGTGTTATAGCTCTCCTTTTTTCTCTTTTTCTCTCTCCTCTTCTTCTCTCTTCCACTCTCTACTTGCCTCAGACTACTACCATCAATCCACCTACATTATTAAAGAACACAAGACTCCCGGTTCATATCACACACTTTGGAAATTTAGGTGTTGGTCAAAGCCCATGGAAATTTTGTCGAGAAGTTCTTCTGATAAATTGTTTCCCTCTGATCCTTGTGTGTTTTTTTACAGGAACATTTGAGTGAAAAGATAATTTGATCAAAACCATCATTCACTCACCTTCTCAAAACTAACCTATCATCTCCATCACCATAAATGTTTCTCATATTTCAAAATACCCCAAACCGCTTCTTATCGACATCCAATTCGGCGCGAAAAGAAGGACGCATCAGAATCATGGGTGAAAGAGACGACGAAGAAGATTCGAAACATTGGTATATCGGCACATATCGATTCGGGGAAAACCATTCTCACTTAGAGTGTTGTATTATACTGGGAAGATTCATGAGATTCATGAAGTTAGAGGAAGAGATGGGGTTGGTGCTAAGATGGATTATGTGGATTTAGAGAGAGAAAAGGGTACGATTCAGCCCACGGCGGCTTATTGTACTTGGAGATTATCAGACTTTTTTCTCATTTGTGTTTGAACATTTTGATATGTTAGTTTTTATTTGTTGAAATGTGTGAGAATGAGTAAAATGAAGTAATTCGAAATGGGAAATTTTGCAAGTAATTCAGTTTTGATTGTTGGTCATTGGGTTCTTTTTAATGGCAAATTCAGTTGTGGTTTTGCTGTATGAAATTATGGAATGTGGTTTTAAGCAGATGATAATTATCTTGGATATTCATGCCTTCTACTTTTGAGCAAATAATAATAGAGGAAGAGCCGCAAAACTGGCTTCCTTCATTTTACAATCTTCAGCATTTAGAATGTTATTATCTACAAAGGTCTTAAATTGATAGATAACAATAATGTTGTCGAATCGATCATGTCGCGGTGTTCCAGATTTCTCACTAGAATCATTATCAGCGTCGGTCGGTGTCGCTGCTTTGCAAGGATCCTTCTTCTTTTAAACGCCCTAGCATTCGTCAGTCCTAAACTATGGCTGGAAGGTAGCCTTTAAAGAGCAGTGATAAACGAGTCAGAAGTCGCAGTTTCAAAAGACTAGGGAATAGTTGAAGGCAAAAAGGGTGCAAAACCTGCTCCCTTACATTGAAAGTCGGCGGTGTATTTGGATCCTAGTGGGAGAAAAGCTTCTATATCGAAGAAGGATCCTTCCACCTTTCACGCAGCCATCCGCCAGTGAGTCATTTTTTTAAGGCGAGCAAAGCCATAAGAATAGGACCCCAAGCTCTTATATAAAGACCTTACGCGTAGGATCCTTCCACACACGACGCCTTTTTCGTTGTTCGGGATGAACTGCGCACCTCAAAGTGGTTAGAAAAAGATTCGCCGAAGAAGTTCCCTTTCCTTAATGTCATCACATCGTACTACTTCGTCTTAAAAAACTGGAAGACAATGGTCGAAATGCGAAAAAATAAAATCTTTTAACTCTACAATCCATGATGAAATGTGACCCGGAAGGTTATGAATCAGAACTAGCCCTTTTATATCGACACTTTGAATCGTCTCTCAAACTTAACCAACAACAAGCAACATTGAGTTTGGATGGAAATGGGGGTAATAGTGGTGATCAAATGGTATCGAAAAACCTTGCGGATATAACTATGTTTTTATCTCATGCCACCCCGTATTTCCCTGACCAACTAGCTAAGTTCCTAAAAAGTTGTCGGAGTTGCTTAGGTCTTCGGCGAGGTCATTTTTGTCGTCTCTTCGATGCCATCTTGCACAATCACTAATTCTGCTTATTAATAAAAAAGTTTGCATTGATAATGCAACGATCATGAGACTAAATGTTTAAAGCATAACAATTTTATAAATTTATGATCCACTAGCCTCATAATATGTCAAACTAGATCGAAACATCAAAATAAAATGTAAATAATGTATAATCACTCCGCAATCTTCCTGTTTTCCTGGTAGCTTCGTTTAGTCCTTTTCACCGTTCATCAAGACCGTTGTCACTGTTAACAAGTAATATACATCTAAGAAATATTTAACAATATTAAGATAGAACAAGCTATTAAACACCTACCAACCTGGAAATAATTTCTTGTATCACTAGTAAAATCTAGCATATGGACAGGACCTCTTGGTTCTTGTATTGTTGCTTCACGAGATAGCTATAGAGAGAAAGACAATTGTTAATAGAAATTTGATACTTTATTAACCGAAAAAATACAAATAACTCACAAACCTGAGAAAACTGTGACTGTAATAATGGTCAGATGGGCAAGATTCCATGAGGATTAACTTGCCTTGATGTCTATACAAGAATAGTTAGTTATAAGAAACTGACTAAATTTTTAAACGTACAAAATACAATTAGATTGCGAACCTGATATCCATTCAAGTTGTCTGAAGGGAGTGACATCCTATAATTAGTCACAATTGGTCTTATGGGTGACATTCCATAGGGGTTAAGTTGGCTTGATGTCTACAAATAGAGAGTTTAAAATTTTAAAAATATAATAATTAGACAAAATAATATAATTAAGTCAGAAGCCTAAAATACCTGCAAATTGTTTGAAGGCTGTGAGGTCATGTAAGCAGGCATAATTTCTCTAATAGACGACATTCCATAAGGATTCACTTGGCTTGAGGATGATGAATTTAAATCATAGGATTAACTGCCACCATGTAAAGGTTGACTCATCCATGTGCCTTGATTTATCATTGGATTTGACTCCTATTTATATGATATCAAAGTTAAGCATTGTATTCAACAAATTTTCAACATGCAAAATAATCTTTCCTTTACCTGAATGTTATGCATTTGGTTAACATGCCAATTAATATAACTAGAATTTGTTCCATAAAATCCTTGATTATGCAAACCCGTTGATTCATAAGGCAATTGAGGTTGTACAACCTAATACACATTCAAGAACATAATTTATTATTCATAAAGAATTATAATAGATTGTAAATAAATGTCTAGAAAATAAAACATACCTCTGTATATAGAGGTTGCATCATATTAGTACACGCTCTCACCTCCAACGCCATGTGTGGATTATGTTGAACATCGGGGTTATTATTTTATGTATTAATTGTACAAAATAAGTATGGAAGAAAAGATTATCGTAAAATATAAATAACTGATTTTTTATACTTACCTACAATCAATGTTGATTGTTTTGGAGGAACCTTTATCTTCTTGGCTTTATTTTTTTTCAGTGAGCTCTTGATTCTACGTTTTTGTTGATCTTTGGTTGCAGCTTGTTTTGGATTTCGCAATATAACCCCTTGAGTTGAAGCATCTTCATTAGGAACGTCAGAATTTTTGTTGCTTCTAATCTGCGATTCCTCATCTGAGTCTTTTTGAGAAATAATATGGGTATCTACTATTCCTTTAAGTTTTAGCAACCCAGTCTTAATTGTACTACATAGTGCATCATTTTTTGCAGCGTAAGATACAATATATTAAGTTAAATGTAATAGCTCGCTGTACCGAGCTGTAAAACTTGGCTGACCGTGAACTATAATAACGTCTCCATGAGCATCACATGTTATGCCTTCTGTAGCATCGATCCTCCATCTTTTCAAGTAGTAATGTGATTGCAAATTAAACACCTCTAAGTCTCGAAATAATTTTATTGCATGAGAACAAAGATAGCCATGGAATTCAAATTTCTTACAACTACAAGTCACCAACTTCTCTGATGGCTTATATGTAAGCGAACGACCAATTCCAGCATTTTCTAATTTGGAGGCACTCTACATGTATATACCCTCATTGTCATCAGTAGATGCCAACTTTAAATCAAACGCTTTGACCATCTCATTCTGGAATTCTCCAAAATAAATTGCAACATACTTCTTTAACGCTTCACGCCCAACAGCCAACTCAAATAAAAGATTTGTATTTGTTTGTCTCGTGTGATTATTTGACTTCCTTTCCGTCGCATTTTGTCGGCCATTGCTACATCGTATTGTCCTACTAGCTCTTGAATAACAAGTTTTCTTGTGAAAAACTTTTTCAAAAAATTGTTTATGCTCTCACTTCTCTGTGTAGTAGTCATACCTGCACAAAAATGTTTTTTCCCATAAACTTGAGCCCATTTCTCACGTAGCTTGTAGATTTTGTTCAACCACTCATTTTCTTGTAGCTTACATTTATCAATTAATTTGTGCCACATATCATCAAAATCTTCAACAAATTCTGGTTCATAAATATATTTCTTAAATTCCTTTGAAAAGAACTTGTATTTATTGATAACATGAAAAAATTGTTTTGTAGCATTCTGAAAAATATGCCAAATGCATAACCTATGGTGAGTTTCCGGAAGTACCTCGTTGATAGCATTTATCATTTTCATTTCTTGGTCTGTAAATATTACTTTTGGATGTTTTTCGCCCATAGCTTCTAGAAAGGTTCTAAAACACCAAATAAATGCCTCAGTTGTTTCATCTTCTAATAAAGCACATCCAAACATTGTAGTATGGCCATGGTTATTTAAACCAATTCGAGGAGCACATTTCATCTTATATTTATTTGTGAGATAAGTTGTATCAAATGACACAACATCTCCAAAAAATCCGTAATCGCTCCTTGATTTAACATCCAACCAAAAAGCGCTAGTTATCTCGTTATCTTCGTTAGTCCGAATTGAAGGAAAAAGTACTTATTCTCATCTTTTTTTTTTGAAGTAGTCAAGTAGACACAATGCATCACCTTTCTGTAAAAATTCGGCACGAGCTCTCATAATCAAGTTATCAGAATCTTCCTTCAAAAAATTAAGATTTTGAGCTCCACCCGCTTACCCTCGCATGTAACGAAATATTTGGCATCCAGGAATTCCAGCAGCTCACATTTTAATAATCATCGAGGCTTGCTCAGGTGTTATCTTTCGTTGAGACCTCAATAAATGTGCACTTGATGCATCAACTAGTTCATGATTCTTCTCTTCCAAAAATTTTGTTACTCAGTATTTTCCATTGGCGTTCAATCTAATCTCAAGCATAGCAAGACACCCACACCTTCTTTCTCTCCTTTTTTTTCTTGGGAGTAATTTTTTTTTTGGTAACTACCCTCATTTGAACAACAAAACTGTCTTCTTACAATAGTCCCATTAGCTTTATTTCTTGTGATTTGGTGTTTTCTTACACTAAACCCAACATATCTTGCATAAAATGTATAATACTTGTATGCTTTTTCTTCTGACCCAAAATCCATTCCAAGAGTAGGTATCTGATAATTACCAAGCATTTCGTTAGTTTCTTCAGTATTGATCTCATCATCACTCACAACATTTTCTTCATTACTTTCTTGATCATCACCCAATTTTATAATTTCCTCCTTGTCGTTGTCCATCCGCGGTATTTAAAGAATACGAAATATGTACAATCATCGAAAATTATATTTGCTATCATCATGATTTGAAATATCTAAAACAAGTTATATGTAAATAAATAGTAATAATTAAACATAAATTACATAAGCAACTTAGGAACGATTCTTACCGTGACAAATGGTTCGTTCACTTCGTTCTCAACATTCGATGGAATAAATGTTGAAGGTGTGTTGGGTTGCACCATTAACGCCTCTTGATTATTCATCTTGTGAAACACTAACCTACATGTTTAAATTTAATAAGAACACAATTTTTTTTTGCAAAAAGTAAGAGTATATTAGGAGAAAAAAGGGGCTACAATTGAGGGTTACAATTTAATGAGAACACAAGACTTAAGGAGTTCATAGGTACGAAACTTCTAATATGTTAGGGAATTTTATTAATTGAAGTTGTTTACTTTTATTATTTAAGAAATATTGATAAGAAGAGAAAAATACAAATAAATAACTAGATTTATTTGTTCTAAATAGAGGTCCTATTGAAGTTGGAGCAAAGACCTAACATATGAATTTTAGGGAAAAAATAACTTCATAAATTAAATTATTATAATATGGGAGACAAGTATGTAAAAGTGGAAGCAACCATCAATACATTATTGTTTTGTATGTTACCTTTTGATTTCAAGCTTAAAAAAGTGGGTGACATTGATGGTGGTAGTGTGGGGACCGAGAGGAAGAGAGAAGAAGAGGAGAGAGAAAACGAGAAAAGAGGAGAGCTATAACACAAACAAGAGTAATTTGACGTCTTATATTTATTTCTATTTGGTAGGACCCGAAAGGCTTCCCCAAAAAGTCTCGGGCAGAGGGAGAGGTAAAGCTAAATTTTTTTACAACTCATAATGCCCACATGTCAACATCCGATTGGAGCAACGGCAAAAACAGCAAAAAATGAAAATAGCAAAATTGCACTCGTTAACCCAAGTTAGAAAGCTTAACATCAGGGCCCCTTCCCTAATGTTTTGGCCTAGTTTTTTACTTACGTTAACAAAGAGGCCTCCATCGACTATAAACATTACCACTGCCCCTATAAGACTAATTAAGTTCTAGAACTGATAGTTATGTACATGTCAAAAAGAATGAAAAACATTAAACTCTCTTTCCCTCTAAACCTCAATCTCTTTCGAATAACACAAATGCTACTACCATACCACACATTTCTCAACTCACAAGTAAACCGCAAGTAAGCCCTTATATCCCTATAGTCTACAAAGAGCCCATAACACTAACAATTAATGGGTAAATCACGTTCATAAATAAGCCCAGTTTTACATTAGTTCTCATATATGGCTAGGGAGGTCTCTTTCCATTAAGTTGGGTTCAAAACGTCAATAGGGTAGTTATGAGTGTTTGACTGAAACTTTTTTCTATAAGACATATATTACCCTTGCATGTAAAAATCTATTTTACCCCTTTTTACCCATTAATGTAACCAAGTTTACGTGGTCCAAAGTAAAACCCAACCATTTAGAGCATCTCCAACAAATAAGATATGTTATTTTGGTTTTGGATACTAGTATTCGGAATAACATACTGCAGTGGCTTATTCTGCATCCCGAACTTAAGCTCCATCTTCGACCATCATACATTCACTCGACCTCATCATCATACACGTGGCACATTATGAAATAGCTGCAGAGTTCTATTCATCATTTTCGACTTCTACATCAATAGTTCGAGTCAACAAGTACCCCATCATTAATGAAGCCGTTATGAGACATCAAGATCAGACCGTTACACAATTAGTTCAAAGACTATTAAATATATATTGTAACGTCCATCATTAAGAATAATAATGGTTGCCAAGCGGTCATATTACAAGAGCTATAAATAAGGCCAGAGAATTCTAGATGAAGGACGGATGAATCCTCACTCAAACACTTTATACAAAATACTCAGAGCATCCCTTGTAATAGCTAGCAACTATCAATAACATCTCTCTTTCTTAATCCTCAAGAGAGGTCATAGTTTTTAACCTATTCAAAGGTTTTCCACGCTAAACATTGTGATATTATTCGTTCATTGCTCATATAAATGTTTTGATTATCATTGGTGTAAAGACTAAGTTTGAAATATGAAATTAGGCTATTACATTTGGCGCTATCTGTGGGAACGAAGTTCTCAATCCTATTTTCTTATAAACAACTGATTATCTCTCTACATAATGCCACTTCCAGACCAGAGTATGCATATTGCTCCAGTAGAAGGAAATGTCGTACTAGCAGAATTGCAGGCCACTCTAAATTCTGAAACAGAAAGGCGAGCTACTCTAGAACAATAGCTGGCTGGTGTACAAGATGTGTTGAAGGTTCTGTAGGGACAACAGATTGCAGCCCAGAAGAATAAAGGCGTGCTGCCAGCCGCTTCACGAATTTCCGCTTGAGGCAGGCTCAGACCTCATGCCAAAAGCCTAGTATGTGAAATTTGATCTAATCATAATCAAGCTGGGGTTGAACCATCTCAGGTACAGGAAGTCCACCAAGAAGTTGATGGCGGTTTTGTAGGAGTCTGACAAACAAAGGATCCACCCTGTAGAAAAGTTTGTGTTCCAGCACACGAACGACTAAGTAAAGGGAGTAACGACCATAACCTTTGCGAAGGATACATCCCACACCAGACCGTCACAGCTCGTCAGTATGTAACTCAGGAACATGTTGAAAAGTGTATCAAAGAATTATTCGAAGCCCAGGCTCAAATCGTTAAAAGCATTCACAACAGGTTACAAAAGAGCCCGATTACTAAAGATCTATTGGATGGCGAAGTTCCCACCAGATTCTACACCCCGAAAATTTAAAAATACCGGGGAAATGATCCTGCAAAGCACGTTCAAGAATTCCATGATGCTTTTGGCTTACATTCTACATCCAACCACATTTTATGCCATTTCTTTCCTACTAGCCTAGAAGGCGAACCTTTGCGATGGTTCCACTCACTACAAAAAGGGATAATTACAACGTTCGAGCAGTTGCAGGAATTCTTCGTCAAGAATTACTCGCACAAAAGAGTCAAAGAAAAGAATTTGTATTCTCTGTTCAGCTTTAAATAGGTGCCAGAAGAGAAGCTGAAATCGTTTACTAAGAAATTCTTGGAGTTAACCAGAAAGGTAGACTGACTTGACCAAAAAATTACTATTTTAACCTTCACCAATGCTTTGCTTGTGGATGGAAGAGCGAAGGAGTACCTAATTTTAAACAGACCTGCGACTATGGAAGAAATGATCGAAAAGGTCAATGGATATATCGATCTCAAAAGGATGGTATTCGAAAGGCAGAAAACCCATAAATTAACCTTGGCAACAAAAGATCAATCCACATAACAAGAGTTCAATCGTGCTGCAGATCACGGAGGAGACATGAAGTAGACCAAATCTAATGACGACCAAACTCGGAGAGGTAGTAATATGCCCAAGCCTTGTAGTCCCAAAATGTCTGTCATAATAGCCAGCATATATCCTATACTTCAAAATGATAAATTCTTCTTCAATGCCCAGTATCTCCAACCCATCGTAAACAAGCCATATTGCATACACCAAATTTTTTGACATCATGACACGGAACATTGTTTCGATTTATAACGACTATTAGAGTATATTTTTGTGGGCGGACGAATGCATGAGTACATCGTGGATGTTGAAAGTTACAAAAATGGGCGTTATAAGCTTAACACTGAGATCGTATAGATTGAGGGAGTGGCAGAGAAAAAACATTTATGCCATATCTCCCTCAACCACTTTATCGAGACTCATACCATTAATAGGTCAATCAGATGTAAAAGATGATGTCTCGACCAATACCACGATTGGGCCATGGTTGTAAAGAAGCTCGATTACTCTCCATATCTTGTTCTCAACATACAGGGATCACCTTTGAAGATTATGACGCTTGACATGCCAACTTTTCTTATCATGATGCACTCGTGATCATGTTGAAAATAAGAAATGTAGTACTGCATACAATGATGGTGGATACTGGCAGTAGTATCAAACTACTTTTTCCAAGCACGATTGGTCAGATGGGACTGGCCGACAAGGTACAGCCTAGTGACATTGATATCAGTGGTTACGATGGTTCTAAAGAAGAATGTGTAGGAAAGATTATGCTTTCTATTACTGCTGGACCGGCAACGATTGACGTAGTATTTCACTTTATCAATGCAAATTATTTGGGGATCATGGGATGCTGCTAGCTACATAACATATGAGCAATCATATCGACCTATCACTTGGCGCTACGATTCGATTGGAATGGTAAAATTTACAAATTCTAAGGCAGTTTGAAGCTATCTTGAGCTTGTGAAAACATTGTTACCACAGTGACTGAACTGCCAGTATAGTAGCTCACATAAAAATTATAGAAAACTATAGAGAACATTACAGAGAACTTTACAAAAAAATAGCTGCCATGTGCAAAAACTGTAGAATACGTCGAAATCAGTAGAGACAAACGGGGTACATACATTGGAACTCTTTTACCCCCGACAGAGCATGATACTCTTATTCTATTTCTCAAAGACAACAGTAATGCCTTCGTATGGACATTCCATAAAATACGAGGAATTTATCCAAATTTGGCTTGACACAAGCTTAGTTTAAAAGATAAAGCAGAGGTGGTTAAATAGAAGCAAAGAACTTTAGTACCAAGTTTTTGAGAAGAGGTCAACAAGGAGATCGATAAACTCATTGAAGTCAGTTTTATCCGAAAAGCCAACTACCCTAAATGGATCTCGAATATTGTAGCAGTTTCGAAGAAAAATGGCAAGATCAGTGTATACGTGAATTTCATGGACCTCAATAAATATACTCTAAAAGATAGTTTCCCACTTCTTATCATCAGCCATCTGCTCGATTCCACTGCAGGGCACGAATTCTTATCTATGATGGACACTGCATTTGGATACAATCAGATACCTCTATTGCCCGGTGATAAAGGGAAAACAGCTTTCATCACAGAGCATGGTTTAAATTATTACAAGGTTATACCTTTCGGTCTCAAGAATGCAGGAGTCACTTACCAAACACTGATGATAAAGATGTTTAAGGACCATCTTGGGAAAATAATGGAAGTGTACATTGATGATATACTGTGTAAAAGTCTCAAGAAAGAAAACTATCTTGTAGATTTACACATGACCTTCTAAATTCTGTAGTCCAATAGGATGAGGCTAAATCTTGACAAATGTCAATTCGGAGTTCGATCAGGCAAATTCTTGGGACATTTGATCAGCAAGCAAGGTATCAAAGCTGATCCAGATCGTATCCGTGCTTTATTATCCATGCATTCACCAAAGACAAAGAAATATGTACAAAAGATAGCCGACAAGATAGGAGCACTAAATCATTTTGTTTCCAAGTCTTTAGATCGGTGTTGATGGCTATTCGACCTACTGCGCAAAGGAACAATGAAAAGGAAACCTAAAAAAGATCACGAGATCGAGTGGACTACAACATGTAAAACAACATTTCTGGAACTAAAAAGCTATTTGTGAAATCTACCAGTAATGAGTACACCCAAAAAAGGAGAGGAGCTCACGATATATCTCGCCGTTACTGATGAATCACTGAGATCAGTCCTCATTCGACTTGATAAAAAGATAGAGAAACCTATCTACTTTATCGACAAGACTCTTACTCCAACAGATAGATGGTACACTAAGATTTAAAAACTGATTTTGGCTCTCGCCTATACATCACAGAAGTTAAAACAATATTTCTGAGCTCTTTCAGTTCATGTAATGACAAATTATCTCTTAAACAAAATCTTGTCTAAACGAGTGAAATCTAGACGAGTCCAGCAATGGTCGGCTACTCTTGGTGAGCATGATATACATTTTGAACCACGACATTCTATAAAAGGGCAATTAGTAGCAAATTTCCTTATAAACTTTCGGTAGATGACCCTGACTGGGAAGAAGATATTACCGATGTTAGTGTGGAACAGTTCGAGGAAAAATCAGATTAGATATCCAAGAAAAGTTGGTGATTTCTAACTGACAGTTCTGTTGGACCAGCTGTGTCAGGCACCAAGATCGTTCTTTTCATACTTTGCAATGACAGAATTGAGAAATTAATCTGACTCAACTTTGAAGCTATAAGCAATTAGGCCGAATATGAGGCATTTATCCACGAACTAGATATGGCTCTAAAGATTGGAGTACTCGAATTATCTGTGTACATGGACTCTTTACTCATCGTGAACCTCTATGCAAACAAATATAAAAAAATGGAAAGATGATCAATTACGCCGCAGTAGTAGCCGACAGAATGAGCAGATTTTAAAAAGCTAACATTGAACATTTGCCTCGTGGAGAAAATAGGCATTATGATTCCCTTGCCTATCTTGTGGGAGTCCTTGAAATAGAAGCTTGATATATTTGGTGATCAAAGTAGTATCCACCCCCAACATTAACATCATCAGCTCAAATTCTATTAATACTGGAGGTAGTGAAGAGGTTGAAGATGATTGGAGATGACCTTTCCTCACATACATTGGGCCCAAAAAAATTTGATGGTGAACTCCCCAATAATGCTACTAAAAGAAGACGTTTGCTGGATAATGCTAAACGGTACGTCGTTGACAATAACCTCCTTTACAAAAAGTCTGTTGCAGGGCCCTATTTACCATGTTTATCTGATAAAGAGGCCCAAGCCTTCCTGCATGAACTGCACGAAGGTACTTGTGGATCTCATGCGGTAGGACGGTCTTTGGCAAACCAAGCTCTTACTCAATGAGTCTTTTGGCCTAAAATGAAAGCTCGAGCCATTGAATATGCGAGCAAGTGTGATGTCTACCAACGACATGGACCCAAAATTTGAGCTCCACCTTTGTAACTTCATTCTAGCAAAGATATCTGGCCATTTAAAAGATGGGCCCTCGATCTCCTGGGAGAATTCCAAACTGCACCAGAAAAACGGAAACACTACCTAATAGCAACAAACTATTTCACCAAGTGGGTAGAAGCAGTTCCTTTTTATTAAACACGTAAAGATGAAGTCATCAATTTTTTATGGGAAACTATTATAATACGGTTTGGCTGCCAACACCAAATCAGAATAGATAATGGACTATAGTTTGTTGGTTTCAAGGTCATTAATTTCCTCAACAAGCATAACATCATTCACACTTCTTCAAATTCGTATTACCCACAAGAAAATGGTCAGGCCAAAGTCACCAATTGAATTATAGCCGACAGAATCCAAAAGTGCTTGACAAAAAAGAAGGGTAATTAGGTACAAGAATTTCTACATGTATTATGCACATACCGAACAACACCTCATGTATCGACTGGATGTACGCCATTATTTTTGGCATATGAAACCAAAGTAATCATTCCCACTCAATATCATCACCCAGTATATGACAATACCATGATAGACAAAGAAAATGAGTTCAAGTTGGCATGTAACATGAATTAAATTAAGGAAATAATAGACAGAACAGTCATAAACTTAGGAAGGTACCATCAGGCTTTAGCAAGGTCATATAACAAGCAAGTTTGTCATAGAGAGTTCAAGATTAAAAATCTCGTCCTACGAGAGATACGAAAGCACATAAAGGAGCTCAATGCTAGGAAACTCGCAGAGAATTGGGAATGACTTTTTATCATTATCGAAAAAAGTGAACTTGGCTCTTACGACCCCATCACAAAAAATGGAGATCGAGTCCCTAATCGTTGGAGTACGAGGAGATTAAAGTTATATCGTAAATAATATTCTATCACAATGTACTATTTTACTATTTCTTCTAAGTGTGTACATTATTCTTGCATTAATGAAATACTTATGTTTGATCAACCTACATCATAGTACTTTCTACTATTTCATGCAATACTCTTCTACTATATCTATCATCTTGTATGTCATTCTTACATCAATAAAATACTTATGTTTGATTACTCTACATCAGAGTACTTTCTACTATTTCATACAATACTCTTCTTCTATATCTCAGATTTTTGTATGCCAATCTTATACCAATGAAATACTTGTGTTTGGTAAACATATATTACAGTACTTTTCTACTATCTCATATAAGTACATCTATATACAGAGCACATTTATAATATCATAGGTTACCAGTGTGTTCACCCTAATCTATAATTACATATCGTTTGTTGCTTCAGCCAAATTGATCTTCTAAATATATTACAGATCTCTTATTACTCTAGCCAAATTGGTCTTCTAAATACATTACAGATCGTTTGTTGCTTTAGCTAATATGATCTTTTATTGTATAACAGATCGCTTATTACTTCAGAATATTCGATTCTCTATCATACCACAGGTTGGCTATTGGTTCTACAATACGGCTAACAAACGATAGACTTTTATGCCATAACTGGTTTATTAAAAGGTCTGTACAACTGTGTATCGATCACTAATTCGAGGGGATTATTTTTCTGCTTTAACGATATAAAATGGAAAACCTTTGTTGCAGTTAAAGACGCGGCAGGTCTTTCAGAAAAGTGTATGGCGAATAACTGCCTTGAACTTTAAATTGTCGCAGCTTTGGGAGTTCCCACAAAGGCCAGACCTTTACCTAGAATTTAGAGTTGCACCTGTGTTCTTCCTTGGTTCCAGGAAGTAAAAATTAACTGCGGGGCAGCCATGGTTGGTTCTCCGGGTAAAGCTGGAATTGGTGTAGTAGCAAGAAATTACAAAGGGGAGGTTCTTGGCGTCCTTACAAAAGGGATTGGCATTAAAAATCTTTTCTTTTCGGAATGTGAAGCAATAATAGGGACTTTATATTGGGCAGCCCAAAATCATTAGAAGAATATCTGGATCAAATCTGATTTCCAGACAGCTATCACAGATTTTGCAAATGAGCAAATCCCCTAGCCTCAAAGAGCAAGATGGAATAGAATGAAGAATTCATTTGAGAGACTTAGATTCTCTCACAGCTGGAAAGTAGCAAATTTCTCAGCCTCTCAAGCATCAAAGAGGGGGCCTTTTCTCCCTGAGGGCAACATTGAAAGCTTCCAAGGCAGACCACATTTCATAGCAAAAGTAGAAGAACCCTTTGTATGCTATTTTAAATTCTCTAAAGTTTCTTGACTCTCTTGTTTTTCTTTGGGTTCATTGGGCTTGGCTTTGCCTCCCCTCAATTGTAACCTTCGTTATATAAATCTTACATTTTGCTAAAAAAATAAATTAATTCTACTATCAGATAAATTTTGTTATAACATAACCTTCACACTATATCTACTATATTTCAGTTGGTATAGTACAAATAATTCATTTTTACAGTAGTAACGCCTCTTCAATCACTCAAACTCTCTGACAACATATCACCTTATGAACTCTCCCCACGTCCAGAAAGTCGCAGATGCATCAGCTCTGGTTCCCTCCCTACAACAATTTGTCTCCCTTATTTAAGCTTACTTTTAGTAAGAGCCCCAATTTTTGACATAATATGCTCTAGATACTCAGTTCGCACTAGATGCATGTCACACTGCACACCATTTGCGATCAAGTTATCATAAACCATGTCTCTTTCTTTTTCTAATCTCTTGAACTCGAACACATAAAAGGTGAGCACTGCCATCATCTCTTTGTCATGCATGTTACCTGCCTCGCGCTTTACTTTGTCTAGAAACGAGCTCGGTAATTTTTCTTTAGCCTCATTCAACATAATTTCTAAATTTTTACAGTGATTTTCCATCGCTTATTTTTTACCCACAAAAGCTTTATTGAGTACTTCCATTACCGTCATGAATTGATCCATTTCTCCTAACACAGCAATCGATTCCTCTGCCAAAATTGATTATGATCCCTATTAATAACCTCTGCGTTCAGACTTCGCTCAGCAATATTAAGATTCGCCTTCAATTTGGTCTTCAAGCTCAGCAGTTCCCCAATTTTCGTTTGGTACTTCAAAATGTTTAACTCCAACACTTGGACTGTATCCTCTAAAGTCCCTATCTTGAGCCAATGCCTATTTATTAATTCATTATGTTTGCTGTTAGCTTCCTCTAACTTTTTTTCCCTCATATTAGTGGCATACCACAATCCTTCAAATTTACGAGCACGCCCATCTGCTTTCCTCACAGCAGCCCGCATATCAACTGCTTCCGCTTCCAGTGTATTTATACAAACTTGCAACTCTTTAACATTATCTTCTTTTTTCTTCAGCACTACCAATAACTCTGTCATTTTAATTCACGCAGGTGTTAGTCCAGCCTCTTGTTGGGTTATTCGTTCCAAAATATTTCTGGTACGACGTTAAACTTTTTCAATGCCCAATTCTTTTTTCTTTACAACTTCTTTTAGTTCCTCCATTTTTTTCAGCTCAATGGCTAGTTCAGCCTCTTTATCTTCTAGTTGTTTGGTCAAACGAATCACTGTACTTTGCTCTTCCGTTACTCTCACTTCTATTGTTATATTTAACTCAGTAACACTTTTTAGTGCTTCCTAATAAAAATTCAGATCAGTGTTCATTTTTTCATTTAACACATGTAATGCTTCATACTGGCTTTTAACCTCTGCCAGTTCCCCCTACAACAGCAGTTAACTTTCACATACATAACAGTTCGTGAATTAAAAGAGTTTATATATCACAGTTAGCAATTTTACTTAACAATATAATACTTGAGTATCTATCGAACCACATTTCTATTTTATATCTATATTATCATCACAAAAAGTAGATTTATTGATCAACAAAATAGTATACAAGCATCTAAAGCCGGTGAACAACTTATATACTCTACTTTTGCTCCCTCGAGCTGCACGAGGACTGCCTCTATTTTCTGATCTCCTTGACTTATCTACGTGCTCATCCAACGGAGCTATAAAGGTCCCCACTTCTTGTTAGCGTTACTTTCACCGCGATCAAGGTATCAAGCTCTCGACCTCCTCCTCATCATCCCTAGACAAATTTGGCGCCGGTCTAGGAGCTAGTTTTTTAGTAATCTTTTCCTCCTCATCCTTTGTAAAGCACATATTTTTAGCTTTTTTGTTTTCTACATCAAAATCTTTCCCATAATCCATTACGTAGTTCCTAAACTCGTTATCTACCCTCGCCAGCTCCCTTCCATAAAACTCAGTCATACTTTCTATATGACATTCATGGTCCGTTCGAGCTGCGACCTTTCCTCGTGTCGGATACAAGTGCTACCTCAATTGTATATGCACCCTATGCAGACGCTTATGCATTTCCTTCTGTAATACACCCAATGCTTCAAAATCACCTTCCACCTTCTTTCTAACAGTTGTTTCTTTCATTAATTGATTTGCTAAGGACGTCTTTTGATCCATACTTTGCGTCAGCACGTTTTGCAGCCCCTTTAGCTCACCCTATAATTTCCTTTGCCCTTCTATTTGCTCTTTCCTTATTCGATCCTACTTAAAGCCAAGAGCATCAGGTAAGGTACATCACCCCATATAGTAGACATACCAGCTCGAGCTGAGTACTTTTTTGCCTCTATACTATAATGATTACGTGCTTCTTGAGTTTAAAACATAACTCAAGCTGGGTCAGATACTGCACCCCCTTCCTTTAAGAGATCTACATAAGTCTTTTTTAAACCCTGCTCACTATCTACTTTGGCATCAAAATACAGTGTCAGAACTACCAAAAGCTTCTAACACCTAGCTTTATCACTCGGGTCAGTAAAACAAATTAAGTCTTTTGATTTGCGAACTAATAGCCCCATCTCTTATTCTTTTCTTAAAACCTCATCCCTCTCTATTTTAATCGTAGTATATATACACTAAAGTTCATATAATTCTTTGAAGTTTTCTCTGAATTAGACTTAAACTGTCTTCTCTCATAATCAATTTTATTTAATACTTGTTAAATACAAGCCATAAAATTCCTCACTTTACTCAACGATCTCTCCGGAGTGAAAATAGTTTTTCTCAGTCATTCTACCTCCTACACAAATTACAAATTTCTTATTATCACACAAACATTCAAACAGAGAACAATAAAAAGATATCTATCAAATTAACAATTTTGTAACACAATCTTATCAGGCATGACAGGAAAACATAGTTCAAAATTGAATGCCATAGTCTGATTAAATATTCTTGCCAGTCTCTACCTCAGATGGAGGACCCACTTCAATACTAGCAACTTAAACTTGTTTAGCTTGAGAGGCCGGTACATTGGTTAGAGTTGTAACATCTTCTGCCATTTCATCTTCTGTGTCTGAAGGAAAGACTATCTCCTTGTACCTGCCAGCTCGGCCCAGATCGATATTAGCAACAGTTAATCCAAAGTAGCGATAAGTTGGATCAGATGGTCTCTCACCACCTATATCTTTATGAATTCTTGTGAGACAGTCTCCTCGAGCTCAGACAACTCTACATATCTCGCTTCAGCAACTTTTAACTCTTCAGGCTTGCTATTTTTCTCCTTCTTGAGGTCCTCCTTGAGCTTCTTCACACGAGTTGCTTGAGCGTCAAACCTTTGAGTAAGCTCCCCGAATTCCTAGTTCCTCTTCTGAATAAAACTGAAAGCCCCCTTTACCAGTATCGGGAGCTACCAATGCAAAAAACAAGATCAGCTATACATAAATATTAATCACGCAACAATAAATAGAGATTGTCACTACGTACACCTGTTGTTTATTCTTGAAACATATCTTTGAGCTGCTGCGGCTTGGTCCCTACCATATTAAAATACCTTTACTTTATTTCTCTCAACTTGGCTACAACTTTAGTACTAGTATGGTCACTGCCTTCGTGGACATGTTGTTTTCTTTTCAGCGACCTCTTATTTGCCTCTAAATGAGTGACCTCATTTACCACCTGCTCCTCCACTATACCTTCAGCAGCAAGCTTACTTTCCTCTATCCCTTGGGCCACCACCATAGTAGAAGAAGAAGCTTTTGGCGCTGGTTTTCTTAACCTCTAAAACTTCCGCTCCATACTCGTACTCACTGGTTCAGGCGACAGGATACCAGTTAAGTCACCTAAAGGAAGAAAGGCCATCTTCTTCTCAGCCATAATTTGATTCTCGTGAACACGCTACACTTTGGGAACTCTATAGTCTATCCTTTTATCCCTATGGATACCTAACTCACCAAGTACTTGCTTTAACTTGACTTGCACAAGGGCTACGTAATCGAACAAGCTTGTGTTATCAAGCAAATATTTAGGATCAGGATCTGACAAATAAAAACAAGGAAATGATTAGCAGCTCAAAGACAAATTGATGGTTGGTCGAGTTGGCAGATGTTACTTACTTAGATTATAATACTTGTAGTTTAGGATAAGTGCTGGTTCATCTGGAACATGCATACAATTGCCCCCTACCTATGCCAGGTGGTCATTCCATGGTCTACCCACAGATTCAAAGCTAAAATACTTCGGCCTAGAAGAATCACTAAACATATAACCACTATTATAACCTTTGACAAACTTCATTCTATAAAACTTTAGCACGTCATATGCTGCAAACTGTTTTATAGTCCCACTCTCTCCCCACTTCGTATTCAAGGCCTCACACACCCCCATCATCTTAAATACATTGCCATTTAATTGGGCAGGTCAACATTACAATACATTCATAACCCCTTTTTGAAAGATGGTAAGAGGAATCCTAAGGCCATATGGAACTTGATTCAGATAACACAAAAACCCATCGTTCGGGTCAGCCATCCCCGCTCCATTATAGAATGCAATTTTTACGCCTTCACTAATGCCTTTTTCCTTTTTTCACATATCAAGATTGGGAACTTGGTAGTATACCCCTTTTTCCCCTTTCTCTGGTACCAAGATCCTAAACCATCGGCCTTGCTCCATCACATAATTTCCCCACTCTCCTTTTAACTTCTTCATAAATTTCAAAAATTCTTTTTCTACATCTACTCCTTCAGGATATATGATAAATAACTTATCTTTCACCCTTATATCATCTTCTTCTATAACACTATTTACTTCACTAGGTTCCCCAACCTCTACATCTACAGTCACTTCCTTTTTATCCACAATCTCTCCCATACCACTATAATTGCCCTCCCTACCCGATGATGATGTTTCCTCTAAACTAGATGACACTACAAATTTACTCGTGGGCATTACATTTTTTGAACGCATACTAGACCTACAGATACACACAATTTTTTATCATTTTCTATACCTCTGCGATTCAACACTTATACAATGACATGCTATACCATACACACAACATAAATAACCCTACGTATACTTTTTACCCTGTCAAGGCATTTATTTTCAAAATTTCCCAAATAATAGAAAATCATTTTCAACTTTCCCTCTTCTTCTCCCTAAAAAATAATTTTATCTCTCTAGATTTTGTTACCATACCAAAGCTTTTGTAAACAGTAAAAATATAGGCAAATAATCATTTCTTAGCCCCTATATTCTCAACTTCGATATCCTCATATCAATCCCATTCAAAGGCGATGAACATACAACATCATATACACAGTACTAGAAAATACAATAGAAACAGAGGAATAAAATTTGCTAACCTGTACTAGAAGATCGACAATCTTCTACTTTGCCAGTAACTTTCACAGAGTGTAATTGATTACGTTGTTTCTTCAACACAGTTCTCCCACCAGATGAAGCTTTTTCAATGAGGTTACACTCAGAACTCAAACGTTTCTTCTCTCTAGAGACATTGGTTACACCACTTTTTTCTCTCTTTATGACCGCAGATAATTTAGGAGGGAGAGAGAGACGAGTTTTTATTCTCTCCCTCGGTTTATGAAATGACAGCTCCTTCAATCACGTGGTGTTCACCCCTACTGCCTCTACAATCATATATCCTTTTTCCCATCCTTTCCATTGAGATTATCGTTTGGTCGCCCACGTTGTTTGGTGACACCATTCCTTATCTCTTTCGAGTGTATTAGTGAAAGAACATCGTTGGAATGAATGACGGAAGAGCTTTTCATTTTATCATTCTTTGGCCTCTCAAGCTCCATGTAAATATTTGCCACATCTATCATTTTTATCACTATTTTTGGCTTATGATGTATCCACTTTTCCCAAACTTTAGAATCAATGTGAAGTACAGACATGAATGCTGGTACCACGATCTTTGGATTTAAGTTTCCTATCTTTCGTGTTTCTTGTAAGAATCATTTATAATAGATTGCTAAGGTTTCCTTTGTACTATGTTTGATGAAGAAAATGGAATCGACAATAATCTCACATTCCTTAGCATGTGCATAATTTAATTCGACGAAAGGAAGCTACCCATTAGAGAGATACAAAATAAGGTTCTAAGAAACATATCCAACAATGCCAAACTATCATCAAATAATATGTACAACACAACCTTTGAACTACAGGTGCTAAAAGAGATTTTGGTCAACTGTAAAATGGGAAACACTCCATCCATATGTAGCTGTAGATGGAATCTGCCGAACATCGGAGAGGTTAACCTTTACTGTGATGGCTCTACATTGGGAAATCCTGGACGGTCCAGAGATGACCTACCTTTTGAGGAATGGGTTGAGGGTAGAGCAGAATTTCTGACAAGAATTGAAGACCCTCATACTGGTTACTTCCGATTTAGCTGATCAAGACGTATTCTTGTTTTTTACTTTTATTCGAATAAAACTTTTCCTGCTCGAATACACTCTTGACAGAGTAAATTTATACGAATAAAAATTACTCTGTTTGAATACATTTTTGGCTGTGATGTTTTATTCAAATAGACTAAAAGTCTATTCGAATAGAGGCGTGGTTCAACTCTTCTTTTGAGCGTGTAAGGGAAAATTTGTCCACGGTCTATAAGTATCTTCTACTTTATGATTTAACATATATAAAAAATCTAAACTTTTTGCTAAAAAAATGCATAATTTAATTCAAACAACTTTTACAGCTGAACAAAGCTAGTTATCGATCCTTCAGGAATTGTATGAGACCATCTGAGAAGCTCCTCTTTAAGGTTCATGTTAAACAAGTAGCATAACATGTGATCTAGTTTTGAGTCAAGGCCAACTGCTGCTTTAAAGTTTTTGACATAAGTTAGCTGGCCAGTGAGGCGTGCATATTGATAAAACTTTGGCATGTGGAAGTTGTTAGGAATAGGCATACTTTTGAGGTAAGGGAAAGTTAGATTTATCTCGATCCTGTCTAAAGAAGATCTTCAACTCGGATCGCTGGAATTTATGGCCTGGATTTGGCTATTCATGTCATCCATGGTCACGAACTGGGGGAGTACCAGAGAAGCTACTGTAGCGTGAGGGTTGAAGTTTCCTTGTCCTTCGGGGCCTAACCTTTCTCTTATGGATCGTCCTGAACTAGGTAATGTTGATTTTGCTGACTACCCTGAGTAGTCGATGCTGATGATGTGAGTCTTAGGTATCACATTACTCTGTCTGGATTCCTAGATTGCAATCATAATGTTTGGTGCTGTTCCTCTCTTGATGAGCCATTCTCCCTCTAAGATGGTCTCGATCGGTGATCACTTTGAGCTTGAATGGGCGACCAATGACAAGTGGTAAATTGATCATGTTTTTGTGGAAACTTTCTATATATTTTTGATGAGTTAGGCTTTGCTGCTTCAGGGCTTTCCTCTAAGTCCTGCAGTAGCTTCAAAGATTCATGTTGGTCATTTTGAAAGGACTGGTAAGGATGGTATTTGCTTAGAGATAAAAGTGGATTTTCCTACAGACCGCGCTAATTGTAATGGCTAGTTTTCCTGTAGGTAAACTTTGCCAATAATTTATGTAAAGAGCTAAGTTTTAAGTATAGAAAAGATCAGGACATAGTAAATTTTACGTGGAAAACTCAGTAAAACACAAGAAAAAATACGACCTCGATGAGGGTTTAGATATAAATCTACTAAGATGATAATCTATTAGACTTGTAGAGAAAATAGTTTAAAGGTGAGCCAGATCAAAAATCCCCCTTACTGTTGTATGCCTTGCCTGTAGTTATAGTGATATACAGGGTGTTAAAAAATTTAACATTTTTCCTTTTTTTAGGGAAGGTAGGCAAACTTTGTAGAGCACGTACAACGGCTATATTTTACCAAGTGTAACAACTACTTTTGATGGTCAAGTTTTTCAATTATAGATACAAGTGCTCTTGACTTACAGATGTGTACACGATCATATACCATCGATGTGTTTTTATAACTATTCTTATCGAATCTGAGGAATATGCTACTACAATACTCACTCCCACATAATAATCTCGAGTTGTACTCTCTCTATCTTTATCTCTATCTTTATCTTATTTACCCCCTTAATTTATGCACTTTCTTATCCTCTTTACAAATTTACTTCCTCTAGCTACCTTGATAACCCAAACTCTTACGTCTACTCTTAAACTCTTACGTCTACTATTAATGGAGATACCTCAAGAAAAATTTACTACAACCACATTTATCTCAATTTTCATCTGGTGTTTGGAAAGTACCCAAGATCTTTAGAGAAGGAGTATATTGCTAGTGCAAGTCTCTAAAGGTAACCAATTGTAAACTTTGTAGAGGCCTAATCTTGTAGAGGGGAGATCAAACTCTTACACCACTGTATTTATGCTCGACTAAAGGTTATACCAAGTATATTTAATAAAAATAGGGAAAGCTTCTAATAAACACACATGTGTGGAGCCCTAGATTGGGATTCCTCCACAACCTCTATTAAATATTTTTAAGGTAAAATTGTATAAATGGATGAGATTCCAAATATAGGGTTGAGTAGACTGAATCTTTAAGATTTAGATGGTACTAGAAGGTTATCAGAGCATCTCAAGAGTGTGTATTGGGGAAAATCGTCCAAGCCCTCTATGACAGGTTTCCTTCCCTATTTATAGAAGATAAGAAAGGTGACATCACCATAGATATATCAAATGACATGTATTCTTATTTATAGCTTCTTTGTACTTAAGTCAGCTCTATCAGAGTTGCCTGCTAGGTTGTCTATTGAGTTGTTTACCTTCGACCAGGAGCTGAGCTGGACTGGTGTATGGTCGAAGCTTCTGTGGTCTCCATGATAGGCTTGTTGTTGTTATGGTAGATTTTTATGTATGGTAGGCTTCAAGCTTCACGGAAGTCTTTGAGTATACAGTTCAATCCCGAAGGCCACACGTAGGTTATTACATTCGCCCCCTCTCAGCTGGAGCCTCCAAAATTGTTGCAGAGGGTTTTGTTGTGAAAACTATTTGCATGGGAATTTGGAGGTTTGACCGGTCTGAATGCGCCAATTTTTGAAATCATTAATGGATGATTATGTTGAATATGGCATCATTAATGATATCTTAATGTCCTATAAAAAGGAGCTTAAAAGTTGGTATAGAATTTGCTTAACTCAGCTTAAGTTCCTTTTCAAAAATGTTCTTGCCTTCGTTTAGTAATTTGATGAGTCGCTATCAGAGTCAGCTAGAAAAAATAGAAGAACACGTAGAGGCATAGGTGGCCAAACTAATTAGGCAGTATTTTGATGAAGGGCTATGGGGCCCCCCACTACGCGACCCTATTGATCTAAACAGGGAAAAGCTGACTGGATGGGAAAGGGAGGAAGCAAAGTCCATCAGTTTCTGGTGGAGGATGTTCCAACACCATCTTCTTACTGTGACTAAACAGTCTGCTACACTGAGAGCTCTGGCACGGCGGCTGATGGAGGCAAAGGTGGGAGGTAGTGGTGGTGGTGGGTTGCAGTATTTGATGAATTGCCCAGGTTGCAGCTAATGTCTCCTTATTTCTATATTTTTATTGTTGTTGATGTTTTCTCTCTTCTTCCTTTTTTTGTAATGGAGAAGATAAATGAATAGGCTTGCTTTTTATTTTAAGTGTTGCCGACAAGTAGGGATCGAATGTTCTTTGGTTTGACTGAAGGAAATGACTTAGAATAGGGTAATGCCAAGAATTTATGCTCTCCAAAGGTCTTAAAAGAGTGTCCTTCCAGGGTTATCAAAATATTGTCAAAATGAACAAGATGAAACTTGAATTAAGCAAGTATGGGAAAATGAAGCAAAAAAAGAAAACTAGGAACAATAATAAAAATTTTGGGCAATAAGTCAAAGGAAATATGACGCAACGTACATTAATCGGTGTAATATTCGTATAGGTTGAATGCGTTTAGATATTTCGAAGGGAATTAATATAGTAAGAGTCAGAATGAAAAAGATTGTATGGATTCCAATTGGAATGGGATCGATTGTTGTTGTTATCATAATGGAATATTTAAATTGCCGAAGCTTATGATGTAGTCGATGGTGTTGACTATAGCAATCTGATACTTTTAGACCGTTGTGCTAACATGTGGGGCATTACATTTCTTGAGTAAAAAACAGTGTTAGCAGTTATCACTTCATGTCTGAGTTTAGGTATGATGACGGTTGCTAGGTGGAAGACCCAAATGATTTCTCTTTTCGAGACTTTGATTTGTAAACAACGTTTGGGTGTAGCAGAGATGATTTTATTCAAAGCATAGTAAGCAAAGGTTGTTTAGATCAAAATATTATTGGTGTAATTACCCATATTTAATTATTCCTAATATTCACTCTTAATCCTATTCTTAATCTCATTGGAATATTAGATTCCTTTCCTTCACGTTAAGTTCCGCATTCATTTTCCGCATGTACTCTTTCATCCATTCTTCTCATCCTTTATGCATCAATTTATTACTTTCGGTGGTTTAGTATTAGATTCTTTTAGTAATTTTGTGCAGTTCGCTGGTGCTTTGGAGTTAGAGGTGGTTTTGTGGCCTTGGGAACCTGTAGAAAGTTTGGTAGTGGTATTTATGTGTTGTTTGTGCGATTTAGGGTGGTTCCGGTGAACCGTTGGAGTGGCCGATGGATTTTCGGGGTTTCCCGTGGAAAAGATTCCTTTTTGGGGGCTTAGGCATTTTGGTTGCCGAGGGGCGGTAGAGGTGGTGTGTTCATCATGGGGAACCTTGGTTGGGTTCGTAGAAGTGTTTGTGTAGTGGTGGAGGTGGTCCGTGGAGTTCCGGGGTGCCCGGGGTGGTCCGTGGTGCCTCCTGGCAATTCCTTAGCTTTTCTGGTAAGTCCAGTTTTTGAACAGACCAATTCTGTTCGAACAGGATCTTCCAGGGAAAGTTTTCTTTCATCCCTACAACATTCTGTTCGAACAAGCCTTGTGCTATTCTAACAGGATCTTCCCTGCTCAAACAGAGGCGCGATTTCAGCTGTGTCTAGGTTTATATACTTCATTTCTTCATTCCTCTCTTCACTCCTTCACTTTCTCCTCTCCCAAAACTTTTCCTCTCTCCTCCTCACTCCTAATCCAACCTTCCTCTTCGCTCACAGATTCTTCCTCAGCTTCGCCGAGATCTCTTCTCCTATCCTCGGTAAGTAATTCACTTTGCTTAGGGTTTGATTTATAGGGTTTGGATTTTATTCTCGTTTCCTTAAATTGTGGGTTGTTTAATGTTCCTGGTGTGTGTTAGATTACCAGGCGTTCTATTTGCTTTTCCGCAGATCGTAGTTGGGTTTACAGGTTAGTTTTTCGCAGGACTTGGGATTTCCTTCAGGCGGGTTTTCCCTTCATTTTAAAACTCCTCTACTAGTTAATTGATGGTGATTTAAGTAGTACTCTGAGCATAGAGGTGTTGTGATCAGTTAGGGTTTATTTTCTTATTACTTCTCCGTAATTGTTAACCTTTAGTTATTATTCTGAACTTGGTTAGTATAGTTGTATTGGCCTTGGCTTTTGCTAGATGTTGTTAGTGTAGTTTGACTAGTAGTTGCATTCTTGTTGTTGGGTTCAGTCTTCTAGAGACTAAGGTTGTTTAGTTGTGATGACGGTTAGGTTGCTGTCTCATCAGTTTTGATGGTGCAACCGAGTCATTGGGCATTTTGGTTAGGATTGTTGCCACGCTCTTCTGTAGGTGGTTATCCTATGTTTGTTTGTCGGGTTCACGGCTGTTACATTATGATCCTCGGGATCTGTTGCATCTTTTCAAATCATGCAAACTCTTTTAACTTATCGAGATCGGATACATAACAAAGCTCTACATCGCCTGACCTTCGATAGGATCGCAGGAGTCCAACATTAGGTTGAAATAGTAGGTGGGTCCAGGATGGATACTATCATACCTTATAAACCCATCTGGGTGTGTGGGAAGGTGTGAAAAAGTATTTACAATCTGGTACAGGGCTTATCCTTGAGGTTGAAACTCCTCGGAATGAAATACAGTCCCGACGTTGGCTCCGTAGGTTTAAAAGCCTGGAACACTTTGATCAAGTGAGTATCCACTAGCTTGGTCGAGCTTGACAAAAATCGTACCCATTGTATCCCATTAATAGATCTCTTTAAGTCAAACATGCTAGCGGCTGATCAACCATTAATTATTATAATAGGATTGCATCACGTTTTCAACATCAACTCATTTAGCATTTAGAACTTAGCACATATCACATCATTGACATATGATTGCATCTTTCCCTCATTGTCACATTTCCTCCTTTTTTTATAATCCTTATTCTTACTCTGGTTACTCTTATATTTCTTTTCTGTTCTTACCACTCAATTACTTGGATCATGAATCTATTAGTTACTATTATTCTACTTTAACTTACTCTATCTCTTTCACTTCACTCTCCTTATCTGTATCTGTTTACCAGTTTGTTATTTAGACTTGTTGGGTATTCAGTGAGCCGTGGTTTTGCTCACTCTCGCATTGTTTCCCCCCTTTCAGAGGTTGAGTAGTTTGAGTTGCTGAGAGCCTTAGCAGTATTTTGAGCAGTTGACGCTGCCGACCTATTTTTGTTTAGACTTTTGTTGTTATCTCAGCGTATGTCATTGTACCATATTTTGGACATTGTATATATTTCTGTCAGATATGTATATATGTTTTTCGCTTCTGCTATGTGGTTATTTCATTTCTTTACTCTGATGATTATTACTATATGTGAATAGCCGAGCCAGAATTTGTCTACGGCTTGGCTATTTGTGGGGTAGAATCTTTGGATTCCCCGACCTGCACTACTAAGAATCTAGTAATTGGTCAAGCTACCGATTACTAGATTTTGGGGTGTGACAAACTTAGTATCAGAGCGTAAGGTAAATCCTTATCTCTGTTATTGCAGATCACATGACGAGTTACTCTTCAGACAGAGTTAGGATCGATTCTTTTCAGATTTTCATATTTATCGAATTCCTTTCCTATTCTAATCCTTCCCTATCCGTTCTGAGTTGTATTTCCTTATTCGTAATAGATGGCTGGAGGTGACAGAGTCATTGGTCGTGCTCAAACCCGTAGGGGTATCCGAGGAGGTGTTCGCCAGGGTTTGCGTAGTGGCGCAGTGGCTGATGAGCCGGTGGTCAGTCAGGAGAGTTTAGGGTCTGTTCCGATCCTGCCGACTGAGCCGATAGTTTCTGAGGTTGGGGTTAGTGTAGGAGTAATACCAGGGGTTCAGCTTCAGCAGGGTACCCTACCTACTCCACTACATCCAGGGCACCCAAAAGTTTTACCAGTACCAGCAACTTTAGGTGTTTCAGCCGAGATGAGACAGTTTATAGAGAGTTTTTCCACTTCCTTTCAGTAGGCTAGGAGCCCAGTGCACAGGGAGCACAGTTACTTAGAGCAGCTTCAGAGGTACAAACTCCCTACATATTCTAAAATGTTATGATGGTTATTGTCATCAGAAAGAGCCAATTGTTTGACTTAGAGATCTCATCATTTAGGTTAATCTTCCTCAAAATATGCGACTGAAATAAATTGTTAGATAGTAGTAATTCTCTATGTAGAACCCATGAGGACATACATCTCAATTTTTTTTATGTATGTAGAACCCAATTGCTAAGGAATGTCTAAAGACTAAAGTGTTCAGGTACTATGTAAGATTCTACGGACAAGTATAACGGCCTAACTTCAACTATCTTGTAATACAGATAGTTCTTGCATTGTCAGACACAAGATTATTAGACTTCACACATTATTGAAAAGGAGCTAGAACTCATGGTGCGCATTTACAAAATAAATAACGAAGGATGAGCAAAAGGTAAGTTCATGGGATTAAACAAATCTTACGACATGAATGTAATTTTTCGACATTTTTCGAACAGAGACTTAGTTATAAAGGAACATTGATGTTATTGTAAGGGCTTCAATAAGGGTTCTTTTCTCCTTTTTGTGCTTAACAGTTTATGTTCTTCACCTTTTACATTATAGTACTTTACTGAATAAATTTCATGTAATGGTTTTTTTTTGTTATTTGATCAAATTATTAGCCCTTAGGTTACTTATTAGCATTTAAGGGTTCCTATCTCGAAGTAGCGTATTGATAACATAAGGAACCAGGGGTAACTTGTGAACTAATTTAATTGAAAAGTTCAAGGGATTTATTATGATGACAAGTCAAATTTATCTTCTTTGTAGTCGATTGTTTATGAAACTTATACTAGCAAATTAACACTTACACAATTCATTTTCTTACTCCTGTTTATAAAATCTTATCTGAATAGAAAATGGAGGACAATGAACCTATCGACGATGGATCAACTGAAGGAGAGGCAATAAAAAATTCATGTATAATTTTTTATAATGTAGTTTCATATATTATGAATGACATATTTATTTAATAATTTATAGGAAGCAGTGAGTTATCAGATAAAGAACGAGAGACTAATATTGAACCAAGGGATATGATTTTTAAGGATGTGATTGGAGTAGTTGCTCATCCCAATAATACAAGGTCACGGTCCTCATCATCATCACTTTAGAACTTTGGGGGATGGGCTTGCCAAGTTAAAACGAGAAGCTAATGAGAGAAAAGCTCGACACCAGCAAGAGATTGAGAACGTAAAGGCCTCTATGCGCAATGCAATCAAAGTCAAAGTTAAGCGATTAATGGAAATTACCGGCATCCCTTTTCCAAATAATAATTCTATTATATCTTCGGGTCTCAAAGCTAATCACTCTCCCAAGGTACCTATGTTTATTTTTGATTTTTTTGCTAAGTAAGAAATCTTGATCGGAGTTAATTTTTATTAAAGATACTTTAATAAACTAGATTAAGTTTACAGCCAATAACTTTTAAGTTATTGAATTCCACTCTTACTTTCAAACTTTCCTGCATAACCAATGATAAAATGACATAATAAGTTACTAAAGAACCTCCCTTATCCACTCTGAACATAATTTTTTCCAAAAGTGATCAGTATAAAGAAATCGTCAGTGTATATAGCTATAAATACTGACTTAGTAAAAATTAAACATTCTGGAAGTGACTTTTGGGCATTAACTCTAGACGCCTTTGGCTAATCGTATGACGACGAGTTGGGCTTCAAATATCTTTAGCCTTTCAAATGCTATCTTAGAACACATAGGAGTTTAAGACAACTTGTAACCCAGTACCACTCTTAGTAATAATTGATTGTCAAATGAAAATAAAATGAAGTTTTAGGTTATAAAGTGATGTAAATGTTAGATGTGCCTTAATGCAACCAAGTATTGGAAAATACTTTTGTACTAATCAAGTATTAAATACCATAATCTTTCTTAATTTCTTCTCCGTTGGACAGAAGTCCTTGTAATATCTTATAAATTGTTATTTATGATTTTATTTATATCAAGCTATGTAGATTAAAATTGCGTAGATCTTCCTTTTGAAAGAACTTTATTTTGTTTTATAGATTTCAATTAGGCACTAAGTAAATATGAATAACGCGTGATAGATTGACACTAATATTTTTTTTTGACAAAATGTTGGTTGCAAGAGTCCCCTAATCCTTTCAGGTATTGTTTATGATCTAGGAGGATTTGAAGATCAAACTCTTTAAAAAGATACCAACTCGTTAGAACGAGCCATCGAGCCGTTAGAACGAGATCGGATGAAAGTAAAGCCAATCTATCTAGATCAAGTTTTATGCTTAAATTGACAAGACGTTCGAATGACATTTGGAGTTGTGTGAGCGACTCTGGGTTTAGAAGACCAATTCGATTTGTCTTCTTTTTAAGGCTTAAATTGGCTTGTCGTTCGAAAGACATTTGAAGCCGTTCGAACGACTCGGGGTTCTAGAAGACCAGTTCTGCATGTCTTAGTTTTTTGGCTTAATCGAGCCAATTATTCGAACGACCTATGGGTTCGTTCAAACGACTATCACGATTCCAATTTAAGCTAGGCAAGATGAATGAATACAAGTTTTGCAATCTAGAACTTAGGGTTTGAAGAAGGAATTCAATTGGAATCAATCCATTGAGCAATTAAAGTTCTTATTGAGAAATTATCCCGCAAAATTATGTTCTTCGTTTAATTAATTCTTCGATTAGGAAGTTCTCTAATTCGATTGTGGATTAGTTTATTCTTTGTGTATATGAGTTTTTTAATTTTATTATTCTGTGCTGAATAACCTTTTGAGGGTATGTTATCCCAACTTCCAGATATTTATACTCATGCTGCGAAACCATACTTTATTTAGGTGTTCGTTTTCATAGTTTTTGAGATTTATATATACTATTGTGCCTCGTGGTTGATATGACATTAATGTGATATCCAAATGTCGTGTGATTTATATAGATTTCATAGTTTTAAGAATTGAGAGCGTGTTGTGTGTATATGGGCACTAAATGCTCTCAAACCGAATAATTATGTTATCTATTTGAGTGTTTTTATATGTTTTATAACATGTACAAAATGGAAATGTCCAATTTATAGGGGAAAGAAATATTACCAAATTTTTGATAGAATTTCTCCTATTTGATTTGCTTCTTTGCATGACTTTGATATAGATGTGATATGTCTTTTGATTTCTCACATATTCAGTTTTATAATGTGTACTTGATTGTTTTGTTATCGTTTGGTCTAGAATTATTTGTAATGTTGTGGTTAGTATTGTAACAATTTGATTTTTGCTATTATTTCAGGTAGTATTAACAATACCATCAAGTATTAATCCTACGTAGACATGTTCGAGTGTCGATGGTTCCATGTTGAGTACATAAGAGGTTAAATCATTAATTTAAGTACTCTAATTACATTAAGTGGCCTTATTTATCTAGGTGGAATTGGTGTTTGTGGAAACTTGTAAATAAATATTTGAAATCAATATTTTTGATCTCTATGAACATGAAATTTTATGGCATTACCTTGTTTTGATGCAATATATTATTGCTTTCTCTCTTTGAAATTAACTTTTGGTTGATGAATTCTTTGTATAGTCTAACAGGGGACGAAATTCAAATTGTAAAAATGTTAAATTTAGTTTTACCTACTTTAGGGACAATTTCTTATGTTTCTATTAATATTGGCGCTAGCGGGTAAATTAGGTGCCATACTTTTTAGGCACAAACAAATCTGTCTCAAATGTTATGTATCAGAGACGCAATAACCGTCTCTAATAAATATTGATATTGGCGAGTAAATTTAGTGTCATACTTATAGAGATAGTAACAACCGTCTCAAATATTATGTATCGCCAATTATAATCCATCCCCAAAGGATTTTAAAAAACCCAAACTTTTAGAGATAGAATCTTGTCATCTTTAAAGCCGTTCTATTAGTAATAGAAACGGCTGTGTCTGTGCCTAATGAAATTGGGACGCCCCCCTGCCCCTCCTAAAAGAACGAACCTTTGCCATCCCTAAAATCGTCCCAAATGGTTATAGGGAGGGAATAATATCTTTTTGGGACACCTTTTTACCTCTCCCTAAATGTAGTTTTTCATGTCTGCCATTTAAATTCTAATAAATGCCTAGGATTTTTTTTCACACTTACTATACTGCATACTACACCCTAATCCGTGTAGATTATTATTTGTATGATGACCAGCCCTAATGAATTATTCTTGGTTTTCCATGATTCGTGCTCTGTGTTGAGTTCGGAGTTGGTGATCGATGATGTCACCATTATCATGATGAGTAGTTAGAAAAGGATTCTGTTTCCTATTTTGGTCAGGCATACACAAACTTTAAAATCACATTAATGTATGGTATTATGAAACAACCTCAGTTTCCTACTTTGGGTAGCATTCATATTGGTGAACTACTTCAATTGGAATTCCTTTATGACATCTTCTATAAATAATAGAGGTTCTAGGGTTAAAAAAGAAAATTAGAGGCTACTCTAGATAAATATTTTGAGAGAGAAAATTCAAGAGTAAATTTTTGGTGCTTGAAAAGAAAGATCTTATAAGTGTAAGGTAGGAAGGGGGAGGGGGAGACCCCGGGGTTTGGGTTCCATGGTGGCTATTGGATAGTCGCGTAATGATAGTGGTTTGTTAGGAAGGCTAAAAAAATGATTCATAAAACTTGAGAAACTTTGCTGAAAACTCTGGTGATTAAAGAAGATCTACGGATATGTTCTACGTAAAGTATAAATCTATGGTTTAAAACTTTGACAAAATGGTGGTTTGTGGGTGAAGCCAAATTCAGGGATTTGAGAGCTTTTGTGAGATAGAGCGATTGTAATCTATTTCATGTGATCGTGGAATCGTTTCTCAGTGGGTATGGACATAGCCCTTAGGGGTGAACCACTATAAATCATGTGTATCATTTATGTTCCTCGTTTATTTACGTGTATTGCATATGATCATTAATCTTATATCCGACGGTACGATGTATGAGAATCGTTGGTATTACCGTAAGGGCTGATCTCCGATGAACTGGTTTTGTAAAGCAGTGTTTATTCCGCAACAATTACCACTAAATGGTTCCTTTCAAACTTAAGGTCTACGACGTTCCTGACGCAGTTGTATTTTAATAGCATAATAGTGCATGAATAATGGGAAATTGGTCCTGACGTTGTCATACTTTAATAGCATAGTGCATGATGGTAATTTAGCATGATGTGGATGCATGCTTCTATAGATATGTGCATAATGTAATGTCATGCTTGATATGAGCTTATCACATAAGTATGATGTGGATTAAGATATGGATTTACATGTATGATGTAGATCCACATGTCACACATGCATTTGGTAGATGACCAATGTAATGACATGTCATGCCTAATCACCTATTTTATATGTGCTTATTCATATAAGCTATGCAATTTGTTATGCTTCCAAATATCTATATAAAGGCATCATCCCATTGTAAAATATATGATCGTAGAAATGAAATAAATCTCATCACTTATACTATGAAAGCTTTGTCCTTTACTTGCTTCCTTTTAATATATTTAACACGTTATCAATACAATGTTGTTAAAACTCTAAACAAAATAAATATCAACAAGCATGACACTGCCGAAACTCTGCCAAAAATTCTCGATAAGGTATTTAGAGAAGCAACTTAAGTGAGGCGCTCGTTATCGAACTCAGATCACCTTTTTCTCTCTTTATTTTTTGATATATATTTGCTTGAATATATTATAATTTGAAAATGTTTCTTATTATAGTATATGAAAAGTCAAATCTCACAAAATTCGAGTTTGTCACACCCGACTTATCTGGAAAGAATTATCTTTCATGGATTCTGGCTGCATAAATCCATCTTGAAGGGAAAAATCTCGATAATACAATAAAGGCGGGAAATGAAGAATCCTTATAGAATCATGCAAAAATGCTAATATTCTTATGCCATCATCTTCACGAGAGATTGAAATAAGAGTACCTTACGGTAAAAGACTCGTTGACCCTTTGGGCTAATTTAAAGGAGAGGTGCGACCATTTAAAAATGGTCATTCTTCTTAAAGCATGCCATTACAGGCATAACCTATGAATACAGGATTTTCAATCTGTTATGGGGTACAACTCCACTATGTTCAAGATAAGCTCAAACTATTGTTGTGCGGGGAGACATTTACAAAAGTAAATATGTTGGAGAAAATATTTTCTACATTTCACGCCTCGAATGTACTTTTATAGCAACAATATCATGGACGTCACTTTGCCAACTATTCAGCATTGATATCATGTCTCTTAGTTGCCAAACAAAATAATGAGCTTTTATTTGAAAATATTCATGAATCTCATCTGACCGGTTCCACACCAGTGATAGAAGCACATACAAGATCATTTTTTAGTCGTAGACGTGAATATGAACGTGGCCGCAGCTGTAGACATGGTCAGGTGTTACGCCCCAAAATCTAGTAATTGGTAGCTAGACTAATTACTGAGATTCAAGGATGTGCAGGTCAGGGAATCCAAATATTCGCCCCACAAACAATCAAGCCGTAGACAAATTCTGGCCCAGTCATTCACAATAGTATCACAACAGAGTAATAAGGAAAAACAAAAACAACGGAAGGCTGAGATAACAATATCTAAACGCAAGATTCTACAAACCTCTACGCAGCAAACCCGACAGTAATAACTGGAGAATGAACCTACAGCTCAGCTCCCCAAAGATCACCACAACAGCAACTAAAACCTGAAACAACTTGCCACTAAAAGGGGGATGCGAGAGTGAGCAAACAACAAGCTCACTAACTCCCAAGAATAGGTAATCGATTATACTAACCAATGAAATGGATATAACAATGATAATAGGATATAATAATATCTAACGATAAATAATATATATATCTAAATATATATAGGATGCCTAATTGGTAACTAATAAGTATATAACTAGTTTAATGATTATATTAAACTATCCTATAAATATATATATACATATCTCGAGCAAAGGAGTGCTAAAACTGTAACTACACTCCAGTCCCAAGGACTACTAACTATACTCTAATCACTACCGTAGCCCTCAGCACCACAAGCAACTAACCTACCTCTAGAATACAATAACACACGAGGGTAAACAACCCTCGGCCAACTCTAATCCAACCGGGTTACCCAAACCCCAACCAAGCACAACGCCGAAGCTATCACAAGCTAAGTGAGATCGCCCACAACCAAATACCAGCCTAAAGCTTGCAACAACTAGCCAGACTAATTAACCTAATAAATTACTTAGATACAGAAGAGGGAGGAATAGATACAGAGAGGAGAGGAGTATGCAGAAAGAGGATGAATCGAATTACACCGTAAATCAATTTGGAGAAGAAGAATTCAAATAAGAGGAGAAGAATACGATGTACTAGGATAATCCCATAATTAACCCAATGCAATGATATGTTATGATGATGATATGATGGAATGAGATAATCTTATGATTATCCCAACTGCAGAAGATTCTATATTAAACATAATGAAGAAAAGGTTAAGGATTTCTATCAGAATAACCAACGAATTGGAAGTATGCAGAGATGCAATGATATGCTTGATGATGATGATGATGATGATGCGTTATGATGCAGAATGATTTAGCGATGTTAACCCAAAGGGCTAGCCCCTATGACTAAAGTGGGCTGACAACTGCTGAAAAAGGATTTACCTTACTAGATATTATTGGATTAAAGGGTACGATGAACTGTACTAGCTCGACCAGACTATGAGGATATTACATCAATCTATCAAATCCCATAGAGCCAATGTCCGAGCTATATATACATTCTGAAGCATTTCAACCTCCAGGATAAGCCTTGTACCGGATTGTAAATACTGTCTCATACCATTCCACACTCCCGAATGGGTGACTAGGTATAATAGTATCCCATCCTGGATCCAACCTCTCGAGGGTCAGCCGATGCGGAGTTATTTATGTATCCAATTGCAGTAAGATAAGGAGATAATATATTATCTATGGATGTGAGCAAAAATCCTAAAGACTGAAACACAACTGTTGCCAACACAACTAGCACACAATAAGATAACCACCTACCTGAGAGCGTGGTAACCAAAACTAACACAGATGCCCTCCTGTGACTCAGTTGCACCATCTAAACCTTGATAAAACAATAACTTAACCATCACGACATCTAAGCAATATCAGTCTCTAAGATTCCTCAAAGAAATATGATTACCATCAAGTACTACAGTACTCTAGCTGTCAACACAGACTAGTACTCATGGGGTGACCTACAAGTGTCCAAAAAGTAGCCAATAATCCCCAATAACAGAACTGCCTCACAATCCTACTAATCATGTAAATAAGTCTCCAACACGGATGTACAGGAACCGGATTCAATAGGAGGTTTCAGCCGCATTCCAACATCTCGGGTGACGTACAACTTCATAAACTACCTGGCTCAGCCGCGGACCTCACTGAGCCATGCTGTCTCGCTACCTCCTAGATGACGGAAGGGAACACAGCCCTAGCAGCCTCATCCCGGGGAAAGAAGGTTTACGGGTAAGCTCTATTAGCTCTAAGAATCATGAGGACAATAAGTGTCACAACACGATGAGCAAACAATCCTAAGGCAAACTATCAGATGTTCAATATCCATGACCAACCAACACGGAAAATCTGTCTTCTCACCATCAACAACTAACAGTCCAGGAAATACCACACTCCCACATAGAATCCAGCATTCCAAATAACCACCAACCACAACGACAGTGATCAAGGACCAGGCCTTGAGAACACAGAGTACACCCAGACTAGTCCTAAGACTTATCAAAACAATAGCAGGCAAGAAGACGAGCACGAAATCAAAGACCATGTCTTACTGAAGCTATTTCGCCCCAAGACTACCCTGGAACTAAGTCCAGCAAACTAAACTAACCAAGGTGCTACATTATAAGGTGAGAACTATAGTCTCAGAACTGTACTATCTCAGCAAAATGGCGCCTAAACTACAGCCGTCCATACATCTCCACTAATAGCCAAACCTAGTTACTAGTCCCCTGAAGAAAGCTAGGCACCCTAATAACTAACCAACAATACCATACTCAATATATTATATATATATATATATATATATAGCGATGCTGAAACATTGTAACATACTGAGAAATGCTTTTTTTCTCAACCTCAACGAAGAAAAGACTCACGATAACCACCCTCAATGAAATCGGTTTAAGAGGAATCTCAGGAGTCATCGTCACATCGATGACAACAGAGATTAACCTCCTCTGGCTAATCATAACCTACAGATTCTATCTTGTAACTAAACTCACATTATTGCGGGTTTTACTAACTTATCAAACCCTTAAATACTCTCGTCTATGGTAATGCTAAATGGATAACCAGTAAAGTGTCCTAACCAATTAACCCATATACTAACCTAGTCACAGATATAATATACTAAACTATGCATTTCTATAACTCACGAATTAGCCAAATAATCTAGTTATTTAGGAAGATAAAACTCGCCTGTAACCCGATGCAATACTCCAGCAGAATCAATCCGAGCAAGCAACCCGAAGCTCCAACGACAGCATCTTGCGAACATGCCAGCCGAATAATAGAACAACCTAACCGCAACACCGCAGCCATTGCAACAACCCAAACAATACCACCACCGTCAAACCCAGCACCAGCAACCATCACAACACCGTAAATCAACAAAAGCCCAATAACCACAAACCCTAAAACTGAGGGTTTCCACCGAAACCGAAATCGGAATAAATTACCCAAATCGCAGGACAACTCAACCGTAACGCCACAGTCATCACACGCAGCCCAACCAATCGCCACCACCGAACAGCTAAATCCTCCATCAATCACAACCCACAATCAAACCCAATACCTGCGATAATTGCAAATGCCGCAAACCCCAAATCGCCAACAATGCAAGCCCAAACAAACCCCCACAATCAGAAACCCTAGAAATCAAACCCTATACCGAATCAAGAGGAATTAACGAAAAGGGAATCGAGAATAACTCATCAAGGATAGGAGTGAAGATCACGGCGAAGCTCGGTAAAGAATCCGAGAGCGATGGGGAAGATTGGATCAAGAGTAAGGAGGAAAGGGGAATTGTTAGGGGAGAGGAGAGAGAGAGAGTGAGTTTGGAGTAAAGAGAGAGGAAGTGAAGAAAATAGAAGATATATATAAAATGTGCCTCTATTTGAATAGGGATATTCCTATTCAAGCAGAGAGGATCCTATTCGAATAGAGGAAGTCTTGTTCGAATAAAAAGGGTCAGCGGAGAAACTCAACAGCTCAAGAAGAATCCTATTCGAACAGAGAAGGCCCTGTTCGAACAGAGGGAAAATCCTATTCGAACAGAGAAGGTCCTATTCGAGCAGAGCAACTCAGGGAAAAATCTAACTGTTCAAGGAGGATCCTATTTGAACAGATAAGGTCCTATTCGAATAGAGGAAGATCTTGTTCGAACAGAGAAGGTCCTGTTCTAACAAAACTGGTCTATTCAGAAAAAGAAGATTCCAGAAAACCTAACGGCCAACCCCGGCCAACCCCGGACACCCCAGAATCAAACCAAACCACCAACACCACCACACAAACACTACTACAAACCCAACAAAGGTTTCCCAAGGTATAAGCACCACCTCCACCACCCCACGGCCTCCAAAATGCTTAAACCCCCGAAAAGGAATCTTTGCTCAAAAAACTCCGAAAGCCTATCAGCCAATCCAACGGCTCATGGAAACCGCACCAAACCACAAGCACATCAGAAAAATATCACTAGCAACCCATCTAGGGGTTCTCAAGGCCACAACGCCACCTCCTTCTCCGAATAACCACCGTACCACCAAAACTACATAAAAGGAATCTAACATACAAAACCTGCCAAAAGGAATAAATGGATGCACAGTGGATGAAAATGTACATATGGATTATATACGGAATATATGTGCGGACATTAACATGGAGGAATAATAATAATAATACTTAATAATAAATAAGAAAAATAACCCGAAAATCTGGGACATTACATCATGGCTGTGGTCGTAGTCAAGGAAAAAAAATCATGATGATTATAATGCAAAATTGAAATAGGATACATAAAAATGTTCTAAAAATGAATGTAGTATAGTTTGCGAATCGCCCTGTTATCGGTAAGACAAATGGGTTATTAGGCAAAGACTTGTCGTACAGTTCAAGCCTCTATCAATGATAAATGAAAGAGAATGTTGGGATGAATTTGATTAATCATGATAATCAAGTTTTTTCCACTAACCTTGATTTATTAGACTTCTTTGTTGATCCATAGATCAAGAATGATAATCTCTTTTGTGACGACCATGACTGTATCAATTATAATTTTACATTTGATGTGCTTTTTGTTTATATCTTTTTTGTAAACCATTTTTTTGGGAAGTTTGTTATGTATATATACTATGCTGCTTACATTTAAGTTGTTTTTATATAAGCTTAAATGACTTATTCCAATTCAGGATGGATGCTGAATATGTGTGCCTAGTTGATAGTGCAATAGCGCATTCGATCCTTCGAGATAAGTATTTCTCCACCTTGAAATTATTTGTAGCCAAGGCCAAATACTATTTCTGGCATACCTGATCCCATTGAAGGCCCTTGAAGAATGGTTATCATATCGCCAGGTGATACAAAAATCCATGTTTATGACACATTATACTCAACAAGATCGAAGAGAAATCTATTGAGTTTTAAAGATATATGTCGCAATGGATATCATATTGAGACCATATCAGGAGATAATATAGAGTTTCTTTGTATTACTTCATCTGCCTCAAACAAGAAGTATATTTTAGAAAAGCTTCAAGGTCTTTCTTCTAGATTATATTATACCACAATAAGAATGATTGAATCATATGCTGTATGGAGCCAGAAGTTCAATGATCCATAATTTTTCATACTTTCGCATGACATCTAGGTTATCCT
Organism: Kingdonia uniflora; assembly: GCA_014058105.1. Lineage (NCBI taxonomy): Eukaryota > Viridiplantae > Streptophyta > Magnoliopsida > Ranunculales > Circaeasteraceae > Kingdonia > Kingdonia uniflora. The sequence continues at coordinate 1,404,428 of JACGCM010002535.1, forward strand.
AGATCAACCTTGATGCGTTAAATTATTAAGAATTCACATGGGCATCATTTGGAGAACCAGATGATTCTCTTTTCTGATGATTTTGCCAGTACAGCTTATTCATAAGGCAAGTTAATTTTGAGACCATCCCCATCTTAAATCGTTGTAGAATCTCCAAAATTCTTACAGCGAATTCAAGGGGATATTTATGGGGCTATTTACCCTCAATATGGGCTATTTAAATACTTTATGGTCATAATTGATGCATCTATGAGGTGGTCACGTGTATGTTTCTTATCTACGAAAAACGTTGCTTTTGAGTATCTCCTTTTCTAAATCATTAGATTACAACCACATTTTCCAGAATATCCAATCAAATCTATTATGTTAGATGGTGTTGGTGAATTTACATCAAAAACCTTTGATGGCTAGTGCATGTTTATTGGAATTGACATTGAGCATCCTTTTACTCATGTCCATACCCAAATAGGTTTGCCGAGTCATTTATTGAATGCGTTTAAGTAATTTCGAGAAGCATCCTTGTGAGGAAAATTATCGGTATCTATGTAAGGGCATGCCATTTAACATGTTGTAGCATTGGTTGGGCTTCGTCCTACAACCTATTTTATGTATTTACCATTTCAATTTGTTCTTGGCTACCAAACAAATATCCCATATCTACGTATTTTTAGGTGTGCGGTACATGTTCCAATTGTACCATCACAATGTACAAAAATGAGACCTCAACATAGGTTGGGAATTTGCATTGGTTTTGACTCACCGTCTATTATATGATATATTGAACCCCTAATAGGTGATACTAGATGAACCCGCAATTATGACATTTTTAATATACCTGAACATGAATTTTAGTCGTTCATTATATTTAATTTTGGGAACTTATGTACGTTAGCTTGATTGCAGCTATTGGAGATGGATATTTGAAACCAAGCTCTTAAAGTCAAGTAAAAGTGTCTCCAGTAGTTCATTGCACAAAAATTCAAAGGCACAATATATTTGGTCTCAAGATTGAAGAAATATATACACAAATATTCTAGGAGAATAAGATCAAATAATATATTGAATCCATGATCTTAGAAGATATTTTATATTGAAAATATATGCATGATTTTTCATGAAGAAAGATCTTTACATCACTTGAAGGAATTATATGCAAGAATCTTAGGAGATTGGTTCCAAAATTAGAAGATACTATTGTGAAAATATTTTTTACAATTTAATATATAGTTTCTAAATTGGGTTTCCTTATCCTATAAAAGAAACCCTCTCCCCCCCACTGTAATTGGGCATCTCATATTGGATCAAGTTTAGAAGAAATAAAATCTTAGTTTTATTTAATTTTCTTCTCTCTCTTTTAATTTTTTTTGTAAATAATTAGTTGTTAATACGATAAAGTCCGAGATGAAGGGATAATCTCCTAGCTAAGGCTAAGATGAGGCCTCTTCTTGGATGAGCAATAGTTTATATTATATAGGTTCTAATTAGTTTTCACTTAGATTTACAATTGATAAGTTAGTGCATCATATCGAAGGCTTGACCATTGCTTCGGTTTTGTGTACGATAACTTTGGATACAAACAAGTACTACTAACCGTAGACTTGATTTGGAGATCTAAACAAGAGAAAATACTAGAAAACTCACTCAAGCCTAGCCATAGTTGTGTTGATAATTCTCTAACACACTCTTCACCATCACTTAAAAGCATAACCACTAAATGCATAAGCATAGATTTAGTAGTTTATTTTATAACATCGTATGTTTCTTTACACGAACATATGATGGGTGGGGATATTAAGATCTAGTTGAATATCGATTAGTACTTTGAAAGGTAGAGGCCAATTCCAAACTTTAGCTCTCTTTCTCATTAAGTTTTATATTTATTTTTTATTTACTTCTTCTTTGATTTGTCTCTTATAAAACCGTAATTTGGCCTAGAAAGTATTCGTTTTCCCAAACCTTCCTGTGGATTCGATCCCACTCATCCGTACTACAATTCGACAACCGTAATTTGAGCAGGTATTTTGTAGAGGCCTTAAAAACCTTTTATCAAATGGCACCGTTGCCGGAGAAGCATCATTGAAAACTATTCTCTCTAATACCGAATTTTCTTTGTTACTTTTCTTTGCTAATTTTCTTAATTAATTCTTTCTAATACCGTGCCAATAATTTCTAAATTCATTGTTTCGAAAAGTATAGTTGGCCGGTAATAACATATAGTGTTTCTATTATTATCGTTTCTCTTTCTGATTCTCTAGATTCGTTTAAAAAAGAAGAAGATTGTTTCAAGTTTTTGGCACTACAGTAACTGTGAAGTCTGTTCCTGAATGTTTCACCGCTTTTGATCATCTATAATTCATAGTTTGGAAACATGTTTGCTACAAAAGTTTTAGATAATTTTAAACCCTTCACCGATAGAGTCCCACCAATTCACAAATGATATCATGGCAGAAATTGAGTACTTTTCTAAATTCTTAGACGATTTCTCAGATGATGAGGATGATGACAAATATCTTGAAAGTATGAATTCAACATCGATTCTTGAGAAAATCCGAGCCCCATCTTTATCAGACCAGTGTCACCTTCTTCATCTCTCTTCCTGGAATACATACCTCCATCGCCTGAGCCTAATGGGGATTCCATGACCATAAATTTTTTTGAGAACTTGTACGAAGCAAACTCTTGTTGCATTTCTGTTGATGAATGCTTAAATTATTTTGAAGACTCGAATGATCCTGTGATTAGTGAAATGGTACAATCATTATCATATGAGAAAGTGTTTCAACTTGGCCATGTCCCTAAGCCAATGAATATCCACGTCAATGGTCTGGATGAGTCCCTTGAGATATGTTATGATTTTTCAGCACACACATTAGAAATTTTTGTTAGACTTAATTGTTCCCCGATTCCCACATCCACAAATATGTTATATAGTTTATCTTCTACTAAAATAAAACAACTTTTGGAAAAATTATAATTTTGGGGATGCCTCACAGACTTACTTTGTCAGAACCGCCTATTATATTTTTTGGAATATCAATGATAATATGGGGGTTTTAAATTTTTTTAAAGAAAATATCTTTCCTAGAAAATCGATTTTTAAATCTAGTACATTTTATGGGACAAATACTTGTATATCAATCTTATTATTTACTGCAACACGGAGTAATCATATGATTGTATTGAAAATTCTAAAGGAAAAAATGTTCCCTGGGTATGTGTTTTCTTTATCATGAAGAAAATGGTTTTTCTTGATTTGTTAAATATTTTCAACTTGGAATCATCAAATGATAGGAAATTTTTTTAGAAAAAATCATTTTCATAGAGAATTAGTTTTAAACTCTCTCTTGTTTTTACATTATATAACTGCCCAATTAGGGGCTAATATTAATGATCATTATTTATGTGTTATCTAGTTTTTGAAAAAGAATTTGCAACTAAGATAGTGCATCACTTTTTTTACTTCGTACCCTTCCAGTAATATTAAAAATTTTAAGTTTGAGGGTACATTCATCTGGCAGAAGACGGTAAACTTAACGTTTTTTGGGAGGCAACCTATAACACATTCAGTTGATAAATTCCAGTTTTTATTCCTCCACTTTTTTTATGCTCTTAAACATTGAGAACAATGTTTCATTTAAGTTTGGGGGTAGGAAACCATTTTTTTAAATGTTTTTTAAAGAAAAGTAAAATAATGACACTTTGACAATTTATGATATATTTTTGACGAATTTCTAATCACTTAAACTAATTTTACCTTGACAAAAATATAATGGGAAAGACTAAATTTTGAAATTGAACCAAGTATATACTAAAATATTTTGGACTATCTTAAGCTAGATGTACTATTTTTTTATTAGCGACTAATTCAAGTTAACTTGACATATTTTGAAAACATACACTTCACTGCAGTTTTACAATTAATACCTTCAATAGATTTTTTCTCAGTGCAATGGAAATTTAGCATTTATGTTAGGAATAGTTTGCCACAAGGGAGACAACTGCCTTAGAATAAGTTTAGTCCTATGAAAAATAATAATAAGCCAAATATACTCTAGAAACTTTCACGCTGCAAAGCTGCTCGTATGACTTAGAACTGAAAGAGGTAAAATTATCTCCAATCCCGAGTTTGATAATGAACTATGTGAAATGAGCACAAGAAAATGTTATTTGTGAGAATCCTGAGTCAAGGTCATAATGGGGTACCACACCCTGGCAACCTTAGACAACTGGTAGGGATTATCGACCGAAAACTCCTTGTTATAGAGGCTTCAGCAAGAAGCAATGTACTCAAAAGAAAAGGATTGCAAAAGAAAAGGAAAAAATAAAATTCTAAGAAGTCGATTTGACTAAGGCAGTTGTCGAACTGACCGTTAAATTTATTCCAGTAAACACTATACTACAAAAAACTAAATAAATTATTCTAGACAATGTATTAGAAGATAAACCTATTTTCACTGTACACTCAAATATAGCTATAACAAAATACTTGAATCTCTTTTTAATCTTGAGGTAGTACTTCTAGTTTTGGATAAGCTTAAAATATTCTTTGGTATACTTAGGAGAATAACAAGATTAAGGATTTTTCAATCGGTATATTTTTGTCACAACTATGTAAGGATAAGCTCATAGGAAATGAGTCATGTGTATTATAGAATTGTTTAAAATATCATTATTAATTTTTGTGGGTATAGTCACTACAAACCCTCACGAGACAACACTCGTCTACCAGGCTAATCCTGGAGGTTTAACGGGTTGTTCCATATACTAAATGTAATCGCGCTCCTTACGAAAGTTGATATTATTTTATTTTACCCGGTACGAGCAAAATACAAGTGTGGCGGTATTTGATGACCGCGTAGTTATGACATTTTTAATATACCCGAACATGTATTTTAGTCGTTCATTATATTTAATTTTGGGTACTTATGTACGTTTGTTTGATTGTAGCTATTGGAGATAGATATTTGAAACCAAGCTCTTAAAGTCAAGTAAAAGTATCCCCAACAGTTCATTGCACAAAAAGTCAAAGACACAATATATTTGGTCTCAAGATTGAAGAAATATATACGTAAATATTCTTAGAGAATAAGATTAAAGAATATATTGCATCTAAGATCCTAGAAGATATTTAATATTGATGATATATGCAAGAGTTTCCATGAAGAAAGATCTTCACATCACTTAAGGGAATTATAAGCAAGAATCTTAGGAGATTGGTTGAAAAATTAGATGATATTATTGTGAAAATATTTTTTACAATTTAATGTATAGTTTCTAAATTTGGGTCCCTTCTAATATTAAAAGAACCCTCCCCCATTGTAATTGGGCATCTCATATTGGGTCAAGTTTAGAAGAAATAAAGTCTTAGTTTAATTTAATTTTCTTTTCTCTATTTTATTTTCTTTTGTAAATAATTAGTTATTAATGCGATAAAGTCCGAGATGAATGGATAATCTTCTAGCTAAGCCTAGGATGATGCCTCTTCTTGGATGAGCAATAGTTGATAATAATTAGGTTCTAATTAGTTTTCTCTAGTTTTACGATTGATAAGTTAGTGCATCACATCGAAGGCTTGACCATAGCTTCAATTTGGTGTACGATAACTTTGGATACAAACAAGTGCTACTAACCGTAGACTTGATTTGGTGATCTAAACAAGAGAAAACACTTGGGAACTCACTCAAGCCTAGCCATGGTTGAGTTGATAATTCTATAACGCAATCTTCACCATCATTTAAAAGTATAACCACTAAATGCTTGACCATAGATTTAGTGGTTTATTTTACAACATCGTATGTGTCTTAATACGAACATATGATTGGTGGGGATATTAGGATCAAGTTGAATATTAATTAGTGCTTTGAAAGGAAGAGGCCAACTCTGAACCTTAGCTCTCTTTCTCATTTAGTTTTATATTTAGTTTTTATTTACTTCTTCTTAGATTTATCTTTTATAAAACCGTAATTCAGCCTAGAAAACATTTGTTTTCCCAAACCTCCCTGTGGATTCGATCCCACTCATCCGTACTACAATTTGATAACCATACTTTGAACAGGTATTTTGTAGAGGCCTTGAAAGCCTCATATCAATACTCTTACTACAGATTTTGCGGATTGTCATTTTGATAAGATAATCTTCCCACTGTTAGGGGGAGGAATTAAGCATGTTAAACGGTATGACTTATGATGAAATATAATAAATATGTCTCATTTCGATCCACGAACCTATCTATGTCAAACTAAAGTACAAATGACAACTCATTTTCATAAATTTTCTTATCAAATACCTAATACAGTTACAGATATAGCACGTATGACCAGATCACATATAACAGTTGCATATCATGTACCAATAAAGATTGAGGTCCCAGAAGGACTATCAAATGTAATAGCAAATAATTCATCTAAAGTATATTTAAAGCGTAGACGACCAGTTGGTTCAAAAGATTTAGTTCCTCTAAAAAGAAAATATAAATGGAAAACTAATCTTACATATAATAACACTTTAGAAAAGGTTACAAAGGGAAATATCCCTATTAAAGCTCTCTTGAAGAAGATATAAAAGGATCCTCAATTCTTGACCATATCAACTCTGATGAGGATGAAGTCCTCATAGATGATCATATCTTTAATAAGGTATAGATACCTGTAAATGAAAAGATCTTTATAAATTATGCACAGTCAAAGAAATTGAGGCATCATAAAGAAATAATTGTAGACAATATATTTGTGTTTGTAGCAGCTATTAAAATCATAACTGATGATAATTATATTAAACTATATAGTCTTGATGAATGTCAAAAATGACATGATTGACCAAAATAGAAATCTGCAATACAAACACAATTGGATTAACTTGCAAAACGTAAGGTATTTGAACCTATGTCATAACACCCAAAGATGCAAGCCGTGTTGGTTATAAATAGGTATTTGTGCAAAAATGTAATGATAAAAATGAGATTGTTCAATATAAAGCATGACTCGTGGCACAAGGTTTCCAGCAGAGACCATGGATTTGAATTGATTATGAAGAAACATATTCCTCTGTAATGGATGCAATTACATTTTGATATCTTATTAGTCTGATAGTCTCAGAAGGACTTGACATGCATCTTACAGATATGGTTACTGCATATTTGTATGGAATGTTAGATATAGATATCAACATGAATGTCCTCGAAGGACTCCAATTGCCCACAGTAAAAGTACGTGACATGTACTCAATTAAATTTTAACGTGCCTTATATGGCTCACTCAGCTTAGTGAGTACTTGATTAAAGAAGGATAAATTAATAATCCCATTTCACATGAGTATTCATTAAGAGAACAAAATATGGATTTATTATCATTACAGTGTATATCGATGATATCAATCTAATTGGGACTTCTGGAAAACTTACAAAAACTATAAAATATTTAAAGAAAGAGTTTAACATGAAAGATCTCGTAAAAAGTAAATATTGCCTCAGCTTACAGATCGAACATAGTTATAATTGAATTCTTGTCCATTTTATTTTTTGCAAAAAGTTTAGTAATATATATCCAAAAGATAGAATATATGAAGGGGAAACCATGCCACATACTAGTACATGTCACTAGTACATATGTAGATGAAGCTCTCGACGAAAAGTAATTTTTTTTATAAAAATAAACCGAAGCCCCTTAGATAGGCAAGGGGCATGTCTCCGCGTAATTACCTTGGAATTAAGCCAGTCTCATTCGAACGACAAATTGAATTTAGTAGTTGACACACCTCAGCTGGATTTGGCCTACTGGAGCGCAAGCCCATTTGAACGACCTTCAATGTCATTCAAATAAAATGTTAGAAAAAGCATTCTAAATGACTCAACTCAAATCGGTCTTCTTGGTCGTTCGAACAATTTTGTGAAAATAGCCTTCGAAGCGTTCGAACAACTTCCAAGTACATTTGAATCGCTCAAATGACTGCCACGTACGTTCGAATCGTTCGAACGGCTTCCAGGTTCGTTCGAACGACGACTTAAATAGCCTTCAAAATGCCTCATTGGTATTCTGGAGCGCCGGTTCGTTCGAACGACCTCCAATGTTGTTCGAATGATTTGATGTTATTTTGCTTTTAAGTACTATTTACCGAATCAGGAATTTATGTATCTGGGTTCTCTATGCGGGTATGAAAAAATGGCCTCCCTAGACACCATTCTTTTAGGGGTTTTGTATTTGCAGACCCTCGTTTTGCTGTTGTATCCGCTAAAAAAATTTATTTTCTCCATATTTGAGTAATTTGGAACGAGTTAAGTTTCTATTTGATTCGTTTTCTTTCATTGACCATTGTCCATGGAAGTGTATCAGTCATGAACGCTTGAACCGTGGCCTGAGAATCTGAGACCATCCATAATTTTTTCCAACCTTTCTCTACTGCTTGCTTTGCGCCTTGCATGATGGCTTGAATCTCTGTGACATAGTTATTGGCATTGCCTAGTGCTTTGCAGAAAGTACCCAGTACCTCCCCAGCCGTATTCTTGTATACTATCCCAATGCCTGCTGGTCCAGGGTTACCCAAAGCAGAACCATCAAAACATGCCTTGATCTCCCCTGGGTTCAGTAGTTACCACGAGCAATTCTTTATCGTTGTTGTGTATTTTTGTCGGCACTGGACATTCAGCACTTTGTTCTTTATAGGTCAGTTCCATTATTACCATGCTATTTTTAGAGAGTTGAGATGTGTCCATGATGTTCTACAGGATGTCTTGTTGCAGCTGTTGGTTGGTTATTCTTCGTATCGTATCTGAGGATGTTACGCCTTTTCCAAACTCCATTGCAATTAACAAATGCTGCTGAGACCTACAAATCCTTAATATAAGAGTTTGCATGACTATTTTTGGCAAAGACTATTTCCCAAGTGGTCCTCTTCATTTAGCGGTGGCATTTTGAATATGTTATGTATCCATGCATATCCTATTTTTGCACAACAGGGTTATGAAAATCCACGAGAAGCAACTGGGCGTAATGTATGTGCCAATTGCCATTTAGCTAATAATCCCGTCGATATTGAGGTTCTACAAGCGGTGCTTCCTGATTCTATATTTGATGCGGTAGTTAGAATCCCTTATGATATGCAGCATAAACAATTTCTAACTAATGCCGGGGGGGGGGGGGGGGGGGGGGGGTTGAATGTAGGGGTTGTTCTTATTTTACCTAAGGGATTCGAATTTGCTCCCCCCGATCGTATTTCTCCAGAGATAAAAGAAAAGATGGGCAATCTTTCTTTTTAGAGTTATCGTCCCACTAAAAAAAATATTCTTGTGATAGGTCCTATTCCTAGTTACAAAGGATTCCTACTTCTTAAAATATCCTATATATGTAGGCGGAAATAGGTGAAGAGGTCAGATTTAACCCGATGGGAGCCAGAGTAACAATACAGCCTATAATGCTACAGCAGTGGATATAGTAAGCAAAATCATACGTAAAGAAAAAGGGGGCTATGAAATAACTATAGCGGATGCGTCGGATGGGAGTCAGTTCATGATTTCCAGAGAGTATTCTCATTCGAAGAAATTATGTTGCTCGATTTCAGCATTGTGTTGGCGAAGGTAGTAGGCGGATGGGAGGAAGATACCTTTGTTCACAACTCTTTTGTCGAAAGAGAGGGTACTGCTAAGGAGTTACCATCCAAATGAGCTCAACCGGGGGTGTAAGCTATTGCTCCAAACCATTCTCCACCACCATGTGGTGTCTTGGGTTTTGCGAATACTATTAAAAGCGTTCCTAACTTGAAATTTCTCGTGAATGTTTGGCTTCCAAATTTTTTGGTCTTGAGCTTGGGGTTCACAGTCAAGTCTCTCTAGGTTGATCCCTAACGCCATAAATAAAGTAGAATATTCTGGGGTTTCTTCCATCCTTTGTTGCTGATAAAACTGCTTAGTTACGCAGTACAGTTCCTCCATAGGTTCGCTGGAAGGTTAATGTACTCTCTCAGGGGGATTTTTGTTTCCCAACAATCTCTCTATTGCCGATTACCCAACTTATGTGCTAACCTGCCTGATGTTCTGCAGCTTATATCCCCCTCCAAATGGATGATTTCTTGTAGTATGTGATTACATCTCCATTTAAAATTTTGTATTTAGCATTCATGAAGCATGTCCAATCTTCACTTTGTTGGGTAAATGTCCAGTAAAGTTTGCAGAGAAGCGTAGTGTTAACTTCCCCCAGCTTACGAATGCCTACTCCAGCCTCCTGTATGGGTTTACACACCTTTTCCGATTTAAGGGTAATGCCCTTTCTTTTGGACGGATCCCTGGAAAAATAAAATTATGAATAATAACTTTTCCCTCCTTGATCAAAGTTTGAGGCCATTTGTCGACTGCCATGTTGTATATAGGTGTGTTTCTTAGGACTGATCTTGGCAAGACCACTCTTCCTTGGAATGACGGAAGTCGTCCTACACAAACTTTTGCCCACTTTATGATTTTTTCCACCAACGGTCACAAAATATTCTTTGTAGCCTTTCCCTGGAAGAGGATTATTCCCAAGTAAGTTTCTGGCAGTCTCCCTTCCTGGAATCTGAATACGTCGAGAATCACCCTTCTCCTGGTGAGTGGAACTCCGCCTATAAAAGTCTTGCAATTTCTAGGCTTAAAACTTGACCAGATACTTCTTGGTATTAAAGAATTTTTTTAGGTCTTTGAGGTATCTAGTATCCCCATTGAGGAATATAAAGATGTCATCGGTGAAAAAAAGGAGTGTTAGAGCTTGTATTTGTCTGTTACTAACCATAGTGTGAATTTTGCCTTCCCTCAGTTTCTGCAAGTTAATACCCAAAATATCTTCTACGAGTAGAAATAGCAGCAGAGAGAGAGGGTCATCCTGTTTAAGACCTCTTCTAGGGCTAAAGAACCCTGTGAGACTTTCGTTAATCACTATTGAAATCTTCCCACTATTGATAATGGTCATTATCAGCTCACAGAAGTTGTAGGAGAACCAGAAGACCTGGAGAGCTGCAGTAAGAAAATTTCAGCTTAGTGTATCATAGGCTTTCTTTATATCTAGCTTGAGTCCCACATTGCCTCCTTTTCTCTTCCCCTTCATCTCGTTGACTAGCTAAGATGCCATCCATATATTGTTGTGTATACTCCGACCCTTGATGAAGGCACTTTGCGCCTGGGATACCACTCTCTCTGCTATTGGTGACAGTCAGGTAGTCAGAATCATCTACAGAGTTGCTCAGGCAAATTAGTCTATAGTGGTTCACCTTCTCCAATTACATGATTTTGGGCATAAGTAATATGATATTGGAGTTAAAGTTGGTCGGAAGCCGTCTGTCAATGAAAAAGGAGGAGATTCCACTGCATAAATCATGTTTAACCACCTCCCAAAAAGTTATAAAGAAGGCCCCTGGGAATCCGTCCAGCCCAGGAGTGCTATTCTTACTTAGACTAAACACTGCGTGTTTGATATCTTCCTCATTTGGCAGTGCTATTAGCATGTCATCTTTAGTTTGCTCCACTCTGGACATTGATACATTCAAAATGTGTTGTTCAAGTTTACTGGGTTCTCTACAAATTTGTGTGTAGAACTAAAGTATGTGCGCCTTTATCTGGGATTGGTCTATCAAGATAATTCTTTCCACCATCGTGATCTTTGTGACGATGTTTCTTTCATTTCTAGCTCTCGTCATGTTGTGAAAGAATTGGGTGCTGCAACTGCTTTCTGTGATCCATTTACTTCTTGATTTGTGATGCCATTGAATCACCTCTTTCTCTTCAATATGCGATATTTATGTAACCTTTGCAATGACACCTTGGTCGAGAGCATCACTTTTCCAGTGAGTTTTCTGATTGAGTTGTAGTTGTAGCAGGTCATCCTCTAAAAAATTATTGGTTCCACATGCCATGTCCCGTCCTATTCGTTTCCACAACTTGATATCATTCTTTACTCACCGAAGTTTGAGTATAAAGCATAATAGAGGTGTTTCTTCTAGTTTAGTGTTTGAGCTACTGTTAACCACTTCCCCAAAGTGTGTATAAGTGTTTCATGTTTGAAGGTACCTGAAGGGTATGCTACTAGGCTTTGGGACGGCCTAGCATTCTCCAAAAATTAGTGAATGGTCTGACATTGTTCGTGGGTAGTTCTTGATTCTCCATCTTCGATATTTGTCAACCCAAAGTGGGTTGTGCAACCATCTCTCCAAACGGCTCAGTGTTGTGTTGGTCATTTTTTGTGCGTTACTCCATGTATAGTTTATACCCATTGTGTTGCTCTCTATAAGATTAGGCCTATCGATGATGTTCACAAAGTCTTGCATGGATCTTGATAGTGGCTGTCTTCTACCACTCCTCTCCTCAGTCTTGAGAATGCAATTGAAATCCCTTAAGAAAATCCGTGGCTCATTTGTTCTGGTAGCACCTAATAGTAGCTCATTCCAGAGTATTGTTTTGTAGAGAGTGAGGCTGCTGGCCTGGACGAAAGAAAACCTGTAGCTCATGTATCAGGCCATGATTTACCAGTTAGAAGTGCTCAAGGTTTCAGGTTCTGGAATACCTTTTCATGGATAAATGTTATCCGCTAAGTTCTCCAATGGTGGTCAAATCAGTTGACCCTAAGAAAGATCCCTTTCGTCCTCAAGAGGGCAATAAAATACTTCTGAAATCCGATATACCATATTTTAATGCTATTGGTACCTTATTATATTTAACGCAATGCACTAGACCCGACATTCTATTATTAGCTAATCTGTTTGCTAGGTTTAGCTCAGCACCTACTTGACGGCATTAGAATTGCATCAAACATATTTTGCATTATCTTCGCAGAATGACTGATATGGGATTGTTCATTCAAATAAATCATTAAATATTGGTCAGTTAAAGGGATATGTTGACGCTGGATACCTCTTTGATCCACAAAAAGCTTACTCACAAACATGATATGTATTTCCATATGGAGACACCTCAATTTGCAGGAGATCCACAAAGTAAACCTCGATAGATACTTCCTCCAATCACTCAGAAATACCTGCACTTCTTGAAGTAAGTCGCGAATGCATTTTGTTAAGATATGTGGTAGATCATATCCACAGTACGTGCAGATTACCTTCTGTTACGAACCTTCTGATGGCTATAAGTGAAGACAATGCTAATTGCGTTGGATAAATAAAAGAATGATACATTAAGGGTGAAAAAACCAAACACATTCTACCTAAGATATTTTTATACACACATGAGCTAGAGAAAAGTCATGATATCAATTTTCAACAGATATGTTCCAGGGAAAAAATAGCTAATCTATTTACTAAAGTTGTTCCAATGTCAATATTCAAAAAAATTGTATATAGCATCTAGATTAGATGGATATGCAGCTTATCAAGTTGACATTAAGGGGAGCATTCTCACCATCGTATTAGAGGACAACCCGCTCTTTTTCCTTTGCCCAAGGTTTATCCCACTTGGTTTTCCTGGTAAGGTTTTATTGAGATAGTATTGGCGTATCCATACTAGTTCTAGAGTCCAATTTTTCTTTTGTCAAGGTTTTTATCCATTGGGTTTTCCTGGCAATGTTTTCCTTGAGATACATATTGGACACCCAAGGGGGAGTATTGTAAAGCATAATGTGTATTTAGCATGATCTGGATACATGCTTATATACATGCTCATAATCTAATGTCATGCTTGATATGAGCTTATCATATAAGTATGATGTGGAGTAAGATGTGGATTTATAAGTATGATGTTGATCCACATGTCACACATGTATTTGGTGGATAACCAATATAATGACATGTCATACCCTATCACCTATGTTATATTTGCTTATTCATATAAGCTATGCAGCATTTCATGCATCCAAAAATATTATATTATAGAAGTGAAATAAATCTCCTCTCTTATACTATCAAAGCTTTGTTCTTTATGTGCTTCCTTTACCTACTTGCTTCCTTTTTATTTAAAAATGTTGCTATATCCAAACTCCTCGGCTAGCTTTAGGAATCAATCCTCTAAGACTGGAGTTAGTTAATAATAAAAAAAAAAAAACCAACACCAAGAGATTAGTTGTAAACCTCTTCGCAATGGAAGTTCTTGATTTGTGTCTCTTTAGTACTCTCCTTTGCATGATCACTATTGCAGGCACATTATCTCTACTCACCAAGAAACCAGGCTTCTTGTCTCTTTCTACAAATTAGTTTTATCTTTCCGTGCTTCACACGATTTACCACGAAAAATATGCATTGAGTTTGTCACTTTAGGGTAATTTTTAAGCACTATATGTGTCTCTTTAGTACTCTCCTTTGCATGATCACTATTGCAGGCACATTATCTCTACTCACCAAGAAACCAGGCTTCTTGTCTCTTTCTACAAATTAGTTTTATCTTTCCGTGCTTCACACGATTTACCACGAAAAATATGCATTGAGTTTGTCACTTTAGGGTAATTTTTAAGCACTATATTGTTTTAGGTGAACATAAATTTCAAGGCATAATTAAAAATTTGTCAAATATCCAGGAAAGTAGAGCAATATTACTTTCATGCTTAATTATCATGTCAATTTTATTCAAGTAAAATGTTAAACACCCATAAAACAATATGAAATTTGAAGAAATCAATATTTCTTATTGAATATAACTATAGAGAAAAAAACAACAAAACATGTAAAACACCATACTATAGGCCTTCAACCATTTCTGTCTTTGATGTTAAAGCCAATTTAACGTGCATATCTTGTATTAAAGTTGCAGTAGTTGCTACCCCAAGAAAGTGCTAGTATTAACCTAATTCATCAATACCATTGCAACAATTTTGATATTAGAGATAAATAATTAAGAAAGAGAAATAGATGTGTTATGCCTTGATATAGGAAGGGAGGAAGATTGTGGGCAACAATTGCATATATAGGGTATGAGTTGGAGAAGGTTACATGTATGTGAAGATCATGAGTTTTGGGGTTTTAAAATTAACTACTCCACCTTCTTTTAGTTAAGAGATCAATATATATCATGGGGCTCATACATAATTATATAATAATTTGGTGGTTTTCAAAATTAGTTACTCCACCTTCCCTTCTTTTAGTTAAATGGACAATTACTCTACCTCATTTAATAAAAAACTAAGTAAGCGATACGTGACGCTCTAATATTTGAATGATCCGGGAGGAGAACTTTCCATTCTCCAAATTTCTTACATTTCATAAAGAAGTATAGATGGGACCAGGTATTTGTTATCACCCTCTGGCATTTTTGTATTTGGACTCTGCCCATTATGTTGTTACAACAATTATACATACATAATCGGGATATTGCTCATTAAATCATATTATAGTACTCTAGTATGGAATACTAACTCTCCTATGGTATCTCCATTCCCAAACCCGTTATCAATACTTATAAACGAGTAAATGATGATGGAGTGATAGTTGTTCGCACTCAAGGAAACAGAGAAAAATTAGAAATTTTGAAGTACTGGCAGTCCGTGTTACTAATAAGGTGCTAGATAGAAGAAACTTTGTACTGGGAAAATTTTGATCATCCAACAAATACAATCCTCGTAGGGCAGATACTGATGTCTGGAAGAAATCTCGTTTAAAGCAACTCTTACTACAAACTGCGAATACAGCATAATAGGAACCTCAAGGTCATTTCCCCAACTGTGTATGACAAAAAGGACTAATAAATATAGAAAAGTTGAACTGATCAATTGAAAAATAGTCATATTGAACTGAAACTTAAACACACATGTTGATTATATCCTATTGATTATCAAGTCGGAATAATTAAGAATTTGAAGGATGGTGGCTTGGACCAACCAATTGGTAGTAGTATGATGTTTAGAGCAACCTTGAGCATGTACAAAAGTTTTAGCTTGAATGAGGAGTATAAGAGCCTTAATTCGAAGCTCGGACTTAGTTTCTCACACCAAAGATGAGCAAAACACCTGTAGTTAAAAATAACTACTAATACACAATAAATAGTATCAAGGCCTTTGAATAGGTAATAACCATAACCTCTCTTGAGGATTTAGAAGTGATGATGGTATTTGATTGAGTGATTGCTTATTACAACACCCATTTTAAGTAGTTTCGTATAGACTTTGTAGATAGAAAAATCTGTGTCTAATTTGTTCTTCCTTGGTCATATTTATAGGTCTCATATTATGACCGTTTAAAGATCACTATCTACCCTTAATGACGTGCATTACAAAATATTTTTGACGAGTCTTCATAATGGCAGTGTAATGGTATGATTCTTCTTTTCTGTAACGGCTTCTTTAATGACGTCGTATGATTATGGTGTCAAACTATTTGTACAGAGGTCAATATCAATACCTTAGGAGGTAGAGATTAATGCTTGAGTTTGCTACCAGAAGTAAGTTCTTTGGTCCAATATATTTGAGAAAAGGCCGTCTCCAATCACTTTAACACCTCCAGTGTTAATGGCATTTGAGCTGATAACATCAATGTTAGAGGTAGATACTACTTTGATTTTGAAATATCGAACTTCTGTTCAATGAATTCCAGCAAGATAAGAAAGGAAATCTACATGTCTATTTTTACCTCGAGGTAGATATTCAATTGTGGCCTTCCAAAATATTCTCATTCTATCGGCTACTAATACAGCGTAATCAGTAATTTTTTCATTTTACTAATATTGTTCCGTGTAATGGTTTATGAGCATCAAAGAATCTGTGTATATTGATAGTTTGAGTACTTCGAGCTCTAGTACCATATCCATTCTATGGATTAATGCCTCGTACTTTATATTATTGTTGGTGACCTCAAAATTGAGTCAGATTAATTTTACAATCATATCATTTGATGGCGTGATGAGAACGATTCTGATTCCTAAGCCTGCCAGTCCGGCGGATCCATCAATTAAAAGGTGTCGACCGTTTTTGATATCTAGTCTGTTATTTCTTTGAACTATTCTTCAATAAAGTCGAAGTCATCTTCTTCCCTATCAGGGCCTTCCGCTAGGAAATAAGCCAAGAAATCGACTACCACCTACCCCTTTTTTGAATGTCTTAACTTGAAATGAATATTCCTAAGATGATTGACCACTGATGTACTCATCTAGATTTTTTTTCCTTTGACAAGACCTTTCGTAGGGGGTAATTCGTCATTACACAAATCAAATGAGCTTGAAAATATTTCTTTTCTATGATATGTAAACGAGGAGGGTAAGGAGTTGATTTTCGATTTTAGTGTATCATGTTTCTACTGTATTAAGGGTCTTACTGATAAAATAAATAGGTTTTTCTATCTTCACGTCAAGTCGGATGAGTATCAAACTGAGTGAGTTTTATATAATGGCAAGGTATAATGTAAGTTCTTTACCGTCGGTGGGGGTACTCATGATGGGAGGTTTTCCCAAATAATTCCTGAAGTCCTAAAATGCTGCTTTACACTCGTTACTTTACTCGATCTCTAGAATTTTTTTAGTCTTACCTCTTCGTGTCCCTTCACGTAATATGTCAAATAACAATCTATATCGATCTATTGATTTCGATAGAAATTGGGTAACTAATATAATTTTGCCAGTAAATTTTTGAACATCTTTCTTTGTTTTATGTAAAGGCATTGCCAATAGAACTTGAATGCGATCAGGGCAGCTTCGATCCTCTTTTTGCTTATTAAATATCCCCAAAACTTTCGTAATTGAACTCCAAACTAACATTTATTAGGGTCAAGTTTTATCCTGAAAGACCGAAGGATTTTAAATATTGTGTGATTGGCAAGGTGATCTTCTTTCTTGAGACTCTAACATAGCATATCATCGATATAGACTTCCATTGTTGTCCCGGGATGATCTTTAAACATGTGGTTCATCAATATTTTATAACAAGTTCCAGCATTCTTACATAGCATATCCATATTTTATGATAAATATTTTCTCCTGATTATCGGGCAAGAGTAGTATATGATTATATCCTGATATAGTATCCATCATGGATAGAAACTCGTGCCTAGTGGTTGAATCAAAAAAATGATTTATTATAGGAAGGAGAAAATTTTCTTTCAAAGTGTGTTTATTTAGGTCAGTGAAATCCACACAAACTATAATCTTGCCATTTTTTTTGAACTGCTATAATGTTTGAAAATGAGTTGGGGTAATTTACCTTTCAGATGAACCCAACTTCAATAAGTTTGTTGATATCTTTTGTTAACATCCACCCAGAGTCTGGGTGCTAATGTTTTCTTCTTCTATTTAATCGCCATAGCATTGCCTTTTAAATAGTGTTTATGGCAAGCTAAAGTAGGATCGACACCTAACATTTCTTAGAATGTCCACGCGAACACATTGCTATTTTCCTTTAAGAATTTTAAAAGTCCCTTATGTTCTATTAACACCAAGCGAGTCCCAATATATAAGCCTCGCTTTGCTCCATTCATCTCGATATATTTTCTGACTTCTGCGTTTGATGGTTTGTTGTCTATGGGTTTAGTGTTCTGTAATTGCTATGTTTCGAATTCCTCATAAGGTCTCATCACGATAGTCACGGTATTTTCACAAGCTTGGGCTAACTTTTAACTACCTTGGATTTTGTATAGCCTTCTATTCCAATCAAATCATAATGCCAAATAATAAGTCAAGGGAATGGCATTCATATTGTGCAGCCAACATCATCCCATGATTCCCAAGTAACGTGACTTTACATTCACAGCATAAAATGTTGTGTCTATTCTTGCTGGTCATGCTGTGGCAGGAAGTACAATTTTGCCTACCTGCTCTTCTTTAGATCCATTGAAGCCACTAATGTTTATATCTATAGCCTCAACCTGATCTGTTAGGCCCATACATTCGATTGTACTTTAAAAAAATTCTTCAATACCACTCCCAGTATTTAGCATCATCATGTGCATTATGATATTCCTCATTTTTGACATAACAACTAATGTGTCATGATAGGGGAACTTGACATAGCCGATGTCAAAATCTTTGAAAGAGATCCCCATTCTCCTATTACTAGATTCTAAAAGCAACCGAGCTTCCTTCTCTACCATAGCCAGATCGTGACATTGAATGAGTCAGCTTCTTTTAAATCTATCTAATCTATTTATTTTGTGTGTCTCAATAAAGTGGCAGAAACACAGTTGGTAGAGGTGTTTCTCCTCAGTCCCTTCCTTAATCTAGACAAATTCATTATCAATTTTATAGCTCACATTCTTATAGCTCTCCAAATTGACAATATATTTGTGCAATCTACCATTTTTAAGTATTGCACTCCATGAGTCTCTGAAGAGTATAACATCATTCTATATCATGATGTCTGACCTTGTGGTGTCTGCAGTACAGCTTACCCCCGATGGGTTGGAGGGGTTGGGTATTTTTAAAGAATATATCTTTCTAATGTATAGAGTAGATGCCAGCCAATTTACTTGTTAATCGAGGAAGGCAAGGCTTTAGAATGTTACTTCCCTTTTGAGGATGCTCTCCAACATATTTAGCTCGCTTGGTGCCTCCTCCAGTATCTAAAGTGTACTTGAATTCTTGTTCTGTGTTTTGTGTTTCTTCTATTAGGATTGATTTTAATGGCTTCTGCCACTCGGACATAATCCTTTTGTGATCGATATAACTATTTACCTTTTCGATCATATCATCTAGAGTCGTTGGCTTGTTAAAGATGAGATGCTCATTTCTTGGCTTTCGATGAGTAATGCATTTGTAAAGGACAAAACTATAATTTTATGGTCGAAGCTATCCTCCTTCCTTGCCAGATTTAAATATTTCTTGGTGAATACTTCATGCTTTTCCCCTAGAATTTGTTCAACACTGTTAAGGAAGTAAGGATTATCCTTTTTGTCCCTGTTATGTGAATAGTTTTTAACAATTTTTTTTTTGCAACAGTTCAAAAAAATAAATCGATCCTTCTTCTAATGAATGGAATTATCATAGGGGTTCGCCATGGAGACTGGTAAGGAATAGTCAGCACAAAATGTGTTTCGATGTTGATTGCAAACCCAAAAAATCTTGAAACTCCTGAACGTACTCAACGAGATTAGTCCCCTTGTATTTTTAAATTTTTGGCATATAAAAATGGAGCGGCACTTCAGTGTTTAATAGATCTTGCATAATTGGGCTTTTCCATAGTTTACTAAAGATGTTCTTGCTTGCGCGTGTTTAGAGTTCAAAAAGCACCTTAATGTGATTGTCCATGTATTCTTGTATAACAAATTGTCGAGCTGTGATTGTGTGACATTGGGTCGACAGAGCCTTTATCAACTTCAAGATAAACCCTAAGTAATGGTATAATCTCGGGTACATGCTAGTTTTGGTTAGGTCAAACATCAACTCCCAGGCTGATACCACTAGGAGGTCCTAACCTGTCTTAAGCTAAAATTCTTAATATAGCAGGATACACTTCTTTGTTCTTTTGCACCGTCGTCTGTTGTCTCTAAAGAATTTTTAATACCTCTCATACTTCTGCAAATTGTTGATCTAGAATCATTCGCCTTTCTCTCTCAAAGTTATGTATAGCGCGTAATTTTGCCATTTGATTCGCTCCTGTGCTAATTCCTTCTGTTTGTCCATCAGGGGATTTTGACTATGGCTCGACATTTTCAGGATTGTGATAAGTACCTATTATATTCAAGAACTGCGGTTGATTAAGTCCTTTCCTACAAACAGTGCTAAAGATGAGCTTCCCCAGAATAATAAAGCAGTTTAACCAGTATCTGAAGGTTTAACTGTACCTGTAATGGCCTAATTTTGTGAGCTCAAAGTAGCCTGGAATTAACTCTTGCACCAATATATCTGTAACAAAATCAAATTGAAAATAAGAAATAATACAGGTATTTAGCGTGAAAAACGTGAATAGGTTAAAAACCACGACCTCGGGTTAAGGATTTTTGTAATAGTGACGTTTATTGCTTAATGCAGATATCTTATTACAAGTAATCTTTAGACTTAGAAATACTTGATCTTTTGAATAAAAAGTTTAATGTTTTTGAAAATCTAGAAAATATAGTTTTCCTGGTGTTTTCTCCTGTAATTTTCTTGCCCTTGTCTCTTCTAGAACTTTTTCTTTATATAGGCCTTTTCCGCAGATCTTCATCGAACTGAAGTACGTTCTTTGAATAATGTGGTTAGTGGTGGTTGACTGAGTAACTATTTAATTTGAGAGAGACATGTGGCTTTAATTTTTTCAAGTTTTTTGGTTTGAGCTCGACCCACATTTTTATCAATCCATGGAGTAGGTGGCAATGTTGACTAGAGAAGTCATGTGGAGAATGCGTGAGTCTGACATGGAGGTAGTTTAAACTAGAGATAACTCAATTTAGGTAAGATTGAGGGGTAGGCCCCTACAATCGCCCCCACCCAACCGAAATCATGAGTGGCTTTGGTTGAGAAAGAATTTTTGGGTATACGGGTAAGAAATTTAAATAAGGAAGGAAATAATGATGGTGTTTGACTGCATGAAGTACGTGTCAAGGTGGAAGTACGTGTATTGAATGTTGATGGGAATATTGATATATACGATAGTTAGGGATTGAAGATTTTCATTTGTATTGAATGATGGCGCTTGAGAAAATGCATCTGCACAATAAATATAGGGTTATATAAACAGTACCTGTACCAATTTTTGTAGCAAAGTACACTTGTCTTGATGCAAAATCCTCTGCAAGTGTTTAAAATGGTGAAGACTCGTTGGATAGTTCTTAAAGAGAGAATTGCTTCAAAAATATAAAGGTTGAAGTTAAATATTTTTGGGGATTAATCCTTGGAGAATCCTATTCCTGCTCTTGTTCCTCCAACGTATCAAGGAATGTCGGAAATTGAAGTGGCTGAAGCTGAGCAGGAGTTTTACTGTAGATGGAGGCTTCACCACATTATCTTAACAGGTGGGCAATGTTGGGCTTGTCTCTGCATTCTTGCAGAATACAAGGTTGGGGAGGCAGATACAAGGATAGGCGTGACTACGGTACAGTTGCACTAATGTCTTGCGTCACAACGGATTCTAAGGTCGGGCCCTCTTCATCTCTACCAATTCTAAGGAGGTGGTAGTTATAGGAGAGGTGGTGATGGCAGTGGAGGAGGAAGATGGAGAATGGAAGTCTGTTTCTGCATTTCCATCGCTACTTTGCTCTGAGAAGTTCTTCAATATGAAGAGTTAGCTCAAACACTGAGTCTCCTGCTTTCATACTTTCCATTTGATGTTCATCTTGACTTTGACCAAACTCATAGGACAGAGGATACTCACTATTTTTAATGTTTGATGTTGAGTTCTTGAAAGACTTGTTATATGTAAAAGCACTTATAATATGTTTTGAGGTGAATACAATTTGTTATCCAAATTTCGTGCTGAAATAGAAATAAAATAACTCTAGAAATCGAGCTGTATGATCCGAAGACTGTCAAATATTGCATGTAATAAAATGTATAAGGGCAGAAAGTAAAATATTTATAATAATCGAACTGTTATACATTTTCCTAGATAAATGAAGAAATGTATGTAACTGTTAAACGTGATTCGACCTGTGTGCGTGAAATGTAGGAAAAAAAAAATTATAGGAATTTTAAAATGAAGAATCGATCTCGTAGAGGTCATCTTAGAAAATTAGATCTGGAAAGAATAAGGATGATCAGTAATAATCTGGATTGACTGAGCTCGATTGGAAGAGATATGCTCAAATAATTTCTCTCAAGATATAAGGTTTTTGTTATGAGATAAAAAAATGATATCATGAGTTATGGGAAATTAATAGTAAAAATATATAAATAAGGGCGGAATGAATTCTGAATCTCGGGGAAGAGATAAGAATGGTGCAGACTCGATCTGAGAGAATTTGTAAGGCCACTGAAGGACGATTGGCAATAAAGATCGTTGAAGTACGAGAAAAAATCTTTGAACTGCTGGATTAAGATGTTGAGTTATCAGTGAGGGAGAAAATATAAATACTGCTTCATCTTCGTTAATCAAACATTTTTCAACTTCTGAAAACTTGAACAAAAGTAAGAGAGGAAGGAAAAAGAGAGGCAAAAATAACACAGAAACTCGTGGAGATTTAAGTGAAAGGAATCACCAGTCAATGGGTGAGAGAGTCGTTGGAGCTGAGTCGCAAAGTTGGTTGAATAATAACATTGTGAGGGAAGGATTCGACGTTGCCTTCGATTCACACTCTAACATAGAAGGTTGGTAGAGGATTTTGTGATGTGTGTATGTATTTTTGAAGATCATTTTTTATTGCTTGGAAAAGTGATAAATTACTATTTATAGTAATCTATAAAACTCTGCTTACATATGATATATGAAAGATATTTAAATGTGGTTGACATATATTAAAATATAATGATAGATACCTGGACCTGTGTGTAGGTCGAATGTGAGGAGTGTTGTGTAGGATAAAATCATTTCCTGTATTTGATATGGGGAGTTCCCCCGTAAGTGAGGCATCGACCTCTGATCAGTCGGTTGAGTCTGAGGCTATAACATTTAGATGTGAGGAAGAAGTAGGTGTTGATCAATTTCCAGGTTTCCCTAGAAGATTGGCATCCTATCCTCCTCATTCGGATACATTTAAAGAGTTTTGTAAAGCCAGGGCTTCTATAGGAAGTGGATGGGGTCTGTATAGATTATGTCGGTAGGCAATTTAGGGGTTGCACTGTAGCAACGGGAGAGGAATATTTTTATTTGCTGGTTGATTTGGCGAAGGAGAAAAGGGAGATGGGTATAGAGGAATCGATCTCTTTAATGTATTTCAATGAGGATGTTCAGACTAAACTCAGAGGGTTTTTTATACTACCTGTTTCAGTTGGAGTATGGGTTGAGTCTTCCCCTTAGCAATCTGACGAAAGGGATTATGAATCTTATCGGGGAATGTCTCATTCAGATGAGCGGGAACATGTGGGAGGTGATAAGTATTTGTAAATCTTTGAATACAAGGTGGGAAGGAGATGGGAGAAGGAGGAGGATATCCTCTGAGGATGTGTTGCTGTTTTATGGTGTAAGAAACTATTCTGCAAGTGGAGGGGCATATTTCTGTGCGAGCTCAACTCGACTTTTCTTTTTCAATCTGAACTCAGCAGGTCGACTTTGGAATGATAATGTAATATAGGTGAAGGGTGATTTCCTTCAGAGAGATGATGAAGAACCCATGGATCTTCTGATTAGAACTTTAAAACAAAGTAAGTATAACAATGAAAATTTTATGAGATTGATAGTTGAAATTGTACGATGTTCGCTGATGTTAATGTTTTGTGTATGACAGGTCCTAAATCATAGGTGACAAGGAAAGAATCATTATTGGATATAGTTTCTCAAGAGAAGAAAGAGTTCAAGGCTGTACTGGAAGATCTTGGCATTAGCAGGAAAAAGCGTATTAGCAGCCGAGTTCAAAAAGTTATGAAATCTCAATCGATAAGGCTAATGACGAGTGCTGACGGCAGCAAGAAGTAGAAGACTGATGGGAAAGGCGAGCAAACTTTCCTAAGGCCCCTAGAGTGGCTGCTCAGGGTTACCTGAGTACATTACATTGAGAAAATTAGCTTGAACGTTCCCCAAAAAGCAAATGCTAAAGCGTCCTTCGGCTTCTAGAACCACAGAAAGTGGTGAGGCCATGGAAAGGGCAAAAAAGAGAAGGGTTGAACCTTTTGAAATATTGGGGGTGAAGGTCTTAGAAGATCGACCTATTGTAAGAGATGATTGAAAAGAGGTAGAGGAAAAGGCCAGGTTGGCAGCTCTCCATGGGGAGGAAGAGATGAGCAGAATGGTATGTTCATATGCTCGAATACGTATTATGATGGATTTTGTATTATGATTCGTGCTAATGAATAAGGTTAATTCTATTTGATTTTTGTAGGCTGCTCGGCTGATGAAGGAAATATGCCTTAGGGTCGAGGAGGATAGAGCTGAGCTGAAGAGGAAGAAGGTCAAGCTTGAAAGAACCTTGCTCCATTGAAATCTGATTTGTGCAAGGAGGGGAAGCGGCTAGAGGACCTAAAGGCTTCCCAAGTAGTAGAGATCAATAAGCTTCAGGCGGAGGCGAGAGTGGACTTGGAGGTGGTGGTAGCTGAGCGTGATAGGCTCGGGCGTCACCTTATGTCCAAAGGATATTCTGAAGATGAGGTGGATGCGATTAGGTCCGTCACTTATGTGGAAGGAGAGGAAGATAAAGAGACTGAAGGTGCTACCATTAGCGTTGTGGATGGGCTGGATGGTGTATCACCTCATACGGTGAGAGACAACCAAGGGGATGAGAATAAGCGCCCAAAGTTAGAAAATGAGAAGGTAGGGTAGTGTGATAGAATTGTGATTGAATGAATATTTGGTAATGTTTGTAAACTGTCTGGATATATTTTATTGGGTAAGAATTCTATAAGCTAAGATGCTTTCCTAAACCTTGTGTAGGAACATAAGGACATACGCCTCATAATAAAATATTTAGAGGTTGAGCTTGGTACAGTGAGGTTGCCTTTGCATGTGGAGCTACAGGTTAGAATAGAGCAAGAAATATTTGACTTGTATGCTTCATTAGTATAGAACTACAAAGTAATAAATAGAGTGTAAAGATGGGCTAAAAAACCATTACCAATTTAGGGACAAATGCCACTGGAATGGTGCGCACAAGGATTCAAAAATTTATTTGACAAGCTAAAATATAGTGAAAGTGTGCCTTAGACTTGGAACTATGTTTTATGGATCTTACACCCAAGATTGTACTCCGACCTTAACTTGGGAAGTAGTTTCAGTAGATGTCAAAAAATAGATATCTCGTTAGTAATAAGTCATATGTAGTGATTGAGTGTTCTGAATCGAACTTGATATAATGTAACTGTCATGTGCAGGTCAAATTAGAGTCAGCTCGCTCGCGCGAAGATGACGTTCGCCGATGTAACCCAGAATTTGAAGAGCAGTCTGATAGGATGAGAGAGGTGAATGAAGATAGAGAAGATCAACATATGAAGGTGCACTTCAAGTTTGTTGAGGAGAAGGATGCCGAAATTGAGAAAGGGCAAAAAGAGCTCGAGGAGTTAAAAGAACATGCCATAAAACTTAAAATCTAGAATGATGTGTTGATGGTAAAGAGTTGGGAGGCTGACATGGTCTGTTATCGTATTTAGGCTCTAAAAAGATCAGAGGAAGCTTTAAATCGGTCAGTGGCCAGTTTAAAAAATGATTTGATCAAGAAAATAAACATTCAAGAGAAAATTTGAAATGATCTAGAGAATATCATGAGCAAGCTGTAGCGATTGAAGAAGAGATTGGTTAATAAAGATAACGAGCTGAAGAGAGCTTAAGATGATCTATCTGCGTCTGAAGTTGCAGTTGACCAAATGTCTCCAGCCTTACCTGCTAATAATATGAAATTTTGGATGGTTCAACGAAAATCCAATGAGTTGAATGAAAGGGTGGTAGAACTCAAGGCTGAGTTGGCACAGGCTAATTTGCGTGCCAAAAATTCCAAAGCTTGGGAGCGCTCGAGGAAGAGAAAAAATGAGGCCAAGGCTTCCCATGTTCAAGTGATGTCATTATTCTGTTAGCTCGAATAAGAGATTTGGAGGGAGATGTGGCTCGAATCCAAGGTCATATGCAGAAGAGGGATAAGAAGTTAAGGGAATGTGAAGGGAAGCTGGATGCTACTCTTTCCAGGGAACAAGCGCTACGGAAGATTATCAGAGTGAAGGATATTTTGATATAGCAAAAATTTGAATTGTTACGGAAGACTCCAAATGTGGAATAACTAAATAGGGAAATTGATATACTTCGCGCTCAGGTAGTTGATTTGGAAATGACTAATCGAGTTGAGTCAGCTAAAGCTGTTAAAATATCAGCAGAGAACATTGCTTTTACAGATCGAATTGACAGAGAAATGGGGAGTCAAAAAACATGGTACAAAAGGTTAGAGGATTGTCATCAGAGGTCGAAGGGGATTTTTTCTAACTTAGTTGCAGCTCAGGCCTTGCATTCTGAATTGTTGAGAGCGACGATTGCTTATTTTGTAGAATAGGTAAAAAGACTTGAGTTAGAGAGAGATTCATTATTTGTCTGTATGCCAGAAAAGGGATGTATCTGCAAGGTTGATATAGATCAAGAAGATTGCACGAGTTCTATGGTGACGGATCTTGGCCCTCGACCTATTGAATTGATAGAGAAGGGCCAAATTATTGTGAATGCTCAAGCTTGAATATTTATGGCTAGTCAACCTCCTATTGTAGGGGGAAGCGTAACTGACATCCCAATAGTAGAGCATAATCTATTGTAGTGGTTGTTTGCAAACCTGAAAAGAAATAATATGTTTCGTAGACATGTTTAGAGATGAAAGCCAGTTTTACCTTTGCTTTATCTTATATCTGGTTGAGCTCTTTGATTGAAAACTAGTATCACCTTTGTTTTAATCTTGGAATTGAGTAGTGTCACTCAAACCAGGCGAGAACTGAATTTAACTTATAGAATATTACAGACATATTGAAAGGGATGAAAGCTAGTTTTACCTTTGCTTTATCTTATGTCTGGCAGAGTCCCTCGATTGAAAACAAGTGTTATCCTTGATTTTACTGTATGATGTGGATGTCGCAGATATATTGAAAGAGATGAAAGCTAGTTTTACCTTTGCTTTATCTTATGTCTGGTAGAGTCCCTCAATTGGAAACTAGTACTACCTTTGTTTTAATCTTAGAAGATTTAGTAGAGGCAGCCAAACCAAGTGTTATCCTTAATTTAACTAGTATGATATCGTAGACTTATTGAAAGAGATGAAAGCTAGTTTTACCTTTGCTTTATCTTATGTCTAGTAGAGTCCCTCGATTGAAAACAAGTGCAGCCATTGTTTTAATCTCAGATGATTTAGTAGAGTAAACCAAACTAATTATTATCCTTGATTTAACTGGCATGATGTCGATTGAATACTAGTATCATTTATGTTTTAATCTATGTGTTGTCTATGAAGTAGAGATATCTATGGGAGAAAAACTTGTAAGTCTCATTGAATTCCAAAAAAGAGTGTACAATAAATGGAGATGGAAATCTCACTTCTGGAATAAAATTTTTTTGGGGAAACTAAAATAGAGTAGTGAGGGACTTAACGATAGTATCGTTTCAGTAGCCTGGTGTTCCAAGGACTTGAAATATGGCCTCCTTCTTCTCTCATGAGTTAATATGATCCTAGGCCTTAGAGATCTGAGATAAGGAATGGACCCTCCCAATTGTCTGTTACTTTCCTAGTATGAGGTTCTTTGATGTATTGAGGTATTTCTCTGAGCAATAGATCATTGATTTGGAAGGTACAGCTTCTGACTCGTTTATTGTACGAACTGGCCAGCTTATAGTGATATTGACCTAGGTTATCGACGGCGTGTTCCCTGGTTTTATCAATCCAATTGAGGTTTCAAGCCAATTTGAACTCATTTTCCTCATCAGTTAGCTCGTGATCTTTGACTGGATGATAGTATTTGAAGGGAATGACGACCTCGGTACCATAGGCAAGGAGGAAGGGAGTGCAGCTTGTCAACTAACGTGGAGTGGTACAATATGCCCATAAGACATGAGGAAGTTCTTGAACCCAATTCAATATTTTTTGTGAGTGTAGCCTTTTCTTGAGTCCATCTACGATGGTTTTATTGGTGATTTTGGCTTGGCCATTGCCTTAAGGTTAGTAGGGATTAGATGGTGAGTGGATGATGTTGTGTTGGTTGAGAAAAGCTACAACTTTTTCTCTAACAAATTGGATCCCGTTATCGATATGAATTAAGTGGGGGAACCCAAACCGAGTGATGATGTGTTTCCAGAAAAAAGGGATGACCACTTCTTCTCTGGTTCGATAGAGTGGAGCTGCTTCCACCTATTTTGTAAAATAATCAGTAACTACGAGTAGGTAGCGGCTGTTACCTGGAAAATTAGGAAATTTGTCGACAAGATCGAGTGCCTATCTTTTGAATGGCCAAAACACCTTGCTTGCATGAAGATCGAGTGCCCATCTATCAATATCGCTGACACATGTCACATTTGTGTAAGCACTCTTCTGCTTGCTTGCGCATGCCAGGCCAAAATACTCCTTGTATAATGGCTATGTTTTCCAGTGATCGACTTGCGACATGGGAGCCACAAGTCCTTTCATGTAAATCACGGGGCATCTCGTATACTTTCTATTTTGAGTAGCACTTTAGGTAAGGCTCCATGATTGAACGGCGGTTTTTGTTTTGATTGGTGTAGTGCTTTGAGTTATCTATCAGCTGTCGGCGGTTCTTCGGATCTGCTAGAAGTGGTCCTTCGCATTTGTTGCTAATACCGAGATGAGCTAAGAAAGGCTTTCGCCAATTGTCGTCTCCCCCTTTATTACCCCCAGTGCTGATCGTGCATACAAAAATTTGATCAATGTTAGGGGTTGAAATCACTTCGATCTAGAGATATCGAGCTTCCGTACCTAAGACCCCGGCTAGATATGCCAGGGAACCGGCGTGTCTATCTTTTCCACGAGGAAGATAATTGAGAGTTGCTTACGCAAACTTTCTTATCCTATATACAGCGTGGGCTGCATATTCGATCATCTTAGCATTCTTCTTGTATTACTTAGAGTAATGGAGAACGATGAGTAGTGAATCTATGTAAATTGAGAGTTTGAGGACTTCGAGCTCGAGAGCGAGTTCGAGTCCGCGAATGAGAGCTTCGTACTCGGTAACATTGTTTGAGGCCTCAAAATCCAAGCAAATTAATTTCTCAATTCTGTTGTTGGAAGGGGCAGTTAATACAATTCCAATTCCTGACCTTGCGGGTCCTGCTGATCAATCTGTAAGAATTCTCCACCCTTTCCTCATAACCAATTCAACTCGCTCGTTAAGTTATTTGGAGGATGGATCTTCTGTTGCTTTTTTTGAAAGGTCAAGATCGTTCTCTTCCCACTCGAGATTATTCACTAGAAAACCTGTGAAGAAATCGGCAACGGCAGGCCCATTTTTGGAATGACGTTGTTCGAACTTAATATCATGTTCTCCCAAATTGATTGACCATTGTTGCACTCTCCTTGATTTTTCTTTCTTGGACAGAACTTCCCGAAGTGGGTAGTTCTTCATGACTTTGACTGAATAAGCTTAGAAGTAGTGCTTGAGTTTCTGTGTAGTAAAAACAAAAGTGAGAAGAAGTTTCTTAATTTTATATTACATCATTATCGCTGGAGTGAGGGTTTTGCTGATAAAGTATACTGGTTTCTCAATTTTTCCTTTAAGTCAAATGAGAACCGATCTGAGTAACTTCTAGGTAGAGAATAATTTCCTCATTTTCTATTGGGGTGCTCATGATATGAGACCTCCCAAAATAATTTTTGAGATCCTGAAAAGCTGCCTTGCATTCTGATGTCCATGGAACCTCTACATTTGGGTGAACATTTCCTCGTTTGATGTAACCGCAGAGTAATAAGAATAGCTAACAACGGTGGTCTGAAGATTTCGAAAAGAAGCGGTTGATAGTGGCAATCTTGCCGGCAAGTTTCTAAACGACTTTCACCATTTTTGGAAATGACATGTCGAGGAGAGCCTGAATATGATCTGGATCGGCCTCAATCCCCTTTCTTGCTGATGAGGTGGTCTAGAAATTGACCTGAATGTACTCAGACTTGACACTTATCCGGATTGAGATGCATCCTATAAGATCGAAGAATGTTGAATATTGTGCTGAGATCTTAAATGTGGTTGATGGACTGTACACTCTTGTACAAGAGATCGTCAATGTAGACTTCCACGACTTTCCCGAGATATGTTTTGTACATAGTTGTCATCAATCGTTGATAAGCTGCACCTGCGTTATTGAGTCTGAAGGGCATGACTTTACAACAGTAAAGTCCTATTTCAGTGATGAAAGTGGTCTTTTCATGATCTTCTTCAAAGAGTAGAATCTGATTGTATTCCGACATAGCATCTATCATAGATAGGAGTTCATGACCTGCAGTAGAATCAAGGATCTGAAGAATTTTGGGAAGAGGGAAACTGTCCTTTGGACTATGCTTGTTGAGATTGGTAAAATTTAAAAAAATTGGACATTTCCATTTTTCTTTGAGACAACGACGATGTTTGATATCCAATCAGGATACTTGGTTCCTCGAATGAATTCCACTTTGATTAATTTCTCGATCTTAATGATAACTTCATCTCGAAGTCGTGGTGATAGGCATCGCAATTTCTGTTTGACTGCCGCGGCGCTGATGTTGATGGCCAATTTGTGACATGCCTTAGTCAGATTGACCCCATGTATCTTTTCGAAAGACCATGCAAAAACGTCTCAATTCAGTCGTAAAGATCAAAATGAGAGTGCCTTTTTCGTGTTAAACCTTCTTAGCACCGATAAAAGTACCTCTATTTGGTCCATCAATGTTGATGTATTCGGTGGGCTTCTCCGTGGATGGCTAATCATTGGGGTGATCTACTTAACTATAATTGCAATGCAGCATTTTTATCAAAGGTATCAAGAATTGTGGAGATTGTATTTTCGCAAGCTCAAGAAAGCTTTTCGCTACCCCTGATCTCATAGATGCCACATTGTGTTTAAAGCGGAGTGCTTGATGATAGGTGGAAGCGATTGCTTCCATGTTATGAATCCATTAACGACCCATAATCTCGAGATAATGAGATTTGGCATTGATCACATAGAAGATAACGTCGATTGTGGCTGGTCTTGCGGTAATTGGTAAGATGATCTTCCCTACTTGCTCACCTTTAGAACCATTAAATCCACTAATATCGGTATCGCTTTGAATGACTTGATCGGCTAAACCCATTTGGTCGATAGTACTCTGAAAAAGAGTCACAATACTGCTGCTAGTATTTATCATTATCGTGTGCATGAAAAACTTTTTCATCTTGAGCATTATGACTAATGTGTCATGAGGTAAAAATTTAACATGGCTATCACAATCTTCGAATGATATCCCAAGCCGGTGATTGCTCGACTCAGGCAGACGTTATATTTGAATGATATCACAATCATGGCTATCATTACAAAGGTGTGAGACGTTAAATTTAACATGGCTATCACAATCATCGAATGATATCACCATCTTTGTGCGATTCTAGGTCGACGTTATATTTGAACATCCGTCCCTCCTTGAAAATGTACTCGAGCAACCTTTGTAATGCATAGCAATTAGCAGTAAAATGATGGTTTACCTTGTAATTGATGCATTACGGTCGGCTCTCAATTGGCTCCAATGGTTGGGATAGACGGTAGAGCTTATCCATTGAGAGGATTAGAAAAATGGTTGAGATTTAAACATTCATTTTTGGGAGAACAGGTTTGACTTATGATCTGCCTTTCTGAGGGTTGCCGGTGTTTCCCTTGGCGCGCTTCAGGTCTCCCTGATCCTCCTTCGGTTTAGTATTTCAATTTGTAGATGAACCTTTTGTGGCTTGGAGGGATTCAGTAGATTTATGTCTTTTGGATATCAAACTTTCTAGGTCGATGTAACTATTGATCTTGGTGATCATATTATCCAAGGTCATAGGTTTGTTGGGGAAGAGGTACTCTTTGGCTCTGCAGTTGTGTTGGAGCGCATTGGTAAAAGCAGTAACAACTATTTTCTGATCGAGATTGTCCACTTTACGCGTGAGCTCCATGAACTTCTTTCCAAATGCCTCGAGCTTATCACCGTGTGACTGTTTGAGATTGATAAGATAATATAAATTTTCTTCTTTGTCTCTGTTGTGAGCACACGTCTTAATGAATTGTTTCTACAGCTGGTCGAATATGTATATGGAGTCTTCAAGTAGAGAGTGGAACCATCAGAGCGGTTCCTCCTGCAGACTTGGTATGAACAGACGGCAGAGAATGTGGTTTAGATTGGAGCACAACCTCAATAAATCACGGTATTTTTGAATGTGTCCCTTTTGATCGGTAACGTTGTATTTGCAGATTTTCAGAGTATAGAAACCATTCAAAATATCCATATCGACTAGTTTTTTGGCAATTGGGCTTCCTTGTAACTTGATAAGGTTGTCGGTAGTGCCCAAAACTTGTGTGACATATGCTGGTCCATATGCTCATGCGTGACATAATGACGGGTCAGTTGAGTGGCTGGATGAGGAGGCTGCGGATTATGAGTACCGGTACCTTTACTCAAACGATCCCATGCTAGAACTCGAGGCTGAGGTCTCTATTCTTCATCTTGATGAATGGAACATCATTGACCTTGGCTGATCTCAGATTGAATCTCTCCCCCTAAATAAATGGAAGGTTGAGGTTCATTCCAAATATTTATGGAAATAGCTTTGCTAATGGCTCCTTGAGGTCCCAATCTTTCCTGCGCAGAGACTCGAGAGGCTTCTGGCACCTGATCGCGATCTCGTATTAGTGGAGCCTGCCTAATGTTTTGCAGAGCTTATAAGGTAGTCTGCATTATTGTCATTTGAACTTCATATCGTTTGTGTACTGTCAAATGAGCTTGTCGCTCGACGTCGAGCTCCATCATATCATTTGAGTACTGTCGGGTTTAGCCGAACGCCTTGTTCAGGAAGAAGATCTGTTGGTGGAAGGGCAAGGCTCAACAGGAGGATCTGGCCCTTCTAAAGATAAGGCGGGCTCTTCATAAGGTGGTGGAAGGGAGGTAGTGGTGATAGGTTTAGTTCTTGTATGAATGTAATTTTCTGTTTCTATTGTTGTTGTTGCCGATGTTTGTAGATTTTTGTATGACTGTACTTGGAGGCCTCCTCTTTCTTTTGTAGTTTGAAGTAATATAATGGGATTAACCGATACTGAAATTGTGGGTTTGTATCTGATGATTATGGTAGGCGAATAGATTGCAGTCGCGGTATCGAACATATAGCTTTGAATGTTAACAAGTAGAAATGCTTACCTTCAGGGGAAAATTGACTTCGAAGTATAATTAGATGATCGAATACATTGGTCAATATTGGGCCTTAACTAAATAATTGACTCTGTATTGCCAAAACTTGATGAAAGAGGTGTGAGATAATGCATAAAGAGGGTCGACAGTTCGAGGTTGTGGATGTGTCGAGTATAAAATCTTTGAAATAGGTATAAGGTGCGCATGCTGATGATACTGTTGAGTCTGGGAAGTTGAAAAAGTTTGACTGCTGAGATTCTAAGAGAAACGTTTGAAGACTATGATAAATGCGGTTCTGATTATGGAGGGGTTAAATGTACCTGCCTTCAAGTATAAGTAGGGCATTTTTAGGAGAACTTCACGCATCTGTTCCTTCTTCTCCGAGAAAAATGTCTGCGTCTTCATCCCAAAACAACGGAAATGCTCCCAACACTAAGTACTAGAACTGGGTGGCGGCAAGGGTCCTTTGTTTATGGGAGAAGATACTCGAACTGAAACAGAGGTATTTTGGTGATCGAGGCCTGGATTGGGTTATGATAAATTTTTTTGAAGTGGTGCCGGGGGAACCTATTAGTGGGATGCCCCATACGTACTGGTGGAGGGTGCTACAAATGATGGGCCTACTTACCGACGACTGGTTGGCCTTCTTGGAGTCTTTGGATGAGGAGTTGGTAGACAAGGAAGATTCCAAGGTTGAGACTTCGAAGAACAGTCCCGTATGTAAATAGGGGATGCTTTATTGTGGTAAAATAGGATGGTAGGAGTGTTTGTAGTTTTTTATTTTATTAATGATTGTCTCCAGTATTTTGGTGTACGGGCGTCTGCCCGAATGAACTTGACAATTTATGAGATGATTGTCGAAGTGAGATACTGAACTGTCTATGTGTGAGTAAAACAAATATAATACTCGAAGGTAATTTAGGCGGGAAAATAGTTTGCTCGAGACACGTATTATTGGCATGTTTTGAATTCAAATGTCAGGATATCTGAAGGCTAATGTTAGAGAGGTAATGTAAATTATTATTCGAGGATGAGAGGAAAGTATTTCAAAGGTCGATCGGCTTCTACTGGAAAAATTGACAGTCCAAACAGGAAAGTATTTCAGAATATGTACGGAGCCTAGGGCAGAGTGTCTTACAGGCATGATGATGTTTCCTTGGATTATGGAAAATGGTTGATTTGATGTATGGATATGATTTGACTGCTTCGATTTTGGATTAGAAGGTTTGAGTTGTTTTAAGTATATAAAATTGTGTGAATGTGTGCATGAGTCGCACACGTATGATTATGGAGGGCAAATTTGGCAAAACACATCTCAGTCAAAAAGTAGGGGTAGTGGTAATGATAGCAGTTTTGAGAATCGAGGTAGTTTTTTGGTATTACTAAGAGGAATATATAGTAGTATGAGCATAGTTACTGCTCCCGGTTACCCATTTATAGAAAAACCAGAGAGTGAGCAAAACAAAATGTACGCTATTGTTCTATAGAGCTCTAAAATTGTTGTGGGGTCAACTAAATTGCTGAAAGGAAGGAAAGATACTCTTCTCACATAGGTATGCCCTCTTTCTTCTGTCTTTCATCTTCTATTTTTATATGTGGAGTTTGTATTAGGGTAGAGGTTGCTAGGGTTTTCAGTTATGATGATATGACTGAGGATTGAGGGAAAACATGTATCTATGAGTCAAGTCTTTTGGGGTTCTGAGGGTATTGACGGTGGAGCAGGGATTATGGTCAAGCATTGGACTATGATGGTCTGAGTTGGAGAGGGTAGGTAAAAATAGGTTATTGACATGGAATAGTCGAATATATCAATCTAATTGTGTGCCTCTTCTTCTGTAGGATAAGATGAGTACCCGTCGATCTTCAAGACTAAGGCTAATAGGTGCGAAGATCAAAGAAAATAATAATAGTGTGTCTGGTCATGCCCCGATTGTTGAGAACAGCGACGTAGAAGAATTAGATATTGCAAAAGATGTACCATTCGCAATGGTGTTTCCAAAAATTGGGGCCTCAAGTAGGAAACGTCGTAAGACAGCAGTGACCAAGGAGATTGATGAGGAAGAGATGGAGGGAGGAGAAAGAGAGGGACACGAAGGTAGTGCTGAGCCTTCGTGTGATGAAAAGGGAGAAGGGGAACAAAGTGATCATAGTGAGGAATTGACTGATTCCGAAGGGGCCCCAGGTGCTATCTCGGCTATTGTGAAGCTGAGGCAGGATTGATTTATGGCCAAATTTGAGCTGTCGAAGGTAGGGGTGATATTATATGTTGCGGGATCAGATTATACTGCCCAATTGAAACCTCGAGAGGGTATTATGGCATACAGAGGCCAAATTCGGCTAGGAATGCAACTACCCCTCCGAAGGTTGGTGAAGGAGGTGTTGAACTTCTGGGAAGTGGCCCCGTGCCAGATGATTGGAAATTTTTACAAAATGATGAAGGTAATAGGGGGTATGAATATAGAACTAGGAGGTGAGGGGAGAAGCTTAATTGAGTGGTACGATATTATCTCGTTCGACTCCAAGAAAGCAAACCAGAAGGCGGGCACCTATCACATCCAGTGTCGCGCAGATAAGCCCTGGTTGTTTGATCTGTGCTCGACGGGTCAAGGGTGGGATAAAGACTTGATTGTTGTATGGGGTATGAGAATGTCGAAAGAGAGGATCCTTATAAGTTATAGCATAAGGTCTATAATCCATGTAAGTTATCTGTCGAAGAGTTTTCAACATATTTATCGAATAGACTGATAAATGTATTTCTGTTTGTTCTGCAGGTCCTAGTACCCGGACTTGGACAAATCCGTGGGATTATATTAATGCGTTAATCAACTCAGACGAGAAGTGGGTGAACTCTGTGTTCAAGGGGCTTGGTATTAAGAGGAAAAGGCAAAAGAAGATAGATTCCCTCCTTTGAAACCTACCCATTATGTTGAAGCCATCAAAAAAGGGAGGTGTCAAAGGAATGGAGAAAGTGAAATTGTCGAGGAAGGTAAACTATCTGTCGAAGGGGCAATAGGAATCGAGGCAGGCAGCGCCAGTGTCCAAAGTAGTTTGTGATGTTTCAAGGTAGG
Organism: Kingdonia uniflora; assembly: GCA_014058105.1. NCBI lineage: Eukaryota > Viridiplantae > Streptophyta > Magnoliopsida > Ranunculales > Circaeasteraceae > Kingdonia > Kingdonia uniflora. Next base: position 1,441,219 of record JACGCM010002535.1, read on the forward strand.
TGTCGAGGTAGGCATCGACGTAGGCTGACAAAGGGAAGGGGAAGGTCTTACCCAAAGCTCCAATGGTACAGCAGCCCAAAGGACCTCAGCGGAAGAGGCGTAGAATACTGGGGGAAGATGATATAGAGGATATGGACGACGAACTAACCACGTCCAAACTAGAGGAACATGCTCGGGCTAAGGCTGCTTAGATGGTGGAACTCTGTAACACTGATCCAAACATTGCTGCGAGGCGGATGAAGAAGAATATGTATCAAGAAACTGTCTAATTTTTGTAAAATTCTAAAATTTTCATAACTGCACCATGCATCGATAGATATTGATGGCTTGAATAATAGATGCTTTGGCGCAGGCTTTCAATAAGGCACAAAAGTTAACAAAAAAGTAGTTAAAGCAGGCGGTTGACAATCAGGAGCCTTCTCGAGGGACCGAAGTATCGCTGGTTTCAGAAATTGGCATTTTGAACTAAGATCAGGGGACTATCAGAGGTGAATGCGCGAGGAGGCTCGAAGCTTAACGGTACACTCAAGCACAAGTTTTGAATGCAAAACTGGTTGGGAAGGATAGGGTTATTGTAGAATTGTAGGAGACCTTCCAAGGGCAGTTTGACAATGAATGAGAGACTAATGCTAGGCTCAAGGAGTTCATCGAAGATTTGGGGTATGATCCTGAAACCTTACAATGCTTGCCCATTACCAATGATCTTGTTGTTGACGATACAATTCAGACAGAGGCTGTAGAAGTAGATGTCGCTAGTGTGAGTGTAAGAGTGGATAATGGTGTGGAGACTCCTGTGGTAAACAAAGTTGCCGCTGATACTGCGACCGAAGGGGTCGTGGGTGTTTATGGATCGAACCTTTCAACTGGAGGTACTGAGGGTGTTGGCGAAGAGGAAACTGTAGGTGGAGATGTTGTAGCCACTCCGATATGAGGTATTATATTGGGCGTGCGAAACTGTTTTTATTATCTTTTTGTTGTATTATAATATTTAAACAATATTGAGCTTGCATCGTAGTTGAGTTATGAACTTGTGATTGTTTTGAATTGCTGATGTAAGCTGTACTGAAACTGGTTTGTGTTGAGATTGATTTGTACTGAGTTACTGTGCCAGAATCCTGATGTATGCTCTGAACATGGTTTGAATTGATTTGTGCAGATCTTGATTATCTGATATATGTTGTACTAAAACTTCTTGTATGCAGTAGAGTTGTTAATATTCTTATCTACTTGTATCTGCGAATGCTGCAAGTGTAGAATGCTTGTAGAATTGTCGAACCCTAAAAAAGTTTGAGATGGCTCCCCGAGTATCAGTCAAGAGATGAATGTGACACATTGGTGGGACCAAGAATTTTACTAGACTTCGAAGGCCTGAGCCTGGCTGAAGTAGAACGTGTTCGCCACCAATGTATTTTCGAGGGTCTAATCTCTTTACCATTCATGCCCCCCCCCAAGTTTACTCAAAAATTGGAGACTTGAAAAATTTTAAGGTCGCCCCCAAGTATCAGTCGGGTCGAAGGGTCGATACGATACTTATGGTAAACCAAAAAATTTATTGGACTTTGAAGGCCAGAGCCTGATCGAAGTAGAACGTGTTTGCCCCCAATGCATTCTCGATGGTCCGGTCTCTCGACCATTCGTACCCCTCAAGTTTGCTCGAATATTGGAGACTTGAAACTTTTCAAGGTCGCCCCCAAGTATCTGTCGGGTCGAGGGGTTGACATGATACTTAAAGTAAACCAAGAAATTCACTGAACTTTGAAGGCCTGAGCCTGATCGACGTAGAACATTTTCGCCCCCCAATGTATTCTCGAGGGTCTGGTTTCTCGACCATTCGTACCCCCCGAGTTTTGCTCGAATATTGGAGACTTGAAAAATTTCAAGATCGCCCCCAAGTATGAGTCGGGTCGAAAAGTTGACACAATACTTAGGGTAAACCAAGAAATTCATTGGACTTCGAAGGCCTGAGCTTGATCAAAGTAGAACTTGTTCACCCCCAATACATTTTCGAGGGTCCAGTCTCTCGAACATTCGTGCCCCCCGAGTTTGCTCAAATATTTGACAGTTGAAAATTTTTATGGTCGCCCCCAAGTATCAGTCGGGTCGAAGGGTTGACACGATACCTAAGGTAAACAAAGAAATTTACTGGAAAATAGGAGACGAAGTTCAGAGGGAAAAGATGTTCATTGATTATAATGTATTTACATCAGTAGAACAAGGTGAGGGTCGTGGCCTATTGTATGATAATAACTGTAATATATTCTATGGATTTGGTAGAGGCTCTTCATCTTCAGTCATCAGGTAATATAAACCCTTGTCATTTTTATCGTAACCGACATAATGTCCTTCCCAGGATTTGGCTAGCTTGCCGGCATTTCAAGGCTTCAAAGACTGTGTGACACGTCAAAGTACAAGATCACAAATGTTGAAACTTTGTGGTCGAACTCGCTTGTTATATGACTTCTGGAGGGATAGATGGCAATGGTCGAGGTTTGTGATGGCTCGGTTTCTATAGTATATTGGATCCGAGTTCAAATTTATTATCTTCGTCTAGGAGATTGGGATCTCGTGTGAGTATTTCAAATTGAGTAGGGAGTCTGCTTCAGTACTATAGGCTAGAAGGAAAGGAGTGCAGCCCGCTGCTTTTCTTGGTGTTATTCGATAGGCCCAGAGGACATGCTATAATTCCTGAACCTATCATCCTTTTTTTGCATCGACCCGTTTCTTAAGACCGTCGACTATGGTTTTGTTGATTGCTTGGACCTGACCATTCCCTTGGGGATAGTAAGGTGTTGAGGGTGTGAGGATGATGTTATATTTCTTAAGGAACTTTCTGACTTTGTTCCCAGCAAATTGTGGACCATTGTCACAATGAATCATATGAGGGTAGCCGAAGCATGTAATAATGTTCTTCTATAGAAATTTGTTAACTTTATCTTCTCTGGTTCGGCACAATGGTACGGCTTCGGCCAATTTGGTAAAGTAATCTGTTGTAACCAGGATATTCTCTCTACTACCAGATGCTTTGGGGAAGGGTCTTATGAGATCGATGGCCCACCATTTGAATGGCCAAGAGACTTGACTGAAATGGAGGTCTTACAAAGGGCTATGGATATCGTGGGCGTAACGTTGGCATTTGTCACAGTGTTTGGCGTATTCTTCAGCTTTCTTTTTCATATTGGGCCAGAATAAACCTTGGGAGACGGCTCAAATGGCCATAGATTGACCAGCGGTATAAGCACTGCAAGTACCTTCATGGAGTTTAGATAGGATTGAATAAGCTTTGTTTTGAGGAATACATCGAAGGAGGACGCCATTTGGGGATTTGCGATGTAAGTCGCGTTTGAGGATGATGTATCTGCGGCAGTTTTCTTATAATGACCTTTAGCTTTGGGATCATCTGGGAGGATAGCATTGTTGAAGTAATCAAGGAATGGTGTTCGCCAGTTATTTGGATCGAGACTCTCACCCCCAGTATTGATGGCGTTGACTTCCATCTGGTCGATACTTGGGGGTTCGAGTACTTCGATATGGAGAGTTCGAGATTCGGACTAGCCTAACATAACTACTTTATAGGCGAGGGCATCTACGTGTCTGCTTTAACCTCGGGGATAGTGAGTGATAGAAGATTTTTTAATAAAATGCTCCATGCACTGTCGGATGAGAGCAACATATTCAAACATACGACCGCTGGCTTAATTTTTACTTGTGTATTATCTTTAAACATGCTGGGAATCTATGAAAACTACAAGTTTTGGGATGCCGAGGTCGAGTGCGAGGTCGAGGCCATGGATCAAGGCTTCATACTCAGCCTCGTTGTTAGAGCATTCTAAGTTTAACTTAACCACCTTTTTAATTTAATCATTGGTGGGTGTGACCAGGACTATATCAATCCCAGAACCGCTAAGTCCAGAAGATTCGTCTGTGAAGAGACGCCAACCTATATTAGGGTTCTATGGATCTGTTGGCTTGGGTTAGTCTTCTGGTAGGTCATCTTCATGTTCTTCCCAGTCGACATCTTCGACCGGGAAGTCAGCAAGGAAATCAGTAACTGCTTGTCCGTTTTGGGATACTTGCTTCTCGAATGTGATATCGTGTTCTCCAAGATAAACGGACCACTATTGTACTCATCTGAAATTTTCTTTCTTGCTGAGCACTTCTCGAAGGGCATAACTTCTTATAACACAGATAGGGTGAGCTTGAAAATATGGTTTGAGTTAGTGGGAAGTGTAGACTAGGGTTGAGGAGCAAACGCTCAAGTTTCATGTATCGAATTTCTGTAGGTGTCAGAGTTTAGTTGATAAAATATACAGGTTTCTCAATGTTTGATTCGAGTTGAATGAGGACTTAGCTTATAGAAGTATCAGTGGCTGCGAGGTATAAAGAAAGCGTTTCACCTTCGACAGGGGTGCTGATGATGGGTTGTCGACCAAGGTATATTTTAAGTTTGAGGAAGTCCTGTTCATAATCGGGTGTCCAATTGATCTTGGGGTTGTTTTTCTTTTTAGCCTTATGGACGCCTTGGTCGCATAAGAGAGAGAAGAGCCAAGCTAAGCGGTCTGAGGATTTGGAGATGAAACGGTTTAAGGCCGCCATTTTACCAGCTACTTTTTGGATATCTTTTTTGGTTCTGGGCGAAGGCATGTTGATGTGGGCTCGGATATGGGTAGGGTCGATCTCGATACCTCATTTACTGATAAGGTGGCCTAAATTTTTTTCAGACAAAACACCAAACTGGCATTTGTCTGGGTTATGTATCATGTTGTATGCTCGAAGTATCAAAAAGACATTGGTTAGATCCTGGATCTGGGTCTATTTTTGGAGGCTCTTGGATAACATGTCGTCGATATAAACTTCGACTGACTTGCCAAACAAGGGTTTGATAATGGCTGTAACCAGGCGTTGGTAGGTGGCATTCACATTTTTAAGGCTGAAGGGTATGACATTAAAACAGTAAAGGCGTTGTTCAGTAATAAAAGAAGTTTTAAGTTCATCTTATGGGAGGAGGGGTACCTGATTGTAACCTGAAGCTGTATCTATCATAGATAGACGTTCATGTCCAGCTTATCGACTTTGATATTTACAGTTTCTCGAAGTCGTTGTGTTAGTATACGCTTCATCTATTTTGCTGCTATAGAGTGGGTGATTGGGTCGAGGCGGTGACATGCTAAACTAGGGTTGACACTGGGCATCTCCTGGAACCTCAACGCGAAGACCTCTTTGTTTTCTCAAAGGAAGTCTGCAAGTTTGAGGTGCTCAGCCTTGTCAAGAAAGGTTCCAATGAGCGTACCTCGACCAGGACCGTCGAGTTCAATATAAATAGTGGGTTCGACGGGTGAGATGCGCGTGTCGATGGTATGGAGATAGAAGGAGATAGTGATTGCTATGGTAGTTTGACGAGTTTTTGGGTTTGATCGATCTCCAGATGCTCACAAGAACGGGCGAGGCATACTAAAACAAAGGGTCTAATGATAGGTCGAAGGTATGGCGCTCATGGCATGGAGCCAGTCTCGCCCGAAGATACCAAGGTATTCTGACTTCTTATCGTTGACAAGAAAGCTAGTTTGAAGTGTAACTGGGTCAGTAGTAATAGGAAGACTGATTCAACCAACGACAACTTTATTAGCCCTATTAAAACCTTTAAGTTTGACATTGGCGGTAGTGACGAGGTCTATTTTGTTCATGGCTTAGACGGTTTAAAGGAAAAGTACATCGGTTGCACTTCCAGTATCAATGACATGGTGCGGAGGATGAGGAGTTCGACCTTAATCATAATGACTAAAGGGTCAGAATGTTGAAAACGAACATACGATGTATCACAGTCGATAAATGAGATACCCTCGGGTCGAGGGTAATAACTTGATTCTGGCAGGAGGGTGGGCAACTTCTCCGGGTAAGTGAGTTTGCAGCATTCTTCAACACGTTTGCACTATATTTTGGAACGACCGCTGTCGATATTGTTTACTTTGATGAAATCGACTTGGTAGATGAAAACTTCGACTGAGCTGGCAGCAGCAGGTTGAAGTTTAAGGTATGACCCGTCAAGGTAACTAGGGAGGTCAACGACATACTAATGCAGACAACCGCCTTGAGGATTATCTCAAGAGAACGCTGCTGGGAAAAATATTTGTTGGTTTGATGACAATTGAACTTATACTTGGCGCAGTAAGGTTTGCCTTATTTGAGTTTGATGGGGAAAGGGGTACGCCATATGGGGTCTGCCTGGAACTGTAGTAGAAGGGTGCTGAGAGGGGCAGCAAGTCTGGGTAGGAGTGGCTTGGGTCATTTTTTGCGACCATCGGCAGTGTTATCAAAGTGGGGACATTTTCGGCTCTCAGTCTCCTGTGAGACGAGATTGATCATGGGTGTAGGAATAGAGGGTGGGCCTTGTCGAGGTTTATTTGGGTTGGTGGTCGAAGATTGCACCTATTTATTTAATTCGCGGAGGCGCTCAAGGTCGATATTTCCATTGACTTTTGAGAACATCCCCTCTAGGGCTCATGGTTTGTGGAGGACCAAGTACTCTTTGACATGGCTGTTATTAGGCAAAGCTTTCAAATTTGCGAGTACGGCGTTCGCGCAGTCGAGGTTTTCAACTTTACGCGACTCGTCGAAGAACCTCTTGGTAAAGGCCTCAAGGGCTTTACTAGGGGATTTTCTGAAATTGAAGAGTGAATCGACTCTGACCTCGCAGTACTTGTTGAAAACAAATTGGGCTATAAAGAGGCTGGATAACTGCTCGAAGCTTTGAATCGAGCCATTAGGAAGGTTATGATACCAATGAAGAAGGGTATCCATGAGGCTGGTAGGGAAAAGTCAGCACATCAGGTGGTCAGTTGTGCAGTAAAGGCTTAGAGCATTTTGAAATTCTAGAATGTGGGATTGAGGATCGCAGTTGCGATATTTGCTGAGTTTGGGAGAATAGAAATTTGGAGGTACTTCGATAGCGAGGAGTTTGGGGCAGAGGGGGTTGTTTAACCGACTCTATGAATTTGGCGTTAGGCCCGCACCGATCCGGATGACAGGGCAGATTTTGTAGTCGAGGTCCCGCTGCTCAGTATGTGTTCGGCGCTACGCTCCCTGAGACGTTCTCAAGCAGGGTGGCGTTTGGGGTGTCTGCTGGAGCGAAGGGTGGAGTCAAAGGAGTCCTCTCTAGGGTAAATACCAAGATATATGGAGCTAGTAGGGGGAGCATCCTCGGCACCAAGATAGACTGGGGGTACTTCCAGATGTGGTAAGGGCCCCAGTTGAGCGCGGACAGACACGCGTAATGGGGCGGGTGCCCGAGATGGCAGAGGGGCGCCTAGAGGTTGTAACCATTACAACTTAGGAAGTGTGTTGCGTAGGTCATCGATGGCGCGGTATTGTCTGTCGACAATATTTAAACGGCACTGCCGTTTGGTTTCAAACTCTCATCGGTGCTCGTCGTGTTCCTCACGTAATTGTGTTGGGTGACGCTCTTCAGCCTGTGCGAAATGCTGGATAAGAAGGGTTAGTTGGGCAGCCACTCCATCGGTTAAGTTGCCAGCATGGGTGGAAGTGGAGGGGAGGGTGGGGGCCATTAGAAGTAATTTGTAGGAATTGAAAGAGGAAAGTATAAGGCAGGGGGAACCTGGTAGGGTGGGATAGCACATATAATGCCAAATATAAGGGCCTAATTTTGCGAGGAGGGGAAGTTTGCTCTTACACTACAAGGGTTATCTTCTATCAAAGGATTCAAGCGTATAATCTATAATACTAATAATTTACTAACAATATACTTACGTGAAGGCCTAGAATGGGTCACTCTACGACCTCTGATGAGGATTTTTAAGAGATTTGATATTGTTGCTGAGTAGTCGAAGGTTCAAGTACTGGGTGATTTACAGGGTAATCGAAGGTAAGCTGCAAGGGTTTAGGGGAGAGATTTTCTAACCCCTCTATGGTTCCACCTCCCTCCTATTTAGAGAACATAGGAAGGGCTGAATCACCATAAGAGATTAAATTACATGTGTACCCTTCGGGTATCTCGAAGTCGGTGTTGATGCCGTAATTATCGGGTCTGGCACTGTGCTCTGACACTGTAGCCATTGTTGGTTCTGTCACTGTAGCTATCTGGACCAACAATGCCGCCGATCTTGTCTGTTGAGCTGGTTGTCTTACATGTCTGCCTTCGACCACGTATAAATATGGTCAAAGTATTTCTGATGGTGATATGGAGTTCGTGTGCTGACGGATTCTGTCTTCATCTTCGAGGCTTGTTCATAGTCGAGGCTTCGTCTTTAGAGCTTCATCTTCGTGTAGCCTTGGAAGGTTAATTTCCGGATTGAATGGGCTTCGAGGAATTCTTGTAGGCTTTGATGTATCCTTCGAATGCTCGACTTGAGCTAGAAGGCTGCGAGTAGACTACTACAAGAAGCATGTTAACAATAGAGTTAAAAAAGTTTTTAAATCTCAGTCGACAAGGCTGATGACGAGCGTTGATAGCAGCAAAAAGAAATGGACTGATGGGGAAATGCAAGCTAGCTTGCTGAAGACCTCTGGAATGGACAAAGGATTACCTGAGTCCATTACGTCGAGCAAATTAGCTCAAACATTCCCCGAAAGGCAACTACTAAAGCATGCTGTCATTGCTAGAACCCCGGGAAGTGGTGTAGCTGTAGAAAAGATGAAAAAGAGAAGGGTTGAACCTTCTGAAGTGCCAGGGGGGAAGGTCGTTGAAAACAGACCTGATGTGGAGAACGAATAGATAGAGGTAAAGGAGAAGGCCAGGTTGCCAGCTCTCCGCAGAGTGGTGGCGATGATAAAAATGGTAGGTTCATATGTTCGAGTACTTTTTTAAGATGGATTTCATACTATGATTCGAGCTATTCAATAAGGACGATTCGTTATTTTGAAGGCTATTCGATTGGTGAAGGAAATATGGCTCAGGTTCGGGGAGGAGAGAGCTGAGCTGAAGTGGAAGATAACCGAGCTCGAAAGGAATGTAGCTTGAATGAAAAATGATTTAAGCAAGGAGGGGAAGCGGTTGGAGGCTCTGAAGGCTTCCCAAGTTGTTGAGATTAACAGGTTACAAGTGAAGGCGAGAGTGGACTTGGAGGAGTGGGAGCTAAGCGTGATAGGCTTAGGCGTCACCTTATGTCCAAAGGATACTCTGAAGAGGAGGTGGAAGCCATTAGGGCTGACACCTATGTGTTGGATGAGGATGAAGAGTTTGAAGATGATGCCACTGGGGTGGCTGATAGGCTGGATGGTGTGTCTCCTCAAATGACAAGGAATAATCAAGCAGAGGACATTGAACGCCCGAATACTAAAACTGAGAAGGTAGGATAATATAATTGTACTATGATTGTATGAATATTTTGGAATGTTTGTAAATTGGTTGGACATATTTTGGATAAAATCCTGTAGGCTAAGTTACTTTTTGTAAACCTTGTTGTAGGAACTTAAGGCATGCGCCTCAGAATAACAGACTTAGAAGTTGAGCTTGCTAAGGAAGGAGAGACCTCAGTGTCCCTACTATCTTCGCAATTGGAGATGCAGGTTAGAATAGAGCAAGAAATTTTTATTCGCATGCCTCATTAGTTTAGAGCTAAAAAGTAATGAATAAAATGTAGAGACAAACCAACAACCCATTACCGATTTAGGGGCAAATGGTACTGGAATGATGCTAGACATAAAATAATTTAGATTTTGGCATACTCAAGTATAGAGAATGGATACCTTAGATTTGCAAATATATGTTATGGAACATCGATCCGAGATTACACTTTGACCTTAAGTTTAGAAGTAGTTTTACACAGTGAATGTCAAAAAATAGATATCTTGTTAGAAAATAAGAAATGCAGTAATGGATGTCCTAAATCGAGCTGACACAATATATTTGTAATGTGCAGGCCGAATTGGAGTCAGCTCGCCTACGCGAAGATGATGTCTCCAATATAACAAGAAGTTTGCAGGTGATTTTAATAGGATGAGAGAGGTGAGTGAGGATAGGGAAGACAAATATGTGATGGTGCACTTCAAGTTTGTTGAGGCCATACAGAGAGTTGTTGACCTAACTCAAAAGATTGATAAGAAGGATGCCGAAATTTAGAAAGGGAAAAAAGAGTTCGAGAAGTTAAAAGAACACACGGCAAAAATCAAAAACAAAAATGATGAACTGCTGGCATACAACAAGGAGACAGACATGGACCGTTATCGTATACAAGCGTTAGAAGGAATGGAGGAAAATTTAAATCGGTTGGTAGCTGGTTTGAGAAATGATCTGCTTGAAGAAAGGAATAATCAAGAGCGAATTCGAACTGATTTGGCAAAGCAGGAGTGAACTGGGGTGATTAAAGAAGAAACTAGTTGATAAAGATAATGGCAAAAGGGGTCCTCGAGACGATCTAACTACATTTGAATTGGCAGCTGAGCAAATGACTATAGCTTTTTCTGTAAAGGATATGGAATTTCTGACAGTTCAACAAAGATGCAATGAGTTGAATAAAAGTGTGGCACACCTGAAGGTAGAATTAGGCCAGGTTAACTTGCGTGCCAGGAATGCTGAGGTTGGGGAGCGCTCGAAGGGGAAGAAAAATGATGGCAGAGTCTCTCATGTTTAATGCGATGTTGCTAGCTTATCAGCTCGCATAAGGGAGTTGGAGGGGTATGTTGCTCGTATTCAAGGGTATGTGTGCAAAGGGGTAGAGCAATTACGGGCGTGTGAAAAAATATTGGACGTCGTTCTCACCAGGGAGAGAGAGTTAGAGAGTTCTATTAGATCGAAGGAGATTGTGATAAGGGACAAAGTGGGATTATTAAAGAAAATACCAGATCTTGACGAACTGAAGAAGGAAATCGAGATACTTCATGCTCATGTTGCTGAATTAGAGGCGACTAATCGAGCTGAGTCAGCAAAAGTTGACATAAAATTTGTAGAGAACATTGCCTTTATGGATTGGGTAGATAGAGAAATGGTGAGTCAAAAAGCTAGGTACAAAAGGTTAGAAGATCACCTTCAGAGGGTGAGAACAGCTTGGTGTTACTCAGTTGTAAATCAGGCCTTGCATTCAGACTTGGTGAGGTCTGTGATTGCTTATTTTGTAGAAGAAGTTAAAAGAATAAGTTAGAGAGTGATACCTTTCTTGAATGTATGTCAAAAAGGGAATGTTTCTGCAAGGTTGATATAGATCGAGGAGATTGCACTATCTCCATGGGAAAGGATCTGGGTCCTCAAACTGCTGAATTGATAGAGAAGAGCAGGACTGCTATAACTGCTTCAGCTCGGGAATTCATGGCTAGTTGACCTCCTGTTGTAGGGGTAAGCGAAGCTGAGACCCCCGCAACAAAAAAAATTATATTGTAGTGGCTGTATATAAACCTGAAAAGGAAATAATATGTGTCACAGACATGTTGAGAGATAAAAGCTAGTTTTACCTTTGTTTTATCTTATGTCTAGTTGATCTCTTGGATTGAAAACTAGTATCACCTTTGTTTTAATCAAGGAATTGAGTAGAGTCAGTCGATCAAGTGTATCCTTGATCAAACTGATAGAATGCTGCAGACATATTAAAAGAGATGAAAGCTAGTATTACCTTTGTTTTATCTTATGTCTGGCAGAGTCCGTTGATTAAAAATAAGTACTACCTTGTTCTAATCGCAGGAGATTTAGTAGAGTTAGCCAAACCAAGTATATTCTTGATCAAACTGATAGAATGTTGCAGACATATTGAAAGAGATGAAAACAAGTATTACCTTTGCTTTATCTTATGTCAGGCAGAGTCTGTTGATTGAAAATAAGTACTACCTTACTCTAATCACAAGAGATTTAGTAGAGTCAACCAAACCAAGTGTATTCTTGATTTAACTGGTATGATGTCTCAGACATATTAAAAGAGATGAAGCTAATATTACCTTTGATTTATCTTATGTTTGGTAGAGTAAGTTGATTGAAAACAAGTGCTGCCTTGCTCTAATCGCCAGAGATTTTGTAGAGTCAGCCAAACCAAGTGCATTCATGATTTAACTGGAATGATATCAATTGAAAGCTAGTATTATCTATGCTTTAATCTATGTATGAAGAAAAATTGTAAGTTTCATTGATTTCAGAAAAAGGATGTACATTGGATGAAGATAGAAGTCTCACTTTTGGAAGGGAAAAATGAGAAACTGAAATAGAGTAGTGAGGGACCTTGTGATAATATCATTTCAGTCTCCTAGTGTTCTAAGGACTCGAGATGTAGACGTCATCTTCTGTCATGAGGTAATATGATCCCAGGCCTGAAAGACCTGTGATAAGGAATGGGCACTCCTAATTGTCAGCTAGTTTCCCAGCATAAGACTCTTTGCGGTGTTCAGGTGTTTCTCTGAGGATGAGATCATTGATTTGGAAAGTACAGCTTCTGACTCGTTTGCTGTACGAACTGGCTAGCATATGGTGATATAGACCTAGGTTAGCGATGGCGCATTCCCTGGTTTTATTGATCCAATTGAGGTTATAGGCCAATTGAAACTCATTTTCCTCGTCAGTTAGCTCGTGATCCTTGACCGGGTAATGATATTCAGAAGGAATGATAGCCTCAATGCCATAGGCAAGGAGGAATGGAGTGCAGCCTACCAACTATCGTGGAGTGGTACGATATGCCCATAATACATGAGGGAGTTCGCGAACCCAATTCCTTTTTTTTTTAGTACAGTTTTTTTGAGCTCATCTACGATGGTTTTACTGGTGATTTCCGCTTAGCCATTGCCTTGAGGGTAGTAGGGATTGGATGGTGAGTGAATGATGTTGTGTTGGTTGAGAAAAGCTTTGACCATTTCTCTGATGAATTAGGGCGATACAAATTTGGAGGGGGCACCCAAACCGAGTGATGATATGTTCCCAGATAAATGAGATGACCTCTTCTTCTATGGGTAAATAGAGTGGAACTGCTTCTACCCATTTTGTATCATAATCAATAGCTACGAGGAGTGGTGGTGGATACCTGGAGAATTAAGAAATTTGCCGACGAGATCGAGTGGCCATCTTTTGAATGGCCAAAACACCTTGCTTGCATGGAGTTTGAGCGCAGGGGTGTATATCATCATTCCATATTGCAGACATGCATCACATTTACGTGAGTACTCTTCTGCTTACTTGCACATGCCGGGCCAGAAGACTCTTTGTGTAATGGCTCTGTTTGCTAGTGATCGACCTGCCGTATGAGAGCCACAAGTTCCTTCATGTAAATCGCAGAACATTTCGCCCACTTTCTGTTTGGAGAGGCACTTAAGATAAGACCCCATGATTGAATGGCGGTACAAGGTTCCAGTTTGATTGGTGTAGCACTTCGAGTTGTCTATCAGCTATCGGCGCTGCTTTGGATATGTTAGAACTAGTCCCTTACATTTGTTGGTGATATTGAGATAAACAAAGAAAGGCTTTCGCCAATCGTCGTCTCCCCCTTTATCGCCCCCAGTGTTGATCATGCATAAAAAAATAGGATCAATGTTGGGGGTTGAAATCACTTCTATCTGGAGATATCGAGCTTCTGTGCCCAAAACCCCGGCTAGATATGTCAAGGAATCAGCGTGCCAATTTTTGCCTCAAAGAAGATAATCGAGAGTTGCTTGCATAAACTTGTTCCTCCTATCTGCATCGAGGACTGTGTATTCGATCATCTTGTCTTTCTTTTTGTATTGCTCAGAGTAATGGTGGACGGTGAGTAGTGAATCTATGTAAACGGAGAGTTTGGGGACACTGAGCTCGAGGGTGAGGTCTAGTCTGTGAATGAGAGCTTCATACTCGGTGACATTATTTGGGGCCTCAAAATCCAGGCGGATTGATTTCTCAATTCTGTCATTAGAAATAGTAATCAGTACGATTCCAATTGCTGATCAATCTGTAAGAAGTTTCCACCCCATCCTTGTAATCCATTCATCTTGCTCGTCAAATGCTTTGGGGGGTGGATCTTTTGTAACTTCTTCTGAGAGGTCAGGATTGTGCTCCTCACACTCGGGATCTTCCACTGGAAAATCCGCGAAAAAATTGGCCACAGCCTCCCCTTTTATGGAATGATGTTGTTCGAACTTAATATCATGTTCTCCTAAGCTGACTAACCATTGTTGCACTCTTCTTGATTTTTCTTTCTTGGATAGAACTTCCCAAAGTGTGTAGTTTTTCATGACTTTGACTAAATAGGATAGGAAGTAGTGCTTAAACTTCTGTGACGTATAAAAAGGAGTGAGAATAAATTTCTCGATTTTAGAGTACCTCGTTTCTGTTAGAGTGAGGGTTTTGCTGATAAAGTAGACTGGCTTCTCGATTTTCTATTCAAGTCGAATGAGAACCGAGCTAAGTGAAGTATCTGTAACTCCGAGATAGATAATCAGTTCCTCATAATCTATTGGGGTGCTTATGATGGGAGACTTCCTGTAGTAGCCTACTCGAAGCCTTCTAGATACAATCAAACATTTGAAGGCTACATCGAAGCCAACCTAGAGATCAGAAGCCCAGTAAGACGATAGCAACATCCACGAAGCCTTCCGAGACTAATCGAACACTCAAATGAACCATCGAAGCCAAGAACTGTAGGCGAAGATAGATGGGCAGTGCATCAAAGCCGTATCAGTACTAGAAATACTTTGACCATGGTCGTACATGGTCAAAGGTAGACACATCAGGCAGCCAGATTACCAGATAAAATAGATAAACAACCGCTTGACAACTATAGTGTCAGGTCCAACAACCACAGTGCCAGATCTAACAACCACAGTGTCAGAACCAACAGCTACAGTGTCCAAATCGAAAGCTACAGTTTCAGAACCGACTATGGGTACAAGTCAATTGTCCCTTAAGGATATTCATGTAACTTGACCCTCTATGGTGACTCATCCCTATGGTGACTCCACCCGGCCGACTACCGGTTGTGTGGACTGTTTTCCACTAACCACACCCACAACCCTCTTAGATGGTATCATCTCCTTCCTAAAGGATCGATCTGAAGCTTTGAACAGTTTTTGACACTTTTCATCGCTCAGTTTGCCTTCAACAAAGACCACGAGGTCTGGGTCGATGCCCTCTTCAACTTCCGCAAATCCCCCAATAAAACCCTTAAAGCCTTCACCAAGCGGTTTCTCGATGAGTCGTATAAGATTGAAAACCTCGACTGTGTAAACGCTGTGCTCACCAATTCTAATGCTCTGCCAAATAACAGCCGCGTCACGGAGTACATCGTGCTCCGCAAACCGCAAACCCTCGAGGAGATGTTATCCAAAGTTAATGGGTAAATTGACCTCGAGCACCTCCGCGAGTCAAATAACCAGGGGAAAGTTTCGACCACCAATAAGAACAAACCACCACAACCTTCTACACCCATTATTGTTCCTGTCTCACAAGAGACTGAGAGCCATAATCGACCCCATACCGATGATACTTGCACGAAGGCCTGCAAATAATGATTGAAGCTGGTCTTCCCCAAGCTTACTGCTCCCATCAACACCCTTCTACCACATATTTAGGCTGACCCTATCTGGCGTACCCCCTACCCCATCGAGGTGAAACAAGGTGAGCCTTCCTGCCAGAATCATAAATATAACTGCCATCACAACATCAAATGCTACGCTCTGCAGCATTCTCTCAAAATAATTCTTAAGGCGGGTCGTCTACATCAATATGTCGTTGACCACCCCAGCTACCTCGATGAGTCGTACCTTAAGCCTCAACCCGCCCTATCTTCCAATCCAGCCGAGTTTTGCATTTACCAACTCCATCTCATCGAAGTAAACAATATTGACAGCGGCCATTCTAAAAGCAAGCGCAAGCATGTTGAAGAATGCTACAAACTCACCAACTAGGAGAAGCTACCCGCCCTTCTGCTAGAATCGAGCCAATACTCTCGACCCGAGGGTATCTCATTTATCGATTGTGGTACATCACAAGTTCGTTTCCCCCATTCCGACACTTTAGTCATTATGATTAAGGCTTAACACCTCGTCCTCCATGCCATGCTCATCGGCACAGGCCCGTGCAGTTGACGTACTGTTCCTCCAGACTGTTCGAGCCATGCAGAAAATAGACCTCATCACCCTGGCTAATGTCGAACTCAAAGGCTTCAACGGTACTATTGAAGTCATTGTCGGTCGTATTAGCCTCCCTGTCACTACAGGGCCAGTTATACTCCAAACCAGCTTTCTTATCATCAACAAGAAATCTGAATATCTCAACAACCTTAACCGTGACAGGCTCCATGCCATGAGAGCCATATCTTTAGCGTACCAACAAACCCTTTGTTTTACTACCCCTTGTGGTACATAGAACTTCAAAGGCTCCCAACGCCTTGCCCTCTCATACTAGCACCCGGAGATTAATCAAACCCGAAAACTTATTAAACAACCATAGCAATCAATGTCTCTCTCTACCCCCATACCTTCGATGTCAGCTACCACGCCCATTGAACCCACTCTCTATATCAAACTCGACGGTCCTGGTTGAGGTACATTCATTGGTACTTTTCTAAATGAGGCCGAAAGCGTCGAACTCACCGACTTCCTTCAAGCAAATAAAGACGTCTTCACTAGGACATTCCATGAGATGCCCGACTTCGACCCCACTTTAGCATGTCATTGACTCGACCTCATCCCTCACTCTACAGCAGTGAAGCAGAAGAAGTGTACGTTTTCCCTATGACTTTGAGACCCTATAAACCTTATAATTGATAAACTCCTAGCAATCAATAGCTTCCCCTTCCCGATCATTTTAATACACCTGGATGCCACAGCCGGACATGGGCGACTATCGATGATGGACGCGGCTTCGGGTTACAATCAGGTACCCCTCCTTCCCAAGGATCAACTTTAAACTTCTTTTATCACTGAATAAGGTCTTTACTGCTTTAAATTCATGCCCTTCGGACATAAAAATGCGGGTACCACATACCAACGTCTTGTTACCACCATGTTTAAATCCTTGTTTGGCAAGTCAGTCGAAGTTTTCATCGACGATATGTTATGCAAGAGCCTCTAATTAGAGACCCATATCCAGGACCTCACCGAGGTCTTCGCCATACTTTACACTTACAACATAAAGTTAAACCCAGACAAATGCCAATTTGGTGTTTCGTCCGTCAAATTATTAGGTCACCTCATTAGCAAACGGGGTATCGAAATTGACCCCACACATATCCATGCCCTCATCAATATGCCATCCACTAAAACCAAAAAAGATGTCCAAAATATTGCTGACAAGATAGCCGTCCTCAACCGTTTTATATCCAAATCCTCTGATCATTGTGTTTGGCTTTTTTTCCTCTTACGCGACCAATGCGTCCACAAGGCCAAAAAGAAAAATAACCCCGAAGTCAATTATACATCTGATTGCGAACATGCCTTTTTTGAACTAGAAGCATACCTTGGTCGACCGCCCATCATCAGTACCCCCATCGAAGGCAAAATCCTTTCTTTAAACCTTGTTGTTACCGGCACTTTTATTAGTTCAGTCTTCATTGGACTCGAATCGAGCATCGAGAAACCTGCATTCTTTATCAGCAAAACTCTTACACCCGCAAAGAATCGATATACCAATCTCTAGCGACTGCTCCTTACACACGCTTATACCGCTCAAAAACTCAAACCATACTTTCAAGCTCACCCCATACGTACTATCACAAGTTAGCCCCTTCCAGAAGTACTCGGCAAGAATGAAAAATCTAGACGGGTACAGCAGTGGTCTATTTATCTTGGTAAACACGACATCACATTTGAGAGGCAGATATCCTAAAAATGCCAAGCATTCGTAGATTTCCTTGCCGACTTCCCGGTCGAAGAAATCAACTGGGAGGAACATGAAGATGATCTACCCGAAGACCAACCTTAACAAAATAGCCCTTAGTAACATAGGTTGGCACCCCTTTGCAGATGAATCTGCTTGACCTACCGGTTCGGGGATCGGTGTTGTCCAGGTTACCTCCGCCAATGATCGAATTAAAAAAGCAATCAAGTTAAATTTCGAATACTCCAACAACAAGGCTGAGTATGAAGCCTTTATCCATGGCCTCGACCTCGCACTCAAAGTTGGTCTTTCCAAACTTGCAGTATTTACAGATTCTCAACTTATCCAGAGGTAGTACACTGGTGAAAATAAGGCCAACGGTCGCATGGATGAGTATGCTGCACTTGTCCGCCAGCGCATGGATCGTTTCCCCGAAAAATCTTCCATCACACATTACCCTCGAGGCGAAAACAGACATGTTGATGCCCTCGCCTACATAGCAACCATGTTAGGCCAATCCAATTCTCGAACACTCCATATCAAAGTACACAAATGCCCAAGTATCGACCAGATAGATGTCAATGCCATCAATACTGGGGGCAAAAGTCTCGGTCCCGACGACTGGCAAACACCATTTATTGCCGACTTCAATAGTTATGCCCTCCCTGATGACCACAAAGCCAAACGTTCGTTACTAGAAAATTACCACAGATACACCATCCTTAAAGGCGAGTTAAATTGTAAATCCCCAAATGACGTCCATCTCCGGTATGTCTCTCAAAATGAAGCCACTACCATTCTTGCCGAATTCCACAAAGGTACATGCGGTGCTCACGCTGCTGGTCGATCTATGGCCCTTTGTGTCGTATCTTAAGGTTTATTTTGGCCCAATATGAAGAAGCAAGGTAAAAAAATGCCAAACACTGCGACAGATGCCAACGCCATGCCCACGACATCCATAACCCTTCACAACACCTTCATTATAGTTAAGTCTCTTGGCAATTTAAGCGGTGGGCCATCGATCTCGTGGGTCATTTTCCTAAAGCATCGGGTAGCCGAGAAAATATTCTTCTGACAGCAAATTACTTTACTTAATGGGTCGAAGTCATGCCTTTGTGTCGAACCAAAGAAGAAGAAGTTATCAAATTTTTATGAGAAAATATTATTACACGCTTCGGTTGCCCTCGCATGATTCGATGTGACAATGGTCCACAATTCGTTGGGAACAAAGTCTGTACTTTTCTTAAAAAGTATAACATCATCCTCTCCCCCTCAACACCTTACTACCCCCAGGGGAATGGTCTGGTCCAAGCAATCAATAAAGTTATAGTCGACGGTCTTATGATGCGGGTCGTTGAGAAGAAAGGACGATGGGTTCTGGAACTACAACATGTACTCTGGGCTTATCGAACAATACTACGAAAGGCGATGGGCTGTACACCTTTCCTTCTTGCCTATGGTACCAAAACAGTTCTACCTACTCAATTTGAAGTGTCAACACGTGACCCCAACCTCCCAGACGAAGATAATGAGTTTGAATCCGAATGCAATATGTTATGAATCGAGGAAACTAGATACTGAGCCATCACAAACCTCAGCCATTACCATCTCCCTCTCCAGAAGTCATGCAACAAAAGTGTTTGACCACGCAGTTTCAATATTAGAGATTTGGTACTTCGGGGAGTCACACCCTCTTCGAAGCTTCGCAATGCCGATAAGCTAGCCGAATCTTGGGAAGGACCTTATGTCGTGTATGAAAAAATCGACAAAGGTTCCTATTATCTGATAAGAGAAGCAGAAGAGCTTCTACCCAATCCTTGGAATACTATGCAGTTAGTCTCATATAACAGGTCACGGCCCACACCTTGTTCAGCTAATATAAATACAGTATAATCAATGAACATATTTTTTATCCTCTGAGCTTCATGAGTTATCCTCCAGTAAATTTCATGGTCAAATTTAAGTATCATGTCAACCCTTCGACCCGACTGATACTTGGGGGCGACCTCAAAGTTTTTCAAGTCTCTATTCGAGCACACTTGAGGGGCATGAATGGTTAATAGACCGAACCCTCGGGAATGCATTGGGGGCGACAACATTATGCATTATTCAGGCCTAGGCCTTTGAAGTCCAAAAAATTTCTTGGCCTAACCTAAGTATCATGTCAACCCTTCGACCAGACTGATACTTGGGGGTGACCTCAAAGTTTTTCATGTCTCCATTCGAGCAAAATTAAGGGGCATGAATGGTCGACAGACCAGACCCTTGGGAATGTATTGGAGGCGACCACATTATGCTTCCTTCAGGCCTAGGCCTTCGAAGTCCCGTTAATTTCTTTGCCTAGCCTAAGTATCATGTCAACCCTTCGACAAGACTAATACTTGAGGGCGACCTCAAAGTCTTTCAAGTCTCCATTAAAGAAAACTTGAAGGGCAAGAATGGTCGACAGAACTGACCCTCAGGAATGCATTGGAGGTGACCACATTATGCTTTATTCAGGCCTAGGCCTTCGAAGTCCAATGAATTTCTTGGCCTAACCTATGTATCATGTTAACCCTTCGACCAGACTGATACTTGGGGGCGACTTCAAAGTTTTTCAAGTCTCTATTTGAGCAAACATGAGAGGCATGAATGGTCGACAGGCTGAACCCTCTGGAATGCATTGGGGGTGAACACATAATGCTTCGCTTAGGCTCAATCCCGCGGCCAGACCTGGAGGCGACCTTCGAAGTCCAGTGAACTTCTTAGTATAACCTAAGTATCATGTTCATCCCTCGACTAGACTGAAACTTGGGGATAACCTCGAAGCTCTTCAAGATTCTAGTTTATACCCTGCTATAAGCATTCTAAACTTCTCAACGTACACAAATACAAACATACAGGAATATCAGCAATTTAGCTCTAGTGCAATATATATTAGCAACTCAAGTTCAATATACTAGAGCAATTCAGATCAGTCACAAACTAACAGCTCAAGCTCAAATAAGTTATAAAGTGTTCGAATGCCAACCATCACTTCAAATATTCCAATACCACAACAAGATATGAGAAAAAAGTTCATTACAAAAAGAGGACAACTATAATACCTCATATAAGAATGGACATATCACCTCCTCCCACAGGCTCATCCAAATCAATACCTCCTGCACCTTCGACAGTAAGATTCAGCCCCAAAGCATCGGCCACCCCATCAACTACCGTACTAGCTACAACATCTCCGGACATAGAAGCTTCTACGCCCTTCCCCACAACTCCAGCAGAAGGATCCACTTCCATCCTTTCTAATCGTACACAACCATCGACAGAAGGCCCTTCGGGCTCATGAAAGCGTTTGAGGGTTATGGGATCATACCCTAAACTCTTGATAAAGATCTTCAAGTTTGTGGATGTCTCACACTCATCAAATTTCCCCTGGAGGGTTTCCCTCTGTTCTTTAATTTCCTTCCCCTTCTCAACAAGCTTCACCTCCAGTATCTTTCGCATCTGAGTATTGTTGTCACGTTCATCTTCGAGTTCACTCACATATTCAGCTCTAATATTTAACTTCTCTCGCTTTAGTGCATTAACCTCAGACTCCAGCGACATCTCGGTCCCTCGAGGGAGCTTTAGACTGTCCAACGCCTGTTTCAGTTTCCTCGTCGTTACCTTTTGGGATTTGGCATAAGCTTGGGACCAAGCATGCACCTGTTAGAATACTTGAACCATCAGTACTTCATGAAGCATATCGAATGTTACAAAAAATATTGAGTCCCAGAAAACAGCTACCGGATGGAGCGCATTACTCATCTGCTTCGCATCTTCGTCTGGGATATTTCCACAAAGAGTAGCCATCGAAGAGGTAGTGGCTCGAGCATGTTCTTGTAGTTTTGCTTCACAATGCGCTTCGTTGACATCACCCACATCATCAGCCTCCAGCTCCCGAGGTCTCCTACGTGAAGTAGTCTTCGGCTGTGGTACGTTCGAAGGTTCGGGAACGACCTTGCCCTTACCCTTGTCAGTACGCCTCAGTACCTCGAGTACTACTTCGGCTACACTCGATGATATAGTACCTGACCCTCCTTCTCCACCCCTGGGAACATAGTTCACTTTCTGAATCAATCTTACTTTTTCCATTTCTTCAACCCCTGTCGAAGTACCTTCTTCTCCCCTCTTCTTTGCTGGCCTAGAAATGATAGGAACGCTTTAAAGTAATGAATCTATCCTCTTCTGCCTCTTCCATTTGATACCTAGCTTCCTGAATACCCGATTTACCCACTCCTTATCCAAGTTGATCAGCTCGTCAATATATCTCCTCAGATTCGTCAAAGCTCTATCACCAGGTTCTGCAAAACAAAAATACATGTTTATCAATCCATTCGATCAACATTTCAAAAACAAACCTTCGACCGTTAACTTACTTGGATTATAGACCCTATGCTGCAGCTTATAAACGTCCTCCCCTTTGGCATTCTTATAATTACCTCGCACCACAACCAAGTCTTTATCCCACCCTCGACCCGTTGAGCACAAATCAAATAGCCATGGTTTATCTGCATGACATTGGATGTTGTACGTATCCGCCTTCTTATTGGCTTTCCTCGAGTAGAACGATACAATATCGAACTACTCGATCAAGCCTCTCTTCTCCCGTTTTAATTCTACGTTCATACCCTCGACTACCTTCAGCATTTCATAGAAGTTACCATTCATTTGGCATGGGGAAACTTCCCAGTAGTTCAATACCTCCTTCACCAACCTTCGATGGGGTAGTTGTAGCCCTAGCTGAATCTGGCCTCTAAATGCCATGAAACCCTCTCGAGGGATAGCCTTGAATATATACTAAGACCCTACTGCAATTAATACCACCCCTACCTTCGACAATTCCAGCTTAGCCATAAATCGATCAAGCCTCGCCTTCTCTTGAGCCGAGACTGACCCCGTAACTCCCCTCGAACCAGTCAAACTCTCACTACTGTCACTCTACTCCCCTTCTTCTCTTTCATCACCCGAAGGCTCGACACCACATTTGTATCGCCTTCCCTCTCCTCCCTCTATCCTATCTCTATCACTCTCCTAACTCACTCGAGCCTTACGACGTTTCTTACTCAAAGCACCACCTTCTGGAACTACCATAGCCAAAAGGCCATCTGTTGTAACATCAAATACCTCTACGTCGCTTCTTTCACTCCTTGAGCCACGACCAGACACACTCGTCTCATTTACCTTGATCTCCTCATCTATCAGCATCAACCTCGAAGATTGACGGGTACGCATTAGACCCTATAGAAGAAGAGGCCCGCAATTAGATTGATACATTCAACTATTACATTTTAATATCATATTTTGTCCTATCCGTCGTCCAACCCATAGAAAAATCTTTGACTACAACTCTGGCTACCACATCAATATCCCTAAATGTTTCATTGGGCCGTACCTCAAGCCAATTGAATTACCCTCTTTCTCAGCCAGGCCTTCGCCAACAAAACAAATAGTATCAACAAAAAACCAAATACCTTCTTGACCACCATCCCATGCTTATACTTTTATCACAACCAAGAAGCCTTTATTTGCAGACAGGGCAATTCTTAAAGAGCCCAGCCTCCTTGTCATCAACCCGGTCTTCTTCATTTATTAGATATTCAGCTATACATTGTAAGAAGTAAAACCGGTTAGTGGCAAGTGGGTTCATCCACTATAGCACCCTCCACCAGTGAGCATATGGCATCTCAAAGATTGGTTCTTTTGGCTCAAGTTTGACCAAGTCAGGCATAACCAAGTCCAACTCATGGTCCCCGAAGAATTTCTCGATTAACTTATTCATCTACACCTCTATCTAGCGCTCTCTAGCTTCCATTCTCTTCTGATATCTTGTATTTGGCGTAGGGCTCATGACTTCAATTACTTGGACAGGAATATGAGGGTACTTTGAAACTCCCCTCCCACCTCCTATTTATAGTTGAATGTCGTTGTATTTAATCCTTCTTTAATCACCACCAGTATTAATCACCATTTTTAATTAACCTCTTTGGAATTATAACAATCACTCAGTCAAACTTTCTATCATCCCAAGCCTAACCATTTTCTCAGCACGTACCCTTTACACCAATTTTTGAGGCCCCTGCTATGAGGGGGCGAGTGTAGTAGCCTACTCACAGCCTTCTTGCTACAATCGATTATTCAAAGGCTACATCGAATCCTACCTAGAGATTAGAAGCCCAATAAGATGATTGCTGCGTCCTCGAAGCCTTTCGAGACTAATCGAACACTCGAAGGAACCATCGAAGCCAACAACTGTAAGCAAAGATAGATGAACAACTCATGAAAGCCGTATCAGTACCAAAAATACTTTGACCATGGTCGCACATGGTCGAAGGCAGATACGTCAGGCAACCAGATCATCAAACAGAACAGATAAACAAGTCGCTCGACAACTACAGTGCCAGGTCTAACAATCACAGTGCCAGATCCAACAACCATAGTATAAGAACCAGTAGCTAAAGTGTCAGAACCGACTCCGGGTACAAGTCAGTTGTCCTCGGAGGATATTCATGTAACTTGACTGCTCATGGTGACTTAACCCTTTTTATATCCTATAAATAGGAGGGAAGAGGCACTATGAAGGGGTAGAAAATCTCTCCCAGCAGACCTAACAAATTTACCTTCGAATACTATGTAACAACCCAATTCTCGATACTTTAACTACTCTACATATATAACATTACTCTTTAAAATTCTTACCAAAGGTCGTGGAGTGACCCATTTTAGGCCTCCACTCAAGTATATAATCTCTATAGTAGGTCTCGTTATTATTGATTACATTCTTGAAACCCCTGGTCGAAAATAAAACTCATAGTGTAAGAGTCAGCTTCCCGTCTGGCGAAGTTAGACCCCTACACTTCCTCAAATAGGTTTTGAGATCTTGGAAAGCTGCCTCGCATTCTGATGTCCATTAAACCTCTGCGTTTGGCTGAACTTTTCCTCGTATGGAATAACCGTGGAGTAATAGGGACAGCCAACGACAGTGGTCTGAAGATTTTAAAATGAAACAGTTTATAGCGGCAATCTTACCGGCAAGTTTTTGAATGTCTTTTGTTGCTTTTGGAGATGACATGTCGAGGATGGCCCGAATCAAATCTGGATCGGCCTCAATCCCCTTCTTGCTGATGAGGTGGCCTAAAAATTGACTTGAATGCACTCAGAATTGACACTTATCAAGATTTAGACGTATCCTGTAAGATTGAAGTATGCTGAATATTTTGTTGACATCTAAAATGTGATTGATAGACTGTACGTTCTTACAAAACTGATCGTCAATGTAAACTTCTACAACTTTCCCGAAATGTGCTTCGAACATAGTAGTCATCAATTGATGATAAGTTGTACCTGCGTTCTTGAGTCCGAATGGCATGACTTTGTAGCAATAAAGTCCACTTTCAGTGATGAAAGTGGTATTTTCCTAATCTTCATCCAAGAGTAGAATCTAATTATATCCTGAAGCAGCGTTCATCATAGATAGGGGTTCATGACCTACTGTGGAATCAAGGATCTGATAAATATTGGGAAGAAGAAAACTGTTCTTTGGAGTATGTTTCTTGAGATCGGTGAAATCTATACAAACATAGACCTTTTCATTTTTATTTGGGACAGCGACGATGTTGGATATTCAATCTAGATACTTGGCTTCTCGAATGAATTTTACTTTTATCAATATTTTAATCTCCATGTTAACTTCTTCTCGCAGTCGTAGTGATAGGCGCTATTATTTCTGTTTGGCTATGGTGGCGTTGATGTTGATTGCCAATTTGTGACATTCCTTGGCCGGATCGACCCCAGGCATTTCTTCGAAAGACCACACAAAAATGTCTCTATTTACTCGTAAAATCTGAATGAGAGCATCTTTTTTGTGTTGAACCATCTTTGTACCGATGAAAGTATCCCTGCTTCGTCCATCAATGTTGATATATTCATTGGGCTCCTCCATGGATGGCTGATCACCGGGGTGATCAGCTTGTTATAATTGATATGCAGGATATTTGCCAAATGTATCTAAAATTACAGAGATGGTATTTCTGTAAGCTCGACAAAGCTTTTGACTGCCCCTGATTTCATAGATACCATCGTCATGCTTAAAGTAGAGTGCTTGATGATAGGTGTAAGCGATTACTTCCATATTATGAATCCAACAACGGCCCATAATCCCGAGATAACGAGATTTGGCGTTGATCACATAGAAAAGGACGTCGAAGTTGGCTAGTCCTGCGGTAATAGGTAAGATGATCTTCCCTACTTACTCTTCTTTAGAACCATTGAATCTACTAATATCGGTGTCACTTTGAATAACTTGATCGGCCAATCCCATCTAGTCGATAGTGCTCTGAAAGAGGATCTCAATACTACTGCCAGTATCGATCATCATTGAGTGTATGACAAACTTTTTCAACATGAGCATTATGACTAATGCATCATGAAGGGAATTCATATAACTTCCAGATGCACTCTTTGCCGATTGCAGGAGGAAACAGAAACACATTTGCTCTTCCAATGCCCTTTAGCTGGAAATATTTGGTTATGGACTACTAATTCCTTCTTTTTGCCTTCTATTTCTAGTACAGACACATGGAAATCCATTCTGGAAAAGAGTCGATCAGCTAGTAGCTATATAAATGACCTTTGGATTACAATCGTTATCTCCATCTGCCATACAATTTGGATAGCTAGGAACAGCCTGAAATTTGACGATACAACGCCATCCATGCCTAATATGAAGAGGGAGATTCTAAAAAAAAATTAGCATACTACTGAACTGTGAAAAGGAAAGATGAATAACAACATACAGGAACTGCATACCATCAAAATGCTTAAAGTTCAATGCAAGGCAAACAGTTTTGCAGGTGTACAAAGCAGTATTTGGGAATTGCCTATGCCGAATAAAGTAAAACTCTGTTGTGATGGCTCTAGTATTGGAAATCCTAGTGCTGCTGGTATTGGTGTGGTGTTTCGAGATAGTGAGGGAGATGTTGTGGGAGTATTTAGTAAGGTGATCGACACCTCAACTAGTTTTGTAGCCAAAATACTTGCAGTACTTATTGGTATTTTGAAAGCTGGTGCAAGAGGTTGGCATAATATATTGGTGATCTCCAACTCCGAAACTGCAATTAGAGCATTCAAAAATGATAAGATTCCCTGGAAGTTTAAGACACAATGGAATCTTCTCAAGAAAGACATTCGGCAAATCCGATTCAGCCACACATGGAGGGAATGCAATTTTTCCGCCGACCTTATGGCTAGGAGAGGATCCGCCAATGCTGAACCTTTTGAAGAAGACTATCATGGATGACCAACTTTCCCTTCACTGAGTACTTTCGATTCCGCTAATCAAGGCAATTTTTGGATTTTAAATTTTATTCGATTGACTGAGTGTTTTAATTCGAATATAATTTTTCCCGTTCGAATACAGAGTTTTTTATTCTAATAAGTTTTTTTTTCTGTTCGAATAGATTTCTGCCAGGGCAGTTTTATTCGAATAGAATTATTTCTGTTTGAATATATTTCTGCCTGGGAAGTTTTATTCGAATAAAATTATTTCTGTTTGAATAGATTTCTGCCTAGGCAGCTTTATTCAAATAAAATTATTTCGGTTCGAATAGATTTCTTGCTGGGAAGTTTTGTTTGAATAAATTGAAATTTTATTTGAATACTTGATAGCATATTCTAATAGAAGAGTGATCAATTTTACTTTTGAGTGTGTGAGGGCATTTGTGTCCATGGGATGTAATTCTCATGTAATTTTCGACTGAGCATATATAAATAAACTAAACTTTTTGCAAAAAAATCTAACGCATCATGATGTAGAAATTTAACATGGTTGCATCGCAATCTTTGAATGATATCCCAAGCTGGCGATTGCTCTACTCAGGTGGAAGTTTGGCATCTTTATCTTAAGGTGTGAGATCGTAGCATTCTGAAAATCTTTTACGCGTGAATCTATTAGAGTTGGTGATCTGATTGATCTCGATCATGTTACTGTGGCACATATAGTAATGATGCTTCTCCTCAGCTTGATCTTCCTGGACAACTTCAAGCTGCTTCTTATAGCTGCCATCCTTGTATGATTCCAGGTCCATAATATATTCGAGCATCCGTCACTCCTTGAAAATGTATTCGAGAAACCTCTGTAATGCATAGAAATTGTCAGTAGAATTATGTTTAACCTAATGGTGTATTTAGTACGGTCGGCTCTCTATTGGTTCCAATGGTTGGGAGAAATGGTAGAGCTTATTCTTTGTGAGGATTGGAAAAATTGTGGTGATTCGAACAATCATATTTGGGAGGACCAGTTTGACTTGTGATCCACATTTCCGAAGGTTACCAGTGTTTCCCTTGGAATGTATTTGGTCACCCTGGTCATCCTTAGGTTCTACCTTTCTATCTGTAGAGGGACCTTTCGTGGTAAGGACGAATTTAGAAGATTTATGCCTTTCAGACATCATCCTTTCCAGATCGACGTAACTATTGACCTTGGTGATCATATCCTCCAAGGTTGCAGGTTTGTTGAGAAAGAATTATTTCTTGGCTTTGCAGTCCAGCTGGAGTGCGTTGGTTAAAGCAGTAACAGCGGCTTTTTGATCAAGATTGTCTAGTTTACGTACGAGGTCCAAGAACTTCTTTGCAAATGCCTCGAGCTTCTTTTTGTTGGATTTTTTGAGACTGATTAGAGAACACAAATTAATTTTCTTTATTTTTGTTGTGAGCATATGTATTGATGAATTGTTTCTGTAACTGGTTGAATGTGTATATGTAGTCTTCAGGCAAAGAATGGAACCAACAGAGTGGTTCATCCTATAAACTTGTGGTGAGCAGACGGTAGAGAATGTGGTTGAGATTAGAGTCCAACCCCAATGAATGACAGTATTGCTGAATGTGATCCTTGGGATCGGCACCCTAGTATTTGTGAATTTTTGGAGTATAGAAACCTTTCGGTATATCTATATTAAATAGTTCTTTGGCAATTGGACTTCCTTGTAACTTGGTAAGGTCGTCGGTAGTGCCCAGAACTTGTACTTTGATCAACTCCTTAATATAATGGTCTATACGCTCTTGTGTAACATAGTGATGGATCGGTTAAACGGCTTAATGGGAAGGCTGCGAACTATAAGTACCGGTACCTTCACTCAAACGATCTTGCTCTGGAACTCGGGGCGGAGGTCTTTGCTCTTCCTCTTGACTGATGAAACATCGGCGACCTCGGTTGATTTCAGATTAAATCTCTCCCCCCAAATGAATGGAAGGCTGAGGTTCATTCTAAATATATCTGGAAATAGCTTTGCGGGTGGCTCCTTGAGGTCCCAATCTCTCCTACGTAGATATTTGGGTGGCTTCTGGAACCTGATCACGATCTCGTGTTGGAGGAGTCTGCCGAATCTTCTACAAAGCTTGTAAGGCAGTCTGAATTGTTATCATTTGATCTTCATGTCGTTTGAGCACTGTCAAATGAGCTTGTCGTTCGGCGTTGAGCTCTTTCTCATGGAGTTCCCGATCGTAAGATAATTGTTATTGGGGCTCGTTGCGCTTCTCCGCTTCAGTATGGAGATTCACTCAGAGCTCTGAAAGTTGTTCCGGCTCGATTGAGAGATCGAGCTGAACTACGGTAGTTGGTCGCCTGGATATAACCATGATTGAAATGTTATAATAGAGTGATTGAATGTCTTAGGATACCGTGGAAAGAATTTCTTTCCCACAGACGACGCTAAATATAATGGCTTAATTCCGTGAGCTCGACGTGGCCTAGAATTAGTCCTTACACCAATGTACCTATGATTACAATCTAGTAAATAAGAAATTACACAAATATTTAGCGTGGAAAACCTATGAATAGGATAAAAACCATGACCTCGTGATGAGAGTTTTGTAATAGTGACTTTTATTGCTTAAGGCTAATGATATCTTATTACAAGTCATTTCTGGACTTAGAAATGTTTGATCTTGTGAATAAGCCATTTTTTAGTGTTGAGAATCTCAGAAGATATAGTCTTCTTGGTGATTTCTCGTATCTTTTTCTTGTCCCTGTCTCTTCTAAAACTTTTTCTTTATATAGGCCTCTTCCATAGTTCTTCATCATGCAGGAGCACATTCTCTGAACAATGTGGTTAGTGGCTGTTGATTGAGTAACTGTTGAGTTTGTGAGAAACGGGTGGTTTTGACTTGTTCAAGTTTTTCAGATTGAGCACGACCCACGTTCTTCATCAGTTCATGGAGTATGTGGCAATGTTGACTGGAGAAGTCGTGTGGAGAATGCGTGAGCCAGATATGGAAGTAATTCAAACTGGGGACAACTCGATTTTAGGTCAGATCAAGGGATAGGCCCCTATGCAGTTCATATTACATACTAATTGAAACTCATTTACTTCATCCGTCATTTCATGATTGCTTACAGGGCGATGATATTTAATCAGGATAACAACTTCAGTTTCATAGGCTAAAAGAAAAGGAGTACAAGTCGTTGATACCTGTGGGGTTGTCCGATATGCCCACAATACATGTGGTAATTCCTTAATCCAGTTTCCTTTCTTGTCTTTCAAATATTTTTTTATCCCATCAATTATCATCTTGTTAGTGATTTCTGCTTGACCGTTCCCTTATGGGTAATATGGGTTTAATGGAGAATGAATGACGCTATGCTTATTGTAAAATTCTACCACTTTTAAGCCAACAAACTGTGGTCTATTACCAATTCTGATACGATGTGGGCAATAGAACATTATAATAAAATTGTCCCATATAAACCTGATCATATCTTCTTCATGTGTTTATAATAAAGAGATCGCTTCTATCTATTTTGTGAAGTAGTCTGTTGCTACCAAAAGTTGTTTTCATTTCCAGTGGGTGTTCGGTAATTCCCCCACTAGGTCAAAAGCCCATCTTTTAAAATGCCAATATACTTTTCTTACGTAAAGTTCTAGAGCTGGAGCTCAAATTTTGTGCCCATGTCGGTGACAGAAGTCGCATTTCTACACATATTCATTAGCATGCCCCCTTATTTTAGGCCAAAAGATTCCCTGAGTGATAGCTCGATTTGCTAAATATCATCCTACTAAATGTGACCCACATGGGCCTTTGTGTAATTATTGTAAAAATTTGTTGGCTTCTATGTCAGACAAACATTTTAGATAAGGACCTGCGTCAGATCTTTTGTAAAGGATATTGTCAATAATTGTGTACCGTTTAACATTGCTTAGCAGTCTTCTTTTTCATTGATATCTTCGGGGAGTTTACCAGTAAAATTGCTATTTGGTATAATATATTTGAGAAAAGGCCGTCTTTAATTGCTTTCCATCACTTCATCGCCCCTAGTGTTAATGGCATTCGAGTTGATGACATTAATGCTAGGTGTAGATACTACTTCAATTTTCTAATATCGAACTTCTATTATAAGAATTTCAGCAAGATAAGCAAGAGAATCCGCATGTCTGCTTTCTCCTCGAAGTAGATATTCAATTGTGGCCTTTAGAAATCTTCTCATTCTGGCGGCTACTAACGTAGTAGAATCAACCATTTTTCCATTCTACTAATATCGTTTTATGTAATAGTTTGCAATCAACAAAGAATTTATGTATATAGTTTGCTCGGGTACTCTGAGCTTTAGAGTCATATCCATTCCATGGATTAGCGCCTCGTACTGTATTTTATTGTTAGTGGTCTCAAAATTGAGTATAATTGATTTCTCAATCTTATCATTTGAGGGCATCATGAGAACGATTCTGATTCCTGAGCCTGCTGGTCTATCGGATCCAATTGTCAAAAAGTGTCAGCCCTTTTATGATATTCTATCCATTTTATCTTTAAACTGTTCTTCAATAAGGTCGGTATCATCTTTTTCCCAATCGGTTTCTTCGACAGGGAAATCTACCAGGAAATCAGTTACCGCTTGCCCCTTTTCTGAATGTCTTTGCTCGAAGCGAATATCATACTCTCCCAAGCTGACTGACCACTGTAGTACTCGTTTGGATTTTAATTTCTTTGACGAGACCTCTCGCAGGGGGTAATTTTTCATTACACAAATCAAATGAGCTTGAAAATATTTCTTTAACTTCAGTAATGTGTAAACGAGTGTAAGGAGTATCTTTTCATTTTTAGGGTATCATGTTTCTACTGGAGTAAAGGTCTTACAAATGAAATAGATGAGCATTTCAGTCTTCCCCTCAAGTTCGATGAGCACCGAACTATTAATTGAATAAATCGATCCTTTTTCCAATGAATGAAACCATCGTAGAGGTTTACCCAAGAAATTGCTAGGGAATAGTCGGCACAAAATGTGGTTTAATGTTAAGTGCAATCCAAAAAAATAAATTGATCTCCTGAACGTGTTCGACGGGACCAGTCTGGATAAGAGGTTTACGGGGGTCCTCTAGTAAAATATCGGCTCAAAGTATGGTTGTTAAATTGTTGCAAGGATGAGTGGGATCGAATCCATAGGGAGGTTTAGGAAAGCAAATACTTTCTAGGCCGAATTATGATTTTAGAAGAGATAAATCTAAAAGGAATAAATATAAACTAATTATAAAACTTAATAAGAGAGAGAGCTAAGGTTCAGACTTGGCCTCTACCTATCAAAGTACTAATCGATATACAACTAAATCCAAATATCACCACCCATCATATATTCATGTTAAGACACATAGGATGTTGTAAAATAAACAACTGAATTTATGGTCAAATATTTAGTGGTTATGTTTTTAAGTGATGGTGAAGAGTGTATTAGAGAATTATCAACTCAACCATGGCTAGGCTTGAGTAAGTTCTCTAGTGCCTCCTCCTTTTAGATCTCCAAATTAAGTCTACGGTTAGTAGAACTTGTTTGTATCCGAAGTTATCATACACCAAACTAAAGCTATTGTCAAGCCTTCGATATGATCCACTAACTTATCAATCGTAAAGTACTAAGAGAAAACTAATTAGAACATAATTAATGCCAACTATTACTCATTTATGAAGAGGCCTCATCCTAGCCTTAGCTAGGAGATTAGCCGCTCATCTCAAACTTCATCACATTAACAACTAATGAAAACATTAACAAAGATTAAACTAAAGAGAAGAAGAAGATTTCCTTTTAACTTTATTCACTAATACCTTCAAATATGCGATGCCCAATGACAATGGGGGGAGGATTCCTTTTATAGGAGAAGGAACCCAAATTTAGAAATTATATATTAAATTCTAAATAATATTTTCATAATAATATCTTTTAATATTATAACCAATCACCTAAGATTCTTGCAAATATTTTCCTTAAGTGATGTAGAGATCTTTCTTCATGGAAACTCTTGTATATAACTTTAATATAAAATATCTTTAAGGATCTTGGATGCATTATAATCTTTGATCTTATTATTCAAGAATATTTTTGTATAAATTTCTTTAATCTTGAGACCAAATATATTGTATCTTTGACTTTTTGTGCTATGAATTGCTAGAGATACTTTTACTTGACTTTAAGAGTTTGGTTTTAAATATCAATCTTTAATAGCTACAATTAAACAAATGCGTATAAATACCCAAAATTAAATATAACGGACGACTAAAATACATGTTTAGGTATATTAAAAATGTCATAATTAGCGCTCATCAGAGATATCCTCAAACTTATCTTTTGCTCGTCCCGAGTAAAATAAAATAATAAGCACTTTCGCAGGGAGCGCAATTGCATTTAACATATGCAACAAGCCGTTAAATTCCCAAGTTTAACCTAGTGGACGAATGATGTCTCGTGAGGGTTTGTAGTGACTATACCCACAAAAGTAAATAATGACATTTTAAACAATTCTAGAATACACATAACTCATTTTTTGTGAACTTATCCTAATTTAGTTGTAACAAAAATATACCGATGGGAAATACTTAAACCTGCTATTCTCCCAAGTTTACCAAATAATATTTTAAGCTTATCTGAAACTAGAGGTATCAATTTAAGATTAGAAAGAGATTCATGTATTTTTCTTTAGCTATATTTGAGTGTACAGTAAAAATAGTTTTATCGCCTAATATGTTGTCTATAATAATTTACTCAGTTTTTGGTAGTCTAGGTCTTGCTAAAATAAATTTAATGGTCAGTTCAATAAGTTTTTTAGTCAATTCGTCTTCCTAAAATTTTACTTTTTAATTTTCTTTTGCAAGCCTTTTCTTTTGAATACAAGCCTCCGTAACAAGAAGTTTTCGGTCGACAATCCCCGCCTGAGGGCTAAGGTTGTTGTGGTGTGGTACTCCATCATGACTTAGACTGAGGATACTCACAAGTAATATTTTCATGTACTCCTTTCACATAGTTCATAGTCAAACTCGAGATTGGTGATAATTTTTTTCTCTTTTAGTTCTTAATCATGCGACTAGCCTTGCAGAGTAAAAGTTTTTATAGCACATTTGGCTTATTATTTTTCTTTAGAATGAACATATTCTTAGGAAGTTATCTCCCTTATACTGAGCAAAAATCTATTGAATGTATTAATTGCAAAACTACAGTGAAGTTCATATTTTCAAAATATGCAAGTTAAATTGAATTAGTTGCTAATAAAAATATACTACATATTTCTTAAGATAGTCAAAAATATTCTACTATATACTTAGTACAATTTTAAAATTTGGGCTTTTCCATAATATTTATGTAAAGGTAAAATCAGTTTAAGTGTTAGAAAATTTGTTAAAAATATATTTTAAATTGTCAAAGTACCATTATTTCACTTTTCTACAAAAAGCATTTAAAGAAATGGTTTCCTACCCCCAAACTTAAATCAAGCATTGCCCTTAATGTTTGAGAATAAGAAAATAAATGGAAGAGGAAAACTAAAATTTCTCACCTGAATGTGTCGTGGGATGCCTCCAAAGAAGCGCTAAGTATTCCATCTTCAGTTAGACGAATGTACCCCCATACGTAAATGATGCTGCAATGGTACTATAAGGGCTTACCATATTAGCTCTGATATACTAGATTATCTTGAAATGTTATATTTTTTATCAAAAGTATAGGACTCAAAGTATGGTTTTAATCGTTGGCCATTGACTTTAGCAATATTTTTGTTTATATGACCCTCCACCTCCACGGCCCCATGAGGAAAAATAGTTTTAATCATAAAGGGGTCATGCCAACGGGATTGAGTTTCCTAGGAAATAAATGAAGCTTGGAGCTATAAAGTAATACCTTTAAATTGAGCTCGAAGGCTTTATGAATAATTGGTTTATTGTGAAAAGCTTTGGTACGTTTCTTATAAATTTTTGAGCTTTCATAAGTCTCATGATGGAGTTCATCCAACTCGAAAAGTTAAAGCTTTCTCTTAGACCTAGCTTGGTCCATCTGAAAGTTAAGGACCTTTGTGGACCAAAGGGCTTTGTATTCTAGTTTCACATGCAAGTTGTAAGACTTCCCAAAGATATGCCTATAGGGTGATATTCCAATCGGTACTTTATAAGCTGTTCGATAGGCCCAAAGAGCATCATCAAGACGATCTGACTAGTCTTTGAGATTAGTTCGAAAACTTTTTCTAAAATTCTTTTAATCTCCCGATTAGAAACTTCTACTTGACCACTTATTTATGGATGGTAAGGTGTGGTAACTTTATGAGTGTTGAAATAATTTTTTAATAAAGTTTGAAAGACACGATTGCAAAAATGTTTCCCACCATCACAAATAACTGCTCGAGGAGTGCCAAAATGATTAAAAATGTTTTTCATCAATTTGACCACAGGCTTATGGTCATTTGTCGAACATGCTATTGCTTCGATACATTTGGAGACATAGTCCACTGCGACTAGAATATAATGGTTTCCACGATATGATGGAAACGGGCCCATAAAATATATACCCCTAACATAAAAAGGTTTAACAATAAGAATATTGTTTAGGGGTATCATGTTGCGGTGAGAAATATTATCGGTCCTCTGACATCTATCACAAGTAGAACAAAAGGTTTGTTTATCATGAAAAGGGTAGGCCAATAAAGACCAGATTAAAAAAAAATTGCATCCATTTTCTTGGCACTGAAATGCCCTCCAACGGGGTATAGGTGTGGCAAAATATAAGTACGCTCTGGAACTTATCATTTGGAATGCATCTCCTAATAACTTGGTCAAAACCAAACTTATACAGATAAGGATGGTCCCAAATGAAATGTCTAACCTCGAGCAGGAATTTGGTTTATCGTTCAGTAGCAAGATAATTGACAATGTCGATATACTAAGGTAATCATATAATAGCCATGAGCTGCTCATCAGGAAATGTTTCTAAGATAGGTAAAAGATCTTTACCACCTTCGATCAGAAGTCGGGATAAATGGTCTGCAACAACATTTTCAACACCTTTCATATCTCAAATTTTTGTATCAAATTTTTGTAATAGGAAGATCCATCAGATTAACTGAGGTTTAGCCTCCTTTTAATACAAACACAATGTATAATAACTTCTTCTCTGTGGTGGAGAAATTCATTTGTGCATCATTGAGTACTCGACTGGCATGATAAATAACATGAGGTTTTTTATCTACTCTTTGCCCTAAAACTGCTCCAACAGCATAGTCAGATGTATCGCACATCAATTCAAATGGATGATCCCAGTTGAGCAGTTGGATGATTGGAGCGGAAGTTAATAGAAGTTTGCGCTTCTCAAAAGCTCTAGAACATTCATCATCAAAGTGAAAATCAGTGTCCTTAGCAAGTAAATTGCACAAGGGTTGGAAATTTTTTCAAGAATCTTTGATGAACCGATGATAAAACCCTGCATAGCCGAGAAATGATCGAATGGCCTTAACTGTCTAAGGAGGAAGTAAGGAAGAAATAATATGGATTTTGGCCTTATCAACTTATATCCCTTTATTGGAGATAATATGCCCAAGAACTATCCCTTGTGTTACCGTGAACTGATACGTTTCCCAGTTTAACACCAAATTGGTTTATGTACATCATTCTAGCATAAGCTCCAAATAGCATAAACATTCATCAAAAGAGGAACCAAACACTGAAAAATCATCCATAAAGATTTTGATAAATTTATCAACCATATCAGAGAATATGTTTATCATACAAAGTTGAAATGTAGAAGGGGTGCATTACGTAAACCAAATGGCATTCGCCGATAAGCATAAGTCCTGTAGAGACAATTGAATGTGGTTTTCTCCAGATCTTCTGGAGCGATGGAAATCTAATTATATCCTGAATTACCATCAAGAAAGTTGTAATGACTATTTCTGGGTAATCGTTCAAGTATTTGATTAATGAATAAAAGAGAAAAATGATTTTTCCTAGTGACCGGGTTTAACTTTTTGTTAACAATACAAACACGTCACCCAGTGGTCATACTGGTAGGGATTAATTTATTATTCCCATCTTCGACTGCAGTAATCCCTGATTTGCTTGGTACAACTTGAATAGGACTGACCCACTTACTATTCAAAATGGGGTATATGATACCCGAGTCTAAATGCTTGAGAACTTCCTTATTAACCACCTCTATCATAGTTGGATTTAAACACCATTTCATCTTGCATGAATTTTTAGCACCTTCCTCGAGATTGAGGCGATGCATGCACACGGCTGAGCTAACATTCTTCAAGTCTACTATAGACCACCCTATGGTTGATTTGTATTTTCTAAGGATACTCAACAGTCTACCTTCCTGGTCAGAATCTAGATTGGAAGCTATTATCACAGGTAGAGTTTTAGAATCACCTAGAAAGGTATATTTGAGAGTATTGGGTAATGGCTTGAGGTCCAACTGGGGTAGCTTAACAATGGATGGAATAGGTAAAGTAATTGATGGTTCAAGAGGCTCTCGTCTAGGTCTCCATTTGGGCAAGTTAAAAATAGGAGGTGAGTCGAGTAAGGCAGCAAACTCTTCAACGATTGTGTCTTCATCAAAGTCCTCACCAAAGTTTAGAAGACATGATTCTAATGGGTCCTCCAAAAAAAGACTTGGGGAAATAGTTATAAATGAGTGAGTCAACCATATTGAGCTCAGCCATGTCATCAGAATCAGGCAATTGAGTATTATTGTTAAAACATTATGTATGATTTTCAAGTTCCCAATAGATAGTTGTAAGACCCCATTAATACAATTTATAGTAGCATGGGCAGGGCAAGAAAAATGTGGCCCAATATGACGGGGATCTCACAGCTAGGATTCGTGGCATCTTCAGTGTCCCAAACAACAAAGTCCACAGGAAAAATGAGAGTATCAACCTTGATAAGAATATCCTCAAGGATACCATGTGGTTATCGTATTGACCTATTAGCCAATTGAAGTATCATTCGGGCAGGTTTGAGTTCTTCAAAACCTAATTCCAGATAGACCGAGTAAGGTAATACATTCACACTAGCCCCCAAGTTGAGTAATGTCCTATCCACTTTGTGATCTCTAATTTTACAAGGGATGGTTGGGCCTCCATGATCTTGAAGCTTAGGATAGGTTAATGTCTCAGTCAAGATGACTTTCTTATGCACATTGATTTTCCTTTTCCTAGTGCACGCATCTTTAAGGAATTTGGCATATACAAGAATAAGCATGATACCTTCAAGTACTGAAATATTTATATGAACTTGCTTAAATATATCCAATATCTCCTC
Source organism: Kingdonia uniflora (assembly GCA_014058105.1). Taxonomy (NCBI): domain Eukaryota; kingdom Viridiplantae; phylum Streptophyta; class Magnoliopsida; order Ranunculales; family Circaeasteraceae; genus Kingdonia; species Kingdonia uniflora. Next base: position 1,479,506 of record JACGCM010002535.1, read on the forward strand.
AAATTAAATCCCTTTATTACCTGAAAGAAGGCATTTTGGATAAGACACCTTTGGCTCAACACGTGCCTTTGGTACGGCAACGAACGAGGTAGGCAACTTCTTAGATTTATTAAAAGGTTCATGGTTGTTTACTACAGCTGGTTGACTCATACCTACCTCATCTTCAATAGTAACTGGTGTTGGCTCAACCCTAGGTATTTTAACTCGGTTATCAATTTGTCTACCACTTCAAAGAGTGGTAATGGCATTAAGCTGCTTTGGGATTGAACTAGAATCAAAACCTGGTAGTCCTTTTAGATTTGATATAGGTTGGATAGGTAGCTTACCTGGTGGTCTCTCATAAAATGCATTTATCAATTGTCCTATTTGAGTCTCTAAATAAGAGATAGATTGGGATGTAGAATTTTGATTCACCGAAGTCTACTGTTGAATTTGCATCATTTGTTGCTAAAATTGCAATATTTTTTTTTTACTTTCCATTGATTGCTTTCGACTTTCCATTATTTGTTGTATGAAGAGTGCAAGGGTGTCTTCAAAAGATGGTTTAACTGTAGTGGGTGGGAACTGTTTGGATGACTGAAATGATTGCTGAGATGGCTGAGGATAAGATTGGAAAGGGGATTCCTAAGTAAATTATGGCATGATTTTTGTGGCTCTCCAAAGCACGAATTAGGTTGGTTGTTCTTCCACAAAAAATTTGGGTGGTTCTACCAAGTTGGTTTGTACAGGTTAAAGCGTCTCTTATAGGTATTATTTAAAGCATTTACTTGCTCTTGATTGTCATTCATTTTATTGAACCTGGGACACATTTGAGTTTCATGGGTGACATCATAACAAATGGTGCAAGCCTGTTACTGAACTTGGTTAGTATTACCCTTAGTTTGATTCATAGCCATAGCCTTGATTTTTCGAGTAAGAGTATCTAATTGGACTTTAATGGTTGCTCCCTCACTCACTTTTTATAAGCAACCTTTCTTGGGTAGACAGACATTTATATGCTGATCAAAATCTTACTATTGAGAGTTCTCAGCAAATGTCTCAAACTCCTCATAAGCTATATCGGGTTCAAGGTCCAGGAATTTGCCACTATGCATGGATTCTAGCCTATAACGATTCTCAGAAGTTATTCCACGATAAAAGATCTAGGCTAGATGTTACTTCTCAAAACCATGATGGGGATATTGTGAAAGAAGATCTTTATATCTCTCCCATGTCTCGTAAAACATTTCACTCTCATTTTGAGCAAATTCAACAATTATATTTCTAAGAGCGATGGTTTTTCCCATTGAAAACCAGTTGGTTTTAAACTTAGTTTTAATTTGGTCCTATGAATTGATAAATGTTGGTGCTAATAAATCAAGCCAATGACTCGCCTTGTCTTTTTGTGAGAATAGGAATAAGCGAAGTCGAACGGAATCCTCAGTAAAATATTAAAATTTTGAGAACGCATAATTTTTTTAAATTTGTGGATGTGCTTATAAGGGCTCTCAGAATCAAGTCCATAAAATGTTGGTAACAATTTAGATTATACTAGGCTTTATTTCATAATGATTTGTTGTGACTGCTGGTAACATAATACACGAAGGTATATCGCTCACCACTGAGGTCCAATAGTTCCTAAGAGATTTGACGGCAGCCATGATTGAGGTTTGACTTCTAGTTGAGCAACAAGCTCAATTCGGTCAACTCTAGATAAATTACCCTCCTCCAAAATTAGGGGTCCTAAGTTCTCTATTATGTTGATTGAGTGAGGTACTCGCCCTCTCCGCTTTGGCCACAGTGGTAGGCCGTAAATATGTAAAGGTTCTGGTAAACTTCCTAAATGCTTTTCTCCACATGCTCAATTGATCATGCACAAACTAATATACGATAAAATTTGACACCCATTGCAATAAACAATCAATCAAACCTATAATCTAATACTTCAACGATTTCTAAGAAGTAATAATTAGGTCTCCCTTATATTATTCTATGTTCACAAAAGAGTTGGATGGTCAAAGACTTTGGTTCCTACACTCCCGTATATCACTGCGCTAGTACTTTCTTAGAGTAGATGATTAGTCCTCATGCCCAAGCGAGTCGCCTTAACGTACGTCAGCACATAGAATGGTAATGTCACAAACCTACAACTAGTATTTCACGGCGTTAGGCTGGGGCTGTAACCTGTGAACCCGTGTTTGTACCCCGGTCCATTGCACTTATCCGTTAGGTGATGAAATCCCTGGGGAATCTTGCTACTCTTTATTATTATCAGTTATTTTTCAGGTCTGGGACATTAAATTTTTGTGTGATACGAATTTCTTCGTATCCCTAATGGGAGGTCCCACTTGTTAGAAAGCTTTTTATGTGATGAAATCCCGCAAGTCCCTAACAGTTTTTACCTTTATTATTGTTGTAATGAAAATAAATTTAAACACGTTAATAAGTCAATCCAACCAGAGCAAATATTTTATTAGAGCAGTGTGTACTTGTACAATCCACACGACTTTATGTTCCTAGTGCCGGAGCGGAGCGGATATGAACCCCTTCTAGATGTCAAGTTTAGAGAAATACCAACCTACGATAAATGTTTCCTAGTGAAGTTGTGGCCACCCCTTCACTTAGGGGGAGAAAGAAGGAAGTTCCCCTTCACTTAGGGGATACAAGAAGGATGGATTTGATGATGCTTTTAGGTCTGTGTATTTTTTGTCCTCGCTCTTTTTCCCACTATACTCTTTTGTGCTTTGAAGCTGGTTCTAAGAAAATAGTTTACGCACACCAAGAGTTGAACAATCCAAACAATGCCTCTGCAGAAACTAGTGGGTACTTCAGATCCTTAGAGTTCGAAGAGAAAGCTCAAGGAAATAATAAGCCACATGTAGTAACAAAACTTGGTACTAATTAATAAATAATATTACCTACTCTGGCCTTACGAGATAAAATCAAGCAAAGTGATGTATCACAATTTTAAACCAAATAATTGCACTAAGAGCTTATCCAATTGTTGTAGCAAAATAATATTAATTAAACCAAGCACAAATTTTTAAACCTCACTTTGCAGACTTGAAAAACCTAGGTACTCTACAACTTAAATGCCAAACAAGCTCAAAGATATGTCAATGCAGGATATATGAGGAACTGAAGATTTAATAAGCCCAACACCTCTATGACCTTAATTTGTACTTTAAGTGATTAATGCACCTAAACATATCTAGTTGAAAATATTATTCAATATGAGGACAAGCTAATCAAATAATAAAATCCATCTCTACCAAGATCTGACTAAACACCAACCAAATCAGCTTGACCCCACGTACTCAAGCCATATAATGAAGCACGATTGTAAAATAGATGTTGGTAACATTAACCCCACATAAATAACATAAATTAACAAGACCCACGAAGGTACTGCAGAGCGCCAAGAACCACAACTATTTTTTTTTTTTTTTTGAAAAAAGTTAGAAACACTTTAATAGCATTACCGGCCCACTATACTACAACTTACTATACAATAAACAAGGAATTTATAAATCATTGGTAGGATATGGACGGTATTAGAAAGAATTAACAAAGAAAATTAAGTATTAGAAAGAATAATCTTCAACGATGTCTCCTCCGCAACAATGCCATTTGATAAGAGGGTTTTAGGGGCCCTCTAGCAAAATACCCGCTCAAAATACGGTTATCAAATTGTAGCACAGTTGACTGGGATCGAATCCATAGGGAGGTTTGGGAAAAAATTTCTTTTTAGGCCGAATTACGATGTTAGAAGAGATAAATCTAAAGAGAAGAAATAAAAGCTAAATATTAAACTTAATGAGAGAGAGATCTAAGGTTCGGACTTTGCCTCTACCATTCAAAGAACTAATTGATATACAACTAGATCCTAATATCTCCACCCACTATATGTTCATGTTAAGGCACATACGATGTTGTCAAATAAACTACTAAATCTATGGTCAAGCATTTAGTGGTTATGCTTTTAAGTGATGGTGAAGAGTGTCTTAAAGAATTATCAACTCAACCATGGCTAAGCTTGAGTGAGTTCTCTAGTGTTTCCTCTTTTTTGATCTCCAAATCAAGTCTACGGTTAGTAGTACTTGTTTGTATCAGAAATTATCGTATACCAAACCGAAGCTATTGTCAAGCCTTCGATATGATGTGCTAGCTTATCAATCATAAAGCACCAAGAGAAAACTAATTAGAACCTAATTAATACCAACTATTGTTCATCCAAGAAGAGGCCACATTCTAGCCTTAGCTAAGAGATTAGCCGCTCATCTTGGACTTCATCGCAATAACAACTAATGAAGACATTAACAAAAATTAAACTAAAAAGAAGAAGAAGAAGAAGAAGAAGAAGAAGAAGATAATTAACTTTCTTCACTATTACCTTCTAATATGAGATGCCCAATTATAATGGTGGGGAGGGTTCCTTTTATAGGAGAAAGAAACAAAATTAAGAAACTATACATTAAATTCAAAAGAATATTTTCACAATAATATCTTTTAATATTACAACCAATCACCTAAGATTCTTTTATATATTTCCCTTAAATGATGCAGAGATCTTTCATCATGGAAACTCTTGCATATATCTTCAATATAAAATATCTTCAAGGACCTTCGATGCAATATATTCTTTGATCTTATTCTCCAAGAATATTTGTGCATATATTTCTTCAATCTTGAGACCAAATATATTGTGTCTTTGACTTTTTGCGTTATGAACAACTGAAGATACTTTTACTTACCTTTAAGAGCTTGGTTTTAAATATTCATCTCCAATAGCTACAATCAAACAAACACGTATAAGTACCCAAAATTAAATATAATGGATGACTAAAATACATGTTCGAGTATATTAAAAATGTTATAATTACGCGCTCATCAAGACCCCGTATATTTTCAAATTATTAACATATGAAAACTAGACGGTACTTCACTGCCTAATAGATCTTGCGTAATCGGGCTCTTCTGTACTTTACTGAAGATATTCTTGCTTGCGCGTGTGTGGGCTTCAAAAAGCTCCTTATTGGGCATGTTTATGTATTATTGAGTAACAAACTGTCGATCTGCGATTATGTAACATTAAAGATGGCCCTCCCTAAGGTTGTGATCTTCACTTCCCTCACTGAGCCTTTCGTACACAGGGATTCAATTCCTTACCCTTTGTACGTCTTCTACCTGTCTGAGGTCGGCAGGGCCTTTATCAATTTCTTTTTGAATAGCAAGTACCAGTATAATCTTGGGTCCATACTCATTTTTATAAGGTCGACCATTAGCTCCCTGGTTAATACCCTTGGGAGGTCCTAACCTATCCCAAGCTAAAATTCCTAATGTAGCTGACTGCACCACTTAGTTTTTTTGTTATTATCTATTATCCTTGAAGAATTTTTAATGCCTCTGGTACTTTTGTCAATTGCTATTCTATAATCGTTCAGATTTCTGTCACGGAGTTAAGTATAGTATGGAATTCTGTCTTTTGATTCGCTCCCACGCTGATTCCTTCTATCTGCCTGATTAGGGGATTTTAACCGGGGCTTGACATTTTGCAAAGGCTATTAGTACCTATTGTATTTGTAAACTATGGTCGATTCTATCTTTTCCCACCGACAACACCAAATGTAAGAGCCTAAATTCAGAGCTCGAACTTAGTTTCTCACACTAAAGATGAATAAAACACCTGTTGCAACAAATAACTGCTAATACACAAGAAATGGCTTCGAAATCATTGAATAAGTAAAACCCAGAACCTCTATTGAGGATTTAAAAGTGGTGATGGCATTTGATTGAGTGAGTGCTATTATAACAAGTATTTTAAAAAGTTTAGTATAGATTTTGTAGATAGAAAAATCAGTGTCTAATTTATTCTTCCTTGGTCCTATTTATTGGGCTCAAATTATGGCCATTTAATGACCACTATCTACCCTTAATGATGCACGTTAGAAAACAGTTTTGATGAGCCTACATAATTGATGTGTAACGGTATGACTCTTCTTTTCTGTAATGACTTCTTTAATGACGTCGTGTGATTAATGAGTTGAACTATTTGTACAGAGGTTGATATCAATGCTTTAGGAGGTCAAGATTAATACTTGAGTTTGCTAGCAGGAGTAAGTCCTTACATGGAGGAAATTGGGTTAGAGTATAGTAACAAAATTATCCGTGTGCTATCGGATGATAACCATTTTGCATTCTGGTTTGTGTTTAGGTATTTGATAATTATATCTTTTGGTTTGGTAGAAAATAAAATGGAAATTAAAGAGTAAAATCGGTAAATAGTAGGTCAGAAATTGGGGGCTGAGAGAAGTGCAACAGAATGTGGTAATGTGGCGAATATCGATATTGTATCCTAGTGTAGAAAGGATGTATGATGCTGCATTTTCTATCCATGATGATATAAATATATAGCGGAGTATTTTTAAGAGTATCTCTCGTACAAAAAGTTTAGATTCCTTGTCAAGCTAGTTTTGTATTTACACTGTGCTATTAGAAAGAGTATTCTATTTTTCAATTTTTTGCACATTTTATTATACTAATTTGGGAACTTTTTAGAAACCCAAATTACATCCTACACCTAATCGCTAGCTTAATCCATGACAACCACACTGGTTACGAAATGAGAAATGCTTTTGGGACCCGGGGTTTTAAGCCTTAAAGACCTGACCATTCATAAGATGCCACGTATATTGGGAGATGGGTTACCTTTTCAAGATGTAAACTTAAGAAATTAAATACAATCATTTTTAATAAATAATAAAGGGCATTAAATTAGTGGAAAATGGATAATGAATGACTTCGATTAAGAGACCATACTATTTGATATGTTTAGCAAGTTAAGTATATTTTTGATAAATATTTTGTTAGTGGTTGGTCACGAAGCATTTTTAATGTTATTGTGTGCCGTTATATTGCTGTAAATTTCTTGATGAAAATCGCTGTAGAACTTAACATAGGTCGAATACACATTTGTGATTAAGTAATGACGCATTCAAACGAACTGTATTCGACATATATATCATCCGAAAAAAATTATCATGAAAAAGAATCAATATGAATAATTTGGTATTAAATTGTAAATAATGAAGGTGAGACTTGATTTAAGGTTTGGATCTGATAAATAATATCTTGCACCAAAGCGGTAATAAAGTTTTTACCTGACCTCATATCCTAACTCGCATAATGGATAAATTAATTTAATTTTGAAATTAAAAATATTTAAAGGGAAAAATTAGTAACCTATTAACAAAGTTTCCACGTTACAATAAAGCATGGTGGCACTCTCTAATTTGTGGTCACTATGCCTTACGACCCTGTGGTCCTCCTAGCAGCGCTCTTACGAAATTAGTCCCACTCAAGGTGTGTTTTCGCCTCTTGATCATTGTTCACTTACAACATTCCTAAAATTGCTCTATCAATTGCCTATTGTATAGTGTTGAATATACTTCTACAAAGCAACCATTAAACAAGGGTAATGCTTGATGTTGCCTAAAAATAGTTTAAAAATAGTATTTAGCGATGTATAAGAGCCCCTTAATGATATTATTAGGAGGGAGATGAAACAAATGGCAATCATGAATTTAGAGCTGATGCACTGGGAGGGTGATTACAAGAACATACGGATGAGTTCTTTCCATAGTGTTCTCAATACTTTTCAGGCTCATTTTTCGATATATGTTCCCTTAATTTACCAACTCAACACACCCTGTGTTTATTCATAATTTTAGTGGCCTAGTTTGACTGTTTGCAAGATTTATATCAATCTGATAAAATCAGATGTAAGGGGTAATAGAAATAGGCAACCTGCGGTAGTTTACGAGAAACTAAAGTAACCCTCTCCAACATAGTCATACGTATTCGCTCAACTACATCTTTTGTTATTTGAAGAATCGTTATAGATTGCTCAAAATTTACATGTTCCAACATCCCGCTAGTTCTCAGGGAAATATGAGAATCAAAAGTACTCAAAGAATGGAGTACGTAGTTAAATAACAAAAGAATGCAGAACTAAGAGAGTTGTAACTTGTATCTCTTTACAATGAATTATTTTTATATATGTGTATTTACTACTCATTTTTGCATGATTAGTGTTACAATTGTTAAAATATTACAAAATCTAAACATTAAGAATCTATAAGGATCTGTAGGGGCCTAACTTTGTGGGGAAGGAAGTTGACTCTTACACTACGAATATTTTCTCCAATCAAAGGATTCAAGCATATAATCAGTAATAATACTAATCTAATGGTAATATACTTGTGTGGAGGCCTAGAATGGGTGACTCCATGATGAGGATTTTTAAGAGTACTGATATAAAGATTGAGTAGTCAAAATTTCCTATACAAAGTGATTATAGGTTATTCGAAGGTAAAATTCAAGGTCTGTGGGGAGAATTTTTCTAACCCCTCCATAATTCCCCCTCCCTCCTATTTATAGAATAAAGGAAGGGCTGAGTCATCATGGAAAGTAAAATTATAAGAGTATCCTCCAGACAACTGACTCATACCCGAAGTCAGTTCTTACGCCGTAACTGACGGGTCTAACACTATAGCCGTTGTCCCTGATGTTGTAGCTTGTTGGTTCTGATATTGTGGTTGTTGGATCTGATACTATAGTTGTTAAGCGACGTGCCCTACCATTCTGTCTGGTGAGCTGGCTGTCTAGCAAGTTTTCCTTTGACCACGTACGATCATGGTCGGCGCCTATTCATAGTCGAATGATCATAGTGTCTTAGAGGAATTGATTATGAGTTTATTAGGCTTCGGTTCATCGGGTAGGCTTCGATGTAGCCTTCGAGTGTTTGACTGGAGCTAGAAGTCTGCGAGTTGGCCACTACATTCGGTCCCACCTAGCAAGAGCCTCAGAAACTGGCACAGAGGGCGCATGCTGAGAAAATGGTTGGGTTTGGGAAGGAGAAATGTTTGACTGGGTGATTGTTACAATTCCCATAAGGCTAATTAAAGACTGTGATTAATGGGGGTTGTGATTAACGAGGGATTTAACTGTATCAACCTTCAAGTATAAGTAGGGTGTTATGAGAGAACTTCAAACATTTGTACCTCTTTCCCCGAATAAAATGTCTGCCACTTCTTCCCGAAGCAGTGGAAACACTCCTAATACCAGGTATCAGAAAAGAATGGCACCAAGAGAGTTTCGTATCTAGGAGAAGACCCTTGAGCTGAAGCAGAGGCTCTTTGGTGATTGAGACCTTGATTGGGTTATGCCCGACTTTGCTGAACTGGATCCAGAAGAAACAATTGGTGGGATGTCTTATGCGTACTGGTTGAGGGCACTGCAATGGCTGAGCCCGATCGCTAGCAACCGGCTCTCCTTCCTTGTATCGATAGCTGAGGATCAGGTGGACAGGGAAGATCGTGTTGAGGATGCTGAGGCGAGGCTCTGCAAGGAATCCCCCATCTGCAAGTAGGGTCTTCTTGAGTGTGGTATTGGCGCATAATTGTAGGTAGGAATATTTGTAGTTTTTTTATTAATGTTGACTGCTTTTTTTTTTTTGGTGTAAGGGCATCGACCCGAATGAAATTGGAATTTTATGAAATGACTGTCGAATTGAAATATCGAACTGTTTATGTATGAGTAAGATAAACATGTAGACGATAATAATTTAGGCGCGACAACAGTTCTTTGAATGTCGAACTTATTTAGGAGCGACAGTTAGAAAACTTTAAGCAAAATCAAAGTGTCGAACAATATGGATCGTGGTGCCGAATACGTTAGAGTGTAGGTGATGGTTTATGAACAAGATCCCAAAAGGTTGACTAAAAGGTTGAACGTTGGAAGCTGAGAGGTTGACTGTGGAATGTTTATAGTTCCGAGGGAGGTAATAAAGGAGGATAATTAAGAGGTAGTGGTGATTACGGTGCAATAAATGACTTGAATGATGGTATAAATACGGGTTACCACGAGGTAATTCTGAAAGTTCTTCATCTCCATCTTCTTTCGTTTTGTTAGATCAAACAGCATGGAGACCACGCCCAACACTCGTTATCAGAGAAGAATGGGACATACTAGAGACCGTCGAATAGGGCGGAAAATGGCTAATCTAAAATTAATATTTTTTGGCAACCGAGAGCTCGACTGGGACATGAGCGTCTCCAGATATGATCAAAGGTTCAATAAACTATCTCGGCATGTTCCGTACATTAGCAAGGATGAGGAACAGCGCAAGATCAAGTTCCTGGGGGGCCTCCGTCCTCAATATAGAAAATTATTAATTGCTGCTGGTTCTAGCTCGTACAGAGAGGTTCTGTCTAAGGCTTTGGCACTAGAGCAGAATGACAAGAACGATCGCAAGTCCAGAGAAGTGAAGAACAAGGGAAGGAAAGATCAGAGGCCTGATAAGGGCAAGGCAGTTCTGGGGCAGGCTGAGAACTGGAGTTCCAAGAGATAGAAGTTGGTTACTACAGAGAGTGTGCCAGCTAAAGTCACTGGGGGATAGCAACCCGATAGACTATTGTTTAGTTCTGGTCAGTATTGGAACTGCGGTAAGAGGGGACATACTAAGAAGTTCTGTCCTAAGCTTAACAGAGGTCCTCAGCCGTCGGGGCAATTTGAGGGTTCTACTGGTCACCAGTCGAGACCACTGCAGTTTCAGCAGAGGCAGACCATTCAGGGCCTGCTGGATAGTCAGATGCAGATCGCTCAGGGATCTCAGGGGGATCAGAGACAGATCATTCCAGGCCCTATAGGTGGACAGAGACAGCAGTATCCGGGTTAGCAGTAGCTGCAGGACGCGACAGGATGTTTGTAGTGGAGAGGCGAGGTACTCGTACCGCTTCACCTGTTATTGAAGGTACGATTCATATTTCCTATTCGCCAGCTAGGGTTCTTTTTTATTCCAGTGCATCGCATTTATTCATATCCTACGCTTTTCTCTGTCCGATTGGCTTTGAATCTTCTTTGTTGTATGATGATATTTTGGTGGTTACGCCACTCGATGCTTTAATATCCATCTCTCATGTTTGTAGAGATTGCCTAGTAGTAGTTTGTGGCCGTATTCTCTCTGCAGACTTGTTAGTATTACCGATACAGGGATTTGACATTATCCTGGGTATGGATTGGTTGTCGGTGTATCGGGTTATGATGGACAGTTTTGAGAAAATGGCTACTTTCTGTATTCTGGGAGAGAAGCGGTTTATGTTTATTAGTTCGAAACCTGAGCAATCAAGAGATGGCTTGTTTACATTTTTAGACCTGGAGTCTTCTAGTGTTGATGTTCATTCTATCCCGGTGGTATGTGATTTTTCTGATGTTTTTCAGAAGATACCTAGGTTACCTCCGGCGAGAGAGATAGGATTTGGTGTAGATCTTATGCCTGGTACAACTTCAATTTTGAAGGCCCCTTATCGTATAACACCTGTTGAGCTGAAGGAACTTTATGATCAGATCACTGAGCTGACGGCTCAAGGGTTTATTTGGCCTAGTACTTCACCTTGGGGTGCTCCGGTGTTGTTCGTAAAGAAGAAGGACTGGTCGATGCGCCTTTGTGTTGATTACCGCAAACTGAACAAATTCACGATCAAGAATAAGTACCCCTTACCGAGGATCGAGGACTTATTTGACCAGCTTCGGGGAGAGTGTTTCATCTCTAAGATTGACCTCAAATCAGGTTACCATCAGTTGAGAGTCAAGCAAGAGGAGGTTTGCAAGACGGCGTTCCGTACTCACTACGGGCATTATGAATTTCAGGTTATGCCTTTTGGCCTGACTAATGCGCCGGCAGCTTTCATGGATCTGATGAATAGAGTTTTTCGATCGTACTTGAATCGGTTTGTGATTGTATTAGTGGATGATATCCTTGTGTATTCGAAATCAAAAGCCGAACATGAGGAACACTTGAGAATTGTATTACAAACTCTAAGGGAGAATGAGTTGTATGCAAAGTTCGAGAAGTGTGATTTCTGGCAGAAGGATGTAAAATTCCTAGGACACATTGTGTCTGAGAATGGAATTGCGATGGATCCTGCTAAGGTTGAAGCAGTGATGGATTGGAGTCAACCGACCAGAATTACTGAGATACGCAGTTTTTTAGGTTTGGCCGGGTATTATCACAGATTTATCGAGGGATTCTCGCAGATTGCAGCCCTGTTGACTCTCTTGACTCAGAAGGATGTTGGATTTGTTTTGGATGGCAAGTGTGAGTTAGCCTTCACTGAGTTGAAGAAGAGGTTGACGACGGCTCCCGTGCTTGTTGTTCCTTCCAGTGGAAAGAAGTACATAGTATATAGTGATGCGGCACTCAGTGGGCTGGGCTATGTGTTAATGCAGGAGGGGAAGGTAGATGTTTACGCTTCTAGACAGCTTAAGGTACATGAGAGGAATTATCCTACTCATGACCTCGAGTTAGCTGCGATAGTGTTCACATTGAATATTTGGCGGTATTATCTTTATGGAGTGAAGTTTGAGCTCTTCTCTGATCATAAGAGTTTGAAGTATCTATTCTCTCAAAAGTAGCTGAACATGAGACAGCGCAGGTGGATGGAGTTCCTGAAGGATTACGATTATGACTTGTATTATCACCCGATAGAGGCTAACGTAGTGGCTGACGCCCTAAGTCGCAAGCCTAGGGGAATCCTTGCTAGCCTCATGATCCGTGAATGGCTATTGCTTCGCGATATAGCAGAATCTGGGCTATGTTTACCTTCTCGGGATATCGGTGGTTTCATGGCTAATTTAGGAGTTCAGCCATCTTTGATTTCAAGGATCGTGAAAGCTCAGCAGCAGGATGCAGAGCTAAAGTATTGGGTTTCTGATGATAGTAAACCAGATTGGACAGCAAGCTCAGATAGCAGTATCAGGTATAGAGGAAGGTTGTGCATGCCTAACTCCGAGGTATTAAAGCGTGGGATTCTGAGTGAGGCTCACGGCTCTAGATATACCATTCATCCAGGTAGTACTAAGATGTACCAGGACCTGAAGAGGCACTATTGGTGGAACAACATCATGCGCGAAGTGGCCGAGTTTGTCTCTAAGTGCCTGATATGTCAGCAGGTGAAGGCTGAGCATCAGAAGCCAGCTGGGTAGCTCAAACCTTTACCTATTCCAGAATGGAAATGGGAACATGTGACTATGGATTTCATCTCTGGATTACCGCGAATGGAGAAGAACCATGATTCGATTTGCGTAGTTATCGATCACCTGACTAAGTTAGCTCATTTTCTTCCGGTTCACAAGACTTCGACTCTAGAGGAGTTGAGTAAGCTGTACGTAAGAGAGATAGTACGGCTGCATGGAGTGCCAGTATCGATAGTGTCAGACCGGGATTCGAGGTTTACCGGCAGATTCTGGAAGAGTTTTCAGCGGGCTATGGACACCAGATTGGATTTTAGCACCGCCATTCATCCCCAGACTGATGGTCAGACTGAGAGAGTTAACCAGATCCTTGAGGATATGCTTCGGGCTTATGTTAAAGACTTTAAGGGTAGCTGGGATGAACATTTACATTGGGCAGAGTTCGCATACAACAACAGTTTCCAATCGAGCATTGGGATGGCTCCTTATGAAGCCTTGTATGGCAGACCTTGTAGATCTCCCCTAGGTTGGGCTAAGGTCGGTGAGCATAGTTTGATGGGGCCGGAGTTGGTCCGTGAGATTGCGAAGGCCATTTCGGTTATTAGAGATTGGTTGCGCACAGCTCAGAGCCGACAGAAGAGTTATGTTGATACTCGCAGGAGACCATTGGAGTTTGCGATTGGTGATCACGTTCAACTGAAGGCTTCCTTGATGAAGGGTGTAATGCGGTTCAGTAGGAAGGGGAAGTTGGCTCCTAGATTCATTGGACCGTTCGAGATTCTCGCGAAGGTTGGAGATTTGGCATATCGTTTGGCTTTGCCACCACAGCTGGATCGCGTTCATGATGTGTTTCATGTTTCCATGCTGAGGAGATATGAGCGAGATCCTACTCATGTGATTGACTGGAACCTCTAGAGGTTCAGACAGATGCCACGTATGTAGAGCATCCAGTGTGCATTTTGGACCACAAAGAGATGGTTCTTCGCAGCAAGATCATTCCTTTTGTAAAGGTTCAGTGGAACCACCATGGACCTAGCGAGGCATCCTGGAAGCTAGAGACGGATGTGCGGAATCATTATCCTCACTTATTCTCTACTTCAGGTAAGTTGAAATTTCAGGTCGAAATTTTTTTTGGAGGGTAGATTGTAATGACCCAATTTTTTTTTATATATAGTATCATTTATATACTCATCACATTGTCACTCTGCGTATTCCTGTCTATATATTGCCACTCTCATGTTCTTATACTTTAAGCATTCCACATAATTATTCCAAATCCATTATGCATCAAAGTGTTTCCTTTTGTATCCTTTGTATATGGATTTGGACAGGTTTGACATTAGATTTCCTTTCAGTAACTTCTATATGTTAGGGTGGATTAGGATGTGTTGGCACCTTGGGAAACCCTGTGTGGGTTGGTGATAATGTTTTGTTGTAGTGTGGTGATGTGTATGTGATTCAGCGGATTTTTGGTTAGCTTGCAAATTTTTGGGAATTTCCATTGGATAACTACCTTTTACCAACTGTTCAGAATTTGGAACATTTCTTCTGTTATGTTAAAATTCCAACTATCTATTTATGTTCGAACATGAATGCCTTATGTTCGAATATGGGACGTGTTTAGACGACTAAGTTGGGTTTTTAAGTGATTCTTAGACGTCGGTGATACCTCGAGATACATATTTTTACTTCCCTTATAAATAACCAAATCCCTCATTATCAAATCATCATTCTTCTCCCTCAAACGAAACCGACTCAAACCCTCCTTCTAAATTCTTTCCCTCTTGGACGATTGAGGCTGTAATTACTACACCTAGTTGTCAATTATCATCCGTGATTATTAGCGAACTTCGCGGAGCCACGGCATGGAAAGAATTGTTCTCCCGCTCGCTACTTCGTCGTCGTCTTTTTGCCGGACTCGGCCACTCCCTCCCCGTGATTTTTGTTGCTGATTTCAGATTATTGGGTATACTATTGTATGATTTCAGATTATTGGGTATACTAGGGTGCTGATTTCAGATTATTGGGTATACTATTGTATGATTTCAGATTATTGGGTATACTAAGGTACTGATTTCAGATTATTGGGTATACAATTGTATGATTTCAGATTATTGGGTATACTATTGAATGATTTCAGTGGTTGGGTGAAAACCATATCTTAGAGTTTGTAATTGGAGAATGTATTGGGGTTGTTTTCGATATCGGAGTGTATTTAATTTCATGTGTTTTGGGTTCAGCGGACGTATGGACTGATTTGGGTGATGTATGGACTGATTTGGGCGGTGTTGTGGAAGACGGGTGGTCCGGTAACTTAATTGTAGGACTCTTTTGTGTTGGATACGAGTTGCTTAGTTCCTCGAGTTTGCTTTCATCAGGCGAGTGTCCCTTCAAGTCTGAATTCTTTACTAGTATTGCCTATGTTAATGTAGAATAACTATTAGTATGTAGTATAGATTTATTCTCCTTGTTAAGCTAGTTATTACCGGTGATTAGATATGTTAGCTTAGTTGCTTAGTTATATGCATCGTACTTCAAGGACGGGTTAGAAATTGTTACGCTAGTTCTCGCGGCTTTGTCCTTGAACCTTGATAGCGTAACTACTCTTGACTCATCCTAGGAGTCGATTATCAGCTGAATTTGGTATTTAAACACTCGTAAAGCTGTGGCTCTATATATTAGTGTTGTAGTTTTGGATGTTGTGTATTACTGTGTCTTGGTCCTAGAATACTGGTTTTTCCTTTAAGATTAGTATTATTGTTGATGCTGTGACTGTTAAGTCACTATACATCCGGGTATCGGCGTTGTGACAGCTTAGTCACTGAACGTCAACTGGATATTAGTCATTATTTATCTAATATTTTAATGCTGTGACTAGAAACTAGTCACTGTTCATTGGTGGTTGGATATAGTGATGGGTTAGTCACTGTCCATCTGGTTATTGACATGTGACCAGTAAGATGCTGGCCATAGGGTTAAAAGTGTGACTAAGTCACTATTTATCAGTTTTAGGAGTAATTACCATTTTCTTTTGTTAGTAGTTATCCTAAGTGTGTATGCCAAGTTATCGGCTATAATGTTTTGATCTCAGATGGATCTGTTTTGAATCAATAGGATCCTTAGATCGGGTTAAAATTTTAGAGGTAAAGATATGGTTGGAATAGTTCTCCTGGTGCCCAGTCTTATTCTGTGAAGAAAGATATGGTTGGATACTATTTTCTGGTGCCCAGTCTTATCCTGTGAGGTGAGGGTATGGTTGGAATAGTTCTTCTGGTGCCCCGTCTTATCCTGCTAGGAAAGATATGGTTGGATACTATTTCCTGGTGCCCAGTCTTCTCTTGCGAGTGAGGTTATGTTTGGATACTATCATACACAATTAGGATGGTATGAGATATCTCTCCTGGTGCCCAAACTTCTACTGCGAGGTTGAAACACCTATGTTATCCTCGGTCGAGCCTGTTTTGCATATCCGAACCCTTGCATCCAAAGATGAGCTCTCATATGTACGAGTCCTTGCATTAACGGATGACTAATCAATTATTATAAGATTAAGTCCATCGATTTATCTTCATACATCTCTCCAGCATCAAAATTCTGCATCAGTATATTACTTACTATCATATGATATAAATTTGTGCTTGTAAGACTGTCATTATTTTGTTTCCTTGCTAA
Organism: Kingdonia uniflora; assembly: GCA_014058105.1. Taxonomy (NCBI): domain Eukaryota; kingdom Viridiplantae; phylum Streptophyta; class Magnoliopsida; order Ranunculales; family Circaeasteraceae; genus Kingdonia; species Kingdonia uniflora. The sequence continues at coordinate 1,496,189 of JACGCM010002535.1, forward strand.
TTAGAACTGCTATATTTTGTCACCATGCTTCACAACTTTATATTTACTCATTCTTGTTAGTTGTATTAGTATAACTTTTAGCCTCGTTGGGTTATTGTGAGTTGTGATTTGCTCACTCTCGTTGTTTACATTTTAGAGGTGGAGTAGCTGCTTAGTGATTACCGTGACTTTCAGTTGATATCAGAGTTTAGATCTTCTGCTACCATAGGTCTTTTGTTGTATATTGTAGATTAGTTATACTTCGGCTCGGTTGTTGTATAGTTTTGAGACGTTGTTCATATTTTAGTTTTGATATGTATATATCTATATTTTGGCTTCCGCTATTATTTTTACTTGTACTCTGATGAATTGCTATATGTGAAGGACTGAGCCAGAATTTGTCTACGGCTCGGTTATTCGTGGGGCAACTCTTTTGATTTCCTACTTTCACGCCCTAGGTCCCTGCTGATGATTTTGTTTGAAATCATTGGGACTTTGGGGCGTGACACGACCACTGTCAATATTATTTACCTCGATGAAATGAGCCTAGTTGATTTGTACCTTGGCTGGGTCAGCAGCAGGGGCGGGTTGAGGTTTGAGGTATGACTCGTTGAGGGAACTAGGGAGGTCAGCAACATACTGATGTAGACGACTTACTTTGAGGATTATTTTGAGAGAGCGCTGCAAGGCGAAGCATTTGCTCATGTGGTGGCAGTTGTACTTATGGTTTTGGTAGTAAGGTTCACCTTGTTTGACCTCGATAGGGAAAGGGGTACGCCATATAGGGTCTGCCTGGATCTATGGTAGAAGGGTGGTGATAGAGGCAGTAAGCTATGGTATGACCGGCTTAGGCCATTTTTTGCGGGCTTCGGTAGTGTCGTCAGTATGGAGACGTTTGTGGCTGTCAGTCTCCTATGAGACAAAAGCGATCAGAGGTATAGAAGGTGGCCCCTGTCGAGGTTTGGTCTATTGATTGGTGGATGAAGGTTGCGCCTGGCGATTGGACTCGCGGAGACGCTCGAGGTTGATGTATCAATTTACTTTGGATAGCATCTCCACGAGGGCTCGAGGTTTGTAGAGTACGATGTACTCCTTGTCATGACTGTAATCTGGCAACGCGTTAGAAAAAGCGAGGACGGCGTTCGCGAAGTCGATGTTTTCGATCTTACGCAACTCGTCGAGGAACCTCTTGGTGAAGGCCTCAAGGGTTTTACTGAGTGATTTTCTGAAATTGAAGAAGGTATCGACCTGGACTACACAGTCCTTGTTGAAGGTGAATTGGGTGATGAAAAGGTTAGATAACTGCTCAAAGCTTCGGATGGAGCCGTTAAGGAGGCTATGATACCATCGTAGAGGACTACTTGTTAGGCTGGTGGGAAATAGCTAGCACAGCAGGTGGTCGGCCGTGGAGTATAAGCTTAAGGTGCTTTGGAACTCAAGGATGTGAGATTGGCGGTCGGTGCTACGATAATTGCCAATTTTGGGGGCATAAAAGTTTGGAGGCACCTCGATAGCGAGGAGTTTGGGGCAAAGGGGATTATTTAACCGACTCAATGAGTTCGGCGTGGGGCTCTCACTGATTCGGTGATTAGGATGGATTTTTTGGTCGAAGTCCTGTTGTCCAAGATACACAGGATGAGGAGGGGATTTTTGAGGTCGCAGGGGAAGAGGCCAAATATTCGGCATATGCTCAGTGCTATGCTCCCTGAGTCATTCTCGAGTAGGGCGGCGTCGAGGTTGTCTAGTAGTTCGAAGGGTGGAATCGGACGAGTCCTTCGTGGGGTACATGCCAAGGTGGATTGAGCCAGTAGGGAGGATTATTGGGAAAGCACCCTCGGCTCCAAGATAGACCGGGGGTACGTCAGGATGTCGGTGGGGCCCCAGTCTGGTGTGGGTAGAGACGCGCAATGGGGCGGGTGCTTGAGATGGTAGGGGAACATCTTGAGGCTGATAACGTTGCAACTCGCAAGCTGTGATACGCAAATCGTAGAGAACACGATACTGTCTATCGGCATTGTCCAAACGGCATTTCCGTTTGGCTTCAACCTCATATCTTCGCTCTTCGCGCTCCTGCTACAATTGGCTTCTATGGCACTCCTCAGCTTGAGCGAATTGCTGTGTTATAAGGGCAAGCTGGGTGGCCACTCCATCGGTGGAGCTGCCGGCATAGGTAGATCTAAAGTAGAGGGTGGGGGCCATTATCGGTGGGCATCAGGAAAAGGTAGCAAACGGCAGGGGGAGACTTGTAGGGTGGGAAAGCACAGACGACGCCAAATATAGGGGCCTAACTTCGTGGGGAAGAAAGTTGACTCTTACACTACGAATATTATCTCCAATCAAAGGATTCAAGCATATAATCAGTAATAACACTTATCTACTGGCAATATTCATGCGTGGAGGCCTAGAATGGGTCACTCTACAAACTCTGATGAGAATTTTTAAGAGTACTGATATAAAGATCAAGTAGTCGAAATTTCGAGTACAAGGTGATTAAAGTGTATTCGAAGGTAAATTCAAGGTCTGTGGAGAGAACTTTTCTATCCCCTCCATAATTCCCCCTCCCTCCTATTTATAGAACATAGGAAGGGTTGAGTCATCATGGGAGGCCAAATTACAAGAGTATCCTCCGGACATCGGACTCAGACCCGGAGTCAGTTCTGATGCTGTAACTATCGGGTCTGACACTGTAGTCGTTGTCCCTGATGCTGTAACTTGTTGGTTACACTGCGGCTGTTGGATCTGATACAGTAGTTGTCGAACGGCGTGTTCCGCCGTTCTGTCTGGTGAGCTGGCTGTCTAACATGTTTTCCTTCGACCACGTACATTCATGGTCGATGCCTATTCTTAGTCGAGTGTTCGTATGGTCTCAGAGGGCTTGATTATGAGCCTATTAGGCTTCGAGTCATCAGGTACGCTTTGATGTAGCCTTCGAGTGTTCGGCTGGAGCTAGAAGGCTGCAAGCAGGCTATTACAGGATCTAGGACTTAGTACGATAATCACAAGAAACTGTAAAAGCATAAACATAATCACATATCTTGATCCATAGCTTGATTGATTGAGGTATGTCTTTCTGTTCGGCGGCATCGGCGAGGGATAACAATTAGATTTTCTCTCCCTTAACCTTTACTTTGAGATTATGATTTAGTTGATGGGGCTAGGCATTTTGTAGAAAGAGGGCCTAGTTTCCTATTTAAATTAGGATTGCTTTCCAACAAAGTAGAGAGTTGTAAGAACCTCATTAACTAATAGAATTCGTTTTCTATTAGAACTTTGATCATCATAAATAGAAACCCATATTTACCAGAGGAATTCTACTTTAGTGGGCCACAATAGGTCTTACAACAAACTCATCATCTTCACTCAGCAAGAAACAATACTTCAAATCTCTTTTTAATTATGGCAACAAGTATTTAATATTGTTAAGATTGGAGGATCAAAGTTAGTCCAACATTAGTAAAAGATGTGGTCAAACGCAAGGATATAAGGAGATATGATATTCTAAATTTCACGGAGGCCTTTTCAGATAAAACCCTACACCTGTCTCATACTAGGTGGTCAAGGTGAGGACAATATCAGTACAATATTGAGGCTCGGGCCCTACCAATTTGGTATCAGAACAGGTTTGGGGCAAGTAGAGAAGCAAGATGGAGGATCTCAGTATTCTAACCTGATCTAATTTGATATGGAGAAGTTGTTAGGAAGCTGAGGGGGAAAATTGCAACGCGGAAGCAAAATACGATTGAGCAAGAATCGAAGATCTAACTCTGACCATAGAGAATTTAATCTAAAGTAATAAACACGCATACGCAAGGTTTAAATTAGGTGGAAACCCGTAAGGATCAAAACCACCCTCGACAAGCATGATGAATCTATTATCAATTAAGGTTACAAGAATTTTCAGAGATTACTTTATCTCACCTCTACCCTTATAGATAATCCCCAGCAAGAAACCCTAGAAAGAAAACCCAAGAAATCTCTCTAGAGTAAAACCCTAGATTTTTCCCTTTTCTCTCTCTAACAATTTTTTCTCACTGTACAGAGGCTTTTAACTCATACTCTATATTTATAGACTTTTAATTAGGTCATCAGTAAAGTACGCATCACGAGATAAACCATGACTTTGGAATATATCCCCTTAAGAATGAACTTAAACAAAAATAAATAGAACATTTTTTGTTTGAACGACCTAAGTCTCGTTGGAACGAATTCAGCGGACGTTTTTTCGTTCGATCAACTATATAACTTGCCTGAACGACTTTTTCTATTTGGAGCCGCAACCCAACAATCTCCACCTCGGCAAAAAAACCATTTCTTCTACTGCATTCGTCGTGTATTCTTGTCGTGATGCCCCTATGGGCAACTTCTAAAATTACAAGAATTACCTGAGTTTAGGCTTTTCTTAGACCCACTAATCAGAACCTACTTTCTAATCATATTTGCAGACTGTGCCATTGTTATACCTTGAACTAAATTCCCCTTTTGAGAAATCTCAATAACTCTATCGGTACATGCAACCTTTACATCTCCACCCACTGATTTACCAACCAATACATACAAGTTCAAGCCCAAAACTTCCTTCATGATCAAAGAAGACTTCTAATAAACTTTCATTACTCTACCTCTTCCGGAGTAATTGTAACCCTCATTATCTAATTTGGAAAGTAAAATTAGATTATGTGCCATACTCGGTACATGTTGAACATCATAAAGAACTACGATGCGTCCATTAAACATCCTCACGCGAATATCACCAACTTCCAAAATCGGCCTTTGAGAGCCATCGCTCGTCGACACAAACTTGTTACCCTCACACCTTGCATATTTCCCAAACCATGCCTTGTGTGTGCATATATACATTGTAGCCCCACTATCAAATACCCATCCTCTACCATGGCAAGAACCATCAATGGCCACCATGAAGAGTACCACGTCACTATCGTTACAAGTAGCCATCGCCAGTTTGTTTGTATCACTTTCAGAGCCCTTTGCCGAACTTGCTCATTTACCTTTCCCAGCTTTGCAATCCGATCTATAATTACCCGATTGACCACAACCCCAACAATTTCCTTTTCTAAACTTATTAAAGCTTCTCTTCCCACTAATCGCCATCACCGAGTTTTCCAGAGAGGATTTGCTACCCTAAAGCCTTCTTTCCTCGAAAAGAAGCATACTTGTAACATCTTTAAAACTCAAAGTTTCCTTCCCATATATCAGTGCAGGTTGAAGATGCTTGAAGGTAGAAGGAAGATGCCATATGAGTTTGTAGCGCCTTATCTTCATCTTCGACATTAACTTCGATCGATTCCAATACTGAGACGATCCCGTTCAAAGAACCTAGATGATCACCAACGCTCGTACCCTCATCCATCCAAAGCGTATGAAGCAATTCTTTGAGGTATAAAAGATTTGGAGGACTCTTCGTTTGGTACAACTAGTTACACATTGAGCGCCATAAGCGATATTGACATTTGGAGGGCATTTCGTCTTGAGAAAATTTTCTTCACGCTCAAGACGAGGAGTGCCATAAGAACTAGTTACACATTGAGCGTAAAGACAGACGACAAGAACTTGAGGTTGAATGGCAATGCCATTTAGATGATAACAACCGACAACATTGTACTCTGGATGAACTGCGTCATACTATTTGTGAGCTTCAACAGGTTCAGACCCAAGACCCTCCTCTGCGATCTCGAGTAACCGTCCCTTCACGTATTTTAGCCAGCGCCCGACTTGGGTCCCATCCCCAAATCGAGGTCCCCCCGGACCATCTTGGCACAGAGGGTGCCCCCACCGCCATACCCATCGGCTCCATCCATCTTGGTGTCCCCGTTACGAAGAACTCCACTGATTCTATACTTCGCACTTCTTGCCAATCCACACAGCGCCCTGCTCGGGAACGTCTTGGTGAACAGAGCGCTGAACATGCCTCCTACCCGTGGCCACATCACCCTTGACCCCAGAGATCTCCTCCTCGTCCTGCCTACCTTACACAATATGAACTCGATCAAAAAATCTATGCCGCAATTCAAATCAGCGCGATCCCCACACCGAACTCCTGGAGTCAGTTAAACTGCCCCATCTGCCCTAGACTCCTCGTTGTCGAGGGACATCAAAATTTCCATACCCCAAAAATTAGCAAATACCGCAATACCGACCCTCAATCACATGTCCTCAAATTTAAAAATGTTTGAAGCCTGTATTCCACATCCGACCAAACCTTGTGTCGCATATTTCCCATCAGTCTCACTGATAGCCCTCTAAAATGGTACCACAGCCTCCCTAATGGCTCTATCCAAAGTTTCAAACCACTGTCAAACTTTTTTATCTCCCAGTTTGCCTTCAATGAAGATCGTGAGGTCCGCGTCAATGCTCTTTTCAACATCCCAAGTCACCCAACAAAACGCATGAAGCTTTTACCAAGCGTTTTCTCGATAAGTCACACAAAATCGAAAATCTCAACTGCACGAATGCCGTGCTTGCGTACTCCAATGCTCTGCCAAACCGCAACCTTGTTAAGGAGTACATCATGCTACAAAGCCGAGAATAATTGGGGAGATGTTATCCAAGGTTAACGAGTACATCGACCTCGAACGCCACCGCGAATCTAATCGCCAGGGGCAAGCCTCGACTACTAACCACAGTAAACCTCGTCCATCGACTACACCCATGGTCGCTCCCATCTCGTAATACAACAATAGCGGAAAACACTCTCACTTCGATGCTCAGCCTTCCAAACCTCGCAAAAAATGGCCTATGCCTGTTCTACCAAAATTCACTGCTCCTATCAGTACCCTTATCACACACATCCAAGTCGATCCTATCTGGCACACTCCCTTCCCCATCGAGGTCAGAAAAGATGAGCCTTACTGTAAAAATAATAAATACAGCTGCTACCCCATAAATAAATGTTATGCTCTGCAACGATCGCTCGAAATGATTCTTAAAGCAGGTCGTCTACATCAACATGTCGCCGATCTCCCGAACTATCTCGACGGGTCGTATCTCAAGCCCCAACCCGCTCCAACTACCGACCCAGTCAAGGTACATATTTTTTATCTCCACCTCATCGAAATTAATAACATTGAGAAATGTCATACTCGAAACAAGCGCAAACGAGTGGAAGAATGTTGTAAGCTTACTTATCAGGAGAAATTACCCATCCTTCTACCAGAATCTAGCCAACACCCTTGACCTTATTGTAAATCCTTCATCTGTGATATTTCTCATGTTCGTTTCTCCTACTCTGACCCTTTGGCCATTATAATTAAGGTCGAACACCTCGTCCTCCATACCATGCATATTGATACGGACAGTGCAGCAGACATACCCTTTTTCCAGACTGTTCATGTTATACAAAAAACTGATCTCATTACACCAGCCAACGTCAAAATCAAGGGCTTTAACGGTGCTACCTAGGTCGCCGTCGGTCGCCTTAGCCTCCCTGTCACCACTGATCCAGTTACCCTCAAAACCAGTTGTCTCATCATCGATAAAAAATCTTAATATTTAGGCATTCTAGGGCATGATTGCCTTCATGCCATGAAGGCCATACCTTCTACCTATTTCCAGATATTTCATTTCACTACCCCTTGTGGCACGTGGAACATGAAAGGCTCCTAATGCCTCACCCAATCATGCGAGCACCCCAAGATCGACTTTACCAGGAAGCTTGCTAAACCATAGCAATTAATACATCTCTCTCTCCCCAAATATAACTCGAACCCTTCTACTATACCTATCGAACCTACTGTTTATATCGAACTCGACGGACCATGTCAAGCCACATTAATTGGCAGCTTCTTGGATGAGGCCAAACGCCACAAACTCACAATGTTCCTTCGAGCTAACAAAGACATCTTTGCCTGGACCTTCCATGAGATTCCCGGCGTCGACCCCAACATGGCATGCCATTGACTTGACCTCATCCCTAAATCCACAGCTATGAAGCATAAGAAACGTATTTTGGCCCCGATGATTCGAGAAGCAGTGAACCTCGAGGCCAAAAAACTCCTGACCACTAGTTTTATCAGAGAAGTCAAGTACACTGATTGGATCTCAAATATTATTGTGGTCCCCAAGAGGAATTGCAAGATCCGAATCTGCGTTGGCTTCACAGATCTTAATAAGCACACACCGAAGAACAGTTTCCCTCACCCGATCCCAATCATTTATGTGCTCCAAGATGCTACAGCTAGCCATGAACGATTAACTATGATGGACGCGGCTTGGTGTTACAACCAGATACCCCTCCTTCATGAGGACCAACTTAAAACTTCATTTATTACTGAACAAGGGCTGTATTGTTTTAATGTGATGCCCTTTAGCCTAAAACATGTGGGTGCCACTTACCAACGCCTTATTACCACCATATTCAAACCTCTGCTTGGCAAGTTGGTCAAAGTTTACATCGACGACATGTTATGTAAGAGCCTCTAGAAACATACCCATAAATAAGATTTGACTGATGTCTTTTTTATACTTCGAACATATAACATGAAATTAAACCCAGACAAATGCCAATTTGGCATTTCATCCAGCAAATTCTCAAGTCACCTCATCAGCAAATGAGGTATCGAGATCTACCCCACTCATATTTGTGCCATCGTTGATATGCCCTCTCCCCGAATAAGGAAATAGGTCCAAAAGGTCGACGTTAAAATAGCCGCCCTAAACCACTTTACCTTTAAATCTTCTGACCGTTGTGCTTATCTATTCTCCCTTTTGTGTGATCAAGGTGTTCATAAAACCAAAAAGAAGAAACCCGAAATTAACTGGACACCCAAATGCGAATAAAATTTTCACGAACTCAAAACTTACCTTGACCAAACCACCTATCGTCAGTACCCCGGTCAAAGGCGAGGTGCTCACTTTATATCTCACAGTCACCAAGGCCTTAATCCACTCGATCCTCATCCAAATCGACACCAATATCGAGAAACTCATCTACTTTATCAGTAAGACCCAAACCCCTGCTGAAACACGATACACTAAACTCAAACGTCTATTGCTTACGCTTGTCTATACCTCTCGAAAGCTTAAGCCGTACTTCAAAGTTCACCCCATACGTATTATCACCAGTTACCCTCTTTGAAAAATCCTCAGCAAGAAAAATATATCAAGACAGTTACAACAATGGTCCGTCTATCTCGGTGAACACGACATTACTTTCAAAAAAAAAATATCTCAAAATGGCCAGGTAGTCACTGATTTCCTTGTCGACTTCCCGGTCGAAGGCATTGACTGGGAAGAACACGAAAACAATCTACCTAAAGACCAGCCTGAACAGAGTGACCCTTGGACCCAAACACGGGCTGGCTTCTCTTTACAGATGGATGTGCCAAACCTAACAGTTCGGGGATTGGTATTGTCCTGGTTACTCCTTCCAATGACCGAATCAAAAAGGCTGTCAAGTTAAATTTTGAATATTCCAACAATGAGGCCGAATAAGAAGCTTTGCTACATGGTCTCGATCTCTCTCTCAAACTTGGTATTCCCAAACTCCCAGTATTTACTGACTCCCAGCTTATTCAGCAATAAAATACTGATAAAAACTAGGCAAACGGTCACATGGCTGGGTATGCCATACTCATTCGCCTGCGCATGGATCATTTTCCAGAAAAATCTTCTACACATTACCCTCGAAGTAAAAATAGAAATGTTGATGCCCTCGCCTACATAGTAGCCATGTTAGGCCAGTCTGAATCTTGAACACTCCATATCAAAGTACTCGAACGCCCAAGTATCGAGCAGATGGAAGTCAATGGCATCAATACTAGGGGCGAGAGTCTCAATCCTTGCATATTTCAAAGAGGGTAGAACACCCTTCCTTGCATATTTCAAAAGTTCTACCCTCTTGGAGGATCCTAAAGTCAAATGTTCAATACTGGAAAACTACCGACGATTCACCATTCCTAAAAGTGATCTATACCGTTCATCCCCAAATTGTGTATACCTCCATTGCATCTCCAAACACGAAGCCACTACCATACTTACCAAACTCTACAAAAGTAACTATGGTGCTTACATTGTTGGTCCCATAACCCTAGGTTTATTCTGGCCCAATACGACGAAACAAGCTGAAGAGTATGTGAAGCACAGTGACAAATACCAGTGTCACGCCCATGATATTTGAAGCACATCATAAGACCTCCATTGCAGCGATGTTGTTTGGCCGTTCAAGAGGTGGGCCATTGATCAAATGGGTCCTTTCTCCAAAGATTTGGGCAGCAGAGAACACATTCTAGTGGCCACAGATTATTTTACTAAATGGGTCAAGGTTGTGCCTCTTTGTCAAACCAGGGAAGAAGAAGTCATCAAGTTCTTATGGGAAAACATCATCACACGTTTTGGCCACTCTCACATGATTCGATGCGACAACGGTCCATAGTTTGTTGGGAGCAAAGTTTACAATTTCCTCAAAAAGTACAACATTATCCTTTCCCCCTCTACACCTTATTATCTGTAGGGAAATGGTCTGGTCGAAGCAATCAATAAAATTATAGTTGACGGTCATAAGAAATACGTCAACCAAATGAAGGGCCGATGGGTTCAAGAATTAAAACATATACTCTGGGCCTATCGTACCATACCAAGAAAGGCTTCTGCTACACCCCTTTCCTCCTAGCTTATGGTACCGAAGTTGTACTGCCTACTCAGTTCGAAGTGCCAACAAGCGACCCCAACCTCCCCGATGAAGATAACGAGTTTGAACTTGGATGCAATATCTTATGGATTGACAAAACCAGAGACCGAGCCATCGCTAACCTCGGCCGTTATCACTTCTCTCTTCTAAAGTCATACCACAGAAGGGTTCAATCTCGAAGCTTTGATATTGGAGACTTGGTACTTCGACGAGCTGCACCCTCTACGAAGCCTCATAATGCCAACAAGTTAGCCGAGTCCTGGGAAGGACCTTATATCATTTACGAAAAAACTGGCAAAGGATCAAATTATTTGATTGCAGAAGTTGAGGAGCCTCTACCTAACCCTTGGAACTTAATATAATTAGTCTCATACAACAAGCCGTGACCACCACCTTGCTTAACTGATGTAAATATAGCATAATCAATGAACATATTTTTCTCCTCTGAGTTTCATGTCATGTCTCCAGTAAACTGCTTGAGTAGATCAAACCTAAGTATCATGTCAACCCTTTGACCTGACTGATACTTGGGGGCGACATCAAAGTTTTTCAAGGTTCCAATTCGAATAAACCCGAGTGGCATGAATGGTCGATAGACTGGATACTCGGGGATGCACTGGGGCCGACCACATAATGCTTCGTGTAGGCTCAAATCCGTACATAGAAATACTCGATGGCGACCTTCAAAGTCCAACGAACTTCTTGAGTTTGTCAAACCTAAGTATCATGTCAACCCTTCGACCCGACTGATACTTGGGGGTGACCTTGAAGATTTTCAAGATTCCAATTCGAGCAAACCCGAGTGGCATGAATGTTCGACAGACTGGATACTCAGAGATGTATTGGGGCCGACCACATAATGCTTCGTGTAGGCTCAAACCAGGAGGTAGAAATACCTGAGGGCAACCTTCAAAGTTAAATGAACTTCTTGAGTTAGTCAAACCTAAATATAATGTCAGCCCTTCGACCCGACTGATACTTGGGGGCGACCTCAAAGTTTTTCAAGGTTCTAATTTGAACAAACCCGAGTGGCATGAATGGTCGACAGACCGGACACACGTGGAAGCATTAGGACTGACGACATAATGCTTTGCTTAGGATCAAACACGTGGATAGCAATACCCGGGGTATCTTCGAAGGCTAGTGAACTTCTTTAGTTGGTCCAGCCTATGTATCATGTCAACCCTTCGACCTAACTAATACTTGAGGGTGACCTCGAAGTTCTTTAAGGTTCCAGTTCGAGCAAACCCAAGTGACATGAATGGTCAAATGACCAAACACTCAGGGAAGCATTACAGCCGACCATATCATGCTTCGTCCAGACTCTAACCCACGGCTAGAAATACCCGAGGGCGACCTTTGACTTCCAGCGTATTCTATTCTTCAATTATCACACAAAGATACCAGTATACAGATCTACCAGCAAGTCAATTCGAATACATACCAGTTAGACAAATTTAAATACATTACGCATTGTTCAACCTTTCCTATCAAACACACCAAAGCAAAAAAAAGGGAGAGAGTTCATTACAAGGCAGAAGCTAGTCAAAGTTCTTCCTTATATCAACCTGCTCACATAGAAGCCACCCTTTCACCACCAAGGTTTTCTTCCATAATAGCACCACTACCACCTTCGACAGCAGGTTTTACCTGTTTTACCGGCACTAACACCATCTCCTTCAACCGCAGAACCCGCTACAGTTTTACCAGCACTAACACCATCCCCTTTGACCACAGGATCAGCTACCACTTCTCCATCACCTCCACCTACAGGGTTTACTTCCGTCCCTTCCATTAGTGCATCATCTTTAATAGAAGGCTCTTCCATTGGAGGATAAAACTCGAAAGTCTTAGGGTCATGCCCCAACCCATCCATAAATCTCTTCAATGCGGTAGTTACATCGTATTCCTCATTATACTGTACCTAGAAATGTACCTTATTGTCTCGCAGCTCCTCCTCCTTACTAGCCAACTTCACCTCTAGTACATCTACCTTCTAATTATAGTCCGCTATCACAGCTTCGGTTTCCCTCACGGCATCAGCTCAAATCTATAACTGATATCGATCTAGTACACCGACCTAGCTCTCCAGCGACATAATGGTCCCCTGCGAGAGCTCAAGCCTGTCCCTCGCCTCCTTCAGCTTTTTACTCGATATCATCTAAGCTTTGTTGAAACATATCACACAAGCATTTACCCGTACAAATACTCGACTAATTACCAGTTCTCAAAGCATAATTTTAATCTAAAAGATAAAAAAACACATACTTGGTGCAGCACATTGCCAACTTGACGCCCTACTTCATCTAGGTTAGTGCCACAGAGAGTTATCATTAACTCAGCTGTTACTCAAATGTACTCTTCTTGTTTAACCGCGTGTCGCCTAGCCTCGACCTGGTCCTCATCATCCTTGGTCATATCCTCACGAACCCTCTTCCACGCAATTATCTTCGTTTGCTGTGTTGTCAAAGCTTTGTCAGTGACTTTGCCTTTATCCTTGCTGAGCTACCGCGGTAACTCGGGTACCGTCTCGGGTATGCTCGACCGTATCTTCCCATGCCCTTCTCGTTGAGACCTCAGTGAAAAGCTCGACTTTCAGATCCAATTGTCGTAATCCATCTCACATGCCCTCGTTGAAGTACTTCCTTATTTTCATTTCTTTGTATGCCCAACAGCAACTAGAACGTCTCTCAGCAACGTGTCCATCTTCTTTCGTCTCTTTCTCACAATGCCCAACTTCTAAAATGTTGTATTCAACTACTCCTCGCTATCGTTAATTAGGGCATCAATATATGTCTTTTAGTTTTTCAATACATTATTGGTGGGTTCAGCAAAACAATGAAGAAAAGATCAAAATTTTATTCGAGCCATATAATGAACATGCTTCGACCATTAACTTACCTGCGTTGTGCAGCCTATAGTTTAGCCTATGTTCTACCTCCCCCTGTGCATTCTAACGGCTCCCCTTTACCGCCACCCAATCCTTATTCCACCCACGCCTAGTCGAACACAAGTCAAATAACCATGGTTTGTCAGAATGACATTGAATGTGATATATCCCTACCTTCTTCTTTTTTTTCCTGGAATAGAACGACACTATGTCAAACCACTCGATTAAAAACTTCCCTTCGGGTTTCAATTTAATATTCATCCCTTCGACAACCCTCATTATTTCATAAAACATGTTGTTTATTTGGCATGACGCTACGTCCTAGAAGTTCATTGCCTGCTTCACCAGCCTTCGAAGAGGTAGTTGCATCCCTAAACGAATTTGGCCTCTAAACACCATAATCCCTACCTGGGGGGAATCCCTAAATGTATACTCGGCCCTTAATGGCACCAGAATAGCACACACCTTCACCAAACCATGGTTTGCCACGAATCGATCCAGCCTCGCCTTTTCCAAAGGTGAAACCGGCCCTACAGTTGTCATCTCCTTATCCGTACCCTTATTATTATCACTCTCATTTTCTTCCCCTTCGTCCCTCTCATCACCTAAAGGTTCGACAGTTTCTTCATTCCCCATTCCCTCTCTTTCTTCCCCTTCCTCATTTTCTTCTTCATCACTCTCTCCGACTAGTTGAGCCCTGCGACGGCTCCTAGTCGAAGTTCCAACACCTGGTACTACGATGACCAATGGGGTATTCGTTATAATTTCTAATACTTCCACATCACTGATCTCACCCCCTCAACCTCGACCAGATATACTCAGTTCGTTTACTTCGTCCTCATCCTCATCTACCAGCCTCGTCCTTGAAGTATGACGGGTATGCAATTTACCCTACAGAAGAAGAGGATCGACATTAGCTCGATATATTCGAGTATCAAGGTTCAGTTTCATGATATTATCTACCCTCACTAATCGGCCGTCCTACGACCGAATATTCGATTGCTACCTCACCCCTCCAAATTTATCACTTTGTCAAACTTCCAGCTACGTTTATTACCCCCTCCTTCAGACACACCATTACCGGCGGCCTAGTTAAAGGTTACCCCCACCGTCCAGAAAAAAAAACTACCAATAAAAGGATGAGCAACAACGCAAAGAAAGAGCAATCTTTACCAACAATTCAGAAAGCATACCTGTTTGAGTAGATCAAATATATCAGCAACAATGGGGTTTTCTATTCTCCTCTCCAGTAAATTCAACCCCAATAATGGTATTTTTCTTTCTTCCTCCCTTTCTCTCTCTGATTGTTTAGGAACAGTGACTCTCTCTCTCTCTTTCTCTCTCACACCTCTTTAAATACTGTCGAAGGAAAATAAACCGCTTCAGTTCCTTCCACTCACCATTATTACCACTCCTCTACTCCCCCCTCATTTTTTGGCATTGTTTTTTTTCCAAGATTGCCCCAACCTACACTCATGTGTGCATCACACGATCACACCAAGCAAGACTTTTTTAGCCCTCTCAAGCCTTCTGACACGCTACACAAAGTTGTCACCTCAAACCTACGTGTCACCTCCACCTCTTTCCCATACCTGAGGAAACATAATGATGACTTGCAGTAATACAATGCCCCATGAATAGTATTATCCATGACATCTTTGCCATTTTGGCTGTCAGCTTTTACAGTCGAAGCATCCTATGCCTTTATTTTTGAGCCCTCTTATCCTTTCCACTATAGTCGTACCCTTTGACCACATCCATTTTTGAGCCATCTCATGCATTCGTTTTCGAACCATCATTTACATTTACCATGGCCATCGTACAAATACATTAGTTCTCGAGCCTTTGGTCAATACTGTTCGTTCTATGAAAGAATAAAATTTTATTAACACTTTTACTCGTTTTCATTACCCAAATCCGAAGTTCGACCATTAAACCGCGCCTACATTATCATCATCTACATTACCTAAAACTAATATACTACCATACTTTGACAAATACATCATTTTTTTCATTCATATCAAGTACGCGGGCATACATAATCAAGATCAACAAGAAGAAAGAGAAACAAAGGAAACAACATAAACAACAAAGATAACAAACCCTTCTACATACCCACCACCATACCAAAGACCCCCCTATTTACATACGAGGCAGTTCTTACAGAGCCCCATCTGAGTCTCAACTGCGTCTTCAGCCTCCACATGTTCTTCCGCTAAGCTCTTCAGTAAAAAAATACCGGTTACTCACATGTGGGCCCAACCATTATAGCACTTTCCACCAGTGCGCATACGAATGCCCGCAGATCTCCTCCCCTAGCTCCAGCTCCACCAGGTCATGCAGCGACACATCCAAAGCCTGATCCCCAAAAACATTTTGCTTTTAAACTATCACCTTCTCCTTAATACGATGTTCCTTCTCCTCCATTTTCTTCTGGTAATGCATATTTGGAGTGATTTCCATTATTATGCTTACTGAAGAACAAGAAGATGAACGGGGTTTAATTTTTTTCCCACTAACAGCCCCTATTTATACCTTGATTAATGGGCATTTATTACCACCTTAATCAGCAATTACCTTAATTACTCTCCTCAGAAACACCCACATTTACATCAGTCTACTTTTCAACTTCCCATACCCAATAATCTTTTCTCAGCACACACCATCAACAATAATTTCTAAGGCCCCTGCTTAGAGGGGGTGAATGTAGTAGCCTACTCACAGCCTTCCAGCACCATTCGAATACTCGAAGGCTATATTGAAGCCTACCTAGACACTCAAAGCCCAACGAGACTAGCAACGGATTCTATGAAGCCTCTCGAGATTAATAGAACACTCGAAAGCATAATCGAGGCCAAAGACAAACAGTAAGCACCAAAACTCAGCTCAAGAGAAAACTTTGGCCATAATTATACATGGTCGAAGGCAGACACACGTGACAGCCAACTCACCAGATAGAATAGTGAAACGAGCCGCCAGACAACTACGATGTCAGAACTGACTCAACGTACAGAACAACTGTCCTAAAGGATATAAATGTATTCTGACCTCCCATGGTGACTTACCCCTTTTTATCTCCTACAAATAGGAAGGAGGGGACACTATGAAGAGGTTATAAAAACTCTCTCTAAAACCCCCAACGATATTATATTCGAACACCCTGTAATTTACTTCTTACTCGATCTGTCATCTAACTCAATATATATCACTAATTATTCAAATTCTCACTAGAGGTCATGGAGAAACTAATTTTAGGACTCCACGCAAGTGTGTTAGTTCAGTAATATAGTTTATTATTATCTTATATACTTGCTTAAGTCCCAGTCGAAGATAAACCCCATGGTATAAGAGCTAGTTTCCCCTCTTACAAAACTTTGCCCCTGCATATGGTGGCTGTTGATGGCTCTCGCCACGATAGAGGATGGGTATTTTATAGTAGGGTTATATTGCATGTATGCACATATAAGGCATGGTTCGGCAAATATGCAAGGTGTAAGGGTAGCAAGTTTGTGTTAACGGGCGATGACCCTTGAATGCTGATTTTGGAAGTTGGTGATATTCGCGTGAGGATATTCGATGGACGTATTGTAGTTTGATATGATGTTTGACATATACCGAGTATGACTCATAATATAATTTCACTTTCTAAATTAGATAATGAGGGTTACAATTACTCAAAGCGAGGTAGAGTAATGAAAGTTTATTGAAAGTCTTCTTTGATCATGAAAGGAGTTCTCAGTAGGAACTTGTATACATTGGTTGGTAAATCAGTGGGTGGAGATGTGAAGGTTACTTGTACCAATAGAGCTATGGAAATTTCTCAAAAGGGAAATTTAGTTTAAGGTTGAGCAATGGCACGGTCTACAAAGGTGATCAGAAAGTTGGTTCCGATTAGCGGGTCTAGGAAAAACATAGACTCGTATAATTCTCTTAATTGAGAAGTTTCCCGTAGGGGTAATGGGACAAGGATACTTGACGAATGCAACGGAAGAAACATATTTTTTGCCGAGGTAGAGATTGTTGAGGTTACGCTTCAAAACAAGAGAATTTATTTTTTGTGCTATTCAAATAGACTTATTGTCTATTCAAACTGAAGTTGTAGACTTAACTCTGTTCAAATACACAATAAGTTTATTCGAACAGAAAGTCGGCAATAATTTTTTTGGGTTGTTTGAAAATGTATCGTAATACATATTTTCTGGATAAGCCTCATGGGAAATTTATTATAAAGTTAGGGCTTGGTTAAGCTTAAGTTGTAAGTTGTTTAGAGCCTCAGAGGAGATAAAAGATCTAGAGAAATAAAATAGAAAAATCTGGGGTTTTGCTCTTAAGAGATTTCTTGGGCTTTCTTTCTAGGGTTTTTTGTTGAGGATTATTTGTATGGTAGAAATGAGGTTGAGTGATCTCTAGAATTTTTTGTAACCCTTTGTTTGATAATATATTTATCGTGCTTATCAGGGGTGGTTTTGATCCTTTTAGGTTTCTACCTAAACTAAAATATTGTGTGTGCGTTTATTACTTTGGTTTAAATCATTTATGGTTAGAGTTAGATCTTCAAGTTCTTGCATATTAATCATATGCTTCTACGTTGCAATTTACCCTAGTTTCCTAAAAAATAGCATCAGAACCGATGGTTTGGCAAGGAACATAGTCCACTATGACTAGCGAGTGAGCATGGTGGAACATGGATGTGCAGAGAATGCACGGTGCTTGTGTAGAGCAGATAAGTCATTGCACATGGATCTCAAGTGAGATGGTGTACCACGAGAGCTCAAACCAAGGTAGAAATTGTTGGTGGGTGTATCTAACGTATCAGTGATGGCAGACAGTTGAAGACTAACAGAGTTTGATCCAAGGTAGAGAATAATAAGATTGGTGGATTAAAGTTAGTCCCACATTGGTTAAAGATGTGGTCCAACACAAGAATATAAGGAGATATGATGCTCTAAATTGTACCGAAGCCTTTTTATATTAAATCCCACACCTAGCCCATACTAGGTGGTCAAGGTAGGGATAATATTAGTGTAATACGGGGGCCCATGTCCTAATAATTATCCCCTTTTTGCATCTTTGCATTTAGATTTTACCCATTATATTGTTATAACGAAGATAAATATATAATCGGGATCTGGCTCAGAAACTCTTGTAATAACACACTGGTATGGAGTGTTAACTCTAACGCGGTGTCTTCATTCGAAAACCCTTTATCAATACTTCTAAGAGAAATTTAAAATACACCACATACTTAAGAAGCTCACCCTACTTTATGCTCACCCCAATTTAATTTTTTTTAAATTAATAAGCTCACCGGATCTCTTTAAGTACTAAATTAAGTTGAGAAAAAAAGTAAAGTAGGTAGCTCACCCCACTCCCATCTGTTTTAGCTTTTCCCCCATCCGCGTTTTAAGGTTTCAAATCATTAAGTATATCTCTCTTTATCATTTTACTCAGTCTAAATTCAACATATTTTGGGGTAAAAGCTGTGTTTTCTTTTCTAGTTTATGCCCCTCTGAAAACCTATGAAATGGAATATTTGCTTTGACGAGTGTATGGATATCTCTTAAAACCTATGAAGCGAAGTGCTTGATGATTAGTATTTTATGAATCCAGTAGCGGCCAATAATCCTAAGATAAAGTGATTTGGTGTTGATGATGTAGAAGACGACGTCGATTGTGGCTGGTCCAGTGGTGATAGGTAAGATGATTTTGCCTACTCGCTCTTCTTAAAAACTATTAAATCCATTGATATTTGTGTTGCTCAGAATAACATGATCGGCCAATCCCATCTGGTCGATTGTGCTTTGAAAAAATATCTCAATACCGCGTCCAGTATCAATCATCATTGCATGCGTGACAACCTTCTTCATCTTGAGCATTTTGACTAATACATCATGATGTAGAATTTTTACATGACTAATGTCGCAATCTTCGAATGAGATCCCAAGCCGACGATTGCTCGACTCAGGTAGAAGCCTGGCCTCTTTATCTTGAGGTGTGGGGTCACAATATTCTGATAGTCTCCTGCGCTTGACTCTACAAGAGTTGTTGATCTGATAAATCTCGATCATGTTATTGTAGTACATATAGAAAAGCTGTTTCTCCTCAGCTTGATCTTCGACCTGGACTAGTTCGAGCTGCATTTTATAGCTATCATCCTTGTAGGATTCCTGGCTGATAATGTATTTGTACATCCGCCCATCTTTGAAAATGAATTCCAACAACCTCTGAAAAGCATAGCAGTTACCAATAGAATAATAATTTACCTTGTGATGCATGTAGCATGGGTGGCTTTCGATTGGTTCCAATAGTTGAGATGGATGGTATAGCTTATCCTTTGATAAAATTAGAAAAATTACAGAGATTCGAATATTTATCTTAGGGAGGACCGGCTTGAGTAATGTACCGCCTTTCCAAGAGTTATCAGGGTTGCCCTTGGAGTACTTTTGATCACCCTGATCCTTCTTCGGTTTAATGTTTCATTCTGCAGGTGGACCTTTAGTGATTAGGACGGATTTAGTAGATTTATACCTTTCAGGCATCATTCTTTCCAGGTCGACATACCTATTGACCTTGGTGACCATATCCTCCAAGGTCGCGGGTTTGTTGAGGAAGAGGTGTTATTTGGCCTTGCAGTCGAGATGGAACGAGTTGGTGAAAGCAGTAACAGTTATTTTCTGATCAAGATTATCTACTTTTTGTGTGAGCTCTAAAAACTTCTTGGCAAATACCTCGAGCTTCTCTCCTTGTGATTGTTTAAGACTAATAAGATAATATAAATTCTTCTCCTTATCTTTGTTGTGAGCATATGTCTTGATGAATTGCCTCTGTAGTTAATCGAATATGAGGATATAATCTTCAGGTAGAGAGCCGAACCATCGGAGCGGTTCTCCTTGTAGACTTGTTGCAAATAGACGACAGAGAATGCGGTTGAGATTGGAGTACAATCCCAATGAATCATGATATTGTTTAATGTGCTCATTTGGATCAGTACCCTTGCATTTACGTATCTTCAGAGTGTGGAAACCTTTTGACACTTTCATATCGAATAACTCTTAGGCAATCAGATTACCTTGTAACTTGGTAAGATCGTCTTTATGCCCAAGAGTTTAAGCTTCAATTAACTCCTTGATACGCTGATCTATATGCTCTTGTGTGACGTATTGAAGCGTGGCTTGAGTGGCATGGCGAGGTGGCTGAGGATTATAAATGCCGGTTCCCTCACTCAAGCGATCGCGGGCTGGAATTCGAGGTTGAGATCGTTGTTCTTCTTCTTGCCGTTTGGAAGGTCGGAGACCTTTGCTGATATTTAATTGAACTTCACCGCCCAAATGAATAGAAACTTGAGGTTCGTGCTGAACATTTCTGAAAATTACTTTGCTGGTGACTCCTCAAAGTCCCAATCTTTCCCGCGCGAAACCCAGGAGATCTCTGGCATCTGATCACGATCTTTGATATGGGGAGCCTATTGAGTATTCTGTAGAGCCTATAACGTAGTCAACATAGCTGTCATCTGGTCTTCATGTCTTTTGAACGCTATCAAACGAGTTTGTCGTTCGGCTTCGAGCTCCTTCTCTTGGAACTCTCGGTCAAGAGTTAACTGAGGTTCGAGCTCATTACATTTCTCTTGTTCGGCGTGGAGATTCACCCATAGTTCGTTAAGCAGTTTTGGCTCAACAGAAAGATCGAGCTGGATTCCGGTTGTAGGTCGTTTAGAAGTGACCATGATTGGAGATTGTTAGTAGAACGAATGTATACCTTAGGATATCGTAGAAATGTCTTCTTTCCCACAGATGGCGCCAAATGTAATGGCATAATCCCGTTAGCTCGAAATGGCTCGGAAATAGCTTTTACACCAATGTACCTGTGACAAAAACTAATGTAAAGCAAGAAAATGACACAGGTGATTTAGCGTGAAATTTTTTTAAATAGGTAAAAAACTACGACCTCGAGTTAAGGGTTTTAGTAACAGTAACTTTTATTGTTTGAGGTAAATATCTTATTTCAAGTGATCTCTCGAACTATAAATTCTTGATCTTGTGAATAAGAAGTGTTTAGAATATAGAAAATCTAACTTTTTCTTGGTGGTTTTTCGTGTCCCTGTCTATTCTGGAACTTTTTCTTTATATATGCCTTACTCACAACTCGTTATCGTGTTAAAGCACGTTCCCCGAATAATGAGGTAAGTGGTGGTTGACTGAATAACTGTTTAGTTCGTGGGAGATAGGTGTCTTTGACTTGTTCATGTTCTTCTATTGTGCTCGATCCACGTTCTTCATCAGTTCGTGGTATAGGTGTCAATGCCGACTGTTTATATCATGTATGAAATGCGTGAGCTTGATATGAAGGTAGCTCGAATTGGGTTAGGTCGAGGGGAGGTAGTTCGAATTGGGTTAGGTCGAGGGATAGGTCCCTACAACTCCCACGTATTTTAGCTTCTCCCCCATCCGTTCTAAGATTTCGAATCATCAAGTATGTCTCTCTTTATCATTTTACTCGGTCCAAATTCAAGATATTTTTGGGTAAAAGCCGTATTTTCTTTTCTAGTTTATGTCTCTTTTAAAACATATGAAATGGAGTATTTGCTTTGATGAGTGTATGGATATTTTTGTTATTAACGACCATGATCACAGAGTTGCGTACTACGGGATGCATTACATCTCTTGATGTAATTTTGAGATTAAAATGCTATATTTTATCCCATTTTTGCTAAATAAAATTTTTCTTTTGAGTTACTGCTATTTTGAAAAATTTGAGTTTTCTCCCCTTTTACAAGCTTATAAAAAAAGTAAGCAACAAAAATGCCTTATGAAGAGTCGAATTATTTAGGTTGTTAGAGAAGATCGATTGGGGTATAAAGGGTGAGTTTTTATGTGTCATCATTTTGGGGGCATATTTGTCTTTACACATGAAGAATAGTAATGTAACATAAAACTAATTGGCTGGGTAAGCTTATAGAGTTTTTTGGGTATTAAAACTTCTCTACTTATAAATGACAGTGGAGTACTAGTTGTTCATACTCAGGGCAACAGAGAGAGATCTGTAATTCCTGAAGCACTAACAGCCCGGGTCTCTAATATTAAGATGCTAGATAATGGAAACTTTACACTATACAATTCGAAATCTTATATTTTATTGGACAGAGCGACGTTTGGACACAAACGAGAAGTTTAATTTGTACAAGGAGGAAATTGGGTCAGACTGCGGTGAAAAAGCTCTTTTTGTGCCATGGGACAATAGTCCTAAAAAAGATTGGTGTGCTCCTCCTCTTGATAATTATCCTGGGTACTGAGAAAAAACCACCAAATGAAGCAAATGGTACATTTGAAGATATGATAGATATACAAAAGTAGCTACGGAATTTTTTTGACAAAGTACTTGATTTGGGTATATATATATGTATGTCGACGCTCTCTTTGCTCTCATTACTTTATGTTCTTAGTGTTGATGTGCAATGGAATATAGAGATATTATGATCCTTTCAACGGCTCGATAAAAGCATCTCTTCTATAACATGGCATGGTGCAAATCGCAACATTATTTCTTAAAAGACCGCAACATTATTTGCCAGTGTTGGGCAACCATAAAAATATTGGTAATGCTTGAAGATACCTAAAACATAATTTATAAAGAGTATTCGTGGATGATAATTAGATATGTAAGGAAGCTGTGAATCAATGTACAAAGCTTTGGACATACAAGGAAAGGGTGGAAGCGAGCAACTAGGTACAGTCGTTTCTTTTGCTGAAAGAGTAATCAGTAGGGAGAGATGAGACAAAACGCGATCACATTAAAGGGTAATCATTTTTTCCCTGTACGTTCGTAGTGATTGTAACCCGTCTTCATGGTCATTATCACAAAAAATCCCAGCCAGATAAGGATTCTCTTGCCCGTGGGTTGCTAAATGCTAAGCATGGGCGCCTAACAAACTAATATTGCCCTATTCTCTCTCTAGAGAGAACAGCAACCGCAAAGTGATACTGGTCAATTTCCATAGTTGTAATTAACTTCCCACGACAAATCAGACATGGACCACTTCAGATCACCTGCGATTGATCATACAGCTAATATTTCTTCGGACTACCAAATATCTTTAGTTAATACGGGTATGCTCGAGAAGGTTTTTGTTTTTGTTTTCGCTTTTGTTGAAAGCTCTACGATTCTGGCTAGGGCTGAGAAAAAACCAAAGAAACCGAAAAACCGAACCAAGCCGAACCATTTTAGGCAAAGCAGTTCGGTTCTTAGGATCCCAGTTTCGGGTTCGGTTTCTGAAACAATGAAACCGACAAAGTCCGGTTCAGTTTCGATTTCGGTTCCTCCACAAGACAAAGCGTGAGAAACCGAACTGTGAGACATATTTTTAAGGGAATAAAACCCTAACTTAGAAACCAAACTTATCTTTTCCACCCCTCTTTCCCATTTCTTTCTCCCTTTTTTTTCCTTTCTCTCCTAGTCACAGCCTATGGAAAAAAAAAAAAAACCTTCAAAACTATCACCCTCCAATCCTTTCCATACTCATCATCTAGGGTTTATGATTTAACACTTCGTTGTTGAAACTATTACACCCCAAATAATTACTGTTGTCGGATAAATGGGGTTTGCAATTACTGTGAAGAATGCCAATAATTGTAGATTTGAACTTCGGACTTGAAGTTGTATAAGAATGCCATAAAAAAGAAGATTTAATGATTCTTTTGTAACTTTTTTATTTAAATTATTGGTTCTTAATTTCACTATAATGGACCTATTTTTCATATTTTTGATTCTTCACATGTTTGGTGATGCTAATGCTTTATGGGTTGCTGGGTGAATCAGTGGTTAGTTAGGTAAATTAGTGGGTGCTCTTTAGAATAGAAGAAATGGTGTCTGAGATTTTAGGATTTTTGATTCACATTTTCGGTCACGGTTGGGTACCGGATTTTTTTTCTTCTGAATTTTACCGATTTGGTTTCGGTTCGGTTTACTATTAACTCGGTTCGGTTTCAGTTTTAAATTTTAGAAACCAAACTTTTCAGTTTCGGTTTCGGTTTAGGTTTAGCTTTTGGAGTAAAACCGACCCATGCTCAGCCCTAATTTTGGCATCTTCACAAAAGTTCTAGAGTTAATTTTCCCTACATCGCAGAGGAAAGAAAACATTTCTAACGATCCGGTAGGCCGTAGCAAGTAATGCCCTCTTGAAAATTTCTTTTTTCTAACGAAACGTACATGTAAGGTTTGGATCCATTTTTCCACCTTTTACTCTTTAACGTGAAAGAAAGTGTAAATCTTTGTCATTAGAAGAGCAAATGAGTAGTGCACTTCAGTTTTCTTGTTGGTTCAACTTCAACAAAGAAGCAGCTTCTTCTTCTTCTTCTTCTTCTTCTTCTTCTTCTTCTTCTTCCAGACTAATACCAATGAGCTTTTTAGCTCTCTTTGCTTCTAAACGCCAATCAGTTGCCAATAATACAAAACTACTTAAGATAGCACAAGTTGTTTGGGCTGCTAATAGGCCCAGCCAAAAGCCTAACAAACCCATATCCATGAAAAAGCCCATTACAATAGCAATGGGTAAGCCGACTCCGTAAAATGACACCAAGTTAATATTCGCACCCAATGATGGTCTCGCACTTCCTCTTAAGACACCACAAGCAGTCGTTTGTGGGCAGTTTCCGAGCTCACAAAGCCCTACCACAGGCATTGCCATGGCCGTCAACGATATTATCACTTCGTCGTTAGTAAACGCTCTTCCCCATGTATTTCGCAAAGTGGTAGTGAACATCATCGCAATAAACCCCTTGAACACTGCACAAGATAACGCGATATAGGCCGAAGCCCTAGCTCGATGGGGTCGATCCGCTCCCAACTCTTTACCAACTCGAGTTGACACTGCTAAGCTCAACGATGAAGGAAAAATGTAAACTAGTGAGGTTGTTTGTATGAGAACACCCATTGTGGCAACCGACTCCTCAGATTTTGATAGGAGGCCGGAGAAAACGATCATGAGCTCGTACCACCACCATTCTAAGCAAACCGAAATACAACACGGTATTGCTAGGGTTAATATTGGTTTCCAGTCACGAAAACACTCAAATGAGAAACATCCTTGCCATGACTTTGTATGATTCTCATGGAAGTATAGATACAAAAAGATTACTAAAACAGAATTGATGTCTGCTAATGAAGCTGCAAGGGCAATCCCTTTAACCCCGAGTTGTAAACGATAAACAAGGACGTAGTTTATCGGTGCGTGAGCGATTAGGGCAAGAGTTGCACTATACATGAGTGGTTGAGTTATGTTTTGGGTTCTCAAATATATTTTGATAGGGTTTAGGAAAGATTGAAAGAGAAGAGTAGGAAGAGAGTAGGCAAGATAAGTAGAAGTAATGGAAGCAATATTAGGGTTTTGGCCACAGTAAATGAGTATAGGCTCAGCTCTCAACCAGACTAATGAAATGGGTATGGAGACAGTGATGAGGATCGCAACAGTGCGTTGAAGGGTTTGTCCCATAAGATGCCATTGTTTGGCACCACAAGCTTGAGAAGATATGGCTTCCATGCCCATAGAGAGACCAGATAGGATCGAGTAACCAGTCATATTCGCAAACCCAATAGAGAGAGACCCTCCTGCTAAGATCTCCTTCCCTAATCTCCCCATAAAGAGCATTGATATTACAGACTTACCATACATTAGCAAACCTGTGATGATCATAGGAAGTGCTATGGCATAGAGCTGCTTGATCTCTTGTATCACCTGCAAATTTTCAGGAAGTTAGACATGAGCTAGTGAAAAGAAGTAATAGTTGCCCAGAGAGAAGATAGAGATGACCTCTGATGGTTCCCATATGGACCTGGCCTTGGTTGAGATGGGTAAGACATCATAGGTGAGAAGAGAAGAGGTACTAGTGTGATCCTTCATTGTTGAAAATAGAGGAAGAGACCTTTTTTGTGTTTCTCAGCTATGCTGATCTAACTGGAGTCCCAAATGGAGGCTGGGTTGTCACATATATATATAGAGCTCCATCCCTGGATGTAACATGGAAAGAAAAGTGTATCTACTAGCTAAAGAGAGGATGTGATCATAAGAAAAGAGGGGGTGAAAAGGAAACATTTTAGATAGATAGAGTCATAGAAGGAGACCTTAGAATTAAGAGATAAATCATATACAGATAGAGACCTGATAAGTGAGTTCAACCCCACGCAGCCCCATCCTAATCCAGTCACAAGCCCCCAAGCTAATTTTCTCTTATTTTTTACCAAGTTATATGTATAACAATAAATGTTCAGTGCAGGTATATATTAATTAAGAGAGGAAGAAAGGGAGACAGGTGAGGAAGAGACATTATGTTCCTCTAATGGTATAAACACAGTGGAGTCCTTACTATTTGTTCATCTCACTATTTTTGGACTCTCAGTACTAGGGAGGGAATCCAACTAGACACATGACCCCCAATACTCTCCAGCTGCAGCCTGTGCCTGTCTGCGTGCAATGGAGGTATGTTTAGTCCTAATCAAGAGGGCAGTACACATTCAGCTAGTAGACACTGTGGGGTAAGAGTTATTATACGTGGAGAGGAATCATGTTCCCTATTTGGGGTGATCGAGTTACTCCAAAATACCGACATGGTTTACTTATGTATTTCATTGTAGACATGTATAGTTTCACCTCCCCAGGAAACAATGGTGCTCTCTTCTATCCTCGAAAAGGGACAGACCCTCTGAAGTCTCTCCCCTTCTACTCTCCCTACTATTTCACTGGAACATATTCTTTATATCACCGTTAGAGCCTTATAACAAGGTCTCTAACCCCAAAATGTCTTTTATAAAGAGGTGTCTTCAGCCCTCAACTCCACCAAATCTAATGCGGTTTCATCTCTGGTTCCTATGTGTTTAATGTTTTTACCATTGATTTCATATGCCGCTTGTACATATTTTTCAACTCATATTCGCTATCAGGAGATACAATATCCACTCTGCATTAAGACTTGGGAGAGAACTACTGGATAAATGAAAATGACTATTCGAGTTTGTCAATTTCAAGTCTTAACAAACTCCAAATGAGTACGTTCACTGGCAGGAGCACCAAGCATCTAACGTGTAACACTGTCTAATTTCAAAGATAATATCTTTTACAGCCGATAATGATAATTAGATACATACAACTGTAAGGAGAAGCTGGGTGATAATGTTTAGGGCAAAATAGATAGACAGCTAAGGAAAGTGAGGGCACCCAAGTGCCTGCCTACTACTAATACTACTGCTGGCTTTTGTTTTGATGAAAGTAAGCTACAAAACGTGATTATAAATAAATTAAAAACTATCATAACTATTTTCCCTGTATTTGTATTGATTGTAACCTATCTTCGTCATCGTCATCATCATCATCACCAGAAACTAATCCCGGCCAAATAAGGATTCTCTTCACCTATACATCCTTCCGATCTAGCTATATACACAACGCTAATAATAGATTAACAATCCTTTCTAAATTCTAACCATGGGCGCCTAAAAAACAAACGGTTATATTTCGACAGCCAAAACCATCTTGAGATACACATACTTATCTCCTTGACGTCATGTCAAGACTCAGGGGCGAGAGTACCCTTATTTGTATCGTATGCCAGATTACCTGTGGGCTGTGGCATTACGTTACATATTACCTTCATTCAAGAATTCACATCCTAGGACTCAGGAGATTGAGAAAGCTAGGTACTGGTTGTTAAAATTTACAACTGGACATCGATAGTGTAGGTGAACCAAAGAATATAAGGGCGCTAGAGTTCCATCATGAGCCATAAAAATGTAGTTCAAGTTAACAGTGGAATATGGCTATTGAGTGGAGGTGGTAATGGTAGCTTGAGATGCTGCAAATGGGCAAGCATTGGCAACCAAATTTCACGTGTCGAGATTCTTTGATTACAACGTCTCGGGGCCCTGATACTTCGCAACCATAGAACGTTTCTTTGGTAGGGTACACGTTAACACATGATTTAGATGGAATGTAGACATATTTCCCCATAAAAGTTGATGCTCTACTTCCATAGTTGCACAATAAAACAGGATGTAATGGACTTCAAACAATAAACCAGAAAGGGACCACTCCTTGTCACCTGTGATAGAACTTGGTAGAGGTAGAACTAATAATTGCTTCAGACTTTGAAATTTGTTTAGTTAATCCGGGCACTGCCAGATAAGGATTTTGAGTTTGTTTCTCTCGAAAGCTCTAAAATTGTGTCGCTTTCACAAAAGCCTAAAGCTCCCGAGATTTCTACCACTGGGAGGAGGAGAAAAATACCTCTTAGTTCCACATCACATACAGCACCCAGCTGTACCCTTGACAGAATATAGAATGCAAACTATAAACTGGGGGTAATTCCATAGAAACTTACTATGTTACAAGTGTGGTTGGATGTAACTGGACAAAGCGGGGGCATTAGCCAGGCAAAAAGCTGACCTTGAATCACTCACAATTGCCAAAGAAAAATGAAAAGAAAGCACTAGCCATATAGTATTGACCTGAGAACTCTAGCGGCTGCTAACCCGCTAATCGTAACGGAGGACTATAGGATATAGGTATTATTCATTGCCTTATAGTGCCAACCCTCTCTAAGGTTTCCTACAATCAAATCTTGTTTTGGGGGTTTGCGTATTATGAAGTAGAAATCAATACAGATGACTCTTTTAAAGGAAACCCTAGTAATGCATTATCAAAGATCATTAGGGGAATGTATTTATTGTAACATCCAAATTTGGTATTGGTTTCATTTCATGTCTAGAGTAAGTGCCAACACTATCTCCTGGTTATTCATCGTCAGAGAGTGCATGTAGAATGACTATAGCTGGACTGACACTGAATAGGTATGTTGGTTTTGTACCTCATTGCTCAAATACTCTAGCCCATTAGTGTTTTACAAAATTACAAAAAAGTTGTGTTTTTTGAATAAAATTGTTTTTTGTTCGAATAAACTTTGCTCATGTTCGAATACACAAGGCTATGAGCCTATCTGTTCGAATAGACTTTGGTTCTATTCAAATACACAAGGGCATGAACCTCTCTGTTCGAATAGACCTTTGGTTCTATTTGAACAAAGAATGAGATTTTAAGTTTTACTATTAAAAGGTTCTTTTTTTATTTTGGAAAATCAACTCTTCCAAAACCTAGGGCTTGAGATATTTGAGAGAAGAGAGAATTCAGCGAGAGATTCAACGAAAATTTAACCTCAACTTGAATCGAACTTAGAATTTCAAATACCCAATTTAATATTTGAGAGCTTGAGGAATTCAAGCTTAGGAGCATTGGTGCGTGATCCTAAGCGAGGTTTTACGAGAACAAAGGTCGTTGCATGAACAGAGGATTGATTACGAGAAGATTGCTTGAAGAGAGATAACAACAGGATGTGTTTATCGAGTCTGTAAGTAATCGAACTTCTTGTAAGTTTAGATCATAGTAGATTTTAGTTGTGGAGGATTCGACAACAACCTGTGGATTTTTCTCTTGAGAAAGGTTTCCCACAAGGTTAACTTTGTGCATTGATTATCATTGTTTATTCTCACTATATTATATAAACATTTTGGGTTAGATTAGTACTTTGTTATTGGAAAATTGATTCAAAGAATTTTGGACCTAATTATTTGACCTAATTATTCCTAATTGATTGGTCTCAAGTACTCAAAATTTTCAATAAATATCAGAGCGGTCATGCTCGAAGGCTTAACAACCTGAGTGCGGATCCTAACCTGCGTATTTGAGTTTAATGGATTCTGAAAGATTCTGAGGTCCCATAAATCCTCCGCCCCTCTTTGACGACAATGACTATCCTTATTGAAAAGTTTGAATGGTTGCATTCTTACAATCAGTCTGAGAAGATGTCTAGATTGTAATCAAGGATAGATGAACGCAGCCAACCTTGATGAATGGAATGGGTGATGATTCTGAAGAGGTCTTTAAGCCTAGGAATCAATGGTCAAAGGACAAAAAATAAAGCTATTGGTTATAACAATAAGGGCTGCAATGCTATTTTTATGGCTATGAGCCCAAGTAAGTTTCGACACATATCTGCGTATACCACATCGAAAAAAGCTTGAGACATATTAGTTTAAACTCACTAAGGCGATGATACTGTCATAGAAGGTAAGTTGCAAATGCTCACCTCCCAATTCAAGAATATTCGAATAGATGAGGATGATCCCTTTGATGAATCTTATGCGAGACTAAGTGACATTGTCAGCACTAGTGTCCTATTAGGTGTAGCTTACTCTGATGATCAAATTGTTTGTAAGGCCGTGAGGTTTCTTTCCAACAGCTTTAGATCTAGACGTGATGCTATAGAAGAAGCTCAAGATCTTAAAAAAATAAAACCAGACACGTTCTTTGGAAAGTTACAGATATTTGAACTTGAGATAGATATGGAAATCCCTTAAAAGAATAAGAGTGTTGCTCTTAAGTCTTCATCTACATCTTCATCTTCTAAGGGTACTAAAGAGGTTGACAACTCGTGTTTTGGATGATGATGAGGGGTCGGATATTGATTCACATATTGTCTTTATAAGTAACCAACTTAAAAATCTTGTAAAAAAATGTTAATTTCAAAGTTAAGGGCAATTGGTGAATTATAAGTCGCAAACTCACAATCAAGTTAAATCGAATAACCAGTAGACCAACCCTGATACTGACCTAAGTCAAGTTGAATGCTATAGGTTTCATAAGTTTTGGGAGTATACACATAGTTACCCCAATAAACAATCTAGTAATAATAATAAATCCATGAATATTACTATTACTTGGGATGATAATGATGATAAAAATGATGTTAATAATTATCATCCCCAAGAAAACGAAAATGAAAACTATTGTGTGTATCCTGCTAGAATCAAATCTAGTCATGATTATTTTGACCCATTTCAGCTAGAACACCCTGCTGAAAGTTAGAGTGATATTGAAAGTTGTGAGTTTTGGGAACTCTAATCTTGAAGAGTTATATACTCGTACATTTCGAAGTGTGTTAAACTTTAAAAGGGTTAAACAAAATTTTAAAAGATCAAGTTAACGTACTCACACTAGAACTTAATGAAAAAATTGAGGATACAAGCCATTAGATTGAAAAGCTTGAAAGTGAAAAACTAGATCTTCTTGACAAACTTGAATTGCTAGAGAAGGAAGTTCATGATGTCAAGGAGAAAGTTAAGTCAACTTTGGATGAACTTAAAAAGTCCAATCTTGACTTAGTTACATCCCAGTAGAAACTTTAGATCTTTTTTCATGGTGCGAAAAACATTGATAAAATATTATATATGGGCAGAACTGAAATTAACAAAAGGGGATTTGGATACGAAAAACCTACTTTTAACTTTAAAAAAAACCCAGTTTGTTAAAACAACCTCATCGCCCAAATATATCAACCACTCGTGGTCAGGTCAAGAAGGTTTCTTGCAATCAATTTTTTTATTGTAGAGCATGTGGTCAAAAGGGTCATGTTGCATCTTATTGCAGATTTGTTGAACAGTATCGATCATATGTTCAGTCACCCAATTCGCAGAGATATGACTCAAATATGATTTATACTAAAGTGAAAAATGAGAATATGGCTAGGTGGTTTGCACAAGAAAGATCACCTCGAAAGGTTATACGGGCTATTTAGGTGTGAAAGGATAATTTGTCACCGCAGATAAGATAATGACTCTAGCCTGAGATGGGCTATCAATGTATGCTCCATTGATAAGGCACATTTCTAACCCTCTATACAGTTCTTTCTTCTCTTTCTATTTTTAGGACAGTAGGGTATTGTCAATTGGTTTTAATTACAGTTTACATTTAAGGAGCTTTTGAATGTCAGATATTTTTACTAAACTAGGATAGTGCTTTTGTGTATATTAATTCATGGAATAATTATTTGGTATAAGTGCAATTTACAATAGTTAGTGACCCCCTTTGTTTAAAACCACTTGAGGATAATTGTGGAGATTTCGTACCCAATAATATGTGAGGCTCTGGCCTGTTGGAAGCATTGAGTATTATATCACAAATTCTTTTCAACTTGGCATTTTGTCTTTTTATAATCTCATTTATTTATAATCAATTGTTGACGGTAACATTAAATTCAAGTTATACTACTATACCACTTTCTTGTCTTAAGTCGAAGTGAAAAAAATATCATACGAAACCAAGGAAGTGATTTTAGGCATTTTTTTATATATACATTTTTCTATATATTCGTTTGTCGCCCCTTGAGCCTAAAAGATGTCGTCGTTTGTAGCCACTCTTCTTTTACCCTATTCGTTAAGGATTCTTAGGAAAATTTATAAGAGATAGAAATATGACTTTAAACATGAAAGAGTATGACAAAGAGATCAGAGGTCAAAAATATGGCTTTAAATTTGAAGGACTGTGAAAAGGAGCTTAAATTATAGAAATATATATTCAAAAAGGGTGTCAAATTAACAAAGTGAACAAGAACTGACGATCGAACAGTTGAAGATTGATGTAGTGAAGAGTACGTTGTAAGAAGAATAAGAAAGTAGGTATTGTCTGAGTGATCCAGTTATAATGTGGAGACTAGTGTATTCTCAGAATACCAGCAAAACACCATGTCCATCACTTACCTCACCTTAGCCTACATTACAACTCTTACAAAACTTATTTGATCCTGAGTCTAGTGCGGTAAATTTAGTGGAGATGAGAGATTAAGAGTTTATGGTTGTTACCTTGACACTTTCAACAACAATTGATTTCCTTTCTTTGAGATTATTCCAGAAACGTCTGCATATTCAAGGTATATGAGTCTTTGTTATAATTATTTATGCTCATATTATCAACGAGTACTTAGTAAATCTCAGTGATTTTTGAGTAATTACCCAAGTAGGGCCTCAATCAATGCAAAATTTCAACATCGTGCTCTAACTGCGGCTGAGTAATATTTTAAAAATAGGGTATCTATCTGATTATGCACATATATACACATACACACACCAAGTAATTTATTTAGTGATTTTTTTATAACACATGGACGATGTCTTGATCTTTATAGGATATTTTAGATTCATTTACTTTCTATCATGCCCTGTGTTAGGGGGAGTATTCCCTTATAATGCTTACTTAGTTCAGAGGCACTCCCCATGCATGTTTTCCCCGTGAGTGTTATCCTTATCATATACTCTGTGCTTTTCCATTGATTGTCATACTTTTTTTTTGCTCTTATCCTAATTCTTTATTTATCAAGTTTTTGTGTTATTTACCCTTTGTTCATTTGTGACAAAAAGAGGGAGGGATGATCATGACAGGTAAGCCAGATATGTTTTTGGTTTTCTCTTGGATTCTTTTTTTTTCTTCTTCTGACAGTTACATTATGAATCTTGTTTAGTGTACAGGGATTCCAGAGTAAATGTTAGAGGATGAAATAATGGCTTCTATTATGGATGTTCAGTGATTGAATCAGTCCATCGAGTTGTAATTTTTTCTTTCTTATAGTCATAGTTTTGTCATGAAATAAATAAAAGAGGGAGATTAAAACATCCATATTTGGTATTGGCTTCATTCCGTGTCTAGAGTAAGTGTCAACACTATCTCCTGGTTATTCATCATTAGAGAGTGCACGTGGAATGGCTTTAGCTGGTCAAACACCGAACAGGTATGTTGGTTTTGTACCTCGTTGCTCAAATACTTTAGCCCATTAGTGTTTTACAAAATTATAAAAAAGTTGCATTTTTAGAAGAAAATTATGTTCTATTGGAATAAACTTTGCTCCTGTTCGAATACACAAATGTAAGAGCATCTCTATTCAAATAGAATTTGGTTATATTTGAATACACAATGGCATGAGCCTCTCTATTTGAATAGACTTTGGTTTTATTCGAACAGAGTACGAGATTTTTTGTTTTACTATTAAAAGGTTCCTTATCTATATTTGAAAATCAACTCTTCCAAAACCAATTTTCTGGGCTTGAGATATTTGAGAGAAGAGATAATTCATCAATCAAACTTGGATGTGTTTATTACAGGATATGTTTATCGAGTCTATAAGTAATCAAGCTTCTTGTAATTTTTGATCATAATGGATTTTAGTTTTCAAGGATTGGACAACAACCTGTAGATTTTTCTCTTGAGAAAGGTTTTCACATGGTTAACTTCTTTATAGAATCAATTTGGATTAGATTAGTACTTCGTTATTGGAAAATTGATTTAAAGAATTTTGGACCTAATTAGTTGACCTAATTATTAATAATCGACTGATCACAATGACTCAGAAATTTCTTTGAAAACCACGTCTACATGGTAGAATGTTGAGCCAATATTAAAGGAGTGGCATGTTTGGCTTCAAATCAGTAGGAAATAGCAAATAGCATGGGTAGAGTATGGTTCCTCGGCTTTTTAGTATAGCAGTTCTAGCATTTCAAACATGTATGATTCCTCGGCCTTTTACTGAAGAATTTAATGAAGCAAAACATAAATTGAAGGAGATCATATTCACAGATAAATTGAGAGACGCAAATTTCAACTATGACAAGCTTGTAGCAATAGGTTAAAATCTAAGTGAGGATGAGATAAAAATGAATGTAGGAAGGAATCAATTCTTGTCTATAGTTGAGAACCCCCTGATTCAATATTTTTTGATTTTGTTAAGTTATAATGGTATCCACTGGAAATAGAAGTGTCACTCTTATTTAGCAAAAAGAGGTTCATAATTGCAGTATATATAAGCATTAGGCATAACTATTACCATGTTATTGGCTACCTTTATCACTCCTAATAGTATTAGATCCAATATTTTCTTAGAAAACATGGTTTTAACCTCATTAACTCAATGGAATTTGCATACCTTAAGCAAGCAATGTAGGAAGCATGTTCCGTATTATACATAT
This sequence comes from Kingdonia uniflora, assembly GCA_014058105.1. Classification (NCBI taxonomy): domain Eukaryota; kingdom Viridiplantae; phylum Streptophyta; class Magnoliopsida; order Ranunculales; family Circaeasteraceae; genus Kingdonia; species Kingdonia uniflora. The sequence continues at coordinate 1,531,528 of JACGCM010002535.1, forward strand.
TTGTAGTTAATGTTAGCAGTACAGTTCAACTTTGCGGAAGTAACCAGCCAAATGGTCTCACACGTTGATTAAAGCATTTTGACATCTGACGTGGAAAAATAGTCATGCATCTGGTAGTTCAAAAGGTTCCTAAATCGATAGGGAGATACATAAACAGTATTTACATTGCAAGAGTATGCCATCTATGAAAGATAGAAAAGTAGGTATACAAATTTCCCATCGAAGTTGATATTATCAAGTATATTGTAATACATACATAGGAAAATATTGCCTCAAAATGCATTTTAATACATGTAAGTCTTTATGCTCAGTTTGGTTCGCAGAAACTTGATGCAAATGCAAGCATCTAACCACTTCCATATGTTTGGATCTATTTGCAATTACAATGTGGTTCCTATAAAATATTTGCATGTGTTTGGTTCACTATTGCAAAGCAAGAAACTTGCATTTTCATTCAAAAGCTTCTCTTTTAGTTTGCATTTGGTAGCTGTTAAAAATCTCTACAACAGAGTTTATATTTAGGATTTCCACTTGGGAGAGAAAATAAGAGAAAAACAAGGACTATAAAAAATGGCAGTTATCGTTTGCATTTGCATAACAATGCACCTAACCAAACATAAACATCATTCTTCAATTAATTGCACTTACAGTGCATTGCATTCCTACCATTATTGAAATAATTCTCCTGACTTTTATTACAATGCTTATTGCAAATGCATGGAATTTGTATTGCATCGTACTTATAGCGAACCAAACTGAGTATAAATAAAAATTAAATATACAATCGCAATAAATATGATTGCGTCTGAGTTATGTTGGACTAGACATAAGCAGTAATGTAAATACATGCTATGTGAGACAGTGATTCATACTTGTGACTTGTGACATCTTCTTGCTACAAAAGAAATACATTCAAGAACTAAAGACAACAATGGTTTGAATAATCGTTATGTGTTATGGATTTGAGAGGTGTGAGATGAGATTATCAATTGGACCTGTATGAGTCATGGATGCTTGTACAATAAATCCAAGCATTTCCACCATTGCCAGACGACCTGCACCAAAGATCCCGAATTAAATTTCTCAACACCTCGAGGTATAAAATACCACATTTGTATCCTTCCTTGTGGTCTTGAGGTACTAAGGTTCACATACCTTGCCCCATAGGGGCAAGGCGTACTCTTACATATATTCCCTCATTATTCACTTCATGATTATTTATAAATAGAACCTTTGTAATTACGAATAAAATAAAAATGTAAAGAGAGTCTTACCGTTCTTAATTTCTTTGAGTTTCCATTCATGGGCATTCTTAATATCTTTTGCCAGGCCGGGCGGATTAAGCAAGGAACCTCTAGGATAACTTCTAACAATATAACATAATTTTTGTGTTAATAGTTGAGTTGTTACAAAACAAAACTATTAATCCTTATTTCTCATGAATGAGACTAGAGTTTTATGAAATTTCTGAAGTACAAAAAAATTACTCTGGTTCCAAACCTTCTAATGCAGCTTCAAGTCCAAAGAAGGTTCCATCCTGTGCTTGGAATCCAGGATTAGTGAAATCCATGTACCTTTTCGTTTCGACAAGCCTGTAAGTTTAGCTAGTTAGTTACAAAATTGAGACAATGCAAGTATTATAAGGGAAAAACAAGTAGTTCATCATTATTCGCAATCTTCCATCCTACAATCATCTCGTTATTGCATTTCCTTTGTATTTCTAGTAGAATTTAATGGTGATGGGAGGATGGAAATCACTTTGGTACATATATAATGTCTGAGAAGCATCAAAAGGGCTATGGAAACTAGAAAATTAAAAGTAAGATTATCAAGATAGTAATGAGACTACAAATTTTTTTACTTTGGTTTTTTCAAATAAAAACTTAGAAGAAGAAAAAATGAACTATATGCCCAAATTTTATATACTTGGTCGTATCGGAAATCATAAGCCTCAGATCTAGCAAATACCATCCATGATAAATTAGTGCGGACATTATGATTTTAAATACTACAAGATACAAACTTTCTAAAACTGATACTTTGATAAGGCACTTCCAAAATCGATACTAAAATTACCAAATAGATACTGGTCCCACCTATTACCCCCTAGCTGCCTCCCCTAGTCTTATGCATTAAATGCTGATGAGTAGTCCTTAAAAAATCAAAGCTTCTTCTTTTTCTTCTTCTACAAAAAACCTTCTACAAAAATTAAAGCAGATTCTCCTTGATGTACTGTTTGTCTCCTTGATGTACCAAGTTTTCCAACCATCATTGCGCATTCACTGAAGTCCTCACACTGAGGTTATTTGGGAGAAAAAGATCGTTGTTATCCAAGGGTTATTCTCGTTGTCAAAGAGAAATGTTATCCTTATCTCCGACTATTGAAGTAAATATCATCTCTAACTTTATATTTGCATAATGATTTATCCCATTTATTTTAAGAAAATAAGTCATGCAAGATGATAGACATTGTTATCAATATGTACTTTATCATTTGTCTTCTGTTACTTTATCATTTATCTTCTGCTACTTTATTTTTTGTCTTCTGCTACTTTATCATTTGTTCCTTACCATTTTTATTGTGTCATTTTTATCATTTATTTTCTGCTACTTTATCACCAAAATTGTAAATTTATATCATTTATTTTAGGGATGTCAATCATTTGTTTGAGAGATGCCTGGAATTGAGCTTTATATCATTTGTGTTTTTCTACTTTGTCTTTTTTTTTGTATCATTTTTATCATTTTCTTGTGTCAGTTTTATCATTTATTTTCTACTACTTTATCACCGGTATTGTTCATTTATATCATCTGTTTCAGGGATGCCTATCATTTGTTTGAGGAATGGAGTTGAGCTTTATATCATTTTTCTTCAGCTACTTTATCATTTGTATTGTGCATCCTTACCATCTCCTTGTGTCATTTTAATCATTTTGTTTGCTACTTTATCATCGGCATTGTTTATTTATAACAATCATTTTAGGGATGGATGAAGTTTAACTTTATACCATTGTTCATTTTGGGGGGGATATCGTACCTCCAAAAATTGGATCAATCGTTAGTGATAAGAGGATTTTTGTGTCCTCTAGCAAAATACCTGCTCAAAGTACGAATGTTGAATTGTAGCGCGGATGAGTGGGATTGAATCTACAAGGAGGTTTGGGAAAACAACTACTTTCAAGGCCAAATTACAATTTTATAAGAGATAAATCAAAAATGAGGAAATAAAAGCTAATTATATAACTTAATGAGAGAGAAAGCTAAGGCTCAGACTTGGCCTCTACCTTTTAAAGTACTAATCGATATACAAATTGATCTTAATATCTCTACCCATCATGAGTTCGTGGTAAGACACATATGATGTTGCAAAATAAACCACTAAATCTATGGTTAAGCATTTAGCGGTTATACTTTTAAGAGATGGTGAAGAGTGTCTTAGAAAATTATAAACTCAACCATGGCTAGGCTTAAGTGAGTTATCTAGTGTTTCGTCCTTTCAGATCTTCAAATCAAGTCTACGGTTAGTAGCATTTGTTTGTATCTAACGTTATCGTATACCAAACTGAAGTTATGGTCAAGCCTTCGATATGATGCACTAACTTATCAATCATAAAGTTCTAAGAGAAAACTAATTAGAACCTAATTAATACCAACTATTGCTCATCTAAGAAGAGGCCTCATCCTATCCTTAGCTAGGAGATTAGCCACTCATCTCGGACTTCATCGCATTAACAACTAATTAAGACATTAACAAAAATTAAACTAAAGAGGAAAAGAAGAAGAAGAAAATTAACTTTATCCACTATTACCTTCTAATATGAAATGCCCAACTACAATGGGGGAAAGGTTCCTTTTATAGGAGAAGGAACCCAAATTTAGAAACTATACATTAAATTATAAAGAATATTTTCATAATAATTACTTTTAATATTACAGCACATCACATAAGATTCATGCATATAATTCCCTTACGTGATATAGAGATCTTTCTTCATGAAAACTCTTTCATATATCTTCCATATAAAATATCTTCAAGGATCTTGGATGCAACATTTTCTTTGATCTTATTATCAAAGAATATTTGTGTATATATTTCTTCAATCTTGAGTCCAAGCACTACAGCAAAAGCAAGATAAAATGACCCGTTGAAGCGACTGGGTCCTATGTCGTTAAAAAGCGACCATACTACCTTCGTGGTCGATTATAAACTGACGTCTTAAAAGACCTGCAAGTGCACGGGGTACCGTTAAGTACAAGGGTAAGTGGGGCCGTATCCGTAGAGACTTGTGGTGTGAATTATATTTTGAGCTACTAGCTTTATCCAATAACAACGAGTTTATGTAGGTTTAAAAATTAAAAGAAAAACAAAACAAATTACAAGATAAATTTGAGTAAAAAACCAAGGCATCGATTCCACTCCACCCTTTGTAACCGTTAGATAGCATAAATAATTAAAATAAATTAGGAGTTCCCGTATTGTATATCCTTGGTCGGGCATATGCAATACATCAAAAGATGCAAAAGATTTAGTAATTAGGACTACCCATAAACCAACTTACTCAACCATGGTCCGATTGATAAGTATGAATTATGTTCTCTTCTCCATGTTCCTAACCTATCTTGTTATGGTCTAACAAGATGGTTACATAGATTCATTATTCATCCTAATCCTAGCTATGGTCAAGCATAGGATGAAGGAATACGAATATGCAAAATTACGGGATAAAGAGAAAGTAATTACTCTAACTAAGCTACACAATCTACACTAAGGATACATTGGGTAGAGCTTCCTCTAGCCTAGGCTAAGAAAATTAGCTACTCATCCATTTGATCATTGCAATACTACTATTACTACGATAAAATTAAAAGACAAGGGCAAGAGAAAGAATAACTTTTATTGCTATGAACTTTGATTTACACTCTCCAAGATGATACCTTATGGGTGAGATTCCCCTCCTATTTATAGAGTATTGGAAGGGTTTCTAAATATCACTATTAATATAAAATCCCTTAAACAATGCCTAAAATCATGCATATATATTACAACTCATGAGAATAATATCTATATCCAATTCTCTTCAATGGGCTTCCATGCATGGGCCTTTGGTTGACAACTTTAAATGAGAATCATTGTTGGAGTGCATCACCCTTGTTCTTCGTTAAAGACTGGAAAAATGTATGATTTATTTATCATGTGACCGATTTCTATAAATACAAACAAAAGCAATATTAGTGTCACATTTATTTAATAAATGACTAGGTAGATATAAATTTAGGAGTTGTACACGTAAATATTATGTGTCTATCAAATACCCCTGAACTTATATTTTGCTAGTCCCCGAGCGAAAGTAACCAAAAACAATTTTTGCTTGTCAAGCGGTTGCATTTAGCGTATGCAGCAAGCCGTTATACCCCCAGGTTTTGCCTGGTGGACGAGTGTTGTCTCGTGAGGGTTTGCAGTGATTATACCCACAAAAGTCAATAATGACATTTTAAACAATTCTAAAATACATATGACTAATTTCCTGTGAACTTATCCTTACGTAGTTGTGACAAAAATATACTAATGAAAAAAAATCCATAAACTTGCTATTCTCCCAAGTATATCAAAGAATATTTTAAACTTATCTGAAAATGGAGGTACTACCTCAATATTAGAAAGAGATTCAAGTATTTTGCATTAGTTATATTTGAGTGTACAATAAAAATAGTTTTATTGCATAATACTTTGTCAAGAATAATTTACTCAGTTTTTTTGGTAGTCTAGTTCTCACTGGAATAAATTCAACGGTCGGTTTGATAAGTGCCTTAGTCAATTCGTCTTCCTAAAATTTACAGTTTTTTTTTCTTTTCAAGCCTTATCTTTTGAGTACTTTGTTTCTTAGTGAAGCCTCCATAACAAGGAGTTTTTGGCTGACAATCCTTGCCAGTTGGCTAAAGTTGTCTGGATGTGGTGCCCCATCATGACCTAGACTAAGGATTCTCACAAGTAACATTTTTTTATGCTCTTTTCACATAGTTCATGGTCAAATTCGAGATTGCTGATAATTTTTCCTCTTTCAGTTCTTAATCATGCGTGTAGCCTTGCAGCGTGAAAGTTTTTAGAACACATTTGGCTTATTATTTATTCTTAGGAATGAACTTATTCTTAGGCAGTTGTCTCCCTTGTAGTAAACTATTCCTAACATAAATACTAAATTTCCCTTATACTAAGTAAAAATCTATTGAAAATATTAATTGCAAAACTACAGTGAAGTGCACGTTTCCAAAATATGTCAAGTTAACTTGAATTAGTCGCTAATAAAAAGATAGTACATCTAGCTTAAGATATTCTAAAATATTCTAGTGTATACTTAGTACAACTTCAAAATTTAGGTTTTTCCATAATATTTATGTCAAGGTAATATCAGTTTAAGTGTTTGGAAATTCGTCAAAATATATCATAAATTATCAAAGTGCCATTATTTTAGTTTCTTCAAAAAGAATATCAAGAAATTGTTTCCTACCCCCAAACTTAAATCAAGCATTGCCCTCAATGTTGGAAAATAAGAAAATAAATGGAAAACTCAAATGTTTTACCTGAATGTGTCAAGGGTTGCCTCCCAAGAAGCGCTAAGTTTACCGTCTTCAGCCAGACAAATCTACCCCCATACTTAAATCATTTATAATGGTACTATAGGGGTACATAATATCAGTTATGATATACTGGATCATTTAGAAATATTATCTCTTCATCAAAAGTGTTGGACTCAAAGTACGGTTTTAATCATTGGCCATTGACCTTAAAAATATTTAAGTTATTAAGATCCTCCACCTCTACAGCTCCATGAGGAAAAACAGTTCTAATTACAAAAGGGCTGTACCAACGAGAACGTAATATCCTAGGAAATAAACGTAGCCGTGAATTGTAGAGTAACACTTTCTGATTAGGCTCAAAAAATTTGCGAATAATCGACTTATCATGAAAAGCTTTAGTTCGTTCCTTGTAAATTTTTGCATTTTCATAAGCCTCGCGATGAAGTTTGTCAAGTTCAGAAAGTTGAAGTTTTCTATGTGATCCAGTTTTATCCATTTCAGAGTTGAAGGCCTTTGATGCCCAGAGGGCCTTGTATTCCAATTCTACAAGTAAGTGGCAAGCCTTCCCCAAAACAAATCTATAGGGTGACATACCAATCGGGGTTTTATAAGCTGTTCGATATGCCCAAAGGGCATCATAAAGACGATCAGACCAATCTTTACGATCGGTTCGAACAGTTTTTTCTAAAATTCTTTTGATCTCCCATTTAGATACTTCAACTTGACCACTTGTTTCTGGATGATACGGTGTGGCAACTTTATGAGTGATGGAGTAAGTTTTCAAAATATTTTGAAAGGCACGGTTACAAAAATGTTTACCACCATCACTAATAATTACCCGAGGCGTGCCAAAACGATTAAAAATGGTTTTCAAAAATTTTGCCACGGGCTTATCGTCATTCGTTTGACATGGCACCGCCTCAACCCATTTAGAAACATAATCGACTGCAACTAGAATGTAAAGGTAACCGCGAGAAGAAGGAAATGGGCCCATAAAGTCAATGCCCCAAAAATCAAATAGTTCAACAATAAAGATGTTGTTCAAGGGCATCATGTTTCGGTGAGAAATATTCCCGGTCCTCTGGCACCTATCACATTTAGAACAAAAGGTGTGTGCGTCAGGAAAAAGGATAGGCCAATAAAGACCAGATTGAAGGACTTTTGCAGCAGTTTTCTTGGTCCCAAAATGTCCTCCGCAAGCTAAGGTATGGAAAAATGTGAGTACACTATGGAACTCATCATTTGGGATACATCTTCTAGTTACTTGGTCAGAAAAAAACTTATAAAGATAAGGATCGTCCTAACTAAAATGTCTAACCTCGTGCAAGAATTTCGTTCTATCTTGCTTTGACCAATGGGGAGGTAATCGTTGCGTAGGAAGATAATTGACAATATCGGGGAACAAAGGCAGTTGTGAGACAACCATGAGCTGCTCATCAGGAAATGTCTCTAAGATAGGGAGAAAATCTTCATCACCCTCAGTGAGAATTCAAGATAGATGAACCGCAACCACATTCTCAACACCTTTCTTATCTTAAATTTTGATATCAAATTCTAGTAACAAAAGATTCCATCTGATTAACCGAGGCTTAGCGTCTTTTTTAGATAGTAAATACTTTAAGGCCGTATGGTCAGTATAAATAATGATTTTGGATCCAACAAGGTATGATCAAAATTTCTCTAATGCAAACACAATGGCTAATAACTCCATCTCCGTGGTGGAGTAATTTAACCGTGCGTCATTAAGCGTGTGACTAGCATAGTAAATAACATGAGGCTTATTATCTACTATTTGCCCTTAAACCGCTCCAACAGCGTAATCTGAAGCGTCACACATGAGCTCGAAGGGAAGTTCCCAATTGGGAGGTTGGATGATAGGGGCTGAAGTTAATAAAAGTTTGAGCTTCTCAAAAGCTCTTGAACATGCATTATCAAAGATAAAATCAGTGTTCTTAGGAAGTAAATTGTACAAGGGCTGAGAAATTTTACTAAAATCTTTGACGAACTGGCGATAAAACCCAGCATGCCCCAAAAATGATCGAATGGCCTTAGCCGTTCGAGGTGGAGGTATAGAAGAAATAATGTTTATCTTGGTCTTATTGACTACAATCCCTTTGTTGGAGATAATATGTCCAAGAACTATCCCTTGTGTCACCATGAAGTGACACTTTTCCCAGTTTAACACCAAATTGGTTTGTGTACATCGTTCTAGCACGAGCTCTAAATGGTGTAAACATTCGTCAAAAGACGATGCGTACACAGAAAAGTCATCCATAAAGATTTCAAGAAATTTATCAACCATATCATAAAATATGCTCATCATACAACGCTGGAATGTAGCGGGTGCATTGCACAACCCAAATGGCATACGTCGATAAGCATATGTCCCGTAGGGGCACATGAAAGTTGTCTTTTTCTACTCTTTTGGGGCAATGGAGATCTGATTGTATCCAGAATAACTGTAAAGAAAGCAGTAATATCTTTTTCCGGCTAAGCGTTCAAGCATTTGATCAATGAAAGGAAGTGAAAAATGATCTTTCATTGTGACCATGTTTAATTTCCTGTAGTCGATATATATACGCCACCTGGTGGTCATGCGGGTGGGGATTAGGTCATTATTTTCATTCTCAACTACAGTAATCCCTGATTTCTTAGGTATAACCTAAACGGGGCTGACCCACTTACTATCCGAAATGGAGTATATGATACCCAAGTCCAAAAGTTTGAGAACTTCCTTCTTCACCACCTCCATCTGGTGGGATTCAACCGCCATTGAATCTCGCGAGAATTTTTAGCACCTTCCTCGAGATTGATACGATCCATGCAAACGGCCGGGCTAATCCCCTTCAAGTCTACTATAGACCACCCTAGGGCTGATTTGTGCCTTCCAAGAACACCCATCAATCTACTTTCCTAGTCAACATTGAGGTTGACAGCTATGATCACAGGCAGAGTGTTAAAATCACCTAAGAAAGCATACTTCAAAGTATTAGGTAATGGCTTGAGGTCTAACTTGGGTGCATTAATAATGGATGGAATAGGCAAAGTAGTGGACGGTTCCAGAGGTTTATCATGAGGTCTCCATTTGGACTTGGTAAAAATAGGTGTTGCATCATGTAGAGCATTAAACTCTTCAACAATCGGATTTTCATCGAAGTCTTCACCAAAGTTCACAAGACATAATTCTAAGGGGTCTTCAAAAAATGATTTAGGGAACGAGTCGAAAACTAGGGAGTCAATCATATTCAGCTCAGCCATATCATCAGAATGAGGAATTTGAGTATTATTGTTAAAAACATTGAGCTTGATCTTCATGTCTCCCATTAATAGTTGCAAGACCCCATTAAAGCAATTAATAATGGCATGAGCTGTCGCAAGGAAAGGGTCACCCAATATGGCGGGGATCTCACAGCTAGGATTTTTTACATCTTCAGTGTCCAAAACAATAAAATCCATAGGAAAAATGAGGGTATCAACCTTGATAAGAATATCCTCAAGGATACCACGTGGGTATCGTATAGACCTGTCAACCAATTGAAGTGTCATTTGGGTAGGTTCGAGTTTTCCAAGTCCTAATTCTTGATAGACCGAGTAAGGTAGGACATTCACACTATCACCTAAGTCAAGTAACGCCATATCCCCTTTGTGATCTCCAATTTTATAAGGGATGGTTGGGCTTCCAGGATCTCGAAGCTTATGCGTGGTTAATGTCTCAGTCAAGAAGACTTTTTCTTGTGCACATTGATTTTCCTTTTCCTAGTGCACACATCCTTAAGGAATTTGGCATATGCAGGGATAAGCATGATGGCTTCGAGTACTGGAATATTTATATGAACTTGCTTAAATGTATCCAATATCTTGTCAAATTGAATTCCTTTATTAGCCGAAAGAAGGCATTGTGGATAAGGCACATTTGGCTCAATATGTACCTTTTGTATGGAAATAGATAAGGTAGGCAACTCCTTTGATTTCTTAGAAGGTGCACTCGTACTGACCTCATCCTCAATAGCAACGGGTATTAACTCAACCCTAGGCATTTCAACTTGGTTATCAATTTGTCAACCACATCGAAGAGATTTAATGGCATTAACCTACTTTGGGATTGAGCTAGAATCAAACCCCGGTGGTCCTTTCCGATTAGATACAAGTTGGCTAGGTAGGGTACCTAGTGGTCTCTCATGCAATGCATTTACCAATTGTCCTATCTGAGTCTCAAGATTAGAGATAGATTGGGATGTTGAATTCTAATTCACCAAAGTCTGTTGTTGAAATTGTTTCATCTGTTGCTGAAATTGCAATGCTTGTTTTTGGCTTTCCATTGATTGTTGTCTGAAGAGAGCAAGAGTATCTTCGAAAGATGGCTTGGGTTGAACTGGTGGGAACTGTTTGGATGACTGAAAGGATTGTTGGGATGCATGAGGATAAGATTGAGAAAGGGGTTCCTAGGAAAATTATAACCTGAGGTTGGTGGCTCTTCGAAACTTGAACTGGTTTGGTTGTTCTTCCACAAAAAATTTGGGTAGTTCTGGCAAGTTGGCTTGTAAGAGTCAAAGGGCCTCTTGTAGGTATTATTCATAGCATTCACTTTCTCTTGATTATCATTCATTTAATTGAGCATAGGGCACATTTGAGTCACATGGGTTACATCATAACAAACGGTGCAACCTTGTTGCTCAAGCTGATTCACACTACCCTTAGATTGATTCGTAGCCATAGCCACAATTTTTCGGGTAAGAGTATCTAATTGGGCTTTGATGGCCGTTCCCTCACTCACTTCGAATAAGTCACCTTTCTTGGCTGTACGAATACTTCTATGTGGATCAAAATCCCACTGCTGAGAGTTCTCAGCTAATGTCTGAAACTCCTCAAAAGCTCTATCAGGTTCAAGGTCCTGGAATTTGCCACTATGAATGGCTTCTATCTTATAACGATTCTCAGAAGTTATTCTACGATAGAAGATCTGGGCTAGATGTTGCTTCTCAAAGCCATGATGGGGGCATTGTGAAAGAAGATTTTTATATCTTTCCTATGCCTCGTAAAACGTTTCACTATCATTTTGAACAAATTCAACAACTGCATTTCTAAGAGCAAGGGCTTTTCCCATAGAAAACCATTTTGTTTTGAACTTGGTCTCCATTTAATCCCATGAATTGAAAGATGCCAGTGCCAATGAATCAAGCCAATGACTCGCCTTGTCTTTTAGTGCGAATAGGAATAAACGAAGGAGGACGGAATCCTCAGTAAAATGTTGGCATTTGGAGAGCGTACATATTTTCTTAAACTCGTAGACGTACTTATAAGGGCTCTCAGAATCAAGCCCACGAAAAGTAGGTAACATTTGGATCAAACTAGGCTTGATTTCATAATAGTTTGTCGTGACAACTGGTAACACAATACACGAAGGCATATCGCTCACCACTGGAGTCCAATAATTCCTAAGAGATTTGGCGGCAGCCATGATTGGGGGTTCGACTTCAAGCTCGGCAATAAGTTCAATTGGGTCAACTCTAGATGAATTACCCTCTCCCAAAATTGGAAAAAAATGAGATGGATTACTTTCCTCCCAAACTGGGGCTCCTAAGTCCTCTATGGTATTGACTGGGCAAGGTGGTCGCCCTCTCCTCTTAGGCTTAGTTGGCGGCCCGTAAATGGGCAAAGGTTCGGGTAAGCTTCTTAAACATTTTCCTTCACGTGTCCAATTGATCATGCACAACTAATAATCAATAAAATGTAGCACCCGTTGCATTAAATAGCCAATCAAATATAGATTCTAGCACATCAAAATTTTTTAGAAGTAATAATTAGGTTTCCCCTATATTCTTCAATGTTAAAAATGGGTACGATGGCAAAAGGCTTTGGTTCCTATACTCCCCTGCGTCACTATGCTAAAACCAGCTTAAAGTAGATGTTCAGTCCTCACGCCCGAGCGAGTCGCCTTATCGTTCGTCAGTATTCCGAATGGTGACGTCGCAAACCTACAACCAGTATTTCGTGGCCCTAGGCAAGGGCCGTATCCTATAAACCCATGTTTGTACCTCGATCCGGTACACCTATCCGTTGGGTGAAGAAATCTCGCGGGAATCTTGCTGCTCTTTTTTAATAACAGTTATTTTGTGATACGAATTTCTTCGTATTCCTAATGGGTGGTCCCACTTGTTTGAGAACTTTTTGAGTGATGAAATCCCATAAGTCTCTACCAGTTTTTACCTTTACTAATGTTGGAATGAAAAAAAATATTAAACACAGCAATAAGTCAATCCAACCATAGCAAATTTTTTATTAGAGCAGCGCGTATTTGCACAGTCCACACGACTTTATATGTCCTAGTGCCGGGGTGGAGCGGATATGTACCCCTTTTAGATGTCAAGTTTAAGAAGTACCAACCAACGGAAAGTGTTTCCCGGTGAAGCTGTGGCCGCCCCTTCAGGGGACGAAAGAAGGAAGTGCCCCTTCACTTAGGGGGCACAAGAAGGATGGATTTGATAGTATTTTTAGCTTTGCGTATTCTCTGCCTCGTTTCTAACTTTGTGACTATCCTGCAAAACAAGAGAAAAATGATTAGTGAACTTGTGATAACAATATTAATTCAATTTTCAGGTTTATTGTAGTCTATGATGTCCTGATTTTTAAATGCGCATATCTTTCAGCTCGGTTGAGAGAGAGGAATAAATAATATTAATTTGGAAAGATAATATAGAAAGGAAAAATACTAAAGGAGAAGCTATCTAGAATTTGGCTTCCCCGCCGCCCCAAACAAGTGATGAATGAACAGTGGCGTCCTTAACAGAGACTGCATTTGTACTGTTTTTTCAAAACGCTGTAACTCACAAACGACAAAGCAGAAAAATATGATCTATAACAATACGAAAAGGGTTTTGAATTATATAAAACTTTTGTAGCAAACGTATTTTCCAAATGCAAAGTATAGATGTTCAAAAACGCCTAAAATTCACAAAGGGTTTTGAAATATTCAGGGACAGACTTCACAGCTACTATTGCGCCAAAAACTTGAAACAATTTTTTTTTAAGAACTAAACTAGAGAAACGGTAATAATAAAAACACTATATCCTATTACCGGTCACTATAATACATCTTACTAAAAAAATAAAAAACATAAAAGAAGGAAAAATCGGCTTAAAATAGCATCTCAATAAAACGCACTTTAGTCCCCGGCAACGGCGCCAAAAACTTGATCGATTATAAATCGACGTTTTAAAAGACCCTCAAGTGCACGGTGTACCATTAAGCACAAGGGTAAGCGGGTTCATATCCCTAGAGACTTGTGGTGCGAATTATACTTCGAGCTGCTAGTTTTATCCAATAAAAACGAGTTTGTGTAGGTTTTGAAATAAAAAGAAAAACAAAACAAATTACAAGATAAATTAGAGTGAAAAACTAAGGCATCGATTCCACTTCACCCTTTGTAATCGTTAGATTGCATAAATAATTAAAGTAAATTACGAGTTCCCGTATCGCATATCCTTGGTCGGGCATATGCAATACATCAAAAAATATAAGAGATTTAGTAATTGGGAACTACCCATAAACCAACTTACTCAACCATGGTCTGGTTGATAAGTATGAATTATGTTCTCTTCTCTATGTTCCTAACCTATCTTGTTATGGTCCAACAAGATGGTTACATAGATTCATTATTCATCATAATCCTAGCTATGGTCAAGCATAGAATGAAGAAATACGAATATGCAAAATTACAAGATAAAGAGAAAGTAATTACTCTAACTAAGCTACACAATCTACACTAAGGCTACATTGGGTGAAGCTTCGTCTAGCCTTGGCTAAAAAAATTAGCTACTCATCCCTTTGATCATTTCCATACTACTATTACTACGATAAAATTAAAAAACAAGAACAAGATAAAGAATAACTTTTATTGCTATGAACTTTAATTTACACTCTCCAAGAGAATCCCTCATGGGAGGGATTCCCCTCCTATTTATAGAGTATAAGAAGGGTTTCTAAATATCATCATTAATATAAAATCCCCTGAACAATGCCTAAAATCATGCATATATATTACAGCTCATGAGAATAATATCTATATCTAATTATCTTCAATGGGCTTCCATGCATGGGCCTTTGGTTGACAACTTTAAATGAGAATCATTGTTGGAGTGCATCACCCTTGTTCTTCGTTAAAGACCGGAAAAATTTACGACTTGTTTATCATTTGACCGATTTCTGTAAATACAAACAAAAGCAATATTAGTGTCACATTTATTTAATAAATGACTAGATAGAAATAAATTTAGGAGTTGTACACATAAATATTACGTGTCTATCACTTCGTTTTATCATGTATTTTGTCATTTTATCACGGGTTACCCCTTTTTCAAGTTCTATGCGATACCCTTTTTTCTTATTTTGGTTTCTCTAAATTCTTAAGTTTTTCACTCTCTTCTCAGAAGTTAAGGTTTCAAATTAGGCTAAAGGGGTTCAATTACTCTTATCGAGGTGGGAGAGAGAGAGAGAGTGAGAGTTCATGTTTGATAACACTGTGAGCGCAATTGAAATGCCAGTGTAGCAAACTAGAGAAGCTAAAATTGTCATGATAAAAATTATAGAACTATGGGTCTGATCTGGATTGCATCTCATTTGTGATTCATGTGTGGTTTTTTAAGATAGTCCCTATATAGGCAGGTGAGTTCCTCTTGCAATCGCATCTCCAAAGTTCTTAATTTTAGATTTTGTGCACAAATTTGATTTTATTACTTTTGGGGATCAATTGTGAACTTTAGATGAGATGTTTGTTCAACTCTAAATCATGGGTTATGTTTATCTAAAGGTTTGAAGTAATGAGTTATCCAAAAATTCTTACTTGGTTGTAAGCATGAAAGTGTTGGAATTCTAGATGATAATCTGGTTATATAGGTAGGTTGTAGTTAAGAAGTTAGCTGTTCAAGGTTTTTGGTTCCTGCTTTGTAAGGATCATGATTAAAGAAGTCGTATTTTTGATACATGAAAACAAATGTGTTAATGAAGTTATAAAACAGGTTATCTTAAGTAATAAATTAAAGAACTTTGAGGGTTAAAGAAATGATAACTATGTGTTATTGCGGTTATTAAAAGAAATTAAACCTAAACAAGATCAACCAAAACTACTTGTCTAAATGGGTGTCAAACTTTGAAATGGGTGTCATACTTTGAAATTCAATCTATAAGAAATTCTGAGATCGTCATAAGAGAATAAATGTTACCTTGAAATCCTTCATGTAAAAATGCTTTAGGAAAACTAGGTGTTAGTAGGGAGGTAAAGGGGGTGCCTGAGTCTAGATGGGTGAAGGCCAATTTAGTCGGTAGAAGTTGTGGGAACTCAAAATTCCAAGTGATTGTTCTTGGGTTTGGAGGAAGATTCTAGAGAAGGCTAAAGAGTTCACTTTACACTTGATCGGCAATGGTAAAGATACTAGATAATGAAAGGACCCCTGGCATAAGTTTGGGATTTTGGCGAATAGATTCCCTCATGGGTTATCTTATGACTCATTCTTGCACCTCAATGTTAAAATTTTTAAGATGGTTGCTAGCGGTAAATGGTGTATTCCTTCCCATCATATAGAACTGCTTGGTGAATTCTGCAATGAGCTCACCAAAACTGCTAGTTGTGAACCCCCAGAGAGATCACTGTGTGGGCACCTTCAACTAGAGAAATTTTAAGGTACCTGCAACTTATAACAAAATAAGAGCAGTTAGGGCATGTTTGAAGAAGTTTGAGCTTTTTTGGACTACTCGTGTTGTTCCTTGACATAGTATTAACACATGGAAGTTATTTAAATGGTGCCCTGCAACTTGGGAGTTGGGACTACCTTGTTCAGAGGACACTTCAAAAATCTTTTTTTTTCTTTTAAAACTATAGGTTCACCATCAAAACTGTGCCCCTTGTACAGTGCTCATAATGAGGACTTAGATCACATTTTCATGGGCTGTTGTCACTCTAAGAAGCTGTAGGAATGGGTCCTTGCTAAGTGTAACTATATGAAAACTGTGGTAAGCTTGGAACCTAAATTGGAGGGATCACTGGCTTGGGAAATAATGACATAAGCTATGAGGTGCTGTGTACTACATTCAACTAATTCATTTATCATGTTTGGAGGTTTAGGAATAACATTGTGTTAAGAAATGAAAGATGCCCCTTGTCTGTGGTCTTTAGATTGTTATGTTTTGATGTCACAAATAGATTAATAAGAAAAATTAAGGAAGTTACAGATTCAGCAACAGCTAGGGATATATATAGTAAGTGGGACTTGTTCCCTGAGTTTCAGCTTGCAGCATACCAAGTTTTGTGGATGGGTTCCCCCTGATCCAGGTATTTAGTAAATTACCACTGATGGCGTATTAAAAGATGACTTGGGGGCTATTGAGGGCTATTTAGGAACTCCAATGAAGAGTGTATTCTCAATTCTGGGGTACCCAGGGCTGGTCCAATTGTTTCAATGGTCTTTCATGAGATGTTTGCCGTCAACAAAGGGCTTCAACTTGCAGTTCAAAATTGTTAAAGTCGCATTTGTGTTACAACTGACTCGAAACTTGTGGTGTTCAACCTCAGAAATGAATGCGCTCCCATTTGGAACTACCTCATTATGGCCCAAGTCCATTAAGACGATCTTTGCTAGCCTTGTATTTTTTTTAACTATCATGACTATGGATGCGTTGAATTCCTTGCCTCCCTTGCTACTATTTGTTGATTTAGTTTTGTATCCTAGTTCCTTCCTCTCGAACTTACGTGACAAAGGATGCTAGACTAGTTGTAAAGAGTACATTAGGTTGTAAAAGACCATTCAATAATTCAATCTGGTCTATGGGATCCTTGCCTTAACCCTAGTTTGTCTAGCAAAAATGAAATATCCTAGATAAGTTGAAAGTGATTAGCTTACCGTTGCGTAATTGTAACAACATCCAAACTGAATTGTAATACGTCCTTTTCCCTTCATCCATTTCTTTGGAGCACTATATGTGCGAGCTGCAAATAAAGGTAAAGACAATTGGATAATATTCCGCATTTAATAAAAAATTCAATTTAAATGAATGGAAATATATCTATACATTTTAATTGAAAGTAACGATATATATACACCAAATAAAAATAATAAAATGGCTTGTTACTTTTTACTCGATATGCCGTGTAGAAAAATAAGCAAAAATATATTAGAAGTAGCTGCAAGAGGAGTACAATTGCCCCTCAATATGTTGTTTCATAGAAGGATTGACGGCATATGAAGGGAAGAAGTAACACTCCCATTGATCTTGAGTCTAATTTTTAGTTAGCGGTTGTTGATGCAGCGAGTAGTCTATATACTCTTGCCATCTCTCCAATGCATCGGTGAGATCCCAGAAAAGAGCCTCTAGTTTAAAAAGGAAGTGGATCGCTCTCTGGCAAATAAAATGGTTCAATTTGAGCACTTGATTTATCAGGGTTCATCCAAGACTCGAAAAGGATTTACGTCGTATTGGGTGTTGATGGGTTGACGGTGATGTTGCTGCAGTTAAATACACCGCTGGACAGATTGACGTTGGGTATGGTGCCAGGTTAGGCACCAGAATTGGTAGGAAACTGTGGTGGGCCCATGAATACAAAGTCGACGGCGTTCGTGTGGGAATCGTGACTGTCAGTATAGGCGGTTGAGGTACGTCGTCCGATGTTGATTTTGAATGGCGAAACGCAAATCAACATCTCCTTCATTTACTCCATATAACCCTCAAGTGTTTAAATTCTCGTCTACACAAATGGTTGTCTTCTGCATTTTCTCTCCTTTTTGTCCCAACTTGAGCTCAAAACTACATGTGAGTTGTTGGATAATTAAGTTACTTTCACCACTTTACATATATCCATGCTTTCTGAATATGGGAATGCTAACTTGTGTATGCGTTTTCTTTAACGATTATAGGTCTCGATTAAATGGCCAAGAAGCAGGGATGAAGTATGGAAAGCAAACATACCTCATACTTACCTTGCACAAGAGAAGTTTGATCAGAACTCGATGGTTGCCAAAGGTGAAAAAAATTCATTTCCAGGAGGAGACACCCATTTCCATTATGGAGCAGATAAATATATTGCCTCACTTGCAAACGTAAGATTGTGTGCGTCTTTAACATAATGGAACATAGAAAGAGATACACAAAACACAAATCCTTGACCCAATTGTATAGTTGTGTCATTTACATAAAACCACCCATTCATGTAGTTTGCTGTGATTGCCTGCCTGCACGCATTCTCTGCATGTTCCCTCAAGTAGTGCACATGTTACATATTTTTGTACACCCTTCAGTGCCCTTTTTGTCTCATACAATGTCTTATCATAAACCTTCTTTTGGACTACTTAGAAAAAGTAATGATCTTGCCCCTTGTTTGGATTGATAGATGCTTAACTTTTTGAAGAATAATCTGAACAAAACAATGAGGGAAGGATAAGGACAATTCTTGATATAGGGTGTGGAGTTACAAGTTTTGGAGCTTATCTTCTTTCTTTAATCATAATAGCAATGTTTGTAGCACCAAATGACATGCATCAGAACCAGATCTAATTTTCCCTTGAGAGAGGCATTCCTACATACCTTGGTGTGTTAGTGACGAAGAGACTGCCGTATCCTAGCCGGTCATTTGAACTTGCTCATTGTTCTCATTGTAGGATTCATTGGCTTTAGAGGGATGGTATCCTTCTTCTGGTGTTAGATAGATTACTGAAGCCAGGGGCTTATTTTGCATACTCATCCCCTGAAGCCTATGCACAAGATAAGGAAGATCTCAAAATATGGAGGAAAATGAGTACTCTTGTAAAGCGCATGTGTTGGAAGATTGCTGCTAAAAGAAACCAAACCGTTATCTGGGTCAAACCTATGGCAAATGAATGCTATGAAGAAAGGAAACCTGGTACTCAACCTCCTGTATGCAGATCTGATGATGATCCTGATGTAGCTTGGGAAGTTCCCATGGAAGCTTGCATTACACCTTGCTCTGACCGTAAGTATTTTCTATCTCGTCCTCTATCACTGTCATATTATTCATTAATTCCTAGCTGCAACGTATCATATGTGTTGGATATTAGTATTTACCTCAATATTCATGGAATTTAAAGATTTACTTGATGCTCAATATGCAGTAAGCTTTGATATTTTTCCTTAGAATTCAATGTAGTATTTGTATTTGAATTTGTGCTCGCAAGTAGAATTTTATTTTTGTGAGGAAATGGGCCGCAATCTTTAAATATTTTGAAGGGTTTATAATTTTTATAGTTGGAGTGTGTATCAAGTATGGGGCATTTCTATGATGCATGAAATGCCTCATCCAAAATCTTAAGTATTTGAAAACCTTGATATTATATCTTCATAGAGCTTTTTGTCTCAACTTGAACTACTTCTTGGTTTCTATGTAGGCGTCCCATATACATGCGGCTTTTGAGGCGCACAATGTTCAAAAACGATGAAGTGACGTGCCTTTTCTTTCATCTGCTTAAAGTTGCATGGGGAACTTGTAAGTCATATATATCATTAACCAATGTACTTTAATTTATAATCTTTGTATGATACCTTTACCATCAATACCTACAAGTTTTTGTTGTCTAAATTAATGTATTTGGAAAAACAATTGTAGGACTTGGATTGGGAATTGAATACTGCTAGATTGTTGTATGACACAGTTGAACAACATGGATTCGATTACAGTTTAACGAATTAGAAAATAGTGGTACTACTGCACTTTGTATTGTAGAGGAGAGGGTGTCCTCCTTATGTTATCAGAGAGGGAAACTTGTATATGATTTAAATTTTGATTAATGATAATATTTTTTGATCAATGATATTTCTTTACTAAATTAATTGTGAAATGCAACTTTATGTTTTAGGAAAATGACGAATATTTGTAGTAAAACTCTAGCGATGGATTGGGGTTGTCCCTATTGATAAACTAAGGTAGAAGCTATCGTAAGATATTGCTTAAGCGGGAAAAATATTACAAAATTCTATTGTCGTAGCTTAGCGGCGGGTTGCTTCAGTCGTATATGCTCCATGGAAAGTCTTTTCATTAGGAAAAATGCGACAATTTGGTCATGTCTCAAATTAACGACTATTTTGTTTAGTCGTATTTTACTCAAAAAATGACTACCAGTTGAGCTGCTAATGAAATACGGCCAGCCCGAGGCGACGGGTAAAACGACGGCAATTCCCCTCGTTTTTGCAAAAATACGACGGAATATTGCCTTCGTTTTTTAGCCTTTTTGTTGTAGTGAAATATATTTGTTCTTTGACTTTTTGTGTTATGAACTGTTGAAAACACTTTTACTTGACTTTAAGAGCTTGATTTCAAATATCCATCCCCAATAGCTACAATCAAACAAACACACATAAGTATCTAAAATTAAATATAATGGACAACTAAAATACATGTTCAGGTATATTAAAAATGTCATAATTATATGCTCATCAAATACCCCTAAACTTGTCTTTTACTCGTCCCGAGTAAAATAAAATAATAGCCACTTTTACATGTAGTGCGATTGTATTTAACATATCTAACAAACCGTTAAACCTCCAGGTTTAACCTGGTGGACGAATGTTGTCTCGTAAGGGTTTGCAGTGACTATAATCGCAAAAATAAATAATAAAATTCTAAACAATTTTAGAATACACATGACTCATTTCCTCTGAATTTATCCTTACTTAGTTGCGATGAAAATATACCGATGGAAAAATCCTTAAACTTGCTATTCTCCTAAGTATACCAAAGAATATTTTAAGCTTATCCAAAACTAGAGGCACTACCTCATGATTATAAAGAGATTCAAGTATTTTGCTTTAGCTATATTTGAGTATACAATAAAAATAGCTTTATCGCCTAATACGCTGTCAAGAATAATTTACTCAGTTTTTTGTAGTCTAGTTCTTACTGAAATAAATTCAACGGTCAGTTCGACAAATGCCTTAGTCAATTCGTCTTCCTAGATTTTTTTCTCAAGCCTTTTTTTTAGTACATTGTTTCTTAGTGAGGCACCCATAACAAGGACATTTTAGTCGATAATACTCGTTAGATAGCTAAGGTTGCCAGGGTGTGGTGCCCCATCATGACCTAGACTCAGGATTCTCACAAGTAACATTTTCCTATGCTCCTTTCATATAGTTCAGGGTCAAACTCGAGATTGGCAATAATATTTCCTCTTTCAGTTCTTAATCATACAAGTAGCCTTGTAGCGTGAAAGTTTTTAGAACACATTTGGCTTATTATTTTTTTCTTAGGATTAAACTTATTCTTAGGCAGTTGTCTCCATTGTAGCAAACTATTCCTTACATAAATGCTAAATTTCCCCTAGATTGAGCAAAAATTATTGAAGGTATTAATTGTAAAACTACAGTGAAATGCACATTTTCAAAATATGCCAAGCTAACTTGAATTATTCACTAATAAAAAGATAGTACATTCAGCTTAAGATAGTCCAAAATATTCTAGTATATACTTGGTACAATTTCAAAATTTAGGTTTTTCCATAATATTTATGTCAAGGTAAAATAAATTGAAGTGTTTGGAAATTCGTCAAAAATATATCATAAATTGTAAAAATATCATTATTTAACTTTTTTTTAAAAACATTTAAATAAATAGTTTTCTACCCCCGAACTTAAATGAAGCATTTCCCTCAATGTTTGAGGACAATAAAATAAATGAAAGAGGAAAACTAAAATTTCTCACCTGAATGTGCTATGGGAGGCCGCCCAAGAAGCGCCAAGTTTATCGTCTTCAGCCAGACTAATATACCCCCATACTTAAATGATGTTGCAATGGTACTATTGGGGTATAAAATATCAGCTCTGATATACTGGATCATCTAGAAATGTTGTCTCTTCATCGAAAGTGCAGGACTCTAAGTACGGTTTTAATCATTGGCTATTGACCTTAAAATTATTTCCGCTCTTAGGATCCTCCACCTCCACAGCCCCATGAGAAAAAATAGATTTACCGCAAAGGGGCCATGCCAACAGGATCATAGTTTCTCAGGAAATAGACGAAGCTTTGAGTTATAAAGCAATATCTTTTGATTAGGCTCAAAGGTTTTACGAATAATTGATTTATTTTGAAAAGCTTTAGTACGTTTCTTGTAAAATTTTAAACTTTTATAAGCATCATGATGGAGTTCATCCAACTTGAAAAGTTAAAGCTTTTTCTTGGACCCAACTTGGTCTATTTCAAAGTTAAGGGCCTTTGTGGTCCAAAGAGTTTTATGCTTTAGTTTCACAGGTAAGTGGTAAGCCTTCATAAAGATTAGCCTATAGGTTGACATTCCAATTGGGGTTTTATAAGCTTTTCGATAGGCCCGAAAAGCATCATTCAGATGATCTAACCAGTGATAAATATTACTGGTCCTCTAACATATATCACAAGAAGAACAAAAGGTCTATTCGTCATGGAAAAGGGTAGGCCAATAAAGACCAGATTGAAAAAAAAAATTATAGCCGTTTTCTTGGCACTGAAATGCCCTCCACATGCATAGGTGTGGCAAAACATAAGTACACTTTGGAACTCATCATTTGAAATGCATTTCCTAATGACTTGGCCAGAATAAAACTTATAGATATATGGATCGTCCCAACTGAAATGTCTAACCTCGTGTTGGAATTTGGTTTTATCTTTCTTAGACCAGTGGTCAGGTAATCGTTCAGAAGTATGATAATTGACAATGTCGGCATACCAAGGTAGTTGTATAATAGTCATGAGCTGCTCATCAAAAAATATCTCTAAGATAGGTAGAAGATCTTCACCACCTTCGATCAGAAGTGGGGATAAATGGGCAACAACATTTTCAACACCATTCTTATCTCGAATTTTGATGTCAAATTCTTGTAATAAGAGGATCCATCGGATTAACTGAGGTTTAGGGTCCTTTTGGATAACAAATATTTTAAGGCCGCTTGATCAGTGTAAACAATAATTTTAGACCCAACATGATATGACCAAAAATTTTCTAATACAAATACAATGGCTAATAACTCTTTCTTAGTAGTGGAGTAATTCATTTGTACATTACTGAGTACAGGATTGGCATAGTAAATAACATGAGGTCTTTTATCTACTCTTTGTCCTAAAACTGCTCCAACAGCATAGTCAAATGCATTGCACATCAATTGAAATAGAAGATCCCAGTTGGGCTATTAGATGATTGGAATGGAAGTTAATAAAAGTTTGAGATTCTCAATAGATCTAGAACATTCATCATCAAAGTGGAAATCAGTGTCCTTAACAAGTAAATTGCACAAGAGTTGGGAAATTTTACTAGAATTTTTTATGAACCGACGATAAAACCCTGCATGGCCGAGAAATGATCGAATGGCCTTAACCGTCTGAGGAGGAGGTAAGGAAGAAATAATATCGATTTTGACCTTATAAACTTTTATTCCTTTGTTAAAAATGATATGCCCAAAAACTATCCCTTGTGTCACCATGAAGCGACACTTTTCCCAGTTTAACACCTAATTGGTTTGTGTACATCATTCTAGCATGAGCTCTAAATGGTGCAAACATTCATCAAAAGAGGAACCAAACACTACAAAATCATCCATGAAGATTTCGATAAATTTAATAACCATATTAGATAATATCCTCATCATACAACGTTGAAATATAGCGGGTGCATTATACAAACCAAATAACATACATCGATAAGCATAAGTCATGTTGGGATATGTGAATGTGGTTTTCTTTTGATCTTCTGGAGCAATGGGGATCTGATTATATCCTGAATAATCGTCAAGAAAGCAACAATGACTCTTTCAGGCTAATCATTCAAGCATTTGATCAATGAATGGAAGAGGAAAATGACATTTCCTTGTGACCGTGTTCAACTTTATGTAATCGATACAAACATGCCACCCGGTGGTCATACAGGTAGGGATTAATCCATTATTCTCATTTTTGACTACAATAATATATGATTTCTTGAGTACAAATTGAACAGGGTTGACCCACTTAGTATCCGAAATAGGGTATTTGATACCAGAATCTAAAAGCTTGAGAACTTCCTTCTTAACAACCTCCATCATAGTTGAATTTAAATACCATTGCACCTCGCGTGAATTTTTAGCACGTTCCTCGAGATTGATGCAATGCATGCACATGGCCGGGCTAATTCCCTTCAAGTCTGCTATAGACCACCCTATGGCTGATTTATGTTTTCTAAGGACACTCAGCAGTCTACCTTCCTGGTCATAATCTAGATTGGAAGTTATCATCCTAGGTAGAGTTTCAGAATCACCTAGAAAGGTATACTTGAGAGTATTGAGTAATGGCTTGAGTTCCAACTGGGGTGGCTTAACAATGGATAGAATAGGTAAAGTAATTGATGGTTTAAGAGGTTCTAATATAGGTCTCCATTTGAACATGTTAATAATAGGATTTGAGTCGAGTAAGGCATTAATTTCTTCAACGATCGCGTCTTCATCAAAGTTCTCACCAAAGTTTGCAATACATGATTTTAATGGGTCCTCAAAAAAGGATTTAGGGAAAGAGTTATAAACTAAAGAGTCAATTATATTGAAGTTAGCCATGTCATCAGAATTAGGCACTTGAGTATTATTGTAAAAAGCATTGAGTGTTATTTTCAAGTTTCCCATAAATAGTTGTAAGACCCTATTAAAGCAATTGATAATGGAATGGGCAGTAGCAGGAAAAGGGCAGCCCAATATGATAGGAATCTCACAGTCAGGATTCGTGACATCTTTAGTGTCCAAAACAACAAAGTCCACAAGAAAAATAGGAGTATCAACCTTGATAAGAATATTCGCAAGGATACCACGTGGGTATCGTATTGACCTATCAGCCAAATAAAGTATTATTCGGGTAGGTTTGAGTTCTCCAAGTCCTAATTCCTGATAGGCCGAGTAAGGTAAGACATTCATACTAGCCCCCAAGTCGAGTAACGCCCTATCCATTTTGTGATCTCTAATTTTATAAGGGATGGTTGGGCCTCCAGGATCTTGAAGCTTAGGAGGGGTTAATGTCTTAGTTAAGAAGACTTTCTTGTGCACATTAATATTCATTTTCCTAGTGCATGCATCCTTAAGGAATTTTGTATACGCAGAAATAAGCCTGATGGCATCGAGTATTGGAATATTTATATGAGCTTGCTTAAATGTATCCAATATCTCATCAAATTAAATCCCTTTATTAGCCAGAAGAAGGCGTTGTGGATAAGGCACCTTTGGCTAAATATGTGCCTTTGGTACGAAAATGGACGAGGTAGGCAACTCCATAGTTTTCTTATAAGTCTCATGGTTGCTTACTATAACTGGTTCACTCATACCTACCTCATCCTTAATAGCAACTGGTATTGGCTCCCTAGGTATTTCAACTCGGTTATTAATTTATCTACCATTTCGAAGAGTGGTAATTCCATTAAGAAATTTGGGATTGAGCTAGAATCAAAACCTGGTGGTCATTTTAGATTAGATACAGGTTGGCTAGGCAGCTTACCTGGTGGTCCCTCATGCAATGAATTTGCTAATTGTCCTATCTGAGTCTCTAAATTAGAGATAGATTGGGATGTATAATTTTGATTTACCAAAGTCCATTGTTGGAATTGCATCATTTGCTGTTAAAATTGTAATGCTTGTTTATAACTTTCCATTAATTGCTGCATAAAGAGAGCAATGGTGTCTTCCAAAGATGGTTTAGGTTGAGCGGGTGAGAACTGTTTGAATTACTGAAATGATTGCTGAGATGCCTAAGAATAAGATTAAGAAAGGGGATTCCTTGGAAATTTATGGCCTGAGGTTTGTGGCTCTCCAAAGCCCGAACTGGGTTGGTTATTCTTCCACGAAAAATTTGGGTGGTTTTGCCAAGTTGGCTTGTAGAGGTCAAAGGGCTTCTTATAGGCATTATTCAAAGCATTCATTTGTTCTTAATTGTCATTCATTTCATTAAACATGGGATACATTTGAGTCACATGTGTTACATCATAACAAACGATGCAACCCTATTGCAGAACTTTGTTCACACTACCCTCATATTTATTCATAGCCATAGCCTTAATTTTTTGGGTAAGAGTATCTAATTGGACTTTGATGGTTGTTCCCTCACTCACTTTGTATAAGCTACCTTTCTTGGTTATACAGACATTTCTATGAGGATCAAAATCCCACTGTTAAGAGTTCTCAACCAATGTCTCAAACTCTTCATAAGCTCTATCGGGTTCAAGGTCCTAGAATTTTTCACTATGCATGGATTCTAGCCTATAACGATTCTCAGAAGTTTTTCCATGATAGAAGATTTGGGCTAGTTGTTACTTCTCAAAACCATGATGGAGACATTGTAAAAGAAGATTTTTATATCTCTCTCGTACCTCGTAAAACATTTCACTATCATTTTGAGCAAATTCAACAATTGTATTTCTAAGAGTGGGGCTTTATCCCATTGAAAACCATTTGGTTTTGAACTTAGTCTCCATTTGGTCCCATGAATTGATAGATGCTGGTGTTAATGAATCAAGCTAATGACTCACCTTGTCTTTTAGTGAGAATGAGAATAAATGAAGGCAAACGGAATCCTCAATAAAATGTTGATATTTTAAGAGCGCACAAATTTTCTTAAATTAGTGGGCATGGTTAAAAGGGATCTCAGAATCAAGCTTATAAAATATAGGCAACATTTGGATCACACTAGGCTTGATTTCATAATGATTTATTGTGACGATTGGTAACACGATACACGAAGGTATATCGTTTACCACTGGGGTCTAATAGTCCCTAAGAGATTTGGCGGTAGCTATAATTGGTGGTTTGACTTCTAGCTCAACAACAAGCTCAATTGGGGCAACTCAAGCTAGATTACCCTCCTCCAAAATTGGGGGTCCTAAGTTTTCTATTGTGTTGATTGGGCGAAGTAGTTGCCTTCTCCTCTTAGGCTGAGGTGATGGGCCGTAAATAGATAAAGGTTCTGGTAAACTTCCTAAATGTTTTTCTCCACGTATCCAATTGATGATATACAAACTAATATATGATAAAATTTGGCACCTGATGCAGCAAGCAATCAATCAAACCTATAATCTAATACTTCAACATTATTTAAGAAGTAATAATTAGGTCTCCCCTATATTCTTTTATATTCACAAAAGGGTAGGATGGTAAAAGGCTTTGGTTCCTACACTCCTCTGCGTCATTGTACTAGTACTAGCTTGGAGTAGATGTTTAGTCCTCACGCCCGAGTGAGTCGCCTTATCGTACGTTAGCACTCGGAATGGTAACGTCGCAGACCTACAACCAGTATTTTGTGGCGCTAGGTTGGGGTCGTATCCTACGAACCCCTGTTTGTACCCCAGTCCAGTACACCTTACCGTTGGGTGATGAAATCCTATGAGAATCTTGTTACTCTTTATTATTATCAGTTATTTTCAGGTATGGAAGGTTTAATTTTTGTGCGATATGAATTTCTTTGTATCCTTAATGGGTGGTCCCACTTGTTAGAGAGCTTTTTAGGTGATGATATCCCACAAGTCTTTAATAGTTTTTACCTTTACTAATGTTGGAATAAAAATAAATTTAAACACGTTAATAGGTCAATCCAACCTCAGTAAATATTTTATTAGAGCAACGTCTATTTGCACAGTCCACACGACTTTATGTTCCTAGTGCCGGGGTAGAGCGGATATGAAGCCCTTCTAGATGTCAAGTTTAGAGAAATACCAACCTACAGGATGTATTTCCCTGTGAAGCTGTGGCCGCCCCTTCATTTAGGGGGCAAAAAACGGAAGTACCCCTTCACTTAGGGGACACAAAAAGGATGGAGGTCATGATGCTTTGAGTTTTGCATATTTTTTGTCCCTCACTTTTTCCACTTCCGATCGTCCTCCCCCTGAAGGTATAGTGCTTTGTGTCCAAGAAGTAGTTCACCAAAAGAATAAGCTCTGTGATAATGAAGTGGTCAATGAATAATATCTCCTTACTGCTCATTTTTTTTGACTATTTTACTAGTGTAAGGTGTTAAGGACAAGTATTGATGACCAAAACACACTTATATATTGATGACCAAGAAGCAAGTATACATAGATGACTGATGGACACGTAATATTTATGTGTACAACTCCTAAATTTATATCAACCTAGTCATTTATTTAATAAATGTGACACTAATAGTACTTTTGTTTGTATTGATAGAAATCGGTCACATGATAAGCAAATCGTACATTTTTCTGATTTTCAACAAAGAACAAGGGTGATATACTCCAACAATGATTCTCATATAAAGTTGTCAACCAAAGGTCCATGGACATGGAAGCCCATTGAAGAGAATTAAATAAATCGGTCGCATAATAAACAAGTCGTACATTTTTCCAGTTTTTAATAAATATTAAGGGTGATGCACTCCAACAATGATTCTCATGTGAAGTTGTCAACCAAAGGTCCATGGACATAGAAGCCCATTGAAGTGAATTAAATGTAGATATTATTCTCATGAGTTGTAATATCTATGCATGGATTTAGGCATTGTTTAGGGGATTTAATATTAATTGTGATATTTTGTAACTCTTCCTATACTCTATAAATAGGAGGGGAATCCTACCCATGAGAGATCATCTTGGAGAGTATAGATATCAAGGTTCAATAAGCAATAAAGTTCTTGTTCTTCTCTTTTACTTGGGTTTTACACTTATTGTAGTAAAATTATAATGACAATGATCAAAGGGTTGAGTAGCTAAACTTCTTAGCCAAGGCTAGAGGAAGCTCCATTAAATGTAACTTTAGTGTAGATTGTTTAGTTTAGTTAGAGCAATTGCATTCTCTTTATTCCGGCGTAATGCATATTCATATTCCTTCGTCCTATGCTTGACCATAGTTAGTATTAGGAGGAATAATAGATCTAAGTAACCATCTTGTTTGACCATAACAAGATAGGTTAGGAACACGGAGAAGAGAACATAATCCATGCTTATCAAATGGACCATGGTTGAATAAGTTGGTTTATAGGTAGTTCCCAATCAATAATTATCTTATCTAGTGATGTATTGCATATACCCGACCAAGGATATGCGATACGGGAATTTCTGAATACTCTAACTTGGTATACTATCTCAAGGTTACAACGGATGGAGTGGAATCGATGCCTTGGTTTCCACTCCAATTTATCTTGTAATTTGTTTCACTCTTCTTTTTATTTCAAAACCTGCACAAACTCCTTGTTATTGGATAAAACTAGTAGCTCGATGTATAATTCACACCACAAGTCTATTGAGATATGACCCACTTACCCTTGTACTTAATGGTACACCGTGCACTTGTGGGTCTTTTAAGACGTCGGTTTATAATCGATCAAGATTTTGACACCGTTGTCGGGGATTTGTAAATGCATTTTATTTTTTTGAGTTGTTATTTTTAAGCCAATTTTTCTTCTTTCTTTTTAAATTTTTTAACGATTGTCTTAGTGTTCCTTCTCCTCTCTTAGATTATTATTATTTGGTTTTTAGTGCGGGCTTAATCTCCTCCTTTGCATATGCCCACTCTAGTTTTTAACGAGTTTTGGTTTCGATAATTTATTAACATAAGCCTGAGTTGCTTTTGTTAAGAGTTGTTTTTTCCAACTTGAGTACGATCTGTTTGAGTACGAACTGTTTTTGATAATTTATTAACTTGAGCACGAACTGTGGTGGGCCTTAATTCTTTTGTTACGAGTACAAAATCGATATTTGGTTTTTAACGAGCTGTGGGTCCAGCATAGCGAGCTTTTGTTATAAGTTGCTGCACGAGTTGCTTTTGATAAGATTTGTTTCTTTTATAATGGGTGGTCCCACTCAAGCATGAACTATTTTTTAATGTATAACTTAAACACGAGTTGCTTATGTTAAGCACGAACTATTTGTGGGCCTTAACTCAAGATTGAACTGTTTTCCCATTTGTGCACGAACTTAAGTACGAGTTGTGGCCTTTCTTTACGAACCTCTTACCGACCACATAAAAGTTTAATGTGCTTGAACACGAGTTATTTTTTTGCTAATCTTGATTATTACTCTCCATTGTTGATCAAACACAAGCCGATTACATTTTGGCAATCTTGGGCATCGATAAGGGATACAAAAGAATGGAAAGCGCGGAGAGTGTTGAAGGCGGAAATACGAAAAGCTTCAAGCGGGAGAAATTTCTTAAAAAACATCCTTCTTGTGCCCCTTAAGTGAAGGGGCACTTCCGTCTTTCGCCCCCTAAGTAAAGGGGCGGCCACCGCTACACCGGGAAATACTTCCCGTAAGTTTGTACTTTTCTAAATTAACATCTAGAAGGGGTACATATCCACTATTCCCCGACACTAGGACATATAAAGTCGCGTAGACTGTACAAATACACGCTGCTCTAATAAAAAAATTGCTGTGGTTAGATTGGCCAATTGCTGTGTTTAATATTCTTTTTCATTCCAGCATTAGTAAAGGTAAAAAACTGTTAGAGACTTGTGGGATTTCATCACCCAAAAAGCTTTCTAACAAGTGGGATCACCCATTAGGGATACGAAGAAATTCGTATCGCACAAAAATTGAACATCCCAGATCTCAACACCTGCTAATACCAAATAGTAGCAAGATTCCCGCGGGATTTCATCACCCAACAGATAGGTGTACTGGACCGGGGTTCAAACATGGGTTCATAGGATACGGCTCTAGCCTAGCATCGCGAAATACTGGTTATAGGTTTGTGACGTCACCATTCCGAGTGCTGACCTACGATAAGGCGACTCCCTTGGGTGTGAGGAGTGAATATCAACTTTAAGTTGATGCTAGCATGGTGACGCATAGGAGTATAGGAACAAAAGCCTTTTGCCATCCAACCCATTTTGAACATAGAAGAATATAGGGGAAACCTAATTATTCCTTCTAAAAAATGTTAATGTGCTAGAGTTTAGGCTTGATTGGTTGTTTATTGCATTGAGTGTTGCTTTTATTTCAAAATGTCATACATGCAAGAACATTGGAATCCATACAGCTCACAATTCGACATCCCGCAACAACCTCAAAATCATTTTCAATCATGGGATCACCAAAATTCTCAATACGTGGAATCTTTCCAATCTTATACATATATGCAGGCCCATCAATCCGTCCAGTCATCCAATTAGTTCCCACCCGCTCCACATAAACCTTCTTTAGACGATATCCTTGCTCTCTTTATGCAACAATCAGTACAATTTCAGCAACAAATGATACAATTCCAACAACAAACATTGGTGAATCAAACTTCTACGACCCAATCTATCTATAGAGTAGAGACTCAGATTACTCATTTGTCAACTACGTAGAGTAAAATAGAGCATGAAAAACTTCTAAGCAATAAAGAAGAGTAATCTGAAGTTAAATCCCCTTGTGATTTAGAAATGGATGAATTCGAGCGTAATCAAGGAATATTTTCTCCGTGGGGTGAATGAATACCATATTGTGAGACAGATTTAGAAGATGAATATTTTAAGGTTGACGATCCTATGTCACAAGAAGATCTTGAAGAAGCCCTCCAAATTCAGCTATCGATGTCATCATCCATTATTTCATTTGTCAACCTAATAAATTCATTCAAGAAAACTATGTCTGAGACATAATATTTTTCCTTCTCCTCTAATAATTTTTCTGATGATGATTATGACGAGATAAAATATGAATATATGGAATCACCATCTCATTATACGATAAAATGCGAGGAATTTGTAGATTAAGATATTTGTACCAAAGTTAAAAAATTGGAAATTAC
The DNA here is from genome assembly GCA_014058105.1 of Kingdonia uniflora. Classification (NCBI taxonomy): domain Eukaryota; kingdom Viridiplantae; phylum Streptophyta; class Magnoliopsida; order Ranunculales; family Circaeasteraceae; genus Kingdonia; species Kingdonia uniflora. The sequence continues at coordinate 1,563,815 of JACGCM010002535.1, forward strand.
TGAGCCTGTTACAGATGTTATAAACTTGTCATTTCCTTCTCAGTCTCCTTATGAGTTACCTCAGCCTTGCCTTGAGCCGCGTCCACCTAACACAAATTGAGATGTTGAAAACCAGTGGTGGACGACCCTTCTTTACAGGATATATCACTATTATTAGGGGTTGATTATGTTTTGGTTACTCCTTCACCAACCCTCCCTATACCTATGCCTACATCTTCATTTCACAAGCCACTTGGGGGTGCCATAATTGTTAATGAATTAGAAGATTTGTTGTGCGATAACTCTTGTTATACCTACTCTATTGATCAATGTTTAAATTATTTCAAGTACTGGGATGACCCTGTAATTCTTAAAATAGTACAAGCATTATCACTTGCAACTGAGTCATTCAAACATGAACCCGACCCACAACCACCCGATCGACATCACTTTAATGGTTCAAGTCACCTTTTGGAAAATGCTGAATATCAAGATACATTTTTGGTGTATGGGGTTATACCTTGTAAAATATCACAAAATGAGATTCCCTATAAATTAAATAAGGAAAATCTTTATCATGGGGTATTAGACTCTGAGTTATTTTTATATATCATGATTAGATCTGCACAATTAGGTACAAATAAAGAAAACTACTATTTTTCTATTATTTGGTTATTCAAGGTAAGAACAATTTTGGTGTTCCTTGGTTATTTAAGGTGAACTTGCAACCTGGATAGTTGATCAATTATTATACTTTGTATCCCTTTTGACTTATATCATGAAATTTAAGTTTGGGGGTACATTCGTTTGGCTGAAGACGGCAAAACTTAACGCTTCCTGGGAGGTAACCCAAGGCACATTCAGGTGAGAAAGTCTAGTTTTTTATTTCCTATTTCATGTATTAAATTTTGTTCACAAACATTGAGGACAATGATTTATTTAAGTTTAGGAGTAGAAAAACCATTTCTTTAAATGCTTTTTGAAGAAAAGTGAAATAATGGCACGTTGACAATTTATGATATATTTTTGACAAATTTCCAAACACTTAAGCTGATTTTACCTTGACATAAATATTATGGAAAAACCTAAATTTTGAAATTGTACCAAGTATACACTAGAATATTTTGGAATATCTTAAGCCAGATGTACAATCTTTTTATTAACGACTAATTCAAGTTAACTTGGCATATTTTGAAAACGTGCACTTCACTGTAGTTTTACAATTAATACCTTCAATAGCTTTTTGCTCAGTATAAGGGAAATTTAGCATTTATGTTAGGAATAGTTTGCTACAAGGGAGACAATTGCCTAAGAATAAGTTCATTCCAAAGAATTAATAATAAGCCAAATGTGTTCTAAAAACTTTCACGCTGCAAGGTTACACACATGATTAAGAGCTGAAAGAGGAAAAATTATCACCAATCTCGAGTTTGACCATGAACTATGTGAAAGCAGCAAAATAAAATGTTACTTGTGAGAATCCCGAGTCTAGGTCATGATGGGGCACCATACCCTGGCAAACTTAGTTAACTGGCAGGGATTATCGACCAAAAACTCCTTGTAACGGAGGCTTCACTAAGAAAAAATGTACTCAATAAGAAAAGGCATGTAAAAGAAAAGAAAAAAAGTAAAATTCTAGGAAGGCGAATTGACTAAGGCACTTGTCGAACTAACCGTTGAATTTATTCCAGTAAGAACTGGACTACCAAAAATTGAGTAAATTATTCTAGACAACGTGTTAGGCGATAAAGCTATTTTTACTGTACACTCAAATATAGCTAAAGAAAAATACTTAGATCTCTTTCTAATCTTGAGGTAGTACCTCTATTTTCGGATAAGCTTAAAATATTCTTTGTTATACTTGGAAGAATGGCAAGTTTAAAGATTTATTTTCATTGGTATATTTTGTCACAACTAAGTAAGGATAAGTTTACAGGAAATGAGTCATGTGTATTCTTGAATTGTTTAAAATGTCATTATTGACTTTTATGGGTATAGTCACTGCAAACCCTCACGAGACAACACTCGTCTACCAGGCTAAATCGGGGGGTTTAACGACTTCTTGCATATGCTAAATGCAACTCCGTGACATGTGAAAATGGTTTTTGTTTACTTTTGCCCGAGGACTAGCAAAATATAAGTTCGGGGGTATTTGATAGACACGTAATATTTACGTGTACAACTTTTAAATTTATATCTACCTAGTCATTTATTTAATAAATTTGTTACTAATAGTGTTTTTGCTTGTATTTATTGAAATCGGTCACATGATAAATAAATAGTATATTTTTCCAATTTTCAAAAAATAACAAGGGTGATGCACTCCAACAATGATTCCTATGTGAAGTTGTCAAACAAAGGTCCATGGACATGGAAGCCTATTGAAGAGAATTAAATAAATTGGTCACATGATAAACAAGTCATACATTTTTTTGGTTTTCAACAAAGAATAAGGGTGATGCACTCCAACAATGATTCTCATGTGAAGTTGTCAACCAAAGGTCCATGGACATAGAAGCCCATTGAAGTGAATTAAATATAGATATTATTCTCATGAGTTGTAATATCTATGCATGGATTTAGGCATTGTTTAGGGGATTTAATATTAATTGTGATATTTTGTAACTCTTCCTATACTCTATAAATAGGAGGGGAATCCTACCCATGAGAGATCATCTTGGAGAGTATAGATATCAAGGTTCAATAAGCAATAAAGTTCTTGTTCTTCTCTTTTACTTGGGTTTTACACTTATTGTAGTAAAATTATAATGACAATGATCAAATGGTTGAGTAGCTAAACTTCTTAGCCAAGGCTAGAGGAAGCTCCATTAAATGTAACTTTAGTGTAGATTGTTTAGTTTAGTTAGAGCAATTGCATTCTCTTTATTCCGGCGTAATGCATATTCATATTCCTTCGTCCTATGCTTGACCATAGTTAGTATTAGGAGGAATAATGGATCTAAGTAACCATCTTGATTGACCATAACGTCTTCACCTAAAGCTCTTATTCATTTCATCTCCTCTTAGCATCCTTCACTTCCTCACAATAATGCTCTCCCTTAAACCTCCTTTTCTTCATCTCAATAATGGTCTCTCCCTTAATGAAATTTATGTGAATTTACGGCTTCCTCATTATCCAAATCCAAATCATATAAACATTTTCCTCACCATTTCAAACTAAATTCCATCGTTTCTCAATTGCAAGTTAGTTGCTCTAATAGGAATTAGAAAATTCCTTGCCTTAAAGCTCTCAAATGGGTTTCAAAATAATATCTGAGATTTGGTTTACAATCTAACAAACGTATGTTTCCATCCCATTATCATCCCAACTGTTCATCTTATTCTAAATTTGCCCCCTTTATTTTATTTTTAATACCAGATTGGAAATTGGAAATTAAAAATTAGAATAGTTGCATGAGTATGGATTACTTTAGTTTTCCCCTGTTCTTATGTGTTTTGATGTTGATGTTTAGGGTAGTCACTTCTTTTAGTTTGATGTCACTGATATTTTGTGGATCATGTTACTGTAATACCAGTTTCTTTGCATTTTTATTTCATTCTTTTCTTGGTGTAGTCGGCTGATAATTTCCTTTGTAATATTTGCAGTAGCATCTTTGTGATCGTCCTGACCATCGGAGTTCTCATCGTATGCACAACAATTGGTAGCTCTTTACATTTAAAAATTATCCTTAAGCTTCATATATCAAGCAACACATCTCTATTGCACCTAAGTTCTCATTTAAGGTATATGAGATTAGTTCTTATCTAACATATATTTTCTTTGATTTCATTATCTTTATCTTCAAATTATAGTTTACCCAAGCTAATTTTAATCCATGATATTAATTCCATTTTTGAATATCTAGGTTTCGGGCATCCTGTTAAAATTTTATGCCTAAGCTCTTTGGAAATTGGCTGCGTGGCAATCTTTGTCCTACGTGGCATAGAGAAATAGTGTTAAATTATGTCAAATTAATTTTAGGCACATTTATTGATTATTTAGCATCTATTAAAAATATGAAACTGTTCCTTCTCTTCACCTCTCTTTCTTCAGATTCTCTAGTGAAAACGTTTCTCCCGGTTGCATCTCTCTCTCTTCAGTAATTTCTTTAATGCTCATGTCTAGAGAATTCACTCATCAATTTTCTCATTTCTAAATTAGATCTCTGCCCATGATTTTTTTATAATTGTAACTCTTCAATTTTCAGTTACAAGTTCAAATTCTCCGTCTCTCTCTCTATATCTCAAATTTCAACTCTGAGAAACACCCTTGGGTTTGTTAAAGTAATTGTACAGAAAATTACAAAAGAAAATCCAACTCTGAGAAATGCCCAAATGGAATTCACAATGTGAGAGTTGGACCTCTATTGGAAGTACACTCAGATTGAATTTATTGAAGCAAGTTTTGAGTTTTTTCTCGATATCACACCTGTAATGGAATTCTCGACCCTAGAACCTGTTTTTGCTTTAATAGTGGCAAAGTGAATCAAAAAGAGGAGTTCCATCTTTGGATCCTTGGATTGGAAGTATTCTTCTTTAATGTTGTTAGCCATCAAGTAAATAAAAAGGAATAATGCCTTTTTCCAAAAAAAAATCTATTTCTTAATTTGATTAAATGGTGTAAGTTAATTATTGTTGAGTCAATTTGATTATTAGAGTTTGTTTTATTTTGAAGAATTTAGTGTTGTTAGATCAGGTTTAATTATGAAAGGACGTGTAATTTGAAGCAAGATGAATCAGATTGGAAGCTGCAGATGGATATCTTCAAAATAACAATCTTTTGAAGATATAATGAACAAGAATTTTACATGATTCCTCGCATGGCCTTAAGGTTTTTATTTTTCAGTATACTAAAATGCATATTTTCATCCTCTTTTCTCATTAATGTGGATTTGGGGTTCTTTGCATTAACTTTGAGAACCAGGTACCTTATTCATCGATTGTATCTGTAGCTTTTATAAGTCCCTGCATTGAGTATCATTGAGTAAAATTATAATCTCTGTTAGAACTTTGAAGAATAGATCTGCATATCAAATATGGCGAGTGCATCAAAACAAAATTTGGGGCTTTAATCATCTCAGGTACACAAATTCTTTTCTCTATGATTTAATTTTGGGAATATTGCTCCAAACTTCTGTCAATATATTAGTTGAGTTTTCTTATTATTAGTTTTTTGTTTTTCGTTACTGTTTGTTGAGTTTACGACCATTCAATCTTTGCTTCCTTGAAATCGCTGATTGCAAATAGAGTTGGGTTTTATCCCCTTAATGTTATTGCGCTTTCAATGATCCAATTGCAAAAACCTTCAATGATGTCTGCTCATTATAGTTGCAGAGAGATGATCTACCCTCATACTTTCTATTCATAGTAAAATAATAGCAAAAAAAGGAATGCATATACAAATGGGATCTCTTCAGTTCCTAATCAGAAGAATAAATCTATATCTAAACCCAGCTAATCTTGAGTTTGTTTTAAAGTAAGTTTTTGAGTACTACTCAAGACATGCTTTGGAAAACCTATATTGCAACGACGGATTTACATCATGTGATTAATCCCTCCCTTTGTTTGTAGGATACATTTCTTAATACCCGAACCAAACATTAAATACTTAAACTTTCTCAAATACTATAGGATTTCACACGATTTATGTTAGTATTAGTATTAGTTTCCCAAGCTTCACATATGCCTATTTTTTAGTTTATTTTTGCAATTTAATGGTCTATTGGTCTTTGATTGTACCAAAGGTACAACTTATCACCCACCATATGTATTACTATTAGGACTAATTTTTCATCACATAATCTGGTACCTTATCTTAACCATATCACCATATGTTTTTTGGTTTTTGATGTACTTTATTTTCTAGCTGAACAAGCTGTAGGAGACCTTAATATTATGTTGCAGAATCTTCCAGCTTGGCCTTCCACACTCTACTCTTATTTTTGTGTTTCTTATATTAGAACTATTTAACTGTTTTCGCCTTGGATGAATAGACACTTGGGTTGCCAATATTTTTAACACCTGGATGTACTTCTGTGTTGTACACGTCTTTGCAGATAGCATATTAATATATAGGCTGCTACCATCATTCTTGGCAACCAAGATTTCCTTGTACATTCTTAGGTTTTTGTTTAACTTTATGATTGTAGTTTCTTAGTTAATGTGGAAAAAAATGCTTAGTTATGAACTTCATTTTGGGAAACAGTTTTAGATCTATTCGTGAAAAGTGAGAAAAAATGTATTCTATATTTGAAGGGTTGTGAGAGATTTGTAAAAGGTCGGTTCATGGACTTTATTAGCAAAAGAAAAATATATGGAGAAATATCATCTATTTTTGGGTTATGAGGATACCTAATGAATGTTCTTGGAGCTAGAGAAATATCTTAAATCTTAGAGATTAAGTTGAAGACATCATCATCCATGCTATTGGAAATGGGAGATCTACTAACTTGTAGAAGCAGCCATGGCACCCTCTAGGTGTTCTTCTCAAATTCTTTCATCCCCAAGTCCATTATGGCTCTGAACCTGCTCTTAGGCTTGCGGCTAAGGTTTGCGACTTGATTACTAATGGAATATGGAAGGCCCCCTTAAGCTCTTTGCAACAACATGGTAACATCTAGGATCACCTGCCTGACATTCCCATAAACCCTGAATTGGATGATGAAGTGATATGGACTATTACAGAATCTGGGGAGTATACCATGAAATCTCCTCACAATAGGCTAAGAGATACTAAAACTAAGGTCATTTGGTCCCCCTTGGTGTAGTTTCCTAACAACATATTAAGGCATGGCTCCATTACATGGCTTGCCCTTAACAATGGTCTAAAAACCCACAACAAACTCAAGGATTGGGGCATTGTGCAAATTTTTTTATGTCCCTTTTGTTCAGCACATGAAGACAATGATGAACATCTGTTCTTCATCTGTCCTCATTCTAAATACATATGGATGGAGTTTCTCAGAGTGTTGGGATACAGTAGAATTACAGGTGCTATGGAATGAGAGCTAAAATGGCTTAGAGATAATTTTAAGGGGAAGGACATGGTAGTTACAACTAAAAAAAATTCTTTCAATGTTGTATTCTATTACATATGGAGAGAAAGAAATGAAAGAGTGCACAACAACAATAAAAACCTAGAAATTACCACTCTCAACCTTATCATCAACACAGTGTGTAGCAAAATGTCTCACACTGGAGAAAAACTAGAAGATTCAGATAGAAACAGAAAATTTTGAAGCAGATGGAATCTTGAGGCTACTTGGACAAGGCCTCAACCTGTCTATTGTAAATAGCTTGTACCACCTGAGGGAGTGGTCATGCTAAATACAAATGGAGCCCTTACAACTGGGAACCTGATGAATTTTATAGCTGTTCATGAACTTTAGGGTATTGACAATGGTCTGAATGTTATAATTAAAAATTGCTGAAGGAAAGTCATTACTGGCAGTGATTCAAAAATAGTTATACAACTTTTGGATAATCCCCCTTGGGATGCTAGGGCTATTCTTCAATCCATCCTAAGATCTATATCACAACTTAAAGAATTCTACATTTCCATGTCTACAGGGAGACTAATAGGGTAGCAGGATCTCTTGCTAAACTCATTACCACTATTGGATACCTAGAACTAAATTTTGTAGACTTCTCTCACGACTTGCAAAGGATGACCAATACAGATGCTGCTGGGAAAATATATGCAAGAGTTTGAGGTTGTTTGTTTCCAATTCTCTACAGAGCAAGTTGGGGTGCTCCCTGGTCTCTAGGTATGTGGCTTGCCATATCAGAGTCCCCAAACCAAGTAGGAAACTGAAGCTTGATAGCCTCCCACATCTCTGTATCCTATAGCATTATGTGCTCAGCCAAGAGATCTATTTACCCGCCGCATATGGCATGTATAGATGACTGGCTGGAATCCTGTGTCGGTGACTCCATCTTTCCTCCTTGGTAGCGCTAGTAGATCCCTAATAAATAAGTAGTACTGGAAGATCCCTAATAAATTAGTAGTGTTGCTCTTCTTCTTTCTTATTGAGTTTTTTAGCCCCTTGCTTAGGCTACTCTTGCAGATTCATTAATCTGGCTACCTCCTAAACTACTTAAGAACCACTGCTTTACTCACTAAAAAAAATTGCTTAAATCTACTTTTTTTTAAATAGCACTTCTTTTTTTTACTAGTTGAAAGGCTACCTAGAGCTTTTAAACTCTAACCCACTTATTTATAATAGTTCAAAAATAGATCTAACATATTTTTTTAGCTATTTTATTTTCTTGCAGCTCTTAAACTACTCCTTTGTACCTTTTAACCCACTTATTTATAACCGCCCTAGCCATATCTAAAGTAGAAATAACAGGCTTCAATCTACAGCCATAACTAAAGTAGTACCGACAAGCGTTAATCTATAGCCACATCAAAAAACTTTGTTTTCTGACAAAAAACTAAAAATCTATGATTGTTAGTTTATCCTGTATCCTTAATCATTTTAAAGGAATACTTTGAAACTTAAATTTAGATTGTTTTTGTTTAGATTTGTTGCTTCTCATTCTTAGTTTTGCTCTCCTATTGATTTGATGTTATTTGGTACTTGCAAATATTTTTTAAGGGATAGGATAATCCGCGCAATGCTTGGGCACACACCCAACCTGTCACTAATGTTATATACCGTATGTATTGCGAAATTGGCCAAACCAAATATGGTGCCAGACATGAGGATAAAATCCTACAATTTAGTCTAAATTTAGTCTTTGCCAATGATGAGTATATTCCATATTTGCATTGTTTCTTGGGTTCTATCTGTTATTGTAATTTTAGTTTGTTTACCCTTTTATTTCGTTATTTTTTTTGTTGAGACAGTTGATAATTTCCTGCGTAATATTTGCAGCATCCTCTTTGTGACCCTCCTTAGTCCTGACAGTCGGATGTCCCATTATATGCGCCATAATCAGTAGCACTTCACATTTATGATTTATCCTTAAGCTTCATAAATTGAGAAAAATATCTCTATTGCACCTAGGCTCTCATTCCAGGTATATGAGATTAGTTCTTATTTTAACAAGTATTTTTTTCAATTTTTCTCCCTTTATCTTTAAATTAATTTTTGTTCTCCTGCTAATTTCGATCCATGGTATCATTTCCATTATTGATTCCAGGCTTTGTGCATCCTGCTGAAAGTTTAAATCTAAGCTCTCTTGAAATTGACAAAGGTATGCCAGTATGCCATACCTCAATATCCAAAATTTAAGTTTTCTGGCTATTTTGTTTTGTTTCCTCTACTTATAATGAGTATAATTTCAGTAACTCGATGTCTGTCATGGTTGTTATAATAGAGATAGGGACCTCTTAACCATCCTGTTCTACATTTAAGGTATGAACTCCTTATCATCATTAACTTCTTACGTTGATTTTTATATAAAGATTTTTTCCCACAGGTTTCTTATTTAAAGTTGGAGATGATGGAAATGTCTGACTTTTAAACTATTCTAAATATTTGGAGTGAAAATGACTTGCTGATCAACTACAATAATTTGATTGTGAAGGTGTCTTTAACCAAGTTTATCATCGGTATTGATGTAACCTTCGATAGCCATCCAGGTTATAACTTATTCTTGGGGGTTACGAATCCGCACCAACAGCCTAATGTCAATTGATCTTGGTTTCTTAGATCTGATTTAATTGACCCAAGAGAGGAACCTGCATAGGTACCCTCTGGAGTAGGTGTCTTGATAATCTTATTAAAGGAGTTAAGAGATATAAGAAATAACGGGAGGTTGGCTGTTAGGATGTTATCAAATTAAAGGGAAGTATGAAGATATTGTCTTTGAGTTTAGGTAGTTCCGATGAAAGAACGCTTAGCTTTATTTGTTACTACTTATTTCAGTACGCCCTTGATGCTTGGTTCTTAAATTCTTATGTGCAGGTGGGACCCAATCATATCATTAGGGTGTTCAAGATAGTTAAGAAAAAGAAGATTCCACTTATCACGGTTACATTAGGTGAAACAGAACCTCTAATGTCGTTAAATCACCAAGTGGGATCCTGGAAGCAGGGTCATTGATAATACCAAAAGGTAAAACTTGAACTAACATACTAATAGATAAACTGTTATTGTTATGGGAAAAAAGGGTGTACTACCTTTCATTGCCTAAACATGGGAGACATTTACTGCGACAATTATTTCATATAACCTTTTACAATTGATTTCATTTCACAAGGACTTAGCTTGAAATAAGGGTTGGGAATGGATTAATTCATTTCTTTGTTTTTTTTTCCTGAAGAAGCAATGCTTCTATTTCAATCCACAATAGACATTTCCTTCATGTAGCTAGCAATATGTTGACTAAATTATGAGATTGTGGCTATTATTTTCATACTCAATAGATGTCTAACACTTAATTGCTTTGACTTATTTATGAGGACATTCAAATATGACTAATTATGATTATGAGGCTAAAAGCATATGCATCTTTAGCTCAAATGGCATAGCACTTTAGAATAAAAATATTTATATCAAGAGATGGTTATATAAAAATGGTTTAATTCTTTATGATTTTGTGCAATTATCTCATTCAACATTTTTTTTTGCAACAGGTGAAGATTCTTGATATCTGCAACAATTTTGGTTGTGTTATTATAAAGTTGGAGCACAGACAGGTGGTACACTCTGCCTTCTTCTCCGCAATATCGGGCACAAAAATCCTTACCACTTCGGTCAATAAAATCTAATTTTTTGGATCCGGTAGAGTTTATTAGCTTGATATGAATATGAATTATTAGACTGAAGAAAGGCCTAAAGAGTATGCGGAGATGATTGCTAATGATGTTCCAGGAAATCCTACACCGCACACAGCTGTGTGGGATCTAAAGGTTAGTTGTTGTTTTTTACTTTTTTATAATGTATTGTTGTGTGCATTATATTAATTTTATCATTAACTTCTTATATACTTAGCTGCTCTAATTGAATGATTTGACCTGTTATTGAAAGACAACTGCTTCACCATGCTTTTCCCCATATCTATCTCTCTATAAGTCTTCATACCCCTCAAAAAGAAGATACCCAATCATAATTTAGGGAGTTAATGATCATCATAGAGTTTGAGCACACTTCAATATCTTGAATCCCCAAAAGTATAGCAAATTTAAGACCCTCAAGAGCAGTTGAGACCGATCCATAATACTCCTTCTGGTTTACCCTTAAAACTCTGGAGTAAACATAAATAAGAATTCCATTTGCCAATCTGAAGATACCCCCCAACAAATTTATTGTTTGGTGTATCCCAAGCAATATCAAGTATAACCATATGCTTTTTTTGATGCTTCCATCCTTCTAACAGTAAATTTAGGAATTATCACCTTATATTTTACCCCACAATCATTGTATACCTTTATATTAGCTGCTCAAGAATTTGTAATCACAGAGCTAAATTTTATGACTGATTAGTTTCCTTATCTATATCTATTAATATGTTACAATAAAAAACCTTAAATCCAAATCTTTCATAACATAAGAGCCCTAAACCACAATTTTCACGTCACCTACAATATATTTTATATATTTTAAGGGCTTTACAACGATGTCTACTTGCACGTGAAGCCTAGAATAATTTAAATCTAATGTACATAACTAAAAGTGTTCCTCATTTATGTATTTATCTGCCATTATGAACTTAATTTTTTACTTGATATGTTAATGGGTTCCGACGTAAGAATCTAAATAATTTATTTATTATATCTAGATCTCGACAAAGAATAAGAATCTAAATAATTTGTTTATTCTATCCAGATCTTCACAAAGAAAATGATCCATTGAATCAATTTCTAAGACATATGGATCTGGCTCTTCCATGAGTTTATATTATCTCCATTCTTTATGCACTAGATATTCATTTCTTCCAGCAGATCATATTGCTTAAGACCCTAACTTCTTCCTCGAATAACTTTTCAATTCTAATCTTGCCAAAATGGAGAATGGATTATCAGGTTAAGATACTTCTCATGAGAGAGATAGATCTATAAAAAAAATTCATTCTCTTAAGAATCAAAGGTTCATTATAACAACTTCATGTCAGTACCATACTGGTTTAGACTAATCTATTGTCGTTTCCGGGATCCATGGACATTTCCTTGATGTTAAAGGTAGGTATGATACATAAATATAAGTCTTCTTTATCATTGTTAACATAATATTTAGTTCATCATTGGTTTTTCATTCTATTTTGTAGTAGTTCATTGCACAAAATTGAAAGATACATAATAGATTATAAAATAAGACCCCTATGATTGCCTTGAATATGGAAACACAAAGTACCAAAATCGGCTCATGTAGAGTCTTAACCCCCAGGCACATTAATCATCTGCCTAGCAAAAAAAAACATTAATATTCTCATTAAGACCTTATTCTTTAATATAATAGGTGGTGGTAAAAACCCTATCTTTCGAGATGATTTCACGATCAAGTTCGGAGTCTGAGGATGATAGGCGTATTCGTAAAGTTGATGAGACTTCTGCTGTGGTTATGGAGAAAGTCCCAAATTTAAAAAGAATTTGATTCAAAGAAATACATCAGTTACCTTTGAACTTTCCCCGGATAAAGGTATAAATGGGACTGAAACACATAGTGGCCAGCCGCAATAGTGACAACTATGTTTCCAGAGGTAACACCGTCAAACAACGAAATTGAACTTGGAAAAGCTTCTATGGATCTTCAGGCATCAGCTGTGATCAATGAAGATTTTACGGAGATATCACATCTTCCTATGAGTAGGAGGTCTTTCTCACTATGGAGAGATTATCAGGCAGGTGTGTTGGAAAATTTTCCAAGCTTCTGATTTAATTTTCACAAATCTCAAATGATGAAGGATATAAGTTATGTAGGTATCGAGTTTTATCTGACCTATATCTCTATATTTTCAGGCTTTGAATGTACTGATTTCATTAAAGACAGGAAAGTATCTCAAACAAGAAAGTGCACATCACTTGAAGTAAGTATCTGTACTAGAGCTTTCTTTTTAGTAATTTAATACGGAAACCACCATAAACAATTGTAATGTCTTTTTATTTGTTATTATACATGAAGGAAAGAGAAGTTTGGAATGTTAAAAGAGATAACGGATTGCAGTATTTGGTAAACAAAATGGGAAGAGCTTCCAGAGATAAAAGGGATATTTATTACATAAGAGCTAAGGAAGAAGGTTGGAGTGCTCGAAGCGCTTTCAAACTCCTTCAGATTGATGAAGGATTTAGTATATTCGAAGGTGTGAAGCGTGTAGCTGATCTTTGTGCAGCACCAGGAAGCTGGAGTCAAGTGCAGAGCAGTTAATATTGTATCTACCTACTAAGCTTTCTCCAGACAGAAGGGATGACAATATTTCTCTTATTGTTTCTATTGATTTGTAGCCAATGGCTCCCATAAAAGGTGTTATCCAAGTTCAGGGAGATATTACCAATGCTAGAACTGCTGAAGTGGTTATAAAGCATTTTGATGGATGCGAAGTTGATCTAGTTGCCTGCAATGGTGCTCCTGATATTATAGGACTTCATGATATGAATGAATTTGTTCAGTCGCAGCTTATACTAGCGGGTTTAACCATTGTCACACATGTACTTAGAGGGGGCGGGAAATTTATCGCAAATTTTTTTTGGGGCAAAGATACAAACCACATGTACTGCCAACTTAAACTATTCTTCTCTGTAGTAACTTTTGCAAAACTAAAAGGCAGTCAAAATTCCAGCATAGAGGCATTTGCAGTTTATGAATATTAATCCCCTCCTGAAGGATTTAATCCAAAAGATTTACATCACCTTCTGGAAAAGGTGGGCACTCCCTCAGGAGCAGATGATCTAGATTGCAGCAGTAGTTGGTTAGAAGGGCCCAACATGGTGTATATCCCCTTTTTGGCGTGTGAAGACCTCAGTGGATTCGACTCGGGCCGTTCTTATCCACTTCCTACTGTAGCAGAGGGATGTTCTTACCAAAGTTTGGATCCTGTGCAACCCCCAATTTCTTTCCCTCATAATAGAGCACGGGAAATGAAGAAGGCTAGTAATGGTACAGGGAGCTCTCTCTTGATTCTTGATTATTATTTCTTCTCTCAGTTTGTGGTACTCGTGAGAGGCTAGCTTGGGATATTATTGAATACTGACTATACATTTTAGAGAGAATGATAATTTCTTTATGACTTAACTGGGTTAGCCCTGATCAATCTATATTCGTGTATTACGTTCTAAAAAAAAATGAGAAAAATGATTGCAGTATAAGGAACTAATAGAAACTAAAAAACCTTTGAAACGGTTTAAGGACTATGAACTGAAAAACAAAGAATGCGATGACGCTTGGTTGTCTCTGTGGGAGCTTCAGAATGAACTCATGCGAAAGTCTATGCATGTCGGATCTCTAGGTATATTTACTTTACTGCTCTATTGAACTTTCTTGCTTTTATTTTCTGAAGTTTGCATCTTATTTTTGGTTACACTATATCCCAGCTTATGCCAAAGAGGGACAAATGAAGGAAAAGTCACGGTGGTTATCATCCCTTAGAGATCTGCCAAATAAATTTAAGGTGATTTTGATGTATTCTCAAGACTAGAATCTGTTTCTGCCAGCGGAAGTAATTATTTGCTCGTCAATGATATTTCAAACTTATAGATGTTGAAAATGGAGCACACTAGGCTATCAGCTGAAGCACTTGAATACAAGAAGTGCATTAAAGACGTTACAAAAATGACCAGTACCATTCAGTCTGCAAGTAAGTATATATATACCTACAATACATCCGATCCTGTTTTACTTTCTGGGTTGCCAATAATAAATGCATGTTTATGTATTGAGTTTTTTTTCTTCAATATTTCTTCATTTTTTTGTATCTAAAGTAAGCCAGTAGTTTGAGTTGGAAAGGGACCACAAGGCTCTCAAGTTTAAATTCATTAAAGGAGCAAAGGAGCGGAAAACCGTAGTAAAAGCCCTTGCGTAAGAGTTTTTATTTCTTTTCATTTGAGAGATTATCATGATATTTATACTTCAGTTATATTTGACTAATTTCAGGCTACAAAATTAAAAGAAGAAAGAAAATCGGGCAAAACTAATAGCGCCGTACACTCTTGGTTGAACTAGTATGCCAATTATTACTCATCAAAAATTGATAAGACACACATGTTTATGCATTTACGTTTTCTATTTTTTTTTAAAATAATAATTTACATACGTTTTAAATGGATAGGCAGAGGAAATTGGTGTTACAGATGAGGAGATTGGTAGGGTTGAAGCGTATATACCAGCCCATACCAAAAAAAATAAGACCATTCAATGCCCTGATGTTATTGTAAGTATATCTCTTTTAACTCTTAAATACTCTTAAAATATAGCTTAGAAATGCATATATTGTTAACTTTGTTATTATCTAACTAACGAAAAATTATTTGCTTGTGGTGGTCACTGGTCAGAGAAGAAGAAGGAAAGGAGAGGGACAAACGAGAGTTGATGCTTTTGACATGCACGAAATGTCGTAAGGTGTCAAAGAGCTACCTATATGGCTCAACCAAATTAAAGGGTAAGGCATATATCTTTAGGGAAGTGGCATTCAGATGAGTCTGTCATGTCTTAGAATACCCGAACACAATTGAGAGCACTAGGATTTAAAGCCGATCACTACTGGTATGTTTTAGCTTTGTGTGCACATATTTTTCTTCAGTGTTGTGGTTATATTATGGCAAAGTTCTTGCCTCTATTTGAAGCAAAATGATATCCAGCACTTCACATGATATAAGGAAAATGATAGATTTAATTTTTCAAAATGACAGGCGGGGATATAATTTCCATTGACGGATTTTTTACTAAAAGGACCAAGAGAGTTGTTTCTTAAGACATGCACAAAAGGTCTTAAGATGTTAAAGAACTCCCTGTGTGGCTCAAACCAATTGAAGGTCAAGCTGGATGAATATCTCTAGGAAAGTAAACTAGAGAGGTCGAACATGTCTTTGAACTCCAATGCAGTTGATAGAGCCCCAGGATTTAAAATTGGTCAGGAAAGGTATATTTTAGCTTCCTGCACCTATTTTTCTTCAGAATTATTCTCATATAAAATGTTGCGGGGGGACATGAATTATCGGTCTATCAATATAATTTTTTTAGGAAGAGCCTAATTTCGACAGTTTGTAAGTACCTAGGAAAGCAATTTTAACATGGGATATTTTTTTGAATAGATATAAGAGTAATGAATGGGGAAGCTGTATATGCACGTCCTAAGAAAATGGGCATGATAATTCTTGGAGGTGGACAGCCCAAGCATCACATCTACAATGCCAATATGTTTTGTAATGATGTAGATTATGCTATTTTCATCAACACGGTTCAAGAATTTGACGGTAGTGATTCTGGTGCTTGTCCCAACGAGGCTGTACCGTGGGGAAAAATAAGAGGATCTGCAGAGACTGTCGAAGTATGCTTTTTATCATTGTACTCATCTCTTCCATTATTTACATTTTTTGGAGCTTTTATTTTTTTAAGAAAGAAAGAAGACCTAAGATTACTAGAAGATATAAGAACCTCTTACCTGGAAAAGAAGAAATCTAAACAAAATAACCACATAAATTTGCGATACAAACCTATCCAGAAACTGTCACCTGGCATATTCTTAGAAAAGCTATGTGTCACGTCCCAAAATTCATATTCTAAGACTTATCGGAATATGCCTCTCGAGACCATGAACAGGTCGGGCATCCCCAAATGGATGAACCCCAACGATGTAGTAAATAAAAAAAAACATTTAATAATATTACATCCACAAGGATATACGCAGCGGAAATATCAATTAAAAATAAACATCTGACCAACAACTCCTACAAGTTTGCCATGAATTTGGCTACAACTAAAGAAATAAAATAGAATCTCACGTCAATGGAAATAAACGAAACAACTATGGGGATGTCTCCACAGCACGCTCCTAGATACTACTTGTGATCC
Organism: Kingdonia uniflora; assembly: GCA_014058105.1. Taxonomy (NCBI): domain Eukaryota; kingdom Viridiplantae; phylum Streptophyta; class Magnoliopsida; order Ranunculales; family Circaeasteraceae; genus Kingdonia; species Kingdonia uniflora. The sequence goes on from JACGCM010002535.1 coordinate 1,580,746, forward strand.
TGAACGCCTGCTAATGACCTGGTCCTAAAATATTATCGCGCAAGGCGTCAGCAAGCCACAGCCAAACAAGTATACTAACTATCTAAATGTTTGCAATAAGTTACAAGTAAAATAGGAGACTAACTCTATAAAATTCTAGCCACAAATCAATAAGGAACATATATCTAATAATTACTACTATAAGGCATTAAGAGCTATATGAGTTCAATATGCAAGATGATATGATGTAACTGTGTGAGATGTTGATGCCAACTATATTTTGAAGAATTATTCCAGGAGCGTTGTGTACACAAAGAGTTTCTTTGTAGTTGTGCTCTTTCGTCCTCTGTACGAAATAATAATATCCAACATCTCTTTGGATATCTCTTTTAGGGTTTAATGTCCACGAAGACGCCTAAGGTAGAACTCTTCGACCATACCAATGTCTTTTAGGGATTAGTACCTATGGAAATGCCATAGAATCTGCTAATTCTTGTGACCTAACAAATGCTCTTTCAGGGATTTATACCCATGGAAATGTTGATGGTTTACAAGTAGACCTGACCGATAAGAAACCCCTAGCATGTACAATCACTCCTAGTCTATGTTCATAAGGATTTTTATATCAATATATATATATATATATATATATATATCTCTTCTTACGCCGCACATTGTATTTTACTTTATTAGACAAGATGTACACTAACACTAACTCTAGTGTACAACCAATGTTCAGAAATGGTACATTAATTGAGTAGCTCTACTCGACTCAAGGTTTCCAAGTACTAGCCCTTAGACAGAATAATAGAAAATCTAATTCTCAGATACAATAGTCTGAACCTTATGTCTTTATCGTTCAATTATCCGATCATAGATTATTCTTTAAAATACTATGAGTTATTATCTTACTATATGCCATATTATAATTAAGCTTCTCAAAATCAACACAAGTAAGTGGTCCACCATCTACTTAATATTTTAAACCAAGCTACAGTAACTATCTAGTACAATAACTTTATTATTCTAAACTAAGCTACAGTAGCCATCTAGTACAATAACCTTTTATTAGTCTAAACCAAGATACAGTAATTATCTAGTACAATAACTTTATTATTCTAAACCAAGCTACAGTAACTGTGGGAGTTATAAAATCTTAAGCCATATTATATGAAAGATTGGTCCCCGATTTAGAATATATGTTTGGGTTGTTACGCAAGCATTAAATTGAACAGTCGCATCTCTAATAAGTCGTAGTATATTCTCACAAGACATTGATATCCAAATATAACGAGTATAAGTAACTTCCACTAACCTTAATTATCGTCATGGTTCGATAACTTAAATTTACAGCATAACAAATCTTCGTCTATTCTAATTGAAGAAAATCATGAACGAGAAGAGAGGAGCTGTACTTGCCTGAGATGATGTAAGTGGAATATACAACCAATGAGCCAACCGAGGAACAGATGTAGAACACGATAAACTGCAAAGTTACTTCTCATATTGATATCCTTTGTGGTGACAGAGTTTGGATGATGCACTTCAAAGTTCTCTCTCCCTCCCTAGATGACAGTAAGGTGGTATAATGAGTTTTTTTTCTCTTTTCTCTCCATCTCTGTGGATTTATTTTGGTGGAGGCTAGGGTTATCTCTCCTTTTTGTAGCTCACGTACCTTTGTTTACTCTTAACCCCACAAATTTAAAATCACACAACTCCTAGGTGTGATTCCATACAATAGTTGTTAACTACAAAAAAACTACCACCTATGTATGATAATATATAACTCCTAATATATATTAAATAATCGCTTTAATGACCAAAAAATATAATCACAATTTCGGGGCATTACATTCTACCCAACTAAAAAATATTTCGTCCCCGAAATTAACGTACCTAATTTCGCAAACAAAGAAGGGTAATGCTCTCGAATCTCATCCTCTCGCTCCCAAGAAGCCTCACCACCACTGTGATTGCTCCACTGAACCTTAACTAAAGGAATAGTCTTAGTCCTAAGGACTTTCTCTTTGCGATCTAGAATAACAACAGGAAGCTCATCATAAGAAGCATCCTCTCGGATCTCGAGGGGTTGCCAATCAATAACGTGAGATGGGCCATGCCCATACTTCCGCAACATCGAGACATGAAAAACATTATGAATCCTGTCCATCGCAGGTGGTAATGCTAAACGATATGCAACACTCCCAATCCAATCCAAAATCTAAAAAGGCCCGACAAACCTAGGTGCCAACTTACCCTTTTTACTAAAGCGCATCACCCCTTTCATAGGTGAAACTTTCAAAAATACATGGTCTCCAACAACAAACTCTAACGGTCTCCGATGAACGTCTGCATAGCTCATCTGTTAACTCTGCACTATACGTAGTCTATCTCTAATCAGGCTAATACTCTCGGTAGTCTGAAGAACAATCTCTTGTCCAAGCAAACTCCGATCACCGATCTCTGCCCAACATATAGGAGATCTACACGGCCTACCATACAACGCCTCGAAAGGTGCCATGTCAACGCTCGACTGATAACTATTATTGTACGCAAATTCTACCAATGGTAAATGATCGACCCAACTCCCCTTAAAATCTACCACTCAAGCTCGAAGCATGTCCTCCAAAATCTGATTAACCCGTTCTGTCTGGCCATCAGTCTGTGGGTGAAAAGCAGTACTAAAATCCAACGATGTCCCATATGCTAACTGGAAGCTCTTCCAAAATTTAGATGTGAACTTAGAATCCTTGTCTGAAACAATCGATAGAGGTACTCCATGAAGTCTTACAATCTCCTTGATATACAACCGTGCTAAGTCATCAATAGACGATGTACTATGAATAGCTAAGAAATGAGCCGACTTCGTCAAGCGGTCTACAATAACCCAAATAGAGTCAAAATCTTGTTTTGATCTTGGTAACCCCGCGATAAATCCATTGAGATGTTCTCCCACTTCCACTCTGCTATAAGTAAAGGCTGGAGTGGCCCTGCTGGCTTTTGATGCTCGGCCTTTACCTGCTGACATGTCAGACACTTAGACACATAATTAGCAACCTCTTGCTTTATATTGTTCCACCAATAGTGCCTACACAAGTCACGATATATCTTAGTACCTCCCGGATGAATGGTGAACCTAGATTGATGAGCCTCATCTAGAATCTCACGTCTTTATTCTGCAATATCTGGTATGCACAATCTACCTCGAAAATGAATACTCCCATCAGTACTAATAACCAAGTCAGACTGACCACTATCTGCAACCCTAGTATGTAACTCCCCATCATCCTGCTAAGCCTTGATGATCCGACTAATTAATGAAGGCTGAACTGAAATCCCAAACAAGAATACCCCTGCAGATTGAGAACCTAACTGTGGATCAAACTCTGAGATCATCTCTAACATCTCCCACTCCCTAATCATCAACTGTGCCACAATGACACGCGGCTTGCGACTTAGGGCATCCGCTACAACATTAGCTTTACCCGGGTGATACACGAACTCATAGTCGTAGTCCTTAAGGAGCTCTAACCATCTGCGTTGCCTCATATTAAGCTCGGTTTGAGTGAAGAGGTACTTCAAACTTTTATGATCTGAGAAAAGCTCAAATCTCTCCCCATACAAATAGCACCTCGAAATCTTCAATGCATAAACAATCGCCGCCAACTCCAAATCATGAGTTGGGTAATTCTTCTCATGGATCTTCAGCTGTCTAGATGCATAAGCGATAACCTTACCATCCTGAATCAGTACACAACCCAACCCACATATTGAAGCATCAAAATAAACCACAAACTTTCCTCCCTCATATGGAATAGTTAACATCAGAGCTGAAGTAAGTCGTCTTTTGAGTTCGGCAAAAGCTTGCTCACATTTTTCATCCTAGACAAACTTGACCTCATTCCTAGTCAGGTTGGTCAAAGGCGCAGAAATCTTGGCAAAGTCTAATATAAATTTGCGATAATAACCCGCCAATCCCATAAAACTACGTATCTCAGCAACTGTAGATGGCCTCTGCCAATCAAGAACTGCCTCAACCTTGGAAGGATTGACAGCTACCCTATCCTTTGACACAACATACCCTAGAAACTTGACCTCCTCTTGCCAAAAGTAACACTTCTCGAGCATCGCATACAACTTGTGCTCTCTAAGTGTCTTCAAAATAATGCGTAGATGTTTGGTATGTTCTTCCCTCGAAGGAGAACATATCAAGATATCATCTACAAACACCACGACGAACTTATCCAGATACGGTTTGAAAACCTGGTTCATATGGTCCATAAATACAGCTGGAGCATTAGTAAGTCCAAAAGGCATAACCCTGAACTCGTAATGACCATATCTAGTTCGAAATGCCGTCTTTGGAATATCCTCCTCCCTAACTCTGAGTTGGTGATAACCAGATCGTAAATCAATCATAGAAAAGTATTGTGCTCCTCACAACTGATCAAATAAGTCCTCAATTCGAGGCATCGGATAGCGATTCTTGATCGTGACTTTGTTCAACTGTCGATAATCAACCCAAAGCCTCATCGAGCCATCCTTCTTAACAAACAGAACTGGTGTACCCTATGGAGAAGCACTCTCACCAATAAAACCCTGCTTCATCAGCTCTTCAATCTGCGCATATAACTCCTTAAGCTCGACTGGTGGCATACGATAAGTTTCTCGGGAAATGGGCTCAGTCCCTGACACTAAATCGATGCAGAAATTAATGTCTCGCTTCGGCGGAATGCCTGGTATCTCCTCAAAAACATCTGGAAATTCATAAACTACCAAAAGTTGGTCAATAGACATTGGCCCTGGAGGCCCAAGCTCAAGATGTGCAATCATCGAACAAATCAAGTCCTCAGTACTTAAACTTCGGAATCGAAGCGGTTTACTATCCAGAATAGAAAAAGTTATTGTCTTCTCAAAACAGTTGACACTAGCATCATAAGTCGATAAACCAGTCCAAACCCAGAATGATATCAAACTCCTGAATAGCTAACACGATAAGATCCGCTGGAAACACGAGGTGACCAACAACAATATGACAGTCTCTACAAACTCGGCTTAGTGTAACTGACCTCCCTATAGGTGTAATCACAGATAACTCGCTCTCTAGTGTCTCAGGTGTCAAGTCAAATGAACACATACTAATATTAGATATAAAAGAATGCGTAACACCAGTATCAAATAAAACTCTAGCAGGTAAGTGAAATGCAAGAAGTGTACTTTCCACTACTGGTTTGCCACCTCGCTGCTCACGCTGCGCTACAACAAAAACTCTACCCTGCGGGGGTAGTCCCTATCTCTGGCCCTGTATTCCCTATCTTTGTTGCTGCTACTGCTGACCAGTACGACGAGGACATAGACGAGCCAGATGCCCAACTTCATCACGTACAAAACCTCTCCCAGAAATCTGTATACCCTGAGTTCCACCAGAAGTAGCAGCTCTAGTATTACCTGATCCTTGTTCTGTCCTCTGCTTCTTCTAATAACCCTGATTCCCCTGGTTCCCTTAGTAGCCTTGGTTCCCTTGGTAACCTCGGTTCCCTTGGTAACCCTTTCCGGTCGCGGTCGTAATAATCTCTTTGCCCTTTGGCTCAGTCCTCTTCTCAACCTTCCTTACCCTAGCTCTTTTGGATTCATTGTAGCTACTCTCAATCAACTGTGCCTTCACCACCATCTCAGAATATGACCTAATCATCTGTCCTGTAAGCTTGCCCTTTATCGGCTCTATAAGTCAACCAAGAAACTTCTTCGCCTTACGAACCTCATCAGCAACTAGAAAAGCTGCATAACGAGATAACTCGGTAAACTTTACCTCGTACTCGGTAACTGTCATGTTCTCTCTCTGTTCCAACTGGAAGAATTGTGTAGCCATCTCATCCTGATAACTTTCTGGAATGTACTGATCGAAGAACTTCTCTTTGAATAATGCCCAAGTGATATGTTGACCCTCCAATGTTCGCTCAGTCGTCTCCCACCAATTGTCGGCATTACCATCGAACAACTGTGAAGCCACTCTAACCTTCTGATCCTCAGGACAATGAATCGATCTTATCTTCTTCTCTATATGCTTCAACCAAAACTCTGCCTCCTTTGGTCCAGGTGGGTCTGCACTGAACCCCTGACCCTTAGCCTTATCAATAGTAGCAATCCACCTGTTACCAATACTTTGCTCTGCCAGTAAGGCTCGCGCCTCATCCCTGGCTGCCTGCTGCTGCATGAAGGTACCAAAACTAAGATATATCTGACCTAGGTCAGCCTGAGTGGCATAAGCAGGCACAGCTGGTACTGGACCGGCCGGATCAACCTGAAACTGACCATCCTGAGCCTTTGCAGGAACTTCAGGAACATCCTGTGGAGCATCAATCTGAACCTCTGCAACAGGCTCCACAATCGGCGCAAGACCAACGTCGCCACATCCGCCACGACCTCCACCTCTACAACCTCGATGACCACCCCGTCCTACATGACGGTCATCAATACGAATACTATGCCTAGAACCATCATCAACGGTATCACCAACATAACCGCCACGTCCTCTGTCTATAGCTCTGAGGAGAGAAGAGTGGTTGTTAGCACAAAAAATATTATATATAATATCAAAATCATAAACGTCAATCAATAAAAATAACGGTCCTACTCCATCTAACCCACGCAATTTTATGTGTGTGATATAAAACAGGATCCATCCCGAAGGATGAACCTTCGCTCTGATACCAATCTGTCACGCCCCAATATTCATATACTAAGACTTATCAGAATATGCCTCTAAAGGCCATGAACAGGTCGGGCGTCCCCAAATGGATGAACCCCAACGATGTAGTAATTAAAAAAAACATTTAATAATGCTATATCCACACGGATATACGCAGCGGAAATATCAATTAAAAATAAACATCTGGCCAACAACTCCTACAAGTCTGCCATAAATTTCACTACAACTAAAGAAATAAAATAGAATCTCACGTCAATGGAAATAAACAAAACAACTAGGGGGATGTCTCCACAGCACGCTCCTAGATACTACTCCTAAATAAACAAAACAACTCTATAAAATTCTAGCCACCAATAAATAAGGAACATATATCAAATAATTACTACTATAAGGCATTAAGAGCTATATGAGTTCAATATGCAAGATGATATGATGTAAGTGTGTGAGATGTTGATGCCAACTATATTTTGAAGAATTATTCTAGGAGCGTTGTGTACACAGAGAGTTTCTTTGTAGTTGTGCTCTTTCGTCCTCTGTATGAAATAATAATATCCAACATCTCTATGGATATCTCTTTTAAGGTTTAATGCCCACGGAGATTTCTAAGGTAGAACTCTTCGACCTGACCAATGTCTTTTAGGGATTAGTACCTATGGAAATGCTATAGAATCTGGTAATTCTTGTGACCTGACCAATGCTCTTTCAGGGATTTATACCCATGGAAATGCCGATAGTTTACCAGTAGACCTGACCGATAAGAAACCCCTAGCATGTACAATCACTCCTAGTCAATGTTCATAAGGATTTTTATATCAATGTATATATCTCTTGTTACGCCGCACATTGTGTTTTACTTTATTAGTCAAGATGTACACTAACACTAACTCTAGTGTGCAACCAATGTTCATAAATGGTACATTAGTTGAGTAGCTCTACTCGTCTCAAGGTTTCCAAGTACTAGTCCTATGACAGAAAAATAGCCAATCTAATTCTTAGATGTAATAGTCTGAACCTTATGTCTTTATCGTTCAATTATCCGATCATAGATTATTCTTTAAAATACTATGAGTTATTATCTTACTATATGTCATATTATAATTAAGCTTCTCAAAATCAACACAAGTAAGTGGTCCACCATCTACTTAATATTTTAAGCCAAGCTACAGTAACCATCTAGTACAATAACTTTATTATTCTAAACAAGCTACAGTAGCCATCTAGTACAATAACCTTTTATTAGTCTAAACGAAGCTACTGTAACTATCTAGTACAATAACTTTATTATTCTAAACCAAGCTACAGTAACTGTGGGAGTTATAAAATCTTAAGCCATATTATATGAAAGATTGGTCCCCGATTTAGAATATACGTTTGGGTTGTTACGCAAGAATTAAATTGAATAGTCGCATCTCTAATAAGTCGTAGTATATTCTCACAAGACATTGACATCCAAATATAACGAGTATAAGTAACTTCCACTAACCTTAATTATTTTCATGGTTCGATAACCTAAATTAATAGCATAACGAATCTTCGTCTATTCTAATTGTTGAAAATTATGGACGAGAAGAGAGGAGTTGTACATGCCTGAGATGATGTAAGTGGAATATACAACCAATGAACCAACCGAGGAACAGATGTAGAACCCGATAAACTGCAAAGTTGCTTCTCTTACTGATCTCCTTTGTGGTGACAGAGTTTGGATGATGCACTTCAAAGTTCTCTCTCCCTCCCTAGATGACAGTAAGGTGGTATAATAAGTTTTTTTTACCCTTTTCTCTCCATCTCTGTAGTTTTATTTTGGTGGAGGCTAGGGTTATCTCTCATTTTTTTTGTAGCTCACGTACCTTTGTTTCCTCTTAACCCCACAAGTTTAAAATCACACAACTCCGAGGTGTGATTCCATACAATGGTTGTTAACTTCAAAAAAACTTCAACCTATGTATGATAATATATAACTCCTAATATATATTAAATAATCGCTTTAATGACCAAAAATATAATCACAATTTCGGGGCATTACACTATGATTTGGCCTATTTTCATTAAACCTGCAACAAAGTCTTTATTCATTCCCTGGTGCACCTGTTATGCATTAAACCAGCGGGATTTCTTTGTTACTTCAATGCTTGCAAGCTCCTCATTTGGGCATACTGTGGCTATATTTTAGTTCCCAATTTGGGCTCCTTGATATTTTAGGTCAACACAATGGTGGGTATGGCGGTGCTCAAAATATTGCGGGTGGCAATGGTGGTATTCCTCCTTCTGAGAGTCCAGTTAAGGTGAAGCAATTTGATAATAGTTGTGGTAATTCTTGTGATAATTCAACTTGCTTCCCGATGTGAATTTCGATGAGCTTAAGGAACTTTTCGGAAGCATTGGTCAAGTATGTGTTGATCCTTTCCAGTTAATAAAAACTGTGCATTTGAGTTTTATGTGTTATGTAGTATTTGGTTTATAAGACTAAAACATGAAGACTTTTATTTAACGAAACAGATAGTGGTAGGCCATATATCGTAATATCTTTATTATTTATTGCTTTTCTTTGTATGATTATCACATCAGTAAGCTAAATTTTAGAAGGTTTAAGTTTAACTTTTTTGGCTCGTCTAGGTTGCAAGAATCAGGCAGAAACGAGGTTACAAGGATCAATGGCCTTGGAGTATTTAAGAAATACACTGATGATAGTGGGAAATGCAAAAGAGATGCAGTTCTCTCGTACGAAGATTCAAGTGTTGCACATTCTGTTGAAAGGTTCTAAAATAGTATGTGTTAGTTTTTTTTTTCTTATACAAAAATATCAATTGATACTTACTGAGACCTCTGTTTATCAAATCATGATTTGAGAGGTTACAAAATCAATGTAGCAATGGCGGAGAAGTCTGCACCTCGGGACACTTCTTCCTTTGGTCATGGGCATCCTTTTCTTCTTCCTTCTCTCTTTCACTTGCATATACACATTATATAGTAGTATGGGTGGGCATCATAAGCTTTGTTAATTGGTTTATGGGAATTAACTTATGGGCTATCTTATATTCTTAGGTTTTAGTTAAGGACACAAGATATACAATAATTGTGCCCAAGTTTTTTTAGGGATCTTCAAGCCAAATTTTTATTGTCTCGGTGGGTCTAGTCTCCGTAAGGTAAAATTTAAGAGTGATGTCTGGAAAGAATGCCTTGAAGGTAGTGTTCTATTCTGCTTATATCATCATATATATAAATACATGTTAGTATTCAACGTGCTTATTTTAGACTATTTCTCTTCCTAAGCGTATGTTCTTTAGATTTCCCCTGCGATTCTTAATTAAAATTTTATGGTTATACTGCATATGTCATCCAAGTTAACCGTTATATTCAACTTTGATCTCTTCTTACACCTGTAGTTTTTATTTTCTTTCAATGTTATGGTATAGGCAGGCATAATCCAACTTTGTTCAAGTCTATTATATTTAGTTATGAGCATACTAGATAATGTTTACTGTATCTAAGAATTTATTGGATATCCATGTTCTGCTTATTAGCTATCCATGTTGTGTCTATTCTAAGAACTACTTTTGCTTAGTTCTGACTCTTATTTTTGCATCTGTTAACTTGCAGATTCTATGAGTGAAACGTTTTCCATCCTTTGGAGAAGCCACAAAAGAAACTGGGAACGTTTTCCATCCTTCAGCTGACACTTCGTGTTTGAACCTTCTCCGCTACACGTTTCTTTATTATGTTCCTTTTTGTTTTACTTCTGCAGCCTTAAGTATATTTTGTGTATTATGTTTCTATTATAATAGAAACATGCTTATAATTTTTTTGTATATTTTTGAAATAATTTTTTGCATCAAGTTTACTTCTGCTGCCTTTTCTGTATATTTTTGAAATAATTTTTTATTTGAAATATTTTTTTATTATTTATTTATCATATGTTTTTGCCACAGATTTTGAAGTGGGGAAAACAAGCTTTTGCCATAAATTCTGTAGTGGTAAAAGTGGGCTTTTGCCACAGATTTTGTAGTGAGGAAACAGGCTTTTGCTGTGGATTCTATAGTAGCAAAATAAGGCTTTTGCCACGGATGTTGTAGTGGTTAAAGTAGGCTTTTGCCACGGATTTTCAGTGGCAAAAAATAACTTTTTGCCACGGTAAAAATAGTGCCAAAGATTTAGCCACCCCATCTAAGCCCACCCCCCTAGCCACGGTAAAAACAGTGGCAAAATCCTTTTTGCCATAAATTTTTTAGTGGCTAATACCCTTTATTCTTGTAGTTGCATTGAGGCCAATCCAGATTAGATTCAGACTCTCCTCAACATGCCTTCTCCAAAAGTGACGAAAGACATTCAGAAACTTGCTGGTAAGATTGCCGTTATCATTCGTTTCGCTTCTAAATCTTAAGACCGCTGTTACTGGCTATTCCTACTACTCTGTGGTTGTACAAAACGAGGAAAAGGTCATCCAAATACAGAGGTCAAATGGATACCAAAATGCGAAGCAACTTTTCATGATATCAAAACCTATTTGGAGAAGTCTCCCATAATGAGCACCCCAATAGATAATGAGGAACTGATTATCTACCTAGCAGTCACAGATACTTCACTCAGGTCGGTTCTTATTCACCTTGAAGGGAAAACTGAGAAACCAGTCTACTTCATCAGCAAAACCCTCATTCCAGCAGAAACGAGGTACTCTAAAATTAAGAAACTTCTTCTCACTCTTGTTTACACTTCACAGAAACTCAAGCACTACTTGCAAGCTCATTCGGTCAGAGGCATGATAAACTACCCACTTTGGGAAATTCAATCCAAAAAATTTAAATCAAGTTGAGTGCAACAATGGTCAGTTAGTTTGGGAAAACATGATATCAAGTTTGAAAAATGTCATTCCGAGAAGGGTCAGGCCATTGCCAATTTTCTCGCAGATTTTCCAGTAGAAGATTCCGAGTGGAAGGAGCACAACCCGTACCTTGCAGATTTTTTTTTTGAAGATCTACCCCCCAAAACTTTTGGTGAACGGGCTGAATAGATTACAACAAAAGGGGGGAGACTTCTTACAGATGGGTCCTGCTGATATCTCCAATTTTTAGTAGGATTTTGATTCCTGAGTACTGATTACCCCTTCCAATGATAGAATTGGGAAATCGATCCACTTGGATTTCGAGGCCTCAAATAATGTCACCAAATACGAAGCTTTCATTCATGGACTTGACCTTTCTTTTGAGTTCAATGCCCCTGAACTCGTAGTTTACACAGATTCACTACTCATCGTCCACCATTACTCTGAGCAAAATAAGAGGAATGGAAAGATGATCGAATACGCAGCCCTCATTGCAAATTGGATGAGCAAGTTCGCGAAAGAAACTTTCGATTATCTTCCTCGAGGTGAAAATAAACACGCCAATTTTTTGGCATATCTAGCCGGGGTCATGGGTACAGAAGCTCGATATCTCATGATCGAAATCATTTCAACCCCCATCATTAATTGCATTTCTATATGCACGATTGATACTGGGGGCGATAAAGGGGGAAAAGATGATTGGAAAAAGCCTTTCTTAGCCTACTTTGATATTGACAACAGTTGCGACAGACCACTTTTAGCAGATCAAAAAGAGCGCCGACGGCTAATCAACAACTCAAAGCGCTTTACAAATCAAAACTGTATGCTATACCGCCTTTCAGTCATGGGGCCTTACCTCAAGTGCCTTTCTAAACCAAAAGCAGATAAAATGCTCCACGAATTACATGAAGGAACTTGTGGCTCCCATGCCGCAGGTCGATCACTAGCAAATAGAGCTATTATACAAGGAGTATTCTGGCCTGGCATGCACAAACAAGCAAAAGAGTACTCATGCAAATGTGATGCCTGCCAAAGACATGGACACATGAAACGCGCCCCTGCGCTTGAACTCCATGCAAGGAAGGTGTTCTGGCCTTTCGAAAGATAGGCACTCGATCTCGTCAGAGAATTCCCTTATTCTCTAGGAAATCGCCATCACCTACTCGAAGCTACCGATTATCTTACAAAATGGGTAAAAACAGTTCCACTCTGCCAAACTAGAGAAGATGAGGTCATCTATTTTATCTGGGAACATATCATCACTCAGTTTGGGTGCCCCTACCTTATTCGTATCGATAACGGGCCCTAATTTGTTGGAGAAAAATCATAGCCTTCCTCAACTAGCACAATATCATCCACTCACCATCAAATCCTTAATATCCTCAAGGAAATGGCCAAGCCAAAATCACCAACAAAAATATCGTGGATGGACTCAAAAAAAGGTTATTCTCATAGAAAAAAGGGAATTGGGTTCAAGAACTAGCTCATGTCCTATGGGCATATCGTACCACTCCCCGACAGTCAACAGGATATACCCCATTCTTCTATGCCTATGGCACTGGGGTTTCATTCTTTCTGAATACCATTATCCAGTTCGAGATCACGAGCTAACTGACGAAGAAAATAAGTTCGAATTAGATTACAACTTCAATATGATCGATGAAACCAGGGAGCGTGTCATCGCTAACCTAGGCTGATATTATCATATGCTAGACAGTTCGTACAACAGCCGAGTCAGAAGCCGTACCTTCCAAATCGATGATCTCGTCCTCAGAAAAATTCCTCACTACCACAAAGAGCCTCACGCTGAAAAATTAGCCAACAATTGGGAGGGTTCATTCATTATCACAGGTCTTTCAAGCCTAGGATCATATTACCTCATGACAGAAGAGGGAATCTACATTTTAAATCTTTGGAACACTTGGCGACATAAACGATAGTATTGTTAAGAGCCTTACTACTCCATTTCCGTATCTCGCTTTTGCTTTATCAATTCAAAAAGTGAAATTTTCATCTCCATCTAATGTAAATTCTGAACTGTTCAATGAAACTTCCAAGTTTTTCAAAAAATCTCTCTACTTATGTAGATTCAGCTGCATTTTATAGATTAAAGCATAGATAATACTAGCTTTCAATTAATCTCATACCAGTTAAATCATGGATAACACTTGGTTTAGCTAACTCAACCATCTCTGCGATTGAAATAAATCTAGAAACTTTATTTATATCAAAGACTCTACCAAACATTAGATAGGGAAAAGGTAATACTAGCTTTCATCTCTTTCAACTTATTTGGGACATTATACAAGTTAAATTAAGGATAACACTTGGTTTGGCTGACTCTACTAAATCTCTGTGATTAAAAAAAAGTATAAACTTGTTTTATATCAATGACCCTAAAAGACATAAGATAAGGCAAAGGTAATACTAGCCTTCGTCTCTTTCAATATGTTTGCAACATTACTCCAGCTAAATCAAGATTCACTTGGATTGACTGACTCAACCTATCTCTGCAATTAGAACAAATGTAAAAACTTGTTTTATATCAAAGACCCTACCAGATATAAAATAAGACAAAGGCAATGCTAGCTTTCATCTACTTTGCTATATCTGTGACAAATACTATTTATTTTCAGGTTGCATTCATAACCATTACAATGGATTCTTTTATGTTGTTGGGATGACAATCGTGCTTTCCCCTATAATAGGAGGTCAATCAGATTTTAGCTTTCAAGTTATAGTAACCCTGCCCCGCTTTATCAGATCTGTAGAGCGATGGCCTAAGCTCTTATCCATGGAGGCCATACAGTTTCCTCGATATATATCAACTCTACAAATACATCCCTTGTCAGACAGAATCTTGAACAAGGTATCTCGTTCAAAGACAAGTCTTTTTACTTCTTCTACAAAATAAGCAACGATCGACTTTGGCAAGTCTGAGCGTGATGCATGAGCTACGACTGTCTTTAAAAAATTTGATCTCACCTTCTCGAGACATGCCTCCAACCTCGGATACCGTCGCTTCTAATATGCCATGTCCCTTTCTATCAGAGCATCAGAAGTTATACTTTCTTCTAATTTTTTGATATCTTTAGTTGATTCAGTCTGATTAATGGTTGTTAAGTCCGCCACCTCTGCATGAAGTCTCTCGATTTTGGCATTCAACTCTTCCCCGGCTGAAGTATCCTTTAATAGGTCATCTTTCTTCTTTATCAGAATCTCTTTTGCCCTGATTTCCCCTTCTAATACTTCTTCCCATACTAGAGCGGTATCCAAATTTTGTTGGCACTCTCTTAGATTCACATTCCCTTTCTGCACATGCCCTAGAATTTGAGCTACGTCACCTTCCAACTCCCTAATGCGAGTTGATAGGCTAACAACATCCCCTTGGACAAGAGAAGCCTTAGCATCATTTCTACTCTTCCTCGAGCGCTCTCCAGCCTCTGTGTTCCTGACACGTACATTGTCTTGCGTCAATTTGATCTTCAGTCGTGCCACCCTCTTATTCAACTCGTCACACTTCCGTTGCATCGTCCAAAACTCTAAATCCTTGGCAGGTAAAGCTGTATGTAAGTGTTTGGGTGCAGCTTCCAAAGCCAATAGATCCTCTCTTGCTATCTTCAGCTCGTTATCTTTTTCAATGATTTTCTTTTTCAGCCACTCCAGCTCGCATCTACTATTATAAAAATATATTCAAAATTGTTCCTCCGATATTTCTAGCGGCTGAATAAGGTATTGAGCCATCTCAACATGCCTACTCTTAACCATCAGCGTGTCAATCTTACTTTGGAGCTTCGCAGCATATTCTATTATCTCCGCAAGCTCTTTTAGCCCCCTATCAATTTTGGCATCCTTCTCCTCGATCTTTCGAGTGAGGTTAAATACAGTCTGGGCTACCTCAAAAAACTTGAAGTGCACCTTTACATCTTGGTCATCTCTATCCCCACTTGCCTCTCTTACCCTATTCAACTCCTCTACAAATTCTCGGTTACATTGAAGTTCCACATCTTCGCGCGAGCGAGCTGGATCCAATTCGACCTGCACAATAAAGATACGTTATATCCAGTTTGATTCAAAACACCCCCTCAACATACATATACATATCTCTTCTCTAACAAGATATCTAATTTCTAACTTCTACCGTGTGCAACTACTTCTAGACTTAAAGGTCGTAGTATGACCACAGATGGATGCTCCATGATATATATTTCCAGGTTTATGGTACACATTCTCTATTTCCTACTTTGTCAAAAACTTTAATTTTTCTTATGCACTATTTGAGTGACATTTTCCTAAAACTATTAACAAGTCTTTGGACTACCTCTACGTTCTATGTTGTCTTATTTACTTGATAGTTTTATGTTAATAAAGCATACAAGTCAAACATTGCCTATTCCAATCTAACCTGCAGCTCAACTTGAGAAGACAGCAAGGATGTTGAGGTCTCTCTTTCCTTGGCAAGCTCAGTCAATAAATTTTTTATTCTGAGGCTCGTTCCTCTAAGTGCCTACACAAGGGTTACAAAGAGAACAACTCAACCTATAAAATTCTATTTAATACACAGTATCCAACCGATTTATAGAAACATTTCCAAAATATTCGTAAAAAATCATTTCTCTACCCTACCTTCTCATGTTACACCTCCGGGAGCTCAGCGTCATCCCCTTGGTTGTCTTGCACCATCTAATGAGAGACACCATCCAACCCATTAACAACTCCAACAATAACCCCTTTTGCCTCTTCGACGTCTCCCTCATCGACGTAGGTGTATACCTCAATAGCATCTACCTCATCCTTTAAATACCCGTTTAACATTAGGTGGTGCCTGAGTTTTTTGCACTCCGCCACCACCTCCTCTAGGTTCGCTCTCGCCTCAACTTGTAAATGGCCGATCTTCACTACTTGGGAAGCCTTCAGGGCCTCCAGCTCTTTTACATCCTCGACTGTGTCAACCTTCAATCGAGCTACCTTATTTTTAAGCTTGATCTTCCCCTTCTTCAGCTTAAATTTCTCTTCTTCAATTCTGAGACATATCCCCCTCGCCAAATGAGTAACCTGCAAAGCATAATTCGACCTCAGCGTGAGCTCGGAGTGCAATACAAAAATATATTTCACATAATCGAGTATAGAGACCTACCATATTTCTCATATACTCTTCCCCATGAAGAGCTGCCAGCCTGGCCCTTTCCTCAACCTCCTTCAAATCATCCTCAGTAACAGGTCGCTCTTCAACGACCATCCTCCCCGAGGTTCCCGAAGGTTCAATCCTTCTCCTATTTTCATTTCCTTCGACCTCACCAGTTCCAATAGTACCAGAGGCCGACGGATGCTTCAATATCTGTCTTTTTGGAAACGTTTAAGCTAATTTACTCAACGTAATAAATTCCTGATGAACTGGACTATCAACTCTAGGGGACTAGGGAAAGTTCGTTTGCCCTTCCCTACCAGTTCCTTTCTTCTTACCATTATCAGTGCCCGCCATCAGCCACGTCGATTGAGATTTTTGAACTTGCTTCCAGCCCATTTCTTTCTGCTAAGGCCAAGACCTGCCAACACAGATTTGAGCTCAACCTCTTCCTCAGCAACTTTGTCCAACAAAGAATCTTTCCTCTCCACCTAGGACTTTGAGCCTACCATGCACAATATTTTTTTATCATCAATAAAAGATCATACAGTTCCAACATATCAATATTGTATGTTATACATTGTTATACTTACTTTGTTTTATAGTTCTAAACAGAAGATCCAAGGGTTCTTCATCATCTCTCAGAAAGCAATTACCCTTCACCCATATTATGTTATGATTCTAGGATCGACCTGCTGAGTTCAGATCGAAGAAGCGAGGCCGAGTTGCTCCCACACAGAAGTATACCCCTCCACTAGCATGATAATTCTTCACCCCATAAAACTGCAAAACATCCTTATGGGATATCCTCCTCAGTTTCCCCTCCCTTTCTTACTTTTCATTCAGATGGTCGCAAATACTTATCACCTCCCAAATGTTCCCGTTCAATTGAACAGAACATGCCCCAGTCATATTCATAATCCCTTTTTCCAAATTGGTAAGGGGAAGGCTCAACCCATACTCTAATTGAGATAGGTAACAAAAAAATCTTCTGAAATGTCACTCTGAACACTCCCATCAAAATACTCCAACGAAATTGATTTGCCTATACCTCTATCTCGTTTCTCCATCTTCAAATCGGCCAATAAATAAAAGTACTCCTCCCCCATCGCTACAGTATACCCCCTAAACAGCCTACCGTCGTATTTTACGCAGTTACCCCATGTCCCTCCTATAGTAGCCTTGGCTTTACAAAATTCTTTAAATGTACCCGAATAGGGAGGATAGGTCACCAATTTCCCAGGGAAACCTAGAAAATGTTCAACACCTACTTCGACCTCACTATTAGACATATCAATTTTGGACTCTGCTGTTCGACCAGAGGTGGACAACTCATTAACAGGTAAATTATCCATCTCAACTACAATTCTTTAGGCTAGGGCTTGAACCTACACAAATACCTCTCACGATCGACCTACATACAGGTTCAAGTATTTATCATTATCTTATGCACATCCATCATTCGCAAACAAAAATCTTTCATATATTCTATATATATTTCAAGTTTTATAGATTACTATAAATAATGATTTTTTAAAGATTTGCTTAAAACAGATTATGATTTACAAAAACACAAACATGCATTGCACATCTCTATTAACCATATGTGTCAGAATGAGAATCTGAGGCAGCACCAAATACTTCTCTCATAACGCCGCTGTATAGCCACCTACGTGATTCAGTCCCCACAACTCTCTTTGACTGTTGATCACTCTCTGATAAAACCATACCAGAATCTCTACAATATTTTTGTACTTCTATCTCTTTGTTTTCCATGTTTTCAGAAGTTGAAAAATGTTTGAATGATGAGGAAGAAGCACTATTTATTCTATCTCTCTCTAACGGCTGGCAGTTATTGTTCCTCGCATGAGCCGTCCTCTGTTTTGGAATAGAGGCATCCTTTTCACTGTCCATGTCAGGCGTCCTGCACCACTTTAATAAAACCAATTTTCCATCATTGCCCTTTCTCTCATATTTTAATCTATTTTTTTCTCCTTTTTCCATATCTCTCTCTGACCTTCCCACACTCATAATGACTTACACTTACACGGTATCAGATTTTTACAGTTTTACATAAAAAATAAAATTTGAAGCTTCTCCTTTTTTTTTCTGTTCTTATTTCTTTTACTTATAGTACTAGTGATGTCATTTCTAAAGCTAACAAAATTTTCAAATGTATTCAAAATTGTTTATCACAACAGTCTCAAATGGCATTTGCAACTATAGAGGATCAATTTGACTTTCATCTTTTCTTTTAGAAAAAATTCAAATACTTATATTCATTTATGATAGCACTTTACATATAATTATACCTAAAATAGCCTTGATGACCTGGGCAACCACATCCAATCAGATATCCTCCAGCATTCATCATATTTTTAGATTCAATCTCCTCTATAGTGAGCAATCTCACTGCTTCCTTTCAAGTTGCTGGGTCCACCATTATTTCTTGAAATATCTCTTCGTAAAAATGAGGTTTGTATTCACGATCTTTCCCAATCATATCCAAACCCTCAACATTCACCTCCCTTACTGGCAATTCAGCATCAAAGTTTAATAACCCAAAAATGCATTCAAGCACTTCGGCTACCTTAATAGCCAATCGCCCCTTAGTGGCGTAACGGATTCTCTCAGAACGAGTCTTCCTCATTATTCTTTCGTTCCACCTAATTTTTTCTAATCAACCCACCTTCATCTATACCCTGTCTAGCTGTAAAATTCCAAGCAGCTCGGGATGTTATCCTATTATCCTTTAACATAAACCATGAAATCTTGGTAGATGTTATATCTGAACACATCTCTTTCCATCAATCTATATCATTTGGCCTATTTCATATCGACCTGATTCCTTCCAACAAACTATTACATATCAACCTACCATTTCGGAATGTATACAATTTCGTTTCATCCATATTTTTGTCTAACCCCAGGTCGAACTTCTATTATATACATTACAAGCATATTTAAAATAGTTTGATTATGATAACAATAATTTTGATTTCATATATATCTTCTTATCAGTATCTTGGCGAACTCATCGCATTACTCTTAGCCCAATTCTAGAGATATTCTATTTTATATCAACACAATGTTTGGATAACAAATATTATTCATTTCAGATTACAGATATGTTTACAGATAACAAGTATTTCAAAGTACTCAAATATCGAATACTTTTATAGATATCAAGTCTTTCAAAGCACTCTGGAATCAGGTACTTTACAGATAACATGTTTTTTGAGTGTTTTACAGATAACAGATCTTTCTGGCACCCCGACACATCAAATCCTTATGTTCGTCCTACTTCAGTGATTTTTTACCCTGATGCAAAGTAGATATTGGACGCAACAATAAGCCTTCATCACATGAGTTCTATCGATGTCTATTTGAACTTCAAATGGAAACTATGCAAGCAGATTACTTGGTGTTGGAGCAAACTCTTCAAACTAAAGGTCATCTTAGCGCAAAAAAGGGATGGAAATGTAGAAACAAACATCCACTTTTCATCTCCCTCCTCCACTACCATCACCTCCTCTTCTAAAACCACCACCTCCACAAAGTTGGTAGAGATGAAGAAGGCCTGGCATTCACTGCATCTGTCTCTCCAACCTTGTCCTCCGCAAGGGAGCGGAGACAAGCCCAATGTTCTTTGCCTGTCAAGACGACGACGTGAATCCTCCACCTGCAGTAAAATTCTTCCTCAGCTTTAACCGCTTCGTCTTCCGACATACCTTGATGAGTCAAAGGAAGAGGAGCGGGTATGGATATCTCCATGGATTGGTCGCAAAAGAGCTTTAACTTCAACCACTGCGTCAAGGACCATTTTACAAGTCTTAACCATCTTCCAAAATGGTAGAGATTTTTTATAACAGATCAAGCGTACTTTTTCACAATTTTTGGTACAAGTAATATTTATATAACCCTACATTTATTATGAAGGTACATTTTTCCAAGCGTCATCATTCAATACCGATGCAACTCATCAAACCATAACCGTCACATACATCGGCATCCACATCATCATTTAATGCACGTCATTTCACTATAACCCCCAGAACATCCATGCAGTCAAAGCCATCAGTACTCCATTTCAATATTCAAAATTTTAAAACATGCATGCCCATATAACCAAATCCTTTCTCAACAAAAGCCACTCGTGACTTCGGTTGCAAAGGGGCGATTGTAGGGATCTATCTCTCGATCCTACTTAAATTCGAGCTGTTGCCAATTCGAATTACCTCCATCTCTGAATCAGGCATTTTCCACATGACTTCTCCAGTCAACATTTCAACCTACTCCATGAACTGGTGAAGAACGTGGGTCAAACTTAAATCGAAAGACCTGAATAAGTCAAAGATACCCGTCTCTCATTAACTCATCAGTTACTTAGTCAACCGTCATTAACCTCATTGTTTGAAGAACGTGCTCCAGTGCGATGAAGAACTGTGAAGAAGGCCTATATAAGGAAGAAGTTCCATAAGAGACAAGTACCTGCAAATTACACGAGAAATTACCAAGAAAACTGCATCTTCTAGATTCTCAAAAACATTCAAACTTCTTAGTTACAAGATTCAAGCATGTCTAAATCTAGAGATCACTTGTAATAAGCTACCCGCCTCAAGCAATAAAGATAGTTTTTCAAGAAATTATCCACTTGAGGTCATGGTTTTTTTTACCTATTTAGAGGTTTTCCACGCTAAAACCCTCTATGTCATTTCTTACTTTCCATAAGAATATTATCCCAGGTTCATTGGTATGATAGCGAATTCCAAGCCATTTTGAGCCTACGGAATTTGGCCATTACAGTTGCAATAAATATTGGGATCTTTGTGATCATCCTGCTCTATATCTCATGTATGAACACCTCACTTCTTCATTAATTTCTTACATTGGTTTTTCTTTGAAGATTTCTTCTTTTCATAACTTTATAGATAGTTATAATTAACTTTTCCACTAACACTCCTTTAAGGTATAATACTCTTATACATTTGTGATTTCCATTATTTCAGTATTATATTTGGTTGAAATTCAGGTGGCTTAATTGATTTTCTAGATATAGACTATCGTCGTAATTTTTTTTTAAATGTTATAATATGTCCATTTCATCCTTGACAATCTTTTATTAGTCAATTGGTGATCCAAATAAATGCAATCTAATAACAAGGCTGCGTTGTGCATGTCGATAATATATCCGCTCGACAATTTTTTCATTTGGGACCCTAAAATGTAACAAAGAAGAAATCCATTGAAGCCTACTCGTAGCCTTCCAGCACCATTCGAATACTCGAAGGCTACATTGAAGCCTACCTAGAGACTAGATGCCCAACAAGATAGTAACAAAGCTCACGAAACCTTTCAAGATTAGTCAAACACTTGAGGGCATAATCAATGCTGAAGACGGGCGGTCAGTACTAGAATTCGGCAACAATACCAGAGAGACTTCGACCATGGTAATACATGGTCAAGGGCATACATGTCTGACAGCCAGCTCACCAGACGGAATAGTAAAATGAGTTTCCTGACAACTATAGTGTCAGAACCGACTCCGAGTACAAAATAGTTATCCTCAAAGGATATACATGTAATCTGACCTCCCATGATGACTCACCCCTTTTCTATCGCCTATAAATAGGAGGATGGGTGCAGTATGAAGGGGTTATAAAATCTCTCCCAAGGACTCTTGAAGATTACCTTCGACTACTCTGTAACTGACTTTTATTCGATCTGTCACCTGAGCTCAATATTTATCATCAATCCTTTAAAATCCTTGCTAGAGGTCGTGGAGAAACCCATTTTAGGGCTCCACGCAAGTGTATTTTCCCAGTAGTATTGTCTAATATTGCCTTATGTACTTGCTTAAGCCACTAATCGAAGATAAACTAGCTAGTTTCCCCTCCTTCAAAACTTGTCCCCTACATTTGGCGCCGTCAGTGCTACACCCACCCCCCATTTATTTTTCTTCTTTCAACCCCTTCCAGCCTTCCTCAATGGCCCCCACTCTTTGCTCAACCTCTGCCATTGTCGGAAACTCCGCCGACGAAGTAGCCGCTTAACTTTGCCCTCATTAGCTAATAATTGGCTCAGGCCGAGGAGTGTCATAACAATCAGTTACGCATTAAGCAAGAAGAACGCCGCCAATAGCTCGAGGCTGAACGGCAGTGACAATAACTAGCAACAAAGTATTCTGGATGAACTACACCATACAGTTTGCAAGCTTCAGCAAGGTCACACTCAAGACGCTTCTCAGCGATCTCGCTTAGCCGCCCCTTCGCGCATTTTGCCTGTGCCCAGCTTAGGCCTCACCCCCAAATCAAAGTCCCTCCATTAAATCATGGCACCGAGGGTACTCCCACTGCCATACCCACCGGCTTGATCCATCTTGGTATCCCCGTTACGGAAGAATCCTCTTATTCTACACATCACACTTCTTGCTACCCCACACGGTGTCCTGCTTGAGAACGCCTTGGCGAGCCAAGTGCTGAGCATGCCCCATACTCGCGGCCTCACCACTCTCAGCCCCAGCGATTCCCTCCTCAATCTGCCTCTCTTACACAGCTAGAACATGATACAAAAATCCGTGCCACTATTTGTATCAACGCGAGCCCCACACCAAACTCCTAGAGTCGGTTAAACAACCCTATTTGCCCCAAACTCCACGCGATTGAAGTACCTCTAAATTTTCATACCCCTAAATTCACAAAATACCGCAATACTGACCCCCAGTCTCATGTCCTCGAATTCCAAAATATTTTAAGTTTGTATTCCCCAGCCGACCACATCTTGTGTCGTTTCTTTCACACTAGTCTTACTAATAGCCCTCTCAAATGGTACCACAGCCTCCCTAATGGCTCTATCCAAAGTTTCAAACAATTGTCGACCCTTTTTATCACTCAGTTTACCTCTAACAAAGACCGTGAGGTCTGAGTTGACGCTCTCTTCAACTTCCGTAAATCCCCCAATGAAATGATTAAAGCTTTTACCAAGCAGTTTCTCAATGAGTCGCGCAAAGTCGAAAACCTCGACTGTACGAACGCTGTTCTCGCGTACTCTAGAGCTCTGCCAGATCACAGTCGTACTAAGGAGTACATCGTGCTAAGGAGATGTTATCTAAGGTATAATACACGAACCCTCAAAGAGATGTTATCTAAGGTTAACGGATACATCAACCACGAATGCCTCAACGAATCCAATCGCCAGGAGCAAGCCTTGACCACCAACCACAACAAACCACGACCATGGTTTATACCCATGTTCACTCTTGTTTCACAGGAGACCGAGAGCCGCAAATGCCCTAACTCCGATACTACCCCTTCCGAAATTCATAAAAAATTACCCATGCCCATCTTACCAAAACTCACTGCCGCCATCAGCACCCTTCTGAGACACATACCGGCAAACCCTATCTTGCATACTCCCTTCCCCATCGAGGTCAGGAAAGATGAGTCTTACTACCAAAATCACAAGTGCAACTGCCACCCAGCAAACAAATATTATGCTCTGCAACGATCGCTAGAGATGATTCTTAAAGCAGGTCGTCAAGATCGATATTTAACCGATCTCCCCAGGTACCTCGACGGGTCGTATCTCGAGCCCCAACCCGCTCCAGCTATCAACCCAGCCAAGGTACTCATTTTATAACTCCACCTCATTGAAGTCAACAATATCGACAGTGGCCATACAAGAAGCAAGCGCAAGCGAGTCGAAGAATGTTGCAAGCTTACCTATCAGGAGAAGTTACCCATCCTTCTTCCAGAATCTAGCCAATGCCCTTGACACGAAGGAATATCCTTCATTAATTCCAGTACTTCTCATGTTCTCTTCCCCCACTCCGACCCCTTGGTCATTATGATTAGGCTCGAACACCTCGTCCTCCATGCCATGCTCATTGATACAAGCCGTACAGTAGACGTACTCTACCTCCAGACTGTTCGTGCTATGCAAAAAACCATCCTCATCATACCAGCAAACGTCAATCTCAACAGCTTTAACGGTGCTACCGAAGTTACCTTCGGTTGCCTTAGCCTCCCTGAAACCACCTGCCCAGTCACCCTGCAAACTGGCTTTCTCGTCATCGATAGGAAATTTGAATACCTAGGTATTCTAGGGTGCGACTGGCGCTGTGCCATGAAAGCATACCTTCTCCCTTCCACCAAATACTTCATTTTACTACCACTTGCGGTACGTGATACATGAAAGGCTCTCAACACCTTGCCCGCCCATGCGAGCACTCTGAGATCGATCTTACAAGAAAACTTGTTAAACCAGACCAATCAATGCTTTTCTCTCTCCCTACACCATCGAACCCCTCTACCACACCTTTTGAACCCACTGTTTACATCAAACTTTATGGTCCTGGTCAAGGTACATTCAATGGTATTTTTTTGGATGAGGCCGAACGTCTCGAGCTCACCGCGTTCCTTCGAGAAAATTAGGTATCTTCGCCTGGACGTTCTATGAGATTCCCGGCGTCGACCCCACACTGGCCTGCCATCGACTCGATCTTATCTCCAACTCTACAGATGTGAAATAGAAGAAATGTACTTTTAAACTGAGGATTCGAGATGTAGTGAAACTCGAGGTCATAAAACTCTTGGCCACTGGTTTTATCTGAGAAGTCCAGTATGTCGATTAGATCTCAAATATTATAGCTATCCCCAAGAAGAATGGAAAGATCCATATCTGCGTCGGCTTCACAGATCTTAATAATTACACACCGAAGGACAGTTTCCCTCTCCTAATCATTTCCGTGCTCCTAGATGCAATAGCTGGCCATGAACGATTATCTTTGATGGACGTAGCTTCGAGTTACAAATAGGTACCCCTCTACCCCGATGACCAACTTAAAATTTCGTTTATTGCTGAACAAGGTCTTTCTCCTTTAACGTAATGCCCTTCGCCCTAAAATATGTGGTTGCCACTTACCATTGTCTTATTACCACAATGTTAAAATCTTTGCTTGGCAAGTCGGTCGATGTTTATATCAACGACATATTATGCAAAAGCCTCAAAAAACATACTCATATACAGGACCTAACAGAGGTAATCTCGATATTTTGTTCTTAAAACATGAAAATAAACCCAGATAAACGCCAATTTGACGTTTCATCTGGAAAATTCTTGGGCCAACTCATCAGCGAACGAGGTATCAGGATCGACCACAATCATATTCGTGCCCTCATCGATATGTCGTCCCCTTGAACTAAGAAGGATGTTCAAAAGGTTGCTGGCAAAATAGACGCCCCCAACCAATTTATATCAAAATCTTCTGACTTTTGTAATTGGCTTTACTCCCTCTTATGCGACCAAGGTGTCCATAAGGCCAAAAAGAAGAACAATCCCAAAGTTAATTGGATACCCGATTATGAATAGGCCTTCCTCAAACTCAAAACCTACCTTGGTCGACCACCTATCATCAGCACCCCCATTGAAGGCAAAATACTTTTCTTATATCTTGCTGTTACCGACACTTCTATTAGCTCGGTCCTTATTAGACTTGAATCCAGTATCGAGAAACCTATATACTTTATTTACAAAACCCTGATACCTGCCAAAATGCGATATACCAAACTTGAGCGATTGTTCCTTATACTTGTTTATACTACTAGAAAGCTCAAACTATACTTCCAAGTTCACCCTATACGTATTATCACCAGCTACCTCCTTCGAGAGATCCTCAGCAAGAAAGATAAATTCCGTCGGGTACAACAATGGTCTATCAATCTTGGTGAACACGACATCACTTTCAAAAAATAGATATCTCAAAAGGGCCAAGCTGTGGCTGACTTCCTTGCCAACTTCCTGGTCGAAGACATCGACTGCGAGGAACACGAAGATGATCTACCTAAAGACCAGCCCGAACAGAGCGACCCTTGGTACCCTAATACGGAATGGCGTCTCTTTATAGATGGATCCTCTGGACCTAACGGCTCGGGGATAGGTATTGTCCTGGTTATTCCTTCTAATGACTGTATTGAAACGGTCATCAAGTAAATTTGGAATATTCCAATAATGAGGCCGAATATGAAACTTTGATACATGGCCTCGATCTCGTTCTTGAACTTGGTGTTCCCAAACTTGCAGTATTTACTGGATCCCAGCTTTTTCAAAGACAGTACACTGGAAAAATTTGGCAAATGTTTGGATGGCTGAGTATGCTCCACTTGTCCGCCAGCGCATGGATTGTTTCCCCGAAAAGTCTTCCATTACACATTACCCTCGAGGCGAAAATAGACATATCAATGCCCTCGCCTACATAGAAGCCTTGTTAGGCCAGTCCAAATCTTGAAAACTCCATATCGAAGTACTCGAATGCCCAAGTATCGACCAAATAGAAGTCAATGCCATCAATACTGGGGGCAAGATTCTCGATCCTGACGACTGGCGAACACCCTTCCTTGCATATTTCAGTAGTTCTACCCTCCCGGAGGATCATAAAGCCAAATCTTCATTACTGGAAAACTACCGACGATACACCATTCTCAAAGGCGACCTACACTGAAAATCCTTAAACGGCGTCAACCTCTATTGCATCTCCCAACAAGAAGCCACTACCATACTTACCAAACTCCATGAAGGCCACTGCGGTGCTCACACTGCTGGTTGATCTATAGCTCATCGAGCTGTAACCCAAGGGTTATTCAGGCCCAATATGAAGAAATAAGTTGAAGAGTATGGGAAGCGCTGTAACAAATGCCAACGCCATGCCCACAACATCAGAAGCCCTTCACAAGACCTCTATTACAGCCAAGTTGTTTAGCTATTCAAGCGGTGGGCCATTGATCTAGTGGTCCTTTTCCTCAAAGCTTCGTGTAGCCGAGAACACATTCTAGTGGCCACAGATTACTTTACTAAATGGGTCATAGCCGTGCCTATATGTCGAATAAGGGTAAAAGAAGTCATCAAGTTCTTCTGAGAAAATATTATCACACATTTTGGCTGTCCTCACAAGATTTGATGCGACAATGGTCCACAGTTTGTGGGGAACAATGTCCACAATTTCCTTAAGAAGTACAACATTATCCTCTTACACTCAATACCTTATTACCCAAAAGGGGATGGCCAGGTCGAAGCAATCAATAAAAATATAGTCAACGGTCTTAAAAAAATGGGTCAATCAGAAGAAAGGCCGATGGGTTTAAGAACTACAGCATGCATTCTTAGCTTATCGTACTACACCAAGAAAGGTGACAGGTTGCATTCCTTTCCTTCTGGCTTTCGGTACAGAAGCAGTGCTGCCTATATAATTCAAAGTGCCAACGCGCGACCCTGACCTCCCCGATGAAGATTACAAGTTTGAGCTTGGATTTAATATGTTATGGATCGATGATACAAGAAACCGAGCCATCGCTAACCTTAGCCGTTACCATCTCTCTCTCCAAAAGTCATACAACAAAAGAGTTCGATCACGCAGTTTCAATATTGAAGATCTGGTACTCCGACGTGTCACACCCTCTTTGAAGCCCCACAATGCCGACAAGTTAGCCAAATCCCAGGAAGGACCTTATGTCGTGTACGACAAAACTGACAAAGGGACCTATTATTTGATGATAGAAGCTGAGGAGCCTCTTCCCAACCATTGGAACACGATACAATTAGTCTCATACAACTGGCCGCGGCCACTACCTTGTTCAACTGATGTAAATACAGCTTAATCAATGAACATAATTTTCTCCTTTGAGGTTCATGTCCTATTTCTAATGAACTTCATGAGTTGGTCAAACCTAAGTACCATGTCAACCCTTCGCCACGAGTGATACTAAGGGGCAACCTTAAAGTTTTTCAAGGCTCCAAATTTGAGAAAACTTGAGTGGCATGAATGGTTGATAGACCAGACACTCAGGAATGCATTGGGGCCGACCACATAATACTTTGTTTAGGCTCAAACCCGCAGATAGACCCAAGGGCGACCTTCGAAGTCCAGTGAACCGAGTGGGTCAAGCCTAAGTATCATGTCAACCCTTCGACAGGACTGATACTTGGGGGCGACCTCAAAAGTTTTTTAAGGTCAAATTCGAGTGAACCCGAGTGGCATGAATGGTCGACAGACCGAACTCTCGGGGATACATTGGGGCCGACAAGATAATACTTCATTTAAGCTCAAACCCCCGGATAGACCTAGGGGTGAACTTCGAAGTCCAATTTACTGAGTTGGTCAAACCTAAGTATCATGTCAACCCTTCAACCCGACTAATACTTAGGGGTGACCTCGACATTTTTAAAGTTTCCAATTCGAACAAACACGAGTGGTATGAATGGTCGATAGACCAGACACTTGGGGATGTATTAGGGCCGACCACATAATGCTTCGTTTAGGCTCAAACCCGCAGATAGACCTGGGGGCGACCATCAAAGTCCAGTGAACTGAGTTGGTCAAACCTAAGTATCATGTCAACCCTTCGACATGACTGATAGTCGGGGGTGACCTCAAAGTTCTTCAAGTCTCTAGTTCCAGCAATCCCGCGTGACATAAATGGTCGCCAGACTGGACACTCAGGGATACATTATAGCCGATCACATCATACAGACATACCAACATACAGACATACAAGCAATTCAAGTCTAATACATACCATCAGGTCAAAGTTCAACCACATTACGAAGGGTTCAAATTCAACAAATCCAATATACATTGTTCGAATTTAAAATGCCAATAAAACAAGAAGAGATAGTACATTGAAGAGGACCTTCCAGAAATACCCCACTCACACAGGATTGGCTGCGCTTACTCCTTCTGCACGATCTTTTACAGCAACACCTCCACTACCTTTTGCAGCTGTAGTAGCCTACTAGCAGCCTTCTACCCCAGTTAAATACTGGAATTTTACTTTGAAGCCTACTGGAATGTATCGAAGCCCGTCCAATCCTTGAACAGGCCTCCCAAAGATTATTCAAAGACAAAGCCTTGAGGACGAACTCCACATCGCAACAGAAATACTTTGACCATATCCCCACATGGTCGAAGTATGATAGGACAGAAGCTCACTAGACAGGATGGCACAGTTATTGGTCCTTGCAGCTATAGTAACAGGTCCAACTACTGCTACAGTATCAAAGTATAGAGGCAGGCCCAACAACTGCTACAATGACAGTTCTGACATTTCTGGCGCCCATACCTACTCTGGGATATCCAGATAGTACCCTTGTAATGCGACCTAACCTTGGTGACTCAGCCCTTCCTATGATATATAAATAGGAGAGATGAGGAACCACGGAAAGGTTGGAAAATCTCCCCTTTGAGCCCTTACAGTTTACCCTCGATCACCTTGTAAAAACCCAGTACTCGAACCTTCGACTACTCGACAGAAATATAAACACACTTATAAATCCTTATCAGAGGTCATGGAGAGTCGCATTCTAGGCCTCCACGTAAGTATATTGTCTTTTGATTATTTGCATTATAGGTTTTATACTTGAATCCATTTATTTGAAGATCAAGTCCCATGGAGTAAGAGCCGACTTCCCCTCCGTCACAAAGTTTGGCCCCTACAGTAGCAGGATTCAAACCCGAAGCTTCCGCCGCAACGTCAACTACACTACCCCCTACAACATTTCTTGCACCAACACCATCCCCTTGGACTGCGGGATCGCCTACAACATCTCCAGCACCACCCCTTATAGGGTCCACTTCCATCCCCTCGGTCTGAGAAACATCTTCGACAGCAGGCTCTTCAGTCGGAAGATAGAGCTCAAAGGTCTCTGGATCATACCCCAACCTATCTATAAATATCTTCAGGGTTGTGGTCATTACACACTCCATCTTAGACAAAGCCTAGAAATGCGCCTTATTGTCCTTCAACTGCTCCTCTTTATCAACCTGCTTTGCCTCCAACACTACTACCATCAGACTATAGTTGGTGACCGCAGCTTCGACTTTCCTCACGACATTGGCTCCCATCAGCAACTTCTACAAATATACGTTGTTCGAATTCAAAATACCAGCAAAACAAGATAAAATAGTATATTACAGAGAACCTTCCACAAATACCACACTCATACAGGATTGGTTGTGCCTACTCCTTCTACACGATCTTTTACAACAACACCTCCACTACCTTTGGCAGCAGGATTCAAACCCGAAGCATCAGCCGCACCGTCAACTACACTACTCCCTACAACATTTTTTGCACCAGCACCATCCCCTTGGATAACAGGATCAGCTACACCATCTCCAGTACCTCCCCATATATGGTCCACATCTATCCCCTCGGTATGAGCAACATCTTCAGCAACAGGCTCTTCAGGCGGAGGATAGAGCTCGAAGGTCACTGGATCATGCCCCAGCCTATCTATAAATTTCTTCTGGGTTGTGGTCGTTACACTCTCCTCATCATACTAAGCCTGGAAATGCACCTTATTGTCCTTCAGCTGCTCATCTTTATCAACCAGCTTTGCCTCCAATACTACTACCGTCAGATTAAAGTTGGCAACCGCGGCTTCAACTTCCCTCGCGACATTGGCTCTAATATGCAACTTCGCTCATTCTAGCTCACCGACCCTGGTCTTCAACGACAGACGGGTCCCCTGTGCGAGCTCAAGCTTATCCCTCACCTTCTTCAGCTGCTCAGTCGACACCTTCTAGGCTTTATGAAAGCTATCGCCCAAGCATTCACCTGCGCGAATACTTGACTATTCAGCAGTTCTCGAAGTTTAATTTCAACTTCAAAATTCCAGACACACTTACCTGGTTTGGAGCTTTGTTTATTTGCTTTCCCGCTTCATCAGGGTTTGTACCGTAGGGACAAGCCATCGACTCGACAATTACTCGAGCGCTCTCCTCTAGTTCAACCTCTCGTCACCTCCCTTCGGCTGGTTCATACTCATCATTAGCCACCAGCTCATGACCCCTCTTCCGCAAAGTTATCTTCATTTACTGCACTGTCGAGGCTTCGTCAGCGACCTTGCCTTTATCCTTCCTGGTTTTCCGCGGAACCTTGGGAATAGTCTCAGCCATGCTCGACCGTACCGTCTCAAGCCCTCCTCGCCGTTCCTCTGTACAAAGGTTGACTTTCAACTCAACCTGTTATAATCCATCTTACCTGCCCTCGTCAAAGAACTACCTTCTTTTCTCTTCTTTGAAAACCCAACAGCAACTCGAACGGCTCTCAGCAACGTGCCCATCTTCTTTCATCTCTTTCTCACAATAGCCAACTTATGAAATACTTGATTTACCCACTCCTCATCCTGGTTAATCAGCTCATCAATATAACTCTGCGGGTTCTTCAATGCATTATTTGAGGGATCTGTAAAACATAAAAGACAAGATTCATAGTCTATTTAAACCATACAATCATTATATTTTGAGTCTTTACTTACTTGCATTATACAACCTATGCTTCAGCCCCTGTTCCTCCTCCCTCTCAGCATTCCCATAATTCCCTTTCACCCCCACCAAATCCTTATCCCACCCACGCCCAGTTGAACAAATGTCAAATAACCACAGTTTGTCTGTATGGCATTGGATATGATATGTATCTGCCTTCTTAATTTTTGTTCTTCAATAGAACGGCACAATGTCGAACCATTAGATCAAAATCTTATTCTCTTGTCGCAACTCCACATTCATCCCTTCGACATCTCTCATCATCTTATAAAAATTGCCGTTCATCTGGCATGAGGCTGCATCCCATAAATTCAATGCCTGTTTCACCAGACTTCGAAGAGGAAGCTGTATCCCTAATTAAATATGGCCACTAAATGCCATAATCCCCCCCTGAAGGGAATCCTTAAACGTATATTCAACCACTAACGACACCTGAATAACACCGACCTTCGACAAGCCGTGTTTTGCCATGAATCAATCTTTCCTCGCCTTTTCTTGAGTTGAGATTGGTCCCACAGTTGTCCCTAAATCGTCTGTATCCTCCCTATTATCACTTTCCTCTTCACCTACCTCGCTCTCATCACCCGATGGTTCGAAAGTACCATCGTTCCCCCTTCCTTCTACCTCTTCATTATCTTCTTCGTCACTCTTTTCGACTATTCGAGCCCTACGATGGCTCCTAGTCGATGCTCCGACTTCTGGTACAACTACGGCCAACGATGCATCCATTGTAATTTCTAATACTTCCACTTCACTGCTCTCACCACCTCGACCTCGATAGATACACTTGGTTCATTTACTTCATCCTCCTCATCTACCAGCCTCATCCTTGAAGCTTGACAGGTACGCATTATACCCTATAAAAGAAGAGGAGAGACATTCGCTTGATATATTTTAGTATCATGGTTCCATGTCATAATATTATCCACCCTCACCAAATCGACCAACCTACATTCGAATGTTCGATTGCTACCCCACCCACCCTTTTGCTCCTCCCAATTTAGGACTTGTATGGACTTCTAGCCACATGGGTTGCCACCTTCCTCAATCACGTAGTTACAACCTGAAGGCCAAGCAATACTAACCCCCTCCGTACAAGCAAAGAGTAAGGGAGAAGCAACAATAAAATAAATGGTCTATCTTTATCAAGAAATCATAAGAATACTTGTTTGAGTGGATTAGATTTAGCAACGACAATGGCGTTTCCTATCCTCCTCTCTGGCAAATTCAAACTACAACAATGGTGTATGCTTCCTACTCTTCTTCCATTCTCTCTCTCACTAATTGTTTGGGAATAGTGACTCTCTCTCTCTCTCACCTCTTTAAATACCACAAAAAAAAAAAAACCGCTACGATTTCCCCCACTCACCATCATTACCACTCCTCTACTCCCCCCTAATTTTGGTCATGAAGTGTTCTACCAATATTTCCCTCACCTACTCCCACGTGTATGCCACACACTCACACCAGATAAATACTCTTTTACCCCTCTCAAATCTTCTGGCACACTACCCGAAGTTGTCAACTCTTGCCCACCTGTCACATCTGCCTCATTCCTATACACGAAGTAACATCATGATGGCCTGCAGCGGCATACTGCCCTTTGAATAGTATTATCTCTAACAAGTTCTGCAATTTCAGCATTCAGATTTTGCAGTTGAAGCATACCCTGCCATTGTTTTCGAGCCTTCTTATCCATTCCATTATAGTCATACTCTTCGACCGTATATGTTTTCGAGCCATCTCATACATTCATTTTCAAACCATCGTCTACATCCTACCACAATCTATCGTATATATACATAAGTTCTCGAACCTTCGGTCAATACTTTTTGTTATACGATATAATCTAATTTTCTTATTATTTTTATTCGTTTTCATTACTCAAGCTTGAAGTTCGGCAGTTAAAACTGCACCTATATTATCTTCATTTACAGTACTTATCACAGTTATACTTTCACACTTCTGCAAAACATTGTTTCATTTAAAAGCCCTCGGGCATACATCACTAAATACAACAGAGAAAAATAGCAAAACAACAAAAGAACTGTAGCAACAACAACTAATACCCTCTACATTCCCACCACCACGTCAAAGACCCCCTATTTACATATGGGGTTGTTCTAACAGAGCCCCACCTCAGCCTCGAACGCGTCTTCAGCATCTACCTGGTCTTCTGCTAGGATTTCTTAGTAAGAAGTACCGGTTACTAATGTTCAGACCCAGCCACTGCATTACCCTCCACCAGTGCTCGTACGGGTGTTCACAAATAACTTCTTCTGGCTTCAGCTTTACCAAGTCCGGCAATACAACATCCAAACCCTGATCTCCGAAGAATTTATGCTTAAGCACTATCATTTTCTCCTCAATATAATGCTCCTCCATTC
The DNA here is from genome assembly GCA_014058105.1 of Kingdonia uniflora. NCBI lineage: Eukaryota > Viridiplantae > Streptophyta > Magnoliopsida > Ranunculales > Circaeasteraceae > Kingdonia > Kingdonia uniflora. Next base: position 1,615,081 of record JACGCM010002535.1, read on the forward strand.
TCTTCTGGTAAGGAGTGCTTGGTTTAGTTTCTATTATTTGCTTGCTAAAGAAAGAAGATGAAGGATGTATAAAATCGCCCCCTAACAGCCCTATTTATACCTTGATTAAAGTGCATTTCTTACCCCTTAATCAACACTCGCCTTAATTACTCTCCATAATTACTTTCCTTGGAACTGCCTACATTCCACAAGTCAACTCTTTAACTTCCCATGTCAAACAGTTTTTCTCAGCACGCGTCATCTACACCAATTTCTAAGGCCCTGCTGATAGGGGGCGAATGTAGTAGCCTACTCACAGCCTTCAAGCACCACTCAAATACTCGAAGGCTGTATCGAAGCCTACCTAGAGACTCAAACCCCAGAAAGATAGTAATTATGCCCACAAAACCTTTCAAGATTAGTCAAGCACTCGAGGACATAATCAAATTTGAAGACAGACGGTCAACACCATAATTAAGCATCAGTACCAGAGAGACTTCGACCATGGTAATACATGGTAAAAGGAAAACACGTCTTACAACCAATTTACCAGACAGAATAGTAAAATGAGCTGCCTGACAACTAGAGTGCCAGAACCAACTCTGAGTACAGAATAGTTGTCCCCAAAGGGTATACATGTAATATGACCTCCCATGGTAACTCACTCCTTTTCTATCTCCTATAGATAGGAGGGAGGAGGCACTATGAAGGGGTTAGAAAATCTCTCCCAAGGACCCTCTAAAATTACCTTCGACTACTTTGTAACCGACTTCTATTCAATCTGTCACCTCAAGCCGATATATATCATCAATCCTTCAAAATCCTCACTAGAGGTCATGGAGAAACCCATTATAGGACCCCACACAAGTGTATTTGTTCAGTAGTATAATCTATTATTGCCTTATATACTTTCTTAAGCCCCTAGTCAAAGATAAACCCCCGTGGTGTAAGAGCTAGTTTCCCCTGCTACAAAACATGGCCCATGCACTTCTCCCCCAAATAGTTAAAACTATAGCTTCGTTAAGCATGTGCTGCAGAAGAAGAAAGTTTACCTCTTGATCCAAGTTTTGAATCAAAGTTTGAAAATGAGCTGGGGATGGTGTGTAGATAGTGCATTGGTTTAGCTTAGTATTGGTTTTTTTCAGGGCCCTAATTGTCACATGGCTAAGAAAATCTCAGTTTATTAGATGCGTAAAATTTGGTTTTTTCAGAGATGGAATGATTATAGCTTGGTCTTACTTCTTGCTTTCTTGAATCTTGATGCTTACTGAATTAATTTTGGCCAAGTTCACCCTTTTAAAGTTCATGTTATTAATCATAGTCTACCTTGCAAAAAAAAAATCATATCTGTGTATGAATTTTGTAAGACTGAATTAGCATGATTTATGAAGTACCTGATAGGTCTTATGGAAGAATAATTACTAAAATGAAAGAGTGGGAAATGAGTTAATTTACAAGTTTTGACTTGCATTCTTTATTGTTGGCCAAACATAGTTTTTCTCTTTAATGTGTTTATTTAATCCTTAAATGAGTCAAAGATTGTTTTCTCCTTCATAATGAATCGATTTTGATGTACCCAACTTATCTGAGAATGTGTCTCATGCACTACATTCTTGACCGAGCATTTATTATATATTTGATTAAATACGATACACTTAAAAAATCATGTTATGTAAAAATATGAACTTGAACAAATCGTGCATAGCACGGACACATAACCTAGTTTATATATATATTCACAGCCAAATGTGGGCCAAAGGCAATTATTCTAATGAATATTAATGCACCATAATACGAGGTCCACAAACATTGTTTACAAGTTTAAGAATATTAGAGCACCCAATGAAACACCTACTAGCCGTGAACCCCAAACTTAGTTTTTTCCAAGAAAATACAGAAAAATTAGAAACCCATGTTGCTACTGTAATCAAATTTGGCAATTTTTTGTTTCTTTTTTTGCATAAACTACAAAAGAATGAAAATAAATAAATAATAATAACAAAGAAAATTTGGTATTATAAAGAATAGTTTTCAATGATGCCTCCCCGGCAGCAGTGCCATTTGATAAGAGGATTTTTGGGTCCTCTAACAAAATACTTGCTCAAACTACGGTTGTCGAATTGTAGCACGGATGAGAGGGATCAAATCCATAAGGAGGTTTGGGAAAATAAATACTTTCTAGGCCAAATTACAATTTTATAAGAGATAAATCTAAAAGAAAGAACTAAAAGGTAATTAAAAAATTTAATAAGAGAGAGAGAGCTAAGGTTCGGACTTGGCTTCTACCTTTTAAAGTACTAATCAATATACAAATAGATCATAATATCTCTACCCATCATATGGTCGTGTCAAGACGCATATGCTGCTGTAAAATAAATCACTAAATCTGTGGTCAAGCATTTAGTGGTTTTGTTTTTAAGTGATGGTGAAGAGTGTCTTAGAGAATTATCAACTCAACCATGGCTAAGCTTGAGTGAGTTCTCTAGTATTTTCTCTTTTTAGATCTCCAAATCAAATCTACGATTATTAGCATTTGTTTGTATCCAACCTTATCGTACACCAAACTGAAGCTATAGTCAAGCCTTCAATATGATGCACTAACTTATCAATCATTAAGTACTAAGAGAAAACTAATTATAACCTAATTAATACCAACTATTGCTCATCCAAGAAGAGGCCTCATCCTAGCCTTAGCAAGGAGATTAGCCACTCATCTCGGACTTAATCACATTAACAACTAATAAAAAGATTAATAAAAATTAAACTAAAGAGAAGAATAAGAAGAAAATTAACTTTATTCACTATTACCTTCCAATATGAGATTCCCAAGGAACCCAAATTTATAAACTTTACATTAAATTATAAAGAATAATTTCATAATAGTTTCTTTTAATATTATAACAAATCACCAAAGATTCTTGCATATAGTTCTCTTAAGTGATGTAGAGATTTTATTCATGGAAACTCTTGCATATATCTTCCATATAAAATATCTTCAAGGATCTTGGATGCAATATCTTCTTTGATCTTATTCTCTAAGAATATTTGTGTATATATTTCTTCAATCTTGTAACCAAATATATTGTGTCTATAACTTTTTGTGCTATGAACTGTTGGAGATACTTTTACTTGACTTTAAGAGCTTGGTTTCAAATATCCATCTCAAATAGCTACAATCAAACAAGCACGCATAAGTATCCAAAATTAAATATAAGAGACGACTGAAATACATGTTCAGGTATTTAAAAAATATCATAATTACACACTCATCAGTTAGTTATGTTGGAGGAAGTGTAAAACTTACCACAATAAGAGTGAATACAACATATGAAGATTTTGTTGTACTCCATCAAGAAAAAATCAAAATCCATCATGACGACTGCAAGCTGTACAACTTCATCCATGGTTGTGCATGTACAATTTCATCAGTCCAAGGCTTTACCGTAATAATCAATATTTATAAAAGCAATCTCGGCACACCCTATCACATATGGATTATTAATGAGGGAAGGGTACCTTCCTAGAACTCCTAAAACTTTGTTTCAAATATTGGTTCAGGTAAAGGGTTGTCCAATACCAAAGATATTGGTTCAGGTAAAGGGTTGTCCACCACCAAAGATATTGGTTCAGGTAAAGGGTTGTCCCAAAATAGTATTCAAACGTTTGAAGTGAGGGGACCTTTGTCATAACTCATTTCCTGATCCTGAACATGAATACAGGGGTTAACTTGAAACAAATGGTTGAGGGCTTGATCCATTTAGGTTTGGACCTTTAGTGGATGATGTTCCTCAATCAAATGAGCCTTTTGAAGCTATCCCTATTGATGTTTCTATCTTAAATGAACCTAATATTCCATAATCAAATGTTCATTTCTCAAATAAACTTATGTTAACTAATGTTCCTCTTTCAAATGAACCTATGCTAACTAATGCTCATCTTTTAATTGAACTTGAACCTATCATTGGAAAAACAGAACCTTCAGGTAAGCACGCATCATTTATCATTTGTAATGAGGGTTTTAACATTTGTTATTATATTATTATCATGCTATGATGTATTTTTGCCATCTGTTCAGCTGTATTACAATTTGAGTCATAACCCCAATAGGTGAAAGATCTCCTGAATTTTTGGTTTAAATCTACTGTGAACATAAAGGATCTCTATGACATCAGTAAAGAGTTTAATATTGGGCATTTATATCAAGATAAGATTATACATAAGAATCACATAAAAGCTTATGCAGTTGAAAACAAGTTCAATCTTGTACACATTCAGAGGAACGAATATAAATTGTGGTATGTTGTAAAGGTCATAATTGTTCTTGGCAGATTTACGCGGCAAGGTTGCTTGGTTCTACCCAATATAGGGTAAGTACTTATAGCTCCATGTATACATGCATCAGAGTAGAAGCTAAGAATGGGAACGCGTATAAGGCAACGTCTAGTTGATGGGCTACAAAAGAAAAGGCCAACTCTGAGGTAATATTATTTTATTTGTCATTTGCTCGCTCAATACTCGTCATTTGTACAATATTATTTATCATTTGATCGAATGCCATTTGTTCAAAGTACTTTGTCATTTGTCTTATGATATTTATTATTTGTCTGTTCCACAATTTTATTTTATTTAATATATTTATTTCAGATGCGTAACAGATTTGAGTACGCATACCAACTGCTTACAAGCTACTTTATGGAAGTGAGGTTGGTTGACCCGGATTTGGTGTTTGACATGCAAACTACGAGTTGTAAGGATAAGAGATTCACAAGATATTTTTGTTGTTTTGGTACTCCTAAAAAAGCTTATAAACTATTGAGACCCGTTGCAGTGATTGATAGAACTTTTTTGAAAGGGAGATATCGTGGGACTCTACTAACATCCATCGCCATTAAGCCAAGTAATCATATTTTTTAACTTGTATTTTTAGTAACAAACTCAAAAACTATCAAAAGTTGGATATACTTCTTGGAGATGTTTGGGCCTAATTTCTATAATTTTGACACTAGATTCGTCGTCATCTCTGACAGGAACCTTGAATTTATTAATATTGTACCCAAGGTGTTTCCATTTGCAATCCATATATTTTGTGCTTTCTACAAGTCGAACAATATTAAAACTACCCTCAAAAGTACAAGGATAGCATTTTGGATGGCAGCAGAGGCTCTAACCAGTATTGATTTCAATAAACATGTGAATTCTATTAGAAATATGGAACTAGTAAGTCACCAATACATACTAGGTATTCCCAAGAAAACCTGGTCTAATCTATGCATTACAATGAGTAGGAATGTTGCAATTCTCTATTGATAAACTTGTGATTAATTATTACAAGATTAACCATTATTACTCTTTTGTAGTTGTTCTTTTTTAAGTTTTTTAACATTTCATACTCATTTGTCAGTTGTTCAGATACAGAGTGGCTTATACTAATCATGCCGAGTATTTGAATAACGTTATTGTGAAAGTAAGAGATCTTCTTATCCATGTGTTTATTAAAGAATTGGGTAGAATCTATTTGGAAATGTCCTAAACGTATAAGGAGGAAACTGAGATGAGTCAATCTCGCTTAATACCATGGGTTACAGATTACTGTGAGAGTAGAAAGTTTGTGGTTGATTTAATAGCCTGTAGAGTTCGTACAACACGTCACCATTTTCAGATGACTAGTTATGGTAGAACCGATCCAGTAAATATTCATGATGGTACTTGTTCTCGTCGTTGGTGGCAAACGATGGGGATACCTTGTGAACACGGAGTACGCACTCCCGTTGTTGCAAATGTTAATCCAACTATACACGTCTCTAAGCACTGTACAAATGATAGATATAAGGTTGTTTATGAATCGATATGGATTCCTATCAGAGGAATAAAGTAGTGGGAAATTTTAAGAATTAATCAAAGTGTTTGTGCTCCTATACCAGCAGTTCGAGCCAGTCATCCTCGTAGGCAAAATAAGTAAAGGGAAAAAATGCCAAGTCTGGTCACCAAGCTAAGATTTTACAGTAGGTACTGAGAAAATGGAGAAAATGGACACAATAATCATAAGCATCTGTAAATCCCATCTAGCAGCAATACACATCCGACAATGGCACCGTCTTTTACGATAAACATTAAACCACCTCTAATCCCAGATAAAGATGTTACAATCTATTTGCATTAAAGATTTTAGGTACTATATTTATCATTTAACTAAATTTATCTATCATTTGTTCAAAGAGAATTTATCATTTGTTTATTGCCTACATATCATTATTTGCTTCCACTGAACTATCATTTGTTCATTGAGAATTTATCATTTGTTTGATTCCCTCATATCATTATTTACTTCCACGGAACTATCATTTCTTTATAGAGAACTTTCATTTGTTCAGAAAGAATTTATCATTCTTCTTCAGATGGAAATCACTATTGAAAATCCAAAAACAAACTAATAAAAATAAAAATGTTCATACAAGGGAAATAAAATTACATATTTCAACAAAAAGCTAAAAACTAAGAGATTTCATAACTCCTCACTTTAGGATTCCTGATCACGTTCCATAGCCTTGATCTTTTGCTCGAGACAACTAACCTTACAAGCTGACTCCTCTCATAGTTTTGTGTACTCATCTTGGTCCGACTTTACGGTATAGACCTGATCTTCCATGAAGCAGATATTAAATTCGCGGGCTTTATTCTTTTCGATAACTTTTTTCTTGTCTTCCTCCATTTTATTGAACTCTCCTAATTTCTCCTTGAACTGTTCATAATGGCTCTTTCTGTAATTGCACCTTCTTACCGCAGCAATCCTTCTCCATTAAGAAAATTCTATTCAATTTGAAGAGATGCTCGTTACTTGCATCTTCTTTAATCCCTACTACCTAAAACTAATCTTCAGTGGTGTTTGAAGAGGCACGACTACATGGAGTGGATTATGAACATTTATGGTTTTCTTTTTATCTCATGTATTGATAAGATTGGGTTTAGGGTATGAATAGTTGAGAATTGGGATATATACCAGGGAATTGAATGCCTTAAGAATTTTTTGCATTAGGAATTGACTTTGAATCACGCGTGGTAGGGTTTATGGTTTAGGGTGACAGGCAACACATGAATATTTTGGATATGCTTATTGTAAATCTAATTTACACTCCCTATATCATAATCAAAGAGACTCTAACCTGAGTTGTCTAATCAAGTATTATAGATTGACTTGTCACATCGACTGTATAGGAAATAATCTGTCAGGATTAAAAGGGATTCTTTATCATTGGTTCATACATAGAGTGTCATTGTAATGCAATGAATCATCACCATGCAAAAAATTCCATTCTCCATATAGGATTTATCATTGGTTTATGCATCGAGTATCATTGTAATATAGTGAATTGCCACCGTACAAATAATGTAATTCTCCCTAAAGGACTTGTCATGGATTTATACATAGAGTGGCATTGTAATACAATAAATTGTCACCATACTAGTAATTTTATTTTCTCTAAAGGATTTTTCATGGGTTCCTCTTCAGAATAGTTGTCATCGGTTATATCCATTTTGTTATTTGTAATATGACATTATATTGTACCTCTTTCCTGCGTTTTGGCCATTTTGTATGTTAACTACATAACCTACATACTTGCTTCCAGTTCCTTCCAATTTTCAAACATTACATGCTTTCCAAGCAACAATGCATTCCCTTGTTTGCTGGTGCGGTAAAAATTATGATCTTCGTCTCTCGTGTACAAGCCTCAACCCCAACCGCTAGTTCTGTCAATGCCTATTCAAATTTGGTTAGTATGGTTTTTGGGCATGGGTAAATCAGGTTAAAAAGTATAATTGTGGTCTCATTTGCAGGCTCTCTAAATTGCTCAATCGAAGATTCTACCATTACCTACAATATCATTGTCAGTTCAAAATTTTGTCTCGAGAAGCGTCTAATCACGATGATTCTAGGAGACCACAATCGACAACAGCAGAAAAAATCACAAATTCTTGTCAGGGGAGAAATTAGATCCTGGAAACTATTACAAATTAAAATTATTCCCAACTATGGATCTCTGAGGTCAGAACGAAGATGCTACAAGGATTTATGTCTATGATAAAATCTCTAGATCTTAATAAGTAGGGAAATATGTAGGGGTGAAGTATAATATTCGTTCTATCTAATGGGCGTGGTTATCTTAAGTGACGTTTATTTATGGCTCTATCATGACAAACTCTTCAGGAAAAAATGATAATAAGCTTTATTAAAACTAATAAACAATGATCATCAAACATTAAATCCTACTTAACTGCAATATTATAGGAGACTAGCAAAATCCATGGTTCAAGACTGGATAACCTCTCCTCAATTAGATTTAACTTCTCCTCTAGCGATTCAACTATTTCAATAAAGCGGTCAAGATTCAAATCTATCATTATAAAACCAGCAGCCATACTAGTATCGCCGTTTGGATTGCGTTTCCTACTATAAACTTGGACAGTGGTTGTAAAGATGGCGTGGTCGGCCTGAATCCATTATGATTAATTTTAAAGTAAAACTTCACATATATGGGGTAAAACTTCATATATATATAGCAGAAGCAGAATACATTGTGAAGATAACCATTAGGGTGATGTGTTAAGCAATCTCTTAGAGTCAAAAAGACATGACAAGACAAGACAAGAACAAGACAATACTACAAGAAATAAAACTCTTTGAAAACATAGTAGGAAGCATACCTGCTAGCGGATGAAAAAAATGAATGACAAAAAATAGATAACAAATAACAAAATTTTATAATTGGATGTCATGAAATTTATGACGAATGACAAAGAATAAATAACAGATGACAAATATTTCATAACAAAATGATAAAGAATAAATTACAAATGGAAAATATTTCATAACTGAATGACATGAAATTGATGACGAATAACAAAGAATAGATAACAAATGACAAATATTTCATAACAGAATGATATGATAATTATGACGAATGACAAAGACTAGAAAATAAATGTAAAATATTTCATAACTGAAGGATATGATATTGATGATAAATGACAAAGAATAGTTTTTTTTTTCAAAATGATTAGTAATATCTAACAAAAGGATAGAGTACAAGAAAAGGGAGGACCAACATGCCACACACTAGTACATGTCACTAGTGCATATGCAGATGGAACTATCTACAACAAGTAAATAAATAGTAAAAGAAACTGAAACCCCAAAAAAGGTAAGGGGCATGCCTCAGCGCCAGTTCGTTCGAACGACTCCAATCTCGCTCGAACAACTTGTTGAATTTTGCCTTCAAAATGCCTCAGCGCAAATTGGTCTTCCGGGTCTGCAATTCATTCGAATGACTCCAATGTTGTTTGAACAACTTGTTGAGTTTCTCCGCCAAAATGTCTAAGCGTGAATTGGCATTCAGGGTCTCCAGTTCGTTCAAACGACTTGTTGAGTTTACCTTCAAAATGCCTCGGCGTGAATTGGCCGTCTGGGTTTTCAGTTCGTTTGAATGATTACTAATGTAGCTCAAACGAAGTGAAAAATTATGCCTTCAGAATGACTCAGCGTGAAATGGCCTTCTGGGGTTTCTAGTTCGTTCGAACGACTTCCAGTATCATTCGAGCGAATGGATTCTTCAAGATGTGAAAATTTGATGCATAGTCACCCATAATCAAGTTGTGAATCAAAAATATTCAATGTAGGCATTCTCTATCATGAAAAGGAATTGAGGTCTTCCAATATACCATTCTTCAAATGGGTGAGTAGCTCTTAAGTCTCTCCTTATAAGCTGGTTTGTGGAAAATTTGATTCTCTATAGATGTAAGTAAATATGATAAACTGAATCACTCTTTAGCAGCGTGCTCCACTGGTTTTTGAAGGTCCATGGAATACAATTGCTTCTAAAAGCCTCAATAGCCGCTTTGGAATCAGAAACCACCCAGAGAACCATCCATCCATTCTGAACATCCTTCTGAATCCCATCAAAAATAGACGGGATCTATACCATATAACTAGTAGTAATCCCAACAGATTTGTTAAATGTGCCTAGAACTCCACCTGTACTATCATTGAGAATGCTCCCAATTCCTGCCCTGCCTGGGTTCCCCAAAAAAGGGACATCACAACATATTTTAACAACATTATGATTTGGTAGATCCTAGTAATAGCTTTGAATTTAGGATTGTCTAGCCTATTTACATTTGAGCTTCAGAGCTTTGAGTATTTATTGATCCTGAATGGAGTTTGCCATGGAGCCTTTGGATGGGATAGTTGTATCTGCTAGGTCTTTATAAATAGCATGTTGCATTTTTTGCATGGTTGTCCTTGCTTCATCATATCGATATCTATTTCATGCTTTCCAAATAACATTATAGATTAAAAAAACTATTGTGATCTAGAGATCTTGGATATAAGAGCTTGATGTTTTACTTTTCTCCGGTATAGTTTTCCAATTATCTGTATTAAATATAGGAGTGAAATAGAAATTTTAGTAGCCCATTGCCATGAAGGAGCAACAGAGGAGCATTGCAAAAGAAGATGCGGTTCATTTTCTTCATTTTCCATACAAAGAGAGCACATAGAAGGTAAGATTATGTTTCGTTGTCTGACATTGGCTGTTGGGAAACTGAGGGGGCAAATCACAACGTGGAAGCACGATACAATTTAGCAAAAACTTGAAGAACCAAATCTAACCACGGAGAATTCAAACAAAGGCAATAAAACACACATACAAGGTTTAATTAGGTGGAAACCCTAAATAGGATCAAAACCACCCCCGACAAACATGATGAATATATTACCACACTAAGGGTTACAAAAAATTACAGCGATCACTCAAACTTCACCTCTATCCTTACAGATAATCCCAGCAAGAAACCCTAGAAAAATAACCCAAGAAACCTCTCAAGAGCTAAACCTAAGATTTTTCCCTTGTCTCTCTCTAACTCTTTCTCACAGTACAGATGCCTTTAACATACACTATCTATTTATAGGCTTTCCATTAGGTTATCTCCAAAATATGCATCATGAGATAATCCATCGGTTTAGATCAAATCCCCTTCAAAACGAACTTAGAAACAAATAAACTGAGCCAATTTCATTCGAACGAGTCATTAGGTCGTTCGAACAACCATTAGACAATCCTCTGGAATTTTGGCCCATGAGCTATTTTTGTTCGAACGACCTCAGAAGTTGTTCAAACAACTTTAGCAGGAAATCTATCGTTCGAACGACTTTCCCACTCGTTCGAACGACTTTACTAGTTTTTGAGCCGTATTCCTAACAATCTCCACCTCGGCGATAAAACTATTTCTTCTACTACATTCGTCGTGTATCCTTGTCGCTTCTTAATTAAGAGAATTACCCGAGACTAGGCTTTTCCTAGACCCGCCAATTGGAACCCACTTTCTGATCATCTTTGTAGACCGTGCCATTGCTCTACCTTGAACTAAATTCCCCTTTCGAGAAATCTCCATAGTTCCCTTGGTACACGCAACCTTCAAATCTTCACAGATTGATTTACCAACCAATGCATACAAGTTCTCGCTTAGAACTCCCTTCATGATCAAAGAAGATTTTCGATAAACTTTCATTACTCTTCCTCGCCCGGAGTAATTGTAACCCACATTATCTTACTTGGAAAGTAAAATTATATTATAAGTCATACTCGGCACATGTTGAACATCATGAAAAACTACGATGCATTCATCGAACATCCTCACGCGAATATCACCTATTCCCAAAATTTGCCTTCGAGAGCCATCGCTCATCGACACAAACTTGTTACCCTCACACCTTGCATAATTGCCGAACCATGCCTTGTGTACACATACATGCATTGTAGCCCAACTATCAAGTACCCATCCTCTATCGTGGCAAGAACCATCAGCAGCCACCACGTGTAACACCTTATTACCATCATTACTAGTAATCGTTGCCAGTTTGTTAGTGTCACTTTCGAAGCCTCTTGCCGAACTTGCTCCTATACCTTTCCCCGCTTTGCAATCCAATCTATAATGAACCGATTGACCATAGCTCCAACAAGTTTCTTTTCTGAGCATATTAAAGCTTCTCTTCCCAGTAATCATCATTGCAGATTTTCCCCCCAAGGATATGCTATCCTTAAGCCTTCTCTCCCCGGAAAGAAGCGTACTTATAACCTCCTCAAAACTTAAGCTTTCTTTCCCATACATCAACGTAGGTTAAAAATGCTTGAAGGAAGATGGTAGAAATCATATGAGTTGAAGCGCCTTATCTTCATCCTCAACTTTAACTCTGATCGATTCCAATTCCGAAACGATCCAGTTTAAAGAACCTAGGTGATCGTCAACGCTCATACCCTCATTCATCTTAAGCATATAAAGCTGCACCTTGAGGTATAAGTGATTCAAAAGACTCTTTATTTAGTACTAACTTTCAAGCTTTTCCCAAAGACCCTTTGCAGTCTCCTCTCCAGCCACGTTTGCCAAAACATTCTTAGCGAGATAAAGGCGTATCCCACTTTCAGCCCTTGAATTTAGATCTTCCCAGTCCTCTTCTTCATTGTCATCTGCTCTTTGGGCTACTATACCTTCAACCGGAATTTAAGGTATAGGCTTCCCTTTCAGTGCCTTGTGTAACCCGCCTTGACTTACGAGATCCTGGACTTTTATTTGCCACAATCCAAAATTGATCTTCCCATCAAACTTCTCCATATTAAACTTGATCATGTTAGAATACTTAGATCTTCCCATCTTGCTACTCTACTTGCCCTAAACCTCACTCTGATACCAATTTTTGGGAAACTGAGGAAGCAAATTGCAACGCCGAAGCACAATACAATTTAGCAAGAACTTGATAAACCAACTCTAACCACGTAGAACTCAAAAAAAGGCAATAAAATACATACGCAAGATTTAATTAGGTGGAAACCCTAAACAGGATCAAAACCACCCCCGACAAGTACGACAAATATATTATCACACTAAGGGTTATAAGAAGTTACAGAGATCGCTCAAACCTTACCTCTACCTTACAGATAATCCCATCAAGAAACATTAAAAAGAAAGCTCAAGCAACCTCCCCAGAGCTAAACTGTAGATTTCTCCATTTTTTCTTTGTAACGCTTTCTAACAGTACAAAGGCCTTTAAGATACACTCTCTATTTATAGGCTTTCTATTAGGTCATCTCCGAAATACGCATCACGAGATAATCCATCGCTTTGGATTAAATCCCCTTCAAAACGAACTTAGAAACAAACAAACAGAGCCAATTTTATTCGAGCAAGTCATTAGGTCATTCGAACGACCATTAGACAATCCTCTAGAATTTTGGCCCAAGAGATAATTTCGTTCGAACAACCTCAGAAGTTGTTCGAACGACTTTAACAGAAACTCTGTCGTTCGAACAACTTTCCCAGTTTTTGAGCCGTATTCCTAACATTGGCATCATGGAGCTGAATCTGATTAAGCAAACTCCATGCAAATCCTCCCAATCTGGGATGCAAGCAATTTCTCCAAGTGTATTTCCCCCACCAAGTACTGAGTGTTTTTTTCCTAAGTGTTTGAAAGGCATTTTTAATTGTTAACTGTCCAATAGGATCAAGTTTCCAAATTCGTTCATCAATGCCATTAGGGTTGCATTGGATGTTGTCAATGTTAATCTCCAAAGATAAGAATAGAAGCTTAATATATGTCGGCATTGCCCACCCCTCATCATCAATGAAATCACTGAACTTTACTGTATATTTCTTCCATAGATACTCTGGGAGGTCAATGTATTCTCTAAGAGGAATATTTGTTGACCAAGTATTTCGCCAGAAGTCAATTCTTAGCCTATCACCAATCACCCAACCTACATGAGGCCTAGAGATTGCTATTGCTTTCTTAGTCACTGTCCAAATAGAAGATAGCTTATGATTTTTGACAGGATCATCTTTCTTTGTGAAGAACTTAGCTCTGAGGAATCTAGCCTAATCTTCTTCCCCATCCCTAAAAATCTAGCTTAGCTTACAAAGAATAGCTTCATTTACTTCTCCAAGGCTTCACAGACCCAGCCCTCCCCCCTTCTGAGGTTTACACACCTTATTTGTTATGCTTCTTCTTGTGGATGGATCCTCCGTCCAAACAAAGATTCTAAGAATGGAATCTACCTCCTTGATCATTGATGTAGGTCATTTATAGACTGCCAAATTGTGTATAGGAGTACTATTGAGCACTGCCTTGGCCAGAGTAACCCTCCATTGGAAAGAGATCATTTTTCCTGTCCAGTTGTTGGCCCTTTTCCTTATCTTTTTAACTAGAGGTCTTATGGATGCTTTAGTTACCCTCCCTTGTATGAGAAGCATTCCTCAATATGTCTCAGGGAAATTGCCTTCCCTGAAGCTAAAGATGTCCAGAACGATCCGTTGTCTAGTTAAGAGAACGTTGCTTAGAAATATCTTGCTCTTATCAATACTCACCACTTGCCCTGAGGAAATCTTATATTGCATAAGAACTTTTTTCAACTATTTTTAAATACTTAGTAGCCCCATTAACAAAGATAAAAATATCGCCTGTAAATAATAGATGAGTAGGGCTTTGGACAGATTTGATTGTTGCCATAGGAAGAACATTATTTTCTTCTTTGAGTCTTTGGAGATTAATACTTAGAATGTCCTCTGCCAGTACAAAAAGTAAAGGGGATAGAGGGTCTCCCTACTTTAATCCCCTGCACATTTTGAAGTACCCAGTTGGACTCCCATTGATTAAATGAGAATATCCCCTTATACAGGTCTGCAGAGATAATATCCCAGTATGTTTGGAAAAAGGCACATGGAAACCCATCAGGTCTAGGTGAACTATCTGCATCTAGAGAAAAAACTGCATTGTAAACTTCTTCATGATTTGGCATTGCGGTAAGCATATTGTTCTCAGCCACTTGAACCTTATCTAGAATATTCACAAAGAGAGAGGAGGATATGTTCACTTCATGGTAAGAGAATTTGGTGGTATAGTAGCTAACAATATGTTCCTTAATGTCCTCTTGCTTGTTGATTTCATTCCCTTTTGGAGTCTTGAGTCCAGAGATCATAGCTTTCTCATTTCTTACTCTTGTGGTGGTGTAAAAGAATCATGTGTTTCTATCCTCTTCCTGCAACCATTTAACCATAGATCTTTGTCTCCAATCTGTCTCTCCCTTCTTCTCAATATAATCAAGTTCAGCCTCTTTCTCTAGCATTTGGTCTCCAATGCCGTCATTGCAATGGTCATCCTCGAGCTGTATCTGCAGATGAAGAATCTTTCTCTCCAACCTCTTCAATTTAATTGTACTACTGTCAGGCCCATTCTTTCACCATGTCTTAATGTCAGCTTTCAGTCTTCTAAGTTTCAGCAAGAGTTGAAATAGTGGGGCTACACCTATTCCTTCATTCCAACTTTAAAAAACTACATCTTTGAAATCTTGTTCCTTCCTCCAAGATTGCTTATACCTGAAGAGGATATTTTGGGGTTTAGGTATGTGGTGACATTCTCCAAAGAGGATAGAGTGATCTGATTTGGCCCTTGGAAGCATTTTTATCCTCCATCCTTTGTAGGTCTTTAGCCATTTAGAATTGTATAGGCATCTATCTAGAAGGGAAAATATTTTGTAATGTCCTTTCTGAGAGTTATTCCAGGTGTATCTCATACCTGAATTTGGGCTTTCTGCAAGCTTGGTGCTCTCGATGAAATCTGCAAAGTCTATTGCAGTAAAAAGAGGTGTTTACCCACCTTTCTTTCTTGCCAGTTAGAGAATGACATTAAAGTCACCAATACATATCCACGGCTTGCAATTTTGTTGAGAGAACCTAGAAAGTTTTGCCCACAAGTCAGTTCTGCTCACCCTTAGACCTTTTGCATGAATAAATGGAATACAAGAGTTCATATATTTAATAGTAATGTATTGCTGGTTTGAATCAAGTACTTGAGGTTCATTTATATTAGCTTTCTAGAGCACCCAAATGTTACCTTTTTCACCTCCTTGTTCATTGGTTATTACTTTACTATTAGCCTGGTAAAGCAAAAACTGTTGGAATATATTTTGGGTTTAGCAATCCCAAAAATACCTGGCTGCATCTTAAAAATCTTCTTTTGGACATAGGAAATGATATTGGTGCTTCCCAATCCTCTAACATTCCAGAAAGGACCTTCATTTGGTACCATGGATGTTTGATCTTGTCACTCTGGGTTCTAAGGTATAAACCTTCTCTCCCTTGTATACTTGGTTAGGTCCCAATTATTTGATGATCTGTTCTTCCATATCCATCTCATTTGCCCACCTGCTAGGATTTAGAAGATGTCGTACCTCTAAAATAGCTACCTTGCTACTATCTTCATCCTGTATCATCTGTGTCTCCTCTACCCTTTCTTCTTCCAGACTGGGGGAGTTGCATATATCTACTGATATAATTTGCTCTTCAGTGTTGTTGTGTACTTCCTCTTTGTCATCCTCTATCTCTATAACCACTTCCAGAGTTTAGAATTTATTAGAGCATCTAATTTCAGGTAAGGAGGAATTTTTAACTTGGTGAACTGTTGTACCTTTAGGTGTAGACCACTCATTTGTGTCAACGATGATTTTCCTCTGCTGGATATGTGTGCTTGGTCTAGTCATTCCAGGGAAGTAAATTGGTGGTGATAGTTCAGTGCTTGCAGCTGGTATGTCTTGAAAATATGTATGTTTATTAGACATTTTAGGGTCTGCTTGTGTATGTGTTATGCTCTTCTCCTTAGCTTCTAAAATTCTGGTATTGTTGTTGTGCTTGCTTGCTGGTATACTCTCCTTCACAGGCTTCTTAAGATTTTTCTACATCACCTCATTTTGTCTACATGTTCTTTGAATAAATTTGCATTAAACAATAATATGCCCAACATTCTTGCAGTGATTTCAGTACTTTGGCATCCTGTATAGAATGATATCCTGTTTAATTATATTTCCCTCTACTTCAAGAAGGACATGATCTAGGATAGGCAGATTTAAATTAACATCAACTAAGACATAAGCATGATACCCATATTCTTTATTTCTTGCTGATTGATCAAGTTGTATGGGTGTTCCGAAAGTCCCTCCCATTGACATTATGATTTTCCTACTCCACAATTCCATAGGGAGCCCAGGAAATTTATGCCATATAAGAGCATTATAATTGTCTTATCTATCAATGGAGAATAGGGGAGACCATGGAATGAGTCTTATTGGCATCTTCTGAATAATCCAAGGGCATTTGCTCCAAATTAAATTTTGTACTCTTCATTGCCTAATTTGATGATGAAAATGCCCTTCCCAATTGCAAATAAATTGCACTATCCCGTGGTTTTCCAATTAGCTCTAGCATATTCTTGTACCTCCCCAAATTTTATTTGATACAAATTGAGTCTTCTAATTAGACTATGTATAAATTGAGCTACACTATTCGCAATATCAGGAGAGGGGATTGTTAAAATTGGTGTATCACCTTTCCTTCCATCTTGTATAAGTGTGGTTGCCTCTATCTTATCAGACTCTGCTCTTTTAAGCTTTACAACATAGGTCTCTTGGGGGTTTGAATTCTTTGATTCAGGGATTTTACAATAAGGAGACCATTTTAACCTCACAACTTGATTTCCATTTTAACCATTACCTTTTTCTGCAATATAATTTGGTATAGCTTGATCTTCATTTCGATTTTGTAGAAATCAAATCACCAGCAGCCTTCTCCATGAATCCCCATGGGCAAATCACATTGGATTGATGCTTGTTTTGTGTTTTTATTGCTTGCTCCTTCGTGGATTGATCCTTATACTGGATTTCTTGGAATGCACCTTGCTAATTTGTGATTAATTTCTCAATCAAACCCTCGCTATTAATCCCCAGCGATTGGATTCCCCTATTGAAGATCAATTAAAGTAAATTAAGAGTAGTTGCATCCATGATTGGAATTGTAATTGAAATCACTATTCATTATCACTATTCACAATGAACAGTAATCATTATTCATTAGAAAAAAATCTCTCTCTCAAAGTATAGCACTGTGAGGTCATCTTTAACTTTCTCAATTTAGTCCATAGGATTCTAAGAAAGAATAGATAACAAATGACAAATTTTTCATAACAAATAATAAATAACAAATGATGAATATTTCATAACTAAATGATATGATATTGATGACAAATGACAAAGAATAAATATCACATGATAAAAAATAAATAACAAATGACAAATACTTCATAAAATGATAAATATTCTAGAGGTCAATGTTAAGATTATAATGTACAATAAAATGGATACTAAAGGTTACAAATATACAAAAGATGTTAATGTTAATGTATAACAAATGGATATTAAAGTTTACAAATCAGCCTCTGACTCAACTCTTAGCCTCAATTTCTCATTAGTAATAGTATAACGATATTCATCCCCATTTATCTTAGTTGGAAATCTCATCCCCCTTACGATACTGTCCAAAAGGACAAGTAGATAGATCCTGTAGTCATAAAAATTTGGCAATTTTGGACACTCCTCAAAATGAGTTGTCCAACTGGAGTTAATACCATAAGATTTTACCTCTGAACCAGTAGGTAACCTCCGAACCAGTAGGTAGCCTATGATCATAAAAATCAAACCATATCAACATTCTCGAGAGCATCATTGATAGCTAATCATGGATAAGCTGGTATCCAGGAGATAACTTCTTTCCCTTTCCAATTTTTGTATCAACCTAGGAATCATAGATGTATATTTGTCTTTTCATAAAGGACACAGCACAAAGGACCTAATGGTTACCATTCAGATTCCAAGGAAGGAGTATTAATTTAGAATTCTTTACTTTAAAATCTCCTCGATCGAAGTAATAAGAAATTGTAGAATCTCATCCCATAGACATGATTTGAAAGCAATTTTATTTCTACTTCAATTCCTTAGCTTCTGGAGAAGACATAATCCTCCTCCACACATTGAATGCCCTGCCTATAATTTGATTCGAAAATACATCCGTCACCATAATCCTTTTATGTAATGGGCGAGTATGATATTGTTCATTAAAATATTGATTCAGGGCTTTCATGTAAACATTAATGACTCGAACAGAAAAAGAAAATGGCAAATTATCAGTAAAAAATAATAATAAAGGTAAATACAAATGATAAAGTTATGTGAAAAAAAATGATAAAACTTCTAGAACAAATGACAAAGATTTCTGAACAAATGATAAAGATATAGGAAATTTAATGACAAGGACTTCTGAACAAATGATAAAGTTTTAGGAAAACAAATGGCAAAGACTTCTGAATAAATGATAAAGTTCTAGGAAAATAAATGATAAAGACTTCTGAAAAAATGACAAAGTTCAAGGAAAATAACTGACAAAGTTTTCTAAAAAAATGATAAGTTCTAGAAAAAAAATGACAAAGACTTCTGAGCAAATAACACACTTCTAGAAAAACAAATGAAGAAGCTCTGGAAAACCAAATGACAAAGACTTCTGAACAAATGACAAAGTTCTAGGCAAACAAATGACAAAGTTTTCTGACCAAATAACAGTTTTCTGAAATATCAGTAAAAGCAAATGACAGAGGATACAATAATAAATGATAAAAATTTAGCGCATAAGAAAAGGTAGTATATCATCAAAGAAATAGAGACAACGCAAATGGGTTACCTTGTTGTCCAACCATTGCTTTAGATGTAAGGTATAAAGAGCGTCAAGGCAAACAGTTTGTTTACATATCCTCATGTAAGTACTCTTGTTATAGTCTCTATCCTCAGTAGATAATTCATCCTTCCTGAGTGACCAAACATGGTCCACCTGGTTCCTCTCATCCTGGGTGATGGGCCTTTGAATAAAAGATTTTAATAATATTCTAGGAAGAAGCTTATCAAGTTGAGTATGCAATAGGTTCATTCTACAAGCCCGTGATAATGATTTCTCATTAATCTCATCGTTATTTAGTTTATGTCTATTCCTTATGGTCTCCACCACTTCTGACTCTTGTAAAACAAGCTAAAACAAATGAATTACTTGAGTAGTAAGAAAATATTAATGTGCATATTATATGAGAATGAGTAATAAGATATGACATCAAATCTTATTACTCAATAGGAATGAATAATGAAAATGTATATTTAAAAGTACATTCAAACATTGGTCTGCTCAACAGCCATTTCTTTTATAATTTTCTCAGGGTCTGGTTTTTGTTGTAAAACTTCAGTTCTATCATCATCATCCTTGCCTTCAACCATAGATACATCTTTACTTTATTCCTCAACTACTGCACCAGTAGTTCCATCTACACTCATATGTAAATAAACAAACTACAAATAATAAGAGTGATACAATATATGGTAATATAATCATAAACAAATAATAAGTTATCACCAAACAAATGACTAATAATAATAAAAAAATGATAAGTTACCATCAAATAAATGACTAATAATCATAAACAAAAGATAAGTTGTCATCAAACAAATGATAAGTTACCATCAAACAAATAAGAAATAACCCAATGTTAGTTAGGTACCTCAACTTCATGAACGTCTTCCTGGACCACTACTTTAGTTTTTGGCTGTTTTGCAGCCATCTGTAAATACAAATGGTAAAAATGGTAAGGATAGGTGAACAAATATTATGGATGGCTCAAAATAAATGATTAATACCTCTACTACATTAGCTTCTTCCAGTACATCTTTTTTTTCAACATAATAAACCACTACATTTGTTTGTTCTCCATCCTCCATTTGTAAAATAGGATATACATACTACAAATGGTAAAATTAAATGAAAAAATGATAGGGTAACACACAACAAATAGTAAGGACTACATTCACAAATGTTATATATAGCTCAAAATAAATGTTAGATAAATACCTCTTGAGCATCCACTTCATCAACGGATTAGAGTTCCTCTTCTTGAACAAATTTAGCTTTCTCATCATCAGCTTTCTCATTATCACCATCTTTCTCATCTTCATCATCTTTTTCTTTTTGAGGTTCCTCTTGATCCACTGCACCCTTCTAAAACTTTACATAAAACAAATGAAATGGAAAATAAATGACAAATTTTTAGGAAAATAAATGATAAAGTTAGAGAAAAATAAATGACAAAGTTTAAGGAAGACAAATAAGAAAGTTCCTGAAAACCAAATGACAAAGACCTTTGAACAACTGACAATGTTCTAAAAAACAAATGGAAATAAAAATGTAAATAAATGAAAGGAATTTATAAACAAATGATACCTCTACAATGTCACCACCATATTCAAAAGATATAACGTTCATATTCATATCCTTTTCAACTTCATCCTCTACCTCTAAATCTTTTTCCACCTCTACTCCCTCTCTGGGGGCAACTTCTATCTGATAAATACCATACAAACAAATGATAAACCAAATGAATAAGATGATAAAGTGTATGCAAAGACATAATTAAAGATATGATGATAAAAGAGTATTAGAACTTGCCTAATCACATTTTCTTCAGTTGATGGAATTTTATCAGACTTTAGATTTGGGTTTATCGGCAGTCTCTTCCTTGGCCCTCTATTACGCTTATTTCCCTTGGGGATTAAGGATTTCAAAATGATCAGTGGGACAACATCCAATTATTCATTAGTGAGATTTTTTTACTATATGCCTTTAACATGAACATCAGTTTCTTCAGCCTTCTTGTTCTTCTTATTTGCATTGGTCTTTTTGATGTATTTTTTTATATCCCCCAAAAAGAAAACTTCTTCCCTTTTTCTCTTAGCTTTCTTCTTCTCTTCAATTTTTAGATATTTTTGTTGTACCTCTTTATCATGGTTTCATCCTCGACTTCTTTCTTTTCCCATCTTCTTTCTCATCATCTTCTTCTTCTCATTTTTGTTTTGGGATTTGCCTAATTTTTTTAGAAGTAGAGTGCTGGTACTGCCCAAGGTATAAAGTACTATCTCCAAGTGGTAGAGTACTGTCTCCAAGTGTAAATATCAAAATACGTTCCAAAATTTTACTATGGTTCTATTACTAATGGTGTATCTGAAACAGGGTTTTTTAAAATAAGAGATATACATTGCATTAAAGTATAATAAATTATGGCAAAAATCATACCTCAACCATTTCTTCACATAAAGTAGTTCAAATATTAACTTTGATAGAACTGCTACCAATTGCAGGTACTTTGATGTAATTATTCTAATATAGATATCATTCAAACAATTAACAAAAAGTAATTTAGAAATGAGAGGCAAACAGTCATCAAATGGCAAGATGCAATAAACCAATGACAAAATAGAACTTAATAATGAAAAATGATATTGGGGTAAATGAGAGAAAAACAAATCAAACAAATGACAAGAAGAAAATAACAAATGACAAACTTCAAGAAAAAAATGATAAGAAATATGAAACAAATAACAAAAAAAAACTTAATAATGATAAAAGGATATTAGGAAATGTCTACAAATGAGATATCAAACAAATGATAAGAAGGAAAAAACAAATGAAAAACTACAAGAAACAAATGACGGGAGCATGAAACAAATGACAATAAGAAGAAAAAAAATGAATCATTTATACAAATAATATGTGGTTAAAATTAAAGGAAGTTTACCATGGCCTCTTGCACAAGTTCTTGATGTATGTCAGTCTCAGGTGGCTCTAAAGTTAATACCACCAGTTTGGGATTAGCAAAATACTTCTTAAACATCAAAATTTGGTGATGCTTAAAGGATGTCATCCTCCATCCTTGTAGCTTAGGGAACAAATGTTTAGTTGCCTTAATTCATTAAAACATCAGATTAGGAATACAAAGGAACAACACCCCGATACATCCATGTAATCATAAAGCCCTATTGGATTTTTTATCATTGGCCGATCGATAATTAGCAAACTTCACCATTTGACTCAATAAAAATTATTAGACTTGCTAACCCAAGGAGAATCTATTGAACTTCTCTAGATCATCTTCGAAATCAACATACTTCACCTTAACATTTCTCCCCTTGTTCAGAAGGATAAAGGATAGGAGAATGTCTAATAAATTTTATCGAAGAACATCGTCTATAAAAAAAGCGCACATGACAAAGAATAAGAATGGGAAACAAATGACAAGGACTAATATAAAGTAATGATAAAAATATAGAGTGCAATGCTAAAACATTTTTAACGAATGACACAAGAATAAAGAACCAATGACAAGTCTAAAGTAATGATAAGAACCGTAGAGAATAATGATAAAACGACCTCAACAAATGAAAAATGACACTAGAAAAGAATGATAAGTCTAAAGTAGTGATAAGAACCGTAGAGAATAATGATAGAACAACCCTTAACAAATGACAAATACAATACAAATTTTTTTGGGGTAATAAATACAATGTAAAAAAATGATAAAACAGTCCCAGCAAATGACAAATTAAAATCATACCATGATATCTTTCTATTTTCACCTATTTTAAAGCAACCTTAATTTTCTTGAACCCATATATTTTCCTCTTCTTAAGGAATCGCCTATTCCTGAAATTTGTTATATGCTTAGGATCAACAAATATGAAACCATTGAAAATAGGTTAAACATAAGGCAAGCATGGATGGGTTTCATCTGACTTATTGTCCCCCCAAACTGGAGCTACGTATTACCAGGATGATAATTGAATATTTCCACAAGCAACGTCGGCATCGTCATTATTGGATCAATCAATAGTAACGGTACAAAATAGGTAGTACGAAGAGCACCTATCTCCACCTCAGATAGAGTTCTAAATATTTTGTTCAATATTAAACCAGTACACTGAGAGGTATAATTACAAACATTGGTGGTGGCCCTCTTTTATCCACCCTCTTGCGTTTGGTCCTCCTCATCAAATTGCTCATTACACAGTTCTTTATCAGACTTCATTATTGTAAAACAAAAACCAAACTTTAATTAAACACTTGGTAGGTAATAATGAGACAACAACATGATTTTCCCAAAGTACAACCACACTCAATGAAATCACACACACAAGACTCGACGATTATAAGAAAATGGTTGTGGAGTTATTAAATAACAAATAATAACAGAATTGGGATAGTTGTTGTGGTTGTTGTGGTTATTGTATTCGTGATTAGAAGAAATGGCTTAACGAATAAGGACCCTTTTTGGTACCAAAAACCAGAAGAACTCATGTGAATCGCACGTGATACCCTAACCCTAAACAAAAATAATATAATAACAGAACTGGTGACAGAGTCTGCCTTATTATATATAGCTAATTTGGTTAAAGGCGTGAAAAATCCCCTAAAATAAATGACAAGTAGTACCTAAAATGGTAAAGACGTATATTAAATTTTCAATAGGGGCAAAATTAGAATTTCCTTTTGCTAGTATCACGCGTGATACCCTAACAACCTCTTTCCCTAAAAACAATGACAAATAATAGCAGAAATGGAGGTAGAGTCTGCCTTATTATATGACTAATTTTTTTAAATGTGTGACAAATTCTCGAGAAACAAATGACAAATAATATCAAAAATAGTAATTAAGTATATTCAAACTTTAGTAGGGGCAAAACAAGAATTTCTTCTTGCCAGTAACGCACGTGATACCCTAACTAACCCTTCCCCTATAACAAATGATAAATAATAGCATAAATAGTGATAGAGTCTGCCTTATTAGATGGCTAATTTTTCTAAAGGCATGACAAATTCCCCAGAAGAAAATAACAAATAATATCATAAATTGTAATGACACATAACGTGATATATTATTTTTAAATGATTCAAACATTTTTTATTATTCTGGAAATGAAATTCGTACATGTGGACCCAAGTGCTTGCAAAAAATAGGTAGTTAACTATTGTAATATTCAAACTTCAGTAGGGGCAAAATTGAAATTTTGCCTTGTAAGTATCGATTTTGCAATTTATTATTCCCTGGGTTTGATTTTATAATTTATTGTTTCCTAGGTTCGATCTTGAAATCATTTTTAACATGAAAAATATGTGTAGTTAAGTGTCCAATGAACCAGCTTATAGGTCTACAACCAGCATTAAAGGCACGTGAAATCGTTCCTCTAAGTACCCAGTAAATTGCTAAGGTTGTGATTCAATAGGAGAAGATACAAATTCATAAAATTAAGTGGACCAGTAGTGAAGACACCTGATGAGCAGAGTTTACAGTAACCACATATAACATGTACAAAAATTGTTAAGCAAGCCGAGGCAAGGTACGAACCCCGCAACCAGAACAATCTTAAATAGAAAAGGACGTTGCAGAATATAAAGAGTAAATGCACGATTTAGTCAAACTAAAGGGCTGAAGGCACCTCTTTCATGGGACTAATTTGGTAACAAGTATTATAGACACGGATTTAGTTATTGTAGTAGTAGTACATCTACGTCCACAACATTTTTTTTAGCAAAATTTTTAGATATTTTATATATGCTGAATCATAAATTTCATGATATTTACAAATCGTGGACAAATCTGCCCTAAAATGCTCAAAAGAAGAGTTGAATCTCGCCTCTGTTCAAATAGAGCAATGTCTATTCGAATAAAATCACTCAGTCAAGATGAGGGGTAAAATATTATTTCTTTCTAAAAAGTAATCTAGAGTATTTGTTAGAGTTTAATTAGCATCTGGACAGCATAATAGAAAGATAAAGGAAAAAGGTGTATAGAAAGGGGAGAATAGAATTTACATCAGAAGGTCAGGGAGGGGGCCCAAAGTGGGCAAACTGTGTTAGCATCGATCACATCGTTGATGATAGAAATCACACTACTAACTTTCCTCCCTAAATAAGAAACAAGCCTCTCTTGTTCCAAAAGAAATGTCCCCATTGACCAAAATGTTGAGCTGCACAGCAAAAACAAAACACAGATTCGATCCGATTAGCGATGAACAAACTAAAGGATTAAACACAATCAAACTAGAACACACAATTTACCGTAGTTTAAAAAATTACCTACGTCCACACCAATAGAAAGAGAGTTTTATTAGATGATTCGAGGTTGTAATCACTCACCAGTAAATTTGAGATCTCTCTGGGTTTTCTCAAGGAAAGAACTCACCAAAGGATACCTCACAGAGGGTGGCAACCAAATACCCTAAGTCAGTGTTATATATTTGGGAGACTTATTACATCAACACGGATCACGAGGGAAAACTAACGTCATCAATTCAACACTTTTAAACTAAGTTTATGATGCCTGTTCAAATAGACTTTGGAGTATGTTCGAACAAAAGGTGTTTTGCCTCTTCTGTATGAATAGACTTTGAATCTATTCAAAAAGACTACTTTTTGTTCGAACAGACTTCAAAGTCGATTCGAACAGAATGTGTTTTGCCTCTTCTGTTC
Organism: Kingdonia uniflora; assembly: GCA_014058105.1. NCBI lineage: Eukaryota > Viridiplantae > Streptophyta > Magnoliopsida > Ranunculales > Circaeasteraceae > Kingdonia > Kingdonia uniflora. Next base: position 1,641,319 of record JACGCM010002535.1, read on the forward strand.
AAATAGACATTGAGTCTATTTGAGCAAAACATTATAATCATCTACAGTTCTCTACCTCGGTGAAAATTTAATCAAATCTAAGCCCAACGTCGCCAACCAACCAAATCGAACCCTCCCTCCCCAAAACAAACATCCCAAAGGAAAAAAATGATTGCACCCAAATAATGGTTGCCTATGTACCGTGTATCAAGTTGCCCATAGTTCCCAATATCCCTGTTAGGGGACAAATCAATCCATATGAAGGATTTAGACAAAGTTCAAACAATGATGAAACTTAATCCCAGAAACAACTTTTGTAAACATATCATCCAAGTTATCATTCTTCTTCAAGTACCTCTCAAACAAAATGGTAATACACATCACTTTGGTTTGTATGTTGATGATGAACTTGATCTTTTACCAAAAAAATAGTACTCCGACTACCACAAAGCACATCAAGATGCTCCATCTTGATGCCCAAATCATGCAATAGATCCTTCATCCAAATGGACTCTTTAATCACTTTAATAGCCACCATATACTCTACTTCAGTTGTAGATAAGGCCACCATTGACTGCAGCATAGATCTCCAGCTAACCGGTCCTCCACCCAAACCCAATGTAAAAATATAACCTATAGTAGACCATCGCTTATTCAAATTACCCGTATATTCATAATCCACATAACCCACACAAAATTAATCATTTAAATCCTAGTTAAAAAATTCCAAACAAAAATTTACAGTACTTTTGGTTTACCGCATAATCTATTTTACAGCTCGGTAATGATTTCTTCCCAGATCATGCATATATCTGCTAACCATCCCAACTGCCAGTAAAATATCTAGTCGAGTACATGCCATTGCATACATCAAGCTACCAACTATGCTAGTTTATGGATCTTGACTTAAATAATCATCGGGGATTGGAAACATAGTAGCATTAAGCTTAAAAAGCGAAGTAAGAAAAGTACTTACAGGTTTTATGCTCCCAACAATACCAAGCCTCTGAAGTACCATCCTCATGTACATCGTCTAAGAAAGACAAATCGTTCCCTTTTCTTTATCTCTACGATTCTCCATACCAAGAATCATATTCGCATCACCCAGATCCTTCATTTCAAATTCTTTACCCATTTCTTTCTTCAACTTGTCAATCTCACTTATATGCTTACACGCAATAAACATATCATCCACATACAAAAGCAAGTAAATAAATAACCCATCACGTAGCTTATGTAAGTAGACACAGCGGTCATAATGACTCCATTTGTACTTCTGCCCAATCCTAAACTGATTAAACTATTTGTACCATTGTTTGGGAAACTGCATCAAACCGTACAATGATCTATTCAGTTTATGTACATAATCTTCCTTTTTAGTAACTTTAAACCCGCTTAGTTGAATCATATAAATCTTTTCTTTCAAATTGCCATTTAAGAATGCCATCTTAATATCGTGTTGTTGTAACTCTAAATCAAATTGTGCTACCAAGGCCAAAAGGATACAAATAGAGGAGTATTTCACCACAAGAGAAAAAGTAAAAAAACTTTATTATAATCAATCCCCTCCCATTAAGCATAGACTTTGGCTACGAGTCATGCCTTGAAGCATATATCATCATATTCAGATCCTTGTTTCTTTGAATAGACCCACATACAGTTGATCACTTTCTTTCCCTTAGGCAACTTTGAAAGTTCCCAAGATTTATTATTTAGAAGAAAATACATCTCTTCCTTCATCGCTCCCTCCCATTGGCTAGCTTCGAACCGTAAATAGTTCATTTATAAGTAGAAGGAACATCTTCTTCAATGACTGGTGGTACGTAGGCTACCATATCCTTTGCCTATGAAAGTACCATGTCCTTTGTAAGCCATCCTAGCTTATTTGCATTCCTTTTTGGTTTACTAGTTATAATTGATTCCACAACCGGAGTCTTCTTATCTGTACTACCAAATACTCCGCTTTCATCTGTGTCTTCATCATCTAGAACATGAACTAGTGGCATATCAACCATTTTCATATCGATGGATGATACCCCTTTTGGTACAGAACTATCTGGATTATGTGAATATGCATCAATCTCCATACACTGCAAAATCATGCTTGTTGTTCTCTCTTCGTGCTCAGAGACATATGACTCATAATAGAACTCTCAACAAAAGTAACATCCTGGCTAATTATAATCTTTCAGTCTTTCATATCATATTACTTATAACCTTTAAGCCCTTTCATCGTACCCAGAAAAATGGGTATCCTTGCTTTAGGATCCAACTTCCCATCTTTGGCATGATACTATGCGAAACACCCAAAAATATGAATAGTATCATAATCAGTAGTGGGTTCTCCCAACCAACCTTCCATTGGTGTTTCACCTTCCTTATCAACCGAAGGTAACCAATTAATTAGGAAGCATGCATATGTCAAAGCCTCCGCCTAAATAGCTTTTCCCAACCCAAAATTAAATAACATATATCGTACCTTCTCCAACAAAGAATGATTCATGCACTCCCTACTTCATTTTATTGTGGTATGTCCCTAATGGTAAAATGTCAAACAATTCCCTCATCCTGACATACTTCTAAGAACGGATCACTTGTATACTCCCCACCATTATCTGAACGGAGTAATTTGATCTTTCTACCAGTTTAAGTTTCTATCAACTTCTTCTACCTCGTGAATATTTATAGGAATTCATCATTCCTTCTCATGGTATATATATACCTACACATACCTAGAAAAATTATTAACAAATAGCACAAAATAATGTTTACCTCCAAGTGATACATTCCTAGAGGGTCCTGATACATCTAAATGAACATAGTCAAGGATTCTAAGGGAACATTGGATTGCTGTACAAAATTTTACCCTTGTCTGCTTGCCTAGAACACAATGCTCATAGAAATCCAACTTACACGCCTTAGCACCTTTAAATAGCCTTTGATTCGTGAGAACTTTCAAGGACTTTTTACCCGTATGCGATAAATGCATATGTCATAGTCTGTATCCATACTTCCCGTAGTAGCAACTTCCCCAAAAATAGTTGTACCATTTAAATAGTACAAGTTGTTGCTTCTTCTTTGACCCTTTAAAACTACCATTGCTCCCTTAAGAACCTCCCGAACTCCATTTTTAGATACAGCCTTGTAGTTTTCCACCTCAAAGAAACCAGTTGAGATAATATTCATCTTCATAGTCGAAATATACCTTACTTCTTCAATATCTTTATCCAAACCATTATGCAACTTAAGATAAATAGTACCTATCCCCATTATGTAATAGGAATCATCATTTCCCATTAACAAAGCTCCACCTTCTAGTTTTTTTAATCTAAAAAAATAACCTCTTTCGGGATAAATATTACAGGTATCACCTAAATCCATAATCTATTCTTTGAAATAAACAATACATGCATTGGATGATATAGTTAAAAAAAAGTCAGAATCATTATCATCATTTACCCCACAATCTTGAGCTAATATTAACTGAAGAGTCAGTTTTCCCACCTTTCTTCTTTTTTAGAAGCATAGGACACTCATTCTTCCAATATCTCATCTCACGACAGAACGCATATTGATCTTTACCCAAATTGTTATGATTTACACCGCGACCTCTCGACTTCAATCGAGAGTTGCTACCACTAGAATTCTTCTTATCCGAATAGAACCCTCTTGCATCAACACCAAAGATATTGACTGAATGAACTCATGTTTATCCTTCTTTCTATACTCATGATTCAGTACCGCCGTCACTACATCCAAATAATGTAATGAACTCTTCCCATGGATTATCGTCGTTACAAAGTATTTATACTCTTTAGGAAGTGAGTTCAAGAATAATTGAGCGTTGTCCTCATCGCCAATAATTTCTTTTAGAATCGCCAAGTCAGGAAGTAACCAGGTAAAATTGCTCAAATCCTCCGACATAAAAATCCCTTGCCTCATAGTGAAGCAACAAAGTTTTCTCTTTAAATGAAGTCGATTTTGGATGCCCTTCACCAAATACTTCACCTCAAGAATCCTCAAAATCTCTTTTGCCGAGGTTTCATTTATCACAAGGTACTTTATATCTTAAGTTATGCATAACCTAATTTGACCACATGCCATTTTATTCCAAATATTCTCTTCAATCACCTCGGTTTGTCTTCCAGCACCTAATCCAAATCTTGCTGACTAAGCACATCAATAACTTTGCATCGCCACATGCAAAGTTATTTGTATCATTAAATTTCTCAACTTTAATTTCTTAACTTTAATGTTGCGTTATTCTGCTTAAGAGCCGTTGAAGAACTTGGTTCATCTTCTACTATTGCTCCCCCAATTTTTATACGTTAATTAAATCGAAAATAAAGTAAAATCGATATAAGATGTTACCTCAAATATTGGGAGCCATAGAGGATACAACCCCAGTCTGATACTAATTGTTGAGCCACACAGTGAAAACTAAATACTAATTAAATCTGATTAACTATAAATAAACTAAAGAAATAAGCACAATCAAATGAGAACACATAATTTGCTATAGTTTGGTAAATTACCTACATTCACGCCAATAGAGAGATAGTTTTATTAGATGATTCGAGGTTACAATCACTCACCAACAAATTTAAGATCCCTCTAGGTTTTCTCTAAAAAAGAACTCATCAAAGGATAACTCACCAAGGTGGTTACCAAATTCTTTAAGTCTCCCTTTTATACTTGGGAGACTAATTACATCAACATGGATCACGGAGCAAAACAAACAACTTCAATTCAATACTCTAAATCTAAGTTTACGATGTCTGTTCGAATAGACTCCAAAGTTTATTCGCACAGAAGGTGTTCTGCCTCTTTTATTTAAATAGACTTTGAGTTTATTTGAATAGGGTACTTTCTATTCTAACAGACTCCAAAGTCTATTCGAACAAAAGGTGGTCTGCCTCTTCTGTTCAAATAGACATTGTGTCTATTCGAATAGAACACTTTTATCCTCTACATAAACTACTACAGTTACTGCCCTTTTCATAAAAGCGAACTATACATGCCCATCTCCCCCTAATTACAAAGATAATATCTTATGCTGCTCAGACATGACTCTTCGTTTGTTCCACCAAAAGGGAAAAAATTATTATTTTCCCAATAGAATTTTGATAGAAAACTTGTAACGCATAAGCGATAAACAAAAATATAAGTTACTTTGATTGAATTAAAAGTAAAAAATAAACTAGATCTCTCTACCTTAACTATGGATTTCCTTCCAAAACTCAACCTAACCTTACCTTCTATCCTAGAATACCTTTATAGAACTAGGAGTCCTTCACCTTCTAAAAAACTATCCTTCAAAATAGGCATTATCCTATAAAAAACTAAAAATAGAAATTTGGAGGGTCCCCATAGAAGTTGGCTCCAAGGAGATGCCAACCAAGACCATTACGATCATTATTCCTATCACCCCCCCCCCCCCTCCCAAGAAGAATTCGTGACAGTTCACCGTAGTTATCGTCTCCTGCTCCAAATCTTCACTTTACATTTGCTAAACAGCTTCATCGATATGATCATGATGGTTATGTGTAAGTAAAGCAATGTGCTTCCTAAGATTCAGACATTCGGGCTTTATATGCCCTGTTTTCCTACAGTGGTAACAAATTCCTGAACCCAACCCTGTCGCTCAAGGTACCGTTATAGTCATTCTTGTTGCCGCCACAGTACCTGTTAATGGAGCCGAATAAGAACTGTAAACTATTGGTTTTAACTTTGTTAACACTCGTTTGGCCATTTCCACAACCTTTGACGAACTTTTGGCAATGACTAGGGCTAACTCATCATGTAATCGCTTTGTTAACCCAAGCTTGAACCGACTAATACATTATACTTCAGTTTTTGATAATATAACTCTGGATGAAAATAGATAAAAATTACTCATATAATCATCAACTGACGAATTTTGAGTATGACGCAGATTTTGTAATTTAGCAAAACTTTCTTCGTCATAATTTCCTGGATTAAACTGAGCCATCAACGCACGTCTCATCGTTCCTCAATATGTAATATAATCACCCTCAGTTATTACCCATAGTTATTGCATCCCTTTTCACCAATTGAGCACGTATCTAGTCAGATTCGCTTCAATTAAGGTAACTACACGAGGATTTCCACAATGATTAAGCGCCAAGACCCGATCTACCCTATTTAACCAGTCAATAAAACCATCTTCATCCGTCTTACCATTGAACTTGGGGACATTAATTTTAACATCCTGATTCATATTTTGTAAAGCAGAAAATAATTATAGTTGCTACCTAATTATATAGGCTTCCTTGATGGCCATACTGTTATTGAGGTGCATATCTAGCGTGTCCATGACCTTGTTCTCCCTATTAGTCGTCATTCCGAAAACGATTTCCAAAATTGGTAACCCCATGACCTTGTCCTCTCCTATCATGAAAAACATACATGTCATTAAGTCTACGACCATTCTCAGATTCGCTGTCTCCCCAAAGCGTATGCTCATCTACATTTTGCCAGTGGATATCGACAATCATCTGTAGTAGTATGATCTCGGTTTAAGTGAATGGTAGCCCTTCAAGATATTTTGCTATGAGAAGAGGTCTGAAGTAAGGGGGAAGCCTTATTCCCACTGCTATTTGTGATAGCTGAAGATATACTGAGTATTCACCTTCACCGTCTACTAGAACAACGGAAGATCCTCCCCATAGTTACTATTAAACATTGTCAAGCCCCAATGTACCTCTTATTCGCAGATGATATTCTGATCTTTATAAATGGTAGAACCAACTACCTGAAACACCTGAGAGAAACTCTTACAAGATACCAAAAACCGTCTGGATAGGAAATTAGCTTAGACAAAAGTAAGATTTTTCTCAGTGGTGTACCCCTCACTCGAAGAAGAATTATGTTGAACATTTTCAGTTTTTCTGAAGGCACTTTTCTTGAAACCTACCTGGGAATTCCCCTAAGTCAAGGCAGAGTATCCTCAAATACTATAAGACCTCTAGTGGAAAAGATTTGGAAAATGGTTAATAGTTGGACAAGAAAACTCTTATCTTTCTGGGGTAGAGTAATCCTAGCAAGGGCTATTTTAAATAGTCTCCACATATACAATATGGCTATATATAAATGGCTAAGATTGCCCATAAAGGAAGAAAACTCCATCATAAGAAATTTTATCTAGACTGGGGATCCATCCAAAAGAAAAGGAATCACAGTAAAATGGGAGAAAGTCTGCAAACCACTTAAGGAAGGTGGGTTGGGTATCTAAAGCTTGAAAGAAGTTAATGATGCTATGTTATGCAAACCCTATTGAGCCTTCTATGACAAACAAGAGGACTGGTCTTAATTTCTACAAGCTAAGTTCACAAACAAAGCAGGTGACTTCATCCGATATCATAAGAAGTCCATTATTTGGCCAGGTATTAGACTTGCTGCTAGTATAGCCAGACCATATATGGGCTGGTTAGTAGGGAATGGGGATAACATCAACTTTTGGAGGGAGACTTGGGCCATGGAGATTCCCTTGAGGGAATACATTGAGATGCCACAATCACCGTGGAACAGATGCAAAACTTTACTTATTGACTTTATCAACTCTAATGGATGGGATATACCTATAGATATTAGGCTTCTATTATTGGCCCTAGGGATCAATGTGTTAGAAATACCTTATAACCCAAGAGAAAAAGATAAAAGAATCTGGAAACTAGATAGCTATGGGAACTTCACTGTTAGAAATGCCTATGAGACTATAAGAAAAAAAAAGTGAATCTGGCATGGTGGTGGAAGTATACGTGGAGGGTAAGCGTTCACCCTAAACTGGGGGGTTTTGCATGGAGATTGGTAAATCATATCCTACCTCTGGATAACATTGTTCAAAAAAAGGGAATCCATATCACTTTCCGCTACACTCTTTTCCGTTTGCATGAGGAATCTAAAACATATTTGCTCTTGCACTGCCCCTCAGCTGCTAATATTTTTCTATGGGCTACTAATGCATTTTGTTTACCTTCTATACCTTGTACAGACACATGGAAATCCATTCTGGAAATGAGCCGATCAGCTAGCAGCTATATAAACGACCTTTGGATCACAACTGTTTTCTCCATCTGCCATACAATTTGGACAGCTAGGAACAACATGCACTTTGGCAATACAACGCCATCCTTGCCTACAATGAAGAAGGAGATTCTCAAACAAATTCAGCATACATCTGAACTATCCAAAGGAATGATGCATAACAACATCCAGGAGCTGCTGACCATCAAGATTCTTAAAGTTCAACGCAAGGCCAACAGTTATACAGATGTTTAAAGCAGTTTCTGGAATCTACCTATGCCAAATGAAGGTAAAATCCCTTGTGATGGCTCTAGTAATGGAAACCCAGGTACAGCGGGTATTGGTGTGGTGTTTCGGGACAGTGAGGGAGCTGTTCTGGGTGTATTAAGTAAGGCGAACGGCCTCTCAACTAGCTTTGTCACCGAAATACTAGCGATACCTACAAGTATTCAAAAAGCTATTGCAAGAGGTTGGCATAACCTATGGGTGATCTCCGACTTTGAAACAGCAATTAGAGCATTCAAAACTTATATGATTCCTTAGAAGTATAAGGTACAATGGAGTATACTTAAGAAAAATATTCAACAAATCCGATTTAACCACATTTTGAGGGAATGCAACTTCTCCGCTGACCTTATGGCTAGGAGAGGATCAGAACAATGCCAAACCTTTTGAAGAAGACTATCTTGGACTCCCAGCTTTCCTCACGAGAATTGAAGTTCCCTTCATTGATTACTTTCGATTCCAACCTAGATGACCTTTCAAGATGGACGGAGACATATCCCTCCTTATAATTGTTTATTCTTGTATATTTATCCTTTTTCCAATTGGGAATTCCAAGATAAGCAAGGTCCCCTTTGCTGTATGTTTGTAGGTTCAATATAAAGCTAAACTTTTTGCAAGAAAAAAACTATGCTCATCTACAAAAGGACTCTCAGGTGCCCATTGCCTCTACTAAAACTTGTATCTGTATTTCTTGCATCTTGAGGTAGAGTAGGAACCTTAATCGATTTAGAAAGGGTAAATGAAGCAATTCCCCTTTTTTTTATGAAGCTGTACCATTTTCTTAATATCACCAATTACCGGTACTAAATTCTTATTGGTGAAAATTACCCCCCCTCCCTTTAGTCGTATTATGTCCCCTCCCTTGAACTAAAAAAGAATGGAGTTGTCCCCAATTTTCTTAACCACCACCTAATGGTTGAACATTCCTAAAATCCCTTTGTGCAACCGCGACCCTCGATTGATATGGAGGGGTTTGAAATTTTCTGGTTAGAGGATGCCCCAACACCATAGCTGTCACCGGGGGAAGTCGATTAACGATCATTACTTGCCGTTGTAGTGGCTGTTGTGGTGGTGGCTGAGGCGACTGCTACGGCAGCTGATGTGTGTACTATTGTGGCAGTAGCTACGGTAACTACTATGGTGGTTATCGCGGTGGCTGCTATAGTGGTGGTTGAGGCGGCTGCTGCGATGGCTATTGTAACAGCAGTTACAGTTGTGATAGCTACTATAGTGGCTACTGTGATGGTGGCTTCGGTAACGGCTTCTTCGGCCCTACTATTCTTATCGGGGTTGATGCGAGGATAGGCAATAGTCCCTCAACCGTACTCATGGTGCGCAAGGCTGATAAGTTTTTGCTGGAACCCACCAGTCTTCCCCATAATTTGTTTGCCCTCACTCCATGTGGAAGTCATCAATGATGATTCAGCGAGTCATCCCCACGAGAGAGGATTCAGGTCCCAATTCTCGCAACGAGAATTCATCTCCCATAGCTAGTGTTAGAATCTCTCTCACGTTGGAATCCATAAATTTGGCTTCGCTGACGAGATCCTATTTTCTTCTTCCCTACCATCTTTAATCTTGAGAAAAAAATCCCCAAAGAATGAACTTCACTTTGAAACCAATTAATAGAAAACTACAAACGCGGAAGCTATTAACAGAAAAATGAACTACTTCAATTGAATTAAAAGCAAAACCTAACCTTACCTTCTCTTCAAAACTCAACCTAACCTTACCTTCTATCATATAACTCGTTTATAGATCTAGGAGTCCTCCACCTTCTAAAATACTACCCTTCAAAATTGATATTCTCCAACAAAAATAAAATAAACTTAAAATAAAAATAGAGGGTCCCTATAAATGTCAGCTCCTAAGAGGATGCCAACCACGGCCACGACCATTACGGTTATGATTCCTATCAGTTTAAAATACATATTAGAAGAGAAAAGGTGAACAAGTAACAATTGTGGCATGATATACCAAAAGAAGAACTGAATGTTTTAATCTCATTGTTTCACCTTGACTAACATCTCTATTAAAACATTAGAACTACTATATTCTTAGAGTACTGAGTTATAAATTTAGGCAAAAGGAACAAAAATGGGTTTTAATCAATGGTGGAATTAGTTTTACTCAATATAAGAACATTATTAACTGTTGAAATAATGCGCATTAAGAGTTAGACTCTTCATTCTAGTTAATGAGAGTTGCTTATGTAATGATAGAGTAAAGGTTTATGAGTTTCAAATATGAATAGTTTGTGTTTAATGTTTTGAGTCTTCACCTCTACTATATTAAGAGGTGCATGCTTGGGTTAAAATTAAGTAATTCGGAGCATGACTCTTCTATAATCATTCTCTATCTTGTTGTGCTTAAAACAGCTAATAAGTTTGCAGTAGTATCAGAGCGAGGTCTGAGGGTGTTTGTAGAAACTTCTAAAAGAACTAAAATCAATGGCTGCAAACAATGGTATGATTCATCCATCGATTCCAATATTTGAAGGTGAGTACTATGATTATTGGGGCATCAAGATGAAAATATTATTCCAGTCTCAAGGATTGTCGGAAATGGTCGAAGGTGGCATAAAAATTCATGTCGATCTAACAACTCTTACGCCAACACAACAATAGCAGTTAAAGGAAACCCAAAAGTAGGATGCAAAGGCTTTGTTTTTCATTCAAAAAGGTATATCTCAAACTATCTTCTTAAGAATTATTTCATCACAAAGCGCTAATCAAGCTTGGGATGCCTTGTAAAATAAATTCAAAGATTTTGCTAAAGTGATTGCACTCAAGTTGCAAACTCTTCGGAGGAAGTACGAAAATTTAAAAATAAAGGATATGGAGAAAATAGAAGATTATTTATCTCGAGTTACCGAGATAGTTAATAGAATGAGACTTTGAAGTGATACTATTGCAGATGAGAAATTTGTCTAAAAACTTTTGATTAACCTATCATCAAGGTTTGATGCATCGGTGACTGCAAAAAAAAAATCAAAATACCTATCAACTTTATCAATTGTTGAGTTAATGGGCTTTAGACTCTCATAAGCAGAGAATGCCAAGGCATGAAAAGAGCCCACTTGAAACTGCTTTTCAAACAAAACATTCAAATGGTGAGGGCAAAATTCTTATGAGAAGTCTCAAGGAGGACCCGAAAAGAGGCCAAACTTTGTGAAGAAAGATGGATATCCCAAAAACTCACAAAAGAACACTGGTAAAAGCATAAATGTAACTTGCAATTTCTGCAAGATTGAGGGACATGCCAAAAGTGAGTGTTAAAATAAGGGAAAACCTAAGTGTTTTAACTATAAGAAATATTGGAATTTACAAAAGGATTGAAGGTTAAAAGACAATCAAGAAGATGCCAAATACACCGAGTAAAAGGTTAAAGAAAATATATTTTTTGTGAAACATAACACCATTATAATAGATGAACATACATGGTATCTAGATAGTGGTTGTACAAATAACATATTGGAGGATGATCAAATTTTTACCAATATTGACAAGTCGTTAAAATCCCAAATCAGATTGGGAAATAAAGTTGTTGTGCACGCAAGCAGAAAAAGGAACAATAGCCATTCAAGCCAAAAAGGGAGCCTGGTACATAAGATATGTCTTATTTGTTCTGGATTTGAATACAAATTTGCCAAGTATTGGACAGCTTGTTCAACATAGATATTATCAACTTTTTAAAATTTATTCTTGCACTATTTTTGATTAAAATTGTGAGAATCGTGTCATTGTCAAAATTGACATGGAAAAAAATTGAAAGACAAAGTGGTCTGAAATCAAGACATTTAGAAGCGGTCGTGGGGGCGAGTATATGTTTAGCGAGTTTGAGTCGTATTGTAAAAAGATAGGAATCCAGCGATAAGTAACTTGTGTTTACTCACCTCAACAAAATAGCATCGAAGAGCAAAAAAATATAACCATTGTTGAGATGGCTCATTCCATGCTAAAGGAGAAAGAACTTCTAAATTCTTTTTGGGCAGAAGCTGTATCAACATCGGTTTATTTGCTTAATAGGCGTTTGACAAGAGCTCTTCTCAACAAAATACCTATTGAATCATGGTCAGGTCATAAGCCTTCGGTAAGACATTAGCGAGTATTTGGATGCATATGTTATGAGCATATTCCTTCTCAAAAATGTCAAAAGCTAGATAACGAACTTTGATTTGTGCATCTTTACTAGTTGCAGTTCAAAATCTAAAGGTTTTTGAGCTTATAACCTTGAAACTAACAAGCTTATAATTAGTAGAGATGTTGTGTTTGTTGAATTTAATATTTGGGATTGGGTTACTAAAAAGGTACAAGAACAAAAGATGTATATTCAGGGTGACACTTTAGAAATAACTCAAGAGATGGAAATGGAGCAACATGAAAACTATGGACCAGTAACTCCATTGATACATTCATCTACACCACCAAACACATGACAATCAACTCCATTACATAGTTCTATCCCTTCATTGACATCAAGATCTTCTCAATAAGCAACTCTGAAAAAAATAAAGTCTCTCGCATATATATATATATATATATATATATATATATATATATATATTACAGCCATGGAGCTAGAAAACTTTGAAGAGGTGCCACAAACTAAAATTTGGGTAAAAGCTATGACCGAAGAAATCAAAATGATTGAAAAAAACTCTACATAGGAGTTATTTGATCTACCAAGTAAGAAAGATGTTATTGGGGTAAAAAGGGTTTACAAGACTAAATTCAACCCAGATGTTGTCGTCTAGAATTATAAAGTAGACTAGTTGTAAAGGACTTCACACAACAACCAGGGATCGACTCTACCAAAACCTTTGCTCTTGTAGCAAGGCTTGAAACCATAAGAACACTTATCACACTTGCGGCTCAAAATAAGTAGTTTATATTTCAACTTGATGTAAAATCAGCCCTGTTAAATGAGGTGCTTGATGATGAAAATATGTATCTCAACCCCAAGGATTCATCATCAAAGAGGAGGAAGACTAATTTCATCGGTTGAAGAGTACTTTGTATGGGTTAAAACAAATCCCCCAGGCTTGGTATAGTCAAATAGATGATTATTTCTTTAAAAAAAAAATTTATCGATGCAAGAGTGAGCTGACCTTGTATAAAAAAACTTAAGGTACGTCTGCTTTAATTGTCTCACTGTACGTAGTAAAATTCTATGTTCTCGTATTTAATGTATTTCGAGAAATTAGGTCAGAACTATTCCTAACAATTGACATTCTGGGGATAAACAAGTTCAAGTAATAAATATAACAAGTAAAGAAAATACACGGGCAATTTTTAACCCTGTAGAAACTCCTTTCTCAGGAGAAAAACCACAGGTCGTTGTCGATGAAATTGATAACCAAAACTCTACTAATCAAAATATTTACATTCTGAAAAATACTTAATGACTTGATAAACCCGTCTTATGATTATCTCTCTTCTAATCCAAGCTTTATGCCCTCCTTCGTTCTCGCAATAACATTCATTGATCTCGCAACAAGGACCACCCTACTCAAATCACTCTAGAAAATTATAAGAAAAGTATAATAGACTAATTCAATCTCATAATAAAGGTTTTGAACTATCTCTCTTTGATCTTGATTAGTCTCCCGGATAAATATAAAAGCCTTAAAACTTGGTTAAAAAAAGCAAAAAACAAGATTTATTTAAATAGTAAAAATAGTTTTTCTCGACATCTGTTAGAACGACTCTAAAACTCGTTTGTCTCATAAATAGCCAAAAAAACCAAGGCAATTAGAACCCGTTAAATTTTTTTTTTCCCGAGAAGTCATTCAAAGGACCCTAAATCTCGTTTGTACGAGATTAGTAAAATAGCATAAAAATAAGACAGTTTAAACTCTTTTTAAAGTTGTTTTTTCCCATAATTCGTTTGGACGACTCTAAAACTCGTTCGAACAATATAAGCAAAATATCCTTGAAAACCAGACAGTTAAAAAAATTTCATTCTGTTAGTTTCGAAAAAGAAAATTTTCTAAGTTAAAACAATATTGGCTTTTATTTTATCAAAGTTTAACTTACAAACTTACCTTCTTAGCCATTTGTTGTAGATGACTTGTCCAACGGTCTTGATTCTGTTGTCGTCTTCGACTGAGATAACCATGGGACTCAACATACATGAAATGAGAGAAACAAAAACCTTTCAATCTCCCCCCTTTAGTTCATTTCGTGAGAAAATAAAATCTAAGACTTAAACATCACTCTATAGTTCTTCTCAGACACAAAGATAGCCTAAAACTTAGTAAGACACAAAGACACCAATATACACCGATCAACAGGTTTAATATCTATACCTCTTCCACAGATGATATCTTTTACACTCCAAAATGTATCAAACAATTATTCTTTAATATATACACACTGAACAAACTAGTTTTTGATACATGTGTAAAGAACAGCTTAAAAAATCTCTAAAAACTAAAAAACATTGCAGGGGCATAATTTCGTAGAGGGGAGTTTGCGCTCTTACACCGTGGAACTTATGTTCGGCTGGAGGTTTTCACAAATATATAAGACAGAAATAAGATAGTATTATGTGCTAACATACTTGCGTGAAGTCCATGAATTGGTCTTCTCCAAGACCTCTAGCGAGGATTTGAATTGGATGATGGATATATGATTGAGGTTACAGTTTGAATAGAATGGAGTCTGAATATGCTCAAAGTTTTCTAATCTTATGGGAGGTTTTGAGCTGAGATTCTCTAACCTCTCTATGATGGCCCCCCTCCTCTATTTATAGGAGATAGGAAAGGATGAGTCATCATAGTAAGGTCATATTACATGTTTACCCTTTTGGGATAACTATCTTATGCGGAAGTCTGTTCAGTCACTATAGCTGTGTCTGGCGGTTTGTTTCAATGTATTATCTGGTGAGCTAGGTTATAGGTTTGTTTGCCTTCGACCATGCACAGATATGGTCGAAGTCTTCGTGGAAGTTGTGTCGGGCTCTGTATGCTTTATGACTGCCTTTGGCTTTAAATCCTGCAGTAAGCTTTGAGTGTTCGATTAATTTTGTTGTGGCCTTCGAGTATTCGGTTAATCTCGGAAGGCTTCGGGTAGATCATATGCCTTTGGCTATTTTGAGGGTTCCCTAGGCTTCGAGTCTATTGTAAGCTTCGATGTAGCCTTTTAGAATTTGATTAGTCTTGGAAGGCTGCGAGTAGGCTACTATATTCGCCCCCTCTCAGCTGGTACCTCAGAAATTATTGTAGAAGGCCCGTGCTGAGAAAAATTGTTATGCGTGGGAAGTTGTATAGTTGACTGAATGAATATGTGGAGTTCCAAGAACATTGATAGTGACTGTGCTGATTAGTAGGTATTAATGCTTCCTTAAACATAGCAGAAATAGGGTAGGAGGGGTGAGATCATTATAAGTTCTGTTCATCTTCTTCCATAGCGTCTGTCGTTTATCTTCTTCCTTACACACCATGACAACTCATTACCAATAGAGGATGAAGGTAAAGGAGGCCCGTGTATAGGTAAAATACGTAGAACTGAAGTAAATACAGTTCAGCTGCAGGGACATGGGGGTACCATTGCCATATATGGTAGACCTGCAACAAGAGGAATTAACTGACAGGGAGTTGGAGGAGGCCGAGGCATTCACCTTTTGGTGAACGATGTTCCAGTAGCACCTGTAGAGCATGACGGCGCGCTCCTACACACTGCGAATGTTGGCACAACAGCTAGTGGCGGTCAAAGATGGTGACAAGAGCTTTCTGGGGTACTGGAAGAACAGCCCCGTATGTAAGTAGGGGGGGGGGGGGGGGGTTCTTGATTGTGGGTGGGTATAGATGTAATTATTGTTCTTTTTGTTTTCTCCTTTTTTGTTGAATGAAATGGAAACATACTATGTCATACTGCTATCGATTTATGTAGTTTTATTTGAAAATGCTCGTAGGTAAATATCTTGATAGATGATAACATAAACACGGATAGTAAGCTTATAATAAACACAAATCTTATGTTCGATGTCAAAATACAGGAAAGATCTTGAATAAGAAAGTATTTGGTGGGGGAATGTTGAGAGTAGGTGATATTATGCGATGGTCAAGGGTAAAAAATATTCGAGGATATGGAGTAGGTCAATCATACCGAGATGGTTCGAGTGACAAAGAAGGTGTATAAAATAATTGGTCGAGGCTAGTTTTGTTTTGACTATAGGGATCTAATAGCCGCAATTGCAGAGTTGTCAGATGGGATAGCCTGCATTAAACTGTGTGATGGGCAGGCAGTAATCATGACATGTCAGTTTGGGGATGATGTGTAAACCACGTTACAGTTAGGTGAAGTGCACGTGGCAGGATATAATAGTTTTTTAGAGGCTTACCATCGAAGGTTATGTAGGTAGTCAAAGATTGTTGGCAGTATGCATTTAGGAAAAAGTGGTATGTAAAAGGGAGTCGATGGTTCGAGAGGTAAAGGGAAATTCCACAACTGGTGAAGATGTGTATGGCACACGTTCGTATTTAGTAGGGTTGTTTATGTAAAAATATACGTTTAACTGAAAATGTGGAGGGAACTGGGAGGGGTAATGGGGGTAGTTGTTATGATTGTAGTTTAGGGAAAATGTGGTGGTTTAGTAGGCTGTATTTAAGAAGAGAGAGAGTCGCTGGATAAATTAATCAAGCAGAGAAAAGAAAACAACCATTATTACTGAGGAGAGGAAGGAAGAGAACCATTGATGCTGTGAAGTATGGATACCATTGTTGCTGCTGCTCTTCGCTGGTGCAGTAATCTTTACCGGTCAGATAGGTCGTTTGACTGTTGTGTTGTGGTTTTGTTCTTTCTTCTTCTTCTTCATTTTTTTTAGCTAAGAGTAAGGTTTTCTACTGGGCCATTAATGGTGAAGCAGTGGTGGGGTTGAGAGGTCAGACTAAGAGTTTCCTCAAAGTTAATACTTCCGGGTGGTGGTTGGTGTGGGAGTCGACTAGTCAATAGTCAACTGAGGGCATAATAGTCAAACTTCGTCATGTCTGATGGGTAAGAGTTGGGTAGGTGATAGTAACATATAGGCTTGAAGGCTTCTCCTTGAATTTATCAAACCAATTTCTTCCTTCTTCTAAAGAGTATAATGCATGCCCGCAAAGCTTCAAGGATGAGGCTGATAGATGAGGACAAAGATGTTATAGATGAACCGAGTATCTCTGGTTGAGAGGAGGGGAGTAGCGATGTCGAAGAGTTACAAATCGTAACTGACATTCCTCTAGCAGTGGTGGAGCCAGACGTTAATTCGGTAAGGAGGAGTCAACGGAGAGCTTGGGTAGTTGGAGAGAATAATGAAGAGTAGGAAGAGGAGGAGGTTGGGGGGGTTGGCTTTGAGCGTACTGGGCATGTAGGTGGGAGGGGGATAGAGAGGTGGTAATTGAGAGTGAGGGAAGTAGTAAGGCGACAGGGGACGAGGAAGCATATGTGGGAAAAGTCTCAGTGCGGGAGTAAGCTAAGCTTGATTGATTCATGCCAAAACATGATCTGGAGGGGAAAGGGATCGAGCTGGTTCCATTAGGGTCAGAGTATTCATTTATGGATGTACCCAATGAGGGGATAATGGCATTCCGAGGATAGATTTGACTGGGAATACAGTTACCCCATCGAAGATTGGTAAAGGAGGTTTTGAATTTCTGGGACGTGGCACTGTGCCAGATGAATGGTAATTTCTATGAGATGACGAGGTTTGTCGAACGCATGAATAAAGAGCTGATATGCGAAGGGAGGCTTGTGATCGAGTGGTTCAACGTGGTTTCGTTCTAATCGAGGAAGGGGAATAAGAAGGAAGGAATGTACCATATTCAGTGTCACCTCGAGAAGCCGAGGTTGTTTAACCTGTATTCGATTGGTCGTGGGTGGGATAAGGATTTAGTGGTTGTGAAGAGCGATTTTGAGTATGCAAATGGTGAAGTAGATCTGGCATTGATGCATAGGCTGTATAATAGAGGTAAGAGTATGTTTGAATATCTTATACGGTGTTACTTCAGATATGTCTTGACTGTCAATTTGTTTGCTGTAGATCATGTGAGTAGGTCATTGAAAAACCCTTGTTTCTATATTGACAAATTGAACAATAAGAGTGAGGAACAAATAAACAAAGTATTTCAGAAACTAAATATTTTGTGGAAGAGATGGAAGAAGATGGACACTCTACTAAAAGGAGCTTTGACTGTATCTGGGCCTTCGTAAAGGAGAACAAAGATTGGCCCTCCTGAAGCACTAAGCGAGATAGATTACAATACCTTGAATAGGCCTAAGTCAAGCTATGTGTCATGGAATCATTGTGGGGTTGCAGTACCGCTAGCCGAAGTAAGAAGGCGAGGCTCGAGTGCCCAAGAGGCAGTACCACAAGTCGAAAAGGGTAAGGGAAAGGCTACTACCGATGTTCCATTGTCAAAGGCGATGCCTCAGAAGAATTCTTATGATCAGATGGAAGAAGGGTCAAACTCAGTCAAAGCCCAGCAACTGGTGGCCAAACAAGGGGATGTTATTTGAGCAAAAGCCGAGTCGTTGATTCATTTGTGTACCACAAACCCAGAGTAAGCAGGGCATCGGGCAAAGTTGGTATGGTGCCAAGTATGTATTATTATTAATAAGGGAATATTTGTTATTGATGTGGACAAACATTGTTGAATGTTCAAAGTTACTGTGACCTGTGCAGACGCATGCTTGGCTGATATCTTTTAAAATGGCACAAAAAGCATCTAGTGAGAAGTTAAAGGAGTTGGTTGACGGAGGGGAGCTCGCGAAGGGAACCATCAAGCTGTTGAACACCCGAGTTGCCAAATTAGAGTGGGAGATATTGCAGGTTCGAGCGGAGGTGCTAGAGGTGAACCTACGAGATAATCATGTATGGTTTCAAGCAGACTTCGACCAGGAATGCAATGTGACCTTGTCTTTGAAGCAATTCATGGATGAGCTGGGCAATCACCCAAATACCCTCGAACGCTACCCTACGGAAGAGTTGAACCCTACCGTTGATGGTATGGTAGATACAAAGATGACTGATCCGACTCATACTGATGAGGTAACCCATGTGAACGACGAGGAAGCCACGCCTGTCGGGGAGACTCCTGGGACTGCTGAAATTTATGTTTTTATGGAGAGCCAAGGTAATCTTGTTGTGTGAGCTTTGTGAGGGTAAAAGTTATTTGATCTGGAAATTATGTATGATATTTGCAAGAAACTTTTTGTTGTTTGGTGATGGTTGTGTAAACAATGCTCTGTTATTTTATTTAAATTTGTTGGTGTATGTTGATATGTTGTCTGATCTATAGGGGCCTATCCCTCGATCTTACATAAATCGAGTTGTCTCCAGATCGAATTACTTTTATATCAGACTCACGCATTCTCTACATGACTTCAACAGTCAACATTGCCACCTACTCAACAAACTAATGGAAAACGTGGGTCGAGCTCAAATAAAAATGCCGAAATAAGTCAAAGCCACCTGTTTCTCACGAACTCAGCATTTAATCAGCCAACCGCCACTAACCACATTGTTCAGAGAACGTACTTCAGCACGATAAAAAACTGCAGAGAAGGCCTATATAAAGAAAAAGTTCCAGAAGAGATAAAAACCAAAAAAATAGATGAGAAACTACCAATAAAACTACATTTTCTAGATTCTCAAAACTTTAAATTTCTTATTCACAAGATCTAGCATTTCAAAGTCAAGAGATTACTTGTAATAAGATATCAGCCTCAAGCAATAAAAGTTACTATTACAAAAACCCTCAGCTCGAGGTTGTGTTTTTTTACCTATTCAAAGGTTTTCCACGCTAAGCCACCTTTGTCATTTCTTGCTTTCTTTTATATTTTTGTCATGGGTACATTGGTATAAGAGCGAATTCCAAGCCATTTTGATCTTACAGAATTATGCCATTATATTTGGCGCCGTCTGTGGGAAGGAAATCATTTCCACGATATCCTAAGGCATTCATTCACTCTACTGCAAATTTCAATCATGGTCACTTCCAGACGAGCCGAAACAACTTACAGAGCAATGGGGGAATCTCAACACTGAGATAGAGAAATGTAACGAGCTCGAATGTCAATTAACTCTTGCCGAGACCTCTATGAGGGGAAACTCAGCGCCAAATGGCTAGCTTGTTTGACAGCGCTCAAATGACATGAAGATCAAATGACAACAATGCAGACTGCTTTGCCAGCTCTACAGAAAACTTAGTAGAGACCTCCAACAAAATATCGCGATCAATTGCCAGAAGCCTCTCAGGTTTTGCGCGGGAAAGATTGGGACCTCGAGGAGCCACCATCAAAGCTATTCCCAAAAATATTCATAATGAACCTCAGCCTTCCATTCATTTGGGTGGTAAAGTTCAGCTTGAGATCAGCCGAGGTCACCAATTTTCCATACGTTAAGAGGAAAACCAACGACCCTCCACCTCGAGTTCCAGTACGAGATCATTTGAGTGAAGGTATCTGTACTCATAATCCGTAACCTCCTCATCAAGTCACTCAACCAACACGTCACTATGTCACACAAGAGCATATGGATTAGGGAATTAAAGATTTGATCAAAGCACAAGTTTTGGGCACTACCAACAACCTTACCAAATTACAAGGAAGTCCAATTACCAAAAGATTTTCATACTCTGAAAAATTCACAAATACCATGGCACCGATCCAAAGGAGCACATTCAACAATGCCGTGATTCATTGGGTTTGTAGTCCAACCTTAACCATATCATCTAACATTTGGTTGCCACAAGTCTGCATGAGGAACCACACTGATAGTTCCACTCTCTACCTGAAGAATCCATATACACATTCGACCAACTATAAAAAAATTCATCAAGACGTATGCTCATAACAGAGACAAAGAAGAGAATTTATATTCTCTTATCGGTTACAAACAACCATACGGAGAGTAGCTCGGGCTTTTGTAAAGAATTTTTTGGAGCTCGCGCGAAAAGTAGACAATCTCGATCAGAAAATAGTTGTTACTGCTTTCACCAACGCACTCCTGCTCGACTGCAAAGCAAAAGAGCACCTCTTCCTCAACAAACCTGCGACCTTAGAAGATATGATCACCAAGGTCAATAGTTACGCCGACCAGGAAAGAATGATGTTTGAAAGACATAAATCCACTATATCTGTCCTTACCATAAAATGTCCATCTACAGTTTGAAGCATGAAACCAAAGGAGGATCAGGATGACCAAAAGTGTGCCAAGGGAAATACTGGCAACCCTCAGAAAGGCAGTTTACAAATCAAACTAGTCCTCCCAAAGCTGAATGATCGAATCTCCACAATTTTTCCAATCCTCTCAAAAGATAAGCTCTACCGTCTCTCTCAACCATTGGAACCAATTGAGAACTGGCCGTACTGCATGCTTCATATGGTAAACCATCATTCTACTGACAATTGTTATGCTTTAAAGAGGTTGCTCGAATATATTTTCAAGGAGGGACGGATGTTCGAATATATTGTTAACCTGGAATCATCCAAGGATGGAAGCTATAAGAAGCAGCTTGAAGTTGTCCAAGTTGAAGATTAAGCTGAGGAGAAACATCTCTACCATATGCACCGCAGAAACATGATCAAAATCAATCAGATCACCAACATTAACAGATTCAAGCGCTTGAAACTATCCGAATGTTGTGATCTCACACCTTAAGATAAAGAAACAAATCTTCTGCCTGAGTCTAGCAATCACCGGCTTGGGATCTCATTCGAAGATTACGATACTAGCCATGTCAAGTTTCCACATCATGATGTATTAGTCATAATGCTCAAGATGAAGAAGTTTGTCATGCACACAATGATGATCTATATTGGTAGCGGTATTAAGATTCTCTTTCAGAGCACTATCGACCAAAAGGAATTGGCCAATCAAGTAATTCATAGCGATACCAATATCAATAAATTCAATGGTTCTAAAGAAGAGCAAGTAGGCAAGATAATTTTACCTATTACCGTAGGACCAGCCACAATCGACGTCATCTTCTATGTGATCAACGTTGAATCTCATTATCTCGGAATTATGGGCCATTGCAAGATTCATAACATGGAAGTAATCGCTTTCACCTATCATAAAGTACTCCGCTTCAAATACAATGATGGTATCTATGAAATTAAGGGTAGTCAAAAGCTATCTCGAGCTTCCAAAAATACTATCTCATCTATTCAAGATACCTTAGACATATATGCTGCATATCAATTACCGAAAGTTGATCAGCCTGATGAACAGCCTTCCACGGAGGAACCCACCTAATACATTAACATTGATGGACCTAGCAGAGGTACTTTCATCGGTACTAAACTGGTTTAGTATAAAAAAGACTCTCTCATTCAGTTCCTGCAACTAAATCGAGATGTTTTGGCACGGTCTTTTGAAGAGTTTCCTGGGGTTGATTCGGCCAAGGCATGTCACAAATTATCCATCAACATTAGCGCCACGGCTGTCAAGAAAAAATAACGACGACTATCACCACGACTTCGAGATGACGTTAACATTGTGATGAAGAAATTGATTAAAGTGAGATTCATTCTAGAAGCCAAATATCCAGATTGGATATCCAATATCGTCGCTATCCCAAAGAAGAATGGAAAAGTCCAAGTTTGTGTAGATTTCACTGATTTAAACACCAAAGGATAGTTTCCCTCTTCCCAGCATTCACCAAATCCTTGATTCCATAGTAGGTCATGAACTCAATCTATGATGGACGTTGCTTCTGGATACAATCAGATTCCACTATTGGAAGAAGATTAAGAAAAGACAACTTTCATCGTTGAAAGAGGAATTTACTGCTACAAGTCATGCCCTTCGGATTCAAAAATACAGGTGTAACTTATCAACGGTTGATGACTACTATGTTAAAAAGCACATCTTGGGAAAGACGTGGAAGTCTACATTGACGATCTCTTGTGCAAGGGCATACAGTCTACCAACCACATTTTTAGATCTCAACACAATATTCAACTTTCTTTGATCTTACAGGACGCATCTCAATCCACTTCAACAGAATGAAAGGAATTGAGGCTGATCTAGATCAGATTCAGGCTCTCCTCAACATGTCATCTCCAAAAACGATGATAGACGTTCTAAAACTTGCCGATAAGATTGCCGCTATTAACCGATTCATTTTGAAATATTCAGACCGTTGTCATTGGATATTCCCATTACTCTATGGTTAAACCAAACGAGGAAAATTTTAGCAAAATGCAGAGGTACAATGGACATCAGAATGCGAAATAGCTTTTCAGGATCTCAAAACCTATTTGGGGAAGTCTCCCATCATGAGTACCCCAATAGATAATGAGAAACTAATTATCTACTTAGCAGTTACAGATACTTCACCCAGCTCGATTCTTATTCGACTTGAAAGGAAAATTGCAAAACCCGTCTACTTCATCAGCAAAACCAGCGGAAACGAGGTACTCTAAAATCAAAAAACTTCATCTCACTCTTGTTTATACTCTACAAAAACTCAAGCACTACTTACAAGCTCATTCAGTCAAAATCATGATGAACTACCTACATCAGGAAGTTATGTCCAAAAAAGAAAAATCCAGGAGAGCACAATAATGGTCAGTCAGTTTGGGAGAACATGATATCACGTTCGTACAACATCATTTCGAGAAAGGTCAGGCCATTGCCGATTTTCTCTTGGATTTTCCAGTGGAAGATCCCGTGTGGTAAGAGCACGATACTGACCTTGCAGAAGAAATTACAGAAGATCCACCTCCCAAAGCATTTTAAGAGCCAACTGAATAGATTATAAGTAAAGGGTGGCAACTTCTTATAGATAGATCAGCAGACTCCGCTGGGTCAAGAATTGGGATCGTATTGATTGCCCCTTCCAATGAAAAAATGGAAAAATCAATCCTCTTAGATTTTGAGGCCTCAAACAATGCCACTGAATACGAAGCATTCATTCACGGACTCGACCTTGCTCTTGAGCTTGGCATCCCTGAACTCTCAGTCTACAAAGATTCACTACTCATCGTCCACCATTACTCTAAGAAATACAAGATGAATGACAAGATGATCGAATACGAAACCCTCATTGTAGATAGGATTAGAAAGTTCGTGCAAGCAACTCTCGATTATCATCCTCGAGGCGAAAACAGACACGCCGATTCTTTGGCATATCAAGCCAGGGTCTTGGGAACAGAAGCTTAATATCTCCAGATCGAAGTAATTTTATCCCCCTGTATTAATCACATTTTTATATGCATGATCAACATTGGGGGAGATTAAGGGGAAGACGATGATTGACAAAAGCCATTCTTAGCCTATCTTGGTATCGACAACAAATGCAAAGGACCACTTTAAGCAGATCCGAAGGAGCGCCGATAGCTGATAGATAACTCAAAGAACTATACAAATTAAAATGGTGCTTTATACCGTCGTTCAGTCACAGGGCCTTACCTGAAGTGCCTCTCTAAACAGAAAGTGGACAAGATGTTCTGCGATTTACATGAATGGACTTGTGGCTCCCATATCGCATGTCGATCACTACCAGACAGAGCCATTACGCAAGGAATATTCTGGCCTGGCATACGTAAGCAAGCACAAGAGTACTCACGCAAATGTAATACATGTTAATGACATAGAAAAATGATACGCACCCCTGCGCTCGAACTCCATGTAACCAAGGTATTTTGGCCATTCAAAAGATGGGCACTCGATCTTGTCGGTGAAATCTCCAATTCTCCAAGTAACTGCCGAAGCCTACTCGTAGCTACCGATTATTTTACAAAATGGGTAAAAATACTCCACTCTGTCAAACTTGAGAAGAAAAGGTTATCTTTTTTATCTGGGAATACATCATCACTCGATTTGGGTACCTCTACCTAAATTGCATCGATAACGGGCCCCAATCTGTTGGAAAAAAAGTCATAGCTTTCCTCAATTAACACAATATCATCCACTCACCATCCAAACCATACTACCCTCAAGGCAATGGCCAAGCCGAAATCACCAACAAAAACATCGTGGATGGACTTAAGAAAAGGCTTTACTCGCAGAAAAAAGGGAAGTCGGTTTGAGAATTTCCTTATGAATTATGAGCATATCGTACCACTCTACGTTAATCAACTGGCTGTACTTCATTCCTCCTTGCCTATGGCACCGAGGCCGTCATTCCCTCCGAATATCACCATCCAATAAAAAATTACGACATAACTGACAAGGAAAATGTGTTCGAATTAGTCTGCAACCACAATTGGATCGTTAAAACTAAGGAACGCGACATCGCTAACCTAGGTCAATATCACCATGTACTAGCCAGTTCATACAATAGATGAGTCAGAACCCATACCTTCTAAATCGATGATCTCATCCTCAGAGAAATACTTCAACACCGCAAAGAACCTCATGCTAGGAAACTAGCAGACAATTAGGAGGATCCATTCCTTATTACAGGTCTCTCAGGCCTGGGATTATATTACCTCATGACAGAAGAGGGAGTTCATATTTGAAATCCTTGGAACGCTAGGGGACTGAAATGGTACTATCATTAAATCCCTCACTACTCCAATTTTATTACACGCCTTTTTCATTCTAAGAGTAAGATTTTCATCTCCGTCCAATGTACATCATTATCTATTCAATGAAATTTACAAGTTTTTCTCCTACACATCTCTCTACTTCGCAGACAATACATGGGTTAAAGCATAGATCATACTAGTTTTAATCGACCTCTATAATAGTTAAATCAAGGATAACACTTGGTTTGGCTGACTCTACTAAATCTCTATGATTAAAACTAAGGTAATACTTGTTTGATATCAAAGACTCTACCAGACATAAGATAAAGCAAAGGTAAAACTAGCTTTCATCTACCTCAATATGGCTACAGTATAATACTAGTTAGATCAAGGATAAATCTTGGTTTGGCTGACTCTACTAAATCTCTTCGATTAAAATAAAGGTAATACTAGTTTTCAATCAAACACTTTACCAGACATAAGAAAAAGTAAAAGTAAAACTAGCTTTCTTCTGCCTGAATATGGCTGCGACATCATACCAGTTAGATCAAGGATAACACTTGGTCTGGTTGACTCAATTAAATTTTTGGGATTAAAACGATTAAAATACAAGTTTTCAATCAAAGACTCTTCCAGGCGTAAGATAAAGCAAAGGTAAAACTGGTTTTCATCTACCTCAATATGGCTCTGACATCATACCAATTAAATCAAGGATAGCACTTGGTTTGGCTGACTCTACTAAATCTCTATGATTAAAATGAAGGTAATACTAGTTTTCAATCAAAGATTCTACCAAATGTAAGATAAGGGAAAGGTAAAACAAGCTTTTTATCTCTCAACATGTCTACAACAACTACTTTTTATTTTAGGTTACATATATAACCTCTACAATAGATTTTTTTCTACTGTTAGGATGTCAGCTACACTTACCGCTGCAACAGGAGGTCAATTAACCATAAATTCTTTAGCTCGAGCAGTCACAACAATCCTGCCCTGGTCTATCAATTCAGTATATCGAGGGCCTAAATCTGTTTCCATGGATTGCGTACAATTTCCTCGATCTATATCAGCTCTATAAATACATCTCTTCTTCGACAAACTTTTGAACAAGGTATCTCTTTCAAACTCAAGCCTTTTTACCTCCCCTATAAATTAGGCAATCGCCGCCCTTAACAATTCTAAGTGTATTGTATGAGGTATAACTGCCTTAGAAAAATCTCCTTCCCTCTGATAGCCCGCTCTAACCCTTGATCCATGGAAAGAGTAGCATCCATCTTACTTTTGTACTCCCTTAACCGCTCAACACCTTTCCACATAGGACCTTAAATTCGAGCTACATCCCCCTCCAGCTCTTTTATTCAAGCTGAATGGCTGATTACATCACCTTGAACAAGGGAAACCATTGCATCATTTTTATTCTTCCTCGAACGCTCTCCAACCTTGGCATTTCAGGCACGCAAATTGGCCTATGCAAATTTGGTCTTCAATTGCACCACTCCTTCATTCAACCCATCATACTTACGTTATACCGTCCGAAAATTTTTATCTTTTGCAGGTAAAACTGTATACAATTGTTCAACTTCAGACACAGATAAATCATCTCGAGCTCTCTCCAGCTCACTATCTTTATCAACCATTTTCTTCTTTAATCATTCCAGTTCGCTCCTGCTATTCGCCAGATCAGATCGAATTTACTCCTGATTATTTGTTTTTCTGATCACTTCGTCCATCAAACTGGCCACAGAACGATTTAACCCTTCCTCTGATATTTCTAGCTCTTGTATACGGTATCGAGCAATGTCAGCCTCCCTACTCTTTGCAATTGATGCATCATTTCGGCTTATGAGCTGCGCTGCATGTTCTTTTAACTCCGCAAGTTCTTTTTTCCAGTTATTAATTTTGACATCCTTTTCCTCGATCTTCCGAGCGAGGTCGATAGCAGTTTGGGTCACCTTAATAAACTTGAAGTACAACTTTACATGTTGATCTTCTCTGTCTTCATTCGCCTTACTCAATCTGTCAATCTCCTCTGTAAATTCTTGATTACATTGCCGTGCATCATCTTCCCGCAAGCGAGCTGACTCCAATTCGACCTACACATTATAGATACAATATATCATTTTCGATTCAGAACATTCATTCACACATATATCTTATTTCTAACAGGATATCTATTTTTTTACATCTACTATGTAAAACTACTTCTAACTTAAGGTCAAAGCACAATCTCAAATGGATGCTCCAAAACGTATACTTCCAAGTCTAGGGTACACATTCTCTATATTTTAATTTGTAAATACTTTGGTATTTCATGTGCACCATTTTTGTGCCATTGCCCCTAAACCGATTACTGGTTTTTGGTCTGTCTCTACACTCAATTTATTACTTGGTAACTCTATACTAATGAAGCATAAAAGTCAAATTTGTTTCGCTGTATTCTAACCAGTAGCTTCACTTGCGAAGATAGCAGGGACGCAAAGGTCTCTCTCTCCTTAGCAAGCTTAGTCTCTAAATATTTTATTTTGAGGAGCATTTCTTTAATTTCCTACAACAAGGTTTACAAAAAAGAACTTAGCCTACAGAATTCTATCCAACTCACAATATCTCATCAGTTTACAATATTCCCATATATTCATACAATCACCAAATTATCATTCTTCTTTACCTTCTCATCTTTCCTATCTGGGCACTCATTGTCATCCCCTTGGTTGTCTAGCACCGCTTGGGGAGAAACACCATCCAGCCCATTCACAACCCCAACAGGAACATCATCAATCTCTTCATCTTCCTCCTTTTCAACATAAGTATTCGCCATAATGGCATCCACCTCATCTTCAGAGTACCCCTTTGATATAAAGTGGTGCCCGAGTCTGTCACACTCAGTTGCCACCTCTTCCAAGTTCACTCTCGCTTCCGCATGTAGATTGTTGATCTCTACCACTTACAAAGCCTTTAGGGCCTCCATCCGCTTTCCCTCCTTGAGTAAATCAGCTTTCAATCAAGCTACTTTCTTCTCAAACTTGACTTTCACTTTCTTCAACTCAACTTTCTCATCCTCGACCCCAAGGCATATCCCCCTCATCAGGCGAGCAGCCTAAAAAACAAACAAAATTGACCTTATTGATTAGCTTCAAGCACAATACAAAATTTATCACATATTCAAGCATATGAACCTACCATTTGGCTCATCTCTTCCTCCCCATGGAAAGCTACCAACCTAGCTTTTTCCTCCACCTCTTTCAAATCCTCCACTACAACAGGTCAATCTTCTACGATCTTCATCCCTAACATTTTAGAAGGTTCAACCCTTCTCTTCTTCGCCTTTCATGCGACCTCACCACTTCCCATGGTTCCAGAGGTCGAAGGACGCTTCGGCATTTGCTTCTTGGGAAATGTTCGAGCTAGTTTGCTCAACATAGTTGACTCCGATAGCCCCGTGTAGTCCACTATAAGGGGTTTGGGCAAGTTCCCTTGCCTTTCCCCATCAGTTCCCTTCTTCTTGTTGGCATCAGCGCCCGTCATTAGCCTCGTCGACTTGGACTTTTGAACTTTTTTGGCCCGGCTACTAACATGTTTCTTCCTTCTAAGGCCGAGTTCTTCCAATACAACCTTGAGCTCTGTCTCTTCTTGAGCAACTATATCCAACAAAGACTCTTTCCTCTTTACCAGAAATTTAGGACCTATCATTCACAACACATTATCATCAGCAGAGCAGTGTATAATTTCAACATATCAATCTCATACATTATACATTGTTATACTTACTTTATTTTATAGTTCTAAATAGAAGTTCCATGGGTTCTTCGCCATCTTTCTGAAGGCAATCACCCTTCACCCATGTCACATTATCACTCCATGGTTGACCTACCAAGTTCAGATCGAAGAAACGAGGCCGAATCGAGCTCGCACATAAATATGCCTCTCCACTTGCAGAATAATTGTTTACCCCATAAAACTATAAAACATCCTCAGGGGATATCCTCCTCATTCGCCTATCCCATCCCACCATTTATTTAGAAATTCATAAACACTTATCACTTCCCATATGATCAAGTACAATTGAACAGGACATGCCGCGATGATGTTCATAATCCTTTTCGCCAGATTACTAAGGGGAAGACTCAACCTATACTCCAGCTAAAATAGATAATACAAAAAAACCCTCTGAAAGTTTACTCTGAATACTTCCATCGAAGTACTCTAAAGATATCGATTCACTTATACCCCTAAACTATTGGCAGGCATGTTATACACATTTACCCCATCTACCTCCTATAGAAGCCTTGGCTTTGTGAAACTCTTTGAATACATAAGAACGAGGAGGATAAGTTACAATCTTCCAGGAAAATCTAGAAATTGATCAACACCTACTTCTTCCTTACTATCAGACATTTCAATCATGGACTAAGACGATCGACCAGAGGTTGATGCCTCATTAACATGTGAACTCACCATATCCACTGCAGATCTATAAACGAGGGTTTTATTCTGCACAAACTCTTTTCACGATCGACCTACATACAGGTCTAGGAATCAATCATTATCTTTTACATATACATCATTTGTATACAAATATCTTTCATATATCATATATTAAACAGGTTTTCATAGATTACTATAAATAGTAAGTTTTTAGATTTGCCTAAACATAGAATATGATCTTCAAAAAGCATATACATACATCAAAAAAAATTTCCTAACCTTCTATGTCGGAATGTGAATCCGAAGTAGCACCAAATCCATCCCTCAGAACGCTACTGTATAACCACCTTCGTGACTCAGTCTTCACAACTCTTTCACGCTTTGACTGTTGTTCACTTTCGATTAAATCCTCACGAGATTCTCTATTGTCTTTGTTTTTCTTCTTCTGCCCTCTCTTACTACTCTTCAAGTTTTTAGAAGTTGAGAAACGTTTGAATGACAAAGATAAAGTTGTATTTATATTTTCTCCCTTTAACTATAGGTAGTTATTGAGCCTCGTACGAGCCATCTAGGGTTTTAGAACCGTGGCATCCCTTCCACTATTAATGTCAGACGTCTTGTACCTTTTTGGCAAAAATGCTTTCTCATAATTGCCTTTTACCTTATATTTTAATCTATATTTATCTCTCTTTTCCAAATCTCCCTCTGACTTTACCACACTCATGATAACTTACGCTTACATGTAATCGGGATTTCACAGCTTTTATACAAGGGAAAAGATCAGAAACTCCCTATTTTTTCTATTTCTTCTTCTTCTTCTTCATATAAAAGTACTGACGTCATTTCCAAAGTTCTTAAAATTTCAAAACTTATCAAATTATTTTTTTACAACAGTCATAAACAGCATTCGCAACAATAGAGGATCTATTCTCAAGTTTTATTCTCATTCCATTTTCTTTCAAATTATTCAAACTAAAATAATTACATACATTCATATCACCCCTATTTACATTCATTTTATTCACCTCATATATAATTACATCTAAAATAGCCTTGATTCCTTGGGGAACCACATCCAATCTGATATCCTCTGTAATCCTCACGTTTTCTAATTTGATCTCCTCTACGGCAAGCGATCTCACTGCATCGGTTCATACTGCAAGATCCACCATCATTTCTCGAAACATCTCTTCATAGGAATGATGTTCATACTCGCGTTCTCTCCCAATCCCATCTAAACTTTCAAGTTGAACCTCCCTCACTAGCAACTCAGTATCATAATCCAACAGTCCAAAAATTTACTCCACACTTTAGCTATCTTTATCGCCCACCGTCCCTCAGTGGCATAACAAATTCTCTCAGATCGAGTCCACACCATTCTTATTTTCTTCCTCTATTTAGAATTCATTCCACCCTTATTTATACATTTTCACTACCAATTCCTCATAGCTCAAGATTTTATCCTATTATCTCTTAACAGAAAACCTATTATCTTGAAAAAAGTTTTTTGAACATATTTCTCCCTATCGACCTCAGTCACTTCACCCTATTCCAAATCGAGCTTATTATATCCAAATCTAGTAGTCCAGAATGACTTCTATGAGGTCGATCCTTCATTTTAAAATTTTGACAATTTTATCTCCCTCCTATTTCCAGCCCCCAGGTTAAACATCATATTTTACACTTGACATGTATTTTAAAATTACACAAATTTTTAACAGCTCGATTATTACAAAAAGTGTACTTTCTAATCTCATACATTTCATTTCATCCAATATTTAAAAGTTTTTGGATCATACAACTCGATTTCAATAGTTAATATATTATATATCAACAAAGCGTTTGAATAGAAAATTTTATTCATCTTGAATCAAATTATAGGTACTTTACAGATAACATATCTTTTAGGTACTTTACAGCTAACAAGTCTTTTAGGCACTCTAACACGTTAAATCCTTCTGTTTGTTCTACTTCAGTGATGTTTCACTCTGATGCAAAGCAAACATTGGAAACAATGAATATCCTCCCTCCCATGAATTTTATCGAAGTCTAGTCAAACTTCAAATGGAAACTATAAAAGCAGAAGACTCATTATTTGAACCAACTCTTTAAACTCAAGGTCTACTTAGCGCGAAGGAACGATGGAAATGTAGATGTAGACTTCCATTCTCTGTCTTCCTCCTCCACTGTCATTGTTGCCTTTCTTATAACCACCACCCTCGCAGAGATGGCAGTGATGAAGTGGGCCCGGCCTTAGAATCCATTCAAGCACAAGACATTAGCGTAATTACCCCATAATTATGCTTATCTTTGCATCTGTCTCCCCAACCTTGTCTTCTGCAAGAATACGGAGACAAACCCAACGTTGCTCACCTATTAAGACAATGTGGTAAAACCTCTATCTAAATTAAAAATCCTCCTCATCTTCAGCCGCTTCATTTTCTGATATTCTTTGATACGTCGGAGGAACAGGAACAGGAGTAGGCGTCACCAAGAGCTGATCCCCAAAATACTTTAACTTCAACCTCTGTATTTCAATAGCAATTCTTTCTTCAAGTACCATTTTATGGGTCTTCACCATCTTCAAGAATTTTAGAGAATTTTGCAACCAAACAAGCGTACTTGGCCACAAACCTCGGTACAGGTACTATTTATATAACCTTACATTTATTGCGTAGGAACGTTTCCCCAAGCATCATTATTCAATACATACAAAACTCATTAAACCCTAACTGTCGCATACATCAATATTCCATTCAACATTCAATACAAGTATGTCCCCCATAACACGCGTATTTTTCATGCAGTCAAACACCATCATTACTTTCTTCTTTATTCAAATTTCCAGCCTGAATACCCATATACCTATAAATTCTTTCTCAACCAAAGCCATATGTGACTTCGGTTATAAGGGGGCGGTTATAGGGGCCTACCCCTCGATCTTACCTAAATCGAGTTATCTCCAGTTTGAATTACTTTTATATCAGACTCGCGCATTTTCTACATTACTTCAACAGTCAACATTGCCACCTTCTCCGCGAACTAATACAAAATATAGGCCAAGCTCAAATAGAAATACCTGTCTCTCATGAACTCAACAGTTATTCAGTCAACTGCCACTAACCACATTGTTCGGAGAACATGCTTTAGTACGATGAAGAACTGCGGAGAAGGCCTATATAAAGAAAATATTCCAGAAGAGACAAGGACCAGAAAAATGCATAAGAAATTACCAAGAAAACTACATTTTCTAGATTCTCAAAACTTGAAATTTCTTATTCACAAGATAAAGCATTTATAAGTCAAGAGATCAATTTTAATAGGATATCAACTCAGACAATAAACATTATTATTACAAAAACCCTCAACTCGAGGTGGTGGTTTTTTACCTATTCAAAGATTTTCTACATTAAATCACCTGTGTCATTTCTTATTTTTTGTCAGATTTTTGTCACTGGTACATCGGTGTTAGAGTTAATTCCAAGCCATTTCCAGCTTATGGAATTATGCCATTACATGATCTAATTGGAACTTTGAAAAATTTTGAGGATAACCCCAAGTATCAGTCGGGTCAAAGGGTTAACTAGATACTTAGGTTTGCCCAAATCAAGAAGTTCATTGAACTTTGAGGTTACCTACATGTATTTCTATCTGCAGGTTTGATCTTGAAAGAAGCAAGACGTGGTCAGCCCCGATGTTGCCCCCGAGTATTTAGTCATTCGACTATTAATGTCACCCGGGTTTGCTCGAATGGAAACTTAATAAAACTTCAAGGTCACCCCCAAGTATCAGACAGGTTAAAGGGCTGACTGGATACTAAGGTTTGCCCAAATCAAGAAGTTCATTAAGCTCCATGGCCACCCTCAGGTATTTTTATCCGCGGGTATGATCCTGAATGAAGCAAGACGTGGTCAACCCCGATGTCGCCCCTGAGTGTTTAGTCTTTCGACTATTAATGCCACTTGGGTTTGCCTGAATCAGAACGCTAAAAATCTTTGAGGTTTCCCCCAAGTATCAGTCGGGGCAAAGGATTGACTTGATACTTAGGTTTGACCAAATCAAAAAGTTCATTGAGGTAAGATATAATGCAAAAGGTGGGATAAATTTTTTTATTGATTACATGGTGGTTACATCAGTATTGATGGATGGTGGCCGCTGCCTATTATATGAGGCTAGCTGTATTGTTTTTCATGGGTAGGGTAAGGGTTCCTCATCTTCAGTCATAAGGTTATACGAGCCTTTGTCTATTTTGTCGTACACCACATATGGACATTCCCAAGATTTGGCTAGCTTACCAGCATTGCGTAGCTTCGAGGAGGGGGTGACTCAGCGAAGTACCAAGTCACCTCAATCAAAAATTTATGGTCGGACCCACTTATTGTATGATTTGTAGATAGAGATCTGGTAACGCCCGAGGTAAACTAAGGCTTGGTCCATAGTTTCATCGATCCAAAGATGTTGCATCCGAGATTAAACTCATTGTCTTCATCTAGAGGTTATGGGTTGGGACCTTTAACTGGTGGGTAAGACTTCTTTGGTGCCATAGGCAAAGAGGAAAGGAGTACAGCCCATCATTTTTCGTGGTGTGGTTCAGTAAGGCATGAGTACATGTTATAACTCTTAAACCATGTGCCCCTTCTTATCGTCGACGCACTTCTTAAGGCCATCGACTATAGTTTTGTTGATTGCTTTGACCTGGTCGTTCCCTTGGGGTTAATACAGTGTGGATGGAGATAGGATGATGATACATTCTTTAAGGAATGTGCAAACCTTGTTCCTTACAAACTGTAGGCCGTTGTCGCATCGAATTATATGTGGATAGCCAAAGCGTATAATAATATTTTCCCAGAGGAATTTTCTTACTTCTTATTCCTTGGTTCGACATAATGGCATGGCTTCGACCCATTTAGTAAAATAATTTGTGGCGACTAGGATGTATTCTCTACTTCCCGAGGCTTTAAAGAACGAGTTAGCCAGGTCGATGGCCCATTATTTAAAGGACCAAATGAATTTGCTCCAATGGAGGCTTTGTGATGGGTTTTTGATATCACGGGTGTGACGTTAGCATTTATCACAGCGCCTCACATAAATTTCAGCCTATTTCTTCATGTTTAACCAGAACAAACCTTGTAATATTGCTCAAAGGGCCATTGATTGGCAGGCCGTGTAGGACCCATAGTCCTCTTCATGTAGA
This sequence comes from Kingdonia uniflora, assembly GCA_014058105.1. Lineage (NCBI taxonomy): Eukaryota > Viridiplantae > Streptophyta > Magnoliopsida > Ranunculales > Circaeasteraceae > Kingdonia > Kingdonia uniflora. The sequence continues at coordinate 1,676,707 of JACGCM010002535.1, forward strand.
TTTGTAATAATAGTTTGCACTTCTTATTGGGATATGCATTAGAGGTGTACTCTATTTGGTGATATGCGGTATAAACGACCATTGAGAAAAGTGCGCGCCAGTCATCGAGATCAAGACTCTCACCCCCAGATTGATGGTATTGATTTGCACCTGGTTGATACTTGGGTATTCGAGTGCTTTGATATTGAGTTTTTGAGGTTTGGACTAACCTAGCGTGGCTGCAATATAGGTGAGGGCATCGATGTACTTATTCTCACCTCAAGGGTAATGAGTGATCGATGGTTTCTCAGGGCAACTATCCATACATTGGCGAACAAGCGCGGCATACTTAGCCATGTGACCGTTCGCCTAGTTTTCGCCTGTATACTATCGTTAGATGAGTTGTGAGTTGGTAAAGACGGCTAGTTTGGAGACTCTGAGCTCGAAAGCTAGATCAAGACTATGTATTAAAGATTCATAATCGGCTTTATTGTTGGTGCATTCAAAGTTTTGTTTTATTGCCTTTTCGATGGGGTCATTTAACAGTGTTACCAAGACGAGGCCTATCCCAGACCTGTTGGGGCCTTCAGATCCATCTATGAAGAGATGTCATCCTGTGGTAGGGTTCCAAGGGTCGGTATGCTTGGGCTTATCTTTGAGTTGGTCACCTTCGTGTTCTTCCCACTCGATGTCTTCAACTGGGAAGTTGACGAGGATATTGGCGACTGCCTGGCCCTTTAGGGATATCTGTTTCTCAATAGTGATATCATGTACACCAAGCTAGACGGACTATTGCTGCACCCATCGGGATTTAACTTTCATGGCGAGGACTTCTCAGAGGGGGTAGCTGGTGATTACACATATATGGTGTGCTTGGAAGTAGAGCTTGAGTTTTTGAGAAGTATAGACGAGGGTAAGAAGAAGTCTTTTGAGTTTACTATGACATGTCTCGGCCGGTATTAGAGTTTTTCTAATGAAGTAGACAGGTTTTGCGATGCCTGCTTCTATATGGATAAGTACCGAGCTGATTGATTCGTCGATTACTCCTAGATAGAGGGAAAATATTTCACCTTCAGCAGGGGTGCTCATGACAGCTGGCAGGCCAAGGTAAGTCTTGAGTTCGAGGAGGCCTATTCATATTCGGGTGTCCAATTAACGTCGGTGTTTTTCTTCTTGGTTTTATGGAAGCCTTACTCGCGTATGAGGGAGAATAACTAGGCGCAGGGGTCAGAGGATTTTGCAATAAAGCAGTTCAGGGCTACAATTTTGTCAGCTACCTTCTAGACATCATTCTTTCTTCGAGGATAAGGCATATCAACGAGAACTTGAATTTTTGTAGGGTCGATTTTGATGTCGCGTTTACTAATAAGGTGGCCAAGGCATTTCTCGGTTGAGACACGGAACTGGTATTTATCTGGGTTCAATTTTATTTGGTATGATCGAAGGATGGAGAAAACTTCGGTCAGGTCTTGTAAATGGGTATGTTTGTAGAAGCCTTTGTAAAGCATGTCATTAATATATACTTTAATTAACTTGCCAAGTAAGGGTTTGAACATGGTAGTAACAAGGTACTCATAAGCTGTACCTGCGTTTTTGTGCCCGAAGGACATCACATTGAAACAGTAGAGCCCTTGTTCGGTAATGAATGAAGTTTTAAGTTGATCTTCGGGGAAAAGTACCTGATTGTAACCTGAGGCCGCGTCTATCATAGAGAGGCGTTTGTGGCCGGCTGTGGCATCGAAAAGTATTGAAATGATCGGGTGGGAGAAGTTATCCTTCGGCGTGCAATTGTTGAGATCAGTAAAGTCGACACAAATTAGGATCTTGCTATTCATTTTGGGTATAGTAACGGTGTTCAAGATCCTATTGGTGTACTTGACTTCACGTATAAAGCCAGCGGCTAAGAGCTTTTCGACCTCGAGGTTCACTTTGTCTCGAATCCTCGGGGCCAAAGGGCGTTACTTTTGTTTAACAGCCGTTAATTTGGGGATAAGGTCGATTTAGTGGCTGGCGTGGATGGGGTCAACCCCGAGCATCTCATGGAATGTCCAGGCGATGACATCTTTGCTGGATCGAAGGAAAGTGGTAAGTTCAAGTTTTTCTTCGACAACCAAGAAACAACCAATAAATGTGCCTCGACCAGGTCTGTCAAGTTTGATGTATTCTGCGAGTTCAATGGGCTGTATGTCAATGGACAAGGTCGATGGGTTAGGGTGGGAGAGTTGCAGTAATTGCTATGGCTTCGCCAGTTTCTATGTAAGTTTGATTTTGGGATGCTCACAGGATCGAGCTAATCACTGGGAGCCTTTCATGTCCCACGTGCTGCATGGGGTAGTAAAACAAAGCACTTGATGGTAGGTCAATGGTATGGCTTTCATAGCATGAAGCCAATAGTGGCCTAGAATGCAGAGGTATTCGAACTTCTTGTCAATGACAAGGAAGGTGGCTTTAAGGATTATAGGGCCAGCGGTGACGGAGAGGCTGATTCGGTCAACGGTAACCTCTATGGGGCCATTAAAACCTTTCAATTCAACTTTGTGGGGGTGATCAGATCGGTCTTTTGCATAGCTCAGACTATCTAAAGGAAAAGAATAACGGCTACACTCCCAGTGTCGAAAAGCATTACGTAGAGGACAAGGTGCTCAACTTTAACCATGATGACCAAGGGATCTGAGTGAGGGAAATGTCGCAGTCGACGAAGGATATATCTTCGGGTCGAGGGTAAGGGATCGATTCGAGTTGAGGGACTGGAAGTTTTTGCTTGTAGGTACTTCAGCTGGTCCGGCATTTCAGGTTGCCTGGACTTGAGGTACGAACCATCAAGGTAGCCAGGGAGGTCGATGATATACTAGTGCAGGCGACTAACTTTTAGGATCAGCTTAACTGAGCGTTGTAATGCGTAATACTTATTAGCGGGATGATAGCTACATTTGTGGTTCTTACAGTTTGGTTTGTCCTTTTTGACTTCAATGGGGAAGGGGATTCGCCAAATAGGGTCGGCCTAGATGATTGTTTGTAAGGTACTAGTGGGAAGGGCAAGTTTAGGTAGGACTGGTATGGGGTACTTTTTACGAGTCTCAGAGGATTGAGCGTCGAGGTAGGCACATTTGCGGTTGTTGGACTCATTGTAAACGGGAGCGACCATGGTTGTATTTGGTTGTCGAGGCATATTGTGGTTGGTGGTGGAGGTTTATCCCTGGCGATTAGTTTTGCGGAGACATTAAGATCGATGTACCCATTAACTTTGGATTACATCTCTCCGAGGGTTCAGGGCTTTTGGAGGACCATATACTATTTAACGCATATGTGGTTGGGCAGGATATTGGAGTAGGCTAGTACGCTGTTCGTGCAATCGAGGTTCTCGACTTTGCGTGATTCATCGAGGAAACGCTTGGTAAAGTTCTCTATCGTTTTGTTGGGTGTCTTACAAAGTTTGAAGAGGGCATCGACCCGAACTTCACGATCTTTGTTGAAGGCGAAGTGAGAGATGAACAAACTCGATAGTTGCTCGAAGCTTCGAATGGACCCATTGGCGAGTCTATGGTACCACTTGAGGGGGCTATCGATTAGACTAGCGGGAAACATTTGATAGAGGATGTGATCCATTGAAGAGTGTAAGCTTAGCGCATTTTGGAACTCAAGGACATGGGATTGAGGATCTGTGTTGTGATATTTGCTAATTTTTGGGGTATGGAAATTCGAAGCACCTCAACGGCGAGGAGCTTTGGGCATATTGGATTATTAAGGAAACTCTATGAGTTTGGTGTGGGACTGGTGTTGATGTGTATGGTGACATTGATTTTCTGGTCGAGCACTTGTGGGATGAGATAGACTGTTCGAGAAGAAGAACGCTAAGTCCACGGGTAGTAGGGCCGCGGGTAAGGAGTATGTCAGAGGAGTCCTCTAAAATGGGTACGCCGAGGTGTATCGAACTTGTGGGCATGGTGGTGGGGGTACCTTTAGCACCAAGGTGGACCGGAGGCACGTCGGTATGGGGTGGGGGCCAAGGCGTGTAGGGGCAGATACGCGCGTAGATTTAGACGCATGGGAACACATAGGGGCATCTTAAGTTTATACCTGTTGGAGTTACCGTACCTTGTGGCAGAGCTCGTCGAGGGCTCGATGTTGTCTGTCGTTTTCATCTAAACAGCGCTGCCATTCAGCTTCAAACTCTTGATGGCGTTCATCGCGCTCGTGGTACAATTGGTTGGTGTGATGCTCTTCTGCCTGGCAAACTATTGGCTTATGAGAGCTAATTGGTTGGCGATACCATCGGCAGAGGGGGAACGAAGGGTGGGGGTCATCGAATTGGGGTATAAGGGGAAAAAAAAGATTGAGGATAGGGGGTATAGCACAGACGACACCAAGTGTAGGGGCATAATCTCATAGAGGGGAGTTTGCGCTCTTATACCATGGGATTTATGTTTGATAAGAGGTTTTCACAAATATATAAGATTGAAATAAGAAAGTATACTTTGTTAACATACTTGCGTGGAGTCCATGAATTGGTCTTCTCCACTACCTCTAGCGAGGATTTGAATGGGATGATGGATATATGATTGAGGTTACAATTCGAATAGAATAGAGTCTAAATGTGCTCAAAGGTTTCTAATCTTATGGGAGGTCTTGGGCTGAGATTCGCTAACCTCTCTATGATGGCTTCCGTCCCCTATTTATAGGAGATAGGAAAGGATGAGTCACTCTAGTGAGGTCATATTACATGTTTACCCTTTTGGGGTGGCTGTCCTGCACAGAAAATTGGTTCTGTCACTGTAGCTATGTCTGGCAGCTTATTTCACTATATTGTCTAGTGAGCAAACTGTTAGGTTTGTCTGTCTTCGACCATGCACAGATATGGTTAAAGTCTTCGGGGAACTTGTGTCGGGCTCTCTATGCTGCATAACTGCCTTTGGCTTCAAATCTTACAGTAAGCTTCGAGTGTTCGGTTAATTTTGTTGTGGCCTTCGAGTGCTCGGTTAGTCTTAGAAGGCCTTGGGTAGATCATATGCCTTTGGCTATTTTGAGGGTTCCCTTGACTTCGAGTCTTTGGTAGGCTTCGATGTAGCCTTCTAGTATTTGATTAGTCTTGGAAGGCTACGAGTAGGCTACTACAAACATGATTATAAACACATCAAACCATAAAAGCATGATCATATATCCTTTAATTGTGCTATCCTGTCAGGAATGCTCATTTCGCCCCCTTTGTGTTACAAAATAAACAAATAGTAACCCTAAACTACTGTCAGAAACAAAGAGAAATTAGATTCACTTGACAAATAAAGAAATATAAGATAACATAAAACATACTTACAATGTCAGTACATGGATTACTATCATAGGTGCACCCAAAACGAGACTAGTCAGATAAAGGAGAAACTAAAGCTAAAATAAAATAGAGAGCATAAGTCTAGAGATCATTTATGTCAAATATCCCAAGACCCAGCACCACGGCCATAATCACGACTTCCCTATAGCTGACAAAGACTCCTAACCTTTGTATCCACTGTACCAACCATGTATCAATATCTCCCAGCTTGATCTCCACCTCCCCCCCACTCACTATCAAGGTTTGAAGCATGGTCCCAATATCCTGAAGAGTAAATACCCCCTGAATCTATGCAGCTAAGCTAGAAGAATTGATATTCTCGCCTGGAGGGGCTATTGCAGATGTTAGTATATAAGGAAGATAAAATGAACTCTTATGTTAGTTATTGGCATCCAATTTCTCCATTTTTGTATCCTCTAGCTCATTAGGAAACAACTTGTAACTAGCCTCTGTCAGAATCTACATCACAAGCCGGGCAAAAAGTAATAAAGTCCGAGATGCCGTCCTGGTTTTTGAATCTATCATCACTTCAATGATGATGTTGGCGAGATCAATTTTCACATCATTCTTGAAGGCATAGAGAAATATTTTCATCCGCTCAGAGAGTTCATTCTTTTGTAAACTTGGGATGATATTAGTAATAATAATGCTATATACAAGATGGAACTCATCATCTAGCATCTTTTCAGAAACATTTCTTGTTCCAGTATATAGGCCTTTTTGATGAGTGATATCAATAATACTTTCAACCAATTCAGAAAGAACAGGAATCTCATGCTCAGTAGTAAAAGTCAGCAATGGATAAGATGTCACGGGTCAAATCCACTTGGGATGACTAACTCGGTGAGATGATGTAAAACTCAAAACTTCATAAATTTTGGCCCGATGTACCTCATATTCTACCCCATCTATATTCACCACAAAAATCTAACTCTCAGGTATTCCTCTAGAAGCACATTTCAAAATGGCATAGAACAACCGAACAATTCGAGGATATACCTCTCCAGTGGGGTTATGAATCTGGGTCCATCCTTTTGCCTTAAACTTTACAAATACCCCCGCGTAACCAGCATTAAGTTTAGAAAGACTGCTGACATCCACTAGCTGTTCCTTCATAGTCGATCTATATTTAAAGCCTTTTTTGTGCTCTAATACTCCGGTTGAGCACCCACCCTTTGACCATCTAGAATTGTCGATTCATCAAGTCATGGTCTTTTGTTGATGCGCGTCCCTTTGGTGTCATGATGCAAGCAAAACAAGCTCGAATGCACACCCCAAAAACTTATACAAACCTGTAGTAGCTTACTCGAAGCCTACTAGCTATAGACGAACACTCGAAGGCTACATTGAAGCCTACATGAATACCTCGAAGCCCAATCAATCCGTTAACAAGCCTTCAAAGATTACACAAACTTTGACTATGAACAAACCTCGAAGACGAAGGAATATCCATCAGTACACAGACCCCACATCAGCATCAGAAATACTTTTACCATAGTCGTACATGGTCGAAGGTAGACATGTAAGATATGCCCGTTCACCAGACAAGAACGGCGCCATTGTTGGTCCTGAGCACTACAGTAACAAAACCAACAACGGCTACAATGTTAGAGTACAGTACCAGACCCAACATTTGCGGTATCAACACCCACTTTGGGATACCCGCCTGATATTCGGAGGATACCCAGAGGATACACCGATAATTTGACTTTCCTTGGTGACTCAACCCTTCCTATGTTCTATAAATAGGAGAGAGGGGGAACCATGGAGAGGGTTAGAAAATATCTCTCCTGAACCTTCAAAGTTTACCTTTGATCACCCTGTAAATAACCCGGTACTCGAACCTTCGACTACTCGACAGTAATATCAAATCTCTTAAAAATCCTCTTCCGAGGTCATGAAGTGTCTTATTCTAGGCCTCCACGCAAGTATATTGTCAGCAGGTTATTTGTATTATTGATTATATGCTTGAAGCCTTTGATAGAAGATAAAGCCCATAGTATAAGAGCCAACTTCCTCTCCTTGCAAAGTTAAGCCCCTACATTTGGCATCGTCTGTGCTTTCCTACCCTATCAGTCTCCCCCTGCCTTGCACTTTCCTTCTCGAATTCCTAAAAACTATTTCTAAATAGCCCCGACCCTACACTCTACTTCCACCCATGCCGGCAACTCTGCCGACGGAGTCCTTGCCCAGTTAGCCCTTCTTACTCAGCAATTCGCTCAGGCTTAGAAGCGGTACCGAGTACAATTGCTTGAGGAACGCAAAAAATACCGCCAAGAGTTTAAAGCGGAACGATTGCGCCGTTTGGATGACGCCAGCAAATAATATCGTGTAATCGATGATTTGCACAACACAGTTTGGGAGTTGCAAAGACTAAAGCCTCTAGACGCACCTCTGCCATCTCCAGCACCCGCCCCATCGTGCGTATCTACCCGCGCTTGATTGGGGCCCCTACCACATCTAGAAGTACCCCCGGTCTATCTTGGTGCCGAGGATGCCCCACTACTGTCCCCCCTATTGGCTCCATCCATTTTGGCATCCATCCCACGGAGGACGCCTCTGATTCCACCCTTCGCTCCAACAGACACCCCAAATGCCACCCTACTCGAGAACGCCTCGGGGAGCGTAGCGCCGAGTACACACTAAACACTAGGCATCATTACCCACAAACCCATCGATCCCCCCTTCATCCTGTATATCGTGCACAGCCAGACCTCGACTATAAAATCTACCCTACCATCTGCATCAGTGCGAGCCCAACACAAAACTTATGGAGTCGGTTAAACAATCCCCTCTACCCCAAACTCCTCGCCATTGAGGTGCCTCCAAATTTTTGAGTCCCCAAAATTAGTAAATATCGTAACACCGATCCTCAATCCCACATTCTCGAATTCCAAAATGCTCTAAACCTTTACTCCATGGCTGACCACCTGATGTGTTGACTTTTCCCCACTAGCCTCATAGATAGCCCAATTCATTGGTATCACAACCTTCCTAATGGTTCCCCGACGAGTCGCGCAAAGTCGAAAACCTCGATTCTGCGAATGATGTACTCACGTATTCAAACGCTTTACTGGATAGCAGCAGTGTCAAAGAGTAGCTTGTCCTCCACATACCACGAACCCTCAAGGAGATGCTCTCAAAAGTCAATGGGTATATCGACCTTGAGCGCTCCACGAATCCAATAAACAGGGGCAGCCTTCGACCATCAATCCAAATAAACCTCGACAAGAGCCCCACCTTCTACTCTTATACCCCTGATTGCTCCTGCCTCATAGGAGACTGAGAGCCGCAAACATCCCCACACTGACAACACTGCCGAAGCTCACAAAAAATGACCGAGGCCAGTCCTCCTCAAACTTACTACCCCTATCAGCACTCATCTACCACAGATCCTGGCAGACCCCATATGGCATATCCATTTCCCCATCGTGGTCAAACCAGGCGAACCCTATTACGCCAACCACAAGTGTAACTGTCACCACACCAACAAATGCTTCGCCTTACAACGTTCTCTCGAGATAATTCTCAAGGCGGGTCATCTACAACAGTATGTTTCTGACCTCCCTAGCTACCTCGACGGGTCGTACCTCAAACCTCAACCCACCCCAGTTGCCGACCCAGCCAAAATATACATCTACAAAGTTTATTTCATCAAAGAAAATAATATCAACAGCGGCCATTCCAAAAGCATGTGCTCGCGTGTCGAAGAATGCTACAAACTCATTTACCAGGAGAAGCTATCCGCCCACTTTCCAGAGTCAAGCCAATGTCCTTGACCCGAAGGAAATGCAGCTGATGTACTTTTCCTTCAAACCGTCCAAGTCATGAAAAAAATAGACCTCATCACTGCCACCAATGTCGAACTTAAAGGTTTTTATGGGGCTACCAAAGTTACCATTGGCCAAACCAACCTTCCTATAACTACTGGCCAAGTTATACTACAAACCAGTTTTCTTGTCATCGATAAGAAATCTGAGTACCTCGGAATCCTTGGGCGCGACTGGCTCCATGTCATGCGTTTCATACCTTCAACTTATCATCAGACCCTTTGTTTCAATACCCCCTGTAGAATGTAGAAATTAAAAGGTTCTAAACGTCTTGCCCATTCATGTGAGCATCCAGAGATTGATCAGACCCAGAAACTCATCAAACTACCATAGCAATCACTGTCTTCCTCTATCCTTGTAACTTCGACACCTATCATCTCATCCATCGAACACACTATCTATATTGAACTTGATGGTCCTGGTTGAGGTACATTCATTGGAACCTTTCTTGATGAGGCTGAGCGCCTCGAACTCACAGACTTCCTTCGAATAAACAAAGACATCTTCGCATGGACGTTTCAAAAGATGCCCGGTGTCGATCCCGGTTTAGCATGTCATCGCTTCGACCTCGTCCCTCATTCCACATTAATAAAATAGAAGAATCGTACCCTGGCACCATGACTTTGAGAGACTGTAAACCTTGAGGTTAACAAACTTATGGCTGCAGGTTTTATCAGAGAAGTTAGGTATATTGATTGGATATCCAACATTGTTGTCGTTCCTAAAAAGAATGGGAAGATCAGAATTTGTTCCGACTTCACAGACCTCAACAAACATACACCGAAGGATAGCTTCCCCTTCTTGATCATTTCAGTACTCCACGATGCCACTGTTGAACATGAGCGCCTATCGATGATGGATGCATCTTCGGGTTACAATCAGGTACCCCTCCTCCCCGAGGATCAGCTTAAAACTTTTTTTTATCACTGAACAAAGACTTTACCATTTTAACGTCACACCCTTCGGCCTCAAAAATGCGGGTGCCACCTACCAACGCCTGTTTATAATCATGTTCAAACCCTTGCTTGGTTAGTCGGTCAAAGTTTACATCGACGACATGTTATGCATGAGCCTCTAAAAATAGACCCACATCCAGGACCTAACCGAAGTCTTTTTAATACTTTGAACATACAACATAAAACTTAACCCAGGTAAATGCCACTTTGGTATTTTGTCTGGCAAATTTCTAGGCCACCTCATCAGCAAACGAGGTATCGAGATCGACCCTACCCATATCTGAGCCCTCATCGACGTGCCTTCACCCCAAACGAAAAAGGATATCCAAAAAGTGGTTGGTAAAATAGTGGCCCTAAACCATTTTATTTCCATATCCTCAGACCGCTGTGCTTGGCTCTTCTCTCTCTTGCGCGACCAAGAAGTCTACAAGGCTAAAAAGAAAAATAACCCTGATATCAATTGGACACCCAACTGTGAACAGGCCTTCCTCAAACTTAAAACATACCTTGGTTGACCACCCATCATCAGCACTTCAATTAACTCAATCCTCATTCGACTCGAATCCAATATTTAAAAACCTGTATATTCTATCAACAAAACTCTGACACCTGCAAAAACTTAATACACAAAACTTGAGCGTTTGCTCCTCACTCTCGTCTACACTTCCCAAAAGCTCAAACCATATCTTAAACCTCACCCTATCCGTATTATAACAATTTACCCCCTTCGAAAAGTTCTTACCAAGAAAGAAAAATCCAGAAGAGTACAATAGTGGTCTGTTTATCTGGGGGAACACGATATCACATTTGAGAAGCAAATATCCCAAAAAGGCCAAGCATTCGCCGATTTCCTAGCTAACTTCCCGGTCGAAGATGTCAACTGGGAGGAACACGAAGATGAACTACCAGAAGACCAGCCCGAACTAACAGACCCATGGAACCCCAATACAGGCTGGCGTCTCTTTGCAGACGGATCCATTGGACCTAACGGTTCAGGGATCGGTATCGTCCTGGTCACACCTACCAATGATCAAATTAAAAAGGCAGTTAAATTAAACTTTGAATGCTCCAACAATGAGGCTGAGTATGAAGCCTTGATCCATGGCTTCGGCCTCGCACTCGACCTTGGTATCCCTAAACTTGCAATTTTTCACAGACTCCCAACTCGTCCAGAGACAGTACTCTGGTGAAAATCAAGCTATTGCCGAATATGTTGCCCTCGTCTGCCAGTGCATGGACCTTTTCCCTAAAATATCCTCTATTACTCACTATCCCAGGGGTAAAAATAGATACGCATATGCCCTCACTTATATAGCTGCTATGTTAGGCCAGTCTGAATCTCAAACTCTTCATATCGAAGTACTCGAACGCCAAAGTAATAACCAGATGGAAGTCAATACCATCAATACTGGGGGCGAGAGTCTCGATCCAAACTACTGGCAAACCCTATTCCTCGATTACTTCAACAATGTTACCCTCCCAGATGATCTCAAGGTTAAAAGGTCATTATTATAAAATTGTCGTAGATACACCATCCTCAAATGCGAGTTATATCACAAATCCCCAAATGGCTTCCTCCTTCGATGTATTTCTCAAAAAAAAGCCTCTTCAATTCTTGCCAAACTTCACGAAGGTACCTGCGGTGCTCATACCGCTGGTCGATCTATGGCCCTTTGAGCTGCCACCCAAGGTTTATTTTGGCCCAATATGAAGTTGCAAGCCAAATTGTATGCTAAACACTGTGACAAATTCCAGTGCCATGCCCACGACATCCATAGCCCCTCACAAGACCTCCATTTTAGCTAAGTAACTTGGCCATTCAATCGATGGGCCATCGATCCTGTGGGCCATTTTCCCAAAGCTTTGGGTAGCTGAGAAAATATCCTTATTGCAATAGATTATTTTATCAAATGGGTCAAAGTCGTACCTTTGTGTCAAACTGGAGAAGAAGAAGCCATCAAATTCCTAAGGGGGAACATTATTACATGCTTCGGCTACCCTCATATGATTCGATGTGATAATGGTCCACAATTCGTTGGGAACAAAGTCAGGAATATCCTCGATAAATACAACATCACCCTCTCCCCCTCAAGACCTTACTACCCCCAAGAGAATGGTCAGGTCGTAGCAATCAATAAAACAATTGTCGACGGTCTCAAGAAGCGTGTTGATACAATGAAAAGACAATGGGTTCAGGAATTACAGCATGTCCACTGGGCTTACCGAACAATACCAAGAAAAGTGACTGGCTATACCCCTTTTCTCCTAGCTTATGGTTCTGAAGCAATGCTCCCTACTCAATTTGAAGTACCCACATAAGATCCCAACCTCCTAGATGAAGATAATGAGTTTGAGCTCGGGTGCAATATGCTATGGATCGACGAAACCAGAGACCGAGCCATCGCCAACCACAGCCGTTACCATCTATCCCTCCAGAAGTCATAAAACAAACGAGTTCGACCATGAAGTTTTTGACATTAGAGATCTTGTACTTCGACGTGTCACACAGTCTTCAAAGCCTCAAAATGTCAGCAAGCTAGCCGAATCCTGGGAAGGAACTTATGTCCTTTATGATAAAATTGACAAGGGTTCATATTACGTGATGATAGAAGACGAAGAGCCTCTACCAAATCTATGGAATAAAATGCAGCTAGTATCATACAGCAGGCCATGGCCTTAACCTCATTCCACTGATGTAAATACAGTATAATCAATGAACATATTTTCCTCTGAACTCCGTCTCCTATTTTCCAGTAAATTCCCTGGTCTAACCTAACTATCATGCCAACCCTTCAACCCGACTCACACCTGGGGGTAACCTTTAAATTTTTCAAGTCTCCAATTTTGATCAAACTTGAGGGGCACGAATGGTCGACAGGCCAGACCCTCAAGAACGCATTGGGGTCGACCACGTTCTACTTCGATCAGGCTCAAACCTTCAAAGTCCTGTAAATTCCTTGGTCTAGCCTATGTTTCATGTCAACCCTTCGACCCGACTAACACTTGGGGGTGACCTTAAAATTTAACAAGTCTCTAATTTCGAGCAAACTCGAGGGGCATGAATGGTCGACAGACCAGACTTTCGAGAATGCATTGGAGGCGACTACGTTCTACTTTAATCAGGCTCAGGCTTTCGAAGTCCAATAAATATCTTGATCCCACCCAAGTGTCACTTCCATCTCTCGTCCAATACTCAGGGAACCATCTCGAAGCTCTTCAAAGTTTGATAATTCTACAAGTATGCTACACTTACAACATATGCAGATACAAGTATGCAAGAACATCAACAACTCTATAACACACAAGAAATTTTAGTACAGCATATATCAGAGAATCAGGTTTCATACAAATTAACAAACAAATTCAAGTCAAATTTAACATCCATCAGCAAGCCCAATCAATCACAAGTTCACAGCTCAACTGGAAAGCGAGCTCAATATTGTTCAAATATTATAACACAACAGAAAGATCTAAAAAAACATTCTGGCACGCCCAGTATAATACCTCATATTGGAGTGGCTACACCATCTCCTCCTACAAGTTCCTCCTCGCCAATAACACCAGCGCCTTCAGTCGAAGGGTTCGACACAGCAACATCCGCGACCTCCTCAGTACCAGTCCTAGCAGTAGCTACTCCCACACCTACACCAGCTATATCAACTTCTAGCCCCTCTGTCTGAACAACATTTTTAGCAACAGGATCATTGTCTCCGGGTAAGCATTTTAAAGTTTCAGGATCATAACCCAAATCTTGGATGAACTCCTTCAGCCTGATATTAGTCTCACATTCATCATTGAACTACCCTTGGAAGGTCTCCCCATGTTCTTTCATTGCCTTATCCTTCGCAGCCAGCTTCACCTCCAGCACTTGCGTATGATTATAACGTTAAGCTTTGAGTCTCTTCTCGTATTTACCTCTGATAGTCCCTTGCTCTCGCTTCAAAATGTTAATCTCAGATGCCAGCGACACCTCAGTCCCACGAGCGAGATCCATATTTTCAAGTGCTTATTTAAATTGTCGGTTTGCTACTTTTTGGGCCTTAATAAAAGCCTGTAACCAAGCGTCTGTCTGCTTGAATATTTGAGCCATCAGTATCTCCCAAAGCATGGTGCACTTGAGAAAATTTTCGGAATTTTAAAAAAAAATAAAAGCAAAAAAACAAAAATAGTTACCTGATACATACTCTTTTTCATCTGCCTCTCAACCACCTCTGGATCATTGGCATAGAGTGTCGCCATCGAAGCAGCAGTGGCCCAAGCTTGTCCTCTAGTTCAGCCTTTGTCAGCTCCTCATCCACATCCTCTGCATCATCCTCCCCCAGTGCCTTACGCCTCTTTCGCTAAGTTACCTTCGGCTGCTGTGTCCTCGGAGATTCGAGAAAGGCCTTCCTCTTCCTTAATCAACCTGTGTCAATGTTTGCTTCGATGCATACCTTGAGGCATCACAGGCTACTTTATGCACTGGTCCTGCCAGCTTTGGCACCTACTGCCCCTTCGAAATATAATTTACCTTCCTCAACAATTTTACTTTCTCCATTCCTTCGACACCTTTCTTTTTTGATGGCTTCAGCGTAACGGGTACATTTCAAAGCAGGGAATCTTTCCTCTTCTGCCTCTTCCTCTTAATACCCATTTTCCTGAAAATAGAGTTCACCCACTCCTCGTCTGAGTTGATCAACTCGTCAAGATAATCCCTCAGATTTGTCCAAGTTCGGATACTAGGACCTGTAGATCAAACAGAAAGTACCTTTATCAATCTATTCGATCAATACGTCAAAAATCTTCGGCAGACAACTTACTTGGATTATAGACCTTATGCTGTAACTTATAAGGAACCTCCCCTTCAACATTCTCATAGTTACCCCGTACTACAACCAAGTATTTATCCCACCCTCGACCTGTCGAGCACAGATCAAACATCTAAGGCTTATCTGTGTGACACTGGATATGATAAGTGCCCGCCTTCTGGTTTGCTTTCCTGAAGTAAAATGATACAATATCGTACCACTCGATCAAGCTCCTCCTCTTACCTCCCAGTTTTACATTCATACCCTCAACTACCTTCATCATTTCGTAAAAATTCTCATTCATCTGGCACGGGGTACCTTCCCAAAAGTTTAGCACCTCCTTCACCAGCCTTCGGAGGGTAGTTGAATTCCTAGCCGAATTTTGCCTCTATATGACATAATACGCTCTCGAGGTTTTGACTGGAAGGTCTACCCTGACCCCACAGCATATAATATCACCCCTACCTTCGATAGCTCCAATTTAGCCACAAATCGATCTAGTCTCAGCTTCTCTCTAGCCGAGACAGTACTCTCGGCCTCCTCCAAATCAGTCGATTCCTAACTATGATCACTTTTCTTCCCCTCACCCCTTTTATCACCTGAAGGCCCAACATTACCTTATACCTAAAATTGAGGCGGTAAACGAGAGGAACAAGAAGGTAATACTGAGAGCAGACGTCTAAAATTTGTTTGAAATTTTTTTTTTCTTCTATAAGTAGGTAAACAATACAATAAGGTAATGTTTGGGTAGTGGTAATGATAGAGAGAGACAAGAAGTAGTGTGGTAGTACAGACGTCTGAAATTCTCTCAAAAAACCCTACTTATACCTGAAGGCAGATGCATTTAAACCCTCCTTAATCATAACCCATATTTATCGCAGTCTTAAAAGTTTCCCTTGAAATCTCAATAGTCAAACCTTTTCAACTTCCCAGACTCAACCGTTTTATCAGCATGCGCACTCAACACCTATTTCTGAGGTTTTACAATCTAGACAACCGCAGTCTCGAACACTCGACCCCTATATATGCTTTTTCCCACAACCCTGTTGAAATATACATCGAGCTTCGAGAACTCCGAGTTAATTATTCACTCTAGGTTGCCTATTAACCAATGTCTTCGATACCTACATGACAATTTAAAGTACTTTTCCCCGCGAAGATAGTCGTTTCTACTATTTACCCTTCGAAGTTGGATGTTTGATCCCGCGCCTACAATCTATTCGTCTGCTTCATTTACCAGATAGAAAAACATGCAATTTCACTGAAGTGCTATTCTCATTCCATTACGTGAATTACAAAAAAGTGGACAGTAGGGAAGAAGAGGAAAATCTATAGACATCAACAAAATAACAACAAAAACCTTCAAATATATTCATACAAAAAATAATAACAAAATCCATCACCACCACCACCCCACCACCACCTTACGAAGAACTCTCCCTATTCTCAGACGGACCAGCTCTTCCTGCCGAGCCCTGCTCATCCTCCAATAACTTATCCTATTCATGCACAAGATGCTCGGCCAAACCCCAGAGAAAGAGGTAATGCTCTTTGACAGCTGTACACTTCCACTGCATCATCCTCTACATGTACGCATATGAGAGCCCATTGATCGGCTCCCCTAGTTCTACCTCTGCCAGGTCCGGCATGTTCTAGCCGAGCTCCTTGTGACCAATGATCTTTAGCATCAGTTCAACCATTTTCTATCCTATTCGACGGACTCTGGAAAATCCCATCCTTCTCTGATAACGCATGTTAGAAGTGGTATCCATGATTGTTTTCACAAAATGTAGAGGAAGAGAGTAAAGACGAAGAGTATACAGTGTTAGCTCCTCACAAGCCATATTTATATCCTCATGAACATCAATTATTACTCTGTAATCACCATTACTTCGTAATTACCCTCCTTTATTACCTTCCTCAGAAACCCAATATACATCAGTCAACCGTTCAACTTCCAATAACCAACAGTTTTTTTCAGTAAATGCCTCTATACCCATTTATGAGACCCTTACTGAGAGGGGGCGAATGTAGTAGCCTACTCACAGCCTCCTTACTCCTGTCGAGCACTTAAAGGCTACATCGAAGCCTACATAAATACCTCAAAGCCCAATCAATCCGTAAATAAGCCTTCCAAGATTACAAATACTTTAACTATGAATAAGCCTCGAATACGAAGGCAAATCCGTCAGCACATGAACCCCACATCAGCATCAGAAATACTTTGACCATAGCCATACATGGTCAAAGGTAGACGTGTCAGATATGCCAGCTCAACAGACAAGAATGGTACCATTGTTAGTCCTGACGAATGTAGTGATAGAACCAACAACGGCTACAGTATCAGAGCACAGTGCCAGACCCAACATTTACAGCGTCAACACCAACTCTGGGAGACCCGGAGGATATACCTGTATTTTGAGTTTCCTAGGTGACTCAGCCCTTCCTATGTTCTATAAATAGGAAAAAGGGAGAACCAAGGAGATGGTTAGAAAAATTTTCCCCTGAACCTTTGTAGTTTACCTTCGATCACCACGTAAATTATCCGGTACTCGAACCTTCGACTACTCGACAGTAATATAAAAATCTCTTAAAAATCCTCATCAGAGATCGTGGAGTGCCTCATTCTAGGCCTCCACGAAAGTATATTTTCAGTAGGTTATTTGTATTATTGATTATATGCTTGAACCCTTTGATAGAAGATAAACCTCGTGGTGTAAGAGCCAACTTTCCCTCCTTGCGAAGTTAGGCCCCTATAAAACCAACATTGTGAACTCGATAATAAATCATACCCCAGCAAGTATAGTTACCACCAAAATCTCAATTTCCAACAATCACAATCACATACCCAACTCGAAAACGCACCTGTAAATAAAAACCCAAACATCAACACAACCACCACCATTAATTTGTCAAGTAATCATCACCATACTAAGCCCCAATCACCACCTGCAAATCCCTAATACTCAAAACATAAATCACAAACCACTTATAAATACTTCAAGCACAAAACAATCTACCAAGCAAAATAACTAAATAGATAACACCCATACTTGATCGTAAAAACCTAATTACTTACTGTACAAGATTCTTTGCCGCCAAGCTGCAAAATTTCTGTAATATGAGTATACAAATACTAATACCGCACAACATGAATTTTGAGAATGATAGAGGTAAAATCAAACCAGAGAGTATACCAATAACTTGTAGAGTGCCTACCTGTAATTCGAAGAACCACAAGAGATGAAACTCTAGACCAACCTTCGTGAGTAAGCAAAAACCATAAAATTGAAACCCAAACTCATGAAATAAGTACCCAGAGAGAGCAATTATTAAGTACACATAAACCCAAAATGAATTAATTGAGAACGATCAAGTGAGGAACTAATGAGGAAGAGAGCATTAGAGAGAGATAATCGATGGGAGATAGGGAAACTAATTTAACAGAGAAAGAAAGGATGAAAATGATACAGGAGAGTAGTGGGGGATGATCAAAAGCCATTGTCGTTTTTATAACTCGTTCGAACGACATATCAAATTTTGCCTAAAAACTGAAACAGTTAGATGGGATGAAACAAAACATAAGTCATTCAAACGACCATAAAACTTGCTCGAAAGAGTTAATAGAAGGAAGCAATGTTTTTAAGCAATTTTTTTTCTTTATAAATGATCAAAAGTCGTTCGAACAACTACTTACCTCGCTCGAACAAGTAAGATAAATTTGCTTAAAACTGTAAAGAATTTGTTTCTGGGAATAAGTGAAAAACTGTCATCCAAACGGAATCTCAAAGACCAGAACAAGCACCCAACAGTAACAATATACTTGAGACACAAGATAAGACCCACAAACTTTACCAAATACGAGGTAAACTGGAAACTACCAAACACACACCCCATTAAAACATGTGGAGTCTAATATATAAGCATAACAGATGCATGACATATCAAGAGAATATTATTGAGATATAAACAAAACAATGAAAAAGAACTCAATGTCTGTGTGTATTAAAATCAAAGTCCTAATAATTAGATGTATTAAGATCACTATATTTAAAACATTATTCAACTTTAGCTTCTCATGGTTGGTCACTCAAAATCACTGATAATTTACTATGAATCACTCTGAGAAAATATGAATATGAGTAAAATGAAATGAAAAATTCATGTTTCAATAAAGCAACGTTATTTTACTGAAAGATCTCATGGAAGGTAGATCAATATTCATTAGTGGTGTTAAGTTAAATACAATAAATTCTCTAACTACCATCTCCATTAAATCGATTGTACTAGATTTAGAATCAAATAGGTCTTTTAAGGCTGTAAAGTAAGCAAAGGTAAGCTAGTGATGAATGAAGTGTTTTACGAGCATTCCAAGGACAAAATTAACTACTACCCCCATTATTGATACCGAGACACCGCCTTCCTCCGACACAATTTTTTTTTTTTCATTTTTTTATTTTACAATGTGATTATTATAGAAATATATTTGATCTTCTAGCACAATTGAATTTATGCTTTAATAAAAGACTAATTTACATAACTCCCCTCATATTTTATCACTTAATGTCTTCAGAACAAAAGGTTAAAAGGGAATTGGCTTACACAAAGAAATGGATTATTTTAGTCTCAAAGGGTAGCAAGTGATTAAAAATTTTGGGTTAAGTATTAAAAGACCAAAGGGGGTGTAATAAAAATACCAAAATCATTTCCTAAGCCTCATGCAATCTCTTGTTTCGCCTCGAATCAAGTAATGAAAATGTTTTAGTATTTAAACTTCAATTCGATGTCACTACCAATAATTGATTAATGCATGAAAATGATGAGATAGTAGAAAGAGAGATTTTACTGGAAAAACTTTATTTTATAACACCCAAAGTTTACACAAAAGATTTGATCCTCACGTAATGTTAAGTAATAAAGTCTCCATATTTATCCTCAAGATTTATACTTATGACTAGATTCAAGAACTGTTGATTATAGTGATATAAGAATTGTACCAAGTAGCTCAAGCATTAGATGAATATACCACAAAAATATAATTTTGATCAACCATGCATATACATAGCGAAGATAAACTTTTATGCAAAAATAAGGGGAAATAAAAATAAAAAGAAATGAAAAGATACATACCTAATACCATGAAGAACGATGCCAACAGTCGGGATGACTGGAAAGATTTAATCAATGGAGCAGATACCAATAGTGCATCTTAGGGTTTCAAACCGAAGAACATCTGAATGTTTGGTAAAGAGATCAGCTAGCTGGTTCTCTGTACCAACATACTCAACAATCTTGAAAGACTCTCTTCTCTCAAGATCCGGTGATTACTCTCTTCTCTCTCTCTCTGATTTATCACTAATTTCCTCAATCCCAATCCTCAATCTCGGTAATGTAAGGTGTTATTAATTCAGAATGTGGGTGTCGATTGGCAAATGTTGAATCAAAATCAGATAGCATCTTTGAACCTTGAATTTGGTTGAGTATTTGTGAGGTAATCATGGATGCTTTTACCATGAATCTACTTCAATTGATTTTAAGCAATGGTATTAAATCAGTGGGGTTAAATTCGGAGGATTTTATGAAGGAGTTCAACTCCAATCAAACTAAAGCAACTGTCAATAAAAAAATTCTAGATTCAGGAAATATTCCAACAGCGGATCGAGCAATAAAAAAGACCGAGGAAACAATTAAGAATCCCGATCTCCAATCTAGGATTGTATGCCCATGGGGGTTCTTGGGAAAAGCTGTCAGAGATGAAGAAATCAATTTAGCTACCAAGGAAAAACAAGGTCAACAGGTTATGGGGAGTATCTCCACAAACCATAGTAAAATCCCTGATGGCATTATCACTGAGAATACAAGCAGCTTTGCCGAAAAAGTCCGAGGGAAGGAGAAACCCCCACAAACATCAACATCATTAATACAAGCAGGGATTAGAGGTGAAACCCCAATTTTGTCCATTTCATCCGATGATATTGCCGAAGAAATATCTTAATTCCAACTCAGTCTCATAGGTAGACTGGACCTCCAAAAAATCAAGTTCATAGAACTACAACAATATCCTAGAGATCACTGGAAGACTACGGGGCTCTGCAAATTGATCCCCATTGGGAAAGGAATCTTCATTACCCATCTTGACAACGAAGAAGAAAACTGCTTATATGAAGCAAAGGACCATGGAATCTTAAGAACCTTCCCATGAGGATTACGCCTTGGAACCCCAATTTCTCTATTGATACACAAAATAATACCAATGCTCTCATCTGGTGCAAATTTCTAGGTTTGTCAATGGAATTATGGAGCCACAATATCGTAATGTCTTTGGGAAAAATGTTGGGTACACCTATTCATTTAGACCACTCCACTACAAACAAATTTTATGGATACAATGCTTGTGTGTTTGTAGACATTGATTTATCACAATTGATACCAAAGAAAGTTTTGCTAGAGGTGGAGGGAGCGATCATCACTCAGGAAGTCATTCTCCACAGGATTCCTAAATAATGTGGTCATTGCAACAATAATGGGCATATTTTAGCGGAATGCAAAGTGATACAAAGGGCTTGCAGACAGAATGAACCGATACAGAAAATTAGTCAAAAGCTAGTGATCCACAATAATATCCAAGGGGTGAAGATCAAAGATGTGCAACCTACGAAGAAAGGAATCAATGAACAACAACCCTACATGCCTAACAAACACCTATATTTTCAAGATACCCCTAATATAAGTAGCGAAGCATCACCTATAATTCATTTTCCTGAAATAAACACGATGCAACAGGCGGTAAATTTAGGGAAGCAGAACTATGGTCAGCTCATAAGGTAGGTCATAGCAAACACTGGTCTGCCGCCTCTAAAAATAGCTTCACCACAAGCCTCAATCAGTTTTAAGCTTTAAGCAACAATGATAATGAGCCTAGGAAAGAGAAAATTTCAGGTATACAAGAGAGAAAAAGTATATTAAAAGCAACTGAAGAAAGGGTTCAACCACAAAAAATTTAGATGGTAACGTATGAAGAAAGCCATGAGGAAGATGAAGATAGCTCTAATGCACAAGAGGAAGATGAGATGGAACTCGAGGATAGCATGAAACCCAACCTATGGCCTAATCAAGTTTTCAAAGGAGGTAAAGTTTAGACCTTAGATCCCAGAACCACACGTTCCCAACTTAAAGGCATTTAATGAAACTCATCTTTTGGAATGCTCGCAGTTTAGGAAACTCCAAAACTCTTTCTTACTTAAAGAAAAAAATTGGAATACTTAAACCACATCTAATGGGTTTCGCCGAACCAAATATTTTCACCAATGGATTTTACATCCCTGGATGTAGCCCAAGGATTATTTCCAATGTATCCATGGATATGAAGGGTAATGTATGGATACTATGGGCCAAGAATTCTCAAGAACCACAGGTAATTTAGGTCGATAAACAATTTATAACAGTCGAATACATGGACTATTACCTCTCTTTTATACATGCAGACTGCCTATGAATAAATAGACTGGAGTTGTGGTCACAGCTGACTAGATTCTCGTTGAGCAACACCAAACCTTAGATCTGTATTAGGGATTACAATATGATTCTCCCATTCAGAGAAAGAAAAGGTGGAAGATCTCCTTTGATGAATACTATATCAAGTTTTGCTAATTTCCTCGATAGTGCCAACTTGACAGAGAGTAGTACTTCTGGTATAAACTTCACGTGGTGCAATGCCGAAAAAGGACATAACAGAATTTTTAGTTGCCTTGACAGATGTCTACAAAATAAGTAGTGGCTCGACTCATTTCCTGGCTGGAAAATCAAAGTATTCCCAAGAACTTAATCCGATCACTCTCTTCTGCTGGGAGAATGCGTCCATCTACCCAAGCCTCACAATAATCTACTTCGCTACATGCAGGCGTAAAGCAGATACCCTGAATTTTAAAAGGTTGTAGAGAATAGCTGGTACAAACCTATGTCGGCTAACCCTCTATTTACGGTGATGCTTAAACTACGATGACTCAAGGTAGATATTAAAGAATGGAGGCTTATGGTTACCGCTCCCTAGATTATAAAAAATGACTTGGAAATAAATATTCTTCATCCACAAATGGAGTTATAACAAGACAACACAAATGATACTCTTGAGCATAAATTGTTTAGGTAAGCAATATTGCTTGCAGACATAGAGGAAAAGGAAGAGACTTCGTGGAAACAACCTTCCCGCATTAAATGGCTTCAAGCAGGTAAGAGAAATGCAAAATTCTTTCATTCTTCAACAAAGATAAGAACTGAGAAAGCAATTATTACGGACCAAGAGGATATTCGACAACATATAGTAGCATATTATACTGAGAAATTTACTGCCCACGCAATCCTTCATACATCATCATTGTTTGCCAACATGATCCATAAAGTACGTATCGATGAAAAAAATTAGCTGACTGACAGTCTGTCACAAGCAGAGATTAAAGAAGATGTGTTTGACTTGGATGGCAATAGTTCACCTGGACTGGATGGTTTCCCTGGATCTTTTTCCAGGACACATTAGAAACTTTTAGAAGCAGACATCTACTCTGGCATCACCTCCTTCTTCTCCGATGGTATGATCCCCAAACATTTCAACAATAACGTGACCATTTTGATTCCTAAGGTAAAAAATCTAGTGACTATTAAACAGTTCAGACCCATATGTCTAAGTAATTTCCTCTACAAGATTACTACTAAGATTATAGCTACAAGATTATCTCCTATTGCTTCCAGAATTGTATCTCGTGACCAAAGTGCATTTATCCCATGCAAAAGTATCCAGAATAATATTTGTATGGCATCTGAGTTGGTGAATGAAGTGGCAGAAAAAAGGAAGGGTGGATACAATTCACTCAAGCTAGACATCTCACAAACTTATGATACTCTGAGTTGGGAATTTCTATTTGCAACTCTGGAATCTTTTAGATTTGGCCCTACATTTTGTCAGTGGATATCGACCATCATCAGTAGTAGTATGATATTGGTTTCAGTGAATGGTAGCCCTTCATGATAATTTACTATGAGCAGAGGTCTGAAACAAGGGGACCCCTTATCCCCACTGCTTTTTGCGATAGCTGAAGATATACTGAGTATTCACCTTTACCATCAACTAGAATAACGGAAGATCCACCCCATGGTAACGATAAAAAGTAGCCAATCCCCTATACACCTCTTATTCGCAGATGATATTCATATTTTTCTAAATGGTAGAACTAAATACCTAAAAAAATCTGCGAGAAGCTGTTACAAGATACCAAAAAGCGTCCGGATAGGAAATAAGCTTAGACAAAAGCAAGATTTTCCTCAGTGGAGTACCCCTAACATGAAGACGGATTGTGTTGAGCATCTTCAGGTTTTTTGAAGGTACTTTTCTAAAAACTTACCTGGGAATTCCCCTAAGTCAAGGCAGAGTAACCACAAATACTATAAGACCTCTAGTGGAAAAGATTTGGAAAAGGGCTAATAGTTCGACAGGAAAACTCTTATCGTTCTAGGGTAGAGTAATCCTAGCAAGGGTTATTCTCAATAGTATCCCCATATACAATATGTCTATTTTTAAATGGCCACATTGTTCATAAAGGAAGGAGACTATCATTTAAAATTTTATCTGGACTGGGGATCCATCCCAAAGAAAAAGAATCACAGTAAAATGGGAGAAGGTCTGCAAACCTCTAAAGGAAGGTGGGTTGGGTATACGAAACTTGAAAGAAGTCACTGATGCTATGTTATACAAACTCCATTGGGCCTTTTGTGACAGGCATGGGGACTGGTCTCAATTCATGCACGCTAAGTTCACAAATAAAGCAGGTGACTTCATCCGATATTATATGAAGTTCACAATTTGGGCAGGTATTAAACTCGCCGCTAGTATTAATAGACCATATATGGGATGGTTAGTAGGGAATGGAGCTAACTTCGACTTCTGGAGGGACACTTGGGCCTTGGAGATACCCCTGAGGGAATATATTGAGATGCCACAATCCTTGTCAAAAAGATGTTCAGCTAGACTTAGTGACTTTATCAACTCCGATGGATGGGATATACCTACATATATTAGGATTATCTTGTTGGCTCTAAGGATCAATGTGTTGGAAATACGTTGCAACCCATGAGAAGCAGATAAAAGAATTAAGAAACCAGATATCTATGGGAACTTCACTGTTAAAAATGCTTATGAGACTATAAGGAAAAAGGTGAATACGGCATGGTGGTAGAAGTATGCGTGGAGCGAAAGCGTTCACCCAAAACTAGGGGGTTTTGCATGGGGATTGGTAAATCATATCCTACCTTTGGATGGCATGGTTTAAAAAAAGGGAATCCATATTACTTCCAAATGCACTCTTTGCCGCTTGCAGGAGGAAACATAAATACATTTGCTCTTGCAATGCCCTTCAGCTCCAAATATTTGGTTATCGACTACTAATACCTTCTTTTTGCCTTTTATTTCTAGTACAGACACATGGAAATCCATTCTGGAAAAGAGCCGATCAGCTAGAACTAAATAAATGACCTTTGGATTACAACCGTTTTCTCCATCTGCCATACAATCTGGACAGCTAGGAATAGCTTGAGATTTGACGATATAACGCCATCCATGCCTAATATGAAGAGGGAGATTCACAAACAAATTCAGTATATTATTGAAATGTCAAAAGGAAAGATGAATAACAACATATAGGAACTGCAGATAATTAAAATTCTTAAAGTTCAATGCAAGGCCAACAGTTCTGCAGGTGTACAAAGCAGTTTTTGGGAACTGCCTATGCCGAATGAAGTTAAACTCTGCTATGATGGCTCTAGTATTGGAAATCTAGGTGCTGCTGATATTGGTGTGGTGTTTCGGGATAGTGAGAGAGTTGTTCTGGGAGCATTTAGCAAGGTGATCTGCACCTTAACTAGTTTTGTAGCCGAAATACTTGCGATACTTACAGGTATTCAGAAAACTGTTGCAAGACGTTGGTATAATATATGGGTGGTCTCCGACTCCAAAACTGCAATTAGAGCATTCAAAAATGATAAGATTCCCTGGAAGTTTAAGATAAAATGGAGTCCTCTCAACAAAGACATTCGGTATATCTGATTCAGCCATACATGGTAGGAATGCAATTTCTTCGCCGACCTTATGGCTAGGAGAGGATCCGACAATGCTGAACCTTTTGAAGAAGACTATCTTGGACGACCAACTTTCCTCATGAGAATTAAAGTTCCCTTCACTGAGTAATTTCGATTCCGCTGACCAAGATAACTTCTGGATTTTAAATTTTATTCGATTGACTGAGTATTTTTATTCGAATAGGATTTTTCCTGTTCAAATACAGAGTGTTTTATTCGAATAAGTTTTTTTCTGTTCGAATAGATTTCTGCTTGGGCAGTTTTATTCGAATAGAATTATTTATGATGTTCGAATAGATTTCTGCCTGGGCAGTTTTATTCGAATAAAAATATTTCTGTTCGAATAGATTTCTGCCTAGGCAGTTTTGTTCGAATAAATTGTTATTCTATTCGAATATATTTTTATTCGAATAGACAGATAGCATATTCGAATAGAATAGTGATCAGTTTTACTTTTGAGTCTGTAAGGGTATTTGTATCCTTGGAATGTAATTCTCTTGTAATTTTCGATTGAGCATATATAAATAAACTAAACTTGAGCAATAAGTATTTTGCCTCCTTTGCTGATGAATAAACAATGTCTTATCAACTTTCCCTCGAATAAACCCATTTCCTTGTAAGAAGTTTGAAAGCCTTTCATACCATGCTCGAGGAGCGTGTTTTAGTCCATAAAGAGCTTTTTTCAAACAATACACATACTCCAAATTATGTGGATCTTCGAACCCCTTTGGTTGAGCTACATACACTTCTTCCTCAAGGAGCCCATTCAAAAATGTACATTTCACATCCATCTGATATAGCTTAAACTTCTTGTGACATGCGATGGTCAAAAGCATATGAATATATTCAAGTCTAGCTGTAGGGGCAAAAGTTTCTTCTACATCAGCCCCCTTTATTTGATTGTATCCCTGAGCTACCAATCTTTCTTTGTTTCGTACGACGTCACCATTTTTAACAAACTTGTTCTTGTAAATCCACTTAGTGCCAAAAATATTAGTATTTGAAGGTCATTGTCTAGGAGATTTATAATCATCAAGGTATCCAGGAGCACTACAAGTGCAAGGAGGATTAGTATAAATAGTGGTAATAGGTGTTAAACCTGTTGAGATTTTGCTAGAATGTGTTTTAGAATTTTCAGCATGAGACGTACCAAAAGTTTTAGTGGGCAGCACAATATCTTAAGTCATAATAGAAGAGGTTAACAGAGTTTCTTCTTGAACATTACTATCTCCATCATAGGTTTGTCCAAGAACTGTCAAGTCATCTACTACCATATTAATTAACTCCATTACCATCTTGGTCTTCAAGTTGTAAACTGTATAAGCCATACTGTTTGTTGCATATCACAGTAAAATACCTTCATCACATCGGGCATCAAATTTTCCAATGTTCTCCCTATTATATGTGATATAGAATTTACTTCCAAATACACAAAAATATTTCAAGTTTGGCTTCTTTCCAAACCAAAGCTCATAGAGCGTGCTAAGTGTAAGAGGACGAATATACACTCTGTTGATAATGTGACATGAGGTATGAATAGCTTCTACCCAAAATTGATTAGGATCATTTTATCCATGGAGTAATACTCGCCCTATTTCTTAAAGATCTCGGTTCTTTCATTATGCTACTCTATTTTGCAGTAGTGTGATTGCAGCTAAAAATTCATGTTTGATCCCATTAGCACAACAATACTCAATCACATGCTATAACATGAAATTCTTTAAACGTGTTAGACATCTATTTTAATAGTACTATTCAGGTAAATCTTGAAAAATTATTAACCATAACCAAGATATATTTCTTTCCTCTGAAAGTACTCACTCTCATAGGACCCATTAAATCCATGTGAATTAACTCCAAAACTCATGTAGTGGCAATGTTGTTGGATTTTCTATGCAAACTCTTGGTTTGCCTTCCTATTTGACATGGTCCACACATCGTATTTGTTAAGTTGCTGAGTTTTGAAATACCCAGAACTACCTCCTTACTTGTAATATTGCCAAGATCGTTAAAGTTCAAATTTCCTAGCCATTGATGCCACAGTTCCACATCACTCATCTTAACAACTTTACATGCAATTGAGTTTTGTGGTACAGCATAGCAGTTGCCAGAAGTTCTATTGGCAGTCACGATGTATTACCCAGTAGTATCAAAGACTCGGCATACCTTCTTATTAAATGTTACCGTATTGTCTGCATTATATAAGTTACTCACACCCAGAAGATTTGTAGTTAGTCCCTTGACATAGAGTACATTATCAACTGTTAGGCACCCAAGTCCTTTAGTACTCCCTTTTCCTTCAATCTTTCCACTTATCCCTCCTCTAAAAGTAACATCACCTCAATTAATATCTATGGCATTGCTCAAATGAGTAGGATCCCTGGTCTTAAGGTAAGAGCATCCACTATCTATATAATACTGGTAGAGTTCAAAGTATTTATAGCCATTACTACAATAATAAACCGTAATTGTTGTTAAAGATCTTTTTTCTGAACACAAACAGGTTTAACTTTCCTTCATACTTCTATTGCTTGAATCAAATTCTTGAAAACATTCAAAGACTCTTGAAAAAAAGAAGAATTATCAAACAATTGGGCATATGATCAATAGGGTTTCCCTCTTTCCCTGTAAAATTAATTCCTATCATGGAATTCATGAACATATCTGCAATAGGGAGCAAGATGACCCTTTCGACCACAAACCCGATAATAAAACACATGAAAGATAAAAGGCTTCTTAGTCTGCCTATGAGGAGCATTAGTAACACTAGGTGCAAGCAAATATTGCACTAAAGTAGCTTTAATAAACTTAGTGATTTGAGGTGTAGTAGACTTAACATTTTGTTTATCAAATCCTTACCCTCTTTCGTCAATACCACTTTTGCTCATACTTAGTATTTTATCAATATTCTTTGCTCCATGATAAAGAAAAACTTAGAGTTTATGCTGGGTAGAAGCCAAGTCAAGTTTAAGTGTACTAAGTTTAGTTTCAGCCAATTTTACCTTCTCCATGAAAATGTGCTTTTCCTTTTCACAAGTACCAAGTTTGACAATAAAACTGTGTTTCTCATTCTTAAGTTTCTCAAGTTCAAAAACAAGTCGAAAATGTAAATCTTCAAAATTGGGTTCTTCACAATTATTACTTTCATAGTCACTCTGATCTTCTCCACCAGTTTCAAGTGCAAAAATATCATAGTGATCATAACTTAAGTAAATAACAGTAATATGAGCCCTCATACCATTTCCAACCTTTTGAAAAGGATTATTATGTTCATTATTGTCATCATCACTGTCATCCTACGTAACAGTGATGTTCATAGCCTTGTGGTTGCTATTAGAACTCTTAGTGGGATAGCAATGAGCTTTGTGACCATACTTCTGACACTTATAATATTTAACTCTATTTAGGTCGTGTTCAAGATTAGTCTGCTTGTCATAAGGTTTAATACAGTCATAAGGACGTGACATATAATTCACATTTTGCCCTTGTTTCTCAAATTGCTATTTTTTCAAAAGTTTAAAATTATTGGCTTATAAGAGTAATCTGTGAATCAGAGTCCAGTTCCTCATCATTGTTAGAGACACATAAGTTGTCAACTTCTCTGGCTTTCTAAAAAGAGGAAGATTTGGAGGAAGACTTAAAGGACACACTTTTATTCTACTGAGGGCAAGTATATTAGGTTTCATGGTTTTAAGATTTTAAGCTTTTTCAATAGCATCACGTCTGAATCTAAAACTCTTAGGAAGAAATTTTTTTATTTTACAAACTACTTGAGCATTGATGTTCCCAGCTCTTAATGAGGCACTATTATTGACAATGTCACTCAGTCTGGCATAAAACTCACCGAATAGTTCATCCTCACTCATTCGGATGATTTCAAATTAAGATGTAAGCATTTGTAATTTACTCTCTTTAGCCGTATCATCACCTTCGTGGGCGCACATTAAGATGTCTAAAGCTTCTTACAAAGTGGTACATGTAGAGATGTGCTTATACTCACTTTGGCTTACTGCATTTAGAATAGTATTAGGTCCTTTAAAATTATAACTAGACGTTTATTTTTCATCCATAGTCTATTAATTTTTAGGTTTAGGAGCTTCTTTAGCTATTGTTGGCTCACCTTGCACTAGAGTCAGTGGCACCCATCCATCTTCACTGGCAATCTAGACATCTTCTTCCATGGATTGTAAGAAAGAAATCATTCGAGCCTTCTAGTAGAGAAATTTCATACCATCAAAGAGTGGTGGACAATTTATAGGACCTCCAAAATTTTCAAAATCCATTAAATTCAATAAAGAACTTAAGGCGGAATCAGCGCTTAGGATGTAAAGCCTACAATTTATTCTACTCTAGTACCAATTGAAATTTAATATGCTCGTATTTAATGTACTTTGAGAATTTAGGTCAGAACTATTCCTAGCAATCGACATTTTAAGGATAAACAAATTCAAGCAATAAATATAAGAAGTAAATAAAAGACACGATAAATTTTTGACTCTGTTGAAACTCCTTACTCGGGATAAAAACCACAGGTCGTTGCCTGAAATCGATAACCCAAAATTTACTAAGTAAAAGAGTTACAATCTAAAAAATACTTACAGACTGAATAAACTAGTCTTGTGATTATCTCTTTTCTGATCCAAGCTTCAAACCCTATCTCCTTCGTTCTTGCAACGACACTCCTTGATCTCACAACAAGGACCACCTTACTCGAATCACTCTAGCAAATTATTAAGGGAGTAGAATTAATTAATTTAATCCCATATGAATGGATGTTAATTATCTTTCTTTGATCTTGATTAGTCTCTCTGATAATAAATAAAAGCCCTAAAAGCATTGGTGAAAAAAAAACACAAAAAATTTTAAATAGTAAAAGCAGTCTTTCCCGACATCTATTCAAATGAGGCTTTCAATATTGCCTAAAAACAAGGCCTTTATAACTCATTTAAAACTTGTTTTTTCCCCAAAAGTCGTTCGAACGACCCTAAAACTCATATGAACGAGATACGTTAAATATCCTAAAAACAAGATAGTTAACTCTTTAAAAACTTGTGTTTTCCCTATAAGTCATTCGAACGACCTTAAAACATGTTCGAATGATATACATAAAATAGCCTAAAAAATAGGATACTTAAAACTCTTTTAAAACTTTTTTTTTCCCAAAAGTCGTTCGAACGAAATAAGCAAAATAGCCTTGAAAAAATAGCAGTTACAAAAGTTTGATTCTTGAAGTTTTGAAAAAGAAAATTTTTGAAGTTAAAATAATATTGGCTTTTACTTTATCAGATATCTACTTACCAACTTACTTTCTTAGCTATTAGTTATAGATAACTTGTCCAGCAGTTGTAATTTTGTCACCGTCTTTGACTAATATTACCATGGGACTCACATATATGAAATTACACAAACTAAAACCTTTCATGTTGATGATCTAATTTTCATGGGAAATGATCACAAAATGTTGCGAGTATTCAAAGATAAACATGATGAAAACATATAAGATGAATGATCTTGGCTTGATGAACTATTTCTTGGGTATAGAAGTTTCCCAAGCCGAAGAAGGAATCTTTATCCGTAAAAAGAAATATGTTAAATAAGTTCTAAAGAAGTTTCACATGGATCATTGCAAACTACTTGTTACTCCTCTTATAGTGAATGAAAAGTTGGTTAAAGAAGATGGGTCGGAAAAAGTAAGTGAATCGTTGTAACGAAGCATGGTTGGAAGTTTTTTATACCTCTTCTACAAGGCCTGACATCATGTTTGTAAGAAGTCTACTGCCAAGATTTTCCAAATCAAACTCATATGGGCGTGGCGAAATGAGTATTATGATATATCCAAGGAACCATCAACTTTGGAATAATGTATAGTCATGTATTTTATTTAAAGCTTATAGGATATACTGACAGTGATTAGGAAGGATCCATAGATGACTCAAAAAGCACTTTCGGATATGTTTTCTCTTTGGGATCTCGAACTTGTTTGTGGTTGTCAAAGAAATAGGTTACCATTTCTCTATCTTCAGCAGAAGCAGAATACGTGGCATCATCCATTAATACATGTCAACCACTATAGGTACAAAGAATTCTTGAAGATATAAGCGGAAAACACTGCAATGGGATGTTATCTACTATAACAACAAGTCAGCGATTTCAATAGCAAAAAATCTTGTTTATCATTGTAAGACAAGGCACATACCAATGAGGAATCACTTTATCCGAGATCCTGTTGAAAGAAATGAAATTGAGTGGAAGTATTGCAAGATAAAAGATAACCTTGCTGACATCTTTACTATAGTTTTACCAAAGGAACGATTTTGCTACATGAAAGAGAAGGTGGCAGTAATGAAGATTGTGCATTAAGGGGAGTGTTGAAATAATGCACATTAAAAGGCAGACTCTTCATTTTAGTTAATGAGAGTTACTTATGTAATGATAGAGTAATGGTGTGTGTGTTACAAATATGAATAGTTTGTGTTTAATGTTTTATGTCATCACCTCTACTATATTAAGAGCACCTCCCATAGTAGAGTATGTTGCTAAGGTTTTCACATACATTTGCAAAAAAAAATACCATCCAACCAAGATATGGGGTTCACCATACTCACCCCCATACCCCTCCAAAGTATGCAAAACATGAACTTGGCATGGAGTATATGTATACTGCCTAGGCGCTAAACCATTCAACGCCCAACAATTTTTTATTGCAGCTGGTATCTCTCTCTCTCTCTCCCATCACAACTTCTTTCTCTCTCATAAATCACTTCATAGGCATTGAACCGTTGAGCGCCCAGCCAAACTTTTTAATACACGTGGCATCTTTCTCTCTTCCAACACAACTTCTCTCTTAAAACTGTAATCTCTGTTAGAAGAAAACAATATGCAATTCTGGAATACTGGTATGGTAAACCAGAATCACATACTCTTCTACTGCAGTTGCTCTAAGTGGTTCATGTTTGGGTTTGAATCAAGTAATTTAGAGGAAGACTTTTCGCCCATCTTTCTATCCTTCTCTATCTTGTTGTGTTTAGTCAAAATATCAAAGTTAAAATGAGGTTTATTTGATGACTTGTGTGGGCTTATCAATTTGTAATCTCTCTCTTGTTTTATTTATGTCTCCCTGCCCTTGCTTCCTCTGTAGCAATTGCGTATATAAGTGACAAGCAAACCTTTATCACACAAGCTAATCTCTTAGTATTGTATCTAGGATTTTCTAATATCAACATAGAAAAATAAACTGAATTCGTGGTTCCTCAACTCAACTTAATATATCTCTTCACATTCATTCTATTTTCCTCTATCAAATCTTCTACCTTTAAAACCCTACTCTCAATCTCTCCCTTGTTACGAAATTACTGAATCAACAATCTCCCAAAGGGAACTCTCTCTTCACTCAAATCAGTGAACTACCTTAACTTCAATTTAGAGTAAAACCCTAAAAGGGTTGCAAACATTATTGGATTGAGAGCTGGAATTTAGATTTATAGATCTCAATCTAGGAGTACACAAATTGGGGAAAATCTCAAAACTAGGTAAACATTAATTTTTTGAAATCTACAATTTCTATCAAGTTGAAATTGGAAGGAATTTATTTGATGAGTCAGACGACACAGAGATGATCTTAAAGCTTGAATTCAGCCCCAAATACGCCCTTAGATACAAAAATTAGAAAGCAGTTATACAGTCTGTTCTGCACTTCTATCAAAATCTAGATATATTTTCCTGATGGTCTCGATATCTTATATTAATGGGGTTGATAACAATAGTAAGCTTAGTAAGAACCCACTTTAGCACTGTGTAAGAATCGTTGCAATATCGGTTATGCAAATATTGGGTGTTCGATCAATGAGTTTATTAATTTTGCTCAAGAAGGGGTTGCCATTAGGGAGTAGGCTGGGGTTGAGTATCATGAGTGTTGCTGCAACTGCTGCTGCGATAAATAAGATGTTTGGTGG
Source organism: Kingdonia uniflora (assembly GCA_014058105.1). Lineage (NCBI taxonomy): Eukaryota > Viridiplantae > Streptophyta > Magnoliopsida > Ranunculales > Circaeasteraceae > Kingdonia > Kingdonia uniflora. The sequence continues at coordinate 1,710,661 of JACGCM010002535.1, forward strand.
GGTGTTATCGAAATCGAAGCTTGTTCTTGCTGGGTTGGAGTCGGAGGCAAGAATATCGGGCACCGGCAATAATGGGTGGGTTTGTTTTGATTCGTAGTTATGACCTATTCAATATAATCTGAATGAGATTCCCGATGGAGAAGCAGTTGTTTTTTGTACTTGTGAATCCTGAATTTAAGGCACCAACGAAAAAGATGAGGGGGGTATTTCCATTGAAGATTGTAATGTTGGATCACATTTCAAATTAAAGTCAAGCGGGGAGTTTAGTTGCCACGGTTTTTGCAAGTGGATTTGAAGGGTTTAGGAAAGGCATTATCTACAGATAGAATTGTGGAGTAGAAGCTCACTCCTTTGATTCCTTGAATGGGAGCGATAAAGAATGTAACGATTGGAGCTGGGGCATTTGGATGTGCGTTAAGTGGTGCTGGTCCGACCACTATTGCTGTGACGGATAGTGAGCTAAGGGGAGAAAAGATTGGGGAGAAGATGGTGGAGGAGTTTTGGAAAGAAGGGAATTTGAAGGTAACAGCCGCAGTGAGGAGTATTGATCGGGTCGGGGCTAGGTTGATTAGTGACAACTCGTAAACGATGAACAATGCGGGTAAACCCCTTTAAAGCATTTGCACTTGTTTTGGCTAATTAACATTGCCAAAGTTTAAGTCATTGGTGTTGTTTCGAAGAAGAAAGTGTCCTTTCAGGACGTCAATGTGGTTCTTGTTTAAGATGAGAAGAGGTTCTCCTTGGCCATCAAAACATCATGACTTCAAGTTGCAATCTTTAGTTACTTGAGCAACAATGACTTATTTATAGTTGCGTTCATTTCCAATTTTTATTTTTCCCAAGTTCTAACAGGCCAATAACGTTCAATTGATACATGTTTCATCATATTCACCTTCTTTACCATTATTAGTTTGTGTTTATTACTAATCACTTGGTGATGAATTTTACAAGGAGATAAGGAAGGAAATTGTTTATTTTTGTGGTTTGGGACTTTTGCCCTGTGTTTGTTGGAATGAATATATGCCTATTGTGAATATAGATTTTTCAGTATGATTTTGAGGACTAACAGGGTCAACACCATCGATAGTTTTGTCATAACCATCTTTTCTTTCTTTTTGGTTACCGATGAAAGTTTTTATTCCTTACTCGTGTTTCTGGTAAACATAGTATACTGTGGGTATTTACTAGATTCCCGCTGCAAACTTAAGTAAGACGTGATGATTCCTGTTGCAATCTATGTCTGTAGGGACCTATCCCTCGATCTCACCTAAAATTGAGTTTTTGCCAGTTTGAATTACCTCCATCTCAAACCTACACATTTCCAATGACTTCTCCAGTCAACATTTCAGCCTACTCCACGATCTAGTGAAGAACTTGGGTCAAACTTTAAGCCGAAAAGCCTTAACCACTCAAAGGCACCTGCCTCTCATTAACTCATTAGTTACTCAGTCAACCGCCACTGGCCACATTGTTCGTAGAACGTACTCCATCACGATAAAGAACTGCGGAGAAGGCCTATATAAAGGAAAAGTTCTATAAAAGACATGGACCAAAAATATTACACAAGAGATCACCAAGAAACTATTTGTTGTAGACTCTCAGAAACATTCAAACTTCTTAGTTACAAGATTTAAACATTTCTACATCCAGAGATCACTTGTAATAAGATATCCGCCTCAAGCAATAAAGATAATTTTACCAAAATCCTCCACTCGAGGATGTGGTTTTTTACCAATTCAGAGGTTTTCCACGCTAAAATCACCTGTGTCATTTCTTGTTTTCTATTAGAATATTGTCGTAGGTTCATTGGTGTGATAGCAAATTCCAGGCCATTTCAAGCTTACAGAATTTGGCCATTATATTTGGCGCCGTTTGTGGGAAAGATTGCATTTCCACGATATCTTAAGGCATTCTTTCACTACAATTTGCAATCATGGTTACTACGAGAGGACTGGCTACAGGCATCCAGCTTGATGTTTCAATGGTGTCAGGGCAACTTACAGAGCTACGGGAGAATCTCAATGCCGAATCAAAGAAACACGTCGAGCTCGTACTTCAGTTAACTAAGGATCGTGAGTTCCTTGAGAAAGAGCTGAACATAGAATGACAAGCTCATTTGACAACACTCAAACGACATGAAGACTAGATAACAACAATGCAAACTATCCTAGAGACTTTGTAAAATACTCAGCAGACTCCTCCAACAAGAGGTCACGATTAGTTGCCAGAGACCTCCCATGTTTCTACAAGGGAAAGATTGGGACCTCGAGGAGTCGTCAGTTAAGTTATTTCCAGGAATCTTTAGTTCGAACCACCGCCCTTTACACATTTGGGGGGTGAAGTTCAGTCTAAAGCCAGTCGGGGTCACCAAATTTCCGTCTGTCAGGAGGAAGAACAGCGACCTTAACATCAAGTTCCAGCATGAGATCACTTGAGTGAAGGTACTAGTATTCATCATCCACAACCTGCTCGTTCAGCAATTCAACCAACACGTCATTACATCACGAAAGAGCATATGGATTAACGAATTAAGGAGTTGATCGAAGCACAAGTTCTGGGTACTTTCGGCGACATCACAAAATTATAAGGAAGTCCAATTGCCAAACAACTATTCGATATGGAGATACATAAAGGTTTCCATATTCTAAAAATTCGTAAATATAAAGGTACCGACCTGAAGAAGCATATTCAACTGTACCGTGATTCATTGGGGTCGTACTCCAATCTCAACCACATCCTCTCCCATCTGTTCGCTACAAGTTTACAGGAGGAACCACTTCGATGGTTCTATTCTCTCCCTGAGGACTCCATATATACATTCGACCAACTGTAGAAACAGTTCATCAAGACATATGCTTAAAACAGGGACAAAGAGGAGAATTTATATTCTTTTATCAGTCTCAAGCAGTCACACGAAGAGAAGCTCGAGGCTTTTAGGATGAAATTTTTAGAGCTCGCGTGTAAAGTGGATAACCTCGATCATAAAATAGTTGTTACTACTTTCACCAACGCGCTTCTGCTCGACTGCAAGGCCAAAGAGCACCTCTTCCTTAACAAACCTGCAACCTTGGTAGATATAATCGCCAAGGTCAATAGTTACATCGGCCTGGAGAGGATGATGTCTGAGCAACAAAAATCTACTAAATCCGTCCTCACCACTAAAGGACCATCTATAGATCGAAGCACTGAACCAAAGGAGGGACAGGGAGATCAAAAGCGCACCAAGGGAAATACTGGCTACTTTCGAAAAGGCGGTCCGTCGAACAAACCCATCCTCCCAAAGATGAACATCCGAATCTCCATAATTTATCTACTACTTTTTAAGGATAAGCTCTACCGCGTCTCTGAACCACTGGAACCAATCGATAATCGACCATATTGCCTGCATCATAAGGTAAACCATCATTCTATTGGCAATTCCTATTTTTACAAAGGTTTCTCGATTACATTTCTAAGGAGGGACGGATGTTCAAATATATTGTTGAACTGGAATCATACAAAGATGGCAGCTATAAGAAGCATCTAGAAGTTATTCAGGTTAATGATCAAGCTGAGGAGAAGCATCTTTACCATATGCACCACAGCAACATGATTAAAATCAATCAGATCACCAATCCTAAAAAATCCAAGCGTAGGAGACAATCAGAATGCTGCGATCTCACACCTCAAGATAAAGAAGCCAAGCTTCTTCCTGAGTCGAGCAATCGCAGGATTGGGATTTCCTTTAAAGATTGCAATACTAGCCATGTCAAATTTTTACATCATGATGCGTTAGAAATAATGCTCAAAATGAAGAAGTTTGTCATGCACACGATGATGATCGATACTAAAAGCGGTATTGAGATTCTATTTCAGAGCACTATCGACCAAATGGGTTTGGCCGATCAAGATATTCAGAACGCAGCGATATCAGTGGGTTCAATAGTTCTAGAGAAGAGCGAGTAAGCAAGATCATCTTACCTATCACCGCCGAACCAGCCACTATCGATGTCGTCTTCTATATCATTAATGTCAAATCTCGTTATCTCGGGATTATGGGTTGTTGCTGGATTCACAACATAGAAGCAATCGCTTCCACCTATCATCAGGCACTTTGATTCAAATATGACAATGGTATTTATGAGATTAGGGGTAGTCAGAAGCTCTCTTGAGCTTGTGGAAATATCCTTTCTACTATCCCAAATACTTCTGACAGATTTGTTGTATAGCAATTTCAGGAAGCCGATCACCTCAATGATCAACCTTCAATGGAGGAGCCAACAGAATGTATCAACATTGATGGATCTAGTAGAGGTACTTTCATTGGTACTAAGCTAGTTCAGTACAAAAAAGATGTTATCATTTAGTTCTTACAACTAAATAAAGACGTTTTTGCGTGGTCTTTCGAAGAAATGCCTAGGGTCGATCCGGCCAAGGCATGTCATAAATTGGCCATCAACATCAACGTCATGGCGGTCAAACAGTAATTGTGACAACTATCACCTCGCCTTCCAGATGAAGTTAACATCGAGATTGAGAAATTGATCAAAGAAGGATTCATTCGAGAAGCCAAATATCCAGACTGGATATCCAATATATTTGTTGTCCCAAAGAAGAACGGAAAAGTCCAAATTTGCGTAGATTTCGCAGATCTGAACAAACATACTCTAAAGGATAATTTCCCTCATCCCAATATTCATTAGATCCTCAATTCTACAATAGGCCATGACCTCCTATCCAAGATGGATGCTGCTTCGGCATACAATCAAATTCTACTTTTGGTAGAAGATCAAGAAAAGACAACTTTTATCACTGAAAGAGGTCTTTATTGCTGCAAAGTAATGCCCATCGGACTCAAAAATACCAGTGCCTCATATCAACAGTTGATGACTACTATGTTCAAAGTACATCTAGGGAAATTCGTAGAAGTCTACATCGACGATCTCTTGTGCAAGAGCATACAGTCAGCCAATCACAACTCAGATCTCAACACTATATTCAACATTCTTTGATCTTACAGGATATGTCCCAACCCTAATAAGTGCCAATTTGGGGTATATTCTGGCCGATTTCTAGGCTACCTCATCAGCAAGAAAGAAATTAAGGTCGATCCAAATCAGATTTGGGCTCTCCTCAACATGCCTTCTCCAAAAATAACGAAAGACATTCAAAAACTTGCTGGAAAGATTGCCGCTATCAACCGTTTCATTTCAAAATCTTTAGACCGCTGTCGTTGGCTATTCCTATTACTCCACGGTTGTACCAAATGAGAAAAAGTTCAGCCAAATATAAAGGTCATATGGATACTAGAATGTAAAGCAGATTTTGAGGATCTCAAAACCAATTTGGGGAGGTCTCCCATAATGAGCACCCCGGTAGATAATGAGGAACTGGTTATCTACATAGCAGTCACAGAAACATTACTCAGCTCGATTCTTATTCATCTTGAAGGGAAAATCAAGAAACCAGACTACATTATCAACAAAACCCTCACTTCAGCGGAAACGAGGTACTCTAAAATTAATAAACTTCTTCTCACTTTTGTTTACACTTCACAAAAACTCAAGCACTACTTCCAAGCACATTCAGTCAAGGTCATGATGAACTACCCACTTTGGGAAGTTCTATCCAGGAAAGAAAAATCAAGGAGAGTGCAACAGTGGTCAGCCAGCTTGGGAGAATATGATATCAAGTTCAAACAACATCATTCTGAGAAGGGTCGCGCCATTACCAATTTTCTCATGGATTTTCTAGTAGAAGATCCTGAGTGGGAGGAGCACGACCCTGACCTTACAGAAGAAACTCCCAAAGATTCACCCTTAAACTGTTTAATGAACGGGCTGAATGGATTACAACAAAAGGGTGGAGACTTCTTATGGATGAACCAGCAGGACCCGTAGGGTCAGGAATCAGAATCGTATTGATTACCCTATCCAATGACAGAATTAAGAAATCAATCCGCTTGAATTTTGCAGCCTCAAATAATGTCACCAAATACGAATCTCTCATTCATGGACTCAACCTCGCTCTTGAGATTGTTGTCCCCGAACTCTCAGTTTATACAGATTCACTACTCATCGTCCACCATTACTCTGAGTAATATAAGAAAAATGGAAAGATGATCGAATGTAAAGCCCTCGCTGCAGATAGGAAAAGCAAGTTTGCGAAAGAAACTCTCGATTATCTTCTTCGAGGTAAAAATAGACACGCTGATTCTTTGGCATATCTAGCCAGGGTCTTGGGTGCAGAAGCTCAATATCTTCATATCGTAATCATTTCAGCCCCCAGCATTGATCGCATTTCTGTATGTACGATCAGCACTGGGGGCGATAAAGGGGAAGACGACGATTGGCCAAAGTCTTTCTTAGCCTACCTCAGTGTCGACAATAGTTGTAACGGACCACTTCCAGCAGATCTAAAAGATCGCCGATAGCTAATCAGCAACTCTAAGCACAACACAAATTAAAATGCTATACTATGCTGCTTTTACGTCATGGGGCCTTACCTTAAGTGCCTCTCCAAACCAAAAGCAGATGAAATACTTTGCGAACTACATGAAGAGACTTGTGGCTCCCTTGTCGCAAGTTGATCACTAGCAAACAAAGCTATTACACAAGGAGTATTCTGGCCTGGCATGTACAAGCAAGCAGAGAAATACTCGCACAGATATGACGTCTGTCAAAGACATGGACACATGATACACGCCCCTGCTCTCAAACTCCATGCAAGCAAGGTGTTCTGGCCATTCAAAAGATGGGTACTTGATCTAGTCAGCAGATTCCCTAACTCTCCAGGTAACTGTCATCACCTACTCATAGCTATCGATTATTTTTTGAAATGGGTAAAAGTAGTTTCACTATGTCGAACCAGAGAAGAAGTGGACATCTCTATTATCTGGGAACATATCATCACTCGATTTGGGTGCCCCAACCTAATTTGTATCAATAACGGTCCCCAATTTGTTGAAGAAAAAATCGTAACCTTCCTCAACCAACACAATATCATCTACTCACCAATAAGATCATCGTGGATGGACTCAAAAAGTAACTTTTCTCACAAAAAAAAGGGAATTGGGTTCGAGAACTGCCTCATGTCTTATGGGAATATCATACCACTCCCCGATAGTCAACTGGATGCAACCCATTCCTTCTTGCCTATGGTACTGAGGCCGTGATTCTTTCTGAATACCATCACCCAGTTTGAGATAACGAGCTTATTGACAAGGAAAATGAGTTCGAATTGGCTTACAATCTTAATATGATCGATGAAACTAGGAAATGCGTCATCGCAAACCTAGGTCGATATCATCATATACTAGCCAGATCGTATAACAGCCGAGCCAGAAACCGTACCTTCCAAGTCGATGATCTCATCCTTAGAGAAATTCCTCAACATCGCAAAGATCCTCATGCTGGAAAATTAGCCAACAATTGGAAGGGTCCATTCATTATTACAGGACTCTCTGGCCTGGGATCATATTATCTCATGACAGAAGAGAGAATCCCCATTTTAAATCCTTAGAATACTAGGCGACTTAAATAATACTATTGTTAAGCATCTCACTACTCCATTTCTATTTCTCGCTTTTGTTTTTTGAATTCCAAAAGTGAGATTTTTATCTCCATCTAATGTAAATTCTGAACTTACCAATAAAACTTCCAAGTTTTTCACAACTTCTCTCTACTCACGTAGATTCAACTACATTCTATAGATTAAAGCATAGATAATACTAGCTTTCAATCGATCTTATACCAGTTAAATCAAGGATAATACTTGGTTTGGCTGACTTTACTAAATCTCTGCGATTGAAACAAATGTAGAAACTTATTTTATATTAAAGACTCTACCAAACATTAGATAGGGCAAAGGTAATACTAACCTTCACCTACTTTAACTTGTTTGGGACATTATACCAATTAAATCAGGGATAATACTTAGTTTGGCTGACTCTACTAAATCTTTTCGATTAAAACAAATGTAAAAACATGTTTTATATCAACGACTCTAACAGGCATAAGATAAGGCAAAGGTAATACTAGCCTTCATCTCTTTCAATATGCCTATAACATTACTGCAGTTAAATCAAGATTTACTTGGTTTGGCAGACTTAGCCCATCTCTGCGATTAGAACAAATTGAAAAACTTGTTTTATATCAATGACCCCACCAGACATGCAAAGATCATACTAGATTTCATCTATTTTAATATGTCTGCGACAAATACTATTTATTTTTAGGTCACATTATAATGGATTCTTTTCTGCTATTGGGATGTCAGCCATGCTTTACTCAACAGCAGGAGGTCAATCAGAATTCAGTTCACAAGTTATAGTAACTCTGCCCCTCTCTATCAGATCAGCAAGTCGAGGGCCTAAATTTGTTTCCATGAAGGCCATATAGTTCCCACGATCTTTATTAACTCTACAAATGCATCCCTTGTTAGACAAGCTCTTGAACAAGGTATCTCATTCTAACTCAAGTTTTTTTACTTCCTCGATAAATACGCAACGATCGACTTTAACAGATCCGAGTGTGATGCATGAGATACAACTATCTTTGAATAGTGAGATCTCACCTTCTCGAGGCGTGACTACAAAATTGCATACAACCTCTTTTAATGTGCCATTTCCCTTTCTGTCAAAGCATCGAAAGCTATACTTTCTTCCAATTTTTTGACGGCTTTAGCTTATTCAGCCTAATTAATGGCCTCTAGGTCTGTCACCTGAGCGCGAAGTCTCTCGATTTCTGCATTCGACTCTTCCCAGACCGAAGTATCCTTCAACAAGTCATCTTTCTTCTTCATCAGAATTTCCTTTACCCTGATTTCCGCTTCCAAAACCTTCTCCCTGACAAGAGCAGCATCCAACTTAAGTTGGCACTCCCTTAAGTTTGTATTCCCATTCTGCACATGCCCCAGAATTTGAGCTACGTCACCTTCCAACTCCCTAATTCGAACTGACAGGCTAACTACATCCCCTTGGACTAGAGGAACCTTAACATCATTTCTACTCTTCCTCGAGCGCTCTTCAGCATTGATTTTCCTGACGTGCGTAGATGTTTGCGTCAATTCGGTATTCAATCATGTCACCCTCTCATTTAACTCATCATACTTACGTTGTATCGTCCGAAACTCCATATCCTTGGCAGGTAGGGCTATATGCAAGTGTTTGGCTACAGCTTCCGAAGCCAATAGATTCTCTAGAGCTACCTTCAACTCATTATCTTTTTCAATCATTTTCTATTTTAGTCTCTCTAGTTCGCTTCTGCAATTTTGAAGATCAGCTCATGATTGTTCTTCCGATCTTTCTAGCGCCTGAATACGGTATCGAGCCATTTCAGCATGCCTGCTCTCTACCATCAGCATGTCAATCCGATTTTGAAGCTTCCTAGCCTATTCTTTTATCTCTACAAGCTTTTTTAGCCTCTTATTAATTTTAGCTTTTTTCTCCTCGATCTTATGAGTGAGGTCAACAATAGTCTGAGTTGCCTCACCAAATTTAAAATGTACCTTTATATGTTGATCTTCTTTGCCCTCATTTTCCTCCCTCACCCTATCCAACTCCTCGGTAAATTCTCGGTTACATTGAAGCGCCTCATCTTCGCGCGAGCGAACTGAATCCAATTCGCCCTGCACAATATAGATACATTATATACAGTTCGATTCGGAACACCCATCAACATGCATATATATATATATTTATTTATTTATTTATTTATTTATTTCTAAAATGATATCAGATTTTTAATATCTACCATGTGCAACTACTTTTTGATTTAAAGGTCGAAGTACAATCTTAGATGGATGCTCCATGACATATATTTCGAGGTCTAAGGTACATGTTTTCTATATGCTACTTTGTCTAAAACTTTAAATTCTCCTATGCACTATATTAATATCATTTTCCTAAAACTGATAACAAGTTTTTGGCCTGCCTCTACGTTCTATGTTGTCTTATTTGCTTGGTAGCCTTATGTTAATATAGCATACAAGTCAAAAGACCTGTTCCAATCTAACCTGTAGCTCCGCTTGCAAAGATAGCGAGGATGTGGAAGTCTCTCTTTCCCTGGCAAGCTCGGTCTCTAGATCTTTTATTTTGAGACTCATTTCTCTAAGTGCCAACAAGAGGGTTGCAAAAAAAAAGGGCTCACCCTACAGAAGTCTATCCAATACACACAATCTAACAATTTACAAGACACTTCCAAAATACACATACAAAGTCACTTCTCTTCCCTACCTTCTCATTCTCACCCTCTGGGAGTTCAATGCCATCCCCTTGATTGTCTAGCACCGTCTGGCGGGAGACACTGTCCTGCCCATCAACAACTCCCACCACAGCCTCTTCCACTTCTTTATCTTCTCCCTCCATAATATAGGTGTCTGCCTTAATGGCATCCACCTCATCCTTAGAATATCCTTTCAACATTAGGTGGCGCTCGAGCGTTTTGTGCCCCACCGTCACCTCCTCCAGATTCGTTCTCGCCTCTACTTGTTGATAGCCAATTAATACTGCGTGGGAAGCCTTCAAAGCCTCCAGCTTCTTTACTTCCTTGAGAGCATTAGCCTTCGTTCGAGCTACTTTCTTTTCATGCTCGATCTTCACCTTCCTCAACTCAGATTTTTCCTCTTAAACTCCAAGCCAAATCCCCCTCACCAAACGAGCAGCCTGTAAAACATAAATCCAACTCAGCATGAGCTTAAAATGCAATAAATAAATATTTCACATAATCAAACATAAAGACATACCATCTTGCTCATGTCCTCAGCAGCAGGTCGCTCTTGAGTGACCTTTTCCCCTGACTTTCCTAAAGGTTCAATCCTTCTCCATTTTTTCTTTTTTGTTGACCTCACCACTTCCAGTAGTACCAGAGGCCGACGCACACTTCAGCATTAATTTCTTTAGAAATGTTCAAGCTAATTTGCTCGACATAATAGACTATGGTTGAACAGAACTTTCTATTCTAGGGGTCTTGGGAAAGTTCGTTCGCCATTCCCCACCAGTTCCTTTCATCTTTCCATCATCAACACCCACCATTAGCCTAGTCGATTGAGATTTTTAAACCTTTTCCAACTTACTCCCAACCCTTTTTCTTCCTGCTAAGGCCAAGTCCTTCAAACACAAATTCGAGCTCAACCTCTTCCTCAGCAACTTCGTCCAATAATGAATCTTTCCTCTCCACCTGCGACTTTGGGCCTGCCATGCATAACATTTTTACTATCAACAAAAGATCTTCAATCCAAACATATCAATATTATACTCTGTGCATTGTTATACTTACTTTTTTTTGCAGTTCTAAACAGAAGATCCAAAGGTTCTTCATCATCTCTCTGAAGGCAATTACCCTTCACCCATATCTCGTTATCATTCCAGGCTCGACCTGTTAAATTCATAATGAAGAAGCGAGGCCAAGTTGCACTTGCGCAGAAATATGCCCCACCACTGGCGTGATAATTCTTTACCCCATAAAACTACAATACATCCTCATGAGATATCCTCCTCACTTTCCCCTTATTCACCAATTTTTTATTCTGATGGTCACATACAATTATTACCTCCCACATGTTCCCGTTAAATTGAATAGGACATGCCCAAATCTTACTCATAACCCCCTTCACCAAATTGGTAAGAGGAAGACTCAAACCATACTCTAATTGAGACAGGTAACACAGAAAGCCCTCTGAGAGGTCACTCCGAACACTCCCATCAAAATATTCTAACGGGATCTATTCAGCTATACTCCTATCTCGTTTCTCCTCTTCCAAGTTGGCCAACAAATAAAAATACTCCTCCCCCATCGCTGCAGTACACCCCCTATCTGACCTACCAGTGTATTCTATGCAATTACCCCATATCCTACCTACAACAGCCTTGGCTTTACAAAATTCTTTAAATGCATTCGAACTGGGATGATAGGTCACCAATTGGGCAGGGAAACCTGGAAATTGTTCCAATCCTACTTCAACCTCACTATCAGACATCTTAATTTCAGACTCTACCGTCTGACCGGAGATCGACGCCTCGTTAACAGGTGAACTATCTATCTTAACTACAATTCTACAGGCAAATTTTTGATCATACACAAATACCTCTCACGTTCGACCTACATACAGGTTCAGGTATCTATCCTTATCACATACGCATCGATCATTCACATACAACATATCTTTCATAAATTCTGTATATATGTCAAATTTCATTGATTGTTATAAATAGTAATTTTTTTAGAGGTTTGCTTAATACAAATACAATTTCCAATAACACAAACATACAGCACACGTCTTTACTAACCTTTAGTGTCAGAATGAGAATCCGCAGTAGCGCCAAGTCCTTCCCTCATAACGCTGCTGTATAGCTACCAACGTGCTTCAGTGCCCGCAACTCTCTTCGACTGTTGATCACTCTCATATAAATCCTTACCAAATCATCTGCAAATTTTTTACACTTCTCTCTCTGTGATTTCCAAGTTTTTAGAAGTTAAAAAATGTTTGAATGATAAGGGAAAAACATTATTTATTCTTTCTCTCTCTAATGGCTGGAAGTTATTGTGCCTCGCACGACCCATCATCGATTTTGGAACCGATGCGTCCTTTCCACTATCCATGTCAGATGTCTTGAACCTTCTCAATAAAATCATTTTACCATCATTACCCCTCCACTTATATTTTAATCAATATTTCTCTCATGTTCCCTATCTTTCTCTTACCTTCCCGCACTCATGATGACTCACACTCACACGATATCAGATTTTTGTAAATTTACATAATAAAAAAACTAGATGCTCCTGCATTTTTTCTGTTCTTTTTTCTTATACTTATAGTACTAGTGACATTATTTTCAAAGCTAACCAAATTTTCAAAGTTATTCAAAAAAATTTATCAAAATAGTCTCAAACGGCATTTACAACTATAAAGGATCAATTTGACTTTCATCTTTTCTGTTAAATTTGAAAGCTTATATTTATTTATGATAGAACTTTACATATAATTATACCTAAAATAGCCTTGATTACCTGGGCGACCCCATCCGATCAGATATCATCCAGCGATCATCACATCTTCAGACTCGATCTCTTCCACAACAAGCAATCTCACTGCTTCCTTTCGAGCTATTGGGTCCACCATTACTTCTCAGAACATCTCTTCGTAAAAACGACATTCATATTCCCGCTCAATCCCAATCATATCCAAACCCTCAACATTCGCCTCCCTCACTGGCAATTCAGCATCATAATCCAATAATACAAAAATACGTTCATGTACTTCGGCTATCTTAATAGCCAATCGCCCCTCAGCGGCGTAACGAATTTTCTCAGAATGAGTCCACCTTATCATCCTTTTCTTCCACCTATCTCTACCTCCTCAACCCCACCCCCCTCATTTTTATACCCTGTATGGCTATAAAAATCCATATAACTCGGGATGTTCTCCTATTATCTCATAACAAAAACCATAGAATCTTGGTAGAAGTTATATCTGAACCTATCTCTTTCTATCAAACTAAATTATTTTGTTCTATTTAATATCGACCTGATTCCTTCCAGCAAACTGACACTGATCGGCCTACCATTCAGACATTTGCATAATTTATTTTCCTCTATATTTCTATCAAACCCTAGGTCGACCTTATGATACCTACATGACAACATATTTCTAACAGTTTGATAATGATAACAATAATTTTTATTACATCTTATCAGTATCTTGGAAAACTCATAACATTATTGTAATAGCATATTCCCCAGATTCGACAAGAGTAAGCCAACAAAGTGAAGCAGAAGACAGCCACACATGATCAAAGGCCATCATTCGATAAGTTACTATAAGTCCCCGACTTACCAAAAGTAGCCATTGAAGCCTGGTCGAGAAAGAATTGTTAGAGATCCGCAAAGTTCGCCCACTCCCCTGGAATAGGAGACTATTTCTTTCTTTTTGTAAAACTTCTTGTATGACTATAAATACAGGCAGAGAATAGATTCTATACGACTGCAATCTTTTACTATTCTTACTTTAAAAACCCAACATCACTCCAAAATGTGCAATAACTAGCATCTTACTAGATTTTACATAAAAAAACCTCCTCGAGGTCGTGGTGTTTCTCAGTCTCTACTGGTTTTCCATGTAAAATCTTGTTTTATCTAGCTTTATTGTATTCTCTTTTTGAATAAGTATTGAAAAGGATTCTCCTTCTGGATAATATGCCACTACAATTTGTGCCGTCTGTTGGAATTACCATACTATTTTTACCATCACTGATCTAAACACCATCTGATGACAAACATGAACCTGAGATACCATTCCAGTACCGTCAAAGATCTAGAAATACCAGGAACTGTTGATCTTCATGGTACCGTATTCGAGCTACACTAACAAATGGCTACAAAAAAAGCCCAAAGAATGTTAGATCAACGTGTCCATGCTCAAGCTCTTCAAACGGTGAGAGACGAACTGCGGAAAGCCTTAGATCAACAAAATCAAACACATCAAAAAGAAATGGAATGACTGAGGAGGGCGCAAGATCGACTTGCCGGTCGACAAACGTCTCCTCTACTCGCTCGAAGTGAGTATAGATCAAGAGCAATTCAACGTGATGATCCACCAAGGGAAGAAAAGCTCTGTATTTCTCGATCCAGATCCAGAAACCTAAATAGAGCCTCTTGGCATTTTAGCTTAACATCCTCAGCATCAAAAACTCAAGGAAGTCGACGCACTCAGCATCAAACTACCCCGCCTGAAAGAAGACCAATCAGGGATCGGTTGGGACCAGAAGGACATGGAGATTTTGTTCCTTAGGGTGTAGCCTTACCATTTCCCCCGCAACAATTCATCACCTTTAACGACCTCAACAACAAAATCCATACCATATATTTTGGTATTCCAGGCCGACGATCCGCACATGATAGAATCGAGGCAAACCCCATTTCCCCTCATCTCGAAGTTATGCCCATTCCGAAAAATTTCCATATGCCCAAAATTATTCAGCATGTAGGCCTGACTGACCCGCTTAGACATGTTCGACACTTCAAAGCCGCAGTCGGGTTATATTCCAAACACGACCGCATGCTATGCAGACTCTTCGATATGAGCCTGAAGGAAGAATTCTCTATTGATTCTATGCTATTCAAGAGGCCTTCATCACCACGTTCAGCTAGTTGTAGCATCTTTTCGAATCTGATTACGCTCATGCTAGAGAGTAAGAGATCACTGTTGACTCCTTGCTCTACTTTGAGCGTGGCGCGAAAGAGACCCTGGAAAACTTTTATAAACGCTTCCAACAGAAAGCAAGGAAAATAGGGAACTCAGACCTTAATACTGTCATTCCAGCATTCACATCCGCCCTGCACATTGACTCAAAAGTTTGAGAAGAACTTACTTTATACAAGCCGAGTACAGTCACTGAGATGATTGATGGTTAATAGCTACATCGAGCTGGAGCGATCAAAGAAAGATAAGATGAAAAACTCATCTATAATCCATTCTCGAGATACATGTTCGACCCCATCTCAGCGAACAGTCACTACTGAAGCTTCCAAACAATGTGAAAGAAACACCGACAATAATAGAAGAAGAGACGGCAAACCAGACAGACTTGTCCTAGTTCTGCCACCAATGACATCAACTCTCTCTACTATCTTGCCAACGATAAAGGAAGATGAGTGTTATTGCGTACCACAAACAATTCCTGATCTTCCCAACAGACCACTATGTCAGTATCATAATGTGCATAGCCATGAGGCTGATACCTATTACTCCCTCATACGAATCTTCTATCGTATTCTATTATCTAGAAGACTCTACAATTATGACATCAACGTCCAAAAATTCCTAGAGAATAAAGTAAAAAATAAAGAAGTGGAGCAGAATCAGGCCCAAAGGAAAGCTCGCCACCTGTATATGATTGAGATTGAGAAAGGAAAGAAAAGAAAACAAGATTATCGGATTACATCTTGCTTTAAAATGACCTCCTCGGAAAAATTAACAAAACTTCTTCCAAGTATAAATAAATCAAAGTGTCATTACCAAATCACCTTCGAAGACTGTGACACAACCCTCATGATGACCCTCTCGTCATTATGTCCAAAGTTGGACAAGACAATTTACATAGACTTTTCATTAATACTGGAAGCGCAACAGATGTATTGTTCAGAAGAGAAATTGAAGTCCTAGACCTCATAAATTTAGTCAAAGCATCGACAATAACAATCACGGGCTTCAATGGCTCGAAGGAATCAACCACATGAGTGGTCACTCTACCAGGTCATGCAGGTTCCGAAACTACATTCGCAAAATTCCTCGTCATCGATACAGAGTCATATTTGGGGATTTTAGGAAAAAGTTGGTTACATTCAATCAAAGCAGTGCCTTCGACTTATCATCTAGCGCTGCATTTTCAAACAGATCATGGAATTTACGAAATCATGGGCAGCCAAGCAGTTGTACAAATGTTTAAATGTTGTTGATTCCTCTTATTGTAGTTGCTATGCTTTGAGAAGTTTGGTCGTATGAGGGTTGGTCGTATTTTCGTACATATTTGGTCATATTTGGGGATTTTAGGACGAAGTTGGTTACATTCAATCAAAGCAGCACCTTCTACTTATCATCTAGCGCTACATTTTCCAATAGATTACGGCATTTACGAAATTAAGGGTAGCCAAGAAGTTGTACAAATGTGCAAAAATACCACAACCAACCCTCATACAACTAAACTTCTCAAAGCATAGCAACTACAGCAAGAGGAATCAACAACATTTAAACAACGTGACACCAAGGTAGTCGAATCTGTTAAACTCGATGGCCCAGGACACATAACCTTCATCGGCCATAAATTATCAGCCGACGAAAAAGAGGCCATGATATAGCTACTTAAGAAGAATATTGACATTTTTGCATGAACTTTCCAAAAAATGCTTGGCATCGATCCTTCAATCGCTTGTCACCGACTCAACCTCCTTCCAGACAGCAAAGCTATCATTCAAAAATGACGGAATCTAGCCCCCCGACTCCGCGATGCAGTAAACAAAGAAATTGATAAAATCCTCCTGGTACGATTTATTCCGAAAGCTAAATATTCGAAGTAGGTTTTTAATATCGTAGCGGTACCAAAGAAAAATGGTAAAATCAGGGTTTGTGTTGACTTCACAGAACCCAACAAGTTCATATCTAAGGAAAAATTTTGGCTACCACTAATTTTGCAATTTCTCAACTCAATCCTAGGATACGAACTTCTTTCTATGATGGATGCAGCCTCTGGCTATAGCCAGGTTTCACTAGCCGAAGAAGATTAGGAAAAAACAACCTTCGTCACTGACAGAGGTCTTTACTATCTCACTAGCTCTCTTATTCCTCACCAACATTTTTCTGTCGATAACAGGCACTTTCGACCCTTTTACCCTCGACCTCTTTAAACCAGCCTCTTGGAATATCGTGTTCACAAGATCTTGATCGATAACCAATCGATCCTACCAAAGAAATCTCTCATCGCCTTATACAACTCTTCCTTTACATCTAACTATTTGTCGACCTCTATCAACGCTGTAAACAGCATAAAAAAGTTAGAAACACTTACATCTCATTCACAAAATTTGAGCATCGAGAATTATAATTGCCTAACCACGCACCTAAGTGAAAAGTTTTTCTTTTTAAGGGTTCCCCGGGCTCTTTTTTATCAAACTCATAATTTCCGGAGACAAGTAAGGGCTCATCGGTGTATCTCCCCCCAGTTGACACTATATCATAAAACAATGGTCTTTTCAGAAACCTCGCCAAGTACCGGTAACCTAGCTTCTGCGGGTTCATCTTGAGTGTGTAGTACATACATAAATCATCAACAGCTATGAACTCCCCCCCTGGCCTTAAGCCGACCATTGATTTCCCCACAAACCCTGAATAGATCAAACACATTCGGATTGAACTGCCCCAGTGCCATATCAAAGAAGTTCATTAATTATTTTGGTCCACACTGAGGGGAAGCTTCAATCCCTTCTTTATTTATTCTCGATGCACCAGAATACCATTCAAGGGTATTTCCTGGTCAATCATTTCATACTGGTACTCATCTAACCTTATATCCCCAGGAATACCATATTTCTTCTTAAAGCTTAATATCTCTTTGGTCTCTGGATCCTCTTTGTAACATGCCTCCTCGCCTTCCTCCACATCTTCTTCCCCATCCCCACTACCTTCTTGATCACTCACTTAAGGCTCGTGATCTACATCCGTCTCTATGTCCTCCTCCTCCTCAGCCTATTTTACAACACTTGGTACCATTCTAAACAGTTTCACGCTACCTAAATCTGCACTACTCGACCCTACCCTATATCTCCCTCCCAATTGTTGTACACAAGTCTTCACATCAATCATCAGAGGTGTTACGTCTTCCAGACTCCTGTATATGTCTTTTTCATCATTTTGAATTGGTCCAGCCATTTTAAATCGTACCTGTAGAACAGATTCCATAATTTTTGCACAGTTAGAATCTATCATATGTGATACATATATTTGTTCATAAGTTCATATATTCATAAAGATATCTTTGCAGAGATTACTCTGCAGCACATCATTCGATTTACTATCTGCTACTATCATTTTTCATTTATACTTATTACCACAGTTCTCGATATAATTCATATAATTTAATTCATATTCCTACCTTTCATTCAAGTGACACATCTGCTCAGTTATCGATACCTTTCTATTTTTAATAAATAACATCGATAACTTGTTAATCTGGCTTACTTTTGTTGAATTACAGGAAACTCAACAGCTTCTCGAACACACTTCACATTTTTCCCGCCAAAAGAACCATCATTCAAAAATTGATAATTCCCCTTCTCCGACACAAAATCCGGCCAAATCCCAACAAAAATAATGTCCCTGACAATTTTACCGTATCAAAATGATAATCTCCACTCATCTCTGCAATCGCGTCGTAACTACAGCGCCACTAGCATATCACTCTTTCCATTCATCTCCACCAATTCTCGCACCACCCACACCAGAACCCATCCATAAAACCCCTATGGCTCCATTTCTTCCACTTTCACACCCATACGAATCACACCCAAACCAGAATTTCCTTAACTACTCTGTCAAACCCTAACACTGTTCTCTTATCCCCTACTTACAAATCATTCACTTTCAATTCAATTCAACATATAGCAGTATTCACTTTACTTAATCTTATTCGTCTATCACTTAATCAAACAAAACAAGAAACAATCAAAGCCTAAATCACTAACCTTGTTTACGCGCTACCTCCGTATCCTTCTCCTTTGCTCCTTTGGCTCTTTCAATCAGAACGTTAATCTCCTCCTTCGCAATCGTAGATAACCAATCTAACGATGAGCAAAAGCAGTTCGCACTAAAGAAAAAAATTATGTGTTTGAAAAGTATGAACAGTCACCCACTTCAAAGGTATTAATAGATCCCACGTGACTGTTTATCGTACCACTTCGCGACCATTCAACTCCTCGAACGTAATGCCTTCTACATCTCTTCCTAGCCTCTTCGATACTTTGCCTTCTCAGCGACAACAAACACTTACACTCTCATTATAATCCTTCCATATCTCGAAGAACTTCTTCAACTACATTCACGTGCAACAAAGCACAACCTATATTGTCGCAAAGACGATTAAGATTATCTTCCTTATATTTCATACTCTCACCTAAAGGAACACATCTGGCCATAATCATTATTCTCATTAGTTCCCCCACTTCTACTTTACCTACAAATTCCTATATTTTTGGGTCCACATTCGGCAACATCTACAATATCATTATATTCAACATTCTACCATAAACTTACTAAAAGTTATTTTCCATTACTAAATTTTAACATGTACATTATCCATTCGACAAATAAACAGCACATTACTTCCATCGACAAAACATCCAATACAACTATTTTTATTACATTTCATTGACCATAACAATTCCTTACAAAGACCTACTCCTACTAAACATTACAACTTCATAAACCCCTCGCTGCAGCTTCATATTCCTTCTTCACTAACAACTTCGCTCGAATCCACATACCACCAAATCGCTCAGGAGGACGCCAAAACTACAAATTGACATGAAGCTCAAAATCTTCCTCAGCTTCCTTTGCTTCACCCTCGCTCATCCCTACGTATTCAGGCTCCTCCGGAACTTCCATATGCACATCACAATTCCGGATCCAAAATATCGAGTGTACAGCACCCAGTACATCGTTTGAATATGTCTGAACATACCATCTTGGGCCTGAGCTCTCATTTTCACCATCTTGCATGAATGCCTCATATCTGCAATAACAAGTCTTATTTATACCCCCTCCAGTCCTGGTCCAACTCACCTGTATTTACACTGCCTTGGAACTCTACAATTTCAAAGTCAAATAAATCAACCTCAAAATCCATTATGAGACCCACTCAGTCAACTACATTCGAGATGTTATGCTAACCCATCAACATTTTATGTGCATTCACGTTCGATATTTCACCTTCGATTATTTCAAACTACAATTGATAAATCAAAATACACATAAATAGAATATCAAAGATATTAACTTTATTTATTATTATGAATAAGTTACAATTCATATTCGACAACTTCCTCCTTCAATTTTGTTAAATATAACATCCGTGACTACATCCTTTGAATGCATCAAACTACATCTATTTTTACATTCGACTTACAGGACTGATTACTCTGTACTTTCTTTTCACCATAATTGGATATTAAAGCCACTTTCCAGTGCTAGGAACCTTAATGAATCTCAAGTCACTGAGCTTCTATGGGCTACTTCCCCAGATGAAGGTACCAATAAATTGTAAGAAACCTCCTACGTTTGGGAAGTCCCCTGGATGTCCATCTAAGCTTCAAATCATCATCATCAACACAAACAGTTACCCTTTCTACCCTAAATTGACGCACTCCATTACCTTCAACACCGCATGATGACACAATTGTTTCCAGCAGATATGCATCTTCTCACTTTTGACCTCTCTCCCACCCCAATGCCGTGACACGATCACATAACGAATTATCACCGATCAGTTTGTGCATGATTTTTCCCTCAGTTTGTTCACCGTCTTTCACCTCATACAACGCATTAGACCATACTTGGGGCAGCATCTTTCTAAAACCACCACCATTTCACCTTCAATAATCCCCTATGAATAGCTAATATAACTCCGCCAGATTCACTATATTGCATTAATTGCACCTCGAGAATGAGTTGACCAAATGCAGTTTCTTTGACCTCAGAAATGGCACAGACGACTCATCTTCTCATTCAACAACCTCTTCATCTTCCAACTTCATCTTGACACAACCACAAGTGCTTATGTCGAGAATTAGGCGATTGTAGTAGCATATTCCCCAAACTTGACAATAGTAAGCCAGCAAAGTGTAGTCGAAGACAGCCACACATGATCAAAGGCCATCATTTGAGAAGTTACTATAAGTCCTCGACTTGCCAAAAGTTGCCGTTAAAGCCTAGTCAAGAAAGAATTGTTAGAGATCCGCAAAGTCCTCCCACTCCCCTGGAATAGGAGACTATTTCTTTCTTTTTGTAAAACTGCCTGTATGACTATAAATACAGGCAGAGAATAGATTCTATAGGACCACAATATTTTATTATTCTTACTTCAAAGACCAAACATCACTCCAAAATGTGTAATAACTGGCATCTTACTAGATTTTACATAAAAATCCTCCTCGAGGTCGTGGTTTTTCTCAGCCTTTACTGAGTTTTCCATGTAAAATCTTATTTTATCTGGCTTTATTGCATTCTCCTTATGAATAAGTATTGGCGAAGATTCTCCTTCTAGAAAACATGCTACTACAATTATTCTTAACTCGATTGCAGAGACATTCTATTCTATATTAACACAATGTTTGGTAAACATACATTATTCATATCGAATCAAGATACAGATATTTTATAAATAACAAGTCTTTCAGTAATGATCTCAGGTACTTTACAGATTCCTAATTTGTCCAGCACCCAACTTCAGGTACTTTATAGATAATAAGTTTTTCAATGCTTTTGCAAGTAACAGGTCATTCAGGCACTCTGATACATCAAATCCTTCAGTTCGTCCTGCTTCAGTGATTTTTTACTTTGATGCAAAGCAGAAATTGGAAACAATAAAAAGCTTCCCTCATATGAGTTTCTTCAAAGTCTAGTCGAACTTCAAACAGAAACTATGCAAGCAGAAGACTTAGTGCTCGAGGCCACTCTTTAAATTAAAGGTCTTCTTAGTGCCAAAAAGTGGTAGAAATTCAAAAACAGACTCCCACTTCTCGTCTTACTCCTCCACTATCATCACTGCCTCTCCTATAACCACCACCCTCGCAGAGTTGGTAGAGATGAAGATACAAGAAATCAGCATAGCTGCCCCGCAGTTATTCCTATCCCTGTATCTATCCCCCCAACCTTGTCCTTCACCAGAGTACAAAGACAAGCCCAACGTTCCTCGCCTGTCAAGACGACAACGTGAAACCTTCACCTACAGTAAAATTCCTCCTCAACTTCAACCACTTCGTCTTCCGACATACCTTGATAAGTGGGAGGAATAGGAGTGGGTATCGACATCTCCAAGGATTGATCGCCAAAGTATTTCAACTTCAACCTCTGCATTTCAAACGCAATTTCTCTTTAAGGACCATCCTCCGAGTCTTCACCATTTTGAAAATTTCAGATAATTTAACAAATTAGAAGCGTACTCTGCTTCAGAGATTCAATACATGTACTATTTATATAGCCCTACATTTATTGTTCAGGTACATTTTTCAAAGCGTCATCGTTCATTACAGACGCAACTCTTCAAATTGTAACCTTCACATTCATCAGCATCCACATCTTCATTTAATACACGTTATTTCCCCATAACCCCACAACTTCCATACAGTCAAAGCCATCATTACTCTATTCCAATATCCAAGAACTTTAAATCGATAACCATTTATACACAGATCCTTTCTCATCCAAAGCCACTCGTGCCTTCGGTTGCGAGGGGGCAATTGTAAGAACTATTCCTCGATCTCACCAAAAAATTGAGTTGTCGCCACTTCGAATTACCTCCATCTCAGACCCACACATTTTCAATAACTTTTCTAATCAATATTTTAACCTACTCCATGAACTAGTGAATAACGTGGGTTAAACTTCAAACCAAAAAACCTTAACCAGTCAAAGACACCTGTCTCTCACAAACTCGTCAGTTACTCAGTCAACCATCACTAGCCACATTGTTCAGAGAACGTACTCCAGTACGATAAAAAACTACGGAGAAGGCCTATATAAAGGAGAAATTCCAGAAAAGACAGGGGCCAAAAAATTATACAAGAGATCACCAAGAAAATACTTGTTGTAGACTCTCAGAAACATTCAAGTTTCTTAGTTACAAGGTTCAAACATTTCTACATCCAGAGATCACTTGTAATAAGATATCAGCCTCAAGAAATAAAGATACTTTTACAAAAATCCTCCACTCGAGATCGTGGTTTTTTACCTATTCAGAGGTTTTCCACGCTAAAATCACTTGTGTCATTTCTTACTTTCCATTAGAATATTGTCACAAGTTCATTGGTGTAATAGAAAATTCCAAGCCATTTCGAGCTTACGGAATTTGGCCATTACAATGTCCCATTCTCTTTGTTCATATTTACATTAGTGGAGATAGTATATTATGATATTTCTGAAAACTGCGATCCCTTATTCTTTCATCAACTCCCTTGTTTAAGTTTTATTCATACAAAAGCTTTATCCAAATCCTTGACATAATAAGCTTTTTGTGTTTTGGAAATAAGTAGTGAATAGGGAGCATGAGGAATCTTCTATGTTGTGTTCAAGTGGACCAATCAATTGTTGCCATTAGAGAAAGATTTGGAAAAATTGAGGAAGTTCTTGAGCCAGGATGTCATTGCCTTCCTTTGTTCCATGGTTGTCAGGTCGTTGGCCACCTCTCACTTCGTGTGCAACAACTTGATGTAAAATGCGAGACTAAGACTAAGGTTTGCATATTCTAGCTGGAAACAAACTAATCACAATATCCATAACGTGTTTTGAAGAGTTTATACTTAATTACTTTTCTTTATTTTTGCTAATTGAATCTACTTTTAGAGAGCTTCGTTGAGCGTGTGGTAACCAAAGTTGTATAACTAAACCTTTCTCTTTCAATCTTAATGTACTTGTACAACTAAAATGGCAAAATGTAATCATATTAGTTTACATGATGTATGTTAAAGTTATTGTTGTCATCTCTGCTTATTTTAATGTTCCAACTCAAATTCCAATATCTTTGTCGGTTCTATATAACATTAGATTATACTATATCTAAGTTTTACATACCATTACATGGTTTTAACCAGTGTCATGATATGTATTTGAAACTAATGACCTCGAAAATTAATAAAATTCTAACTATATTTTAAGGTAGATCCAATGTTATTTCTCCATTTAGTAAAAAATAAAAATAAATTACAATATGTTATTGGCTTTTACTTTGATAGCTGCACTACATATATGAAGGGGAAAAAATACTAGGAACCCTTTTATATACACTTTAAAGTAAAGAAAGTATATGACTTATTGAATAATTATACGTCCCTCTCACTAACCATGGATAGCTTTTATGTTTTATTTTCTCTCTTTTACATGCCTAGTGTGTGATGTTTTAAGGTTTTGTTTTTTCTAATATAATAGTTACACTAAAGATGCCCTTACTTTTTGTAACTTTCTTTGCTGAGATCATACTAGTTTCCTTCGTATAGGAAACCTTGTTGGATGCATATACCATTCAGGTGGGGAAATTGATAATTTTAACTAATATATTTGTATCTTCTTTGAAATGATCATTCTTCTTATCATTTATCTACAGGACAACATATTTAACAATGTTGTTGCATCTATTCAGTACTGGGCACTATCTAATAGTGCATGTAGGAGCACACTCCAGCTAAGCATGAGCTAACAGGTCATTAGACGACCTCTCCACCAATAGACGAGATTATAGGAGTACACTCCCGCTAACCACAGGCTCACAGGTCATTAGATAACATCCCTACCAATAGACGAGCACATCTTAAGGGAAGCTCTCCTAACAGCCTACTAGCAAAGATGAAACCACGAGACTCCAAGATCGTTTAACGACCACCCCAATAAGATGAGCATGTCTTAGCGGAAGCCCTCTTAATGACCCATGAGTCATAACAAGATTAGTTTGTAATGATAAGTAGTAGTAGCTCTGCCCATGTGGAAAAGCAAAGCCTAAAATCCTGGAGGGGTATCTTAGGAGTTGCACACGTCACGTGAGCTCGGGCACCTCTAGGTCAAAAGCTTCCCTTATAAATAGGAAGAAAAGGTGAAATCAGAAGGGACCATTTTTTGAGAACCTTTTCCTTCCTTAGAGAAACCCTAGCAGTTGAAAAGGGAGAGAAGAAAAGAGACTTGGAGTTAATTGAGTAGTGCCCTCCCCCGATGGGACGCGTCAAGCCCAAAATCCCTAATCACTTATTGTCGTCCCCGTGAAGATCACAGATACTACAATTGGCGTTGTCTGTGTTCATGCAACGGAAAAATCTATCAAAGCCATGCGAAGATGGTGGCTTCTACACAAAACTAGACCCAGTTGTAAGCTATGGCAGATGTGAGCTACACTCCTAAAGTTACAATAGCAAATGTTAATAAAGGACGACCAAATTCTCCAGTACCAAGTAGCAAATTACGAGATGAGAGAAACTATCCTCACCAGACATCAAGCGCCAGCTAGCGCCTCTGCACCGGCCGTATCCGTCGGCGACTCTACGCCCCATGACGTGGCCCCCGACAGCCCCAACCATAATAATCACCCCCGTCTGCCACCAATATATGGGCTGGTATATAAGCACCTGCCCACACCATTTTGCAACCCGTACCCAGCGCCTCGGGGTATATTAATGCATCCAGTTCTCCCACGACCTCTACTACCAAGGTTCCCTCTACAGCAGGTAGGCAGGTAATGACCAGCATGCCGACTTAGCTGTACCGGCCCCCCACCGCCTGGCCATTATACTCTGAAGTACAACAGTATGCATCTTCCTGCGCTTGTGACACATTTAGGGGCCTCGTATGATAAAGACTACGCAAACCTACCTCAGAGGCATCAGCAATACAGCCTCGACGACCCATCCTACCTACCCGAATATGGCTACAGGCAATACCAAGAGTGGAACCCTGCTTGCAACGACTGATTTCATGAGTGGCACCCAAGAACTCCTGCGTATGAATACCCACACGAGCCAAACGATCGATTTCATGAGTGATTCTCAGGAACGCCTCCGTATGAACACCTATATGAGCCAAACGAGGGTGACTACTATAATAAGTCATCAATCTTAAGGGGATACGAGCCAAAAAGAGACGTCGGCAGGAGTGACCACCTACCATTAACGGCCGCCTTCGTAGAAGCGTCAATCAGAAGTATGCAAAATAATAACCCGACCAAGCAGTTATCCAAGAAGACTTTATGCAGGATACATAACATACCACTCATAGAAGCCATAAGGAATTATGTCCCAGGGCAGAGTTATTCCCAGCCGAAGATAGAGGCCTTCATCGGGAGCCATGACCAAGGCCAACATATTACCAAATTCCATTACAACATTGACCTACAGCACCATACCAGCGACCACATGTGTTGTCAGTTCCCATCGACCTTATCTGACGGGGCCTTCGCTTGGTTTCAAAGCCTAGAACTCTACTCCATATCCACGTTCGAGCAACTATCTTTAGTGTGTGCAGATAAGTACTTACACAACCAGCAATCCAAGAAGCAATTAGCATAATTGTTTTCTCTCAAACAGCAAGTCGGGGAGATCAACGATTCCTTTTTGACGTAGACAATATATGGATTAAAGCAAAGGTAATACTAGCTTTCAATCAAGAAACTCTACCAAACATAAGATAAAGCAAAGGTTAAACTAGCTTTCATTTCTCAATATAGCTGTGACATTATACCAGTTAAAGCAAAGGTAAAACTAGCTTTGATCGACTTTATACATACTCTGCGATTAAAATGAAGATAATACTAGTTTTTAGTCAAAGAACTCTACCAGACATAAGATAAAGCAAAGGTCAAACTAGCTTTCATCTCTCAATATGGCTGCGACATTATACCGGTTAAAGCTAAAGTAAAACTAGCTTTGATCAACTTTATACATACTCTACGATTAAAATGAAGGTAATACTAATTTTCAATTAAAGAACTCTACCAGACATAAGAAAAAGCAAAGGTTAAACTAGCTTTCATCTCTCAATATAGCTTCGACATTATATCGGTTAAAGCAAAAGTAAAACTAGCTTTGATCGACTTTATACATACTTTACGATCAAAATGAAGGTAATACGAGTTTTCAATCAAAGAACTCTACCTGACATAACATAAAGTAAATGTAAAACTTGCTTTCATCTCTCAATATGTCTGTGATAGATACTTTTTTAGGTTGCATATACAGCCACTGTAAAGGATTATTTTCTGTTATTGGGAGGTCAGCTACGGTTTCCCCTACAGCAGGAGGATGATCAGCCATAAATTCACGAGCTTGAACATCCACAATGATCCTGCTCTGCTCTACCAATTCAGCAGGTCGAGAACCTAATTCTATTTCCTTGGAGTACATACAGTTCCTTCGATCTATATCAGCTCTGCAAATGCATCCTCTATCAGAGAAATAGTCGTGGAAGGTATCTCTTTCTAACTCTAGCCTTTTCAACTCCTCTATAAAATAGGCGATCACTGCCATTAACATATCTGAGCACAATGCCTCGGGCACGACCGTCTAAGAAAATTTTGTCCTAGCCATTTAAAGGCTCTCTTTCAGCCTCTTATTCCGTGCTACATGTCATTCCATTCGACTTTCTGCGCGGGACATAAGATTGATATGTTCCATCGTCTTCTCATTAGTTTTATCTAACTCAGCCTGATTCATCATCCTCAATTCAGCTACCTGGGCACAAAATTCCTCAAGCTCCCTATCTTTACTTGCACTAACCCTATTAGAAGAATTCTTTAACAACTCATCTTTTTTCTTTATCAAAATATCCTTACCTCTGATCACCCACTCTAACTCCTATTCCCTAACATGAGTGGCATCCAGCTTACTTTAATACTCCCTTAACCGCTCATTTCCTTTTTGTACGTGGCCTTGAGTTCGAGTTATATTTTCCTCCAGCTTTCTGATTCGAGCTGATAGACTAACCACATCCCCTTGAACAATGGAGACCCTTGCATCACCTTTATTTTTCCTCGAGTGGTCTCCAGCCTCTGCATTTTTGTCGTGCGAATTGGCCTAAGCCAAATTGGTCTTCCATTGTTCCACCCTCTCATTTAACACATCACATTTCCTTTGCACCAACCGGAGCTCTATATCTTTAGCAGGTAAAGCTATAGTCAACTGTTCAACCGTAACTTTAGAATTAAATAGGTCATCTCAAACTTTCTTCAACTCGCTATCTTTCTCAGTCATTTTATTCTTTAATTGCTCCAACTTGCCTTGGGTACTCAATAAATCAGCTCGAGTTTGCTCTTGTTCATTCATTTTACTGATTATTTGGTCATTTAGACTGGCCACAAAATGACGTAACTCTTTTTCTAGTATTTATAACTCCTGTATAAGGTATCAAACCATGTCAGCCTCCCTACTCTTTACCATCAGCGCATTGTTCTGGCTTTAGAGTTTTGCTGTCTTTTCATTCGTCTCCACAAGCTCTTTTTACCCTTTACTAATCTCCATATTCATCTCTTTGATCTTCTGAGTGAGGTCTTCAATGGTTTGAGTTGCCTCAACGAACTTGAAATGTACATTTACGTGTTGATCCTCCCTATCTTCATTTGCCTCTCTCATTCTATCAAACTCTACCGCAAACTCTTGATTACATTGGCTTGTCTCTTCTTCGCGCAAATGAGCAAACTCCAATTCGACCTACACATCACAGATACAGTACATCAAGTTTGATTCATGACATTCACTCAATACATACATCGTATTTCTAACGAAGTTTCTATTTACATAATCTATTGTGTGAATACTTCTAACTTAAGGTCAAAGTATGATCCCAATTTGATGAGTAATAACATATACTTCCAATTTCGAGATACACATTCTCTATATTCTAAACTTTTTCAACACTTTGATATTGTCTATACACAGTTGAGAACCATTGCCCTTAAACTGTTTGCAAGTTTTTGGTCTATCTCTACGCTCTAATTTTTACTTTGTAGCTCTAGAGTATTGAAGAATACAAGTCAAATATTTCTTGCTCTTTTCGAACTTGTAGCTTCGCTTGCGAAGTCAACAGGAATGCTGAGACGTCTTTCTCCTTAGCAAGCTCATTCTCTAATTCTTTTATTCTAAGGCACATATCCTTACGTTCCTGCAAACAAGGTTTACAAACATAACTTAGCCAACATAAATTTATCCTACATTTATCCATACAGTTAGAGTTCACAAACCCCTCATAATCATGCAACCAAATAGTCAACAATTCTACTTTACCTTTTCATTCATATTATCTGGGTTTACATCATCATCACCTTTGTTCTTTCACACAGTCTGGAGATAAGCTCCATCCAACCCTCCTACAACACCAACTCTGTTATCCTCAACCTCCTCCTCTTCAACATAGGTATTCTCCATAATATCATTCACCTCAGTTTTGGAGTACCCCATTTTCAGAAGGTGGCGCCCAAGTCTATCACGCTAGATTACAACCACCTCCAGATTTTTTCCCCCATCCATTCTCAGCTTGCTTATCTCTACCTCTTGAACAACTTTCATGGAGTCCAGTCATTTCCCATCCCTAGCCAAGTCTATTTTCAAATGAGCTACCTTCTTCTCAAGCTCGGCCTTCCCCTTTTCGAGCTCAGCTTTCTACTCCTCCATCCCGAGTCAGATCCCCTACATCAGACGAGCAGCCTACAAAAAACAACACAATCATCCACCACATTTTATAACTTGAACTATAAAATAAAATTTAGAAAGTATTCAAATCATCAAACTTACCATTTTACTCATCTCCTCCTCACCATTGCGGGTTGAAAGCCTCGCCTTTTCCTTCACCGTTTTCAACTCGTGTTCCTCACCAAGTTGATTATCTGCGACCTTCGCCACAATCAGTTTAGAGGATGGACCTACCGATATTTTCTTTGCCTCTCCCTCGACCTCACCGCTCCCCGTGGTACCGAAAGTCAAGCCATGCTTCATCATCCTCTTTATCAGAAATGCTTGAGCTAACTTGCTCGACGTAGTGGACTCTGACACAGTTTCTCTCCATCAGTTTCTCTCCATCAGTTAGGCAAAATCACTCGTCTTTGAGCTAACTTTGGCAAAACCACTCGTCTCTCTCCATCAGTTTTGCTCTTCTTGTTGCCACCAATACCCGTTATTAGCCTCGTTGCTTGAGGTTTTTGAACTTTCTCGGACCTGCTATTAGCTCACTTCTTTCTACTAATGCCGAGTTCTTTCAGTACAGCCTCGAGCTTGGTCCCTTCCTGAGCAACAGTGTCTAACAAGGACTTCTTCCTCTTCACCTTTAACGTATGACCTGTTAAACAACAACTTATTATCAACAATAGAGCAATATTTAATTTCATCATTTCAATATTATACGTTATTATACTTACTTTGCTTCACAATTCTACACAGAAGATCCATGGGTTCTTCATCATCTCTCTGCAGGCAATCACCCTTCACTCATATCACATTATAATTCTACATTCGACTTGCTAAATTCAGATTGAAGAAAAGAGGTCGAGTCAAACTCACAAAAATGTATGCCCCTCTACTTGCAGAATAGTATTTCACTCCATAAAACTGTAAAACATCTTCAAGAGATATCCTCCTCTCAACCTCGTCCTCTTCCTAGAACTTATTCAAAAATTCACAGACATTTATTACCTCCCACATGTTCCCGTTCAACTGAACAAAGCATGCCCCACACAGAATATGATCTTCAAAAACACATACATATATCACAAATCCTCTACTAACCTTCTATGTCGAAATGTGAATCTGAGGCAACGCCAAATCCATCCCTCACAATGTTGTTATTTAACCACCATCGTGACTCAGTCTCTACAACTCTTTCTTGCTTTGACTATTGATCACTCTCGATTAAATCCTTACGAGATTCTCTACTATTTTTGTTTTTCTTCTTCCTTCCGCTCTCACTGCTCTTTAAGTTTTCAGAAGCTGAGAAACGCTTGAATGACGGGGTTGAAGCAGTATTTAAATTTTCTATCTTTAACTACTGGAAGTTATTGACCCTCGCATGAGCCCTCATCGGTTTTGGAACCGAGGCATCCCTTTCATAATCAATGTCAGACGTCTTACACCTTTTTGGTAAAAATACTTTCCCATCATTACCCCTTGCCTTATATTTTATTCTATTTTTATCTCTCTTTTACGCATCTCTCTCTGACCGCATCATACTCATGATGACTAATACTTACACGCAATCGGATTTTTATAGCTTTTACACAAAAGACTAAATCACAAGCTCCCTGCTTTTTCAATTAATGCTTCTTCTACTTATAGCAGTGTTGACGTCATTTCCAAAGCTCACAAAAAAAAACAAATATATTCAAATTCATTTTTCCAACAGCCACAAACAGCATTCACAACAAAAGAGGATCGATTTAACTTTTATTCGCATTCCATTTCTTTTAAATTATTCAAACTCAGATAATTACTTACTTTTATGCCACTCCTATTTACATTCATTACCCTCACATATAATTACATCTAAAATAGCCTTGATGACAAGGACACCACATCCAACCAGATATCCTACAGCAATCCTCACATCATGCAATTTAATCTCCTCTACAACAAGCGACCTCACTGCATCTTTTCAAACTGTAGGATCCACCGCGTTTTCTCGAAACATCTTACCATAAAAATGACGTTCATACTCGCATTCTTTCCCAATCCCATCTAAACCTTCAACTTGAACCTCCCTCACTGGCAGTTCAGCATCATAATCTAACAGTCTAAAAATCTGTTCCCGTATTTCAGCTATCTTTATCGCCAACCGTCCCTCAGCGGCATAATAAATTCTCTCAGATCAAGTCCACACCATTCTTATTTCCTTCTACCTATTTGAAACCCATTCCGCCCCCCCCCCCCCACTATTTATACAGTTTTGCTACCAATTCCCTGCAAGTCGTGATATTATCATATTATCTCATAACATAAAGCCAAGTATCTTAAGAAAAGTTATTTGAACATATCTCTTCCTATCGACCTCAGTCATTTTATCCTATTCCAAATCGAGTTTATTCTTTCTAAATCTAGTATTCAGGAATGACCTCTCCGAGCTCAAACTTCCTATTCTAAAAAATTTATAATTTTCTCTCTCCCCTAAATTTTAGCCCCTAAGTTGAACCCCATATCTTACACATATTTCATTTAACATACATGCTTTTAAGAGGTCGATTAATACATAAAATTGTACGTTCTAATCTTATACATTTTACTTAATCCTATATTCGAAAAGTCTTTAAATTATTCATAGCTCGATTACTAGAGTTATTCTATTCTATATCAACGCAGAGTTTGGATAACAAATTTTATTCATCTCGAATACAATTATAAGTACATTACAGATAAACAATCTTTCAGGTACTTTACAGATAACAAGTTTTTCAAGTACTGCAAAATTAGGTACTTTATAGATAATAAGTTTTTCAAGTATATTAAAGATAATAGGTCTTTCAGCCTCTCCGAAACATCAAATCCTTCAGTTTATCTGACTTTAGCGATGTTTCACTTAAAGAATCCTCTGATGCAAAGAAGGCATTGGAAGTCACCATAGGTCCTTCTTCCTTCGCACCATCTTACTCTAACCAGATACTTGGTTTGAAGGAAGTCTGGCCATGAAAGCAGAAGACTCAGTGCTTGGACCTACTCTTCAAACAAAAGGTCTTCTTAGTGCCAAAGTGACAATGGAAGTGCAGAAGCAGATTTTCATTCTCTGTTTTCCTCCTCCACTACCATTGCCACCCCTTCTATAACCGCCATCCTTACAGAGTTGGTAGAAATGAAGAATGCCCGGCCTTAAAATCCAGTCCTACGCAAGATATCAGTACAACTGCCCTGCAGTTACACCAAACCCCACATCTGTCTCCCCAACCTTGTCTTCCGTAAGGATAGGAAGACAAACCCAACGTTGCTCGTCTGTTAAGACAACGTGGTAAAACATCCACATACAGTTAAAATCATCCTCAGCTTCAACCACTTCATCTTCCGATATTCCTTGATACGTCAGAGGAACAGGAACGGGAGTAGGCATCCCCAAAGATTAATCTCCGAAATATTTCAACTTCAACCTCTGCATTTCTGTAGCAATTCTCTTTTTAAGAACCATTCTCCGGGTCTTCACCATCTTCAAAACTTTTAGAGAATTTTCTAACAAAACAAGCGTACTTTGCCGTAAGCCTCGCTACAGGTACTATTTATATAACCCTATATTTATTGTACAAAAACGTTTTCCCAAGCGTCATCATTCAATACAGACGAAACTTTTCAAACCCTAACCGACGCATACATTTGTATTCCCATCATCATTTAATGCAAAAACGTCCCCCCATAACACACACATTTTCCATTCAGTCAAATCAACATCATTATTTCCTTTATTTTTAGACTTTAAACCAGAATACCCATATATCCATATACTCTTTCTCAACTAAAGCCACTGGTGACTTCAGTTATGAGGGGGCGATTGTAGGGGACTACCCCTCGATCTTTCCTAAATCGGGTTGTCTTCAGTTTGAATTACCTCTATGTTAGACCCACACATTTTACACATGACTTCAGCAATCAACATTGCCTCCTACTGTGAGAATTAATGAAGAACGTGGGTCGAGCTCAACCAGAAAAGCCTAAACAAGTCAAAGATACATGTCTCTCACAAACTCAACAATTACTCAGTCAACCGCCACTAACCACATTGTTCGGAGAACGTGCTTCAGCACGATGAAGAACTGCAGAGAAGGCCTATATAAAGAAAAAGTTCCAAAAGAGACAAGGACCAGAAAAATATACAATAAATCACCAAGAAAACTACATTTTCTAGATTCTCAAAACTTCAAACTTCTTAATCACAAGATCAAGCATTTCTAAGTCAATAGATCACTTGTAATAAGATATCAGCCTCAAAAAATAAAAATCACTATTATAAAAGCCTTTAACTCGAGGTTGTGGTTTTTTACCTATTCAAAGGTTTTCCACGCTAAATTACCTATGTCATTTCTTGTTTTATATCAGATTTTTGTCACAGGTACATTGGTGTAAGAGCTAATTCCAAGCCACTTCGAGCTTACGGAATTAGGCCATTACAAAACTGTCTTCCAAATACATGGGTCATTTTTTGAAGTAAAAACAACTCTCCATACTGGGGGCATTCTTGAAGTAGAGCGTTCGCCCAATACAGGAGTCATTTTTTTAAGTAAGAATGGCATCCGTACTGGGCGCATTCTTGAAGTAGACCGCCTTACCAATACGTAAGTTACTTTTTAAAGTAAAAATGACCCTCCATACTAGGGGCGTTCTTGAAGTATAGCACCCGCCCAATACAGGAATCATTTTATTTAAGTAAAAATGACCTCCATATTGGGCGCATTCTTGAAGTAGACTGCCCTACCACTACGTAAGATATTTTTTGAAGTAAAAATGACCCTCCATACTAGAGGCATTCATGAAGTAGACCGCCCGCCCAATACAGGAGTCATTTTTTGAAGAAAAAACAACCTCTATGCTAGGCGCGTTCTTGAAGTAGACCGCCCTACCAATATGTGAGTCATTTTTAAAGTAAAAGCGGCCCTCTATAGTGGATGCGTTCTTAAAGTAGCCCGCCCCAAACACGTAAGTTATTTTTTAAAGTAAAAAAAATCCCCCAGACTGGACGCGTTCTTGAAGTAGACTGCCCTCCTAATACGTGAGTCATTTTTTAAAGTAAAAATGGCCCCTCATACTAGGGGCATTCTTGAAGTAGAGTGCCCACCTAATACAGGACTCATTTTTTGAAGTAAAAATGACTTTCATGTTGGGCGCATTCTTGAAGTAGACCACCCTCCCAATACGTGAATCATTTTTTAAGTAAAATGACCCTTCATGTTGGACGCGACCTTGAAGTAGAGCATCCTCCCAATACGTAAGTCATTTTTAACATAAAATTGACCCCCCCCCCTACTAGGGGAGCTCCTGAAGTACATTGTGTTACCCAATGCGTAAGATATTTCTTTTTAAAGTAAAAGCGACACAGCATCTAAATAACTATAGTGTTTTACGAGAGCAAAAGAAGGTAGAAACTTCGCCCACCAATTTCTCAACTTTAGGTTGTAATAACGACCATACGAGATAGTCCAATAAGGGCATGACCCCTAGCCCAACACATACGGACTTAAGTGCTTAGAAAGAAAAAAAAAATCTAGAGAACTAACGATTATAACAAATAACTACACATAAAAATACATAGATGGAAATTACAAACATCAAGGACATGGCCTCTCCCATCTGCCATAACCAGAACCCTCGACCCCAGACTCTCTTACATCCTCCAGTGTCATGCCCTTAGGACAACTGCACGGCCAGAGAAGGTCTTCACTTGATTATAAAGGATCAGGTACCAGAACAAGAGCTTCTAGTACACCCTATGTTCCCCTTTAGGAAGATCTAAAGGATCAATGTAGGCACGCTCCAGCGGCTTCCCAACCATACCACGATCGCTGAAGTACATAAGAGTGTAGAAGTTTACCCAAACTGACATACGAGCGTCAAATTGTGATTACGACCAGGTCTGTATTGTATGACCAAACTTAAGAGAAGACAGAGCTTAAAAGTACAAAATGAGCCTCAGGAGAAAGCCAACTTCCCTTTTATAGTCCGCACGGGTATTAAACCTAGTATTTAAGGTGTTGATTACCATCACCAATTAATACATATAGGGAAAACCAACTGCCCCCATGATTAATAAATATAGGGAACACCAACTTCCCTTTCATAGCCCAATAATGATACTTTTGAACTTCCTTCAAAGCAACCCCCAGCACTCTCTTACAATTTTTTTGGAAACTTCCAATGTAACATAGATATCAGAGATATCGGTCGTCCTTACGCCCAAGTTACCTAGTCCAATGAGGACTAGCAAAATGTTTTGTGGGAGTTTTACAAAACTAAGTCTGAGATATAGGTTATCCTTACAACCAAGTTACCTAGTTCAACGAGGATTAGCAAAAAAATTTGTGGGAGTTTCATAAAACTAAGTCTATGATATAGGTCGTTCTTATGACAACGTTACCTAGTCCAGCGAGGATTATCAAAACTTTTTTGGGAGTCTCATAAAACTAAGTCAAAAATATAAGTCGTCCTTATGACCAAGTTACCTAGTCCAGCGAGGACTAGCAAAACTTTTTGTGGGAGTTTCACAAACTAAGTCTAAGATATACATCATTACGACCAAGTTACCTAGTCCAACGAGGACTAGCAAAACTTTTTGTGGGGGTTTCACCAAACTAAGTCTAAGATACAAGCCATCCTTAGGACCAAGTTACCTAGACCAATGAGGATTAGCAAAAAAAATTGTGAGAGTTTCACAAAACTAAGTCTAAGATATATATGTCGTCCTTACGACGAAGTTACCTAGTCCAATGTAGACTAGCAAAACCTTTTGTGGGAGTTTCACAAAACAAAATCTAAGATATAGGCCATCCTTATGACCAATTACCTAATACTATCAAAAAAAATTGTAGGGGTTTCGCAAAACTAAGTCTAAGTTATAGGTCGTCCTTACGACCAAGTTACCTAGTCTAACGAGGACTAGCAAAACTTTTTTTGGGATTTTCATAAAGATAAGTCTAAGATATAGGTCGTCCTTATGACCAAGTTACCAAGTCCAATGAGGACTAGCAAAACTTTTAGTGGGAGTTTCACAAAACTAAGTCTAAGATATAGGTCATCCTTACGACCAAGGTACCTAGTCCAACGAGGACTAGCAAAACCTTATGTGGGAGCTTCACAAAACTAAGTCTACAATATAGGTCGTCCAAATGACTAAGACGCTCAGTCCAAATCTAAAATATAAGTTTTAGAAGGAATCCACCATAAAATAAAAGATAATGTTGCACAGCTACAATACGACAAACAGATTCTTTTGAAATAAGATACAACATAGCCACCACGGGCTCCATAAAGTTTTGTTACATTCTTTATCTACGAGTTAGAGCTCGGCTCGGTAGTAGCAGCATCTTCAATGGTAACCTCATCCTCTTCCTTGAGAGTAATATCCATATAATTCCCCGAAGGAATTGGACCCTGTCAGGCATAATAGCCCAGGTGAAGTAGCTCTGGCATGTCTTAGGATAGCCACATCGTAAGGAGAGGGGGAGCTACCATGGTAACCCACTAGCCAGTGGGCAAGCAAAATTCTTTTTTGACATTCAACATGCTCTTTACCAACTCTGCCACACGACCCTGCAGATCTGCAGACACCAGCTTCTCCCCCGCCGGCTGATCGTGGAGCGACTACTGATATGCCTCCCTCTCTATCCTTAAGCTCTTGATACGACCGTTGCCAGCCTCTAAGTTTTCCTCGAGCATAAGCCTCTCCTACCTGAGCGCTTTGGTCTCCTCCGCCAATGCCTGAGTCATGCTCACCATGTAGTTAGTCAGCTCGTGCTGCACCGCCTCATTGAGGAGCTCCTTCTGGTAGGCTTACATCCCTTCAAGATACAGTTCCTGCTCACTGTTACGATTCGTGAAACTTTCGCCTCGCTGCACAGAAACCTTCAGAGTCAGAGTACACTATGCACGATGAACAAGCAATGATTTAGAAAAAGGCAATGTCGCCGTTACCATAAATGATCTAAATGTAAACAACAATACACAAATCCTTACCCGAACAATCGCAACGACCGATGTATAACAAGCGTGAGGGTCTTGGAGAACTTCAGCTAAATGGGCCTTCTCTTTCTCCATGTAAGGAGTGCTCTACA
Organism: Kingdonia uniflora; assembly: GCA_014058105.1. Taxonomy (NCBI): domain Eukaryota; kingdom Viridiplantae; phylum Streptophyta; class Magnoliopsida; order Ranunculales; family Circaeasteraceae; genus Kingdonia; species Kingdonia uniflora. The sequence continues at coordinate 1,748,654 of JACGCM010002535.1, forward strand.
CATCCCCCTCTGGCAAACCACAAGTGAATAATTTACCGCTACCCATTGAATGGGTCGCCTCCTCCCCGAACGACTGAGAGAGGGGCTCCCTTTCTCTTTACCATAAACTATATAACTCGTCATCACCAAGACCTTCATATGTAGGCTTGTAATGTTTGGCACTCGAGGCATCCTTTTCCAAGTGAATGCTGACGCCCTTGAGCCTAGGACTCTGGCGGGCCACAATAAGCGTCACCTGCGACGTACCGGTAGCGTCCCTTCCCTTAAAAGCCAAAAAATGAGGCTTCATTTAAATACTTTCTATCAACTTGTACTATTCAGTGCTTTGCACGGAGATGGTGCTACTCAAAGCAGGGGTACATAGCTCATTATACTTCTTCGGCGACCAGTACTTGTCTGAGTCAAAGGTCCCATCAATGATATTCGTTATTACTTGATAATCTTTGCTATGAATGCCCAACCAACGCAGCCGAGAACTCTTGTACATCACCATTGCGAGCGTAACACCTACGAGAAAGAGATCAAACATTAGATCACACGTAAAAAATGTCGACAATTTATGAGCATAAGAAAATCTATAACATGCACTTCGTGTTAAATATGTTATGATGCAGATGACGATTAGGCCCATCGTAAAAATAAAACGCACCAATCACCAAAATCGGATGACGACACCAGAAGTTCCCACCGGTAGAAAACCTGAATAATTTTGGCTCGCCAAACTATTGAGCTATGTCAAACCTATGCCTCCACTCGGGAACACATGTATACATGACTTTCTGATAGTTTGGCTCAGCCTATCCCTTCTTAACGAGGGATGGCCGAGTTACCCCTACCCTCACCTTGACCGAGGTATGATTTTTCTTCCCCTCATGACGCTGCCTAAAATGAGAATGGGCCACACATGGCGAAGAGGAAGGCTCCTCTATCGGCCCCACCACCTTAACCTCGTTACCCGTACCCTTAGGGATTAAATCCCATTAATGGGGACAATACCCTATCTTGTAAGTAACTATAACGTCTGCAAAACCTACATTATAATGAGGAGATACTGACAGGTTAATCATATGGCACCCAGCCATCACCCTATAAAAATTCTTATTAATTTGGCCCGGCGCTCACCGTAACGAGTTCAAACATTTTTTGTCAAGCAGTCCAAAGGGAACTGCAAACCAGCATCAACGATGCGGGTGGCCTCCACGCACTTGGGTAAGGCCAAAAAAAGTTATAGCCCCCCCCCCCCCCTAGAACGACCACTAATGATAGCCTCATGGGCCAAGTCCCCTGACAACCTCCTAAGAAAAATAAAGTCCAAGCAAGCATTGGCCTCTAATTCATAAGGGACTGAGGAGCCTGCCTCGTGGTCATGGCTGCCTCCCCATTCTAGGGGGACAACATAGAGAGGTCTTGCAGATGATCCTTTGGTCGCCGACTCGTTATTAGATGACTTAATCCCTCGCTGTGAGCACTCTAAAGTAATAGTACACCGACTCGTGCACGGTGCTTGGATGTCCCTACACGAGCCAGGTGCAAATGTTAGACTCAACCTAAATTAACAAAAGGCACAGTTGTAATGAACCCAACTAGGACACCTCAGGGACCCACCATCCAACAGGTACCTCCCAACCCCATATGAACACCCTCCCAACTAGGATTCCACAAAAAGTTAACAGGATTAAGATGGGATTAACACTCGGGATATCCCACTGCAAAGTGGCCAGAATCACTGCAGATTAACAGATAAAGGTTTCCAAAGGGCGAGACACTTAAAAAAACTAAGTACAATCATAACTATAATCAAACAGCATTGTAACATGAACATACAAATTACCAAAAATGCAAGAGAGCGGCAACGAATTAACAACACCAACGGAAAAGCGATGAGTGGCGAACAGCACCAGAATAGCAAACCAAATAAAGCTCAGAAAACACATTGCACAAATTAATAGTAACATAACCACTAAAGGTTTCGCAAGAGATAGAGCTTTCTCTTATATAGGAAGCGCATGAAGAGGCAGTGGTAATTAATACCTTAAGCAGGCCCCACCACAATGATGGGATAAGTCGCCCACAGTTGCGGCAGTAACCACACGCCACACAATTTTAAAACAAGCATTTATTACTATATTTTATTTTTCTAACGCATAGATGATAATGATGATGCACTACTCCCAATACCATGCCTGGAAGAAGCGGAATTCAAAATAAAAATGACCCCGCATCATCAACACAACAGGAACAATTTTTTTGCCTTAGCTCTCCCTCACTACGAACAAGAACTGAGGGGTGCGACTGTAGAAGCACGCTTCCGCAAACCACGATCTCATAGGTCGTTAGACGACCTCCCCACTAATAGGTGAGATTATAGGAACACGCTCTCACTAACCACGTGCTCACAGGTCGTTAGACGACCTGCCCACCAGTAGTCGAGCACATCTTAGGGGAAGCTCTCCTGACAACCTACTAGCTAAGACAAAACCACGAGACTCTAAGATTGTTTAACGATATCCCCAATAAGACAAGCGCATCTTAGTGGAAGCCCTCTTAATGACCCATGAGTCATAACAAGATCAGTTTGTAATGACAAGCAGTAGTATTCCTGCCTTCATGGAAAAGCAAAACTTAAGATCATAGAGGGGTATCTCAGAAGTTACACACGCTACGTGAGCTCGGGCACCTCTAGGTCAAAGGCTTCCCCTATAAATTGGGAGAGAAGGTAACCTTAGAGGGAACTTTTTTTCAAACTTTTTCCTTCCTTAAAAAAACCCTAGCTGTTAAAGAGGGAGAGAAGAAAAGAGACCTGGAGAGAGTCGAGTGGTGCCCTCCTCCGGTGAGACGCGTCAAGCCCAAAATCCTTAATCACTCATTATTGTCCCTGTGAAGATCAGAAAGACTACAGTGCAAGTGATATTCAGTGAGATACGTCAAGCCCAAAATCCTTAATCACTCATTGTCATCCTCGTGAAGATCACAGAGACTACAGTGCAAGTGATGCTTTTTCTAAGCTAAGCAGCACTAGGCTCCAAATCCATGCCTACATTTTTAGAGTAAGAGCTAAAAATTATAAATTTTGGTAATAATCAATAATACGTATCTCGCAACTAGACTTGTTGTTGGATACATATAGCATTCATGTGGGGTAATTGATAATTCCAAATAATATACTTGTATCTTCTTTGAAATGATTATTCTTCTTATCATTTATCTGCAGAATAATGTATTTGTCAATGTTGTTGCATCTATTCAGTATTGGGCGCCATCTAATAGTGCAAGTGATGCTTTTTATAAGCTAAGCAACATGAGGCTCCAAATCCAGGCCTATGTTTTTTATAGAAAGAGCTGAAAATTGCAAATTTTGGTAATAATCAATAATACTTATGTCGTAACTAGACTTGTTTTCATTAACTCTTTAGCGATCAGAGCGAGTGACCCAAAACTCATTTTAGATTATGCTTTTGAGCAAAAAAACAAAATTGCAAAAGCCGTCGAAGAAGAGCTAAAAAAGGTTAAACCTTTTAAACAATACAGTCAATATAATACATCCTAATGCCATCTACTTTACTGTTCCATAGGCTATGTCTGCTTACGGGTATGAGATTGTACATACATTAATTGTTGATATAGAACCAAATAGCCACATGAAGCAGGCAATAAATGAAATCAATGCTGGTAAAATTTCGAGCACCTCGTTTGTTTATAACAAGTTAATTGATGAGATGATGAGGACTTACTTGTATAATCACAAAATCTTGATAAAATACATATGCATGAATCGCTACATGATATAAAGGAATAGACTTACTTCTTAACTCTATTTTTCTCATATGATGATTGGTTTGTTTGTAGTATGACTAATTTTTCTAGAGTATATTAGGAATTACTTGTTTATACCTCTAAATGTTTCCATTCCTTCACTTGTACATTAAGGAGAAATACCTTGGAAAGAAAACTCATAACTGATTCTATAAATGAGAAAAAAAGAAGCTAACTTCTAATATAATCAAAAGGAACCCAAAAGAAGTTTTTTCAACTTTTAGATTGTCCATAGTTGTACATTGGGATACTTATGACTAAATTGAGGCATTTGGAATGCCTTCTTGACTTATCAAATATGGAACTTTGTGTACACACTAAAGGAAAAAGAATATCAAAATAGTGTTTGTATTGCACAAACTAAATGGGTTATGAAGCAGAACCCAACTGCCTTATAAAAAAAAGACATCTGAAGTAGATTTTCTGAATTTCCATATCCTTTGAGTTGTCTTTTATTGTTTATCTTTCTTAAATAATAGAATCCATTTAGTTTTCTTTCCTATTTCATAAAAAAGTAACTTTTGGCTACCAAAAATTGTCTGGTACAACCATGTATCATAATTGATATGTTGGGTGGCATAGTTCTGAGATTTTAATTCATTTTATTTTTCCAAAAAATTTAATGTTCAGCTACAAGGCTTAGGATAACAGCTAATGAGAGGGCTGAGGCCGAGAAAATTCTTCAGATAAAGCGAGTTGAGGAGGAGGCCAAGGACAAGTATCTATCTGGATTAGGCATTGCACGTCGTCATCAGGAAATAGTGGATGGTCTTAGTGACAGCATTCTAGGCTTCTCGGTCAATGTTCAGACAAATAAAAAAAAGACCCATCTTTTTTCTTGGGTTTAGCTATGGATTTTGGAAGGGGAGCTTTATAAGCAAAGAGATATTTTTGTAACTACAAGGAGATCTAAAAAATTACAATTTTTTTGGAGAGGCAAGGTGAGGGCCCCACATTAAAAATAGAAGTCTCTCTCCTCCTTGTTCTTCTATTTTATCTCAGTGAATAAACATTGATATTCAAATGAAAATATAACTCAGATCTCTAAATACATGTGTGTTTTCCAAAAGTAGACAACAAATTTCTAGAGTTTCCCGTAAAGCAGTTGCCAGAACACCATGTAATAGTTGTTCGTATGTTATATATACATTTTCAAGAAACGCCACTCTCCAGTCTATTTCATCTCCTTATGATGCTTTAAGTTCTTTCTACCATGAATATTAAACCTTCCATAGATCAATACTAGCCTTTTTCCCAGGAGCTTGTTAAGAACAGTCTAAACCTTGCACTGAAAAATATCTTATGCTTGTTTGGGGTGGGCATGTTCATATGGCGTCAGGAGTAATGCCACATAAGGTGACCCAGTGAAATAAAAGAGAAGAACAAAGAGGTGAGAGACTTCTATTTTCACTGTGGGGCCCTTACCTTGCCTCTCCAAAAAAATTGCATTTTTTTATATCTCCTTGTAGTTACAAAAATATTTCCATGCTTATAAAGCTCCCCATTTTGGAGTCGCAAGGAAATTAAGCTAAAAAAATTAGTATGCACCGTCAGATCTCAACATTTGTCCAAAAAAATGCATTCCAGCCATTGATTGCCCAAATTGATCTTGAGGTGCCTCTGTATGATTTGAAACCCAAACCAACAACAACATCGTGTTCTTCCTCTCTCTCTCTCTTGAGTTCTAAGTTCTAACTCCATATCCCCACTATATTTCTCCTTAATCACCCCATCGATTTCATCATAAATCATTACCGAGTTTCACTTTTTTCCCACTGGGTATCTCTTATTTCATCAAACATTGGTCCCCATTTCATTTTTTCTCGTTTTTAAACTCAGGGGTATGCTTAATTTTGAATGATTCAATCTGGGGTATCTGAGATTTGCTTAATATTGATAGATTCAATCTGTATGGTGTTTGATTTGTGAAAAATAGTAAATCTGGGATTGGTTTCTGGGAAAAATAAGTTGAGTACAATGGTTTTGAGCTTCAGATTACCTTATTTTACTAACTGGGGTAAGAGGATTCTGGTGTATGGTTCAGAACCTGCGGCTGGATGATTAGAGTAAAGCAGTTACAGTTTCTACCCTCTTTTTTCCATACTTCTCTATCTCTTGAAAGAGATGGGATGATTTGATGTTAATTGTTATTGTTGCTGTTGTTTACCTTCTCTTCTCCATAATTCACTATCTTACACCAATCATCTCCATCTCTAGAGAAGAACCACCAAAACCCCACAAATCAAAATAACAAAAACAACAGTAAAACTACACTCTTGTTCATCATTGAAGGAGAATAAGAGAAGAAGGTGTGGGGTGGTGACACGTGCAGGTCCTAGTACAAATAGTCTCATTTTCACCTTTGTGTTCCCACTCTCTCTATTTTTGCTGTTACTATCTCCACTACTGATAAGCTTGATCAGGATTTCCTTGAAGATGTACCTTTGTTTTCTTACTCTTATTATGAGAAAATTTGTGAAAGGATGTAGTGTGGGTATGATTGTGTATGTGTTTATGTGTTTAGTGGTCCTACTGGGTGTTTGAAGAAATGCCACAATTGGTCCAATTGTGAACCCCAGGTGTATGAGGAAATACATCATTAGGGCTATTTTAATTGGTCTAATTATCAACCCCATTATTAGGTGTTTGAAGAAATACCTCAATGGAGTTATTTTAATTAGTCTAAATATGAACATCATTATCGTTGTATGGCAAAATGCCTCAATGGGGTTGGGTTAATATGATAAAGTAATTGACCACATATATCTTCTCTGCATATTAGTGATGAGTGGTGACCCTTCATTAAAATATTTTCTCACCCTAGCTGATTTTGGAGAAAAATTAATGAAATTTTATCTAAAATCTTAATAGTCAATTATTAGGAAATTTCGTTAGAACTACATATCCTATTGATCCAGTATCAGAGTTTTGATTTTGATTTGCATGTCAAGTTTTAGCCTTTGATTTCTTTCTTATTTATAACTAGCTCATGGCGGCATTGGTAAATAAAATGTCATCAGAAACGCATTTGAAACTTATGGTATTCAACTTCCTACACTGATAGTATCTCTAGTGAAAATACCTCCTATAAAACTTAAGAGTATCTTCAGTGATAGTATCCCAAAAGGTGCAAACAGGCAAAGTACAATCTTACTTCCATCATTGTAGGAATCCAATAGTATATGCCTTTACGAAGCAAAAATCAACAGTACAACCAGCAAGTGCAATTTACGGTTTCTTTCACAGATTTTTTATGTTGTTCGCATACTTTTACATCTTAGGATATACTCTTTCCTTAAAGTTAATATTCCATTGTCCTATCATATTTGTAAACCAGAGCATCACATGAGTTTTACTACATTGTTGTTGCATATTTGCAACTCTCAATTTTACGATCTATTTCATGCTTACTATAAGTGAAGCAGTGCAGGAAACCAAAGATCAAGATGTTGAAGTAAATAGTCACACATCGGAAAAAGGGAAGCCTCCACTTCCTTGCCATTGGAAAGGCACAGTTTTAATCAAAGGCTTAGTTCTAGTTTTATAGGCATCAGACCCAATGAAAGGTAACCCATGACTTTATTGCAGGTAAATGCCACCTCGAAGTAGGGATTATATCCTAGCGTCTTTCATTTAATGGAGTTGAACTTTTATTCATCAGAAAATTTTCTGATCTTGAGTTAATTTGTAGTATATCCTTCACATGTTAGGTGTTATTACTCTAAACTTAGCTAAGCTTTGAAAACATAAAAATGCAATGGCAGCAATCTCCAACAACATCAGCGGATACAAAAATTTAATGAAAAAAAACTTGTATTTTGTTTTAGAAATATGTTGTATGTCTTGTTGGCTTTGATTACCGTTTCAACATTAGTAATGAATTTTCATTTATCTTTACTTGTTTATTGAAATCTTTGGTTCCAGGTATGACCCTTGGTTTCGAATATTAAATGTGGGGATTGCTAAATCCAACTACACAGTCTAGGGGCACAATGGAGAGATTGCAGATACTAAGTTGTGATACCCGATTTTCTAATAGGTTTATAATTTTCACCTTATTTTTTTCTCATCCGTTAATAGTACAAATTTCATACCTTCCTTCTAGGTTGTTATATAAAGTTCAATCTAAATGCCTAAAGTTAATTGTTATCCAGTTTATTGACCATGATGTCATGCAAATACCTACATTTGGGATGAAATGTTCTAATATTTTTTTTATATACTAGGCATGTCGTACAAGTTTCACTATATTTTGCTCTATTTTTTGTTTATGATACAATGAAATTCATTTAGTGTTTATTTCTTTTTATATTATTTTTCAGTCTGGTCGAAATAGTTATTGGTAAGAAGACTTTCATGGACGATGCCAAGCAGGTATTAGTAATAGAGTCCCAAAATTATATTTTAACCATGAGTTTATGGCTAGGATAGACATGTAAGTTAATGGCAACTAGATTGCATTTGTGATATTAAGTTCTTAATCCATGTAGTTTCGATAATTAACCTTTGAGATTGTTCTTACTTGTTTATTTGCGATATTAAGTTCTTTAGGTATTATATTTGGTCTTTACAAAATACTTACTGAATTAAACTAATGTATGTAATTTACAATTTGGTTGTTAGACATTGGCATGATTTCTTGTGTGGAATAATCTTAGGTTGGAAATATTATTCCTATATAAGTTGTGCTAACAAGAGTGATTATTGAGGTCTTAGTGAAGAAGGACATCAAAGATATCATCACCAACCCTTCATTATTCTATCCTCAATTCTCTTTTGATTGGCTCTATATCACTAGTGGCATCCGAAATTCCTGCAATCATTTTTGCATAGGTAATGTGTGACTCATTTCTGCTATGATTAAACTACAGTACATTGACCATAAACGAGTCATTTGAATGGATTGTGTTTATGTGTCATCTTTGTATTTACTATCTTATGTTTTATTTACTGAAAAAACTTGAGAATACCTAGTATCTGCGAAGTACATGACAAAAAGAAAGGAATTTTTTGCATGGAATGGTTCCTTAGGTTTGCTCTAGGAAATCTGCAGTTCAGTTGGAAGATAACAATATTGAAGATTTTTTATTTGTTTTTGGCGCTGCAATATCAACTATTGAGGCTTATAGAAATAGAAGTAAACAGAGCATATGTAATTTAGGGACTTGATTGTCACAGGGGTTAGATTTTTAACTTTATAATGTAAGATTGTTTTCAAGGAATAAAATGCAATTTCAGGTTTATGTTGCCTTTATTTACAGCTTAATTTCGGTTATGGTTTTCTTTAAAGCTATAAACTGTTAAGAACATCTCTCATCTATTGTAGAGCATTTCCATATTTGAGTCCATGAAGTGAATATTGAAAACCAACAACATATGTATACAATCAAAATTAAGTAAGGTATCAACAAATTAAACTCAACACCACTTTATTCCCAAAATTAATTACTGACAACTTCTCTTGCTCTAAAATAATATATTCATAATATAAAAAATAAAATAAAAAGTCAAGATCCTTTTATATATATGCCAATAACATTGTCTAAGTGATTACAAGATGATATATACAACAGTTTTTTAGCTAGGTTAGTGAGCCACACTAGAATATAATCCTTCCTTGAGCAAAGTCCACACAGACAAATGCTTGCGAATAAAGCTCATGATTTGGATGTTAGAAATAGTCTATTAGGCCTGTAATCAGTTGCCATCAAAAGTTCTTCCCAATTAATTTGTTCTTGTACCAACTGGAAGACCAATTTAAAGAATCTCTCTTCAAGTTCTTCAACAGAGCCAACATGAATTCGTTTGTGTCCTGCCTCAGCAAATGGGTTAGCATTGTTAAAAAAATAAATACCATTCATCCAGAATTATCTTTATAAATCCAAAATGCATCAACCATTAGGAGATAGTTTGGTCTACTAATTTATCTCTTTGTAGCATTTCTGCCATTCCCAGGTAGGCAATTTTTTGTTTATGATGTAAAATATCATAAAAATAGAGTTTGTACCAATGATCAATAACTAATACTTGTCGTAACAACAAATTGAAAACTACAACAACAAAATCAAACTCATGGTATAAATATTCATTAATGTATTCTAATTATAATTTAATAAATTTTTCAATAAATAATATTCAAAAAGAAAACCAGCAACATATTTATATAATCAAAATTAAGTAATATATCAAAAAAAATTAAATTTGACCCCAACTTTAATCTTAAAAATAACGCGTTTGAGACAGAGTAGACCATGAATGGTGCGGATACAATTGACAAAAACCAAAATGAAGAAACTAATGAAAATGAGCTAGACCAGGAAGAAGAAAAATGAAGACCAAGCAAAAGATGCAAAAGAAATAGAAGAAGAAGCTGAAGAATTAGAAGATGAAGAATTATAAGAAGAAGAAGAAGAAGAAGAAGAAGAAGAAGAAGAAACAAAAAATAAAAAAGATGATCCAAAAGCTCCACATATAAGGAACGATTCTGACAGTGAAAGGACCTACAGTGACTATGGAGCACAACATTAATTTGCTTTAGCAATAATTTAGATAATCAATTGAGATTAAGACATTTATAGTCAATTTTGATAATATTATGTTATTATATATCAGCAAATTATAATTATTTAATTCATTAAATTTTTAGCATGTTATATCAATATTATACATTAATCTTTACTTTATATTAAGAAATTTGATTGACTTTACCCAATTTTGTTGGTTGTTACCACTGTCCATATGCACTTATTTGCTACTCATTTGCTGATGTATGCTACTCTCTCATGTTGTACACTGCATTTATTTACTACTCCTTGAAAGATATGTGCTACTCTTTATTATTATTATTTTTTGCCTATCGTACTTATGATTGAGTTATTTAGAACATTGAGGCCGGAGTTTGAAAGTAGTAATGTCATATCCACATAGGTGAATAAATGAGTTATTCTTATGTGTATGACTTCAAAACTTAATATTAGATGTTCATTTAGTGTGCCCCTAGAACATCTCAAAGAAATCAGGTTGATGTCAATGGAAAGCCCCAAAACAAGGTAAAATGGTACTCACATTACTAGTGCTAATAGCAGCCTTCTAGATGGTTATGAGGTTTTGGGAGTTTAAACATTGAGCAAAAGGGCTACTCAGGGTTTGGGATGGTATGCACTTCAATTTTGGGCGAATGTTACAATTAAACTTAATCTATAAGAATACATACAAAAAAATTGGTTAAATAACAAAAAATACAATATTATTTACAAAGAAACCATCTCCCATCAACGGCTATATATGATTTTAGCCAAACATTAATGTCCCACGACACAAGATTTGCATTATTATCTAAAAGAGACCTATGAAATTCGTTACGTTTATAATACAGAACCCCATCTTATTCCCAAAAATAATGCGTACTACTCGTGTTTTATAAAACTTAGGAAGCCGCCATTGTACGCTCAAGACCATAAGTATCACTTTCTTTAAAAGAATAAGTATCACTTTTAGATAAAGATTGTCTATTTTTTTGTTTCTCCTGGACTAACATATTTTGACTTTGATAATTATGAGATAGGAATATATTTTAAATTTCCTATAGTGCGGTTATTCACAATTTAAACATAAATAGTTTCCTTATACGTAATCTATTATTTTTACAATGATTCTTTTGTACCTGACGATTTTTATTGTAAAGGAAGACAAAATCTGATGTTTAACCATTTTGTAATGAAGTTTTTGAATAAAAGAAGAGTTAATTTTTTAGGGAGAGGATTCGGGGACCCTAACGAAATTGACCCTAAGGAGACCCTAGATGACAACCATACATCTGTATGAGATGTGTGGTTCACAAAAATCTCCCTTTTCTTATTATAGAATGAGCTGGATATAGTTGTTGAGGTGGATATTAGAGACTGATGTAGCCTCTCTCTTATGTGGCATCTCATATTTGAATTTGCTTCAGTTTCTCTGGATGACATCCCTCTCTGACAATTACTTTCTCTCTCTCTATCACTCTCACTCTCTCTCCCGAAAAAAGAAACTGAGATTCGACAGCAGATAGAAGGAAGAAATAGCAGTGTAAGAAAGGGAAGAAATAGCTTGGAAACCATAGAAAGTTGAAATTGAACTTGGGGGTGGATTCAATTTGTGGGTGGAAGGAGCTACAAATTGCACTTCAAATTCAACTTGGAGACCATAGAAACTTCGAGCAAGAACTTGGGTAATTGATATTTCTGATTTTTGTTTGTTTCCCCCTTGTTATTTTCTTTGTTGGATGAGTAATTTGCTATGGTTAGGGTTTTTAAATTTTTTGTTAGGGTTTTCTATCTTTCTTGTTTTTTTGTAATTTACACAAAGGGAACCCTTACACAAATTCTTGTTTGTTGAAAGGGATAGTTAGTGTTGATTGGAATATAGAGATATTGTCATCACATATTTGTGTTTATTTTATGCCATTCCCAGATAAGTTGTTCACGCCTTTTTTTGAAAAAAAAATTTTACTAAATTACTTTGTTAGGCATTTCGAAATGGGGGAACATTTGTGTTTGTTTTATGCCAAAAATTACAGAGATAACTCTAGAGTACCCCCTAGAGTATAAGTTGGGTAATTGCGATTTCTACTGCAGTGAAAAGTAAATTAAATATTGTCGATTACTACATATTAGTCAACAATATTTTATGTAGCTTCTTTGTTTTGTAAAGTAGTTGAAGTAGTTAAGATTCCAGTGCATCCTGAAGTTGTTAATCCCCTATGTGAAGTTCTATGTTGTTCAAAAATAGTAGATTCCATATTTGAATTGAGTAATCCCATATCTCATGCTAGGTATGTTCAGAAAATAGTAGATTCCAATGTCAAATATTCCAATTTGTCGAGCACCAGTCATGGTCAACAATACTATTTATGGTGTAAATGTTAAGTTCTTACACTTTATGTTGACAGCCCCTATTTGCTTCATAATTTTATTACCTATGAATTTTGTGATTATTTTTAATGATAAGCAATAGATGCAAAGCTATCTCGGCCAACATCAAATACAAAGAAATGTGAGGCAGAGCAAGATCTAGGACTCGTTAATGTTAATAAACACCAACCAAGTCACAAAAGAAAGAAGAACATGAATGAAGGAATAGAAACTGATAAAGAACCATAGATTGATAAGCTTAATGATGACTCTTCCCCCCAAAGGAATGATTTGGGGGATGGATCTGCTGAAGAGGCATTGGGAGCCCAACGAACTAAAGGTGATGCTATGAATGAGGATAATGATGAAGCTCCTCCAATGTCTGAAGAACCACAAACTAAGGTGTCCCAGGAAGAAATTGCAGTTCCCATTGACGATACATACCTACCTGATAGGAGTTTTCTATTGAGTTTCAAATTCCACCGGGCAAGATCTATTTACCTTAAACAGGTAAAGTAGTTAGGGACCCATGTAGTTTTATTCAAAAGTATTTTAGTCGTTGTCCCCTTATTTTGTCTACGCTATTTTGTTTTTTAACTATATTGGAGTAATATTTAATGATATTCTTCAATATTTTTATACAGGAGCCTAGTTGTCTCCGCGTGCACCACCATGCTCCAACATGGCACCTTGACAAGGAAGCAACAATTGTTCACGACCTGGTTATGCTGGCAAGTTTAGATATGATTAGTGAGATTTCTTACGAGCACTACAACGCGGGACTGATTTTTTCAATATGCAAGCATTGGCAGCCAAAGACAAACACATTCCATTTTAGTTAGGAGGAGATGACTCTAAGTTTAGATGAAGTGCAACACTTGATAGGTTTGTCGGTTGATGGTGACGTTCCAATAACTGAAGGTAGTTGGCCATTGCCAAAGCTTGTTGAGATTTTTAAGAGGAATCTTTACCAAGATGTGGATTTTTTTAACTCAATCAAAATTGGAGGTCAAGGCAATTCTTTGTCTCTAGTAAAATTGCTGAACTTCTATGCGGGGAAATTGGAGAAGTATAACGATAGCATACAGAATGAAAGGCCAAATGGACAGAAGAAGAAGAAGAAGAAGAAGAAGAAGAAGAAGAATAAGGCAATATCAGCCTTATCTGTTGCGCGCACATACATGCTGTATGTATTGGGTACTTTTTTATTGTTGGAATAAAAGGGAAGTTATGTGAGTGCACGGTATCTGTATTTCCTTTAGAAGGACAAAGCGAACATCAAGTGGTCTTGAAGCTTTGCAGTTCTTGCGCACTTGTTTCACAACCTAAGTACAGCATCTCGAACAGACGGGAAACAGTTTGCTGCTTATACGACGCTCCTTGAGGTACACCCTACCGAAATTCAACTATGATTTACTATGTAGCTTAAAATTGTATTTCTCATATTATTTCCACACCTTCTTTTGTTACTGTATGCAATCGTGGATATTTGCTCACTTTCCAAAGCTACCTGGCATACCTAAGGGGTAACATTCAGATGCAACGGAGTATTATACTAGGTGGAAATAGAGTTTAAGTATTACTGATCATACCGGTGCCCGTGACTTGTTTAAATATAAAAAAGCATTTGATAACTACAAGGTTGAAGATGTAAGTAACCTTCCCATTTTATGTATATAAGGCCTAGTACATTTGATGACGTTTTTTTTTTAACTAAAATGATGTTGTATTTGTATAGGTTTTGTAGGACCCATATAAGACAGAAAGAAGGTCCGACCATGACTTCAAAGAGAACACTTTCTTTAATGGGCTTACATCTAGTCCAGACCATGTAGAGCCCATCTACCCTGATAGGGTTGTTAGGCAGTTTGTAAGGATACAGCCAATCCCTAAGAACCCAAAATGTGTTAAAGTGTCAAGGTTGAGAACATGGGATGGAGATGAGCCGAAATAATACAAACCTAAGTATGACTGGATTGATGTATTTTCGAAGGGATTGTGGAAGGAATGGATAGTGAGGATTCATGATAGAGGAAGGAGGTTGAGGGGGGGACCTGCACTGGGGTACATACAGTGGTTTCAGTCAGTCTCCTGGACCAAAATTTGTCCACCAACTGTAGACATTTCTACCGATGATGATATCGGGTTATCAGCATGTCACCCCATAGGGCGGGTGTTAAGTAAATTAAATAATTGCGAAGTACTGGTAAGTAGCACTAAACCAGATGGATCATTAAACATTGCATGAACCAGATAATTATTTTTGCATTATTTGCAGAAGTTGTTGTTCTAAATCATGTAGTTATTGGGTGGTTCTATAGATGGAAGTCAGTGGGGAGGTCCCTAATGTTTGTGAACGTGAACAATATCTCATGTGGAGGGATGAAAATAAGGCATTGGTGGAACAGATATCGGCTTTGAAGGAGGAAGTCCAGAAGATGAAAGACCAAAAAAAGCAAAAACAGTAGAATGAAAAGGAAAGATATGAGATGATAACAGAGTAATTAACTGAGAAGGTTAGTAGTACTTAACATAAGCCATTTTAAAAGAATTTTTGGGATTCTTGATCTGTGGATTAAAATCAACAATTATTTATTTTCTAATATATATTCTTAATCACAGGCAACTGAATGCAAGCAGCTGAAGGATGAAAACAAAGCATTGGTGGAACATATATCGGCTTTGAAGGAAGAAGTCCAAAAGATGAAAGACCAAAAAAAGCAGGAAAATGAAAAGGAAACATATGAGATGATAACAGAGAAATTAACTGAGAAGGTTAGTATTACTTAACAAAAGTCCTTTTAGAAGAATTTTTGGAATTGTCGATCTGTGGCTTAAAATTGACAATTGTTTATTTTCTAACATATATTCTTAATCACAGGCAACTAAATGCAAGCAGCTGAGGGCCAGAATTGAACAAATGAAACAGGACAGAAAACTCAATGATATTGTTTACAAATAATATATGAAATCATTTGAAAAGCTACCTGCAAAGTTGGAAGAGAAGGTAACTATGTTTGACTGCGTTCTTCATTTGGTTAAGTAATTTATTTGATGATATTATTATAAGATGAGACATCACTCATAAATAAAATACACACTAATGATTATATACAGACAATTTTATACAAAGCTTTGAATGATTGCAAGAAAGCCTGTCACGGGAGTTGGTAAAGAAGGTATCATCCCAACCTTTATAACTTTGTTTAGGTTTTTTATTCCAAGATCATATCACTGATATATAAACAACTTTGTTTTTGTATCAATTTGGTTTTTTATGCAGACAAAAGAGTGTCAAGTTCTAAAAGTGGAAAACACAAAGTTGGTAGAGGATATGAGAATAAAAACAGGTGTTGATGCTTCTAATGCAAGCCTGGAAATAGAGTTGGCAAAACAGGTATCATCTTAACCCTATTTACTGCAATTAAAAGTCTTCACAACCCTATCTCTAAGTTTAATTATTTATCTCGTTTATGTTATGGAAAATTATCTTCAGAGAAGATAATGCAAGTTACTATAAGATATCAATGCTAAGTTGGTAGAACACTCTGAAAGACAACACCCAGAATCTGTCCCTGTGAGTTCTTAAACCTATCATTTCCCAAATTGTTGCATAATGTAAGCTTATGTGGTGGAATTCCTCTTTGATAGAATGTACTTGTTGCATTTGAATAGCTTGCTGTGATTCCAAAAGGAGAGGCAGTGTCTTCACGTGATTTGCAGAAAAAGATTGATAAATTAACTGTCAAGTATGAAGAGGTCGTGAAGAGGTTAAAAGAGAAAGAATCGCTTGTAAGTTGGTTTGGATGGAAGTAGGGACATATTCGTTGATTGTCGCATACTCGACCGTATTTATGCGTTTGTGTTTTAAGGGTTTAAAACTATTTTTCGTACTTTTATTACAACTATTTTTGTGTTTTAAGTATGTTCTCTCTGTTAATATTACTTTAAGGGATACTTTGATTGATGGATATGCTATAGGGCATTTGTTGAGAACAGTATACCAATTTGTCGATTATTGTACTCTCCGACAATTTTACTATCGAGCACTCTGCCTTCGTCGACATTTTTACTATTGGTTGATGCACTGATTGACTTAAGATGTTATAAAGATGTTATAACTAGTCCTCATACTCGATTATTTTGCATGCTACAACCAAATACACCATTATTCAGCTCTTTTAATGCTTTTACACATATAATTGCATCAAATTATAGGTGGGTAGCCAAGTGCAAGGCCGACACTACGATACATGATAAGAAAATCCAAACCCTCGTAAGTTACCACCCTTAAGGGTTTGTTTTCAAATGTTGTACTTCAATGGATACTTAATCCCTTGTTGGCTGGTATACCGTGATTGTAGCGTTGCCAACTCATCATTATTAAAGAGATGAAGAAGAAGCTTGAAGTCGAGCACTATGAATGGGTATCCCCTTTCAATAAATTGAACGTTCACAATACATTCCTGCTTCTGCCCCCATGCATTTCACTAGCTGCCATCCATTGTTGTGCAGGAGGCTTGGCGTCAAGCAATAAAGAACGAATTTCATAGCAGAGAATTAGTAGAGAAGGACAATCCAACATTCATTAAACTATTTGATCAATACGATAGATTCTACACTATAACACAACAAGGGCCCAAAGGTGACTATCAAGAAGATTTCACAGTGACGGGGGAAAATCAAGACAAGCTTATGGACGTTAGGAGGGAAAATGTTGTACTGAAGAAGAAGATAAATGAGACATTGTTTCAATTATATGTGAAGTATCATCTAGATGTGCGTGGTGTCCAAGGGGAAGATGGCAATTCGGCTTTTAGGGTGCCGGCAATAATTAAACATCAAAGTCAAAACAAATTTAAGAAGGTAATGAATTCGTTGGAGTCTTTGTTGACAAAGGATCCAGCATTTTGGAAGACTATTTTCAACCAGTCTTTGGATACCCATTTCAGTTCGTGAGGTAAGATGGTGTACGAGCAGTTACGTCGTGCTTGTTCATATGGTGGTCAACATGTGGAATATAGGCACATGAGACATTTGTTTACTACATGTTATGAGAAGGTTATGGTCTTTATTAGCAATCATGAGGCATACACATTCTTACCTCTATTTTGGATTAGAAAAAGCAACCACATATCGAATGAAAAAAGGTTTAAAAACCTGGTTGGGGACACTACTAAGTTTTGGTGGGTTGGATTGGGTTCGGACAACCAATATGTGAGATTGTTTACGAGGTATGGACCACCAATGCCTCCAGTTCCTACTACCTGGCTTGTTCATGTAGATTTGGGGCTTCGTGGTGATTTTCAAAGGGACATGGTACATAAATGGTTTGGTGTAACAAATAAGCTATTCAAGGCTTTGCTCAAAGAGAACAATGTCAAGGGGTACAAATTGAACGACCTCATCTAGTAAGCAAGGGGGGGAAGTGTATAGTATGTTTGGTTTTTTTTTTTGGGCGATAACCAGTACATTTTTTGGGGGGAAAAACAATTAGTCATCTACTAAGCAAGAGGGGAAAGTATATAGTACATTTTTTGGGGGGATAACCACTACTAAAAGATTTTTTGTTGTAACACTTATTGATGATGGCCAATTTGGTTGGTCTGAAATCCCTGATGTATGCAGTTGTTTATAGGGATCACTTGTTTATATTGTAAAACTTTTGGGAGACAGATTAATGTAAATACACTTATTTATATCTTAAAATTCTTGGTTGTTTGCATTATGTGTATGTTCTTATTGATTATATTGTGGAAACTGGCCGCATTCAAGATTGTCGGTTAGTTGGCGTAAACGACAATTTGAAATGTTAGTTTAGATAAATGCATTTTGGACAGTGCTGCATGAAGTTGTTCAATTACGATCCCTTTTTGTGGTAGACTGATTAATGGGAACCCCTGATTAATATATTTGGCTTGGTATGAATTTTCTGTTGCTCAAGTTGTCCACCTATGGTGTAGTCTGAACTCCCATTGTCTGTTTTGTATTATCGATCAACTAGGCATCCGACAACCTTGAAATTAAGGATTGTCGTTTAGTTTACGTAAATGACAATTTCTAGTCTGTAGAAGACTCCACAACACCTAGCCAAAGGACATAGTCAACCAAATCCATCATTCCACAAATTATTATAATAAGTACAATTCAGTAATATTATTGCAATGGACGGATTCCAAGTCATAGTACAAAATAATCACACTTTATAAACTAAGATGAGTGAAATCACCGGATGGTCACTTAGTTTAGGACATGGCACTTGTGACATACATTGATAATAAAGTGAAAAAGAAATAAACTTGTTGCTCATGCATGGTTGGCTTCTTATTCTCCTAGAAGTTGTTGTTCTCATGGTTGTTATTCCTCATGCGTCCCCCCCCCCCCCCCCCCCATACATGGAGAGTGCCACAATTTAGGCTAGAAACGGTTATAGATTAATCAAGCAAAATGTGGGAGGTTATGCATAGTATCAAAGTTATACTTACTTGTTTTGGGTACCTTCATTTTAAGAAGTGGGCAAGTCCATTTGTCGTGGTTGCCAAATAGTCCACATCATGTACATGTTCTTTTCTTTTTCTCAACAGCTTCCTCCATCCCCCCCCCCTTCCTTCTCCCTCCTCTCTTGTAATCTAATTTGGCTCGGCCCTTTGTTTGAACCACTAGAGGGTTCAAAATGGAAGTTGGTAGCATCATAGATTCCCCGAAAGTACTTGTCGTGGTTGTTTCCGATGGTTCTAAGACTGTCATAGGCTGATCGTAATGGTCAAGGTAAGACTCAATCTCATCTAGCTTCGAAATCATGAATTCAAACTTTTCTTTAGTATTTGAAGCCCTGTCAAATAGTAACGATGCCTGAAGTGATAAGTGGCTATGGCGCAACGGTTGTCGTAAGTTCTCGAGTGATAAGTGGCTCTCATCATACGACCGAGAGAATTTATTTGCACCTATCCTCCACCTTGCCATAATGAAAGCCTCTGGAATTTTAAGAATGTCATATTTCGAGAAAACTTTGAGGAGGTGCCGGCATGGGATTCCAACGTACTTTAACAACTTGCATCCACAATGACCGGTTAGCTTCTCCAAGTCTATATGCAACTCGAACGACTCTGGATGGCCACTATGCAATTTGACAGTAAGTACACGTACGTTACCTTCTACTGATATTTCCAATGCAACGAAGCGAACTACTTGTTCAAACTGCTCCTCAAGTTTATGGAACATTGTTCTTGTATATATTTTTGCAGCGTCTTTCAAAAAGGATTGATGAGGAGCTACTTGACGATATTTGTTCTCAGAAGCGAAGTCTTCTTCCCTCTCCCGTTCATATGTCTCCAACAGGGCGGTGGCATACATGGTCACAAAACTGTACAACCCAGTAGTTGGAAGTAACCAACCATTGAAGAAATTATTCATTGACTCACTACACCCTGTAGTGCTCATGCCTGCAAAGAAGGTTGATCAACTCCATAATGGTATCCATCTCTCTCTTATATTGAATATCCCTTGCATCCAATGGTTATCATCCAACTTATTTTTCTTCATTAGTTTTATCCACCTTGCATCGAAATCCCTAGGATTATAAGTGTCGTGTTTTAGTGAATCAATCTCTTACCTAAACGAAGATGGTACCCGATAAATATGGCCTATTTTCTCTGGGAATTTGTGTGTGATGTGTCATAGGCAAAAACGATGGATGGTGTTTGGGAAAACCTGTAAATAAATAATTTCATAACTGAGTAGACACTAACTCGTAAGGGGATGCCCTGTAATATATATTGTCCATTACATATTGTCGATACCCAATGGTAATCAACAATATACCATGCCCAACATATTGTCGACACACAGTGGTAGACGACACTATGTCCTGGACAACACATTAACCTATTCATGCTTACCTTGGGTACTGCAACTCCCATAGCTGCATCCTGATCAGTGATAAGTGAAGTAGGGTGTTTGTTGTTTATTGCTTTTAACCAAGTATGAAATAACCATACAAATTTTAATTCTTGTTCATTCCTTAGTATAGCATATCCGTATTGAATCGTTTGGAAGTGGTTGTTGATTTCGACAAACGGGGCAAAGGGCATTTTATACACATTCGTTCGATATGTAGTATCAAAGGTGACCACATCCCCAAAAGTCTCGTACGCGCACCTTGACCGTCCATCAATCCAAAAAAAAATAAGTGCTCGGTCCTCTTTATCCAATTCAATATCAAAATAGAACATTGGATCATCAATTTGTTTTTTCCTAAACCATTCTAATGTCGCTTGTTCATTACCTCTTGCTAGCCTTTCTTTGTTTACCTTTTCCTTGTGGTTGTAGCAGTCTCATTTGCTGAAGGTTTTCTCTGGAAACAAAGTTGGTACCTTGCTGACTAAAATGTCGTGGAGCTCAAAGGTCTCTGTAAGGTTTTTGGCTGCATCTGGGAAAAACCTGTTCACCTTCATACGATGATGATTGCGGGGAGACACAATTTTATGGTTATGGAAATCCAAAAAACTAGTCACAACATATTTATGGAGTTTGCCATTCCAATTGATGTTTAGCGTTGCTTTACACCCGCATTTATCTGATGATCGTCTATTCCCATCTCTTTCACTACTCTCCGGATGTATCCCTATATTCTTCTTCGAAAATCTACTATTCGAACAACAGAATTTAACTCTAGCTACTTCCTTTGATCTGTTTCTCTTAGTGAAATTGCGCTTTTTTGTGGAGAATCCTTGACCCTTTCCATATTATTCATAGCAAGCACGTGCATCTTCAACAGTCTCGAAATGTTGACCCTCGTACGGGGGGTCTGCAAACAACGGATATACGTTCCTCTTCAGCCCTTTCTGGTGACTCTTCGGCAATGATTTTTGTCTAATTCTCACCAACAGAGTCATCCATTGTATGTTGATCACACTGGCACGTTCATAGATAAGATCATTTAGAATCATATAACATTTAGTTTGAAATAAGGGGAAATAACTCAAACGGTTACATTATGTAGTCAAAATATTAGATTACAAAATACATATTACGTTAAGCAAAACAAAACGTTACCCCCTTCAACACCCGCACTTAGCTATCCACCTATAAGACCTAAATGTTAGATACCCTAACTTTCACATCTAATTGCAATCACATTCTTCCCAACTATATCGACACCTTTGCCAACTGTCTGAAGAGTCACCAAAAGAATCGTTTGCTTCATTTATACATTATAACTCTTTTTTTCCCAATACTTAGTTTCTAGATGACCGAATTCTAATTCGAACTCAATTTTAGCTTGCGCACTTTCTTTTTCCTCTACGTATTCCACAATCTCATCTCTCTGTGTCAGGTGTGGAAACTGCAATATAGACATCATCCTGCCTCTCTGTGTCGTCCATGCAAAAATACTCTGTAAGTAATTTATGCACCCATGCGATACATCTAAACCCCATTGCCATTCTGAAGATTCTGAAAGAAGAAGATGACTTAACACATCACAACAAACCCCAAACTAAAAATAGAAAGTCAAATTAGAACAGGCCATAAATTGTCGACTGTACATATGATTGACAATTTATTGTTGATCATCGCAGTCTCCGACAATAAGGTCTTATACGAATTATCGATTGCCCAGGTCGGCGACAATAACACGGGTTTTACAATGGGGTCTGTATTTCTTGAGGTCATCAAAATCCATATTTGGACAGTACAGGGGATACAATTACTCACCTTGCTAGTTATGGTATTATGTTGGCGACTGAGAAAAGCATAAATTTCCAATTTTCAGATCTGGAATAGAAAGGGGAAATCACAAATAATTTTATAAAGTACACAAACCCTAAAAACAGGAAATCACTCCAACAAAGAAATACAATACAAAAACAAACCCTAAGCACAAACAAAGAAGAAACAGTTACAAAGGTGGTTGCTCGAAGTTGAATTCGCAGCTCCTTCCACCCACAAATTGCTTCCACCTCCAATTCATAGCAAATTGCGTCTACTCTCATGCTCTCTCTCCCACTGATATCTTTTCGATCACTCTGCCGTCGAATCGTAAAAAAAAAAATTCAGGTGAGAGAGAGAGACACACAGATCAAAGGTGTGAGAGACAGAGAGAGAAAGAGAGTTCGTCTGCAGAGAGGTATGGGCTGAACATTTGGGGAAATGTGTTTTCAAATTCAAACAGAGCTACCTCATTCCTTAAAGGAAGCCACCTCAACAACTATATCCAGCTCATTCTATAATAAGAAAAGGGAGATTTTTGTGAACCACACATCTCATACAGATGTGTGGTTGTCATCTAGGGTCTCCTTATGGTCAATTTCATTAGGGTCCCGGAATACTCTCCCAATTTGTTATGGAGTAAATCACCATACCTTGTCCTCCAAAGTTTTTTGCACTATCTTTCGATTTTGGATTAAAATATAGGAGATTTTATAGAAAAAGAAAATTATTTTGGTGGGAATCGATATTTTATCCTAAATTGGAGAGGATGAGATACTAGTTACAACTATTTAACTATGGTCAAGAAGGGAGGTTAATAGTACACATTTTGCTTGAAGAGGTGCTTAGGACGATTCTCGGACCTAAGCGCTTGGAACCGAACTTTTTCTCGATACCATTGTGATCCTAAAGCCGGCTCAAGCCCAACTGAACCTCAGTGACTTCCTGAAGCCCCATCTCAACGGAAACATTAACATATACCCCATTGTTACTTGATGATAGTGTCATGTAACCAAATCAAATACAGAGCAAAGTAACAAGTTAATTGTAACTTACTTATAAGAAAATTATGTGTAAGAAGTGATTTGCGTGCATATCAAACCAATTTGCAAACTAGAAAACTAAAAATATGCATTCAGTCATTCAATGCAAAGGGCAGGGTAACATATGTGATTGCCGTTTGAAAGAGTTGCAGGCAAAACAGTACAGGAAAACTCAAGGAGTTGTTCTATATCAAAGGTTATCATATGTGATTGCCATTTGAAAGAGTTGCAGGCAAAACAGTACAGGAAAACTCAAGGAGTTGTTCTATATCAAAGGTTATCGACCTAAAGAAAAGAGATAATTAAGTCATAAGATTCAGTTTGTAAGGGAAATCAAAATTTACCCCATCAAAAGGAGTTGAATAACAAAAAAGGTCCTCGTGCTTGCAAAATCGAATTTCGAAGCTCCTACTTCATACCAAACTGGTAAATTGCTGATACCTGTAACACGAAGTAACTGCAACAAACAATGAACCATCAATTTAATGAAAATAGACGAAGATGAATCACTGTATATAAGATAAATATGGTCTAGTGACTTAGTATTACTCAAGTCGGTGAAAAGAATACCAGCTATCCCAGTCATTGCAAAGCGAGCATTTACAAGCTCCGCTTGAACGTACCATTTCAAACTTTCAGGATCTTCTCCAAGCCCAAGGGGGTCAAAACCATAATCTCCTACAAGACTTCATAACGTAAACTAATTTGACAAATGCAGGAAACCGAAAAACTTCAACGACTCTAGTAAGATTAGTAGAAAAAATTTCAGAGGAGCTAAATTGGCAAGATAGCTCACCTGCCGTCTAGATATGGACGGGCGTCAAGGCCAGGAAGCCAAGTTGGACGCAGGGTCCGAGCCGCAATGCCTGAAGAATTACTACATTGCAATAGTCCTCTCCCTCCTGTTGCAACTACCATCTTTACACTAATATTAACACAACAGAAACCATGGATTTTACATTGCTTAAACGGCTAATAAGCAAATACATACTTGCCATTTTAATGGTGCACAGCCATAGAAATCCAGCAAACCTTATCCTCAGCTAACTCATTCAGATGGCTTTTATTAAGGACCCAACCGAGCCACTGGTACTCCAAGTGAGGTGCAAGGTTGTATTTTTAACAATAAATGACTCAAATATCAGGCACTGTAAACTGGCAAGCCTTAAGAACTCATAGATAATTAGTAATCGAACAGGACAACGGCAGGGTGAATAATCCCAGCAATCCAACTATATATATTCACAGATTACAATCATCAGTGTCAGCTTGTTATACATGAAAATAAAAAACTAGAGTGAAATGAACAAGGCACAATACACCATTCAATCTTAATTATATGTAATGTCAGAAATGACAATATATATGATTCAGACTGCAATCAACAACTGATAGAAAGAAGTTGCATAAGCACAGTGCAAATTCTTTAGATCCCATATTCAACTAGAAGTCAAACAAAGGACAAAAGAAATCATCTCAAATCCGAGTGTATTATTGCTAAAAAGTATCTACAATACATGGACTGTGGACATAAACTGCAGCATGTTCTAACATGCTCTCTACAGAAATAACACTAAAACAAATAAAAAGGACAGTTTCATTCTGTTTTCAACGCCTGCTGGATATGCTAAAAGAGCTGACTTTCATTGGGGTCGCGACCACCAATGGGGCCTCTGGAGAATCGCTGACTGCAAACTTCTCATGCATAAAACGACTGTCAACAATGGATTCGTCTTTGAGAACAATCTTGTAGCAGTAACAGCTCTTCAGTCCATCTTGGTTCTGATAACACTCATGCGCACTGTTCTTCACCTGCTGAAAGTTCCATATCACACTGAACTTGCCCACTGTTGCAACCAAATGTCGCTCTTGCTTCCCATTCTCTGTGACCTGTGTGCAGTATATATGAAACATGATCCGTTGTTAGAAAAATCAAAATTCAACCTATAAAATGTCAAAAGAGGTACTCCAATATATAACAAGAAAAATGTAAATTTCAAATAAAACTCTGAACTATACTGTAGCAACATGCAATAACCCAGTTATCTAATATTAATAACTATTAATAGGAAGAGGAAAAAATAACTTGCCAAATGCTACCTGATAAACTACTACAAGCATGGTTTAAAAAAAAAAAAACGCACTGAGGCTTACACCTCCGAACCGCCTCACTGCCTCATAAAGACTTTCGTAAGCCTCACTGATAATTGAGGTATAAATCTAAAAATTGAATTTTTAACCCTTTACTTATTAGTTTTACTAGAAAATACCTCTTGGGATTAGGTTCTATAACAATATCTACAAAATAACCCTTCTAAAGTTGCCATTTCTTTGACGAGCTTTACAGGGAAAAAATATTAGCGTATGAAAGAAAACTGAGGCTTACGCCTCGCTTTTAGTGAGGCTTACGCCTCACACCGCCTTCGCCTCTGCCTTTATAAACACTGACTACAAGGCTCATAGACGTTTCCTATTATACTAAGAAACCAGTTCAAATCACTGTTTAATCAAATACTAATTGTAGGATATAATGATCGAGCTTCCGAATCCTTCAAAACATGCATGTACTTATAGAATCCACTAAATTAGGTATGAGGATTACCAAGCTATACAGTTTTTAGTAAGGGAAAAGAAAAAATGTTATGATATGTACACTAAAATATGTTACAGCTGGGAAACTAAATGGCATGGAATCAGAATTCAAAAGAAGACATATCATTCTTATTCAGCAAAACATCGTTTTGAGTAGATGTACTCTGGAACCCAATTCCCATGAACAGTATCTCAACACCAACTTTAACTTCAAAATAGTAAAAAAAAAATAGAGTGAACAATTGATCATCTTAAAAGACTACTTGACTAGATATATCACCCACACCATAACTCCTCCAAAAATGATGTTATGCTTCCTCTACCCACTAAAAAATAAGTCTCCCAGAAATTTCCCATAAATCATAATTTTGAGTTAAATTCCGAGCAATTACTTTTCGTGAAATTGTTGGTTTCCTACTGACTATGAAAGGTTATATTTGAAACTGTGTTCTTAAATGTCGTCTACTTATCTTGCCCACTCTGGACACATTCTCGGCTGCATAGTGAGGATATGAATTCAGATCTATTGGTCTAAGTTCGTCAAGTGGCCTCATAGAGGCTTTTGTTTTTGGTCTCACTTAGGCAGTTCTCCTACATTATTCAAGCTTAACTCCAATTTATAGACAACAAGTCGTGGTATTTCTCCTTGATTGGGACTTAAATGTTTGAAGTTCATTATGTAGCAGATACTATTCCTCTTGGAGATGAATCTTAAAAATGATTTTCTACTTCTTGGGACCAGTTGTCATATCTGGATTTTGCGATATGTCACAAACTTGATCAACTACGAAAAGTACTTCTCGGCTGCAGTCAATCACGACGATTAAGCATTCAAGAAGCACACCACAGCTGCGTTTTCAACATTTACTACACTTTTGTTAATCACGGCAATACCATATCAGCTGAATAACATGAGCAACATATGGAGTAGGTTGAAAAGCCGACATAGTGAGACGGCAGCCAACGCGTACTATCCGTAAGTGAAACGCTAAATCAAGTTGTTCCTTTGTACAACACAAATCCAGAAAATACTTGGCTCCAAGCAGGAGAAAAACATTATTAAAATTTTTCCTAAAAGGAATCTCCAGCACAATGAAATTAAAACCTCAAGTCTCAATTGAAGAGAAACAAAGACCACAAGATGTTCTCCTATAATTCGGTAGTAATCTTAAAGAGAGCATAGAAGGAAAACCAGGTGAATGAGACCAAAAGACAAAGACCGCAATAAGGGTATTAAATAACTTTCACCCAAGATAACTGAAATGTATGCTTCAAAAAATGTTAGAAGTCCCTTATAGCATCCCATCCCAATTTAATTATGTTGCTACTATCCGTCTAACGTGTGAGACTATTACTTTAACAGATACATTCCACACCATAATTCCTTCACAAATGATGTTTTGTTTCCATTTACCCCTAAAACACAAGTTGCTCCCAGAAACTTCCCACAAATGATACTTTCTTTTTACCAAAATATGATGATATATCTACAGTATTTTAATATCCCAACCATTTCAACTCCTGAAACCAAAACTCCAAGATGCAGTATCTCAAGATCAACTTAAACTCGAAACACCAGAAGCGGCAAGCGACCAACGGTGCCAAGCAGCTAATAGACCTAAGCCCCTAACAAGTGACCTAGACAAAATCACGTGGTCAACGCATCGATATGGTAACCCTTGCCGCCGCAAAGAAGAATCATCATCCATATAATACTATCTTTCCCTCAACTACAATGAATAATTGAGTATATACCCTAAAAGTCTACTAGAATTAGTATCTCCAGAAAATAAATCCTATGCAACTGGAATTATCGTTTCCAATACCCACCAGAACACAAACTCCTCTTAATTTCTCTTAAATCATTCCCCTAGCTACCAAAGATTACACCCAATGGAAAATACTAAAGCATAACTTTTGGTCTTATTCGTTAACCAAAAAGCTTCTAGTCAGAGAATATTTGGGCAGTTAAGAAAAAAACTAATAAGACCACAACTACCCCACACAAGGCCCAAACCCAATAATTATTCACTCTAACCTCCAAATCAGATAACTAAATAATCCAATCCAAATCATGAAGAAAAAAAAAAAAAACTAAGCATAAAGAGGACAACGCTTCATTCAGATTTTCAACCTCAAAACCATGCCAATTTTTAACCATACAGATGCAACACATCCTCTCAAACCCCCAGCGTCGTAACACTTTCTCCCTCCCACCAATTTCCCTTCTTGTCCATCTCCCAATTTTCTCTCTCTTTCCATTTTTCTTCTTCTCTCATTTAACTTGCTACTTGACTTTCACTATGATTGAAGGAATCATGTTCAAGACAAGCTCATGGAAACCAATAATGTGGTGACTGTTAGAAAAATATTTTTGTTTACGAGTCTTCAATATATAAACTAACAAAGACAATGGTAAACATTGCAATTACACTATAAACAGCAAGTTATTTATCTCATCCACAAAGCAACATAAAACAAGAAATAGAAGAGTAGGACAAGCTTACCCATGAGAACTGACCACCATGAAACCTGTTGTTAGACCCAGCCAAATGTGAATCTAAAGGAGTCAGCTTCAACAATCTAGGAGCTGCAATCCTGTTCCCCATACGACCTTCAAACCCAGTCTTGGTCTTCCCATCCTTGTCTGTAAACAAAGTGCAGATAAGAACCAAATACGTATCTGTAGTACCCAATATCCACTTCCCATCATAAGTAACATCCACATGGGTGATGGGTGAACCAAGACCTGGAAAGGCGGTCTTTGCTTGTCGCATAGATGTTGTCGAGTACAATCGGATCTTCCCATCAATAGATCCAACCACGATAGAACCATCACCGGCGGTTGCAAAACACTGAAAGTTTGTTCCTCTAGAAAACTGGTGTCCTTGGGTCCAATTCAAAACAGGGGTGTTTGCATTAGCAATATTCTGAACAATACCCTTCCGGTCACGCATATCCCAACGACACAGTCTATTATCATCCAGTCCCAAAAATGTCGATTCTGAAGGATCTAATTGTGCACCTTTACTATCATTTGTTATGTCCCTCATCGTAATATCAACACCGTCCTTCTCAAACTTCCACTCTGTAACAACCTTACCCGTTTCAATGTCAAACTGATGGAGCCCATTCGTATGAGGTTTATCATCATTCATCGGACTCATAAGCAGCATATTTGTCTCAGCTCTCATTAAAAGCGCCTTCTTCGGTGTCAACTGACCTAAACTTGAACCAAATCGAGAACTCCCAGCTCTCCCACCAGCGCTATTAAACTTAACCTGCACCCCCTTCCCTTGAATCCCATGGTTATAATTCCTCACAACCTGAATCCCACTATCACTCACCAAAAAACTATTATCCAACGCACCCAATGCCAAGCTCGTTATCCCACCTTCATTCGCCACCTCTTCAAATTCCTGCATAAGATCCTGATTCACTCTCACCGGAGTCGACCCCGACGCAGGAGACCTCACACCAAAACTATCGTCCGCATCCTCCCAAATCGAATCATCGGCCAATTCCGGGTTCGCCCAACTCCCGAAATCCTTCCCGTAAACCTTAACTTTATTTCCCTCCGTCGCTTCCATCCCATACACATTCTCAAACAAACACTCTTGAAACCTCGAAACAAACCTCCTATAATCCTCATCACTAAAGAACTTCATCGCCCAAACACCCAACGACACGAAATCAACCCTCCTCTTATCACCAAACATCTTCAATTGCATCTCCGTCCCAACTTTCGACCGCACTTTGGACCCAATCTTCAAAACCCAAACCCCATTCTCCTCATCCTCCTCCTCTTCCTCATCATCCCCATCATTCAATTTCAAGAACAAATAACTCGCAAGTTTATCGGAGATGATCCATTTAGCTTTAGGAGTGTTACCTCCGATATGGAGATATAGTTTGACGGAATTAGGGTTATTAGAGTTAGGGTTTCGAGATGGGTACTTAAGTTTTAAAGCTTTAAGTCTTGCGTCGATATCCTCAAGAGACGAAGGGGTTTTGATTTGGGTTTGAGAGTTAGTACCTGTTGAAGATGAAGAAGATCTCCAATCTTCTTGTTCTTCGGGTTGGGTTTCTTCTTCTTCTTCTGCGTCGCTTGTTTCGGACTCTGAGGTTTCAAATTCTTCGCGACTCGATGATGCCCCCATTGTGTGTGTGAGAGAGATTTGAAATTTTGGAGGAGTCACCTGGTTATTATTAGGGTTTTGATTTGAAATGAGGAGTTACCGGTGATTACCAGTTGGCGTGGAATTAACGTCTATAATTGTGACCGGGTGTTGGTAGTTGACGTGTTTTTGACCAACTTTGTAGGGGGTGGATTTGCTTTCAACTTTCAAGTGAAGTAAATGTGTGTTGCTCCAAGTTCGAACTTGGAAATCTAAAAGCACTTTTCATTTGCTTCGATGGTCGCTTGAACGTGTTTTAATAATCAAGTGTTTTGTCTACGTTATTTGTAGTGAATTGAAGGTGAGTGGCTCTTAATGATTAAGCAGCGCATGGCTTTAATTTGGAGCGCTATAACCTCACTTTGTATCTGGAGCGTTGAAGGAAGGCTCTAGGTCTGAATCCGAATCTTGAGCTCACTGTTGAAGGCGATTTTATGAAATTACTCCGAATTTGGATTCATACGGGGAGAGCTCACTATTATAAGTTTTCATAAATAAACTTGTCAGCAGGAATCCTACGTGAACTAGTTATAAGGTTAATCTTGGTAAAAGCATCTGCAGCAGCTAGGTGAAGGATGAGGTGGCAAGGTGGATTCCATCCTTCACTCTCCTCCACACTAATCCACCCCACAGCAGTTAGGTGGATCAGCTAAGCTGTCCACCCCAAACCCACCTCGGGGGTGGTCTCTCTACCCTTTGGGTGGATTTTTGGTGGATTGATGCCCCGCACTTCTGAACTGCGCGTAGAGTGTACGCTCATGATAGAGACACATGGACGGTTGGGATTCAAACTTGGCTAACGGCTAGTTCTGCCGTGCAGTTCTTCAGAACTGCGCGGCTAGAGCCTACATGAATAGTTTATCCTTCCCTTCTCCATACTTGATTTTATTTTTTGGTGATCAGAAGGCCTATAGTTTTGGGCATACTTGTTCAACAAGAACCTCAACGACTATATTTTTGGGCAAACTTGTTTGGCAAGCAGCTCAACGGCTAGTTTGTTGGCCAAACTTGTTTGACAAGAAGCTCAACTGTTAGTTTTTTTACCAAACTTGTTTGACAAGAAGCTCAATGGCTAATTTTTTTACCAAACTTGTTTGACAAGAAGCTCAATGGCTAATTTTTTTTACCAAACTTGTTTGACAAGAAGCTCAACGACTAGATTTTTTCATTTATAAAAACCATTCATCTTGTACACTATATTCTCTTACTCTTCTACATTTAACTCTTTTCTCTTAATCTTCTAAACTTTACTCTATTCTCTTGTTATCAATTATACCAAATCATGTCAGACCTAATAATGTCTGACTCATTACTCTTATCCTTCTCATCATCATTCGAAAGTGAAGAGTTCTTCCGATGTCAAATTATGATGATGCATAAGTATAGTAAGGTTCTCATAGAGATGGGAGAAGTGGAAGAAAAAAAGTAAGAGGCGACATCATCACGGAGGCGGGGGGATAGTAAAATAGGAATGATTGACAAGCGGAAAGGTCGTGATCACAAATTTGGTGAGTTTAGCCTTAATCGGGATTATTTTGGTATCAACCCAGTCTTCAAAGGTATCCCATTTCATCGTCAATTTCGTATGAGCGAAGGTGTGTATCAACGTATTCATGATCAAGTTATTTTTGTGAACCCCTATTTTATTCAAAGAGAAAATTGCCGCTGAGACGATGGGCGTATCGTCGCACCAAAAGATAACGTGCGCACTTCGCATGTTATGTTGTGGTACGAGCGCAGACGCCCAAGACGAATATGTTCGGATTAGAGAGTCTACGGATAATTTGAGTTTGAAATTTTTTTGACAAACAATTATAATACTATTTACAACTCAATATCTTAGATCTCCCGATGAAAACGATACATTACACTTGTTAGAAGTGAATGGATCACGAGGCTTCCTAGGGATTTTAGGTAGTTTAGATTGTATGCATTGGAAATTGATGAATTGTCCTACTAAGTGGGTAGGACAATATACCGGATATAAGAAAATTCTGATGGTGATTTTAAAAGCGGTTGCATCGCAAGATCTTTGAATTTAACACGCATTCTTTGGGGTGACCAGTTCTAACAACGACGTGAACGCCTTGCATTAAGGGTAGCTTTTCAACAACTTGTCTAATAGAGTTGCACCGCCATGCAATTACAATATAGGTACGGTCCCGCACACTATGGGTATTATTTAACGGATGTAGTCTATCAAAAATGGTAAACAATTGTTCAAACCATAAGAAATCCGTCCAACGATGCCAAAATATATTTTACAAAGATGCAAGAAGCATGCCGAAAAGACGTAGAGCGTGCTTTTGGGGTATTTCAAGCTAGGTTTGAAATATTGGCGTACGGTGCACAATTTTGGAAGCCTAATAATATAGCAAATGTTATGTACGCATGTATAATCATGCGCAACATGATCATCGAAAATAAACGTCATACTTACATCCGGCAAGTAGATATTGATCCTGAGTTTAAAAAAACCTTGGATACTTGGAAGGAGACGTTAAATCCAAGACACACGATCGACACTATGACACAGTACATCGAGAAGATTCATGAAATTATAAATGAAGGTGCTCATTTCCAATTACGAAATTAACTTGCCGCGCATTTGTGAAATAAAAAATGGGTGGAGTAATGTATTTTGTTTCGAAGTTTGCAGTTTTATGTTGAAGTTGTAATGTATTTTCTCTACTTGATTGAAGTATATTTTACGGAATAGTTATGATTGATAACAATTTTATTTAAATAATAAAATGGCATAGAACTTAAGAACTACTATTAATGTTAAGGATTACATCAATCTTCATCACTTGAAACGTCGTCATCACTTGGGCACTATTCTTTCAACTTTATCGAATAAAGATTAATTTGTCTCTTCATCTAACGCCTTTGTGTCGGTAGTAGGTTAGTTGGGTCCGTTGTCATCACCTTAACCAAATACACTTCTTCGATGGCTTTATTTCTAGTTAGCTCCGTTTTATGCCTTCTTTGAATATCTGCCTCTCTAGCCAACTTTTATTTCTCTCGTACTCTAGCTCTAGCTTCATTTTTCTCTTTCTTCTGCTCGTCTCTTGCATACCATGCCGCCATCATGTTTGTCGTTATCTCAAATATCTTCTTCCCCCAAATACTTATACTTGACTTTGCCGCTTCTTTTGCCTTGTATTTTTTTTGGACGTTTGGTCATACTTCCCTACAAGCATATAGTGGTGCATCCATTTTGGTAGAATCATCGGAATTACAACATTTGGAGTGCCGAAAGTAGGTGTAGAAGTATCAGTGTCGGAAGTACCTGGGCTATCGTTTAAATTTGATTTCCTAGCAACGTTGCGGCCTGGTTACCCGATGTTCTTAATTTGTGACCATTTTGGGCAATGCTCTAAAACTTTGTAAGCCTCCCCAAATTTAAATGGTTTATTTTTTATTTTTTAAATGTTTTGTATGCCATACATTCTTAGAAATCAAGTTTCAAATTCTAATGAGTACGATTTACCTAACAAAATTAATGAAATGTAAAAAAAAACAAAATTACTTGCAAAGTTGCCCGTTCCAATGCCGGTAAAATGCCAGTTTTCGAGGTCTTGAATGATGCCTCTAAAAATTTAACAATCCTTATTGAGCCGCGCCCTTATACGCGCTATTGACACCGTTGTATGATCGCAACATCGATTGGTCATTATAGAATGAGTTGAATTGGTCGCATACCTTGAACCAAAATCTAGCAACTTTATGGTTGTTAGTGGTAGCAAAGTTTTGAGACACTTGGCACCAAGCGCATGTGAGATTCACGAAGTCATTAAGCGACCAATTTTTCAAGTTATTGTATCTTTCTTTGTCGTCGTCAACTTCATCATCAACCTCAACTACATCATCAACTACAATAGGTATCGGTGTCGTCTTTCTTTAAGGTTTCGCCTTTTTGCGCGTATTACTTCTTGTGAGAACTGGATTATGAACCGGAGAGAGGATCGGTGATATATTGAGGTTTAAATCATGTACCTCTCATCGGGGCGATACTCGAACTTCCACCGGCAAAATCGGCTTGAGATGAAAAATATGGATTCCCTGGTTGAGAGTACGAGCCCGTATGAGGATCAAATTGAGGGTAATATTTTTGGTTTTAGTAATGAGGGTAAAGGAAGGTTTGAGATTGAAATTGAAATTGAAATTGATTGTCATGTAGCAGGAATAGTTGTCGAACATGGTGATCACGATATTGGGAAGGGTTAGGCATTTGCGACGAATCATATGCGCCGAATTGCGTCAGAAATACGCTCCCTTGTTAATTCATATTGAAAGATTAAGAGTGGCATTGAGAATTTGATTGAGAGCTTGAGGATGACATGGTGGTTTTGCTTGTAAGCTAAGGAGGGAGGAGAGTGTAGAAGATTAAGAGAAGATAGTGTAAAAGATGAATGACCTTTATAGGTAGAAAAAAAACTAGCCGTTGAGCTACTTGGTGAACAAGTTTCTACATGAATATAGTCGTTGAGCTACTTGGTGAATAAGTTTCCACATGAATGTAGCCGTTGAACTACTTGGTCAACAAGTTTGCCAGGATAAAATATTATATCGTTGGGCACCAAATAAACTAAGTATAGAGAGGAGGTCATAAAACAACTAAGTATCATAACAGTGGTCATAAGAAAACCCAGTATGGTTCACAAAACAAAAAACTAAGTATGGAGAAGGGAAGAAATACATTCCATACTTGAAGTTTTCAAGTGTTTAAAGAAATTCCCCGTATAGATGAGCTCATAAAAAATTAATGGAACTAATTTTTCAATAGAGGGAAGATGTTTGAGGAAATACATAAGCGAAAGAGGAGAAAAAAGAACTAAGTATGAACTAATGCACACATAATAGAGGGCAAGGGAAGGTGTTTGAGGAAATGCCTCAAAGAAACTTACCAAAAAAAAACTAAGTATGGAGAGGGAGGCATTTCTTCACAAAGTTACAGGCTATTGCCGCGCAGTTCAGAACTGAATGGCAACCTTGAGAGACAAGTGGCTTAATCTGGTCTCTCTGTTTGCCCTGCAGTTCTGAACTGCGTGTTAGACATAGAGACCTGATTAAGCCACGTATCTTCTAAGGTTGTCACGCAGTTCTGAACATCGCGGCAAGAGCCTGCAACTTTTGCCTTTTCTCCCCTTCTCCATACTTTCTTTGAGGCATTTCCTCAAACACCTGATGTGCCCTCTATTGTATGTGCATATCTTCATACTTAGTTTTATTTTACTTCTCTTTCGTTTAGGCATTTTCATCAAACACATTCCCTATATTGTAATATTATCAAAATTAGTTGTTTTATCATCTCCTCTCTACGAGGAATTTTATTTAAACACTTAAAAAAACCTAGTATTTGAAGTAAACACAAAATGCATAATCAATTAAACATAGGATATCAAAGTTCTAAATGAAAATATAGCATAAACTCGATAGTTTAAACAAAATAAAATGTAAATGGTTTTATAGCCTAAGTGGGACAGCCTCTCTTCGTCTGGCGGTCGCGTCTGATATGTGCAAGACTCTCGTCATAGGTACATTGGACTTCTAGCTTTGTCTGATAGTTGATAGACATATCAACTAGTCTCTCTCCCATGACTCAGATAATTTTATATGACCGACGCAGCTGTTCCTCTAACTCCCCTTTACGTTGAAAGTATTGCATCGAATCTTCGTATACCGCATATCGAATTCCTTGGTTTTGATGCCACAACTCATCCACACTATACCTAGGTGGACACAGGTGTGGTACCTGGAGGGTCAGGATCGGTAGTCGTCTACGTTATCCACTGCTTCCTACTATTTCCATGAACCATCCCATATCCCTTACTTCCTCACCGTATGCCTTAACACCATAGTTTTGCATCTAAGAAGACGTGGCTAAACTCGAAGTAGGTGGCAGAGAAATATCGGGCCTCACTAGATCTCGCTCGACCATCTATATATTCCCAGCCCTCTTCACTAAACTGCAACCGATCTTGAAATTTGGATGAGCCAAACGCCAAAATGTTATGTAATCTACGTCAGCAATGATATAATTGTGTCCATCATAGAAGTTCATATCTTTCAGTCCCTGATAAAACTCACGATCGTACCGCAAAAATTTAATAATCTCTTTTGGGGGGCCATAGGGAACATTATTATGCCCGGTGTTCTAACGCATACACCGGTCTCCTAAATGCCAAAGCGTATCATTCCCGTATGGGACTGAAACTAATGGAACCCTTCTTTCACTAAGCTCTTTGGCAATTCTTATCTCTGGACAGATTGCTTGTCTAGACCTAGCCCATGGTTGCCAATCAATGTTAGTTTTGTCCTTCCATTCTATTATTTCTCTGATCACAGTAAAATAGTGATGGATTTCAGACCCGAACTAGTCCTTTCATCTCTCCACGTACCCATATGAGGATACACATGGTTAAAGTTGTTCACCTTCACCATATACATTCCAACGCGATACTATTCAAAGAACCAGAACTCTAACATAGCATTGAAGCCTGTGATTGACCTCTTCCCCTTCTCACTCTTCAGAATTAAGACTTCATCTAGCCCCCGATACAAAACCACCATGATCGGAGTACCCCAGTCAAACCTCGACGCACCTAGAATATGGTGGTCTGTCAAAGTTGTAAGATAATCAACCGATAAAGATGTGCTAGCATTTGAGAAGAAGATATTACCCATCATATATGCAATAAATGCCCTCGCATACACGATATCCATGTCTTGGTTGTAAATGTTGGTTTCAGGATTCAAAGCCTCTTTCTAGGTTTTCAAATAAGCTAGATTGATGTTACCGTACCTGATGTTATTGGTTGTGATTTCGGGGAACATCCTTTGTGCTTCTTTGAATATCGAGTACTTATCGTCGTACAGGAGTTTGAGACCCACCCCAAAACATATGCCAGTTAGTATGACGAAGGCTAGCGGTGTAACGCCAAGTTCTCCGCAAGGGAAAGTGAAAAATATGGGTGAAAGACCACCACTGTTCCATGAGCAGCATAAATTAAGCGGTTATCCGAGTTTCCTGCCTTAATCCCCAAAAACTCTTTGAAACCCATATTGTCGACCAACCTCTTCAACGTGGGATACCTGGCAATCCATTGGTACAACTTTAATACATTATTCAGTGATCCCCTACATTGTATTTCATCTTGGTTCTACAAAAACAGTACATTAACATATTAAATTTTCATTTGGGCATTTCGCCGAACATTTTCCAAATAATGTTAATAACACATAAATTTTACACAAAAACTTACTGACAATTCTTCCGATCCAATGAAAATATGGACCCAGTTCTCTGGGAGAATATCCACTCGGTGCAAATCCTCGAGGGTTGGGGCGGGATCATTTTCTTTGAGGTGTAACGACCACATATTCGTGACCAATTCTTTCCTCCTTCGTTTAACTTTGGAGTTTGGCCTGCGTCTTGTTTTGGGAATAACATGACTAGGCTCTCCCGACATTGTTAATCTTTGGATAATGGCTTTGAATTACTAGGGAAAAGGTGGAGGTTGGGAAACTTGAGAAATAAGTTGGGTTTGGGTGTTTAAACTATAAACCATAAATTTTTTTTTTTGGTAGGCAAACTGGTTTTTTATAGGGATTCGTAACCCTGAGTTTCCAGCCCCATGAGGTTTCGAACACATGACCTCTCTCTAGAAACAATACTTAACAATATGAGAAAAGGATTGTGGCAATTCATGTAGGCTCTTGCCGCGCAGTTCTGAACTGCGCGATATTAATAAAAAAAAAATAATTATGTGGCTTAATCTGATTGGTTCTTCCTCCCCACAGTTTTGAACTGTGCATGTGGATTGAACGTTTAGGATGTTGAGACGTGGCTTAATCTAGGACTGCAATGGCTAATATTCACTTTGATTTTTTGGCTAACTGTTGTGGGGTGGATGTGGGGAACTACCATGGCTAATATTCATGGCTAATTGTTCTGGGGTAGATTAAATCCACCTAGTTTTTGGGTGAATTCATACACCCAACTATTGGGTGTGCTCTAAATATCTGAATCTAAATAAGAAATGTCACATCCAAAATCTTGATATTTCGCACCCACGGCCACCTGTGTTGGTCTTCCAGAAGGTTCAGAGAACCGAGTTTATACTGGGTCCACCTAAAAAGGTCGATCTACTTGTCAGTAGTGCAAAACGTATCCTCATATTTAGGATTCATACAATTTCAAATGTCTCTCTGTTATTAGAATTCAAAGAATCACATTAAAAGAATGCTTACAATTCAATCACCAAAGTATACATTTTGAGATGACAAATTAAGTATAACTAAAACTGAAAGAGCTTGTTTGACACTTCACTAAAGTCATGATCATCAAGGAAATGGGAAGTTGAGCTTGGCACGAGCACCGCGAAACTCGATAGCAGCTTTATCGTAAGCTCTAGCAGCATCCTCAGCAGTTTCAAATGTTCCAAGCCAAACTCTAGTTGCTTTCCTAGGATCTCTTATCTCTGCTGCCCATTTCCCCCATGGTCTCTGTCTCACTCCCCTGTAATTATTATTCTTCTTCTTCTTCTTCTTTCTATCATTCATGGCCTTCGCTCCCGTCACAACATTATCATTCGTTACTATTGTTGTTGTTGTTGATGTAGGGAAGAAGAAGTTGCAACCCAAACAGTCATTGATATTGCAAAACTGACATGTATCCGCGTCTGGCAGAGATAAAACAGGGCTCCCCAGTTCTTCATCTCGTGAGTCTTCAATGCTGGTACTTGGGGATGCTATTGTTATTGCTTGTGGGAGTGGTGAGTCTATGATGACTCCAGTGATGACTTGTTTGAGAGCAGAAACCATCATTGCCATCTCTTGTTCTGGGCTCAAACGAAACGCGAGATTGGGTTTCTTGAATTCTTCTTGCTTTGTTCTCTTGGAGGGTCTCTGCATGCTTCTCTCTGTGTGTGTTCGAGTCTCTGTTGTTGTGAGTGTTTTGAGAGAGAAGTGAGATTTTTAAATGAGTTTGGCCAACAGTTGAAATTGACACACTTTATAAACACGGAATGGCCTTGGCTTGAGACTTGTATGGCAAGGACACGTGTGAGGAGTTAAGTGGATGGTCAACGTTGATTTGAGATTAGTACTTTTAGTAGTGATGAAAGATGACTTTATTGCTTACGTCATGTAAAGGAAGATTCTGACTTCATGGAGGACGGTAGTCAGAGTTGTATACGTGGCTCTTTATATGAGCACGTGTGGTTAAGAAGACTCAATTAAAACGTGAGTATTTACTTCATTTAATTTACAGAAGATGGAAGGGATCAGAGATTCAAAATCAACATTAGGCATCCAGCTATGAGCTAGCAATGTTTATGATTTTCGTGGAATGGACTTATTATTTTTATTTCTTTGCAGTTTGTATCAAATGGAATCAAAGAATGAATCAGCTATATCACAACTTGATGACTCTAACAATGAGGTCGGTTCTGGCAATATTAAAAAAACCAATCCCTTACTTTTGTGTTTTTTGTTTCCGGCTGAACTACAGCCCAAGAGAGATTTGGTCTCTACTTGTTTCCATTTCCACCCCTATGGTAGCCTTGAATTTGAGCAGGGTATTTGAAAAACCAAGCGACTTCAACTCCAAATTCACCAAAATGTGTTGGGCAGGGTGAACTTGAGGAAGGAGTCGAGATCTAGGGGGAGTTCCAGCCAGTGACTCAAGATTTACGTGCTCTTTTGTGGATGCCTACAAAAAAAAAATATTCCAGACATTATACAGCTTTCTTTCATTGCATCGACGTTATGATGACATGACATTCACATTGAAAACAATTCTTTGTTGAATTTAGTAGACTCTCCTCTGTACAATTTCCTCAGATCTTCCCTCATTAGTCATTATTCAGGAACTCAAAGGGCCTTTCAAAGGTGGCCTCCCAGTTACAACAAAGGTAACAACAAAACCTAAATCCAGCAGGATTCTCCCTTGATACACTCGGAAAGTTAAAGTTACAACCAGAGTTCACCATAATTGCTGGTAGGCCTCAGACAGTCTCATAATATTGTAGAAACAGGATAATGAAGCAAACAAAGGTCTCAGTTCACTTACTTAAGAAACTACTCAATCTGACATCTCCACGACAAATTCAGATAAAAAAACTTGGAAACTCAAGACTGATGTATCAACAAGGATTTAAGAGTAAAGACTGATCTTTCATTTCAAAGGGTAATATCTAAAGTCTAAACACGTGAAAAAAAAATTATACAGCAAATCTAATTACAATCAAAGGTAATCTCACCAGAAAATGTATTTGTTGGTTTCTTTTCTGAAGTACCAAGGAAATTCTTACATTTATCAATAACAGCCACTGGTTTCCACCATAGCAAGACCTACTATATCTGAGTAATGAACGTTGCCACTGCCAAAATCAAGTAGGATCAGCCAATTCGTCTATCTCCACACAGAAACTATTGTAAAGTACCCCTTTAGCTATTCTTCATCTTCTGAATCTGTATTTAACACCAAAATAAAACGTACTTTCTCAGACCCATAGATGTTAATATCAACTTTAAGAAGCGTTGCGAGATCAGGAGCAAATACTTTCAAGGACTAAGAATGGTAACAAATAGTATTGATAAGAGATCTAAAAATTCACCTGAACGGATATCTTCTCCCACTTGTCCTTTATTTTTCAGTTGTCTCGTGATCATTGAGTATATGAGAATCCACCAGTATATATGGAAGATGAACAGTGTCAGTAGCATTACATTGAAAACATAGTACAACATTCTGGGGTAGGCCTCGGACAGATTCAAATACTTCCCCATATCAACACTGCAAATGTCAACACCAACAGAGATAAGCAAAGGAGAAATAATGAGACAAATAATGAGATCTTTACACTGTTAAGAAGGTAAACCTTGAGGCCTTGATCACCCAAAATGGGAAGTATACTAATCGTAAAATAAACCATGAAGCCGCGAAGATTCCAAAGCACACACTAGCTGCAAGTTCCTTTTCTGAATATTTGAAGACTTTAGCAGCTTCTAAAAATACATCACTCCCATCATGCAAAGCAAGAACAATTGACCCAATCCGGAAAAACCTACAGAGAAGGAAATATTAATCACTCATCTCTTACCACATATCTCCACAAAATAACAATTGAGTGTGCATGTAAGACTACTTTCATCAAAAGATTATGATTATTGCAAGTTTAGTTCTGCAATGGGGATCAGTTGGGTTTAAATAGTAGAAAAATAAAATGACTAGATCATCAGAAGGCCACCACGGTTCAAGATCTGAAGGTCAAGTGCCCATAAACTTTGAAAAGAAGTCAAAGATCTAGTTTTAACACCCAAGAATAAACTTCTTTTCCGAGAAAAGAAGAATCCACATCAAGTTCCAACACTATGCTTTATGATTAACATGACCATTGAAAGGATGTTCTTCACCCGCTGTTAGCAGAGGTTGTCGGCATCAATAAGCACAAAAGAAGTGATCAGGTTTCATCTGGAAAGAGAAAGCCTTGGAGTAGGTTCAATGGTTAGCATGATCAGTGTCTCAAGTTTTCAAGAGCTTAACTCTCAAGGGCGACGAATAAATGAACCTTATAAAGTTCAAATCTTTCGAAAAGTAAGCTATGATCACTTCCATGCAAATTGATCATAAGCTAAGCCTGATAAAATGCAAGGTCGCGGAAGCTTCACCTTTAGAATTTCTATCTCAAATAAGATCAAAATTAAAAGAATACTTTATTTGATCTTCAAAACTCTCTAATTGTTTCTGATAGAAATAACTTAGCGGAAGCACAATCGATTTAACAGAAAAGTAAAACCTAGTTTATTGATGAATTAATAACTGAATATCAGATCTGTCTCTCCCTCTCTCTAACCATTAACTAGCCTTAGCCTCACTCCCTTAGATCCCTTTATAGAAGAGGAGTCCCCACCTTCCCAAACACGATCCCAACTATTAGGAAACATATCTAAAACAAAATAATGTAATTTAGAAACTACTAAAAGTACTAGAGGGGAAGCATAATCGATTTAACAGAAAAGTAAAACCTAGTTTATTGATGAATTAATTATTGAAAATAAGATCTGTCTCTCCCTCTCTCTAACCATTAACTAGCCTTAGCCTCACTCCCTTAGATCCCTTTATAGAAGAGGAGTCCCCACCTTCCCAAACACGATCCCAACTATTAGGAAACATATCTAAAACAAAATAATGTAATTTAGAAACTACTAAAAGTACTAGAGGGTCCCAAAACGAGGCCAGCTAATGACGCCAAAGACATGGTCGATGTGGCCACGCCGTTTAATTCCTATCAGCCTCGTTCCCCCCTCCCCCCAAGAAG
Organism: Kingdonia uniflora; assembly: GCA_014058105.1. Taxonomy (NCBI): domain Eukaryota; kingdom Viridiplantae; phylum Streptophyta; class Magnoliopsida; order Ranunculales; family Circaeasteraceae; genus Kingdonia; species Kingdonia uniflora. The sequence continues at coordinate 1,791,208 of JACGCM010002535.1, forward strand.
AATTCGTCCACGAATTCAAGGGGATGGACAAACCACCGCTGTGACTGTCTCCTCGTCCAAGTCATCGCCCCACATCTGTTGAAACGCATCGTCAATGTGATTGTGAAGATTCCGGGTTAACAAAGCAAAATGTTTTTTTGGGATTCGGACATTCGCGCCTCATATGACCTGTCTTCCCACAGTTGTAACAAATCGCAGAACTCGTCCTTGGTGGTTTTGGAGATGCCGCTGTTACTGATGTAGCAACCAGCCGCTACTCGGGGAGTAAAAGATGAATATGTTGTCGGTTTAAGCGCTCCATGTGGTGGAGTAGGAGTTCGATGTGTCTAGGAGGGACGTAAGGTGCAACCCACAAGATGATTTTGACTGATTTTTTGATTTCGCCAATCTTTAGTACCATACCCTTGTTGTTGAAAGCTCCCCCCTCCCATGTTTATGTTTTGTCCCCGCACTTGTGCAATAAAAGGACGAGCCTGTCCCCAACCAACCTGCCCTACACCATTGCCCTAGCCGATCCCGTAGGTTCCCTATGTTACCGTGGTATAACCCCCCGAAGGACTGGTACCGAATGCCAGAAACTGGGTGTCGCCGGTCGGATGTTGCTGGGCCGGAGTTGCCATCGGTGCCGTCTGCTGCTGGAACAGGACCGGAGCTGTCATCTGCCCCAGCTGCTACTGGACCAAGGCTGTCGGCCAGACCTCGTCTGGCGGCTGTGCCGTGCGAGGAAGCGTGACCGGATCAGGACCGGTAGGTGGGGTCTGGACCTGGTTCGCGGGTGGGATCACACGCAGGTTCACCTTCTGAGTCGGGACCGAGCTCGCCTGTTAGGCCGGGTATAAACCAGTGACCTGGTTTGTTGCGTGTGGTACTCGAACCTGGACCAGGTTTATAAACTGGACTGGTTCGGGTCTGGTGCTGGAGCCTGGTTCGGGTTCATAGTCGTGACCTGGATCGGGTCTCCGAGGACTCCCGAACCAAGCCGCGACTCGGAGGCCGACACCCTTCGCGCTTCATCGTGGTTGGTCGGCAGACTTAGCCCTGGTGCCCTTCGTGCTTCGTTGTGGTTGACCGGCAGCCTTGCCTGCTGCTTGCTGTTTGCCGCCGGCAGGGTTTGGTCGCGCCATACACATATGAGAGGACTCCGGCCCCAACTCTCGTTGAGGCAAATCGCCCCCCATCACAACGGTCATGACTTCCCTCTCCTCGGAATTTGTGAATTTATCCTCGCTACCTCAAAGCTATTTGAAGTGAACGAAACCCCTTCTTCGTTGAAGTCTTTCTCTAGGTTAACCATTGAGGAGAGACCCCTTCCTCGCCCAACGCTCTCAAGATGAGCCGGTGAAAACCCCAACCTCTGCGCATCCCTCATAAAAGCTCCTAATGGCTCCCCTCTTCCTCTTGACGATGCTCCGCTATCTGTTAACCCCACACCAACTTCTCCTTGGCTATTGGTAGCGTTAAAGGTAATTGCTAGCAAGATCAAGTTTAATGCCTGATTAGTCTCTTTGGATTGAGCCTTAAATTCTCCTAACAAGTTCTCCGTTGTAACCCTAAATTCCTCCATCTTCTCCTCTAGATCACATAACCTATCTCCTTGAGTTGGTTGACGAGATTCTACTTTCTTCCTACCTACCATCTTTGATTTCGTAAAATAACAAAAACCCTGTGGAACAAATCTCGCTCTGATACCAATTGATACCAATTGATAGAAATAAATTAAGTTGAAACACAATCGATTTAATAGAATAGTAAAACCTACTTTATTGATTATGAATTAATTACTGAAAATCAGATCTCTCCCCCCCTCTCTCTAACCATTAACTAGGGTTTTCTCTCAAACTCCAACTAGCCTTGGCCTCACTCCCTTAGGCCCCTTTATAGAAAAGAAGTCCCCACCTTCCCAAACACGATCCCAACTATTAGGAAACATATCTAAAACAAAATAATGTAATTTAGAAACTACTCTTTTACTAGAGGGTCCCATGACGAGGTCGGCTAATGATGCCAAAGACATGGTCGACGTGGCCACGTCGTTTAATTCCTCTCAGTTTCTCAAGCAAACAACCCAAGCCCTTGGTCTTCTCTTTATTGATGACTAGAATCCTTTCATATATAAATGGAAACTTTTTCTAAAGGAAATTCCTTTATTCAAGCAAATGAAATAAAAGACTAAATTAGAGGATTTCTAAAAAATAAAAAGATACTAATATACCTAAAGATGATTCCAGGGAGGAAAAAGAGACAAAGAGGCAGGGAGGAAAAACAGACAAACACCAATTACGAAACCTGAGCAGGTGGGAAGATGACCTACGTCATATCAAATCACCCATGAACGATTCCAAAATAATGTAATTTAGAAACTACTAAAAGTACTAGAGGGTCCCATGACGAGGTCGGCTAATGACGCCAAAGACATGGTCGACGTGGTCACGTCATTTAATTCCTCTTAGTTTCTCAAGCAAACAACCCAAGCCCTAGGTTTTCTCTTTATTGATGACAATATCCTTTCATACATAAATGGAAACTTTTTCTAAAGGAAAATCCTTTATTCAAGCAAATGAAATAAAAGACTAAATTAGAGGATTTCTAAAAATAAAAAGATACTAATATACCTAAAAATGATTCCAGGGAGGAGACAGAGACAGACACCAATTAGGAAACACCCGAGCAGGTGGGAAGACCACCTACGTTATATCAAATCACCTAAGCTTAAAGTTAATAGAATTATGATATACTAAAATCACTAACACTGAACCACAGTAGTTGATCCAAAATCCGTAGAACTATATCACCCTGGACTAGTGAACAGAGGTTGTGCACAGTGGTACGTGTTGGAGATGGAAAAACCGTCCGCACAAATTAAGAAGGGTATTTCTGTCAACAATTTGAAGAAGGGACCTAAGTCACATTCACAAAATCTAGCTTGCACAATGTTGATAGCACTTAAGTCGCATAAGAAAATTTGCAAAATGAAACGAGCACAATGAAATAATGGTGGTATTTGTGTCTGTGATGGAAGATCATGAAGGATTTACTGAAAATAAAGGAGGAAGGATAGATCTGAGAATAACTTAGAAGAAGGGAATAAGCCTATAACAATAAAATAATAAAAATAGGACTAGCATTTAATTTTGCCTATTTACATGGGAACAAACTCGTTTTTTTCCTTATAAGATCAAGGAATATAATTACAGGGAATAGTTACTGCTGAGAACACACACATGACAAGGAAAAAAGTTAATAGAATGTGCAACAAAATCAGGACTTCCCCACATCACCCTAAGTCTAAGTTTGGGGTAAACTGACCATCCACTATCCTACACATTTATAAAAGCATTTGGTTGCTTACAGTGCAAATAAGGATGATGTATCCCTAGAGAAGCTTTTATGTAAGTTATTAGGTGAACACACCTAAAACCCAGAGCATGAAGAACAAAATAAAAAAAGCTTCGAAAATCTATCGAGAAACTTCATAACCTGGAAATTAGATATTAACCAAATTTTGTATCTTATTTCTTTTGGTCTTAAGCACCAACAACTAAAATATCTTCTACTGCCTCGTATTGACTGTATGAACACTCATACCGTGGTTTGAAACATAAGTGTTTGTGATTGACCATAGAGAAAATGAGGAGGTTCCAGTCTTTAAAAGTAAAACCTCTGGAAGAAAACAGTCCTTACACAATTTTTCACATCCCCTACTTATCTAAAATAGTTATATCAACTTATGAAAGGTAGGGTGCGGAAGCTACCAAGTTTGTTTTCCTTAAAAATCTCTTCAGAAGCTAAAGCATTTTAGAACCACTTAAGAAGAAGCTACCTTGGAGGCAGGGGCGGAGCCAAAGATCTAGATTAGGTGGTGTTGGGGTACTTCAGGTATTTTGGTAAATATGTTTAAGATGCAGTGTCGCCAAGGTCGTAAAGTATCCAAAGAGAACTCTAGTTGAGCGTCTGCTTATAAATGTAAATAATTCTGCAGATTCTCCTAAAAAATCTCGAAAGGTGTACAACCCCAGCTATGCCAATCTTAATGAAATGGTTATACTCAATTTGCTAATAAACTATTGGTTACAAAAACATTCTTTATGTAATAAAACATAAAAATGAAGGCGCAAACGAAAAGCCCCAAGTTAAATAGGTACAGAAATCAATATAAATGCTGACATACTTTAGAAGTAGTGATCATGCACAAGCCTAATAACAAAAACCTATGTCCGAAGAGAAATGAAAACTATACCTTGTAATGTAGGAGTATCCAATAAGAAAAACAGTGATAACATGATGGGACATCATTATAGAGAAATCTTTCCTCCGGGTTTCCCATGTAAGGAGGGCGGCAATGCTGTAGAGATAAAATCCACACTGACACATGTATACAAGCTTCAGAGGAAACCTACAATGTGGAGAAGGGGCATAATTGAGAAAAACTCGGAGAAGAAAATCATTCGGTAAGAAGAAGAAAAATAACACTCTGGTATGCATGTATAATTCAAGATGTCTTTGTAGGCATCAAATTCAAACAGAGCAACAGATAAAGGTTAAAACATAATTTTCATGTTTTCTAATTTTTAAAATATAACTAATAAGGTGCAAACTAAAAATGGCCATCCTCTGACCTATGAAAGACTAGAGCAGTCAACCAATATGCGCTAGCATGTTGTTCCTTTACCACGCCAAAACTGCCAATGACTAATAATGCGAGAAGCTCTTCAGCTGATCAGCATCATAAAAAGTACAACTGTGCTAAAAGCCATTAACAATATTACCAGACATTTACTCCTAGATGTTAGTTCTAAGGATAGGGTCACAATAGGGAGATTGTAGATGTTAGTTCTAAGGATAGGGTCACAATAGGGAGATTGTAGATGTTAGTTCTAAGGATAGGGTCACAATATGGAGATTGTAGATGATCAGATATGTCTTTGTATAATTAGTTCATCCACAAACTAACAACTGTCTAGAGATCATATATCGATTTACAGTTAGAACAATAATACACCCACCAAATTATTAATAAAATGGTGAAGAAAGATGTGCACTTACTTCATCTCCTGACCAGGCCAGCCTCTAAAGTATTCTTGTGCGTCTCTGAACCATGGTTCATGGTAGATTATTGTGAGTATACACACCTCAACAGTCGCATAGTATGTTAGTTTCCACATAGACTCTGAGCATTTTAGAATCTTTGACTGTCTCGTTTTAGTTATCTTAGCTGGACCAGACCCACTATTCAGTAACCAGATGGCAAACCTCTGAAAATTAAAATAAACGAGTAAGAATATATTATCAGACTAACTAAAAATTACCGTTTTACAGAATCATGAATAAGTATCAGCAGTAGCTCCACTTCACAATATAATTATAAGCATTTAACTTTTTACTGAAATTGCTTCTTTTTTTTTTTTTTGAAACTTGAGCTTTAAAATTAAAAAAGAAAAAAGAAAAATATTATATGAAATATGTAATAAACAAAAATATGCATTATATGAAGCACAATACCACATTAAAAATGTAATCGTAATATTCTTTTTCATTAATTTGGTACCGATATTTATTGTTTTTTGTTTTTCATTCTTAAATTGGAGATGGTACTCTTGATGAAAATGTGTGGATCTATTCATAGTTTTCTGGCAGTTTCAAATTGCGAAATATATATGTATAGACAATTCAACAATGTAACATAATATGGACTTTTATTTGTCTGCTTGTTGAATCATATACTTTTGGAAAACAATTATTGATGATTTGTTCAGGAGTTTATTTAAGGATGTTCAATTGGATTGCTCCCACTGAAAATCATATCAATTGAGGCATTTTTTATGTTTATCAAAGTTAGTCAAGCGCCACTACACTAGCATGAATTGAACCTGGGGGGGGGGGGGGGGGGGGGGGGGGGGGGGGGGGGTAATATAGAAAATGCACTACATCATCTTCAAAGGATCCCAATTAACAACAGCTGGTTGTATCAAACCAAACTCTGAAAAGTCAAGGAACCCAACGCCCAAAGCCACAACGTACTGAGGATGTCCAAGATCAGGTAGCCCAAAATTAGTCAGTTTTCTGTTAACATATATTGCATTCTCTCTTTTCAAATCAACCAATCAATCGTGCACGAAATAAAAAACTGAATAGATTCACTCAAACTACCTCTAAAAGCATTGCACTTCCAACTTTTATCAACATCAAGAAATCTTTTGTTGCAAATTCAGTCAACACCGCAAAGCATAAAAAATTAGTTCAAATAAACTTGAAAATGGTACAATGAAGAAAAGGTGACCAACAAACTCCCCCACCGCACCACAGAGAATGCACAGGTCAGGAATGCTCATACCTTTGCACCTCAGAATATCCCTAGAAAGGATGGATATCCTTGCACATGACAAAAAAGGCACATGTGTGGAAGAACGCCTATAAAGTATGAACACACAAACTGGAGCATAGAATACGAAACCTAAACGCCGTATAGACTGCTCCTCAGAATCTTTGTGATTATGGGAGGATTTAGAAGTAAGAACACCGTCCCCTAACTTAACACAAAATAACTTAATCAAACATGTGAAAGAGAACATCCTCTCCTTGCTCACCCAATTAAGTACTCACCATGCCTAAATTAAAATTCCAATTAACCACCACATATGCAATTACAGCATCCTCATTTAGAAAACACGTTTTAGAAGACAATACTCCTATATACTGGGGAATCTCATCATGAAATGAGGATCCCCACACCAGCCATACAAAAATTTAGTTGTCTCCACATTCAATAACTTGAAACCAACACCTTCCATGAATCTCGCATAACTCTTAAAAATGCATCTCCAAATGCTCAAAACAAAATGGATGAAAGATTACTTCAAAAGTCAAGCAGGGCCAATCATACATTACCTAGCCATCATCACCTCCCTCCAAACAAATCCTCTTTTTTTCCTTAAATCTCCGCAAACACTTAGACGTCAAAGTCAATATCACTTTCCTTATAAACCTCAACCTCAATCTTGTACATTCCAAATTGAGTAGATGAATTTCTCCTTCCAATTAGCACCATCCTACAGTAGATAATCAAGATCTCAGACGGGGAAAAAACAGAGACTGGAATAGTTAATAACGGAGGATAGTAGATAGATAAGATCGAAGAGTACTTCTAGTATTGATCACATGTTGCAGTCGTAAATCTAGAAAGCCCCAAACCATCAAAACCTAAATTCTTCATATTTTGCATGTACCACATGCCTAAATACCCCCTCAAACTACATAACTCTCAGTCACCATCCTAAAGACCAAGAAGATAATTAACTAGCTGCTTGCTGACCAAATCCAGTTTTGTCTCCTGCAGAAAGTCGAGGATTTTCACTTTCATACCCAAAGAGCAATCCTCCTCTTATTAAGGTTCCCAAGACTTTTCAATGAAATGATCTTAATATACAGTTTGAACGGCCATCATCTCACAAGTCAAAGTACACTACGAATCTTCATCATCATGTGATGCCTGTTCCTTAACCGAGTCAAATTGTGTCTCATTTCCATCTAAAGAGTCATGGCCATAAAATTTCTGAATTCTTTTCTAAAAGAATCCTATGCATAGGAGAAAAATGCCCTATTCAGCCCGTCCCTCCTAATTATTTCATTGATTCAAAGAAGTCTACAACATAAGAGGCATTAATGCTGCCACACGCCTGTCTGACCTGTCGTAGACTTGTGGATCCATCTCCTTCTTAAACCCAATAATTCATAAGTGGGCAAAAATAATAGCTTTACATTCAATTAAATCCGTGTTCTTGCATGACAAACCTGCGCCTCTAGGAACAACAGCACAGACATTATTTGATAGTAAATGAGTTCCACCATCACAGTCAAGATAATCCTTAATCAAAACAATATGGTTATCAAGAAATGCTTATACAGATTCATCACTCAGTCCCTCAAAATGTCACAAATCAAGCAAATAACTGATTCCCACGGAGTCTTCCTCCGAAGCCAAGATAAACAGTGAAATTTTCACGAGATCAGTGAAATGGAATTCTCTGCATTGGTTAGATCAGGCGCACAGATTGAGGGCCAAATCTGAGACCATTATGACGGACCAAAGTTTCAACATATCCTGATTCTTAGAACCATACAGCTTCCAATGTTTGCAATGCTCATAGCCATGCTAAAAGCCATATTGGCTACTAAAAGCCTATTTGATTACTTGTGAAGTGAGTGTCAACAGGATCTTTGCTTGAATTCACCCTTGACTTTCCTATAGATATCATCTGAATCGGGGTTCAACGCTTGATCAAACCCGTCCAACATCTCCAAACTACCTTGGGAAAGACAAACTTATACTTGAGTAAATATATTCCATACTCAAGTAAAAGAGGCGTTAAAAACAGTCTGGTCTTCAATTAAGTCTTTTATCCCACCTCAACTGTTCTTCACTCCCTTCTCCCGTCGTTCTATTTTCAATATAACTAAAATTTCAATGTATCGGTCTGACCAGATAACTTGGGTTACATCATTCTATACTCTATTTTCTTGTATAAACATCCGGCCGTGTTGTTATTATTAAAAGAATCTTTACTAAAACCTAAAATGCTTAATTTGACAATTCGTTGATTAGCGACTCTGGAATCGGCAATACAAACATAACAAGATCCACAATAAGGAACACTGTTTTCTTGGGGGGAAAACTAATATCACTGAAATCCTAGGGTTTAACCTAATTCCAATCCTAACAACTACTAATTCAACTTCAACCAAACAATTTATAATTAACAACCATTGAATCATCTCCATTACCGGATGTAATCAATATTCAAACCTATTTGCTCAATCAATCAAAAGATTCCAAACTCTACCACTACCAAACACTTCACACAACTCATAACAAATCAACCAAACTTAAAATTATCACAAGATCGTTGTTACCTGATAGATGAACTTATCCAAGATGAATCTGGCAGCAACGAAACCAAATGCGGAGTAAACAGCAATGAGAAAGTGCCAAGTATCAGGAGCCTCTTTCTGAGTCCAGATCGATTCCGACTCCATTGCTGAATTCGACCCAAACGAACTCAATCTATCATCAATTCGATCAACGCTTCAACACAAACAAACAAGCTTCGATCGCAATGTAGACAACTATGAGGTTGTTGTTCTCGTAGGTGTCTCCTAATATTGAGCGAGATTGTTGCTCTGCTTTTAGAGAGAGAGAGAGAGAGAGTTGATGATGTGATGACCTGTGAAAGAGGAGGAGCAGTAATCACTAGTTGCAGTTTTATTATTTACGAGAGTTGAGTATCTCAAACGTGATGACTGACGGTTTGTAACAAACAAAGCGTAAAAAATAATGTTGTGTGGTGGTAGTGGGTTTGGTGTGCGCATTTGGGACTGAGAGAGAATGTTTGGTCAAGGTGTGAAAACACCAAATTCCTAATAATTTTTTTTCTGTTTGGAGTAAATCTTACTTTTCTATTTTTGGTTGGGTATATATGAATATGTTCCTGTGGGTGGTCAAAAATGGCGGTGGTAAAGAATTGTGTCCCGTTAATTTGATGGAGATGACGAACGGGTATAGAAGAAAGGAGGAAAGTACTTTGAGCATCGTTGTAGTGTCTCGAGTTGGAGTTTGATATTCAGAGCTCAAATCACACATTAACTAAAATGCTCCAGGACTGCTCAATTTTTTCTTCTTCAAAAAATTGTCAGGCTTATAATTGTTGTCTTAGTTGTGCTTCTTACAGTACTCCTTACAAAAGTTGTGTGAAAAATCCACTGAAAAATGAAAATAGGGCGAGAAGTACATAAATGCACGTGCCTCGTAAAATATAAGGAATATGTATAATAATTATGTGCCCTATCAGTATTAAGTTCCAAGCTCCAATCCTTCCATGCTAACTTGGGAAGGTCGGAGCTTGGAACTCAAGCACGAAACCAAAGAGCTTCAGGGAGGGGAGGTCGAAGCAATTAACAGACATGGTAGTACAATAGACAGTTTGATGTTAATACTATATAATTCTCCTTATCAATTGGGCAGCTTCGAATTTATCTTATTTAGGGGATTAAGGCACACTGCCAACTGATAGTATGGGAATTAAGCCAGCCAACCTGGTGGAATGGCCAAGAAAGTGATTGAAAAGCATGCAGGGCTTCACCCTAGCCTTCAAATGCACTCAGACTGACAATACTTCAACTTTGCCAGAAACCCGTGAACACGGCAAGGAGTTAACATTGATGCACCTCGAAATATTTGATACAGATGTCAATTTGGAGAAAGTTAGGGGATTACATAAATATTATGTTAAAGGATAAAACAAAATCAATCAGTTACAATGATTGTGCACAATCAAGATATACCATTTACAAACTGTAGACCTTCATCAGAAACATGAAATAAACAACAATTAGGGCTCAAAGAGTAATCATAGTATAAGTCTGTTGATGGCCATAGTATACTATAATTACATGGATATTAGAATGCCAACAATTTTAAGGACATCTTGGTTATACTGGAAAGGCCTGTCTGATTCAAGGAAGGTCTGTACTTTGTCTGAGGAGTTGAAGATTCAACACTGGAAAGATCCCAGAAGCAGAGGGCTAATATCCATACGTGGTTCTCCTCATCATTCTGATAAACTCGTCGCTGTTGACTTCACCATCATCTACAATGAGAAACGTCTTAGAATCATATACACCGTAAGCGTGTATCAACAATTAGAAAACAGTACGAAATTTTTCATAAAATGTTAATCTCAAACTCAGTTTGTTCCGCAATCTAATTTTTCAACCAAAGGGTGATGTAAGATGAGCTACGTATAATTTTTGTTTTATGGCTATTGGTCATGGTGAATAGTTTTCTCTTTTGTTTTGTGGTTCTGGCTTCATTGGTCCTTAGGTGGTACTAGTTTCAAACTATTACACATAACAGCAGATTCTATTTGTTCACATTAAATACAGAACCCCGCTTACTCCCAATGTGTGCATTTCGGTCCAAAATTCATAGCCCAAAAAATAAATAAAAAGATGTGTGATGACACTTACGATCACGATCTGCTTCATCAATCATCTCTTCAATCTCCTGGTCATTAAATTTCTCGTTCAAGTCCTTTGCTATACGCTTAATGTCTGAAGCGGATATTTTTCCCTGTAGATTAAAGAAGAGTTGGTCATCGACAACAAGAGACGAGCAAAACTGATAAGAAAGAGTATGGTACATTTCGATCTTGGTCAATAATCTTGAAAGCTTTCATGAGTTCTTCTTTTGTGTCTCTTTCTCCAATCTTGGCCGTCATCATATACTCAAATTCATCATAATCAATAGCACCACTGCCATCCTTGTCTACATCTGCAATCATTTGATTGATTTGCTGAAACAACATGATTCATGCAGAAGCCTCAGAATTGGTGTTACCACTGTGAACTATTAATAAAGTTAATATGAAAAGATGGAAAAGATATAAAACACTGTTTGGGTTTTCAGCTAGCATATGTAACACCTTTATAATCAGTCAAGTAATAATCAGTATCCTTTAGTGATTAGCACACTCGTTAAAATGATGAGGACCCAATGCATTTTTCCTTGCACAACAGTTCAAGTTTTTAGTGTCTTCATTCTCCAAGTGTTCAGAATTAATTCAGTAATCAATACAAAATAATAATAATAATAATAATAATAATAATTTAGTGGTCTATAATATTTCTGTAGTAGTTATCTGAAGTCCAAACATGTTCAGACTTTTAGTTTATTTATTCTTTTGACAACAATACAGAAAACAAACTAAGACGTATTAAGATAGAGAGTAACCAAGGGCCAAACTTAGCTGGAGAAGGGAAAGGGTGAAAATGGTAATAAGAAAGACACCTGGTTTTCAAATTTTATGGCTTGGACTTCTCTTTTTAAAGTTTTTGTAATGTTTATACGGCACTCGAAGACTATTCTACCTAGCACTCCAATAATACGGAAATGCTTAAAGTTTCTGTTTACAGGGATATGCATCAGTTTGCCGGCATACAAACTATGGCCTAAATTTAATGAGTTTGACAGCTACATCATGTCGCACAAAAAATATGTAATAAATCGAAAGGGGTTCACTCGAAGGAAAAGTGGTTGATAGAAGTGTAACTTCAAAGTGCAATTAAAAGTATATGGATGTTAAATACGTAACTCCATTTTCTATACTTCATAGCGAATACAAAAGAAAAGCTCTATATAGGTCTTAACATTCATTAAGGGACATGACTTCCCAACTAATGCAGAAGGGAGACATATACAATGGATTTAGAGAGAAGCATATGATCCATGAAAGTAAACAGAATCAACTGCTTTTATGTATCTTTTTTTTCTTATTTTTTTCGTTGACCAGGGTTCATAATTTATCACTATTTGCCTGACTAATCCCAGGGGAACACGAGATCCTCGTAAACACACATACAGGGTAAATAAGGATAAATTCTGACGAGTGACCCCGTAGGTGGTGAGTTGACTTATATTCCTCCCATAAAGAAAAAAAGAAAGAGACATTAAGACAAAAATCATAAGCACAGGAAAAACCATTTCTTGAGAATATACCTCTTCTGTCATTTCGAACCCCAAAGCCCTGCACAGGAATAGTTTCAGTATTAAATTCTGAGCATTACAATTAAGCTTTTGAACTTTATTATAGGGGAAAGGGGGAAATTAAACCTCATGGCAACATTCAGTTCTTTCGCATCAATGGTGCCTGGACAAAATAGATCAAGTACCAAATTAGTATAAAAATTGAATAATAGTAGACGCAGGTTACTCTGTAAATACCTGACCCATCTGTATCAAATAGCTCAAATGCTTCTCTTATCTCTTGCTTCTTTTGGTGAGTTAACCCATGATGACGTGTTCTAGGTTTCTCGATCCTAGATGATACTCCTCTATACAAGCTTGCCTGATAAGATATAGGAAAAGTAATATGAGATTTTATTCATAAAATGGTAGAGATCTATAAGATCTTAGTGTACAAACACTTAGCTCGATCTCCCCTCCGAAAAAATGTATATAAAAATCATTGAAATAATGCATTTCTACTAATGGTACATGTACCATATCCAACCGAGAATCGCATGTAGGACCAATAGCTGGAGACTCATTGAGATTATCAGGTTGGAAAATTAGGCCAACCTGGATGAGAGTTTTTGGTTAACTTGTTGACCCCAGTTTGTGGGTCATGGTTGGAAAGATCGCATGTGTTAATGATGAATAAAAAACTACTCTACTTAGACGATTCAATATAGTAGGATATTTCCTAAATCAAAAGCGGATACTTAAATCAAGATGTTCTTAAGAAGGTGAGAAGATATAGGAGCATTCACAACAGCTCAGAAAAAAGAAACAAAGCAGTACCCAGTTACACCAATGGCATATCTAGGGCAAATAGTTATGGTAAATTTATAACCATCACACATACGGTCGGATGTAGTCCAGCACAGACAAACTTGCAGAAACTCAGTAAAGGTAAAGTCATATGAATGAGAGACTTGAGCAGGAAAACACAATGATGAAGTGACGAAACCGGGGTTTGATACAGTGGGGTCAAGAAGTGGGGGTTCAAGGGAGGGAATTCCTATGGGAAAACAATTAGTAGCAAAACGCCTTAATAGAGGACGTGCATGGAGTGTTTGGTGCATATGAACACTTTTTATTCCTATTTGAAAAAAGGAAAATGTTGAATTTCTTTTAATTCATCCGGAAATATATGTAATTTTCATTTCGAAAGATAGAAAATGCATGAAAGTTCGTTGTAGCGGATGACAGGTTCGTGCAAACATAGCTTAATTCTTCAAGGTCAAAAAGGCAAATACTTAAAACCTCATCAGGTCAAAATAATAAAAACATAATTCCTATTATCACTCTCCCACAAATTGATAAGTTAGTGGAGCAAATTTGACCCCCACCGAGACTTTCCTAGCTTTGCTCATTGCATGAATGAGATTTCAAATTCATTTTCAGAATTAAATTCAATAAAGGAAGTTAGATGAGGAGATAGTTGATTCCGAGTCGTACTCAGGATTGGCGAAATCTCAATTAGATAGTAAATACTTAGAAGAGGTGATTAGAGAAATTGTTGGTCATGCAGATAAAAACATGGTGTGGGGTACGAGGGGTATTAGAACAGGGGAGAGGAGGTACAAAGACTACTAACTTTCACATGTTTCCAAGTGACTAGAATAAAGCGATGTGTTACTAAGTTGTACTCGGGCTGTTGAGTAACAAGAATTGTGAACATGTGGTGGTTGATGCAATTGACTTTTACAGCGCTACATTGGCCATTTGGGACACGGGGTGGTTAATGTGATAGAGTAACCACTAGTTCTTTTTTTTTTCTTTTGAAACCAGAAGTTCACAGGGTTCATCATTTTTCACCACTCGATCAACTACTCCCCCCACTATTTGGAGGTGATTGTCTTTTTACAATATGATAGCTGTCACGATCAATTTAGATGGATACCGGTAGAGTTTAATGATATGTAGGAGGATTAAATGAGAGTGGATACATATGGGATGATCATTTGGTGAAACTTCAACATTGTCCAGTTTGCTCAAAAAAGAAAAGGAAGGAATATGGTACCAAGAATATAAGGGAATTTGATCCCGGTCATGGTCATGGTCATGGTCTAAACAATTTGCCCTTTTGTGATGCGAGCATACATGGTATAATTTGCAGTCAAGCCCAGTTTTAATCAAACTGAATAGATTTTTTCCTAGACGGTACATGGGAAGCCGTTTTTCGTTCTATTATCAAAATGCACTTCCAGAGCTTTCTTGAGATTACGCTCCTCTTTTGCTTGATAGTGGAGTTATTTGGTCGAGACTGCCATCTTTCCTGGTTGAGCTCGTATTGAGGAGGAGGATTACAAGGCAGTGATTGCTTTATCAAGGAAATCTCCTGAAATCTGTGTAATCTTTGATGGGATTCGTATTACTGTAGAGAGGATGACCAAAACCAACCAACCAGAGAAAGAATTTGATGAGGAACAAACTTTGAAGGCCTTTGCTAACAACATAGAAACTGGGAGAGATGGACAAGATCAGTTGGCTAATGAGGAGAAAAAAAGAGTCATTGGCAAGCCACCGAGAAGACCATCCAGTAACGGAACCCAACAGAGCACAGTGAAGGTGATGCAAAAGGGGAAAGAGCTAACCTATGGGAACTTTCATATTGCTACAAAGAACCTGAAAGTGAACAACCTACAAGTTAGTAGAGTTAGTGGAGAAAAAAGCTTCATTCAACTTTTTCATGACCATACTGTTATAAATTCCCCTCCAGAATGCTTGCTGAAATGTTTTGGGCCTGTTCAACTACACAAAGAGTGTGGTGGAGGTTAACAGCTTGATGAAGATGAACAAGTCAAGAACTTGGATGTACGAGATGGTACCAACTCGGGAACCAAAACATTGAAAGATAGTACTGGTAGTGGAGAAAAAGATAACTTACACAGGAAAATTGATGTTGAGGGGAGAGAGTTAGAAAAAACAAACCAAGAGCTACCTAGTGAGGTAAGAGAGGTGAGTACATCAAACAACATTCAACACTTGTATGGTAAATGCCCCTTGGGCCAATGTGTGCATGAAAATATGGCACAAAAGGAAAGCTTAATTATCTATCACTAATTTCCCACCGCTCAAAACAGCAGCTCCAACCACTTAATGGGCAACCTTAAACTGGGCATCTATGGTAGGCACCAACCACAAGTCAAGGGGAAAAACTAAACTCGACTACAGAGCTCCTGTTAAGGTTAATGGCAGCTTAACTATGCCAGAATCTGCATACAAGTTGATGTTGAATGTGAGTTACCTTACCCCGTACCAGTAATAATAGACAATGAGAAGCTAGTTCATGTTGAAGTTGAGTATAGCAGGATTCCTCCTAAGTGCAAGAGTGGGGATTGATGTCCCAAAAATGAAGGAGCAGTTGAGCAAGTGGAAAAGAAGCCTACTGTTAAGACAATACCCTATTGGAGAGCTAAGCAAAATGGAATTACTAGTTCTGAGATAGCCACACAAGGAAGGAGCAACAGAACTGCTGACTCTGATGGGTTTGAAATACCTAAAAGTATACATATTGCCAGAGGAAACAATGTGCCACATCCTAGTAGTAATCAGGGCATTCGGTGCGCCACTCCTATTGAAATTATAGGTGGAGACAAGGAGGAAATTGAGGATGGGGAATTACTTAGTGATGGGCAAACTGAATATGAATCTAGTGATGAACTAGCTGAAGCAAGTAATATGCAACATGATAACAATGCAGTAACAGAGTCCAATGAGAACAAAGGTGGGGAACAATATGAGAACACTTCGGCCATATTTGAATTAGACAACCTGGGATCGAAGACAAGGTGGTTGATGAGCCAAACTCTGAATCAGGGAGGACAAGAACAATGAACCTGAGTCCAGTGAGGAAACTATTGATAGTACCAACACAAGTTTGAATCAACCCAGAAAGGATATGAAAAAAGCTAGGAAAGAAGCCACCAATGAAAAGTTAAATAAAGAGGTCCACAACAGTATGCCACCTTCAGATCACAAATAAAGGAAGACAAGGCAGTTAAAATGTTTAAGTGTGGATGCTGGAACATGAGGGGCCTTAGCACCTCTAACAAACAGGAGGGGGGAAGCTAAGAAACTCATTAAAGACAACAATTCGATTCTAAAGGGGCTAATAAAAAAAACAAGGTAAAGAAAACCAATCACACTATTGTAATGAATAACATTTTTCCTGGGTGGGAAGCGTTGGTAACTATATCCAACAAAACAAAGCTAGAATTATAAGTTAGGATCAAAATTTATTGATATTATTTGTAATACTGACCAAGCTGTGCATTGTGTAGTTGATTTCCCTAATCATACTATACTTGTAACAGTAGTTTATGCTTTTAATGACTAATGAGAGGAAGTTGATGTGGGATGATATTTTATTCACTGCCGGCATCTTTGATCTTCCAGTGTTGTTAGCAGATTTCAACACCGCATTCTCTCACAATGAGAGAGTGGGGGGTAAAGGGTTATTCAACAATGTTGTTGAAAGGAACCAAGAAAATTTAGAGAAATCAAAACTCAATGATCTAAATTTAAGGGGTGCAAGCTTACACTGCTGGCATCTTTGATCTTCCTTAAGTGTAGTGTAATTAGAAGATCTCAACACCCCATTCTCTCACAATGAGAGAGTGGGGGGTAAAGGGTTATTCAACAATGTTGTTGAAAGGAACCAAGAAAATTTAGAGAAGTCAAAGCTAAGTGATCTAAATTCAAGGGTTGCAAGCTTACTTGGAATAACATGAATTGCCTTGGTGATGGCATCATGTCTAAACTGGATAAAGTTTTGGCGAATGAGGCCCGACTGTATAACCTCAATAAATTGATACCATTGAGACCAAGTAAAATCTATTTATTCACTACAGATTCAATGTATTGCACTCATTTAATCAACTCACTACAAACCCAAACTCTTTGTATAATACACATTGTACATACATTATTTATTCAAACACATACTCCATTTAATGGAAAACAAACCCTTATACAGTCTCACACATTTATAGTATACATCTCTCGTTTTTTTTAGCATACTATCAATTTATGTAATAAGTGGGACATATAGGAAACTTATAGGGAAATTTCTAAAATGTATTATCTTCTAAATTTAGAGAGTTTATTAATTTAGTACCTTGGCCCAAGTCGAAACCGGAAAAATAAATTATTTTAGCGCAGTTAGTAATTTATCGCGTATCAATTTAACGACGTTATACTGTACATGGATTTTTGAAGCTGTGTTATTCAACTGTGCAGTTTCTGATCATTGCCCCGTGGTGCTTACAGTCTTAAAAAACCAAAAGAGAAGCTACAAATACTTCAATTTCTGAGCAAGCGAAGCTGGATTCAAAGAAATAGTGGAGGCGGTCTGGAGAGAAAAGTTTAGAGGGAACGCTGAGTTTCAATTTATTACTATGCTAAGCGTAACAAAAGATGAACTCGGGGGGGCATGGAGCAAGATCAAATTTGAAGATTCTAACGTACAATTTTCAACTGCCAAATATGACTTGGAGAAAATCCAAATGAGCTTCGGCTCAACCCCAATAATCAGCAATTACTTGTGCAGGAAAGGGAGGTAATCCAAAAGTACACATTTGGTGACAACAGCCAAGAAGCTGCTTTCGAGTAAAAATCTAGAGTTAAATGGCTTATGCTGGGGGATACAAATTCTAAATATTTTCATAGAGCAATCAAACAAAGGCACTCAAGGAACTCTACTCTATTAATTCAGAACAGTGAAAGAGCTACATTTACTGATCCTGAAGCTATAGAAGGAAGGCAGTAGTAAAGTTTTTTATAAATGTGTTAAAGAACAAATAACAATAAAGCTGAAGCTGAAGGCCTTAGATTGCTAAATTACAAAGCAAAAGTGAAGTATCAAGATCATGCCTTGCTTGTTGGAGATGCTAAAGATGAGGAAATCACTGAGGCTTTTATTGCAATGTGTGACCCCAAAAGCTTATGGCCTTTATGGCATGAATGCCCACTTTTACAAAAACACTTGGGAGGTTATAAAGAAAGATGTGTGTGAAGTTGTGAAGAACTTTTTTGGAAGTGGCAAAATGCTTAAGCAATTTAACTTTACAACAGTAGCTATGGTACCTAAAATCACAAATCATGCTACTATTGATGACTTTAGGCCAATAGCTTGTTGTAATGTGATGCACAAGAATATCTCCAAAGTGCTCACTAGAAGGCTTAAACTAGTTCTTAGTCCTCTCATCAGCCACAGCCAGTCAACTTTTGATGAGGGCAGAAATATATCTGACAATTTACTCATTGCCCATGAGACATGCCTATGACTATGTAGACTGGGAGGCAGTGACAACTATTCTGGCTCTCAACTTCTCTCCTGTGTTTGCTGGGTGGGTCAATGAGTGCTCTCAACTGTCTCTCACACTATGTCATGTAATGGAGCTCTAGAAAGGAAGTTTGTTGGTAAGAGGGGCATCAAGGCAGAGACTCCATGTCCCCATATCTCTTTGTGTGAGTCATGGAAGCTTTGGGGCTTATGTTAGAGCAACAACACGTACTTGATAACCTTGAGCACCACCACAAGTGCAAAAACCCTTAAATTATTCACCTAACATTTGCTAATGACATCCTTGTTTTCTTTAGAGCCACCATAAGAGATCAGCGTAAACCATTAAAGAGTGCTGAGATGGTTCCAAGGTTCTGACTAGCCTTACAATCAACACTAATAAATAATTTGTTATTCTCAGGTACTGAACAAACTGTCACCTCAAATTGGGGCAATTCTTAGCTATAATGAGGGTCATTTACCTATCAAATACCTTGGAGTTCCTCTCTTGTCTAAGGGAATTAATGCTCAGGACTGCAACCAACTAACTGGTAGAAAGAATGACACTAAGAACTACATATACTGGACATTGTTATATGCTGGTAGCTTATTGTTGATCAGTCAGTGCACAATGGGATCCACATATACTGGACAAGCATTTTCATTCTTCCCAAGAAAATCATTGCCCAAATTGAAAGACTGCTCTCTAGATTTTTCTTGCATGGAAACAAGTGCAAGAAGAATGTGACTATGTTGCGGAGTGCTCTCTGCTTTTTCGACAAAAAAGTGGTTTAGGCTTTAGAGATCTCACCAACTGAAACAAAGCTCTGGATTTAAGACATATTTTGCTGCAAAGGCTGACAACATATGGGTTAAATGGATGTGTAATCAGGTCATCAAAGGCACGAGCTTTAGGAGTATTGGCCCTAATAATGATTGCCCATGGGTGTGGGAGAAAATTTTAAAATAGAGAGAGACGGACGCGACTCTTAACACACCTGATAGGCAATGGCAGAGTTACTTGGTTCTGGCAATACCCTTGGCATGAAGAGGGCATCCTGGCCAACCAATTTAGTGCCAACCTTAGATACAACACCCATTTGAACTATAATGTCAAAGTTAGCAAAGTTCTTAATGCTGAACAGTAGTAGGGTGTACCTTTTAACCTTAGACATCACCTTGGGGTTATTGATGACAACCTCCCTGCTCTGCAGACAAAATCATCTAATGACCTGCTGAGGATGGTAACCACACTGTGGCCTTACTTGTAGAAGCTACTAGAAGAAGGAATCCCAAGTTTGAACGGCATAAGCTATGCTGGTGCCCACTGGCAGTTCTAAGACCATCTTCACAACTTGGCAATGCCTCGGTAACCACCTTGTCACCCAGGACAACCTTATCATAGAGCACACATATCGACAACAATCTGAATACCAAGTGAAGCCTATATCACACTAATCCTCATCTGGGTATAATTCTATTACAATAACGAATCAATGTTGTACCAACCTGAGCTTATATCACACTAATCCTCATTTGAGTGCATTTCTATTACAGTAAAAACTCATTTTTTGCTTTTTCAAGATTAGTTTACTTTCTGAATAATGGGAAACTAAATTAAAACTAGTTTGATTAAACAATAAACTATTTGCTTACGAGCGAATCGACTCGATGAGGTTAAGATCCTATCAAAATAAATCAAACTGACATAAATTGCCCTAATTGAGTATTACATCTACCCTAAAACAGACCCCAATCATAAGCAGTGGTGATTAATCAAAATAAATAAGGGAATACTTTATCAGGATTAGTAGAAACAACGATAGAAAAAGCGAGATAGACTAACTCACCATTGATTTAATTCAGAACCGTCGCACAGAAATGAGATTGTGATTCGTATCTCTCTCTCTTCTCAGAGCTCTATTTCAGTATTTTGTATGTTTTCGTCGCTCAATTTCCCCTGAAATTTCCGTTTTTAACTTTGGTAGACTTTTGGATTCAAAGTAGAAATTATTATCAACATCTCCAAGTGTGTGGTTAACAACTATACTGCAACACGGTGGGAAGTGATGAGGGTTATAGGTCGGTTCGGGGAAGCAAATGGGGCTTATTAGTTATCACCCCTCTCTGGAGGGATCCTTATTCACTTATGTGGCATTTATTTTTTCATCAAGTCAGACTTAGAGCTCTAAGTGGGAGTTAGTTCAGTGATTTGGACTAACTCATCACACTTAGAGGTGTTATTTTTTGACACTAACTCAAGCTCAAGTTAGATTTGTTTACTTACTCCACTAAGACCCAATATTCCATTTGAGTGGGACACTTAGATCTGAGTCTTATTTTTTACCCAAAACTGCCATCTCCACTCCACCAAATTACTACCCCTGGTCCTTTCCTCTCCCAATTAAACAAAAAAAAAAACAAAAAAAAAACACCTTGCTCCAAACATTTCCTCCTCCCCGAACTGAAACCTTGGAGAATCATGCTCATACTTCAGATCACCTACTTCATCTCATATTTCAGATCACATACGTGGTTAGCTACTCTTGTTGCAGAGGATAAAGAGATAGAGTTGTCTCGGTAGATACTTCAGATCACCAATTGATTTCTGCAGATACCACAAGGTGATATTCTATGATTCTTTCCTCTCTGGGGTTTATGGGTTTTGATTATTTTGTTTGTTGTTGTTGTTGTTTTTATTAGATAAATGGGTTTGATTGTACATAAATTTTCATATTGGATTATTAAACTGAGAATTACGAACTAACATATTAAACTGAGAATTACAAACTGTTTATACTCCAAGATGTTTGGGAAAAATATCATTGCGGTAAGTTAATGTGAAAAATGGCATTACTATTTGATTATATAACAATTTATACATGTTTAAATATCTATTTACATGTTTGTCTTGTGTACTTAAACAACTGAATTCTGAGGCTAAAAAGTATAAGACCGCTCCTCTTCAGCATAGAGATTTACTAGAAAAATTGTTTGATGGCCTATTTGCCATTGGGGACTTTAAATGGTCTTCAGGGATGGAAAGTGTACCCTCCACCCAATAGACAGAGTATGTTCTTCTACCTAATGATATGAACATTGACTATACACAACTTCTTTAGTCTGAAGTTGATTATACATGGGAAGGTGATGAGATTCCTTCTGATAATATCCTTATTAGTCCAATTAGTCGGCCTACTCCTAGTAGTACTCCTCGCACCCCTGTTTCTCAAGCTGGATCCGCTAAATTAAAGGGGAAAATATCAACTACAGTAGTTCAACCATTGGAACCAATAGAGTTGGTCCAATTTATGATATTTGTATAAACTACCCAAGGAGGAAGTTCTACTTCTGTTAGCAATGACAACACCACTTTTAAAGTTATGAAGGTTTTGTAGGATATGGTTAATTCAAAAAAGATAGACGAGCCACTATTTTTCAAGGGTTTGAAGTTGGTTGGGAGGAAAAGATGAGCATAACTATAGGTGATCTTTCTGGGGCTTGAGCCAGAGCTCTTAAGTTGATAGTGAGGTAAAATACTCTTAAGACTTATTTGTAATAACTCTTAAGACTTATTTGCTCGCTTATTTGTATTAACTTGAAATAAATGTTAAATTTTTATTTAATTTTGGGAACCAATGTATTTGTGTTTTCTATATATACAGGTTATTTTCTATGTATATGTGGTGTTGACGGTGGTGATGAAGGGGTGGTGGAATTGGTGGTGAATAGGTGGGGGTGTTTATGTGTTTGCTTATTTTCTTTATAAGTAGAGAAGGGTATTTTAGTATTTGCAGTTTTTAGTCAAATCTAACTAGCCAAAAAAAACAAACACTCCAAGGCATCTAATTAGATAGTGAACACCTCTAAGTGGACTCAGATTTAGTCGGTCAAAATGTCTAATCAGATCTAGTTAGACTTAGATCAACTTAGAGACAAAAAAATAAATGACCCCTTATACTTATAAGGGGATTTTAAAGTATAAACGAAGCGATGCAATATTATTATTTTTAAGCAGACATTTGGATAAGGTCATCCGTGATGCAATAAAACAAGGTTAGAGAGGAAAGTAAAACTCAATCATTTTCGTTGTAATCTACATCCCAACTCATCAGCATTATAGACGTTGGATCAACAATAATTTACGACAAAGCTTTTGAGTGGATTTGCGAGTAAACTTGAGGAAGCCGAAGAAATTAGATCAATTATTAAATCACCAATATAAATTAGTCATTGGACGTATGCAACAATTTTTAGAGGTTATCTATCAAGTTGTGAATTTGTTAAATTTCTGGCAAATTGCACCAATTTAAACAACTTTTTTCTTCAACAGATTGTGAGATGTGACGTTTGGCTCTATGTTGGCATATCGAACAACATATAATTAAATTTCAGACGAAAATAGAAAGTTATGTCATTTATTCATTCCATCCACTCGGGACACTGCTTGAGTTACTCAAAAGTCATGGACCAAGGATTTTTACACACCGCTAAAAGCGAAATGATTGAGAAGATTTGAGTTTGCTCAAACTACTAGTAAAATACTCCTCAAAATTGGTTTGTTGCTTTCCTACCAATGCTAAATTTGTAACCATCCCCTCCATATTTGACGTGAACGGGCCACCATATTTGAATTCTGCAAGAATACTCCTATCGTGGTCATCATTAGCAGTTTAACACTCTTGTCAAATAATAGTCAGCGAGCAAATTATTTTTTGCAGTATTCAGCGGAAAGATTTTCATCACTTAACGTCTCACTTTTAACCTTCTTAAGGATATTATCGCAAAAACTAGTTAATTCGTTCGAACTTTCAGCAACCCCTTTGTTGAAGAATACCTAAAAAGCCTTTTTAAGTGTGTTGGGGAATAGTAAATGGTTTAAGGAACACTCGTTCACATATGCCATGTGATTGTCATGAAGCCTAAATTTTTTCTCTCAAAAACATATATTCCTGCAAATCAAATACATCTCTCTTCTCGGCTTACTAGTTACTTGAGTGCTCCTTTTCAAGAAATTGGTTTGTATCTTTTTCAAACACTCGTAAGCCTTTAACATGTAGTTAGAACAATAATATTCAAAGATCCAATAAGAAGCCTTCGGGGAATTATAAGCAACAATAAGTTTAAAGCATTGTTTCTATAAAGTAATTTTCATATCAACCAATATGCCTAGTGCGATTTAAAAAAAATACCTAAGACATTATTGAGTAAAGCTTGTTTAATTTATTCTCCCTTATGTTCTTGCGCCATTAAACGCCTGTAAACCAGATAACCGAAGTAAGTGAGCCCAACTTCGCTAAGATCAAGTAGTGACCTTAGAAAAATGAAGTTTGATATGAAAGAAGAATTGTAAATGCCACCTAACCATCACTCTATGATCTCCCCACTTCTTTACAAGCTCTCTTAGCACAACCTCATCATGTTTATCCCTTAAATATGACAGTACATTTGAAATAATATACTCTTTGTTAGAAACAAGTCTGATTGGGACCCGAACTGGGTTTAGGATAACCCACCGACTCATAACCTAACCTACTACTAGCCTAGGGTTTGTGGAGAGAGTTTTAAAGCGTTAAGTAGCCTCCTATATATAACCCTTTAAGGGTTGTAAATTGTAAGCTTGATTTATCATCAATAAAAGTCTATCCCTCATATATATATATCTAGAGGGACTATATCCTAACACTCCTGAAATTTCTTGCATTTTCCATAGAGTTGTTGCGAGAAATCGTAAGGTGGGTACTGGTACATAATGCAAATAGTTGTTTAAAACATCATATATGTTCCCTTTTCGAAGTTTACTCATTTCTCTGCTTGAATATCCTTTTAGTGAATTGATTTTATCTTGCATAATCATCCATTCTTAGACCAAGTATATGATCCTCCTTTCATGAATCATCATGTTTACATTCCCAAAACTTCAGTGTCGTCCGAACAAACCTGACAAAATATGCTCTTAAAACAACATTTAACATAATTACATAAACTCGTTGATTTTCCAACACTAAGTATTGAATATCATCTCAACTCTTCTTCTTCTTCTTCTTCTTCCATTGATTTAGATAAGTGACATCCCATGCTTCAATCTTGATAGGGGCTTCAGGACCCGACCCCAATTTTAGAACCCACCAAATTCAAAACCCCATGATACTCTAACACCAGATTTCAAAAATCCAAAGCCCCCCAAACCCCACTACATATATCAATAGTAGTAGATTATTCAATAAAGTAGATATTGAATTAAACTATAAAAAATTAGCAATCTACAAATTCATTCAAATAAACAAAGCTTGAACACAAATAATAAAAAGTTTCCATGTCACTAGGATTTTGTTAAGAAAAAATATGCTCAAAAGGGTTGGATCAAACACATGACATTTAGTACCCCCATAGTAGTCAATGTATACACTTCTCCAAACTAAGATTTCAGATGTATGTTACAACCTTCAACTTTATAGGGCAGACTTTAGTTGGTGGTAATTACATCATTATTCACATAAGATACAATATAAAATTGAAAAACATATGAAGTTAAGGTTAGAGAGGTAACCAAAATGTATAATAACCAAAATGCATGATGGAATAAAATCATAGAATGACACCGTATAGAATTTGAAATTTAGCTTTCAATAGCCCAAATAAATCACAAGAGGACAATATATTCAATTACAATCAGCCGAAATCAATATATTTCATGCATATGCTTCATTGTCCAACCATTGGCACTTCGACATCCTCAATATTTTCTGGAATGCCACTGACATCAGTAACTGTGACTCCAATTTTACTGATGACATATTTTAGGTGGTTCTCGTGACTAACCAATCTTAGTGGTCCACATGTTTTGATGAGTAGGACACTTTTGCCTTATCTTTTATATTAAAGTGTTTTACTCTTCTCTTTCTTCATACATGAGATTTCTCTTTTTGAAGATCCTATTAATATCAATATTCCACCTCCACAATCCTCCAGCCAAAATACTAGCCCCAACTTTCAACCAAATGATCTTTTTTGATTATTTGTATTACAATCTAGTTCTGAATTTGAATTGACTGAAATTTAAATTGTTTGGGTCACAAAAAGAACGGTGTTACTCTAACATTAATTACTCTATTCCTGAAATGAAAATAATTGTTGTCTTCAATGTTTTTTGTTTTCTAAATTTACCAAAAAGGGGTGATTTCTAGTGTTCCCAATCTTTTTTTATTCTAATAATCATGAACTAAAAAGAAACTTGAAGTATTTATTAATTTATAGGAGAAAATAACCAAGGGAAGATTCAAGAATATAATAATTTGTGCATTAACAAAGACGAAGAAGGAAAAAAAGAAAGGATTTTGAAGGCGACAGTCTCCATAGTGCATATATGAGTTGTGTTTTTGCATTGTTTAAGGGTAAAAATGTTACTCTATTGTTACACACATCCAAAATATGCTTGACAGTACATCAGAATAAGCAAACCGATGCTATTAGTTGTTCATGAGGATCGCCTTAAAAGAGTGGTCATCAAAATCAGACTTTATTAACTGCAATACAAAACAATGTTATTAGGAAATGAAAAATAGGAAATAAATTAATTTGATCTACTAATACAAATATTAATTACTTACCTTCGGTGTCATGAAATCCTAAACTTATGAGTTGACGTCTTATTTTCAAGAACAATTAGACAAGCTTCAAAGTCATGGGGTGTCCGACCGCCCCAATCATGGGTTTTCCAGCCGCCTTCTTTACAGTTCCAATTACAACTATGAAAGGCTTTGGTTTGTCTCATTTCATGTATATGAAATTCCGTGGTTATTTCAGTTGAAGATAGTGATAGAATGAAGACCTTCGTACAAGTCTTCTATCAACCAACGTCCAAGAAGGTAAGTTGGTTAAGTAAAACTCTGATAAAGGGAGTCAAAAATGTTTTTCTAATTTTCGCAACTTTTTTGGGAATCTCGTTCGAACGATGTTGGGTCTCGTTCAAATGAATTATGGGCATCTCGTTCGAACGACCTTGGTTCTCGTTTGAACGAGGCCCACGAGTTCTAAATAAAAGTTACACATTTTTTAAGGCTTATTAGGGATCTCGTTCGAGTAACCTTATGTCTCGTTCGAACGAGTCTCAAGAAAAACAAAAGTACTATTTAAACGAACATTTCTTCTATTTTCTAAGTCTCTTTTTTTCACTTTTCTTTAGAAAAAAATTATTTTCAAAAAAGCTCAATATCCTTTATCAGAGAGACAATTTGACATCAATCAAAACCTAAAAACCTTGAGGTTGATGTTGAGTTAGTTTATTCTACTTCCCACATATTGTTCTAGAGTGATTCATGAAGGGTGTTCCTTGCTGTGAGTTCAAGGAGAGTCGTTGAGAGAATAAAGAATAGTCATTGTGAGAACGAAGATGAGTCGCTGCGAGAACGAAAGCGATAGGGCGTGATGCTTGGATCAGAAGAGAGATAATCACGAGATGGGGTTATCGAGTCTGTAAGTGTAATTCAGATTAAACTCTTTTTTATTAGTGAATTTTTGGTTGCCGTGTTCATTGACAATGACCTGAAGTTTTTCTCCCGAGTAAGAAGTTTCCACAGGGTGAACAATTGCTTGTATCATTTAATTCATTGTCTTTACTTTTGATTGTTTCTGTTTAATCCTTGAATCATTGATTGATATGAATTATTTTGACCTAATTTCTCGAAATACATTAAATACGACCACATAAAATTTTAATTAGTATAAGAGAAAAATTACTTGTAGGCTTTATATCCTGAGTGGTAATCCTGATTTTAAGTGCTTGCTTAATCTAATGGATTTTGAAAAATTTGGAGGTCATATAAATCGTCTACCACTCTTTGATGGCACAAACTTTCCCTACTAGAAGGTTTGAATGATTGCCTTCTTGCAATCCATGGGAGAAGATGTCTGGATTGCCATTGAAGATGGATGGATGCCCCCGACTGTTATGTGGGATGATCCAACAACAGCTGTAAAAGTTCTTTAACCTAAAAATCAACGGACTAAGGAGGAAAAAGAAATATCTCGGTATAATTCTAAAGGTCTTAATACTATCTTTAATACGTTGAGCCAAAGTGAGTATAAGCACATCTCCGAGTGTACCTCTTTGAAATAAGCTTAGGACATCTTAATGTGTACTCACGAAGGTGATAATACGGTTAAAGAGAGTAAACTATAAATGCTCACCTCTTAATTTGAAAATATCCGGATGAGTGAGGATGAACCATTCGGTAAGTTTTATGCCAGACTGAGATACATTGTTAACAACAGTACCTCTTTAGGAGTTGGATACACTGATGTTCAAATAGTTAACAAAATTCTAAGATTTTTCCCTAAGAGGTTTAGATCAAGACGTGATGCCATAGAGGAAACTCAAAATCTTAAAACTATGAAACTTGACACACTTGTTGGAAAATTGCAAATATTTGAAATCGAGATGGAAATAGAAAATACTAAGAAGAATAAAAGTCTGGCTTTTAAGTTTTCCTCCAACTCTTCGTCTTCTCAGGGAACTAGAAAAGTTGATAACTTATGTGTCTCTGACGATAATGAGGAATTAGACTTTGATTCATAGATTGCTGTTATAAGCCAACAGTTTTGAAAACTCTTAAAAAAATGACAATTTGATAATCAAAGGCAAAATGTGAATTATAAGCCACGTCCTCATGACCGTGCTAAGTCGTATGGCAAACAGACCAATCTTGAACAATACTTAAATAAAGTTGAATGTTATAGGCGTCACAAGTATAGTCACTATGCTCACAGTTGTCCCACAAAGAGTTCTAATAGTAGCCATAAGACCATGAATATTATAGTTACTTGGGATGATGATAATGATGAATTTGATGTTAATAATGATCATCCAAAATAATATGAAAATGATAACTATTGTGCATTTCTTAGTATAATAAACGCCAGTAATAATTATTATGACCCTTTTGGGCTAGAAAACCAAACTGAAGATCAAAGTAATAATAGAGAAGAACTCAAGTTTGAAGATTTGTATTCTCGACTTATTTCTCAGCTTGAGAAACTTAAGAATGAGAAAGATACTCTTAATGTCAAACTTGATATTTGTGAAAAAGAAAAACATACTGATGCAGGGAAGTTAAAATTGACTGAAATTGAACTTGAGAAGCTTAAACTTGACTAGACTTCCACTAAGCAGAAACTTGACATTTTTCTTTATGGGGCAAAAAATATTGACAAAATGCTAATTATGAGCAAAAATGGTACTGATAAAAGGGGACTTGGATTTAATGAGCAAAATACTAAGTCTACTACACCTCAAATCACCCAGTTTGTCAAAGCTACTCCAGTACCATCTTTGCCCAAGCAAAGTGTTACTAATGCTGCTCATTGGCTGACTAAGCAGCCTTTTGTCTTTCATGTATTTTATTGCCAGGCTTATGGTCAAAAGAGTCATCTTGTTTCCTATTGTAGATATGTTCCTGTATTCTATAGTAGGAATGATCTTCACTTGAAAAGAGGGAAACCCTATTGATCATATGCCCAATCATTTTCTAATTCTTCTTTTATCCAAAAGTCTTTTAATAGTTTCAGGAATTTAACTCAAACGACAGAAGAACGAATGAAAGTGAGATCCGTTTAGGTTCAGAAGAAGGATCTTTTACCACAATTACAGTGCAATATTGTAGAAATGGCTCAAAATGAGACAGTGAAGAGTGTGTGTTATGGGTCGATCTTAGCACCATTAGTGTCTGTTCTATTGAGTAAATCTTTTCAGTCATTCTGACTGTTTGTGTCGCTATTTTGTGGACATCGTCAGGTATGTGTTGTTTATCTTGTTCTTATCGGTTATTTCCCCTAATTTTTGTATTACAGTCTATCTTAGCTATGCATGAGCACGTTTGGGACTTATTTATTTGTCATATATTCATCTAATGCTTGAGCTACTTGGTATCACTTATTCATCACTAGTTCCAACTGTTCCTGACTCTAGTCGTAAGTAGAAACCTTAAAGATAAATGTAGAGAATTCGTTACCTAACATTATGTGAGGATCTAACCTTTTGTACAAGCTTTGAGTGTTATTAAATGAATTCTTTCCTGTAAATCTTTCTTTGTTTCTGATCTCATTATTTTTTGCATTTGTCAATTATTGGTGGTCACATCAAGTTCAAGTTAGTTTAATAGAACATTCCCTATACTTAATTCAAGATGAAAAAGACACTATGTGAGACCGAAGATATGATAATAGGTTTTTTATTATTACACCTCTTTGTCCTTCGTCTATGTTTACCCAAAATTTTATCCGTTGGTAGCCCTTTTGTGCCTTAAAATATGCCATTCATTTTATATCTAACTCCTGTTAACCTTTTTGTTCTGAGACATTTTAGTAAAATCAAAGTAAAGGAAAGTGCAAAACCATGTGGTTAAGCGTGGAGAGATGAATAGAAAAATATAGTATCCCCAATGTTGTGCTAGAAGAAGAAGAAAAAAAAAAGCTGTTTGAACGAGGTTGATAGTCACTCGAATGACCATTTGATAACCCTTTGGAATTTTGGCCCAATAGCTCAATTCGTTCGAACGACTTCATATTTCGTTCAAACGACCATTTGACAATCCTCTAGAATTTTGGCTCAATAGCTCAATTCATTCGAACGACTTCATTTTTTGTTTGAACAAAATCTGGGGACTTTGTCTTTGTTTATCATTTTTGAACCACTCACTTGCCTTGAGATTTGGGCGATTGTAAAGAGTTTCCCTAGTATATAAAAGGGAAACTCGGGGAAGAAGTATTCTATTCACTGTGTACTCAATAAAGAGAAAGAATGATAGGAGGCGCACTCAATTTAAAGAAAGAGGGGGAGAAAGTATAATCTGTAGTCTTAGAATACCAGCAAAACATCTACTCCATCATGTCACTTCCCTTACCTACATTATAACCTTTTTAAGACCTGTTTGATCTTGAGTTTAGCACAATCAGTTTAGTGGATATGAGAGATAGGGATTCTATATTAGTTAACTTGACACCATTTAAAACAATTAATTTTTCTTCCATGAGATCTTTAAGTAAAATAACACTGTTTTTTTTGGATTGTGAATTTTTATCTAAAGTCTATTCATATTCATATTTCCTTAGAGTGATATCTAGTAAATTTTTAGTGACTTTGAGTGACCAACCATGAGAGACCTAAGTTAAAACATATTTCTAATATAGTGATCTTCATACGTCTAAATGTCAGGACTTTGATTGGACTACACACACACACACCAAGTTCTTTTACATTATTTCATTTATAAATCAATAATATTCTCTATATCATGTATCCGTGATGTTTATAGATTTGATGCTGTATATTTTGAGGGGGAGTGTGTCTGGCAGTCTTCAGTTTATCTCATAAGTCTTGTGCCTTATCTTATGTTTCCTATCTATGTTTGCTAATTACATGGCTATTTTGGTTAATTTTGGTACGTTTACCTATTTCTATTGTTTCGTTCGAACGAGGTTTCTTGTCATTTGAACGAGTTATGGTCTCATTTCTTCCAGTATAAACTTGGTGTCTCGTTCGAACGAGTAATCCTCTCGTTCGAACGACTTTTCAATTTTAAAAAAAAATTCAAAGCTCTTTTCTATTTTGGTTTGTCTGTCTGTCTTACTCTTGTCTCCACCTCCTACTGTGATTTTTCTCTTTATCTATTGATTATTTAGTTTTGATTGAGAAAATGTTCCAGTTTGCTACTCCTTGCACTTTATGCTTCTTATGTTTGGGGTTTGATTACAGAAGTTTTCCCATGTAATTTGTGGCAGTTTCGTTCGAGGTTTCCCAAAGATGCATCTTGGGGATAAATGGTGATTGGGTTGGTGTGAGTTCCTGTGATTGTTGGTTTGTGCTATTGTTATTGGCTTTTTCGGATGGTGGAGTTTGGTGTTGTTAACTCTTTGGCTTTGAGTTGTGTATTGGAGTGTATTTAGTTTCTTCCGTGACAAAAATTTGACAGAAATGAGTATCGCTGATAGGATAGCACAAAGAAATGATATTTGATCATGCTTTTTCAAGTTTGATACTTTTATGGGACATTTCTGATCATGTCTTTCAATTATTAGAGATTTTTGTAAGTTTTATACACACGTATCATAAACTAGTTTGCTGAGTGTGCAGATATTAAATAATAGTTGGTTGATACATTTTGGAGTGCAAAAGATATCATCCGTGGAAGAGGTCCAGAGATTGAACCTGTTAATGAAAAGGGTAATATCTTTCTAAGGTCTATGTTGTCTCTGTATCTGGGAAGTACTACAGAGTGATGTTTTGGTCTTAATTTTTATTTTGTCACGAAATGAACCATAGGGGGAGATTGAAAGGTTTTGGTTTGTCTCATTTCGTGTATATGAAATTAGGTGGTTACCTCAGTCGAAGACAGTAATAGAATGAAGACCTTCGTACAAGTCTTCTATCAACAAACGTCCAAGAAGGTAAGTTGGTTAAGTAGAACTCTGATAAAGAGAGCCAAAAATGTTTTTCTAATTTTTGCAGCTTTTTTAAGGAATCTCGTTCGAACGATATTGGGTCTCGTTCGAACGAATTCTAGGCATCTCGTTCGAACGACCTTGGTTCTCGTTCGAATGAGTCCCACGAGTTCTAAACAAAAGTCACATATTTTTTAAGGCTTATTAGGGATCTCGTTCGAACAACCTTATGTCTCGTTCGAACGAGTCTCGAGAAAAGTGAAAACACTATTTAAGTAAACATTGCTTCTCTTTTCTAATTCTCTCTTTCATTTTTCTTTGGAAAAAAGTTATTTTCAAAAGAGCTGAACATCCTTTATCAGAGAGACAATTTGACATCAATCAAAACCTAAAAACCTTGAGGTTGATGTTGAGTTAGTTTATCCTACTTGCTACATATTGTTCTAGAGTAATTCATGAAGGGTGTTCCTTGCTGTGAGTTCAAGGAGAGTCGTTGAAAGAACGAAGAATAGTCGTTGTGAGAACAAAGAAGAGTCGTTACGAGAACGAAAACGATAGGGCGTGATGCTTGGATCAGAAGAGAGATAATCACGAGATGGGGTTATCGAGTCTGTAAGTGTAATTCAGATTAATCTCGTTTTTATTAGTAGATTTTTGGTTGTCGTATTCATCGACAACGACCTGTGGTTATTCTCCCGTGTAAGGAGTTTCCACAGGATGAACAATTACTTGTATCATTTAATTCATTGTCTTTACTTTTGATTGTTCTGTTTAATCCTTGAATCATTGATTGATAGGAATTATTTTGACCTAATTTCTTGAAATACATTAAATATGAGCACATAGAATTTTAAACTATTGCGGTATTACGCAAGTTTAAAGCATGACTAGAATGTTGGAGTAGGTGACTCTCCGCGTATATAGCTCAACAAATAGAAGTCGTTGTTAACACTGTTCGAATCATCCCCAGTCCTTTGACTTCACTATACATATTGAGTTATTTGGGTTGACTATAAATGCAAATATAATTGTGATTACTTTATCCCACAAACACATCTCTGTGTGTAGGAGATTAATGACATTTTTAGCCGGTATTGTATCTTCATTTAGGTTATGGTCAACTTTTTTTTAATCCACTGGATTGCCTCATTCGCATTTCTTTGGCCTCCGACAATAGTTGCATAATTTTTTGTTACATTCACTATCTTACAAGTCCTGTCGAGGAGGACTTGATAAAGATTGTCATTGTTGTATACTTTTTGGGTCACTTTCCCATTAGTGGAGAGTAATAATCCTCCATCGATTCTTGCATCCACAATAATTGTCAATATCCAGCCACTCATACTACCAACATTCTCGATATTCTATGGGATGTTAATGACATCAATAAGTGCAACACAAAACGAGTAAATAAAAAAATAAATAATAAATAACAATTACTCTTTTTTACTTATAATACGAATTACTTTGCCTTTTGTGTCATAAATTCCAAAAATGATGAATTTTTGGCACAACATCAGAGACATATCGTTAGTTTAAAGTTGGACTAAAGTAATAAAGTATGCGCCTCTCGACGAATCTTGCTCTACAACCTGAAGTTGTTGGCTACTTTTTCAAACCCCTTTCCGGCCATTTAACTTTAAAACGCATAATTGCGTTGTTTGGGTCGACTGTAACACTAAATATTATAATTGTGAAGAGAAATTAAATAGTTTACCCTTTACATCATTTTATAAACACATCGCAGTGCGTATGCGATCAACAATATATATCTTTAGCAAATAACAAATTTTCATTTAGATTATCATGTCTTATCTTTTGCTGAATCCATCAAATTGCCTCCTGCACATTTTCATTTGTCTCTAACAATAGCTGAGTACATGTTTGTAGTTACATCAATATTCTTACAAGTCCTTAATAAAGATTTTCGTGGTTGTGAACTTTTGAGGTTACTTTCTTGCCCAAAGAAGCAACACTCCTCTTTGGATACTCCCAACTATGGTGGCTGTAAATAAATCGGTGACGGTGACGTTTTCAAACTTAAAGTTAAAAATATGAATAAGAATAATCAAAACCGAAAGAAAATTTAAATTTGCAATGTACAGTATTAATATTTCTTGAACTACGTAAGTTCATGAACCTAATATAATCTTCATATTCCTCCTAATATTTTTTAAATCAACTTATGATGTAGCTGTCAAGAAGTTATAATCTCAGAAGTCCTCATCTATACTTACATGACTTCACGACACACTTTATGGCCAATTAAATGTTGGAAAAAATGCATGCCTTTTCGTTATGGTTTGAATAAAACCTTGGTGATTACTGTTAGTTCCACATTAGATAAGTGAAAAGAGTATTTTCACTTTATATTGGGTTACACATGATGTGTAAGTAAGTGGTACCTTCACAAGTGTGTGAGGCGAGTGTGTAAAGGCTTGCTATGGGGACACTCATGGGCTTGCGTGCACGAACCAACCCATGACCCATTTGGACTATTTTATAGAATAAGAAACTATTCGAATAAATCTGGCAGGAAGAATCTATTCGAATAAAACATGCAGTTATTTTCAAAAGACACAAGTCTTCTCTGAGGTGTATCTTGGAATATAACCCTATCTACAGGTACTTCTAAAGGACACCTTCTCCTTTATTTAAACAATCATTCTTGATGTGTTTGACACACCGAAAAATATCAGAATCTCATTTCCTCTTTTGCATTCCTTCCTTCTCGAGAGAAAAATTATAGATAGTTTGACAGGCGTATCGACTTGAGTGCTTCAAGTCTATATGATTCGATTGCTGTATCTTGGGAGACAGGCACCATAAAAATTGTGAAGCACCATACGCATGGTGAAATCTGTCATAAGGAAATTACAGTGACTGCAGGCCTCGATCTTCAGTGTTTTTAATTTCCTTTTCGTTTATCTTCTACATACATCTGAATACATGCAATCTAAAGACAGATTTTAGCAACTCTTCTTTGTGTTCAAGTTTTGTAAAAATGATGATTAACGAAACTGCTGTTTGGGTTCATCAAGAAAAGCCGGAGAAGTTCAATAGAGCAGAGCTCAAACGATGGCAGCAGAAGATGCTCTTTTATCTGACTACTCTGAACCTTGACAAATTTTTGCAGGAGAGTTCTGCAGTTCTCAAAAATAGTGAAACTGGCAAGACCATTGTCGCTGCTGTAGAGGCATGGATCCATTCTAATTTTTTGTGCAGGAACTATATTTTGAATGGGCTGGATGATAAACTGTGCAATGTTTATACTCTACTCAGGACTACCAAGGAACTGTGAGATTCTCTGGATAAGAAGTACTAGACATAAGATACAAGTACGAATAAATTTGTTGTCAGTCATTCCTTGACTTTAAGATGATTGACTCTAAGTCAGTTATCAGTCAAGTGCAAGAGTTACAGATTATCCTGCATGAATGTCATGCAGAAGGAATGATTCTGAGCAAATTTAAGAATTATTTGAAGCA
This sequence comes from Kingdonia uniflora, assembly GCA_014058105.1. Taxonomy (NCBI): domain Eukaryota; kingdom Viridiplantae; phylum Streptophyta; class Magnoliopsida; order Ranunculales; family Circaeasteraceae; genus Kingdonia; species Kingdonia uniflora. The sequence goes on from JACGCM010002535.1 coordinate 1,826,975, forward strand.
CAAACGCAAGGAGATGAAGTTTGAGGACTTGATCATGCATTTGAGAATTGAAGAAAACAATCGCAATAGTTAGAAAGCGATTGAAATTGGTTCATTGGAATCAAAGGCCTATATTGTTGAAGGCAATCCTTCAAACAATAAGGGAAAATCCCCTAAGAAGAATGGGAAGAAGGGCAATAACCCTACACTGGGTCCAATCGGAAGGGACTTCAAGAAGTTTTTTGGGAACTGCCATAACTGCGGTAAGAAAGGGCACCGTGCAAAGGACTGCAGGAAGAATAAAGACAATTCTTCAAAGAATCAGCCTCCTCAAGCCAACGTGTCTGAGTTGGAGAACCTATCTGTTGTGGTCTTTGAAGTGAACTTGATCAGTAACGCCAAATTTTGGTGGATTGATACTGGAGCAACACGCCACATTTGTTCTGACAAAACCCAGTTTTTGCCATACAATATAGTGGACAGTGATGAAAAACTGTACATGGGAAAATATGTTACTTCTGTGATTGAAGGAGTTGGAAAGGTTGTCCTAAAGTTCACATCAAGAAAAGAACTTACTCTGAATGAAGTTCTGCATGTTCCAGATATTCGAATGAATTTGGTGTCTGGATCAGTTTTAAGTAAGAAAGGCTTTAGGCTAGTTTTTGAGTCAGACAAATGTATCTTGACTAAAAGTAGAATGTTTATAAGAAAGGGCTACTTGTGTGATGGCCTGTTTAAATTCAATGTTGATGTAACCCCAATGTTTATCAATAAAATTGAAGGTTATGCTTACATTCTTGAGTCTTTTAATATTTGACATGCACGATTAGGCCATGTTCATAATTGTTCGTTGCACAGATTAATGAATTTAGGACTATTACCTAAATTCAACATTGATTGCAAACAAAAATGTATAACATGTATTGAAGCAAAGTTTGCTAAACAACCCTTTCAATCAGTTAATCAAAGGATGACAATACCTCTCGAATTAATTCACAGCGATTTATGTGACTTAAAATTCATCCAAACAAGAGGTGGGAAAAAATATTTTATTACTTTTATCGATGACTGTACTAGGTACAGTCATGTGTATCTACTCCAAAGTAAAGATGAAGCATTAGAAATGTTTACGCTTTACAAAAATGTGGTTAAAAATCAACTTGAAAAGAAGATTAAAACCTTAAGGCCAGATAGAGGTGGTGAATATGTTTCATCCGCTTTTGAAGAGTTTTGTGCTCTGAAAGGTATTATTCACCAAACTACTGCACCTTATACACCTCAGCAAAATGGAGTTGCTAAGAGGAAAAACAAGACTTTGAAAAATATGGTCAATGTCATGTTGATTAGTTCTGGTTTGCCACAAAACTTGTGGGGGGAAGCCTTACTTTCAATAAACTATTTACTGAATAAAATTTCTCATAAGAAGACTAATAATATTCCTTATGATCTTTGGAAAGGTAAAGTACCTTCCCTTAAATTCAAGAAAGTGTGGGGGTGCCTTGCAAAAGTGCAAGTTCCTTGTCCCAAACGTGTGAAATTAGGACCCAAAACCATTGACTGTATTTTTATTGGCAAAGCTAATAATAGCAGTGCGTTCATGTTTCTGGTACACAAATCAGAATTCATTGATATACATGAGAATACATTCATCTAATCACGTGATGCTATCTTTTTTGAGGATATGTTCCCAAGCAAAAAGGTATAATGCAAATTCTCTGAAAAGATCACATGACGTTGCTTCAAGTAGTAATCTTCAGCCTGAAAGTTCTGAGCAAGCTCCAGAACTTAGACGTGGCAAACGTATTAAGACCACATCCGTAAGAATCGGTCTGGAATATCTAACTAACCTGTCAAAGAATGAACCTCAAATCTTCAAGGAGGCCATGTCAACTCCTGAGGCTCCTAGTTGGAAAGAGGCAATGCATAGTGAAATTGATTATATTATGCAAAATCATATGTGGGAGTTGGTAACTTTTCCACCTTGTAACAAACCAATCGGTTGTAAATGGATCTTCAAGAGGAAGATAAAACCTGATGGTTCTATAGACAAGTACAAGGCGCGACTTGTTGCTAAAGGATTTAGGCAAAAAAGAAGGCCTAGATTACTTTGACACTTATTCACCAGTTACAAGAATAACATCCATATGAATGTTGATAGCTATTGCAGCTTTGCATAAGCTTGAAATACATCAAATGGATGTGAAAACAACTTTTTTAAATGGGGAATTAGATGAGAAAATTTGTATGAACTAACCTGAAGGGTTTATTGTCCAAGGAAAAGAACACAAAGTTTGCAAACTTGTGAAGTCCTTTTATGGATTAAAACAAGTGCCCTTATAATGGCATGCAAAGTTTGATCATGATATGATCAAGATTGGATTTAACATCAATGAATATGACAAATGTGTTTATTATAAACGCATTGATGTTGCATGCATAATTGTATGTCTCTATGTAGATGATATACTGATTTTGGGGACTAATATTAATGTAATAAAGTCCACCAAGAAAATGTTGACCAATAACTTCGACATGAAGGACCTAGGTATTCCAGATGTTATTCTTGGAATCAAGATTAATAGGACATCACAGGGAATTGTGTTGTCGCAAACACATTATATAGAAAACGTGCTTAAGAGATTCAATAAGTTTGAGTATAAAGGCATTGAAACACCATTTGATAGAACTCAACACTTAGTAAAAAACAAGGGAGAAAGATTTTCTCAACTTGAGTACTCATGTATTATAGGCAATTTCATGTATATTATAAACTACACCAGACCAGATATTTCTTATACAGTAAGTAAACTGAGTCGATATACGAGTAATCATGGAGATGCACATTGGGCGGCACTCGTTAGGGTTTTAAAGTACTTAAAGTACACCCTATACTATGGTTTGCACTGCACTACTTATCTAGCTATACTTGAAGGATATAGTGATGCAAATTGGATTTTGGATTTTGGATTTTGACGAGTCAAAATCAACTACTGAATATGTGTTTACACTTGGAGGTACAATAGTATCATGGAAATCTCAGAAACAAACATGTATAGCTCATTCCACGATGGAATCTGAGATCATTGCTTTAGTCAAAGCTGGAGAAGAAGCAGAATGGCTTCGAGAGTTTCTAGAGGATATTCCTTTATGGCCACAACTTGTGCCTGCTATATGTATTCATTGTGATAATCAAACAACACTAGCAAGGGCTAAAAATCAAGTGTATAATGGTAAGTCACAACATATACGTTGTAGACATAATGTCGTTAAGCAGTTACTTGCGAATGGAATAATATCCATTGATTTTGAAAAATCTCAAGCCAACCTTGCGGATCTGTTTATAAAAGGCTTGTCGAAAGAGCAAATATATTGTACATTAAAAGTAATGGGATTAATACGGCTAATCCATGAGTAATCTTAATGGTAACCTAACCTAGTTGAGTGGAGGATCCCAAGCACTGAAGAGACTTGGTTTCCATCTCATTCCTAATATAATAGTGCAACCTGCAGAGTTTGTTAGGGTAAACTTTGTTTTTAATGATTCCTATAGCTTGTGTATATATGTGGAGTACAACAGGTACTCTTATTAGGAAATTACCTATGTGAGTGAGAAGTGAGGGCCGCTTCCTTGAGAATTAAGATGGCTGAATTCTCTAATAGCACTCATGAATCTGAGATTGTCCAGGGCCAAAATGGACACAACATTTAGATCTGTCTGTGACAGGAACAAAACTGTGTAAATACTATTGTCTGGGCTTACATCAACGACTGAACAGTTCAAGATATCATGTTCACTGGTTAGCCAAGTATGTCCGATAGTATTTCATTAGAGAAGGTTCAAGTCCACAAGACACCTTTTTCGATGCAGAGCCATCCCTACCATTACTTTCAAAATTCTTGTTCGTTCTTGTCTTTCCCGTTTTCATTCAAATGTGGGGGATTGTTGGAAAAAACGCATGTCTTTTCATTGTGGTTTGAATAAAACCTTGGTGATTACTGTTAGTCCCACATTGGATAAGTATATTTTTACTTTATATTGTGTTACACATGATGTGTAAGTAAGTGGTGCCTTCACAAGTGTGTGAGGCGAGTGCTTAAAGACTTGCTATGGGGATGCTCATGGGCTTGCGTGCACGAACCAGCCTATGACCCATTTGGACTATTTTATAAATTTTATTCGAATATGTCTATTCGATTAAGATTCTATTCGAATAGAATTATATTCTATTCGAGTAGAATAATATTCTATTCGAATAAATTTGGCAGGAAGAATCTATTCGAATAGATTAATATACGATTCGAATAAAATCTTGTAAGAAGAATCAATTCGAATAGATTATGATTCTATTCAAATAATTCTGGCAGTAAGAAATGTATTCGAACATAAATAGATTCTATTCGAATAAAACATGCAGTTATCTTCAAAAGACACAACTCTTCTCAGAGGTGTGTCTTGGAACGTAACCCTATCTACATGTGATTCTAAAGGGTACCTTCTCCTTTATTTAAACAATCATTCTCGATGTGTTTGACACACAGAAAAATATCAGAATCTCATTTCCTCTTTTTAATTCCTTCCTTCTTGAGAGTAAAATCACAGATAGTTCGACAGGTGTATCGACTTGAGTGCTTCAAGTCTATACGATTCGATCATTGTATCTTGGAAGACAGGCACTGTGAAAACTGTGAAGCACCATACGCAGGGTGAAATTTGTCTGAAGGAAATTGCAGTGACTGCAAGCCTCAATTTTCAGTGTTTTCTATTTCCTTTTCATTCATCTTCTACATACATCTGAATACATGTTCTACATTAAATACATAAAGGCATGTAAAAACAAGAAACTCTAATAAATATTAGAAACTCCATTACAAACTTAGACATGTATTACCACATTCGAATGGAGGTATTACCGTACCACCAACGTGCCTTTGCATCTGAGTCTTTGAGGGAGAAGGAAAACTAAAATAGCAAAAGCCAGATTAATTTTAAAATTGCTATGTTTAAAAGGAAAATAAACATATAATCCTTTAATGGCTATATGCATTTTCAACGTGACCCATGCTTTTAAGAGAGAGAATAAGTCATTTCTTGTAGTGACTTAAATCTCGAGTTTTGTGGCTACACATCAGCATTTGGAATTCTACAATGCCTCAAAATTCAAGTCTAAAACTTGATTTTTTAGTTTTCGAATAGGCGCCTAAAGGTTAAGCATTTGTTGCATTTTTACAACAAACTTTTAGGCTCTTAAAGTTTTTTTTCCCATCAAAATCATCAAACTAGTTTAGTTGTTTTTAAAGTGGCACTGTTGGACAAAAATTGAGTTTATTTTTTGAAAACTCGAGTTTCAAGTTTTTGGCAAGAGACACTGTTAGAGATACATTAGCTAAGCCTACAAATGAGTCTTGTGGCACATTAGAAAGGCTAAAGTTTAATTTATTTCTAACAAGCAAACCCAAGTCTAACATACACTTGCCATGTGAGTTGGAGAGTTGTATGTTAAACACACACTAAAAAGGGGAGTTGTACTCGTATTGCACCTAAAAATAATACTGCTAGTAGTAGTAGTATATGTAGTAACAACCCAACAATATCTGAGTTGATTTGAGTTGAGTGAGCCCCAGATAATAATAATAATTTATTCACACCCTCTATCTCCTAACACTTATCCGAGTCAGCATATAATTATTATTTTAATATAAATATGTCTCGTGATAAAGTTTCAGCCACTAAACCTCTTCATCATTAATATATTTTGCAATATCTGGTGCAAGATTCACTAGATTTAACATGAGATTTGAATACAGTGTTGCGAACTCACTCATACCCTGCTGCTGAAGTTACTCTATTATATAGGGAGAGTGACTTTTAAAGCCTCTTTGTTGAAGCCTCGGAGATTTTGGCCATTCTTCCAAAATACACTGAGCAATTTGAATAATGTGTTTGTGCTTGTCTATGATCCTTATAGTGTGAAATCACTCGGTATACTTTGCTTTTGACACGTGGATGCTAAAACTCTTCTTGCTTAGGTGATTATTTGGTTCTTAATTTGACTATGTTTTTGATGTTTGAGGTGTTGAGTAGTGAACTCAAATTATGTTCGTGGATGTTTATTGGAGTTTATATGATGAATGAGGGCCAATGAACGAAGGAAAAAATCATTTTGGATGATTTTTTGGTATTTTATTCGAACAGGTCTTTAGTCAGTTTGAAATGAAGTGGCAGAGGCCTTTCTATTCGAATAAACTTTGTCTTTGTTAGAATAGAAGTCTCATAACAGGGTCTGTTTGAATAGACTTTGGTCTCTATTTGAATAGACTTTGTATTCTCAGTTTTAGAAGTGGAAACTTGGACATTTGCTTGCCTCATGATCTATAATTTGGGCCCTAACTCATTTAATGTCCTCCCAAGTATATATGGGATACTTAGTGTGTTTCTTAGGCTATTTTTTAATGAGTTTAATCTTAGAGAAAACTAGGGTTTGAGAGATTCATTGAAGCTTCGAGAGAGTTTAAGAGATCGATTATAACCTATTTGATTTATAGTGGATTATTTGTCGGGGGGTGGTTTCTTACCCTTTAAGGTTTTTCATTTCCTTCCTTAGGGTAAATCGTTGTGTGTGCTTGATTTTGTTATTGTTTAATTTCTCAATTGGTGTTTCCGTGTGTCATTCTTGTGTGAGGGATTGGGATTAACAACCCTAATTCCTAATAATTGGTATTAGAACCAGGTTAAGGCTTGTGTGATTAGAGCGATGGCCGATGAGGAAAAAATAAATATCGAGAAATTCAATGGATTGAACTTTGGGATTTGGAAGATGGAAGTAGATGATTTTCTGTATGCGGAGGATTTTGATTTTCTTCTTGGAGAGATTTTAATGAAGCTGTCTGATAAGGGTATATTGGAGTGAGAACTTCTAGATCGAGATGTTCTTGGTAAAGTTCGGTCGACACTCGCAATTTTTATTTCTTTGCAATTTCTGGATGTTGACACAATGATAAAGATGATGAGTGTGTTATCCCTATATTATGAGTTAGTGGCTTCAGGTGATTTAAAGTCTCGTAAGCGGGTTACTTTTAATGATATAGTTAAAATCTTTGGTGAAGATTATCGCATAATACCTCTTAGAGCTTCATTATTAACATTGGATGAATATCTAGATATTGAAGTTAGAGGAAGGAGAGTTTCACATATCAAGAATAGATGCAAAAGGAGCATCAAGGCATGAAATTGTAATTAACAAGGTATTTATTAGAATTACGGTAAAGTTAGCCATACGAAGGAAGATTGTAGATCGACGAAGAAGAGAATATCTTTAAAGAGAGGTTCGGTGACTTTCTCCAGGAAAGGTAAAAGTTCTGATAATGCCTCTTATCTTATTTTTAATGATTTGTGTGATATGACTTTTGATATTTGGAATAAACCATGTAATGTGATTCGTGGCACTCAGGATGAGTCATGTTAGTTGTCTTATGGTATTTGTAAAAATTTGAGGTTAGACTTAGATACCTCATTGGAAATTACGTTGGGTAAATACAAATTGTCTTGCTATAATGAGTGTTATCATGTAGTGGAAAAGAGATGTTTGGATTGCATTAACGAATGATAATTCATTAAATTCGGACACAATGCAATATTTGTCTAGTATAGCTAGAAATGTGATTACGTGCCAACTATCGGGTTTGGGTCTTTTGGAACCTTTCGATGATGTTGAGATCATGAAAGAAGCTATGGTTATAACTTAGTTCAAAAGACAAGATGTCATCTTAGAGATGTGTAATGTTAATGATGAGATTATTGGTATGTTTACTTCGATGGTGGACTCTAGAGCATGGCACGAGAAACTTGATCACCTGAGCAAAGATTGGATGAACGCATTACTCTCGAGGAGAAGACTTGACAAGTTCAAATCGATATATTTGTTCTTTTGAAGGCGTTCTCTTGGTGAAGCAAAGGAAGGTCGGGTTTCAAGAGCCATCCCAAACAAGACAAATTACCATTAAATAACCATGCACAGCTGCCTTATTCTAAGAGCCATGCTTTAAACATCACCATTAACTCAATTCTAAATCCACCCACGCAGATAACCACCAAACCAAAAAATAGACTTCCACTTCTATTTATCATACAAATACCAACTATTATCCAAATTAACCCATACACAACATACATACATGTATAACTTATAATAGGTTTCATTTAATCACAATACAAGCAAACAACGAAATTGAATCAAGTAAAGGCAAAAAAAAAACCAAACTTCAAGACGCGCTGCCTTTAAATCATTCTCCTTCGTAACTTTCCCCCTTTTAATGAGTATATATATCTCCTTAGTGCCAATGCTGGAGCAGTTAACAAGTGAAGAGCAGAGAGAATCAGAGTGTACCTTTAAATTTTTAGAAAATAAGAAGGGTGAACAGTCACCAGATAATGGGGTATTTATTGACCCCACGGGATGGTTCTGCGTACCACCTCGAGACCCTTCGTCTAACCTTTTGGCAGTTTTCATTTTTATTTTCCTAACGCACCTCTTCTTGAACTCCTTTACTCTTTTCATCCTCAAAGATAATAGACCATTACAATGTTGCTCTAGACCATCTAGATACACCCCAACCTCCTCAATTCTCCCCATCTTCTCCAATGCAAGTCTTAAACTCACAAACAAAGACTGAACATCAAATTCCTTATAAACTAATACATCACCTGGAGGTAAACACTTAGCCATTGTTCTTTACAAACCTTCACCATTTCTTTCCTTTCTATTTACCTCCTATATTCCTGGGACAATTGTAACCAAATTTTCAAAATTTAAAAAATATTCGATAAAACAATATCATGACTAAGTTACACATCGAGAACATATTAATCGAAAACTTATTTTTATTTAAACAAGAATAAGTACATAATATTGTCACATATAATTACATTTGAAATATAGCACATTATTTGCTTGTCCACATGGAACCAATACTCTTCTAGCAGCAATAACATATTCTTGCATGATCTTATCCTCTGTAATATACCTTAGCACAATACGACGATGGTTGATCTGGCGTACTTCATCTACAAAAATGTCATACCAGAACCAGCGGTCAACTTTCGCTTCTGTCTTCTCCGACGACATCCCTTCAACATCTAAAGGGCCCCGAGGTGGAAACACATCTAAGATTAAAATAATCCTAAAGTACCATTCCTCCACTTCAACAACCTTAATGGTTAGACGATCTTCTTCTGCATCCTGCTAGCGACGAGATCGAGTTCTCACCATTGTAGCAAAACTTTGCACCCTTTTCCAAATAAAGATGGCTATTTATAGAAGAAACCATAGGTTTCCAACAAATGTACAGTTTGTTAAAAGATATTTGCCTTACATTCACACCACAAATCAAGGAATTTTTGTTCCCTAATATCATTTCTAAGACAAGAGTCAACATTACAAGTCCCAAAATATTCTTCTCGACACAACAACAAGTAATTGTCTCGAGAATAAGGAGATTATAGTAGTATATTCCCCAGATTCGATATGAAAGAGCTATCAGAGGCATGTTAAAGGTTAAATATATACCCAACTGTAACTAGAGAACATTCCAAATCTATAACTACAGAGCTCAACCCTCCACAGTAGCCGTTACACTTGGTCAAATGTATTCGTTGTACATACTCCGTGAAGTTTGCCCACCTCCCCTGAGCTTAGGAGAAATATTATGTGTTTGCAACTGCCTATATACAACTATAAATACAAATAGAACATTTAGTAGTAGGGGCGGATTATTTACCTTTCTATATACCCACAAACCAAATTTCTCTACAAGTGTAATAGATTAGCATATAGTAGATTTACATCTAAAATCTTCCTCAAGGTCGTGGTTTTTCTTAGGCTTCACTGAGTTTATGCGTAAAATCTATTGCATGTTAGCTTCTATTAGCACTTAAATCATATTTCTTAACCTAAGTATTGGCGAGGTTTACCAACCAGATAATAAGCCATTATAATTACGATATCCATAACAGGTATATGGTAAAATGTGATATTTCAATGTCCAGTTGTGAATTTCATAGAAAGAGCCAGAGGTAGAATGTTTCTATGATTAGAAGAATATTTGGAAAGAGAAGAAGGTTAAGCTACTGCCCTACAAGCTCCTAGGCAGTACTTCATCTAGGTTTTAACTACATTAATCATTTTTCTCTCGATTATACAAAGCTCCAATTTGCTTGTTGCTGAAAATAGAACAAATTTTGGACTCGCGATTCCTACTCGGAGATTACAGCCAAACTGTGCTTTAGCAACTAAACATTTATTCTTAGATAATAGATACATGTATCTACAAGTGTATGTTTCTTACTTTTATTGTCTTTTAGCATCGAACAATCTTTGTAGACGGAGTCATAAAAAGCTTCTCAGCTTAAGAACGGGTTGGAAAGGTTCTTCAAGAATGGCCAAATGCCCTTGACATGGCATGAAGGGGGAGGGTATGGATTTAGAACGATCATGTGTTAGAAAGTTGGTGGACAAGCCATCCTCTCTTCGGTTCCATAAATTTGGTTTATCAAGTTGTGCCTCACGTAGTGCCATTGTTACGAGTTTGTTGTTTCTGTAGAGTACAGTAGTAACAAACTGCTCTTAAGTGTTGGAGCAAGGGAAGTGTTAGTTGATTTATGGATAAGGGAATGAAGTGATTAATGATAGGAGGATGAATTGGTTTTAGCTGCAAAGATTCTTGATTACTTAACTTAAATTAAAAAAAAGTGCAAGAGGTAGCTATTTATAGTTCTCTAAGGAAAATTCTAGAGACATGCCCTTTACAACTAATATCTTAAGAACATCCCAGAGGAGTCTTTAGATTAATGATCTTCTAGAGACATCTACCAAACTCTACATCATTTAAATTACAAATTACATGTTTAACACCCCCTCTTAATTTGTAATTTTCATTACCTCTTTAAAATGGTTGAATTTCTCTGTTGTGATGGCTTTGGTGAAGATGTTTACACAATTCTCATTTGTCTTGCATACTTTGATCGGCTATGGAAGACTGTATTCTTTCTCATAGTAATAGTTGACATGTTGCCACAATAGATTGTTGTTGTTGAGTTATCTTCCTACTGTAAATTAGATAGAATTCTTTGTAGCCAAATTGCTTCACATGCCGCACTTGTTGCTGATATATATTTTACTTCGGTTGACAAGAGTGCCACCGTGTTTTGCCTCTTTGAACACCAAGAGATGACTTTAGATCCTAAATAAAAGACATATCCTGAAGTAGTTTTTCTGTCGTTGATACAACCTGCCCAATCGCTATCTGTGTACCCAACTGACCTGTTATCTTCTTTTTTAGTGTAATTGATCACAAAACTTTTTGTTCCTTTGATATACCTGAGTATCCTCTTTGTTATTGCATAATGAAGTTTTCTTGGATCACTCATAAGCCGAGAGACTATTCCAACCGCATAAAGAATATCAGGTCTTGTATTTATGAGATAGATCGACGAGCCAACAAGACTTATATATAAGGAACAATCGACCTTTTGAGCTCCATCATACATGGATAACCTTTCATTTATGGCCATAGGTGTGGTCATGGCCTTGCAATCTTCCATGTTAAATTTCTGTAAATAGATCTTCAGCATACTTTTTTTGGGAAATAAAGGTGTAGTTTGGTTCACTGAAAACATGATACAAATGTAAGCAATTTGCTATTTCTAACCGCTTCCATGTGCTTGATTCGATTTGTAATTACAATGTGGTGCCTTTAAATTACTTGCATATGTTTGGTTTACTTTTACAAAACAAACAACATGCATTTCCATGCAAAAACTTCTCTTTTTGTTTGTATTTAGTTACAGTAAAAAAATTTACAGCAAATTTTGCATTTAGGCTCAGTTTGGTTCGCTGCAAGTACGATGTAATGCAAATTTGATGCATTTGCTATGATTTGCATTGCAATAAATGTTAAGGGGATTTTTTTCAATAAAGGCAAGGTTCCTTATTGTACACTGCAAGTAATTCTACACTACAAGTACAATTAATTGTAGATTGATGTTTATGCTTGGTTAGGTGCATTGCTATGCAAATGCAAATGATAGCTACTATTTTTTATCCCTTAAAGGGTCCTTTTTTTATGGGAAAATTTGACTGCAGTCCCACCTACAGACTGAATATTTGCCTTTAGTCTTCAAGTTTTTTAAATATGTAGTTTTTGTGCCCAGATTGCCTCTGACCACCAGCCAATTTTTGTTGAACTTAAATTTTTACATGAACTGACTAAACTACCCTCATGGGAGTTGCACGCAGGTGAACAAGTTCTCTTCCGGTCATCTCTTCCCCAAAACTGCCTCAAACCAAAAATTTGTCTTGGAGGGAAAATTTTGAACAATCCTTATCTTCTGCAACTATACAAATTTGAAAAACTAGAGTACAACAATATACCTGATCTCGCCTAGCCTTTAACCACAATATAAGTCTCTCTCTCTTCCTCTTTCTTTCTTTCTTTATGAATAGGTAAAATTGGTAAATCTCTCTCTAATATCTATTGATTTGGTTTCTCATTTTGAAAGTTAAAAGATTTGTGTTAAGAATTAGAGTTTGGGTTACTCAATTGGGGCTTTTTAAAAGTTGTTTGGATTATAAAATTAGAATTTTGGTTTTTAGTAATTAGGGTATATTAAAAAAATTGGGGCTTTTACAAGTGGTGTTTTTAAATTGGATATTTTGGGTATGTTACCATGATATGTGTCTTAATTATATACTGTTTGGGGGTATGATACAATGACAGGAATGGCCTAAAAAATGTCATTATTCATTGGGGAGGTTGATGGTCTGAACCTGGGGAGACAGGGTACACACACCATCTATACATTGATGGGGACATACATATATTTGAAAATATAGATAGGGATCAGTTTTACTATCAAGGTCTATTGGAGTATATTATGTCTGGTGTTGATGGGATAATTGAAGCTATCTCACCTGGTTCTGGGATAGTGGTGAAGACACTATGTGTTGGTGAGATAGTGGATGTTTGTGGTAATTCAAGTTTGTATAAGATGTGACATTGTAGTAAAGTGGATAACATGTAGGATGTACATTTATATGTATATTCAGTACCTATAAAAGTTGTGCCTCCACCTTTAATTCAACAGCCAGATATACTTATGATGGAACTAGATGAAGGACTACCAATATGTCCTACTTCTTAAGTTGTGGTTAAGGTTGAGACTACACAACATGAGAGTACACAGTTTGATCCACTTCAACATGAGAATATTGCCAGGGGTAAACAAAAGGTAGCTGTGACTGAAACAAAAAAAAGACTTGTATCAAAGCCAAAGAGAAAAAGTAATAGTTTACAAAGTGACGAAGAGAACACTAAAAGTGTTAAGAAACCAAAGACAAGTAAAGTACCTGAGGAAGAACTTGATGATTTTCGCATATGGACTTCAGTGATGATGAACATAATATTGAAACTGAGGGTAGAGTTGGATTGGGGGAAGATCCCCCAGTTAATGCAGAAATTAAGGCTGGTGTTGGATTGGGGGAGAGGCTTCAAATGATGAAGAAGAAGTTGATGAAGTTGATGCTTAGAATAAATAGGCAGAAACTAACCCAGATAGCCTAGATGTAGAGGAAGGGTATTACTCAAATCACTCATCTGTTGATGGTGATGATGGTCCGACCCAATCTGATATAGACAGATGTGATGATGAGTTCAGAGATTTGGCTAAAGAATGTGATAACATTTTTGCAACAGAAGAAGTTGAAGTGCATCATACTATATTACCTATACATAATCTTGGGTTAGAGATGGTTATTAGCATGGAGTGGCCCACAGTTGATGTTTGTAGAGCTTTTTTTAAGGCAATGGGCCATTGTGAATAAGCACCAATTCCAGCAAAAAAGGAATGACTATTTGAGGGTAAGATACATTTGTACTGAGGTTGAAACATTCAACTATCAATGGATGTTCTATGCTAGGGTTATCCTAGATGGTGCCACTTTCAGTATGAGGAAAAGTAGTAATCTTATTCACACATGTCCTTGCAGGAGTGGTCAATCTAACAAAAATACAAATGCCCAGCGGGTGGAAAAGGAAGTTGAAGAAACAATTAGAACAGTGAGACCCACTAGACCAACAGGTGTGAAGGAGCTAATTTCAGGAATGTATGGTGCTGATATTTCATATTATACTTCATGGAATGCTTGGACTATAAGCATGCAGAAGATAGTTAGATCATATGATGAAGGATATATTCTACAACTTGAATTTATGAGACAAGTCTTATTGGCTAACCTTGGCAGTTGGCCAAATGTAGTTAAGATCTTCAAAGTAACCAGTAGAAAAGTTTATTGGTGATGTTTAAGGCAAGTTTGGATGGATTATTATGTGGGTGTAGACCTGTACTTGGTTTGGATGGCTGTTTTCTAAAGGGAAAATTTGTGGGGGGGGGGGGGGGGGGGGTTTGTTTATCTGTGATTGGCTTGGATGACAACAATGGCCTATTCCATATTGTAGTTTACTTATGCAGATTAGAATGTAAAGAAACTTGGACTAACTTCCTTAAGGTTCTTCAGCCCTATCTCATTCTACATAATCAAAAGCTAACATTCCTATCAGATAGACAGAAGGGACTCATTGATGCTATGACTACCCTTTTTCCTAATGTAAATAACAAATTCGACTTTAGACATATATACAAGAATATGATAAAGTTTCATAGGGGGACCCAAATTGAGTGGTTAGTGTGGAGTGTAGCAAATGCATTTAAGCAATCTAAAATGAACAAGCAAATGGACCAACTTAAACTAGAAAACCTAGCTGCTCATGACTGGTTACTTATGGAGCTATTTGAATACTAGGATAGTTCCCACTTTGATTTTACTGCCAAGTGTGAACACATTACAAATAACTTCAGTGAGTCTTTTAACATGTAGATTTTGAAGATTAAGGATAGGCCAATCCATAAGTTACTAGAAAAATTGAATATAATATTGATGAAACTCATGTATGAAATGAGGCTCAAGGCAAAAGATTGGGAAGAAGCAAGTAAACATGACCTTTTCTTATTATTTGAGATCTCTTATTCTTTTCATGAACTACTATGTGACTATATGTATATCTTTTTGTAGGTTTGGTGCTGGTCCCTAGAACACAAACCCACATTGATAAGATAATCAAATGCTATGGTCAGTATCAGGTGTAAGAGATCATATCAGGATCTTTTCTTGCAATTGGGATAAATGGCCAAAGATGGAAAGTGAACACCAACATACATGAATGTGACTGCCATGAATGATAACTTTTTGGACTGCCATATGTGCATGCTATTAGTGCTATACTCCCTTATGGGTGGCCATGGGTTAAGTAAAATATTTTTTTGTTAATAATCTAAATGTTTACAAAGTTGTGTCTCTAATTTTTTAAAAGCTAACTTCTTTTTATGATTGGTAACAGCTATTATTCTTGTTTTCACAAAGTTGCTTCATATGTCCAACCATATAACAATGCCATATATCTTGTAGTTGATGGATGGATCAGAATGGGAGAAGGTTTGTATTTGAACACAAGTGTATCTGAGTTGATATTTTATATGTATGCTTATTTTTGTATTATATGCAGCCTACAAACTATTTTCTACCTCCCCCATTGGTAAGAGGAGCTGGAAGACCTAGAAAATAAAGAATCCCTGATCCAGATGAAAAAAAGAGGCAGAAGAGATGTAGAAAATATGGTGGCTATGGTCACAACAAGAAAAATTGCAAGGGTATACTAACAACACCAAGGCCAAGAGTGGCAAGAGCACCTAAGAGGGTAAATACAAATGTTAACATGGCAAGAAATATGTACAGTGTTGGCTTACCACCTACAACACCAAATATGAGAAGGAGGGGAAGGGGAAGTAGTGGTATAGGTAGTAGTAGTGGGAGATCTGTTAGGGGTGCAAGGCAAACTTAAGATAGTGAAGATCCAAGGCCAACTCAAGCAAGTCAGGCCCCAATGCAAACTAGGGCATCAAGATAACAATTTCAAGCCCCAAGGTAAACACAATCAAGGCAAACTCAAGGCCAAACTCAAGCTACTCAAGGCCTAAGATAAAGTCAATCAAGGCAAACTCAAAGGCAAACTTAAGCTACTGATGCCCCAAGTAAAACTAGAGCAAGTCAAGCCCAATGGAAATATCAAGCTACTGATGTCCCAAGGCAAACTAGAGCAAGTAAGGCCCAATGGTAGTCTCAAGCTACTACAGTCCCAAGTCAAACTAGGGCAACTCAAGCTCAAAGCCAGTCTCAAGCTACTGCATCCCCAAGGCAAACTAGGGCAAGTCAATCTCAAATCCAGTCTCAAACTACTGAATCCCCAAGGAAAACTGGAGCAAGTCAAACCCAAAGGTAGTCTCAAGCTACTCAAGCCTCAATGCAAAGTCAAGCAAATTAAGCCCAAAGGCAGTCTCAAGCTACTTAAGCCCCAATGTAAAGTTCATCCCAAAGGCAGTCTCAAGCTACTCAAGCCCCAAGGCAGACTCAAGCTACTCAAGCCAAAAGGCAGTCTCAACCTACTCAAACTCAAAGGAAAACTAGGGCATCGACATGGCAAGCTCAAGCCCCAAGGCAAACTCGGGCATCAACACAGCAAGCTCAAACCCCAAGCTCTAACCCTTACAAGAAAGGCTATCAATCTTCTGACAAGAATCAGAAAGTATGATAGTGTGACTTAATTTATAAATATTTACCTGCATGTTAAAAAGTACATTTGTTTGGCTATGTATACTAAAAATGTTTCTTGTTTGTTAGACTAAAATTTTTTGTTAGTCTAAAATTTTTAACAGGTACTCAATTAACTGAATGTTTCTTTCATGAATGTTAATAGGTACTCTATGTACTCTATTTGTTTTTGCCCCACTTTTTTCCATGAATGTTTCTTGTTTGTCTATTTTGTAACTTAACAGGTACTCACTCTATTACATGCCTGTGTTTATTTTTCATAAATTCTATTGTTGATGTCTCACAGTAGTATATGTTTCTTGTTTGTCTATGTTTCTTTCATGAATACTGCTGGTCTAAAATGTGTAGAAGGTATGGGGAAAGGTCTGACTGGTCTGAAATGTACAAAAGGTATGAAGAAAGGTCTGACTGGTATGGTTGGTACTCACACAGTCAAATTGAAATGTACAGGTACTAGTGATCTAAATTGTGTAGGTACTAGTGGTCTAAAATGTACAGGTGCGTAGGTACTAGTGATAAAAAATGGGCAGGTACTAGTAGTCTGAAATGTGCAGGTGTGTAGGTACTAGTGATCTGAAATCTACAGTTACCCATTTTTGGTATGAAATTGCTACAATACAAACAAGGGAAACTAAGGCGCAAAAATGGTAAGTTCCATCATCTCTATGCGTACCTGTTAGCAATAAAAATGGTACAAAAAAAGGCAGTTCCATAAATGGCAGTTCTATAATACAAAAAAGAGAAAGGCATTTCCATTGATTCACAGCCACCACCACAATACAAAAATTGAAAGTGAACCTAAACAAAAACAAAAACACTTTCTGGGATCCCAAACAAAAAGCGAAAACATATCTACATCCCAAAAAGAGAAGGGATACCAAAAGAGAACTTAGAAAATAAGGCAATACCCACAGTTACAAACAAAATCTTCATCTTTCTCTTCTGTCTCTTCCTCTTCTTCCTTGTCTGTCTCTTCTTCTTCTTCTTCTTCTTCTTCCTCATATGCACCTTCTTCGTCTTCCTCATTTGTCTCTTCTTCTTACTCGTTTGTTTCTTCTTCTTCTTCTTCTTCTTCTTCTTTTGTCCACCCATACTCATTCTCCTCCTCCTTTGTCCAGCTAGCCTCATTGTTGGAGGATGAATCATAGCATTTTGCGAATCTAATGTACTCCTCTTCAGAAGATGAGTTACTCTCAGTTGCTGAGAAAAGAGGCATTTTTTTTGAGGTTTTGAAGAGAAAAAAAGAAAAGAGAAGAGAAGAGGGTGGTGTTTTGAAGAAGGTATGGGGAAAGGCTTGGTTTTTTAAAGAAAAAATAAAAGGCATTTGAGGGGTTTCCCAATGTTGGCAGTTTGGGGAATAATGGTTGGGGGGGATGTTAAGTATGTGTTATGTGTAAAGTGTGCACACAGGATCAATAATGATTATGACTATAAACATAACAATCTTGCATCAGAAGAATTGCACATAACTTGTATCAGAAGAAACTTTAAAAATAATAAAACATTTTAATTAATATGGTAAACAAGGTACAATATCCCTAAGATTTATCCTCTTATATAATAACCATCTCTAACCACTTCACTACCAATCTCATCCCATTGATGATTTCCCTTTAAACTCTTTGTAAAATTTATCTAATCCCATAGTCACACTCACCTTGACATTCAAATTTGTCGTAGTCTCAAATTCTATATTCTTCTTTCCTTCTTCATGCATATAGTCTTTTAGCCACATAAAGTACTTACATTGAGCATTTTCAGAAACTAGGAATTTTTTACCCTTGCATATCTGAATAGTAGATTTACACAATTTCATGAATCCACAACCACCTTTAGGGTAAACTACAGTCTTCCAAGGACATTCTCTCTACCAATGTCCAATTTCCTCATAATCAAAGCAAACACCTTTGAAAGAGGAGCTACTCATACTTGGTGAATTTAAAGATTGCCCAATGGCCTCACTCAACTATTGGAAAGCACCACAGGTAAGAAATTGACATTTCAAGTATTTTCTACCAGGGTTCTCTATTGATTTAGAAACATGGAATTGCATTATTCCACTATAATTTGGCTTATTGTACATACTATATAACCATGAACAATCCCCAATACCATGAAAAGTTTGATTACAGATAAGGCACAAATCATCCTACAATAAAAATCATAAATCATAATTAAATTAGTATGGGTTAGTCCTAATTTATGATATCCAATACCATGAAAATCTTGATCACAAATATGACGTAAATTATCCTGCAATTTTTCTTTAGTCCCCATTTCTTACCTTTAAGCTTCAATGGTGATTTCTCAAAATTCATATAAAATACTTGATTAATTAGAGAGATAGAGAGATATAAAGTAATTTTACCTTTATATCATCACCACTACCACCACCTCCACTTCTACTTCTACCTCCCATAGACACAGAGACAAACCAACACCAAAACTCAGAAATGAGAGAGAGATTGAGCTTTAATAGGGGTATTTGGGAAGGAATTGACAAATACCAAAACTTAGAAAAATTAAAGAGATTTGGTAAGGAGATGACCGTTGGGCAATTTGGGGAAGGAGAAGACCGTTAGGGATTATTTTGGGGAATAGATAACCTGAAGACAACTTCTTTTTCTTCATTTCCTTTTATGACCTTCAGGCTGTTTAACATATACCTCTTCTTCCAGTTCCCCATTAAGAAAGGATATCTTTACATCCAATTGATAGATATTCATATGTATTTGGGCTACAATAGATAATATTGTACAGATTATCTCTATTCGAGCAACCAGAGCAAAACACTCACCGAATTCTATTCCAGGTTATTGAGAATAGCCTTTGGCCATTGGTCTAGTCTTGTTCTTTTGTATTGGTCTATCCTTATTATATTTGGTTTTATAGACCCATTTTAGTCCAATTACTTCTTTATCTTTGGATTTGTCAATTAGCTCCCATGTTTTATTTATATTGAAGACTTTAATTTCTTCATCCATTGCTAGTCTCTATTTTCATCTTTTCTTGCTTCTTCAAACTTTTGAGGTTCACGAGTAATGAAAGCAACATTACAAGAATCATAAATATCTTGTAAGGATCATACCTTTCTTGGTGGTGAAGACGAGGTTGTTGTACTTGGACTTGATGATCTTGAGCTTGTAGGAGGAGTATTAGATTCTTATTGGTTTAGTTCTTTTTGAATAATTTGTGGTACTTCATTTACATTGCTTCCATTGTTCCAATCCTAAGCTTTTAATTTGTCAAATATGACATCTCGCAAAATTACCTACTTATTGCTATTTCGATTGAGCAACCGGTATGCTGCTTTAAACTCTGAGCTATACCCAATGAATATGTACTTTTCTTCTTTTTCGTCGAACTTCATTCTATGTAGTGATGGGATATGGGCATAAGCAATACATCCGAATACTTTTAGAGAGGTTACCTCAAGCTTTTGTTTGTACCATGCTTCATGTAGAGTCTTGTTAAGAATTGATTTAGTTGTAGAAAGATTAAGAATGTAGACTGTGGTGTTGACAACTTTTGCCCAAAATCTATTTAGTAGTCCTTTTCCTTTTAGCATGCTTCAAGCCATCTCTACAATAGTATGATTTCTTCGCTCGGCCATGGCATTTTGTTGTGGGGTATATCTTGTAGTCAACTCCCTCGTTATTGCTTTCTCCTGGAAATTCTTATGGAACTCATTGGACATGAATTCTCTTCTACGATAAGTTAGAAGTACCTTCAATTGATGTCCACTCTACTTTTCTATAAGTGCCTTGAATTTGAGAAAAATGGAGAATGCTTCTGACTTTTGTTGAAGGATATATACCCACATCATCTTGCTATAGTCATCAACAAAAAGAAGAAACTATCTTTTCTCGTTAACTGTTGGTGTTCGAGCTGGTCCATGATAACTTAACAAATGGGAGTCTATGAAACTTCCCATAGACACAACCTTCACACATTTTTTCTTCACCATCAATATGAGAAAGGCCAATAACCATATTTTCCTACTTTAGAACGTTTGAGGCTCTATAGTTCAAGTGGCCAAATCTCTGGTGCCATAGCTTGGATTCATCAGATTAAAGTTTTAAAGCACAATTTTGAATTTGTGGCATAATTAATGAGAAAAATCTTATTTTGGTTCATTTTTACTTTACCCACCAATTGTCCACTTCTTTTTTCAAAAATTGTGCATTCATTGTTGTAAAAATCATCGCATATCCGTATGAAATTAATTGGCCAACAATTAGTATATTCAGAGCTAATCCAGGAACATACATAACCTCTTTGTGATTTCACAGAGATCACTCCCTTTCCATTGAATTTTTGAAGCTTCCCAGCTCCGAGTTTAACTTTTGAAACCATCTTATCATCTAAATGAGTAAAACAACTCTTGTCACTTGTCATGTGATTACTACACCCACTATCCAAGTACAAAATATCTTGACATTCTTATTATGCACAAAATCAAGAATAAAATAACTGACCTGGATTTTCATTTTTTTCAATATAATTTGCCTCATTCTTCTTTTGAAACCAATAATCATTTTGCATATGATTCAGCTTATTGCATTTAGTGCATTTAAATCTGCAATTTTCACTTGCATTCCCCGATTTTTTGCAAACATTACAATAAATAGTTGGGGTAAAGTTTTTGTTGTACCTCTGATTACCCAGTACTTTTTCGTCCCCAATTAGATCTTAAGCCGCGGTTGATATTTCTACTTTTTTCATTTCAAAATGAGCTCCTTTGATCTTCCCTTCATGTATAACTTTATTTCTTTCTCCCCATATTCACCTTTGATTGAAATGCCTACTGAAGAGGTTTCTCCACAAATCTTCTCATTCTTTGTTCATGTGCTTCAAGATAACCCATTAGTTCATGTATTGATAATTTAGACAAATCTTTTGATTCTTCAATAGTAGATACAACATGGCCAAATTTTGTAGGCAAACTTCTTAGAATTTTTTTAACTATTCTTTTATCTTCAATGGTGTCTCGATAAGTTTTAATTTGGTTAATAATACTGGAGACTCTGGACAAAAATGCTTGTAATGCTTTATTTTCTTTTATCAATAAATTATCAAATTCTCTCCATAAAGATTTTAATTCGATTTGCTTTCTGCCAAAATTCTTTGGAAAATAGTTTTACTTACTCCTTGTTGAATGAAGAGCAATGTTTTGGCATCTTTCCTTTTGTTTTCTTTGAGTTCCTTTTGCTTAGCTTGACTCCATGTTGTAGGGGCCTGCGCAGTTTCCGGTTCATAATACCCATCCTCAACAAGCTCCCTTAAATCTTGAGAGGTGAAGGGAGTCTTCATTTGGGGACTTCAAAATTTATAGCTTTCACCATCAAATATTGGGATCATATTTTGGGCATAATTGAATCTAGTTGCATTTGATGTAGTTAACATCTTATGGGCAGATAGATGATGGGATTGTCTTAGAGGAAGGGCAACAATGGCTCTGATACCAAATTTTTTTTGGAGCAAGGGAAGTGTTTGTAGATTTAAGGATAAGGGAATGAAGTGATGAAAGATAGGAGGATGAACTAGTTGTAGCTACAAAGATTCTTGATTACTTAACTTAACTTAAAACGAGTACAAGAGGTAGATATTTATAGTTCTTTAAGGAACATTGATCTTCTAGAAACATCTACAAAACTCTACATCATTCAAATTACAAATTACATGTTTAATATTGAGGAACCCTTTTCAATGCATTTCAAAACCCAGAGTCTTGTCACCTTTCTATCTTACAAAGATTCTTACTTTGTATAGGATGATACAGCTTAGAATTATACTCTTATACCATATGCATCTCTAAACAATCATAGTTTAGTTGTTGGAACAAAATTTGGTCATAGATTTCAGGTAAAAGTGGAAAATTCAAAAGTTGTTTTTATTCTAATACACAACCCCATACTCAAATCAGAGTCTTGTTTAGTCCAGAGCCTTATGGTTGGAGATGTTCCTTCTGAACCCAAGTGTCTTCTTCGAGCTTGTAGGCCACTTACTTAAGCTTTTTCTCTTCAGGTACTTAGTTAATGATTAAAGAAGCATGTGACCTTTACTCTCCAATCCAAAGAAACCTATGGTATAAAATTCATTGTGAAATTCTGGAATATTACCTATTACCACTCTATGATACAAATCAAGTTGTAGAAGTTAAGAACTTCATTTCACTCAAATAATGAATTTCAATACTTGGGTTTTGATTAAAGAAATCTATTATATGCATAACAACTTGGCTAAGATTGATTTTCATCTTTAATGGTTTTTTTTTTTTGCTTAGGACAGGATTTCTATCAACTTCCATGAGGTCTCAAGAAGCCCGACCCCTATAAGGGGAGGAGCTCATCCTTCTACAAAGCTATTTGTTAATCTAGGAGAATATCTTCTATCCTTAATTTGCTCTTTCTTCATAACGAAATCCCCAAACTTTTACCCTAAATATCTCCCATCCCTTATTTACTTTAACTTTCAAAATAGATATTAAATTTGGTAGATAGGACTCTCGGCCACTAGGTATACGATGAATCTTGAGATAAGCTCTATCATAGCCCCCGAGTTTAGATAAGTTCGTCCATAAACTTAGATGGGTAACCTGCAAGGGTCTAATTTTGTAGTTTGAATGGCCTTTTACACCAAATGTAGTTGTGGCAAATATAATAAACACATAATATAAATTGATATAGGTTTCTAGCATGGAAACCTCTAAATAGGTGAAAACCATGACCTCAGTTCGAGGATTTTGTAAGAATGATTCTATTGCTTAAGTCTGATGAATATTGAATACAATTTGAGGTCTTTTTAGCTAGAATAACTTGGCCTTTACTCTCCTATCTGTTATCTATTTTATAGACATCATCCTTAGTTCGGGTATGTATGTCAGCACATTTTCCTAGATTGGGGGAAGAGTGGAGGTTTTTATTGTAACTGTTAGTTTATGGGAGCATGTACTTTTCAACTCGTTCTATTATGTTTGGAGTGCTAGAGTCACGTTCCTTCTCAGTTTGTGGTCCAGGTGTCAATGTTGACAGGATGTATGTTATGTATCTTTTGTATAAGTTTGACACTGTACTAGTTTAGTTTTACACTAGCTCGAGGGGTAGGTCCCTACAATTGCCCCCTCTTAACTGATGGCATGGGTGTCTTGAGTTGCAAAGTTCCAATCGAGCTTGGTATTGAAATTTGATGTGGTATTCTGACAATTAGACTGCTACATTGTTAACGTGACATTCTTCAATGTTGGAAATGTACTTGACTGTTGGAGACTGAATTGATGTATTAAAGTTGACTGTTGCACTTCCCATAAACTGGCTCTTTTAATGATGATGGCATTGGAATTCATTTTTCAGCATTGAATGTGATTTCAGCTATAAGTACCTGCATTTGTTATCCTAACCGTTATTCCTTTCCAATCTCATTCTCTTCCTCTGATATTCTTTGGTAAAAGATGATGGTGATAACTAGAGGCCAATCACATGAAGCCAGAGTTTTGGTTAAAGTATAGGAGCTTTAGTTTCATTATTTTGAGACCCAATCCCTTGAGATTCTGACTCTTATTCCTGTCCATCCTACTTGGTAGGGTATGATGTATGCGGAGGTAGAGGAAGCTGATGATGACTATTACCAGATGGTCTAGTTCTACTATATGGTGACGACAGGGTAGCGACATAGGAATATTCTGTGTCTCCATGCAGAGCAGACCATCTTGGCGGAGGACAAAGTTAATGGTGTTCATCCAAAGAGGTATCGCGGCTATCCTGTCTGTGATTGGTTTCTGTAGAAACTAATTTTGTATTTTGTATTTTTTTTTGAGATAATAGCAAGAAATTTTCTCGAACTAAAACTGCCAAATTCTTCGAACTATATTATATTTATAATATGTGAAAAAATGTTGGATCAAACTATGGAAACCAGTGACTTTGTGGACATATGGTGAAAAATAAGTATGGATTTTTCAAGCTTGAGTTTGACAGTTATTAATGAGTTGTGCTATGAGTGTGGACAACTGTGATAGTTGTATTATCATTGAGTACCTTCATTGCACAAGAGATGGGATTTTATTTTATCATACTCTATACTATAAAATTTGGAGGTTAGACCTAAATATTGAATTTGTAATCATGGTTTGGACTCGCTCTCGGAGGGCTCATACCGCAAGTAAGGGGTGGTTGGCAATAAAGGTATCAGAAGTTTGTGAGCAGTTGTTTGGCCGGCTTGGTTATGATACCAAGCTGCCTGTTTCTGTATTGCAGCTAGAAGGATTGAATATAAGGGAGAGATATCGAGGTAGACCATAATTTTTGGTGTGATGTGTTTCATGACATGATTGTCGACCCTAAAACTCAAAAGATTATTGTAAGAGACATCGCATTGGATGAGATAGCTGATGAAGATGAGATGATTGCTTGTGGTGATGTAATTAGCTATGGTACTGTAGGGCATCTGGGATGCTTTAGATGGAATTATTTTTAAGAGCTCATTGTGTTTTAGGTCGAGTTATTGTGAGGGGGATTATAAAGAAATAATATATGTTGTTGTTATTTTTCATAAATGTCTCCTTGTTTTATATTTGAATATTTGAATTTTGAATTTTGAATTTCTACGGGCATTGGTAGTGTTATTGACGTGATTATAAATAAGTTGGATTGCTCTAGTTAGATTTTTGAAATAATAAATATGAGAAAAAGTATTGGTAGTGGTAAGTTGGATTTATTGTACAGTGATCATTGTTGTAATGGATGTATAGAGGTATGAGAGGAGGAAGAGTAGGAAAGATAAAGATAGAGATGCATTTAATTATAGGGGTGGGGGTAATAATGAAAAGGCGCTTGTTTCCAAAAGACATGAGTGAAAAATTCACCTCTGGTATAATATCGAGGGTGACTGACACGTATTCCTACAACTGCCAGTAGTTAAAGAAAAATATTATAAATACTCCTTCCCTCACTTCTTCTAAACCTTTCCAAAAACCAGAAAACGGACAATCTAGAGAGAGAAAAAAAAAATCTTGAATGTAGAGTTTTCATTGAGAAAAAACATGGGACTTGTCATTGTCTTCCGAAGGAAGAAGTAGTTTTCTTTGTGGAGGATAAAGATTCTCTGTTACCAAAGCTTAATGTAAAGGAGGAGACGTACATTGTGCCGAATTCATCTTTTGCCATTGATGGTTAGTGGTGTATATTTGAATTTTTTGTTGTTGAAAGAATTTCTGTTATGATTTTTGATGATTTTCCTCTTTTTGGATTTGAATTTTGAATGATGTCTTTATTGGGAAAGTTTTGTCATTCACTATATTGAGGGAAAAATGGGTTTTTCTAATTTGTTTAGTCCATTATATAACAATTTATTACTTTTATTACTTGAACTAAAAGAATTAAGGAAATGTATAGAATTTAATCGAAATACCTGGCCTTTTATGTAGGTGCATATACGTGCTAAAGAACTAATAAGTAGGTGTCCCTCTATTTTGAGTTTTTTATTCGAGATAAATCTTTTCACCTTAGGTCATTCCATTGCTGAGAAGAATGTAGGTTTCTAGGGTGCAACCTCTGTTGAGGTCGAGCATAGAAGTATTAGATCCATTGATACTATGGTTTTATCTAGTGAGGATGAGGATGTATATTCAGAGGGTGGTAGTGTAGGTAAGGTCCATGTCAATTTTCCTAGTTTTCTTAGTAATCTTCATAAGTATCCTGAAGGTTCAGGCACTTTGAGGGAGTTCTATAAATGTAAGAGTAGTATAAAATGTGTATGGGGAGGTGTGATGGAGTATGGGGGGAGGTCGTTTAGGGAGTATTTTGATAAGAATGGAGATAGTTTATTTTTCTTGTTGCCTGACTTGGATTGGAAAAAGGCTCATAGGGGTATTCCTGAGTATGTTTCCCTTGAATATTTCAATGTGGATGAGTCAAAGAACCTGAAAGATAGTTTTCTGTGCTATTTGTCCCAGTTGAATTATGGATTAACGGTGCCTTTGAGCAACTTTGACAAAGGTATCATGAACGGGATGAAAGCCTACCCTACCCAGTTGAACATCAATATATACGATGTGATATGCGTATGTGAGACATTAAATGTAAAGTAGTCTAGCGAGAGAAAAGAGTAAAGATTGACCCTGTCAGATGTCCTGAAGTATTATAATGTTAAGTATTTCAGCGCCACTGGGGGTGCTTACTTTTATTCTATTTATCCTCAACCCTAATTCTTTGACCTATATTCCACTAGGAAAGTGTGGAATGACAATTTGCTATGGGTAAGAGGCGAGTGTCTACAGCGAGCTGATGAGGATATAGTGAATCTTACTTATAGATAGTTTAAGGAATGTAAGTCGATATTACTAATTTTGAGTTGAATATATTTATGGCATTCTATGTTGGATACTACACCAATTTTACTAAATTACCACGGTCCATATCTGTGGTAATAGTCATTTTGCCACGGATAAAGTCTGTACTGGAGGTCTGCAGTAAAAGGTGCGTGGTAATATTTTTGCCACAAAGTTTATCTGTGGTTATCTAATTTATATTGATACAGAGTAAATCCGTGACAATTTCTTTGCCACAGAGTTTTTCTCTAGTTATCTAATTTATATTAATATAGATTAAATCCGTAGCTATTATTTTACCACGGATGTAATAAGTGATATAATATCATATGTACCACTATTTTTGTCTGTAGTTAATATTATTGCCATGGAGTTTCTCTATCGTTATTCCATTTTGATTGATACGGAGTAAATCTGTGGCAATTTTTTTACCACGGATAATATCAGTAGTATAATTAGGATATTTACCACTGCTTTAGTCCGTAGTAATTTAATTTTTATTTGTTTTTTAAAAAATCAAAAAAATAACCAAAACCTACACAATTCAGAAAAAACAAATTGCACCTGAATATAAACAAAAACACACAATTTAATAACTTGTTTCATTTATAAATATTGGCCCAAAAAATATAGGTACACTAGTTATAAGCTATATACATGTTCCCTATAATAAATCTAAAAATACCATGGATTGAGCAATAAATAAAAGTAGCGCAGTGGCGTCAAAAGCAAATGATTAATATAGCGTTATTCAAACCATAACCTCAAAAGTAGTAACGGATCGAAGAATAGGGAGCGCCATCAATCCATTATAAAAGACTTCAAAAAGGTGGGAAGCACCTTGGAAGAAAATTAACATAACAAATAAATTATAAAGGTTAAACCCTTTGAACTTTTAGTTATTAAATAGATAACAATAGGAATTTCAAAAAATGTACAAGAGTTTATAAAAACATTTAACTAATAGGCAAAACGCAGAAGAATCCTCGGGTACTTGATCTTCGTGCCAATTAAACGTTCGTTAAAGAAAATCCCACGTTGAACAAAGACCAGAGAATTTCCTCAAAAATTATATCAACAATAACCTCATATTCTGCCTCCTCACTTTCCTAGAGATCAGGAAGTATTAACGCCTTCCCAGTGGCAACAATATTCTCATGGAAGTTTAGGAAATGAGCTACTGTCTCTTCTCGTAAAAGAGGTGTAGAAATCTACAATATAAAGTATGTGGTACTAATATTAGTATTATATGTGCATAATAAGAAACAACAAATTAGAGACTTGTTTTGTTGAAAACATTAAGTATTATAAGTTTGTGGAATTAGCAGTAATTTTCGTAAAAAAATTACAAATTTTATTATTGATGAATGGATTTGTTCTTATTCAAAAATGAAGGGAAAAGCGACAATTTAAGGGAAAAACTTAATAATTAATCCATACCTGTGATCTTTCAACATTAGCAATAAATGTTATAGCACATCCAGATGATCTATGAGAAGCTACCATGTCTTTCAAATTCTTAAACCTAGCATCATTTTTAGCCTTGTATTGGGAAAAACGGTTCTCCAAATCAATATAAGATTCCTTATCCTCCATAATGTGTGCCCTCAATAGCTCGGTACTCTATATAAACTTTTTGGTTACATCCGAACCCATAAAATTTACGCATCCCTTTTCACAGGACCAAATACTTGAGCTAAAGGATCATGGTCAACATCAAGATACTTAGACTGTGGATTCTTCGTGATAATATCGTTTACTGTAATCTGTAAATAAAAAATTAAACTAAATTATACTAAAATTATCAAATAAAGCGATATCAATTATACTTAGACAGTAGTTATCTTATTGTATTGCTCAGTTCATTGGAAAGGATTACAAGCTGGCAGATACAGTTATAAGGGGGTTGTTGAAGCATTGACCAATCATCAATTGCCAGAAATAAATTCTCTTTTTCGGTGAACTAGATAAAGTGCTGGAGGCAACACAGTGTGTAGAGTTTCAACATTGCACGATTATACTTTTTAGACAGATTGGTTACTGCTTAAATAGCTCTCATTTCTAAGTAGCAGAATGAACGGTCTTTTTGTGGAACAATGGCCACATTGTAAGCTTAATTGCCCAAAACCAAAATGTGATTTTTCCAATCATTTTTGAGTCATTGGAAAATAACATACAGAACCACTGGAAGTAGGCAGTTCATAGGTTAACTGGAAATGTCAGAAAAATTTTCTTAGAGATGGACATGGAACTATTTGAAGAGTGTCAGAGGTAGTACCAAGAGAAAGAATCCAAGGCTAAAGACTTTGAAGAACAACGAGATTTGATATGGAAGAGAGTTGAAGTTGAAGCAGAGATTGCATCAAAATCTGGCATAGAAGATATGATAGCGGTCAACTAGTTAATGATGTACGGATAAAATTTGTTCCCCACTTATCCATACTCTGCTTGATATTAAGGATATATGAAGAAAGGCATTGCGTAATGTAATGTTAGAAATATGTATAAAATAATATGTTTAAGGTATTGCAGATAAGTTGTTAGAGATGTTGTTTATAATAAGGATGCATCTCTTTTTTTGTTGGGAGGTCTGGGAGACAACCCTGCACAAATAAAAAATAAACTTTATAGGAACTTATAGATGTTATTGTTGTAGGAATAATTATTACATAATTATCAAATTTTGAATTGTGGAAGTGGTTAGTAATGGCCTTATCAAGTAATGTGAGACTAGTTAGATTGGGGTGTGAGGCCTTTGAGAAAAAAATTTGTTGCTAAGGTGAAGAAGCTACCTGTGATTGGAGATGAAGGCATCCAAGTTCTACTTATTCTAGAGCAGAATTTGTGCTCTTTTCAGAGTAGGAGAGTATTATGATACTGATGGACTATACTATCATTTTAGCACATGCTCATGAACTATAAGGGATCCTATCAGGCTTGGCATTGGTAAAGAATACTAATTGCAAAAGGGTGTACTTAGGAATAGACTCTATTTTTAGAAGGAAGAGAGAACCAATTGAAGAGTTTGAGTCTTTCTAGATGGTCCACTTCATCAATGAAACTAATATAGTCGCTGATAATTTGGGTGGGATGAGGGTTGGAGTTATGTTTATGGTACTTGACATCATCCTGCTGTCTGAAGAATTGTAGGAAATAACTGGTTTATGCTAAACACTGACGACTCAGTACTCAACTCTACAGAGCAATGTGGGGCTGGAGGTATAGTAAGTGATCAGTATGGAATAATGGTGCTTGTTTTTTATGTTGCTCTTGGTTATGGTTCTAATACGGTTACAGAGCTTCTTGGATTTCTTATTGGACTCCAATTCTGCAAGAAATTCTCATGGCAGCCTTTAAAGGTGGAAGTAGACTCTCAAATAGCTGTTAAATGGTATAATAAGTCTGGGATAGTATCTAATGGGTTCAGTAGCATATGGGAAAGAATAACAGCAGTGGGGTCTTTTCTAAATATCAGAGTAGGGCATGTTTTTCAGAAAAGTTAACAGTACTCCAGATGGGATGGCAAAAGATTGTAGTCAACAAATTTCTAAACTATATTCGGAGGTCAGCGGCCTACCTAGAAATCTAAGAGCATCCTATTTTTGTAGATAAAATGGGGATTGCGAGTATAAGGAAGTGACTGTATTATTTTTCTTAGGGGATCAGGCATATATCCTCCTCTTGTATCTCTTTTTTCACATTAATAAATATCACTACACCAAAAAAAAAAAAAATTGTTGTGAAGATTTGTATTTTTTGTTCATGGAAAGGAATTAAAAAATTAAAATCCAAATGAAACTCTTGAGTGTGAATAGAAATTTTACCACTTTTTCCTCAACGAATGTCGTGGGGAGGTCCCATCACTGCGATTTTGACCAACTAAGAAGGAATCTGACCTAGTTATAGTTAGATCCACTTCCATCTATTAAGAACAAGTAGTAGACAACTCAAAGTCACCATCAATCATATACAAAGAAATAGGAAAATTTAAAACTTATAAAATAATTTAACCATTTCATCAGCTACTTTGAATTCCCCCTTTCTCCCTGTCATATGAGGGGTTAACATCTTTGAGCTATTTATCTTGTTCCTTTCCCAACTAGCTTTAACTTCTTCTGTAGAAGTAAGGTCGACAAATTGAACCCAATCTTCAGGTTTAGTTTATTTTGGGCAGTTCTTCTTCCTCTCATCATCTGTATCACACTCATCATACTTTTTCCTAAGTGTTTTTTTTTTCCATTTCTCCGCATGGTATTAGCTAATTTCATAAGTTAGCTTTTTGCTACTTGAGAAAGTACATATTCGTCCTATTATTAGTATAAAGTATAATCAGTAACAAAATAGCAACATTTATTCAATGCACAAATAGTAGCATAACTAGTTTTAACTTACACATATCGTCTCCCAAACGATATCTTTGACCTTAAGTGAAATGGCTAGCCAACTTGGATAATATGGAGGAATATTTTATCACACTAGGTTGCCAAAACGGGACATAAATTTGGTTGAATTCTTTCCAACAATATGTCCTAGCAACGAAAATCTCAGCCATATCTTTGTTTTTGAAGAACCTATG
Organism: Kingdonia uniflora; assembly: GCA_014058105.1. NCBI lineage: Eukaryota > Viridiplantae > Streptophyta > Magnoliopsida > Ranunculales > Circaeasteraceae > Kingdonia > Kingdonia uniflora. The sequence goes on from JACGCM010002535.1 coordinate 1,858,572, forward strand.
GAGAATATTAAGTATTAAGAAGGAAAAATTAGCCTATGAAAAATATAATTATTAGGATTAGCATAAAAAACTGATAGTTTTTGTCATAAAATGACATATCTATGACATTAATCATGAATTAACAACATATATAATCGTTGTTAATTACCTTTTTTTACGTAGTGTCGCCCTAAATAGAGAATAAAATGTTATAGAACTACCTCCACCTGATGTATCGAAATGCTCATGTGATCCCCCAACATGTATAAGCGATGGTATAGGTGACTGCTCCATAGGGTTTAATGAGGATGACATCGATTGTGATGGTGGTAGCATCCTGAAACCAAAAAAAAAAAAAAATCACTCGTGTAAGAAACTATTTTTAGGATAACTACATTTATATAATATGCCACGAATGCCACATTTGTACAAAACCATAAAGCAAGCTAAAATTTAATAAACAATTATGTGAGAGAATAAATAGTGGGGACAATAGATATCATATTTGATCATTTCATGATACAATTAAAAAAAAGGCATACAAATGGTATCTATTTGTTGCACTAACTAAAATAATGTGATATGGGTTTAAGTGTCACTTAGTGAAATAAGTTGGTCAACCACGCTTGGTTTGCACGAGTACTTGTATCTCCAAGCTCATCCAGTTGCCTTGAGGCAATTTTCCTCAGGATTCTTCTAATTATCTTCCCATTCCTTGTTTTTGGTAGGTAACATATATTCAATAAAATTAATTACAATCTAATAGTATATTTTTCTCATAGCATCATATTCTACAAATATATCAAGCTCTACAGGTAGGGAGCTAGGGTACAACATACTCTCTCCTTCAATAAAAGAAAAGAAAGCAATAAAATCTGCTTTCTTGGTTTGCTTCTCTATACACATGAATAATATCAAAATAAGCAAATTTAGTGATCAAATCTATTATAGATTGATGTAACAGGTGTCACCTCCAAGGTGGTTTGTTATTGACTTTGATGTAGCTTATCATCTACAGTAAGTCAGTTCCCATATATATTCTGCTTATGCCAGGTTGCAGAACAATAGTCAAGCCTCTTTCAATAGCCTTCATCGCCTCCTTACATGCAACTGAAGAAGGCTAATTCATACCATGATAAGCACAAAATACAGTTCCCCCATTGTTTCTGACAAGACCTCCATACCCTCCTCTAACATCAGTATGAGACCCATCTGTGTTGAGCATCCAAATCCCTTCACCAGGAGCAGTTCAGTAGCAATGTATTTGTTTTTTTAATGATAAATAGAGGTCTAATGTTACAGTTATAACACAATTCTCTCTCCCTGCTGTTATCCCACACCTTGTTGATCTCCATACTTAGTATGAGCTGGACTTCATTCCAAATTGTCTGCAAAATTTGTTTGATAGTAGGGTTCTTCTGCTTGAAACTTTTATTATTTCTGGCCATCAAAATGTTGGAAATAAAGGAGTTAAAGACCATCACCATGATCTTGAATTTAATACCTTCATTGCTCACATTACAGAGCCATTCAATCTCATTCTCCTGGTTCCCAATTTTCTTGCGAATATAATTTTTATAGAGTTTTGACCATAATAACACTCCATGAAAAGTTGATTGTAACTTTCACTGCTGGTAGTACAAAAGATACTCTGAATGGTTTAACCTTTCCAACCCATCAACCAGTCTTGAGTAGCTAATATATCCCTGCACAACTTCCATGTGACATATCCCTGCCTTGTTATACAACAGCTTCGGCACACTATGGATGTGAGACTAGAGAAGATTCTACTTTTTCTATCCTAATACGATGATCACTAACATTGATAACATCGCCAACTCTTCCAGTTAGCCAATGGTAGCCATCTTTGTCCCTGCTGTAACCATCACCGCTGAAATAATAACTTGGGAATGGCGAGAAATAGGTTGTTTCACATCTTTCAGGATCACCATAAAGGGTATGGAATGCTCCAGGCCACGAGTTTTTAATATATAGATATCCACTACACTTGCCTTCAATCTCATTTCCCTTCTCATCAACTATAATAGGCAGGACTCAGGACTCCAAAAAAAAGGAAAACTAGTAAAACCAGGCTTCTGGGGCTAGGCACATGGTAAAGGTATAATCCTGAAGCCACCTGTCTCAGTTTGCCACCAGGTATCTGGATAGTTTGGTGCCCCTTCAAAAAGTATAACAATGGAACCATTTAGCAAAGGACCATAAGTCACATAGTTGTGTCTAGTAATCCAACTAAAATCAGCAGTACATCAATATATATTTGATGGCTTGTAGTCAAATGCATACTTTGAATATTTTTATCCTTGTGACTCTTCAAATTCTTCAAAATATCTTGTTCCTCATCATGTAGATTCTGATACTCTTCATCACCTCCATCATTCTCTTCATCACCCACAGATACATATATGATGACCAACAAACAAATGTGCAAATAGTAAAGTAGAAAATTCTTCGAGACATAAAATATACATTAATCCTCTCTAAAGGCAGTATGGACAACAGTGGGGACAAAAGTGAAATGAAATATCAAAAAGTAGATTAAATAACAAGTTTAGCAAAATGACGAAATAAAAAGTTTACGTATCAAATACAACGAGGATATATTTTGAGCTTTTAATATCCACGATCCTTTAATAATTTCTTCATCTTCATCTACGTTCTCATTTATTAATCCCAGCATTGATGAAGTAAAGGGGTTCCCCGTCTCAAAAAGTAATGGTTCTTCATACGTGTCAATGTCCTTATCTAATCTTTTTGGAGCATTAATTACCACAGACCAATCAGTCCATGTTAGATCTTGATAATAAAAGACTTGCGAAGCTTGAGATGCAAGATAATATGGTTCATCATCGACCTTTAAGTTTCTCTTTAACTTTTCCAAATTCACGAAAGTTAAATTTGCTTCAACATCAAATGTACATCCATTAAATTTATCTTCAACCCACACCCAATCACAATAGAATACTGTTTAGGGGAAATCATAATAATCTAGTTCGATAATTTCTTTAACAACCCCATAGTATATGGTTTCTGCTTCACGTAGGTTTTGATCTCTTGTACTAGCAACGAAATTAGTCATCGCTTTCATCTTAGCCTCACTATTTTATGTTGTCCTGCTAGACTCTGAGTCAGCGGTACAAAAGAAAAATCTATCTATACAATAGGCTTTATATGATGTTGTTTTAAAGCTTGGCCCGTTGACTAATCTTTTTAGTGTAGACATTTCCGAGTTGTCAAACTATAAAAGAAAGATATATCCAAAATTAGATTGTCTGAGATTAATAATTATCGTCAAAATGCATTAAGTATGTTTTTATATGTTCCCTTAACCATAATATATAATCTAGTGGTTTTCCCTCATTTATGCTTCTCATACGTCGTGAAACCCTCTTCTGCTAGTAGCTTATCTACTCTGCTTAATACCTCTGAACCAACCAAATGTATTGGCGCCTTTCTATGTTTCTCGGACCCATTAAACTGTGATTTTTGTTTCCTAAAAGGGTAATCAGCTGGTAGAAATCTCCTAGTATCCATATAAACATGCTCACATCCATATTTTAACCTCTTTGAGGATATCTTTTCGCTACAAATTGGACACCCATATTTTCCTCCAGTTCTACAACCTGAGACATGTCCATATGCTGGAAAATCATTGATCGTCCATAATAAGATTGCTTTCATTATAAACATAGTCTCCTCATGAGCATCATAAGTTAAGATGCCATTATCCCACAAATCTTTTAATTCTACAACCAATGGTTGGAGGTAAACATCGATGTCTTTTCCTGGACCACTCTTACCTGGAATAAGTAGCGTTTGAAGTGTAAAATCATTTCTCATACATAAAGACGGTGAAAGATTGTTGGGGACTATCATCACTGGCTAACAACTATATGAATTGCTCTTATTACCAAATGGGTTGAACCTGTCTGCAGCTAGTCCAAGACGAAAACCCCGTGGGTCTTTCGAAAATTTAGGGTACCTAATATCTACTCCTTTCCAACATGAAAAATCTACGAGATGATGCATGATGCCATCATTTGATGCCCCTTTATAATGCCATTTCACACTCTCAACAATCCATGAAATGCTACGAAAGAAAATAAAAAGACATAACACCTATTTAGTTGGTCATGTTTATAAAATAAATATACAAGTTGTAAAGATTAACACTTACTTGAAAAACTTTTTCAACCTGGGTGTTAAAGGACAATTCTTCAAAACCTTTACTAGTACCTTTCTTGATTTTTTCCTCGCAAGGAACTCAGATATCCATCTACTTGCACCACATATGCGACAGCTTTCCTTGGTCTTATGCTCCCTCCAATACAATATACAGCTGTTCGGGCACGCATCAATATTATCATAATCTATACCTAAACACTTAATCATCTTCTTAACAGCATACATACTTTTTTGGCAAAGTGTTACCTTTAGGAAAAAGTCATTTCAATAAAACCAGCAACATTGTGAAGCTAGTATCAGACAATTGACAAGTTGATTTCAAACTCATTAATTCAATTGTTGTTGACAACATTGTATCTTATGGTGAGCATGAAGATTTTAGTAGACGGGAAGCATCATCCTTCAACTTTTGATACTCAATTTGTTCCTCGGGAAATTCCTTAACACCTACATTAGGCCCATCTTCTTGCGCACCTTCATTAAGGCCTTCTGGTTGCATATAACCGAATGCATCATCATCTAAATAAACTATTCTTGGTCGTACAACGCCATCATGTTGAGTAATAAATAGTTCATTAGGACTCTCAATGTGTGCATCAACAGTTGTATCTTTAGACTCCCCGTGAAAATATCATGTTGTATATGACTGATCTATACCATAAATTATTAAATGAGTTCTTATTTCTTCAACTTCCTTTACCCCATTGACATAATAACATTTGTTACAGGGACAATATGCTGTATTTCCTAAAGTTTGTTTTACATATTCAATTAACGATCGAACGCCATTGAGGATATCATAACTCAATTTTCATGCTTTCATCCAATTCTTGTTCAAATTCGAGGAAGACATGTCCACAAAACTTCAATATCTCTGGCTAAAACAAAATAGTCCTAAAGTAGGAAAATAAAGAAATAAAAAGTAAAAAAGGTGAATCATAGCTCAATGATCTATTTCTTGAAAATATATGCATCTTCTAAGTGTATCCCAAGTAATAGGCAAGTGAGATATAACCAACCATTCTGAATAATCAACACTACAAAAAGAATTTGTAAACTAATGTTTTCATACTCAAATAAATGGAAGTTACTCAAATTAAACATAACATACAAGCAAACAAAACCAAAAGATGAATCAAGATAAAGACAAGCGATTACTGGATGTTGTTTATTACATCCAATATTTTTCTTATACAACTAAAGGCAAGGGTATTATTGTCTGGGGACCTAACAATGGATTAGTTTCATCGACCAAGTCCAATGTCTAAGAGGTCTTTATTTTGTTATTCCAGCTTAGCACGAAGTTCATGATTCAAGTGGACAAGTTTATTCGATGAATTGATAAGCAACCTAATTCAACCCCGAATTAATGACAGTACCACCAGAAACAAGTTGATGGATTATATTCCTACTATTTACCCAACTGTACTTATCAAACTAGAAGTGATCTATCATGGGTTGAAAACTGTAACCCAACTCAATTATCTTGATATTGAGATTCGGGGTGACTCCCTTTATGTTATTCAGATATACAAAGAAGTGCAAATCTTCCTGGAAATCTATTTATCTAATAAGAGACATTCAGAATCATCTGAAAGAGATGGAAAACTTCTCTTTGATCCATGACTAAAAATCCAAGCGACGACAAGGGTGGGTAACACCTAAGTATACTTCTAGACTAGCATACTAAAGTACCAATCACAAAGCCCCTACAAGATGCAGCCCTAGAAAATAATATTTAAGAGAAAAGAAAAGCTAGTGGCAAAGATAGTACAACTTAACAAGAGATCATTAACACTACTTTGGGGGCTAATTAACAGCAAGATAAAATGTTATATTCATTAATGCAAAAAAGCAAATATCAACAATAATCATATGCGCACCATAAAATTTGCAAAAATGGGGATAACCGAAGAAATAAAGATTCAATTTTGTTGTTTACTTTGGGGGCTTGAAAAAGTCTTCAACTTGACGTCACAACTTATACGTTATCACATACAAAAATAAACAAAGATACAACTTCAAAGACCAATACGACGACTTCCATTTTGGTGCTTACTTAAAAAAGCCCTAATTTTAGCTTTTTCAAAGATAATATGAAAATAAAAGGTCTCCATAAGTAGTTTGTTTAGTAGTGATGGAGAAAAAGAAATAAACCACAAGTATGAATATGAAGATTAAGTTAATTAGCAAAGATGAACAACATCAATTTAATAGTAGTAAACTCCCAAGGATTATTTATTTTATGTATTACAAGTGCATATCATACAAAATATGGGAGCTCTATTTATTTCCAGAAGATATTCATTATTCTTAAACAGAAGTTTGAACATGAATGCAAAATTTATCACAAAAACTAATAAAAAAATCAAGTAGAACAAGAAACCAACTCAGTTCACCAAACCATCTATTTAAAAACAAACCAGTTGCCCAAAACCAACTTTGTTTAAAAGGATTTTGGAGGGATTTTGTTGCTTCATCCCTAAACTATTAAGAAAAAACCAATTCGCCAATTTTTTTTTTGGCAAATTGACTGCTTTGGTATAGTGAAATTTGTGTTTTAGATATCTAGTTTTGTATCGATTATTCTATAATTTGATTTAACTATTGATGATAGTGTTAGCATTATGTTGACAAATGATTAGTAAAGATGAGCTATGGGTGGCAGAAGTTGCAAGATACAACCATAACACACACAAGGATGCATAGGATACATATTCAAAACCTAATCAAATATGGGGCAGATGGCTACAACAGACGAACTACCTATAGGCTGAACCAGATGGTTCTGAAAATGGATGGAAGGAACACTGCTCTCCTCAGGTCAATCCAGCCTAACTCAATTCAGAAAGTGGAAGGAAGAGCCTTTAAAGCTCAGAAGCTAACAGTAATAACAATAGCTCACAAATGGGTGTATAGAAAACAGATTTAGAAACTCTTCTAGCCTATCCAAAAAATGGATAGAAAAGATATCCTCAAAGATTCTCCAAAACCTGAGTCATATTTTGAGGACAGGCATCCTATTTATATTTTAAACATTTTCTCTATCTTTAGAAGCTGTAAGACACGTCAAAACCTTATCAATTATGGGGCAGATGTCTATAACAGACGAACTGCCTACAGGAAAATCCAGATGGAAAATGAAATAAAGGGCAGTAAGACATTGAAAGCCTAGCAGATATGAAACTGACAACTATTTTTGCTATGAAAGAAAGCCTGGCAGCAAGACACAACTTGATGAAAGAAAAGATAATATCAGTCTAGGCCAACAAAGCACAATCTCAGATGATGAGTAGAGGGCTGTGAAATTGAAGCGAAGAAGGAATGCGAAGATCGCCATGGCAATCTTTTCTGCTAGAACACTACTTCAAATGAGTATCAGTATTTGCTACCAGCTTTCTTTTATCCCGGCACAGACCAGACAAGTGAGAGTATGGGGCAGACACCAAAACAAGAGTTTAAGAAGGTGACTAAAGAAAAAAATTGAGAGTAGACCTGGTAGTTTTGGATTGGAAGCCCGTAGACTAAACCACTTTAAGGCAACTATTAGCAGTAGTTATGGAGAAGTGGCTTTTTTAAACTCTAACTACAGTGTGAGATTGGGTTTTTTGTGTGTTTTGGAAGGTGCATCTAGATATCATGGTGAGGGAGATAGTGAAAAGTCGGTAGATGAATCCAACTCTGACGTTGGGCTCCCGAAAACACTGGACTTGCACACAGAGAGTAGGACGAGTCATCAGCTCTCACAGGCTTTCTTTTTCTTGTACTCCGAAGAGTAGTTAGGGACATGTCCTTACTCAATTATCTATCATAGCTTTAGCAACTCCCAAACTACGCTTTAACAACCCTTATTTAACTTCTCTTTTAGCTTTCTAAACTACTAGCTTTAATTGACTCTTTAATCGCTTATTCACCAATTGCAGTTGTAGTTGCTAAAGCTATAACCACAACTACAACTAGCTACTTTCTTCTAACTCGCTTTCTGTTATTAAAAAATAGCTCTATAGAGGTTTGCATTAAAACCTCTTTTCTGTAATACTTGAAACTTACATACGGCTACCTATAACGAAGTGGAGGGAACCAAAGCTACTTAAAGGCTACCTCTAATTGGTTCTACCGTCTCTAAACTACTCTTTAGACAAATCCTGCTTTCTAAACTAGTAGCTCTAATTGGTTCCCTAACAACTTTCTACTGATGCCTATTGCGGCTTTTTTTTAATTACACCCCTTTTCTTTGATGCACTTTAATGCTCTTTAAATCTTGAAACTTACGTACGGCTACCTTTTCCTTGTACGCAAGTTAAGTCCTATTTTTTCTATAGGCAAATCCTTTTAAAGCCCACTTTCGGCTACCTTTGATTTATTTTTATAGTTTACTAGTCCATCTTAGGCTTTGCGCGCACCTTGATCTTCAACCCCCCCCCCAAAAAAAAGCTGGCGCATCTATTCATTGAGATCTCTTTCATCTTATCTTATATCGATGTCAGTCCATCTGAGATCTGTTCTCGGGATTGCTTCATCTCTATCTTATAAGCAGCTTGATTCCTTCATCTCTATCCTATAGGCAGCTTGACTGGTGGGCTAGGCGCCTTTCTTTCTTCGTACGCAAGTTTTTAAGGATCCTTATATAGGCTTCCTTCCCTTGAGGTCTTCTTTAAAAATAGGTTAGGTATATACTCTAGAGTGAGCCCAATATCATCATAAAAGGTTAACACTGTGAGTTTTCCATACCTTGGCTAGGCCTCACCTCATAGTAGCGCATAGTCCGTGGATCTCTTTCATCTTTGCTTCACTGCATCCAAATGCGCCTTTGTCTATTTTGTCTTCGCTTTACTGCATCTAACCATGCCTCTAGTCTATCTTGATCTATAAGACTGATCAAGGAGAGAGGGAGAGGGAGAAAGTAAAGTCCTACTAGCCCTGTCGATGACAAGAAGGGGGATGAAGCCAGTGATGCTGAGGACACTCACCGTACTCAAGTAAACATTTTTTTAGAAAGATGAATGGAAGCAAATGAGAACCAAGAAGTGCCTGTGCCAAAGTTTGGTAGTGAAGTTCTTTTTTTCCAAAAACCAAAAATTTAGTGCGATCTGCGTCTATGTCATACTCTAAGCGCTCCAACAGCGTGTGGAGGACCCTATTTTATTTCAGGAAAGAATGTCTTACTCCAAGCGCTCCAACAACGTGGGTTATTCGGTTAGGAAAGAATGGCTAAGTTGGGTAGTCCACATAAGTGAAGAGAGAAGGACGTTGCGAACTTGCGTGCGGAGAAGGGATAACACAATCAACCTATAGGGTGGTGCTGTTTTTGATCCGTATGGCTAGGTTGAAGGTAGATTAGAAGGATAACACGAGTAGGCTAAGTCCAACCCCCTTCAAGTAGCTCAGTGGACATGAACAGACAGTTTTTCCAGCAAAGAACAATTAGGATGAGCATCTTCTAAACTACGGAAGAAAGGTGTAAGCTGGATGCTTTAGAAAATGGATGGAAGAAATAATGTTTTCCAGATCATGTCAATACAACCTAACTCAGTTCAGAAAGTGGAAGGAGGAGATTTTGAAGCTGCAGGACATCTAATATATGCCTCGTATGGGGGGCAGAATAGCTATATACAGAAGACTAACTAGACATTGGTCTTGTTGGTTGAGAGCGCTAGTTGTTAGGAGCTAGGCACTGTTCTTGTTGGTTGAGCTTTGTTAAGGAGCGGTTGCTTTGCATGGTACCGGTTTAAAATTTTAAAATGGGGTTAAAAAAGAGTTATGTGAGGAGTGGTTCTTGCTCTAACCATGCTTCTGCTTTTCTTTTATGTGCTAAGAGCTAGGATCAGGCAAGGAGAGTTGGTAGCGTGCTTCTTCCCCTAAAACGCACCGGTAACTCCAATGAGAATCAAAACGAAGGCCTTATGAGAACCATTAGCAGCATACCGACCCTTTTAAAAGAAACATTCCCAAAGAAGAATAAGAAGACCCATAACCTTGCATTATTTTAGGGTTTTTTTTTTCGTAGTTTTTTTATCATAGTACTTTTTAAAAGGGTAACCTTCGCCTATCGACTCATCGACCTCCCATTTTTTATAATAAAAAAACACTCCACCTTTTTTATAACTACCTTCTCCTTCTTTTCTTGCTTCACAAAAGTCACTCATGGGGACATGGTTATTTCTAGAACTCTTTTAGCAAATCACTCAGGCCTAGAACAACGTTTTGATGTGAGTGGTTTAAAAGATTTCACCTTTTTTTTTTAGGGGGGGGGGGGATCTCAGGGTTTGAACGTGACTTTTCTTTCATAGGTTGCATCGGTTAGGTTTCCTTGCGGGATTTTCCTCATAGGTTCTAAAGTTGACTTCGCTAACGTGCTCTGAGCAGAGTAAAAAAAATCATTGAAGAAGTTGTGTTTTTGAAGGATCTACTTTTCCATCATCTATTTTCTTTATAAGTTTACACTAGTAGGTTTTATACCTTATCCACAAAAAAAAAGCTGGTAAGAAATCAACGTTAAGGATCCTCGCAGTAACAACGAGAAATGACATATGAAAATACAGAAAGTAGATTCAAAACCACTTCCAGACTATCCAGGAAATGGATAGAAAAGATAGCCTAAAAAATACTCAAAGACTGGGAAGAAGATGGGGGAGATCAAAAGTTCAAAGCTGCAATAATCGATCGCATAAGGATGTTCAAAACATACAAAAATTGGAGCAAAAGGAAGCAACACTGACTGCCTTGAAAATGGATGAAAAAGACATTTTCTGTTCTTAAAATGAATGGGGATGAATATAACCCATATGATGCATGCCTCTTATGGATGAAAAAAGCTCAAAGCTACAATAATAATCACATAAAGATGTTTCAATTCTTTCCAAAATTGAGGCAGAATGATGCCACAAATAAACAATCAATCACACATGAATCTTGCTCTACCATTGTACCATTAAAGAGGTAGATAATATTTCGATTATAAAGTAATCAAAGTGAAGACTCAAAACGCTTAGTCTATCTATTATATATAGTTCAATGACATCAATCTACAAGAGAATTAGATTTTGAAATAAAACTTACTGGAAGATTAAAGAATAAGCAAATCAACAAATTGGAGAGCGGCATGTAGGCAAATACATTGAGGAATTTGAGAAGCAATTTACTAATCCATCATTGAGATCAGGAAACTAGAGTTTCAGTTTCATGTTTAGGGTTTGAGATCAAGTATTTAAGGATTTTGAGTCGGTGTTACAAATCAAATTCTCTTCCCTCTGCTTCTCTTCCTCTGTTTGTACTCTATTTGTAAGCAATAGCGACTCCAACAAAGAGAAAATGAAATTATTGGTGGGAAAACCAAAAAATAGAGGCAAAATTAGAAAACAAAAAAAACCTACAGACTCCAATTCTATTTGCCACAGATAAAATCTATTACTAATAAATTACACATAATATCTGTGGCAAAAAAAAAAAAAAAAACTGTGGCAAATTGACTGTTTTGGTGTAGATATAATAGGTTATTTTGTATACAGATCCTTGGTGTACTGTTAAGAAGGAGGAATTCTTGATTGACATAGTAGCTGGTGAGAGAACTGAGCTCAAAGATGTATTAGACCATCTGGATATAAGTAGGAGTAAGAGAGTCAACAATAAGTCTTTTAAGGTATAGAAGTCTCGGGCAAAGATGAACATGGTTGGTACTTGCTCATCTTTTGGAACGATTCCTACCATGCTAAATAACTTGGTCAACACTTGGGTAGAGTTACCCTAGGCCACAAGAGTTTTGCCACTGGCTTTGAAGTCGTGGCCCGCAGAGAGCGGTTCGGCTAATACAAGTCGACGGATGTCGAAGAAGAGAATGGTAAACACTTCCATATCTACTTATGAGGCCGCTGAAGGTGCAGAGTTCGAGGCTGGTTCCAAGAGTGAGGAAATTGACGGATAGTCCCCCACCTCCTATTGTCAACTAGCTGATGGAGGCCATTTTGGAAATGAGTATGGAAAATGATATGCTCGTGTTGGAAGGAAAATTCAAGGCCGTCGTTTTGGCAGATTTTGAATAAGTAAAATCCTTAATAGATCTTGAGCTTCGTAGGGTAAGTTGTACTATCTTTAAAATTTCTTTTAATTTGATATTCTTCGACTTTGGTATTTGTACCTTCTATGTACAGGTTTCCCATGCTTTGAGAGGTCCCAGCCTTCGTATTGAGGATGTAAACGACCTGGCGCTAAAGCATATTATGAAGCTTTAGAAGGAGTGGGCTTGGGAATGAGCCAAGTTGGCAGAGGAGAGGGCGCACTCGATCTTAAAGATTAGGAACCTAAAGGCCTCCTTTCAGATAATAGTAGACCAACTCAGGATAGAGTCCACCCAAAATATCAATAAAGTGAGTTTTGCTCAGGACAATCTTGTTCAATAACTCCAAAATGATGGCTATGATGATACGAAGGTATTGGCTATTATGGAGGGACAATCTGCGGATGTCGCAGGGCTATATGGATACTAGGAGGCCAAAGTAGTGAAGACTCCACTTTGTGAGGTTGTGTTAGGGCTGGAAACTATCAATCCTACTACTTAGGCCGAAAACCAAGGAGTGGATGAGTAGGAGAAGGTAGTCTGAGATATTTGTGTAATGTTTAGACAATTCTATGTTTATTGGGGAAGGAAAACATTTGCGTTGTAACTGGTCATTTGGGTAGTGGTTTATGGACTTGGTTTATATTGTTTTGATATAAAAGTTGTTATGTGTAGGAACGTAATGAACTGCGCTTCATAATTAAGGCTCTTAAAGAAAGAGCTCGCCAAGGAGAAAAAATCTTCATCTGCTGCAACTCTTATGATTGGACGCACTGAGGCTTAGATGAGAAAATGTATAGAACTTTGTGAAGAACACTGGAGAAATTTATGTGATGCTCGCTTAGGATGGGTCAAAGATAAAATTAATAAGGACGAGGTAGTTAGAAAAGATAGGAGTAGGTACTTAAGAATGCGACCTCTCCTTCCTGGTAGTATTAGAGAAAATACCCCAAAAAGTAGCCAAAGACCTTATGAAGCTGACTATATATCTAGAAGTTGAGATAGATAGTGAGAAAGGGTTAAATGAAGTGTACTTTAAAGTGTTAGAAGATCAAGGTATTTGTCCAAATATCGATATCATAGGGCGTATGGCCACCAGAGCGAGAAACCTACGTAGCTTAAAAGCTAAAGAAGTATCAGCTTGTGCTGGTGCACATCGATGATATATGTATAACTTTAGATTGTAAGATTTGTAATCGACATTTATGTAAAATGTTGCTATGTATGAACTTCCCATTTTATGAGGAATATATTTTTGAGCTTCCCAAGTTATGAAATGAGAGATCGAAATGTTGTGCAGGTTAAGTTAGAAATCGTAAGAGTTCATCAAAAAGCTATTACTAAAACTAATGAAAAACTCATGTTTGATTTAACCAAGACTCATGAGGCGTTGGAAAATTTTGCGGAGCTAAACATGAAAATGGAGATCAAATTGATCCAGTCAAAAAATTTGGTGAGGGATCAGACCGAGTAGATAAAAAGAAATGGTACTGATTTGGTGAGTACAGAGGGCACTGTGAAGAGTTTGACTGAGCGTATGAAGAGAAGGGAAAATAACTTATTTAGTGCTCGAGGTCATAGGAGTAAGTTAGCTGATCGATTGAAGAGGATGGAGGCGGAGTCGTTGAATGCACAAGGGAATTTTAACGATATCGTGGAGCGATTGAGGAAAAAAAATCATGATGTAAAGAGTTCGACCGAGCGGATAAAGAAATTGGAGGCTGATTTGGTATACGATGGAATTGTGGTATGGAATTCGATTGAACGATTAAAAAATATGGAGGCAGAGTTGATGAATTCTCAAACTCGTAAGAGGGGTTTGAATGAAGTAATACAAAAATTGAAGGAAAATCTTCAATTTTCCCATGGTAAATTTAAGGATTAGCCGAGCATAAATTGCAAACTAAGGTCGAAATTGATAAATCATTAGTGGCGATGAGATGAATGAAGTTGTATCAGCACTGGAGACCCACAATGCGAAGGTGCTTGCTGAGATTGCCACATAAAAAAATTATTTTAAAAAATAGGAAAGATTGTTATAGGGTGTGAACGCAAGGTTTGTTGAACTTGCTATATCAAACAGGGATAGGCTTGCGGCTGTGAGGTACACACATAGGATTTGACAACAGTGATAGTTTTTTTTATTGGGGAAATTAGGAGAATTGAAGGAAAGTGGGATCCGTTGTAAAAGGGTATGATCAAATATGGCATTACCTGTGAAGTTGATGTAGTTCATGCTTAATATTTAGGATATATGGAATATCATATTGGTCTCATTACTTAGGAAAGAGTAGAATATGGGAGAGATATAGTTGTTGCTAGAGCTCAAAATGATTGGTCTTCAAGTACTCCTGTGGTTGGTGGAAGTTTGTCTGGTATAAACCAGAAAAAACCTATTGTTGAGGATGCTTGAGTAGAATTTTGTTGCTGTAATTTAGATGTCAAATAGATTAAAGTGAGTTTTACATTTTGCTTAATCATTTGAGATTTAGTAGATAATATTTTTTTTGCAAAAGGTTTTGATTTTATATATTACGAAGCAAAATCAACATACTAGGGGATCCCGTCTAAAGTAGACGAAGAATGCCCAGAGAAAACCACAAATTAAGAGACTAACGAGTTCTTAACAAAATCGAAAGTACTCTGCATGGGGGTCTTCAATTCTTGTGAGATATTCTGCTCTTCCCTCAACCCATTCCTCAAATGGGAAGTCCTCGTTGGATTTTGTTAGATAATATTATATATATGATAGTAGACAGTAATGTGGGAAAAATATATAAAAGTTTTCACTGATGAGAAAAGAATGTACTGACTATTGAGGATTGCATCTCACTTTTGGAATGTAAATAACAATAGTAAAAGTATCATGTGCTTCAAAAAAGATCAAGTTAGTGATAATATTTCTTTAACCTCCTAGTGGTCCAAGGACTTGGTATCCGATGCCTTCTTCTATCATTCAAAGGAGCATGAATAAAAATAATCCATTGACGGTGAGAACAACCATTAGAGGACAATTCACATCAAATCCTTCCCTCTACGGAAGATTTGGACCACGAAATCAACAAGTTTTCAAATATCACGAAACTTGAAACTTTATGATATGGCATACCTGCCTTCAAACTTTGAACTCTGCAGCAAAATTTACCGTAACCCATGGAAGTACCTAAGTGTGGGGGTACGATATTGTCACCAACATCCTTACGTCCATTGACGTCTAGAATTGAAAACTAAAAAAATACTGTGGTTCGTTCTTTGAAACCTACTACGAAACTTTCCCAAAATGTGTCTGCATATGGAAAAAACTCGTCTCCTACGGTTAACATATCTCTCATGCGAATCAAATGTTAGGATTACTGAGATTGTAACATGTGTGAATGAAGCTATTGGATAAGGTCTATCTGCATCTCGTGTTGCATACATGTCTCTTAAATCAATTGTTGTGTGGTATGTAAATCGATAACTACTATTGGAGATGGTTTTCTTATTTGGACATGTATTCACCTTAATCTTATGAGGCCCAATTTGTTATTGTAGTTAGTTAGGCATAAGGGTTGTGTATACTGCTAGAGTGGTTGTTAATTAAATCATAAAATAAGCGCCAAAATTTAAATTTAAGAGTTGTACTGCTGATGTTATCTCATGAGGACCACATGACCTACTAGTATTATTTGGTGGGTGATGGGTAATGTCTTACATGTGGCTAATGGTTGAAGGATACATGTGTTAAGGAAAATTGTATGGTTCACTTGAAAGGAAACTTGGGTCTGGGCGATCCGGGTCTGTGCTCTGGACCAACCCTTGGTCTTATGCTAAACACAACACGTGTTATGCACATGAGAGATTATCTAACTCTCCCCGATCTATTTCATTTCTTCCTCGAGGCTATAGTCCCAGAGATCTTCACAGGAATGATAATACATAATACTTGGTTTGGGGCTTGACATGTCTCACCAGAGGAGGGCACTACTCTAATCTTTCTAGGTCTCTTCTCCCTAGAGCTGCTAGGGTTTAGTAGATAAAGGAGGAGGTTCTCAAAAAAATTCCCTTCTTAAGTCACCTTTTCTTCCTATTTATAGGGAGGGTCTCGACATAGAAGTGCTCAGGCTTACGTGACGTGTATAACTTTTAAGATACCCTTGTGGGGTCTTCGGCTTTACCTTTCCAAGTGGGCAAGGTATAAAGTGTTAACCGGTATAAATGGCTTTCGTAGTGGCTCATGGGTCATTAAGAGAGCTTCCCCTATGATATGCTCGACCATGAGTAAAGAGGTCATCCAACGACCTTTGAACCTTGTGGTTAGCGGGAGCGTGCTCGTAGTAAGTAAGAGCTGAGGTGAACGTGTGAAAGTATTTTTTGGTCTTGTCGTTTAGGCATGAGGAGCCTTGATTTTTGCCTCATGATGTGGGAGGACGGTACTTGCATTTGAAGAACCTTGCCTCATCCTAGGAGTGAATATGGTCATTTTTTATATTTTACAGGTCTGACCATTGTGTGGGAATCTGTGAGCCACCATTATTGTCTCAATATTTGGATAATAAATAAAGTAATAACGTTGTGGGCATTGATATAGCATGCGATTTCTGCCATAATTGTTAGATAACGTATCCCATTATTACAGAGGGTCCCACTAATGTGGATCATCCACCCTTTCATTTTCTCTCTCTATAAAAGAGATATTTTCATTCCTAAAAACATTTTGGTTTTTGTGATCTGCGTTTAACATTCCTAAAGTTATTTCATTTTTTCGTTTCCTGTACGCTTTAGATTCTTGTCTGTATTTTCATTATTGCTGCTGCTGTGACTGGAAGCGCGTGGAACCAAGTTTTTTTGGTAAGTTGGAGTTATGGTTTCTTTACCATTGTTGATTGTTAATTTTCTTTTCAATGAGGTTGGAAAACTAGTATGAATTCCGACTATCACTAGGTTGTGTTTTGCTTGGATTTGCTAGGACCGTTGTGGGTAGGACACCGCCTCTAAGCGAGGGTACCTTTGGGATAATGGGTCCCTTAAGTTTCCCTAGCTTTGCATTTTGTCCTTTTTTTGCTGGAGTTAAGTCTAACAAGTGCATATGGGCCGTGCAGGTACGACCATTCATATTACACGAGTTGTGTGCACCCTTAACCTAAAATCCTTGGTACGAGGGATGGACCTATATGGGGACGAGTCAACGATGGAAGGGTCATCTGTAAGACCTTCCGTGTGATATACCCCTTGCATGGGAAGGCTGCCACGACCACGAGGCAAGATCTTAAGTTCTACGTAATTTAGAGGACGAGTCTCGCATGGACTTTATGCCACGCATGAGCATTTTAGATGATTTGGCCCACGTGGCAATTATTAGTGGTCATGCTAGGGGTACCTCTAAAATCTTTTGGCCTTACCCTTGTAAGTAGAGGTCACCCACATCCCTTGCCGAGTACGAGACCAACGAGATAAGGATGGAATATTTGGATATTGTCAACGAGCGTGTTAGGGTGAGTAAGAGTGATGAATGGATTTGGCCTGATTGCCAAACTTTGCCACCAAACCTGCGTATCTGCTACTTTGGGTAGTTTAATACTGATCTTCGGTTCCCTTTGGACAATCTCATAAAGAAATGTTTAAACTCGTGTGAACGAGGACATGGTAAGATGAATGGGGATTTTAATAGGGTAATAATGGGTTTTTGGCTAATTAACCAGTCTGTACCACCTTGTTACAACATAGGTTATGCGGATGTCATGGTGGCCTATAAGACCGGGCGTTATCCCCAATAATGGGATTCAATCCTCGTAGAACTTATAAACGAAAATGAAGGAGTGGGTATTTCAGGTGAATTGCGCATAACTCATACTCATTTGAAAGAGTGTCTTGAGGGAGGTCAATCCCGTACGTCGGCGAGGGCGAGGACTGGAAGTGTAGCTAGGAAGTCTCTTATGAAGATGAGGAAAACTGAGCCAATAGTGTAGAGGGCATGTTAAGTTGTGCTCATGAGTGCAGGTACTGGTATTATATCGTTCGTAAGGCAAGTGATCCAAATATGTATAACTTGCCCACCAGGGATAATTTTTGGTGTAGGCACTCCATTCTTGTGTCCGGTGCCTTGATTTTGGCGACTGTCCCAATTGTCTTCTCTGACATAAAATTTTTAGCACTAAATGTATGTGCCATCTTTTTTTATTTGCATATTCTTTGGTCGTTGATATGCGATCTTATGTGCTATTTATCCCTCGTAGGTGCTACCTTCGCAGGGATCACTTACAAGAGATCCAGTCTTCATTGGTTAGGAATTAAAAATTGAGAGTGTTACATGCTAACCCAGATTTTTTACGGGGAGTTCGAGGTAAATATTTACTAGTCACCGACTAGGTATAACAAGCCACGTGGACATATCGCGAGTGACACTATCTCAATTCAAAGTACCCATTCTTATAAGTCTTCTGAGACTGCTTACACGAAGCCTCATTTTCTTACTGCCAAGGGCAAGAACTCTGCAAGTGCTTCACAGTCTCGCCCTCTTGTTCATGTTATGAGAGTTAGTCTGAGGGGTGTTAGTATCTACTCTAAGAAGGATGCCCCAAGTGCCAAGCATCATAAGTCAGTACCCAGGGCATCATTGACTAGGAGCTAGAAGATTTGAGGGGGAAGGAATGATAGTCGTTGTCTCAGTCCTTCGTAGAAGAGACAACCTATTCCATGGGTTGTGATAAGCTATTCTCGTGTGGCTTGTCGGAGAGGGAGGTCCAAAGCATGCCTTATAAGGACACAGAAAAGGAATCATTCATTATTTAACTTTTTTCTTTTATCATTTAAACTGTACATTGACTCTAGAGGTGGCCCTTCAACATAGCAAATATCTTTCTAGTTGCAATAATGACCTAGAACAGTGCTTAGTAAAGGAGGCCAAAGTTCTCAAGGAGGAGAAGTTGACACTCCAGCGGGACTTAGAGGTCCCCAATGGTCGTGTAAGTAGACTGAGTCTAGAGAAGGAGGTCACCAAGCAGGTACTCCGTAGGTAACTGGAGGGTGAAATAATGGTGGTGGCTGACCTACAGGTCCATGTGAGGGAGCTCGTGTTCAGTTTGGAAATTTTGGAGAAGGAGTTTCTTTTATCCATCGACTGGTGGGTTACAACGTTTTCTCCTCCTTTGCTTTCTTTATGCCTAAATAGAGATGTCCCTGAGCAGCATCACCTTGGATATTCCAGTCGGTGGAGTCATATTCTAGTTGATTTGGCAAATGGCATCACGACCGAAGAAGAGGCAGAGGTTGATGCGATAGTGGCGATGTATGTAATATTTAGTTGACACTGGCTGCACTATCGTAAATTGTTAACTTTAGTTATTTAACCTTTGTAATTTTTGTTATTAGTACAAGTAGTCCTCTATAGTATAATGTTCCTGTTCCTTGTCCGTGTTGGACTATTAACATTTTTACTTAAACGACCTAATGCTAAATGTACTTGGGAATTTTTGGTGTTCCTGCAAACTCTTTTACTAGTCCTCGTTGGTCTATTGGTATTGGTCGTTCAAATGGCGTAATGCAAAATATACTTGGCATTTTTTAGAGTTCCCACAAACTCTTTTACTAGTCCTCGTTGGACTATTGGTATTGGTTGTTTAAATGACCTAACTCAAAATATACTCGAGATTTTGTTGGAGATCTCACAAACTCTTTTACTAGTCCCCGTTGGACTATTGGTATTACTTATTTTTTCAAGGAAGTTGAAAGATTTTCCCTTGGGGATTGGGTGTGGACAAGTTGGGTCTTATGGTCTTCCATATGTGCATTAATGTATACTGGTAATCAAATTCATTAATGTTGGGGTTAATGCCCTAATGTACTATAAAAGTGGCATTCTTCTCCAAGTTTCTTAATCTTGTTTTGTTTTACTATTATTATAAATTTCTTCAAGCTTGTTCTACAATGCAGACCCGATCAAAAACTCGTCATGAGTCCCTTGTTGCAGCATAAGTGGATTTCTACACTAATATGTACTTTGGTAGCTGGGGTTTGGTGGGAAAGCCCTTGGAGCATACGTATATGGACCTAGTTAGTCTTTCTGAAAGGCAGTAAAAGGTGTAGCAGAAGTGCTGGTTTTTGTACTAGGTTCTACGTGACCAGGTGAAAACCATTCCTGGCTGCATAGTTATTCTGAGGACCATGGCGCTGGTAGATGCAAAGGAAGAAGATGAGGCGGAGGGGCGCAAGTGAGGTGGGGGAGAGAAAAATTTCCTTGCGTGTTTTTAATTTGTTATAGTTTTATTTAGGTGTACATTGTAACCATCATTTTCAAAAATACGATTGTTGTTTGAATTTTAGTATTCAACTGTTTCAAGTTATACTTTGTGCTTTATGAACTACTCAAGCATTAGGGAACCGCACCCATAATTAGGGAATGCGTTTAACTTCAAAAGTGCCCCCAGTGTAGGGGGTTTTACTTCAAAAAAGGACTCCCGCATGTAGGGAAGGAGTTGTACTTCAAAAATGCCTCTAGTATAGGGGAGGTCATTTTTATTTCAGAAAACGACTTCTATATGTAGGGAAGACATTTTACTTCAAAATACTTCTAGTTTAGGGGAGGTTGTTTTTACTTGAAATAATAACTTCTGTATGTAGGGAAGGCATTTTATTTAATAACACTTCCAGTATTGGGGAGGCCATTTTTAATTAAAAAATGATCCAGTATGTAGGGAAGGCATTTTACTTTAAAAACACTTCCAGTATAATGGAGGTCATTTTTACTTCAAAAAATGACTCCCGTATTTAGGGAAGATGTTTTACTTTAAAAATGCCACCAGTATTTAGGGAAAGCGTATTACTTGAAAAATGCCCCCAACAGAGGGGATGCCGTTTCTCCTTCATACAATGACTCCAATAGTTTGAGAAGGCGTCTTACTTAAAAATGCCCCTAGTATAGGGGAGGTCATTTTTACTTCAAAAAATAACTCTTATAATTAGGGAAGGCGCTTTACTTCAAAAACGTCCCTAGTGTTCAACAATGTTTATGTTAGTCAAAATGATCATTGAAACTTTGCTAAAAATATATAGAAAGAGGGGCATTTTACTAGTTAAACTTAGGGAAATTCATTGTGTTCCAAGGAGATTTTAATTCTTCCTCGTCAATGTTCATCAAGTAGTAGACATTTCCTTCAATTACCCTTGAGATGATGTACAGTCCCCCCAGTTTGGCCTGAGTTTTCCTTTGTTATGGTTCTATGCTGCGGGGAAGACCTTCATCATCATGTATTTCCCCTCTTAGAATTTTCTTGGGCATACTCGTTTGTTAAAATTTTGTTTCAGTGTTTTCTGGTATCTTAGCATTCGAGACGAGGCCTCCTCTCTTGTTTTATAAATATAGTCAAGGTTTTTTATGAGGAGTCGCTTATTAATTTTACTATGAATGACCAGAGATATTATTGTATGGGCTATGACCTCTGTGGGAAATATTGCCTCGGACCCATAGATAAGCATGAATGGAGCAAAGCCTGCCAACTTTCGAGGAGTTGTTTGGTACATGGGGCAGTTTGTCCATCAATCGACCCTTGGCGGCATCCAAGCTCTTGCTGATACCATTCCCTTGTGGGTACCTTGGGCTTGATGACAGTATTATGATATTGTAGGGTCATACAAAATTAGCGACCTTACTACCCACGAATTTAGTACCATTGTCTATCTTGAGGACTGCTTGGACACCGAACCCAGTGATAATGTATTTCCACAGAAAACTAATTTCCTCTTCTTCTCTTATACGAGAGAGTAGAATGGCTTCCACCCAGTTGGTGAAGTATTCTATAGCGACCAACAACCATTTATGTCTCACACTTGCCATTGGGAGCCCCCCGATATGTCCAGTCCTCACTTTGCAAACGGTCACGGCTTGAGAATGTATGAAGGTCTACCGTTAGGGCATATATAAGATGACCATGGAACTGGTATTTATCATACTTCTTTACATATTCGATGAAATCTTATTTCATTGTTGGCCAATAAAATCCCTGTGTTCACGCTCGTTCGGTTATAGACCTTCCTACTGTATGCACTCCACATACCATCGTTACCAATTCTTCTGCAACGCAGGTTAGATGTGGGGCGCACAGGCTTGTCCGAAAGAGCTCATTATTAATCACCGTATATTTTTGTGCTTTGTTTTGCATACTCTCAGCGGACGACCTGTCTGCGGGGAGGATGTGGAGTTCACCCAAGAAATCAATAAGTGGTTTTCTACTATCGAGTTACTCATTTAGTGCTCCACTATTGATATGCATTACTTATATCATATGTTTCAGGGTGCTTCGCTGGTCAAGTATCCCGACTTGTACAACTCTTAGTCGATCACCGATGATGTGAGCCAAGTATTCTCGCCTAGGTGGATGTGTTTAAGGTTGGCTTTGTTGAACTTTTTGATTCTCTACTTCAAGATCTCCATGTATTCTGCCATTTTCCCATTGGCATGGAATGTCTTGCTGTGCTGGTCAACCACTAGTTGCGAGTCGCTAAAGATGGAAATTTCCTCTATGCCCAGTACCAATACTACATCAATTCAGCAGAACAGGGCTTCGTATTCTACTTCATTATTACCCAATAAAAAGTTCACTATGATTGCTTTTACTATTTTATGGTTAGTTAGAGTGACTAAGCCAACCCCTAGGCTTGAGCCATCGACATTAACTGATATGTTCGTGTATAACTGCCAACCCTTCGTAAATCGTGCATCAATATCATTTGAAGGGGCCACTTGGTCATTATTTTCCTTGTTGACCCAGTGATCATCGCTAATAGGGAGGTTGGCCAAAAGGTCTGCAACGACCTAGCCTTTAATGGCTTCCCGTGACTCGAATTGGATGTTGAACTCTCCTAGAGTAATTAACCATTTTGATATTCTACGAGCTTTATCCTTTTTTGCAAATACCTCCTTCAATGGTTGAGTCATTATAACTTTGATTTTGTGAGCTTGGAAGTATGGTCGTAGTTTCTGTGATGCGTATAATAAGTCGAGCGCTTGCTTTTCGATATTAGAATACCATAACTCTTCCATCAAGTGGGTCTTACTGACAAAGTAAACTAGTTTCCTTGTTTTAACATCTGTTCAGATCAGGACTACGCTGATTGATTCCTTAGTGTTGCCTAAGTACAATCCCAGGAGCTCGTGTTTCTCTGTTGCGCTAAGGATTAGGGGAATGGCCAAGTATCTTAACATATCTTAGAAAGTTGCCTTGCATTCCCCGTTCCATTGGCAATTCTTATTCTCCCTGATACATTGAAATAGTGGCCAACATTTGTACGATGCTTTATAAATGAAACAACCGAACGCTTCAATTTTACCTACTAGCTTTTTAACTTGCTTCAGAGTCTGAGATGATGGCATACAGGCTAGGGCTCATATTTGGTCGGGGCCAGCCTCTATCCCTCGTTAAGTTACCAAGTACCGTAGGAACTTTCCCGATAAAATGCTAAAGCTATACTTCTTAGGGTTGAGTTGCATTCTGTAGTGCCTAAGCTTGGTGAACACAGTCTCTAGACCAGCTAGATAGTCGATTTATATCTTACTTTTGATGAGCATGCCATCAATGTAGGCTTCCGCTATTTTTTTCCAACTTCTCTTCAAACATCGACGTAACCAACCGCTAGTATGCAGATCATGGAATTTTTAGGCTGAAGGGTATCACGGTATAACAATACAAGCTCTACTCTATTGTGAATGAAGCACATTATTGGTCCTCGACAACCATAGGTAATTGGTTATACTCTGAGTAACCATCCATAAATGACATTAGTTCATGGCTGACCATTGAGTCCACTAGTCTTGTTATGAGGGGCATGGGGAAACTGACCTTCTGATAATTTTTGTTTAAATCTGTGGTATCACTAGTCTTGTATCGTTGGAAGAGGATTATAAGGTTTGAGTATTCTTTACCTGTCAAAAGTGAGCCAATAAATGTAGTTCTCCTAAACGTGTGCCAATTAGTAATTAATAATTAAAGTGAACCAATTAATCTTATGGACCAGCTCTACGAGAGGCGGCGCCCATTTTCTACTAAACGTGCTTATAATTATATCATTTGATTGGGAGTATATTGCATGTCGACTTCCATCTTGTCTGAATTGTCACAGATGGGGGACGAGTCCACCGCCATGGGCTCATTCCCTGTTTGTTGTTATTCTTTCATTTTAAAACTTTTTCCTTTCTATTTTGAATTCTCAAGTGCGTCTAAGTTTTTTAGGGAATTGGCGTAGCAAATACGAACGACTACTTGGCCGACACATATTTGGTCTATTCCAAACTTTGTTGGGAAATGTACTACCTGGTGGTAGGTGGATGGCACTGCCTTCATTCCATGGATCCACTCCTTTCCAAGGATGTCATTATAGTGGATCGAGGGGCTGTTCACAATAGCAAAGGTCGTGGACATTATTGCCGGTCCAGTCTGTACCTGAGTGACGAGCTCCCCGACTGCTGTTTTGGTAGACCTGTTAAAACTTGGCACTTTTGTTTTCAAGGGGGTCATACAATCCTGCATGTTCATGTTCACCAAAGCATCATGATAGAGGATGTTTACTCTACTTCCTAAATTGACCAACATCTATTTCACGAAGGCTCCTTCGATCATCTAAATGACCGGTACATCGTCATGAGGGTAAGATACTGACTCCATGTCATTGTCTATGAAATATATAGCTTAACCATTATGCATCTCAGGGACAGCTAGGATACCATAAGCAGTTCTCTGATTCTCACTCAGTTGGTAACACTGCCTCGTAGAGATGGAAATGGCCTTTTTGGATTATTTGGGATTACACCATTAATGTCTATGAGTATCATCTCGTAGACTGCAATGTACCCATGAACTTGCATATGCGCCAGAGGCTCTGCTTGCGCCCTGTATGAGAGCATGTATTCCATTGGGATTGCTTATTTTAAATACTAAGTGTAGCACCCTCTATGAAACCATGTCTCCGTCATGTTGATCAGGTCATAGCACTTCTCAGTGTCATGATCATGGACTTCGTGATGGGTGCAATATTGCTTTCCTAGGCAGTCGATCTTCGGGTGTGGCTTCCTATAGTATGGATCTTTCTTGGTGATGACGACGAGATCCATTCGTGTAACTGTGAGCTCGCTGGGCGAGTACCGTTTCCAGCACTTAACCTTTGGCTTGCCTTCTCGGAGAGGGGGTTCCAGTTTCCCCCAAGTATCTTTGTTTACTCTCCATTTGTTCCTGCTGTTGTTGTCTCTATATTGCCTGTCAGGGATATTTCTTGGATGCTTGGGCAATCTGGAATGTTCGTGAAGCTGGCAGCGGGGTAGAGGTAGTACTGAGATGGGCAGTAGTTTGTGACACAGATGCACGATCATCATCATCTATATTTTGGTACTTTTATACTTTTTTATAGAGATTTTCAAGGGTCTCTGGTCGCTTCATGTGCAAAGCTTTTCATAATTTTGAGCTAGGTAAGTAGGCTCCCATAAATACCAGGCAAGCTACCTGGGCATCTACTTATTCAATTAGTATGAGCTTGTTCTTGAACCTCTTAAGGAAAGAGTAGATGGTTTCTCCGACCGATTCTTTTAGAGATAATAGTTATGCTATTTTCTTCATTGACTATTGGCTATGAAAGTATTTTTCCACGAATGCCAGTGAAAGCTTTTCGAAGGTGGAGATCGAGTTAGATTTGAGGCTTTTGAATCAAGGCAAGGGCACCATCTGATAGAGTTAAGGGGAATATATTTGTCTGGTATTGCAGGTCAATACTATACTAAATCTTAGAGATGTGTTGGACCAGATCTTGGCTCCCATTGAATACTTCTATCTTTAGCCTGGAATAGTTCTATCCTTGTACATAATTCTTGATGTTCTCAGTAAATGGGGTACTATGGATCTTTTGCAGAGTTTCATTTATTAAGCGCTTGGCCAGGTTGCTATTTTGTAGGTTTCGGATTAATGCCTCTATGGTAGGGCTATTAAAGGGAGTTGGTCACTTCTCCCTTCTTCCCTTCTTGGGCTTCATCCTCCCTTTATTGATGATTCATCATAGTAACTTTCTTTATATGGCTCGTAAGACGTACCTAATTTCTGCCTTCCTTGGTACCATTCATTGAAGCGACCATTATAGGCCTCCCAGGGGTCAAGGGCTGCCATCCTGATATTGCCTTTAGCCGTACCCAGGTGGGTAAGATAGGTCATTCGAGCTTTATTGTTGATGCCACTGAGGAGCGTTCTCATGATAATTATCGTACGATGCCCCTAGGTATTGGGGGCATACCATTGTATTATAAAGCATACCGACCAGCTGGGGGTGATCCAGTATGGCTAAGCTAGTATATTGGTTGTGGGGGTCGTAAGCCTGCTAAATGGTTATACCGGTTGCCTCAGTGGTAAAGGTCATTGCTGACCTGGTTGTGGTACTATCCCTTGAGGCAACAGATTCGAGATGTAAACTGGGGCGGCCTAAGGCACATAGACTGGCCTATACATTAGTGGTAAATGGGGATGAGCTTCATCGTTTTGGTTGTTGATCGCCACCTCATGTGTCATATAATCTCTAACTGTCTCGAAGGCTGTTGGGACGTCGGCTGGTACTTGATTTCCAGCGATGAAATTTTCTCACATCTCATCATTAGCCACCTAGAGTTATCGAATTTAATCTTCTTTCTAAATAATCTGCTCTTACAGTTGTAGGACCACCGCTCTCATATCGGCTATCGATTGCTCCTGCATTTGATTTTGTATAGAAACAACCATTTTCGCACGGTTGTGTAAAGTTTAGTCGTGAGGATGCAGACGATACCTATTGTAGTCCCCAAGATCTTCTTAGGGACAATAATACGCAATCCTTGGTTTGAGGGTCTGACACGTCTGACAAGAGGAGGGTACTACTCTACTCTCTCAAGGTTTCTTCTCTTTCTCCCACTAGAGCTGCCAGGGCTTAGTAGATAGAGGAGGAGGCTCTCAAAAAAAGTCCCTTCTAAGCTTGCCTTGTCTTCCAATTTATAGGGAAGGTCTTGTCCTGATTGGGGATGCCCTATGGACCAGAGAGAAAGGTTCTTGTCCTACAACTATTTATCTCATTGTTTTAAAAATAAAATTACAACTGAATTTTGTGAACCGGCGTTAATTTCGGTTGATGTCTTTGCTGGATTTGTTGTTATGATGACGACGATAGTCGGTATGACTGCCAGAACCTTGGGACCACCGATCATCATGTTAATGGAAACCTTGCCTTGAATTATAACTTCTAACATCTCACTTATTATTTGGCTAATGGGATCAAAAGTTTGTAAAATTTGAAGTTTCTCCAAAAAAAACACCAAAAATGGTGATAAACTGCCATTTTTATCTTTGATACATCATATATGAAGGTAAAAACAAAATTAAAATGTGTAAATCACTTGGGTTAAAAGTTTGTAAAATTTGAAGTTTCTCCAAAAAAACACCAAAAATTGTGATAAACTGCCATTTTTATTTTTGATACATCATATATGAAGGTAAAAACATAATTAAAACGTGTAAATCACTTTTCAAAATGCCATATATATAGGGGACATAGTTCAACAAACCCACATAGAGAGAGAGAGATCGGGAAATAACCATTCTAAAGAGAAAGAGGGGTATGAGAGATTGTAGGTATCTCTCTCGCCTTTGGTTTTTGAGTGAAGCAAGCAGTAGGTGCTTAGTTCAACATCATCTCATTAATGGCGGTTAGGAATTCGTTGGGGATTCACGACTGACTGGGAGGATCAATTATGAGAACTGAGCAATCACATCGTACTATATTTTACTTTTATTTCTCCTCAATTCATCATGGCTTATCTAGTCGGGTTTTGCTATAGAACAATTAGGATTGGGTATGCTAATTTCCCCAACTTCTTATCTCTATTTTCTGGGTTCGGTTGGCAAAATTATCTAGGGCTTTTCGCATTGCTTGAAGGCCCGGAGTTAACTTTTTACTCCCCTTTGAGATTTGTTTTGGTTGAGCTCTTTATTGGTGGTCTTGTGCAACGAGTTTGGGGCATGTTTAAAGGGTTTGGGGATGGCTCTCTCTCATCTTTTTATCTATATGGAAGTTCTGTAGTCGTGGTCTTCGACTTGGGGGGATTTATGGCTTAAGTTTGGGGTCTGAGCTTAGGGTCTGCGCTTCTAGGGGTGGTTTGTCTTCTAGTTTTGGACTTGTTTGCTTGGCTTTTAGTAGTATAGTAGTGATTCATATCTATGTGTTATTAGAGGGGCTTAGCCGTGAAGTTAGCCATCGAGAATAAAGTTTTTGAAATGAACATCTAATATTTTGAAAGAGAATTATGTGCAGAATTGGTAGAAGTGGGTAGAGGGATATCCAAGGTCATTCTTTCCCTAAGGGCTTTAGTTTGGTTATCCAATACCCCTATTAAGGCACTTAGTGAAGAAGTAGGAGCTCTTTGGAGGTGGAGGGAAGGAGGCATAACTGTATTGGCACAAATACTATCGAATTAGAGTGAGAAATTTGTTCGAGTTCAAATTTGGGGATCACATAAGAGTTCAAAACTACTCTTTTTATGTATTCCTCAAGGGATCAAAGGTGAAGGGTGGAAGGCATTGGTTAAGCATTTATTATCTCTAGCGCAGGGGAAGAGCCTTGTTTACATGCCTATTTGAACTAAGAGTACGACTTCAAAGACATTTGTGGAAGTAGTTAAAGGCAGGGTTAAAGTTGCTAGTGGAAAATCTAGGTTAAATGTGGCAAGGCACAAGGAACATTTGGATTTCTAATATTATCAAAAGACTATGGTGTGCGACTCTGCAAATCCCAGTTTGAGTTGGTACGAGATTGAAGGTGTCATACTCAAGTATTCTGATAAAGAAGACATCTAATTATTTCCTTTTGAGAATGATAGAGCTATATTTTTTTACATACTTAGTTGATAAGACTATGTACTTAGTAAGAAGAAGACCATTATATCTCCAAGATCAACAAATCTTGCTTCACCCTTGGACGCTGGCCAGGAGTACCTTTTGCTATAAGATTCCTAAAGCTCCCAAAGTTTGGATTAAAATCTTTAAAGCTCCTTTGAATTTATAGTCAACAGATATCTATAGACTCATCGGGAAATATTATGGGGGGCTCCTCAAAGTTGATGATGACACTAGCTCTGGGTGCGTGTTTTTAACAATAAGGATGAAGGTTCAGAACAGTGGGGGAAATGCTTTACCAAGGAGGGTTCCAATCTTTGACAAAACGTCGAATTTTATTACCATTATTAAATTAGAAGGAGCTTACATTGGCAGCAATGCTATACTTCAGCCAGTAAGAGTTGAGAGGATGAACAAAGATTCAAGAGTCAATGCTTTAGTGTCTAGATGATCCAGGAGGATCTGAGTTTTTTTTACTTTTTATGAAGTCTATTTGAACACTAAAAATTTCAGCCTGATCAATTTTATTTGAATAGATTCATGTCTGTTCGAATACATTTTAGCCTGATCAGTTTTATTCGAATACAAATTATGTGTATTCAAATACATCTTTGTTTATTCAAACATAAAATTGTTCTGTTCAAACAGAGGTGTGATTCAGCTTTTTTCTTTAGGTGTTTAAGGGCATACTTGTCCTATTGGGACTAGGAACTTGTAGCACAAGTCCTATTTGACTGGGAACTTGTAACCTAGTCCTATTGGAACTAAGAACTTATAACCCATATAAAAAGGGGTAAGGCTTGGCATTATTTCCTAAGTAAGTTTTTTATGTTAGATCTAGAAAGAGTTCTGAAAAAGGCCTAGGGCTTTTTGAGTAATGTTCTTGTAATTATTTTGCTATTTTAAGCAATTGAAGCTTTGTTTTTCCCAATCAATTGGTGTTCTTCAAACTTTTCAGCTAACTAGAGCTTTTTCATCGTATTGTAGATTAACTGGTATCAGTTTTCCAGTTACGATCTTTGGGGGGATGATTGTGGTTTATGGTCCTTACACGTGACCGTCTCAAGCAAACGAAGGAGAAGCTAGTGAGTCCGTTGACGATCCATCGCAAACCTAATTCAAAGAAAAATAACAATTTAGAGATAGGCGATCCCAATGAGAGACTCACGATTTTGGAAATGATAGTTTCCACCCTAACTTCTATTATAGGGGAGTTAGTGGAGCAGTTACATCTCACGAACCTCGCTAAGGCTTCCACTTAGGTGAAACAACGAGGCCGTTCGAAGAAGAAAGGGGTTATAGAGGTGGATGGTGATGAGAACGTTCTAATTTTTGATGATTCTAGTGCTGCCGAATTCGACGAGGAACGATCGGTTATTGGTAAGTTCAGGAATCTTTTGCGAAATCTTCATATTAGTTTTAAGATTGAAATTCTGGTATTCAACGGTTTGATCGATGCCAAGATATAGGATAATTGGTTAGATAGGCTAGAGATCAATTTTTCTGTTTACAAATACTCTAATGCTCAACAAATATGTTTTGCTACATTAAAATTTGTAAGCCATGCACTTACGTGGTGGAAATCTTATCGAAAACGCCACGATGTAGGAGATTTAGGTTGAAAATAATTCAAAGTTTTAGTGCGAAAGCAGTTTTATCCGATTGGGTATGAGTAAGAGAGATGGTATACATGGCATAATTTGCGCCAAAAGTTTGAGCAATCCATACAGGAGTACACTACGACATTCTATAACCAAGCTTTGGTTTTGGATATTGATGTGGACGTGTATGAGGTATTCATGAAGTATAAAGGGGGGTTTATCAGAGTCCATTATGAGAGAGTTGAAGCTCTTTACTGTGGTAAATATCGAAGACGCTACCGTGAAGGAAATTTCCATTGAAGGCAAGTACTTGAAGAGTGGCAAAGATGACGAAAAGATCAAGTTGGGGTACAAGTCTAGTTGGAAAAATGAGCATAAGGGAGAAGCCAAAGGAGAGGGGTCTTCGTCCAAGGAGTATCATTGCAATCATTGTAAGGCGAGTGGGCATCTTTCCGATTATTATTGGAAACTTAACTTGGAGCTTAGGCCAAAGAAGGAGAAGCACAATAAAGAGAAATATGCACTAGCCGCAGAGGTTGTTGACCTTCCCGATGCGCTCAGCCAAATCCTAAGCTTGCATTTATGTTTCAGCGGACTTTGGCTGCCGAGGAAGAGAGTTGGAAGAGCTTTTTCATGTCAGTATTCAGGTCAAGCAGAGTTTAGTCAAGGCCATTATAGATTCGGGTAGTCAGAAAAATTTGATTCCTAAGACGTTGGTGAAGAAGATGGGTTTGACGACTACAGCTTATCCTAAGCCGTATGGTTTGGGGTGGTTTCAGAAAGATGCAGATGTGATGGTCACGAAACAGTGTACATTCAAGTTTGTGGCTTCTGAGAAGTTTATTGACGAGGTAACATGTGAAGTGGTTTCTTTGGATGCTTATTAGGTCATCTTGGGTAGTCCTTATCTTTGGGACTGTGATACAATTCATTATCGCAGAGCTCGTAAGTATCGTCTTGTGAAGGATGGAAAGGAGTTCCATATCAATGCTTGTAAGGATCATTTCACTACATCAAATTTGGTAACGACGACTCAGGTGAAGCGGTTGGTTAATACGAGCGGCAAGTTTATGTTATTGGTGCGGCTGGCTCAGGTGGGTACGTCTGCTCGACTGTTGTCCCCTATGATAACGTTTTATAGGCAACAAACCGACGTGGGAAAGTTGTAAGAGGAGGTAGTGGAACATACTGATCACAAACCGTCCCAATTTTTTGCTATACAGTCCAAGCTGCAGCAAGCTCACCAGATGAAGGGGAGGTCGTATCTCCAACAATTTCCCTTGATTATGAAGTATAAGAAGGGAGTGGACAACAAAGTGGCTGACTGTTTATCTTGGCCCCCATTACCAACTACTTCTGCTATGTTGGTTTCTATACAGAGACAACCTTTTGTTTTGTCAAGATATGATGATCCTAAAGGGCGTAGTGTGTTTCGCCAAAAGTTGCTGCCTGGCAAGACATGTGTTTGCTTTGATTCATTTCAGGATTGGATGAAGGGTCAGTTACCTCGTCGATCGAAGTGGTACAGCAGGGTAATGAGCAGCGCCGTATTCCTACCTTTCTAGTTCCAGCTTGAGCAGGAGCTCAAGGCTTTTAAAAGGGGGAGCTATGATCCAGGAGGATCTGAGTTTTTTTTAACATTTTAAGAAGTCTATTCGAATAGACTTTATTCGAATATACCCTTTTGTATTCGGATAGAGTCATTTCCTATTCGAATACATTTCTGCCTGATCAGTTTTATTCGAATAGACTTATGTCTGTTCGAATACATTTCAGCCTGATCAGTTTTATTCGAATACAAATTATGTGTATTCGAATACATCTTTGTTTATTCGAACAAAAACTTGTTCTGTTCGAACAGAGGCGCGATTCAGCTTTTCTCTTTAGGTGTTTAAGGGTATAATTGTCGTATTGGGACTAGGAACTTGTAACGCAAGTCCTATTGGACTAGGAACTTGTAACCTAGTCCTATTGGAATTAAGAACTTGTAATCCTTATAAAAAGGGGCAAGGCTAGGCATTATTTTCAAAGTAAGTTTTTTATGTTAGATCTAGAAAGAGTTCTGAAAGAGGCCTAGGGTTTTTGGAGTGATTTTCTTGTAATTACTTCATTTTTTTAAGCAATGGAAGCTTTGTTTTTCCCAATCAATTGGTGTTCTTCATAATTTTCAGCTAACTAGAGCTTCTTCATCGTATTGTGGATTACTAGAAGCTGGGGACCTAAGTATTCTTATAAAGAAACTAAGTCTACAACTTTGGATAGGCAATCTACTTCAGTAAGAGAGGAAATGGGCTCTTATCTTGAGGAAGGAGAGATTGCCCCAAGTAAAAGCCGAAGCGGTGTATTACAACATTTGAAAGGTTCACTCGAGACTCATAAGGTGGAAGCTAGAAGTAGATTGCCAGTTTTAAGCCGAGGATAATCGATGAAACAGAGTGTGAATCCCTTAGAGTCTATTCTCGGCAAAATAAAAGGTTTGGTGAAAGAAAGGATCAATTCACGGTGAACTCTAGTAGTATTCAAAAGAGAATTGGTTGTGGGAGAACGTGGCTATTCAAATTGAGATTTGCAAGTTCACATAAGTCTTTAAAAAAGACAGGGAGGAAAATAAAATCACAAGGGTCTCTTGACAGTTTTTGTGAATCGCTGGATTCCCTTGGTCCTTATACTGGTCTTATTGCTTTTATGGGAGATGTAATGGAAAGGAAAAATTTGTCCAATAGGTCGATAGATTCCCAAACAAGTGCTCCTATTAAACAAAAGAGGAAGAAAAATTCTATTAGAAAAATAAAGCCGGGTATGCGCTCTACATGAGAATTATGCGAAGATGGCTGATAATGTGTCGAAAAAGTAAATTGATAAGGGTTCAGCATGAATCTCAAATTGCAAGGATAATAGAAATATGGGGGAGATGTCTACCGAGGAGAGGATAAAGGTTGCTACAAAGTATGTTAGGAGGGAAGCAATCTCAGTCGTGGTTGCCCTCAGGCTTAATGTTGTTGAGCATACAAAAAAAGTAATTGAAATATTATCCCGAATTGAAGGTGAGGAAAAAAAAAGATGAAATTGGGGATAGTTCTGATGAGGAGAAATGTTTTGGATCAGATTCGATGAATCAGTTTTGGATACTATTGGCGGGCTTAGTGAGGTGGAGAAGAACAAAAGGGAGCTAATGGTTACTTATACAGATTAAAATAATTTTGTGGAAAAAGAGGGGGTTGGGTACGAGGAAGAGAAGGGGGGATGCCAAGTTTTATGTAAGGAAATTTAAGCTATTTATTATGTTATTACAAGAAATAAAACTCTAGCACATGGATCAAAGTATTGTTAGAGAAATTTGGGGGCCGAAAGAGTGTGGACGAGCAGCAGTTGACTCTCTAGGGGCTTCAGGAGGTATGTTGGCAATTTGGGATACATAAGTGATTAAAGTTTTTGAAGTTTTGGTGTTAGAAACCTATTCTATCTCGCTTCTTTCTGAGATTGTCCATGATCAGTTCAAGTAGCTACAACTGGAGTGTATGGTCAAGTCGATAAACATGTTAAGCCTACTTTATGGGAGGAACTATCAGATATTAGAACCACGTGGGACGAGACATGGTATATTGGTGGGGATTTTAATGTTATTCATTTCACTCATGAGAGAAAAGGAGGTAGTAGAATCAGCTTAAGTATGAGAGAGTTCGACGAATTTGTTCAAGCGCACTAGCTTCTTGACCAACCACTTAGAGGGGAAGAGTTTATTGGGACTAATATACAAAGAGATCCATTTTTGAGTAAGATAGACATATTTTTAGTGCATACTATCTGGGGGATTCATTTTTATGGGGTTTCACAAGATGCTTTGCCTAGGATCTCATCAGATCATATCCCTTTGCTTCTTGATTGTGGGGCAGCCCGGTCTGGACCTTCTCTATTTAGATTTAAGCTTTGGTGGCTTAAGTGTGACAATTTTCTCCCTCTTATAGAAGAGAGTAGAATTCCATCTTCTTTGAGGGAATACTATCTTACATTATGTGGTATAAGCTGAAAGTACAAAAAGAGCAAATAAAAAGCTAGAGATTCAAAAGTTATTATTTTGGGAGGAAATTAAATAGGAGCAATATTCTAGAGTGAAGTGACTGAAAGAAGGAGACAATAATACAATTTTTTTTTCATTCAGTAGCAAATGAGAGACATCGGATCAATAACTTGACAAAGCTGCAAATTGGTAATTAACTACTGGAGGATAAAAATAAAATTAGGGAACATGTTATTGAGTACTATTCGGGTTTGTACAAGGAACCTCATCATTGAAGACCCAGACTAGACGGTGTATAATTTAACCTATCAGCTCAAAAAAGGTAGATTGGCTTGAGATTGATTTTAAAGAAGAAAATATTATGGATGCCTTGAGGAGTTGTGGTGGGGAGAAAGCTTTAGGGCCAGAGAGGTACCCAATGTGATTCTTTAACAAATGCCGGTTTATTCTTGGCAAAGATGTTTATGGTTACAATGAAAGAGTTTCATCACACTAGTTTCCTTGACTAGAGGCTTAACACGACTTTTCTTAAGCTTATCTTAAAGTTCTCTAGAGCTTGGAACTAAAGAACTTTAGGCCGATTAGCCTTATCGGTGTCATTTACAAGATTTTAGCCAAGGCTTTAGCAAGGAGATTAAAAGTAATGACAGGCTCTAAAATTTCAAGATTCCAAGGGGATTTCGTCTCTAATCGGCAAATTCTGGATGGCGTCCTCATCGCCAATGAGTCCATCGATTCTAATATAAGGGAGGGAGTATTGGGTGTAGTTTGCAAAATTAACTTTGAGAAGGTTTATGACCATGTTAGTTAGAACTTTATTTAATATGGTTTGGAAAGAATGGGCTTTGGAGAAAAGTGGAGGAAGTGGACAAAATTTTGTATATCAACAACAAAGTTTTTTGTCTTGGTCAATGAAGTTCTGTTAGGGTATTTTTCTAGCTCTAGAGGAATTTGACAGGGTGCCTCAATCTCCTTTTTTATTCATTATTGTGGGAGAGGCCTTAAGCTAGTTGGCTTGTAGGGCTAGAGACTTGGGTCTGATTCATGGGTTTAGGGTGAATGATGAGGCACCAGAGACTACGTACCTCCAGTTTGTAGATGATACTATCTTCTTTGTCGGACAGGATCTGGTTGAGATCAGATATTTTTGGTTCGTGTAATTGAGCTTCCAATTGGCCTCTAGCCTGCGTACTAACCTCACAAAAAGCAAAGTTATGGGAGTTGAAAATGGTAACAACATTGGAAACTTGTCTCTTTCTTTAGGTTGCTACAAAGGAAATCTACCTACAACTTACCTTGGTATGCCTCATAGGGCATATTCTCGTTATGTTAAGATTTGGGATTCGGTAATTGAACAGCTTGGTAAGAAGTTGGCTTTATGGAAATGGTAGATGTTATCGAAAAGGGTTTGCCTTACGTTTGTCAAGAGCACTATTTCAGGTTTACCAATTTACTATCTTTCCTTATTCCATTTACCAATATCTGTAGCATCTAAGTTGGAGAGGTTGTTTGAAACTTTATTTGGGATGGCACTGAAGGAACTTGCAAACTCTATTTATTGAGATGAAAAGCAGTTTGTATAATGTAGTGTTGCTTAGAAAGTAGCTTTGGGGATTTAACAATAATAGGGATGGCTTATGGGCCGATGTCATCAAAGCTAAGTTTGGGATGGGGTAAACTGATTGGCTTCCAAATAAGTCTACCATGTCATATGGAGCTGGACTATGGAGGTCAATATTCAGCACTTGGGATAACTTTAAGGATGAAATTGACATTAATATTAAAAATGGGCTGAGAGGTAGTTTTTGGCACAATTTCTGGTCTGATACAAGATCTTTGGCTCTAGTGTATCCTTCGTTCTTTAATGCTTGTGATCTAAAGCTAGGATTTTGGGCTTATGATTTTAAAAGTCATATCGGTTACGATCCGATTGGGGGAAGATAGTTAAAAGTAGAAGTGGGCTGAGAATAGGATATTCACGATGAAGTCTATATGCAACCATTTGGTATAAGCAAAAAGTACAAGAGGTGAGTATCGAGTTGCGAACTTCCTGAGACATTTGGTTTTGAAGAAAGATATCCTGTCCAACGTTGATTTCTTTTATTGGGGGCGGGGGGGTGGCTTGGGGGAGAACAACGACTAAAGATCAATTAAGGCAAAAAGGTATGAATGCAGACTTTTTGTGTCAACTTTACGGTATGGTAGACGAGGCTATTGATCATCTACTCTTATACTATCCGACGGTAATGGAGGTGTAGAATCATTTCTTTAATTTGTTCGATGCCTCTTGGATTTTTAAAAGGGGTTTTATTTCTTCTTTAAATTTGTGGTGGTGTGCTCCATTTAAGAGGAAGATTGGAAGAGTTCATGCTTAGATGGGTTTTATGGAAATAGAGAAATGATAGACACATCAATGGAAAGACAAAGGCTGTAGTAACTATTATTCTCATTATTTACAAGACTATCTTGCATTGGTCTTCTTCCTCAATTATAGTGAAAGGGGTCCGGTTTGAGGATCTTATGACATGGTAAAAATATTTAGTCTCTGCAGATCCATCGTGATGTTTAAGACTTTGTATCATTTTTTATTTTGTTTTGCCTTCGGGTTGTAACCTTTTCATCTTAAATTTTTTTTGTCCGTTCTTCAATAAATTATTTTTACATTCTAAAAAAAAGGTAAGAAATAGAGAGAGAGAGAGAGAGAGAGAGAAAGATGAGGGGAAGAGAGAGAAAGGTATGTTTGAAAAGTATTAATTTTCCATACTTGAAAGTAGCTTTCCATGCCAACCTTCAATTTTTTGCTAAATTCTTCAAGTGAGAAGATCAAAATGAGCTATCACATTTCTGCTATAAGTGATTGAAACACCGAGATACAGTATAGAGAACCTTTTGAGCTGAATTCCACATACACTTTGTTTGATATTTTTCCTGGCATGGGGAACAGAATGGTACATATATTAACCACTTTTTTGAAGATTGATAAGTTAGCCTGAAGTACTTTGATATCTTGTTAAGAACTATATGTGGATAATTAAGTTTAGGCATGAAGTACTATTTTAAATCCTTTAAGAAGATTATAAAATCATTTGCATACAAGAGATGTGTGAGAGGCATGCATGCTCTAGGTGAGTTGAAGAAACCAATTTGACCTTCATTAAAATACTTGGTGAGTCCTCCAGACAAGATTTCTTCTGCAAGAATGAAAGCATATGAGATAGGGGATCCCCTTGTCTCAAACCTCTAGAGGATTTAAAATAACCTTTGAAAATACCTTGAAGAACTACTGAAAACCATGATGTTTCTATGCATTGAGAGATCAAGTTAACCCATCTCTCTTCAAACCCAAACTTAGTCACAATAGATTTTAGAAAACCCCAATCCAATCCATCATATGTCTTAGCCATATCTACTTTAATCATAGCATTTTGTCCTTAAATCTTTTTGTTTAAATCACCAACCATTTCTTGTGCCAGACTAATACTATCACTTATGTCTTTCCCTTGAACATGTGCTTCCTGATTCCCAAAAATTAGCTTGGGCAATAATCTTCTTAGTCTATTAGTAATTATTTTGATGAAGATTTTATTAGTGATAGAGCAAAGGCTAATAGGTCCTAAAATAGCCCATTCCTTCTATCAGAAGTTGAAAATGGGTGTTACCTTAGTTCGAAAAGATACAACTTAATTGTGATGGCTCTGTACTTGGGAGCCCTGGGAAAAGAGGCTTTGGAGTTATTGCTAGGTATACTTCTTACAATATGCTTGGTGTCATAATAAAAGGACTTGACACTGTTTACAACTATGAAACTGACTGTAAGGCTAGTCTAGGACCTCGCATTTGGGCTCAAGAAAATACTTGGAACAAAATTTGGATTGAATCTGACTTATCAACTGCTATACATGCTTTCTCCTCTAATCATGTCCCCTAGGAGATCAGCACAAAGTAGAATACTACCAAACATAGCTTTATCTCTCTAAGATTTTCTCAAATTTTGTGCGAAGGGAATTTTTCTGCAGATAAAACCACTAAAAAAGAGAATAGTCTCCCTAGTAGTGTCAAGGAAGTGCACAGTGGAAGACCTAACTTTATCACTAGAGTTGAGGATCCCTAAGCTGAGTACTTTAGGGCCATATGAATTGTAATTGGGTCAGGCTATCAGTCTCCCACCCAAAAAAATGTTTTATAGAAATTTAAGGTGTTGTTGATATTGGTCATCAAGATTCAAGGAAATCGAGGTCGAAGGTTTGTTTTTGATGAAGAGAATGATGAAGATTATCAAGAGGTGTTTGTTTGAATAAGAGAGGGAAAAAAAAGAGAGCCAAAGAGTCAGGCTTGATGAAGAAGTGTTACTTTGTAGAGCTGGGTTTCAACACAACTTGTAATGGCCTAATTTTGTAGCTCGAAATGGCTTAAAATTAGCTCTTATACCAAATGTACTTGTGACAAAACTAATGTAAAGGAAGAAATGACATAGGTGATTTAGCGTGGCAAACCTTTGAATAGGTAAAAAACTGCGACCTCGAGTTGAGGGTTTTAGTAATAATAACTTTTATTACTTGTGGCTAATATCTTATTCCAAGTGATCTCGCGAACTAGAAATACTTGACCTTGCAAATAAGAAGTTTTGTGGTGTTTAGAATCTAGAAGTTCCTGTGTTATAGTCTAGAAAATCTTGTTTTTCATGGTCTCTATCTCTTCTAGAACTTTTTCTTTATATAGAGCTTACCCACAACTCGTTATTGTGCTAACCCACATTTTCCGCATAATGAGGTAAGTGGTGGTTGATTGTGTAACTGTTGAGTTCGTGTGAGACAGGTGCCTTTGACTTGTTAATATCCTTTTGTTGTGCTGAATCTATGTTCTTTATTAGTTCGTGGTCTAGGTGGCAATACAGACTATTTATGCCATGTAAAAAATGCGTAAGTCTTATATGGAGGTAGTTCGTGGTCTAGGTGGAATCCGAGAGTGCCTTTACTTTGAATGATATTGCTTTGGAAATGTACCTGTGCAATAAATATGAATTTGATATAAATAGTACATGTACTAGAGTTTGGCAAAGTACATTGTATTATAACATTCTCTGTAATTCCTGAGTGATAATGGTGAAGACCCAGCGAATGGTGTATGAAGAAAGAGTCTCTGCCGAATTACAGAGGTTAAAGTTGAGATACTTCGGGGAGCAATCTGTGGAAATGCCCACCTCAATTCCTGTACTACCAACGTATCACAGAATGCGAGAAGACAAAGCGGCTGAAGTTGAAGATGACTTTTACTGAATGTGGAGATTTCATTACATGGTCTTGACAAGCAAGGCATGTTGGAGGTGTCTTCGTATCCTTGCGGATGACAAGGTTGAGGAGACAGATGTGGGGGTTGGTGTATTTGCGAGACAGTATCGTCGAAATCCTGTGAAGGACTTGATTCTAAGGTAGGAATCCTTTTCATCTTCATCAACTCTATTTTGGTGGGGGTTATGGAGGAGAAGGCAATGGTAGTGGTAGAGGAACATGGGAATTGAAAGTCTTGCCCCTGCATAATCATTGTCTCTTGGCGTGAAGAAGGCCTTCTGCTTGAAGAGTTGGTTCAAGCACTGACATCTTTTCTTCATCTGCTTCTTATAAAAGTAAATGGTGTGAAGGAAGAAGGACCCCCAGTAATTTTTAGTTCCAACTTTTCTTTAGAAGATTATTGGAGCCAAGCATAACTGAAAGCTGATATAATTTTGAGAATGAACTGTAACAGTATCTGAAAGACTTATTATCTGTAAAGTACCTGAAAGACTTGTTATCTGTAATTGAAATTTGAGCAAATAAAAAATTTCATTCAAACTCTGTGTTCATAGATATAATTAGCTGATCTGACTTAAATTGAACTAAGAATAGGAGTAAAATAGATATTTATGTTAGAGGACATAAATGTAATATGTGAGATCGAACTAAAAACGTATAGTTTAGTAATCGAATTGGAAAAAATGTATGGTAATACGCATGAAAAATGTGTATGTGAAATAGCAGATGTGTGAAAATCTGTTCGATTTGATTAATTATAGGATAATTGTGGAGAATATCTCTTCATAAATAGAATGTGTAGGAATTGAAAGTTCAAGCTTAGGGAGATCTAGCTTTAAATGTTGGATTGTGGGACATATTGTAAGGAATAGGTCAAAATGAGGTAGGACGAATCCAAAGAGGTCGATGTGGATAAATAAATTCAAATTACTTTATATCAATATTTTAGGGCTTCCACTTATGGAAAAATGGATTGATATATATATATATATATATATATATATATATATACGGAATGTAGGGGATTTAAAGCGATCTCAAAAATTGTATAAAAATGAGGTAATGTAATTTAAAAATGAGAAAGAAAGAGACCATGGTGAGGACTCGATCTGAGAGAGTGCGGCATGTTGCTGAGGGATGATTGACAATAAAGATTACTGAAGTATGAGAGAAGATTTTTGATTTGTTAGATTATGATTCTGACTTGCCTGAATCTGAGTTACAGTTTGAAGGTTCAGATTTGAGGGTGAGGGAACTTTAGATAGGACATCAGTTTTACTCAGGGATTTTCTGTAAAGTGATTCTGAAGCGTGCAGCTTGAAAAGAGGCAGTGAGGCAAATTACTGAGGAAGAGATCAAGGAGGAAGATTTAAGGATTGCTGGGGGTGAACTAATTAGGTATAGCCTATCAGGACAATTGGGATGTTTTATGTGTAATTATATGTGAAGGAGTAAATTGGAATGAAGTCAAATAATTAAAATTGAAGTGTATTTAAAATGATGTTTTAAATCTGTCATCTTTTGTTGCAAATGTTGTTTGTGACGATTGTCAATATAAAATTTAAATTTGAATTATTACAGCTTTTGAAATGATGTCAGCAGTTCTATAAGTAACAGAAGTAAGAATAGAAAATGTAGGTAGCTTTGATTTTTGTCTCTTGTGTAATTGTAGGGAAAGCCCGATTGCGTGTGAGTATTGAGTCATCATGAGTGTGAGGAGGTCAGAGGGAGATTTGGGTAGGAAAGATGACAATATATTAAAATATAGGACCAGTGGCTATGATGGGAATGTGTTTTCACCGAAAAGGTACAAAACGTCTGATATTAATTATGGAAGGGAAGCCTCAGTTCCAAAACCAAGGGAGGCTCGTGCGAGTCCCAATAACTACCAGCAGTTAGAGAGAGAAATTATAAATAATACGTCATCATCTTCATTCAAATGTTTATTATCTTTTAAAAAGCTAAAAAATAGTGGGAGAGGAAAGAGAAAAAATGTTAGAGATTCACATGAGAGACTAAACGAGAGTGATCAACAAGCAAGGTGGGGAAAAATTGTAGAGACATAGTCAAGACAGTGGTTGCACAATAGCATTTTAAAAGAAAGATTTGGCACTTCTTTAGATTCGTATTCAGACGTTGAAGGTTTGTAAATGATTTATAATCTTTTAAATGTGAGAGTGAATTTTTTTTGTGGTTTTCAAATTTCGAAAAAATTGTTGTTTATAGTAATTTAGCAAAACTTTGTTTAATCTCTTATGTAAAAAGAGGTATACATAATAGACGTATTTGTATGATGCATGTATGGTAAATGTGTACATGGATGTGTAAAAGATAATTATAGAATACTTGGACCTATATGTAGGTCGTTCGTGAGGAATATCTGCGTAGAATAAAATTTCGTCCTTTGACTTGCAATTGAGATGGAAACTTCAATTGATATGGAGACGCCGACCTCTAGTCATACTGTTGAGTCTGATAATATAGAATCTATAAATGTAAAGTCTGATAGGGAGGACAAAGTAGTACTCGTGCAATTTCTAGAATTTCCTTGTAAATTAGTTTCGTACCCTTTGAACTCTGATGTGTTTAAAGAGTTCTGTAAATCCAAAGCTCTTGTAAGTGGGATATGGGGCAATCTTGTAGAACATGCTGGTAGGCAGTTCAGGGGTTGTACTGCAGCATATGGGGATGAGTATTTATTTTTGTTGCCTGACTTAGAAAATGATAAATTAGATAGGGGGGTGGACGAGTTGATCTCACTGAAGTATT
The DNA here is from genome assembly GCA_014058105.1 of Kingdonia uniflora. Taxonomy (NCBI): domain Eukaryota; kingdom Viridiplantae; phylum Streptophyta; class Magnoliopsida; order Ranunculales; family Circaeasteraceae; genus Kingdonia; species Kingdonia uniflora. The sequence goes on from JACGCM010002535.1 coordinate 1,901,348, forward strand.
TTAATGGGAATGTTCAAGGTATCCTGGATGAGGGTTTTGTATGTTATCTGTCTTAGCTGGAGTATGGATTGAGTTTACCCCTTAACAATCTTGCTAAAGGTATAATGAATATTATAGGGGCTTACCATGTCCAACTAAATGGGAACATGTGGGAGGTGATCTGTGTTTGTGAGAGTTTGAATATGCTTTGGAGGGAGAATGAGGCGGAGAGGAGAATATCTCCTGAAGATGTGTTGCAGCATTATGGTGTAAAAAATTATGCTGCTTCTGGAGGTGCATATTTCTGCTCGAGCTTTTCTCGACCGCTTTTCTTCGATCTGAATTCGGCAAGTTAAATGTGGAATGATAATGTGATATGGGAGAAAGGTGATTTCCCTCAGAGGGAAGATGAAGATCCAATATAACTTATGTATAAAACTGTGAAGAAAAGTAAGTGATAGTGTATAATATTAAACTATAGTAATTGAAGGTCGTTTGGTTGTTTAACAATATGTTGTGTTTGCTTTACAAGTCCTCAGTCGAAGGTGATGAAGAAGGAGCCTCTGTTAGATACTGTTGCTCGAGAAGGGACTGAGCTTAAGATAGTTTTGAAGGAGATCGGTATTATCAAAAATAAAAGAGCTAACAGCAGGCCTGCGAAGGTACAAAAGTCCCAGACGAAGAGACTAATGATGGGGGCTGAAGCTAGCAAGAAGAGAGGTGCTGATGTGGGGAAGCGTCTATTTTTGTCGAAGGCTACTGATCTAGATTTTGCGGATGTGCCGAAAGCTACCACGTTGAGCAAGTTTGCTATGAAATACCCAAAGAAGAAAATTGGGAAGTATGGTTCAACCTCTGGAACCACGGGGAGTGGTGAGGTCGAGGGGGACGTGAAAAAATGGAGGGAAGACCTTTCTGCCGAAGAGATTGGGAAAAGGTTGTGGAGAGCCGACATGTAGAGGAAGATGAACTGCAAGCTGTGAAGGATAGGGTGAGGCCTGCAGCTCCCAAGGGTACTGAGGAAATGAGTACCTCTGCATAGTTGGAGCTGAGCAAAATGATAAGTTTTGATGACTCGTTTGTTTTTGAATTTTTATATTTGATTTGAGCTAAAAATGTGCTTAGCATATTATTGGCTGCTCGCTTGATGAAGGGGATCTGCCTCGGGATTGAGGAGGGAAAAACTAAACTTGAGAATGGGAAAGTTGAGCTCGGGAAGAAAGTAGCTCGATTGAAGTCTGGCCTAGTTCTAGAGGGGAAGCGACTGGATGCTATGAAGACTGCACAGGAGGTGGTGAATAGCGAGCAGACAGAGGAGGCGCAGAAGAACCTGGATGATGCGGTAGTCCATCGGGATAGACTTGGGTGCCAACTCCTTAAAGTGGGGTAATTCAAAGCTGTGGATAAAGCTATTATGGATGGTACCTATGTTGAAGAGAACGAGGTGGAAGAGGATGTGCCTGGTGCGGTAGGTGGGTTGGATGGGGTATCTCCCGGAGCAGGGCTAGAGAAGCAAAGGGAAGATAATGAGAAGGTAGAGTAAAGTTGTTAAATTTTTGGCTGTGTTTATGTGGGGTTTGAGAACTGTAATTGTATAGAATATTGTTTTATAGGATAAAGTTTGGATAGGCTAAGAGATGTTTGTAAACATTGTTTTTAGAAATTTAAGGATATGCGCCTCAGAATTGAGGAATTAGAGAATGAGCTCGCTAAGGAGAAAGACACCTCAGCGTCCCTGCTGACTTTGCAAGTGGAGCTACATGTTAGAGAAGAGCAAAAAATATTTGACTTGTATGCTGCATTACTTTAGAGCTACAAAGTAAAATTTTGAAAAATATAAATTGATCTTAAATGTGTTAAAAATCTTAGGGGTAATGGTAATCAAATGTGTCCAGATAATTCCAAAGTGTTGAGAAAGTTAAAACATAGAAAATGTGTACCTTGCAATTGAATGTAGGTGTTATTGTCATTGAACTGAAATCATACCTTGACCTTAAGTTTAGATGCAGTTCCACAACAATAGAATGTTAGAAAATAGAAATCTATTAGAATTTTGAAAGTCTCCTGTATTATGATTGATTATATTTGAGGAGTATTGTTGAATTGAACTCGATAAATTGTATATGTGATATAGGTCCAATTGGTGTCGGCTCTCTTGAGTGAATAAGAGATACTCAATATATCTAAGAGTATGCGGCGGAGTTTGATAGAATAAGAAAGGCAACTGAAGATAGGGAGGATCATCACGTCAAAGTACATTTCATGTTTACCGAGGCAACACAAAAAGTTGATGACCTAACTCAGAATATTGAGGGAAAAGATGTCGAAATTGAAAAGGGGCAAAAAGAGCTCGCTGAGGTGAAGGAGGAGACCGCGAAGCTCAAAAGCTGGAATGATGTGTTGATGGTGAAGAGTAAGGAGGTTGACATGGCTTGATACCGTATCTGTAGGGGCCTACACCTCGATCTTTCCTAAATCGAGTTATCTCCAGTTTAAACTACCTCAATGTTAGATTTACGTATTCTCCACATGACTTCTCCAGTCACCATTGCCACCTACTCCACGAACTGATGAAAGCGTGGGTCGAGCTAAAATAGAAAAACTTAAATAAGTCAAAGCCACCTGTCTCTCATGAACTCAACAGTTACTCAGTCAATCGCCATTAACCACATTATTTGGAGAACGTGCTTCAGCACTATGAAGAACTGACGAGAAGGCCTATATAAAGAAGAAGTTCCAGAAAAGACAATAACCAAAAAAATTACACGAGAAATCACCAAGAAAACTATATTTTCAGGATTCTCAAATCTTCCAACTTCTTATTCACAAGATCAAGCATTTCAAAGTCAAGAGATCATTTGTAATAAGATATCAACCTCAAGCAATAAATGTCACTATTACAAAAATCCTCAACCCGAGGTCATAATTTTTTTTACCTATTCATAGGTTTTCCATGCCAAACTCCTATGTCATTTCTTGTTTTCTATTAGATTTTGTCACAGGTACATTGACGTAAGAGCTAATTCCAAGCCACTTGGAGCTTACAGAATTAGGCAATTACATTTGGCGCCATCTGTGGGAAAGAAATTATTTCCACGATACCCTAAGGCATTTATTCACTCTACTACAAATTCAAATTATGGTCATATCCAGGCAACCAGCAACCAAAATCCAGCTTGATCTTTCAGTTGAATTGGAATAACTTACAGAGCTACGGGTGAATCTTAAGACTGAGACGGAGAAATGCAACGAGCTCAAACGTCAATTAACCCTTGATCGAGAGCTCCGGGAGAAGGAGCTCGACGCCGAATGACAAGATCATTTGACAGCGCTCAAGATCAAATAACAACAATGCAGATTGTCTTGCAAGCTCTGTAAAAAACCCAACGAGCTTCTCTAACACGAGATCGCGATCAGGTGCCAGAAGCCTCTTGAATTTCAGCACGGGAGAGATTAGGACCTCAAGGAGCTACCAGTAAAGCTATTTCTAGAAATATTCGGAATGAACATTAAGCTTCCATTCATTTGGGTGGTGAAGTTCAATATGAGATCAGCAGAGGTTACCGATTTTCCATACGTCAAGAGGAAAAGCAGGGACCTCAACTTCAAGTTCCAGCACATGATCATTTGAGTGACGGTACCGGTACTCATAATCCGCAACCTCCTCGTCAAGTCACTCAACCGACACGTCACTATGTCACAAAAGAACATATGGACTGGCGTATTAAGGAGTTTATCGAAGCACAATATTCAACATTCTTTGATCTTACAGGATACGCCTCAATCCTGATAAGTATTAGTTCAGAGTACATTTAGATTAATTTCTAGGGCACCTCATCAGCAAGAAGGGGATTGAGGGCGATCCAGATTAGATTAGGGCTTTCCTTAACATGTCATCTCAAAAAATGACGAAAGACGTTCAAAAACTTGCCGGCAAGATTACCGTTATCAACCATTTCGTTTTGAAATCTTCAAACTGCTATCGTTGGCTATTCCTATTACTTTATAATTACATCAAGCAAGGAAAAGTTTAGCCAAATACTGAGGTTTAATGAACATCAGAATACGAAGCAGCTTTTTAGGATCTCAAAACCTATTTGGGGAAGTCTCCCATCATGAACACCCCAATAGATAATGAGGAACTGATTATCTACCTTGTAGTTACAGATACTTTACTCCGCTCGGTTCTCATTCAACTAGAAGGGAAAATCGAGAAACCAGTCTACTTTATCAGTAAAACACTCCCTCCAGCAAAAATGAGGTACTCTAAAATTGAGAAACTTCTTCTCACTCTTTTTTATACTTAACAGAAACTGAAGCACTATTTTCAAGATCATTCAGTCAAAGTTATGATGAACTACCCACTTCGGGAGGTTTTGTCCAAGAGAGGAAAATCAAGGAGAGTGCACCAATGGTCAGTCAGTTTGGGAGAACATGATATCAAGTTCGAACAATGTCATTTTGTAAAGGGTCAGGCCGTTGCCAATTTTCTTGCGGATTTTCCAGTGGAAGATCCCGAGCGGGAGGAGCACGACCCTGACCTTGCAGAGGAAGTTACAGAAGATCCACCCCCTAAAGCATTTGATGAGCAAGATGAATGGATTATAAGGAAATGGTAGAAACTTCTTACAGACAGATCCGTAGGACTTGCAGGGTCAAGAATTTGAATTGTATTGATTACCCCTTCAAACGACAGAATTAAGATATTAATCTGCTTGGATTTTGAGGCCTCAAAAAATATCACCGAGTACGAAGCCCTCATTCACTGACTCAACCTCACTCTTGGGATCGGTGTCCCCGAACTCTCTGTTTACATAGATTCACTACTCATCGTCCAACATTACTCTGAGCAATACAAGAAGAATTGCAAGATGATCAAATACGCAACCATCATTGCAGATAGGATGAGCAAGTTTGCGCAATCAACCTTTGATTATCTTCCTTAAGGAGAAATGAGATACGTCAATTCCTTGGCATATCTAGCCGGGGTCTTAGGTACTGAAGCTCGATATCTCCAGATCGACGTGATTTTAGCCCCCAGCATTGATCGTATTTTTGTATGCACAATCAGCACTGGGGGCGATAAAGGGGGAGACAACGATTGGCGAAAGTCTTTCTTAGTTTATCTCAGAATCAACAACAAATGCAAATGACCACTTCCAGCAGATCCAAATGAGCACCGATAGCTGATAGACAATTCAAAGCGCTACAAAAATAAAAACGGTATCTTATACTACCGTTCATTCATGTGGCCTTTCCCCAAGTGTCTCTCCAAACAAAAAGCGGATGAGATACTTTATGATTTACATCAAGAGACTTGTGGCTCCCATGCCACAGGTCGATCACTAGCAAACAAAGCCATTACATAAGGAGTATTCTGCCCTGGCATGCTCAAGCAAGCAGAATAGTACTCATGAAAATGTGGCGCATGTCAACAACATAGACAGATGATCCGTGCCACTACGCTTGAACTCCATGTAAGTAAGGTGTTTTGGCCAATCAAGAGATGGGCACTCGATCTTGTCGGAAAATTTCCTAATTCTCAAGGTGACCGCCGCCACCTACTCATAGCTATTAATTATTTTACAAAACGGGTAGAAGTAGTTCCACTCTGTCGAACAAGAGAAGAAGAGGTCATCTCTTTTATCTGGGAGCACATCATCACTTGGTTTGGGTGCCCTCACCTGATTTGGATCGATAATGGGCCCTAATTTTTTAAAGAAAAAGTCGCAGCTTTTCTCAATCACCAGAACATCATCTACTCACCATCCAATCCCTACTATCCTCAAGGCAATGGCCAAGCTGAAATCACCAACAAAACCATCGTGGATAGACTTAAGAAAATGCTACACTTACAAAAAAAAGGGAATTAGGTTTAAAAACTTTCTTATGTCTTATGGGAATATCGTACCACTCCACGTCAGTCGATAGGCTACACTCCATTCGTCCTTGCCTATGACACCGAGGCCGTCATTCCCTCTAAATACCATCATCCAGTCAAAGATCACGAACTAACTAATGAGGAAAATGAGTTTGAATTGGCTTGTAACTTCAATTGGATCGATGAGACCAGGGAATGCGTTATCGCTAACCTAGGTCGATATCAGCATATGTTGGCCAGTTCATTCAATAAACGATTCAGAAACTGTACCTTCCAAATCAATGATCTCATCCTCAGAGAAATACCTCAACACCGCAAAGAGCCTCATATTGGGAAACTAGCAGACAATTAAGAGGGTCCATTCCTTATCACAGGTCTCTCAGGCCTGGGATCATATTACCTCATGACAAAAAAAGGAGTTCACATTTTAAGTCCTTGGAATACTAGGCGACTGAAACGGTACTATCGTTAAGTCCCTCACTACTTCATTTTTATTTCTTGATTTTTTTAATTCCAAAAGTGATATTTTCATCTCCATCCAATGTACATCCTTTATCTATTCAATGAAACTTACAAGTTTTTCTCCCACACATCTTTCTACTTCGTAGACAATACATAGATTAAAATATAAATAATACTAGCTTTCAATCGACCTCTATACCAGTTAAATCAAAGATAACACTTGGTTTGGCTGACACTACTAAATCTCTACGATTAAAATGAAGGTAATACAAGTTTTCAATCAAAAACTCTACCAGACATAGGATATAGCATAGGTAAAACTAGATTTCATCTACCTCAATATGGATGCGACATCATAACAGCTAAATCAAGGATAATACTTGATTTGACTGACTCTACTAAATCTCTGTGATTAAAACTAGGGTAGCACTAGTTTTACATCAAAGACTCTACCAGACATAAGATAAAGTAAAGGTAAAAGTAGCTTTCATCAACCTCAATATGGCTGTAACATCATACCAGTTAAATCAAGGATAACACTTGGTTTGGCTGACTCAACTAAATCTCTATGATTAAAACTAAGGTAACACTTGTTTTATATCAAAGACTCTACCAGACATATGATAAAGCAAAGGTAATACTAGCTTTTATCTCTCAACTTGTCTGCAACAACTACTTTTTATGGACTACATACAATTTCCTCGATCTATATCAGCTTTGTAAATACATCCCCTGTCTGACAAACTGCTAAACAAGGTATCTCTTTCTAACTCAAGCCTTTTAACCTCCTCTACAAAATAGGCGATGACAGCCCTCAATAATTTTGAATGTGATGCCTCGGTTACAACTGACCTAAAGAAATTTGCTCTAGCCTTCTGAAGGTATTCTTCCGACCTCGCATACCATTTTTTTAGCCATGCTATTTTTTGATCAACTCGATCTGTGAAAGAAATGTTCTCTTCTAATTTTTTGCCAGCTTTAGCTGATTCAACTTGATTAATTACCTCCAAATCGGCCACCTGAGCGCGAAGAACCTCAATCTCCCTATTTAGTTCTTCCACATCTGGAATCTTCTGTAACATTTCATCTTTTTGCTATATCAAAATATCCTTCCCGTTGATAGTCCGCTCCAACCCTTGTCCCTGAAAAGAGCTATGTCAAACTTCCTTTCGTTCTCCCTCAACCACTCAACTCCTTTTCGCACATGACCTTTAATTCGAGCGACATCTCTCTCCAGCTCTCTTATTCGAGCTGATAGGCTGACTATATCTCCTTGAACAAGAGAAACCTTGGCATCATTTTAATTCTTCCTCGAATGCTCTCCAGCCTCGGCTTTTCTGACACGCGAATTGGCCTGTAACAGTTCGGTCTTCAATTGTGCTACTCTTTCTTTCAACTCGTCACACTTACGCTGCACTGTCCAAAATTCAAAATCTTTGGCAGATAAAGTTGTATGCAATTGTTTAACTGTAATTTTAGACGCAGATCGATCGTCTCGAGCTCTCTTCAGCTCGTTATTTTTATCTAGAAATTTTTTTTCAATCGCTCTAGATCGCTTCTGTTATTCGCTAGATCAGTTCCAGTTTGCTCTTGATTATTAGTTTTCTTGATCAAATCATTCTTCAAACCTGCCATCAAACGATTTAACCCTTCCTCCAATTTTTTTAGCGTCTGTATATGGTAATGAACTATGTTAGCCTCCCTACTATTTACTATCAACGCATCATTCTGCCTTTTGAGTTTTGCTTGAAGTTCTTTTAACTCCGCGAGCTCTTTTGCCCTTTCTCAATTTTGGCATCCTTCTCCTCGATTTGCTAAGCTAGGTTGACAGCAGTCTGTGTTGCCTTAACAAACTTGAAGTACACCTTTACATGTTGATCTTCTTTGTCTTCATTCGCCTCTCTCATTCTATAAAACTCCTTTACAAATTCTTGGTTATATTGGCGTACATCTCCTTCACGTAAGCGAGCTGACTCCAATTCGACCTGTACATTACATAAACATTATATCAAGTTCGATTCAGAACACTCAGTCACCACATATGACTCATTTCTAACAAGATATCAATTTTATGGCATCTACCGTGTAAGACTACTTCTAAACTTAAGGTTGAAGTACAATCTTAGATGGATGCTCCATAACATATACTTCCAAGTTTAAGGTACACATTCTCTATATTTTAAATTTGTCAATACTTTGATATTTCATGTGCGACATTCCGGTGCCATTGCCCCTAAGCCGATAACAGGTTTTTGGTCCATCTCTACACTATATTTATTACTTTGTAGCTCTATACTAATGAAGCATACAAATCAAATATATTTTTCTCTGTTCTAACCTGCAACTCCTCTTGTGAAGACAACAGGGACACTGAGGTGTCTCTCTCATTAACAAGCTTAGCCTTTAAATCTTTTATTTTGAGGCGTATGTCTTTAAGTTCCTATTGCAAGGTTTACAAAAGTGACTTAGCCTACAAAATCCTATCAAACAAAAAAATCCAATCAGTTTACAAACATTCCCAAATATTCATACAATCACAAAACCATCACACTACTCTACCTTCTCATTTTCCCCTTCTGGATGCTTGTTGTCATCCCCTTGGTTATCTCTCATCCTCTGAGCAGATACACCATCTAGCCCATCCAGAATGTCAATAGTAGCATCTTCAATCTCTTCATCTTCCTCCTCCTCCACATAAATATCAGCCCTAATGGCATCCACCTCATCTTCAGAATATCCTTTTGACATAAGGTGGCGCCCAAGTCTGTCACGTTCAGCTACCACCTCCTCCTCCTCCAAGTTTGATCTCGCTCCCGTATGTTGATTGTTGATCTCTGTCACTTGCGAAGCCTTCAAAGCCTCCATCAATTTTCCCACCTTGAGCAAATTAATTTTCAATCGAGCAGCCTATAAAAAAAACAAATTAACTTTATTGATTATCTCAAATCATAATACAAAAGTAATCACAATACATATTCCAACATGTCAACCGAATATTTTGCTCATCTCCTCCTTTCTGTGGAGAGCTGCCAACCTGGCATTTTTCTCCACCTCTTTCAATTTGTCATCCACAACAGGTCAACCTTCAACCCCGACATGTCAAAAGGTTCAACCATTTTTTTTTTGCCTTTTCTACAGCCTCACCACTTCTCATGGTTCCATAGGTCGAAGGACATTTCAGTATTTGTTTCTTGGGAAATGTTCAAGCTAATTTTCTCGACGTAGTGGACTCAGGAAACCCTGTGCACTCTGCTCCAGGGCCCTTGAGCAAGTTGACTCACCTTTCCCCATAAGTTCCCATATACTTGCTGCCGTCAGTGCTCGTCATTAGCCTCGTCGACTGAGATTTTTGAAATTTTTTGGCTCGACTGTTAACACACTTCTTCCTGCTAATGCCAAGTTCTTCCAATACAGCCTCAAGCTATATTTCTTTTTGAGCAACTATATCCTGCAATGACTCTGTCCTCGCCACCTGGGATTTGGGAGCTGTCATTCATAAAATATTATCATCAGCAGAGCATCATACAATTTCAGCTATCAATCTCATACATTATTCATTGTTATACTTACTTTGTTTTAAAGTTCTAAATAGAAGTTCCATGGGTTCTTTATCATCTTTCTGAAGGCAATCACCCTTCATCCATATTACATTATCCTTCCATGGCTGACCTGCTGAGTTCAAATCGAAGAAGTGAGGCCGAGTCGAGCTCGCAAAAATATATGCCCCTCCACTTGTAGAATAGCTTTTTACCCCATAAAGCTGCTGCAAAACATCCTTAGAGGATATCCTCCTCCTTCTCCCATCTGCTTCCCACCGTGTATTCAGAGATTCACAAACACTTATCACCTCCTACATGTTCCTGTTCATCTAAACGAGACATGCCATAATGAGATTCATAATCCCTTTCGCCAGATTGCTAAGGGGAAGACTCAACCCGTACTCCAACTGAGATAGGTAACATAAAGAGCCCTCTAAAAGTTCCCTCTGAACATTTTCATCAAAATACTCCAAGGAGATCGATTCGGCTATACCCCTATCCCTTTTTTCCTTTGCCAAATCGGCCAACAAATAAAAATATTCCTCTCTCGTTGTTATAGTGTAACCCTTAATTGCCTACCCACGTATTCTATACAGTTACCCCATCTACCTCCTGCAGAAGCCTTGGCTTTACAAAACTTTTTGAATACATCCGAGTGAGGGGGGTAGGATACCAATCTTCCAGGGAAATATGGAAATTGATCAACACATACTTTCCTCACTTTCAGATATTTCCATCTTAGACTCAGCCGACCGACCAAAGGTCGATGCCTCATTTACAGGGGAACTAACCATATCAACTACAGAAAAGGATTTTTGTCCTACACACAGGTCCAAGTATCAATCATTATCTTTTACATATATGTTAACCACATACAAATATCTTTCATATATCATATATCTAGGTTTTCATACATTATAATAAATAATCATTTGCTGCTTTACCTAGAAACAAAATATGATCTTCCAAAAACATATACATACACCGTAAATCCTCTACTAACCTTCAATGTCGGAATGTGAATCCGAGGCAGCGCCAAATCCTACCCTCACAACACTGTTGTATAACCACCTTCGTGACTCAGTCTCAGTAACTCTCTTACGCTTTGACTCTCAATCATTTTCAATTAACTTTCCACGAGTTTTTGTGTCATTTTTGCCTTTATTCTACCTTCCTCCCTCACTGTTCTTCAAGTTTTTAGAGTTGAGAACGTTTGATTGACAAGGATGAATCAGTATTTATATTTTCTCTTTCTAACTGCTGGCAGTTATTGAGCCTCACACGAGCCATCTTCGGTTTTGGAACTGAGGCATCCCTTCCATTATCCATGTCAGACGTCTTGCACCTTTTCGGTAAAAATAATTTCCCATCATTGCCCTTTGCTTTATATTTTAATATATTTTTATCTCTCTTTTCCAAATCTCCCTCTAACCTCACCATACTCATGATGACTCACGCTTACACACAATCAAGGTTTCACCGCTTTAATATAAGGGACAAAATAAGAAGCTCCCTACTTTTCCTATACTTTCTTCTTCTACTTATAGAAGCAATGACGTCATTTCCAAAACTCTCATAACAAATTTTTAAATATTTTCAAATTCATTTTTCACAACAGTCACAAACAACATTCGTAGCAATATAGGATCTATTTAAGTTTTATTCTCATTTCACTTCTTTTAAATTATTCAAACTTATATGATTACATACATGCATGATACTCCTATTTACATTCTTTTCTTTTCTCTTTTTATTCACTTCATATATAATTACACATAAAACAACCTTGATGACATGGGGAACCACATCCGATCAAATATCCTCCAACAATCCTCATATCTTCTAATTTGATCTCATTTATAGCAAGCTCTATTACATAAACTTTTGAAGTTGTAGGATCCACTACAATTTCTTGGAACATCTCTTCATAAAAACAATGTTCATACTCGCGTTCCCTCCCAATCCCATCTAAACCTTCAAGTTGTACCTCCCTCACTGGCAACTTAGTATTATAATCCAACAATCTAAAAATTTGCTCCTACACTTTAACTATTTTTATTGGTAACCGCTCCTCAGCGGCATAACGAATTCTCTCAGATCGAGTCCAAACCATTCTTATTTCCTTCCCTCTACTTAGAATTTATTCCACCATTTTATATACATTTTTACTACCAATCCCTCATAAGTCATGATATAATCCTATTATCTAGTAACAGAAACCTTAATATATTGAGAAAAGTAATTTAAACATATCTCTCTCTATCAACCTCAGTCATTTCCTTCGATTCCAAATCGAGCTTAATCTTTCCAAAGTCTAAATATATTAGAACGACCTCTCAGAGATCAATTTTTTCATTCTCAAATTCCCACAATTTTCTCTCTAGTGAATTTTCATACCCCAGGTCGAATCATATTTGACACTTAACACATATTTTCACTTTACAAGCAAATTTCTATAGTTCGATTATCACAAAAAAATATACTTTCTAATCTCGTACTTTTCATTTTATACAATATTCGAAAGTCTTTGGATCATACATCTCGATTTATAGAGTTATTATATTCTATATCAACACAGAGTTTGGATAATAATTTTATTCATCTCGAAACAAATTCTGAGTACTTTTACAGATAACAGCTCTTTCAAGAATGCAATATCAGGTACTTTATAAATAACAAGTTTTTCAAGTACTTTTATTGCTAACAATTCTTTCAGGCACTCCAAAATGTTAAATCCTTCAGTTCGTTCTACATCAATAATTTTTTACCCTGATGCAAAGCAGATATTAGAAACAACGAGTATCCTCCTTCCCATGAGCTTTGTCAAAGTCTAGACGAACTTCAAATAGAAAATATGAAAGTAGGAGGCTCAGTGCTTGAACCAACTCTTCAAGCTGAAGGTCTTCTCAGCGCAAAGTAGCGATAGAAGTGCAGAAGCAGACTTCTATTCTCCGTCTTTCACCTCTACTACCATTGCCGCCTCTTCTATAGCTACCAACCTCGCAGAGCTGGTAGAGATGAAGAGGACTCGACCTTATATTCTATTCAAGCACAAGACATCAACGCAACTGCCCTGCAGTCACGCCTATCCTTGCATCTGTCTCCCCGACCTTGTCTTCCATAAGAATATGGAGACAAACCCAACATTGCTCGCCTGTTAAGACAACGTGGTAAAACCTCCAATTACAGTAAAACTCCTCCTCAGCTTCAACCGCTTCATTTTTTGACATTCCTTGATACGTCGAAGGAACAGGAATATGAGTAAGATTCTCCAAGGACTGATCCCTAAAATACTTCAACTTCAACCTCTACATTTCGGAAGCAATTCTCTCTTCAAGACCATTCTACGGGTCTTCACCATCTTCAACAATTTCAGAGAATATTGCAATAAAACAAATGCACTTTGCCACAATCCTTGGTACAGGTACTATTTATATAATCCTACATTTATTGTGTAAGAACGTTTTCCAAAGCATCATCATTCAATACAAGCAAAACTCTTCAAGCCCTAACTGTCGCGTACATTAATAGTCCCATCAAACATTCAATGCACATACATCCCCCCATAGCACGTACAATTTTTATGCAGTCAAGTACCATCATTACTTCTTTCATTATTCAAAATTATAACCTACATGCCCATATACCCAAAAAATCTTTCTCAACCAAAGCCACTCGTGACTTTGGTTGCAAGGGGGTGATTGTAGGGGCCTACCCCTCGATCTTAACTAAATCGAGCTATCTCCAATTCGAACTACCTCCATGTCAGATCTACGCATTTTCTACATGACTTCTCCAGTCATACTCTACAAACTGATAAATAATTCAAAGCCACCTATCTCTCACGAACTCAACAGTTACTCAGTCAATCGCCACTAACCACATTGTTCGTAGAACGTGCTTCAGCACGATGAAGAACTGCGAGGAAGGCCTATATAAAGAAGTAGTTCTAGAAGAGACAAGGGCCAGGACAATTATATGAGAAATCACCAAGAAAACTATATTTTCTTGATTCTCAAAACTTCCAACTTCTTATTCACAAGATCAAACATTTCTAAGTTAAGAGATCACTTGTAATAATATATCAGCCTCAAGCAATAAATGTCACTATTACAAAAATTTTCAACCCGAGGTCATGGTTCTTTTACCAATTCATAAGTTTTCCACGCTAAACTCCTGTGTCATTTCTTGCTTTCTATTAGATTTTGTCACAGATACATTGGTGTAATAGTTAATTCTAAGCCACTTCGAGCTTACAGAATAAGGCCATTACAATATCCAATATCCAATCGTTAGAAGAGATAGAGAAAGAGTTACGGGGTTTGGTGGCTAGTATGAAGGGCCAAATGAATAGATAAATGAATGAGCAAGAGAAGACTTGAACTGATCTAATAAGATCTAAAAACGAATTAGAATGAATAGTAAAATGATTTGGAAGGATAACGAGCTAGAGTAGGGGTGGCAGGGTCGGGTCGGGTCAACCTGTCACTGGTCATCCCAGGTTCGGGTTGAGAAACACCAAACCCAAAACTGACCTATTTAATAAATGGGTCAGTTTTGGGTTTGGTGCTTCTCAACCCAAACCTGGGATGATCAGTGACAGGTTGACCCGACCCGACCCAATGGGCCAGATTTGTGAATCTAAACCCGACCTGTTTATAATTGGGTTGACCCGACCCGACCCATTCACCCGTATAATTTAAAAAATCAGAAAATGCAAGTGAGATTCAGATAATTAGGGGGTGATTATGAGAATATTTGAAAATCAAATATGAAATGAGATAAAAAAACTCACATCTAGTAAATGATAACAATTTACAGAAAACACACAAATTAGAAAAGAAGATTTGAAGAAAGAATATTCCTTAAAGAGTGAGAGAAAGAGAGAATAGTGGAACAAAAGTTTAACCTATGAGAATGCTAGAGAGTATCGGAGTCATTGAGATCGAATGACCCATCACTCTAAAATAGAGAGAGAAAAAAAACTACATTGAGAAATTTAACAATTAAACACTTTTGAAGAAACACTAAAGGAAAATTAAAAAATTCATAGTTCAAATAATCAAGAGCCCGTTGGTGAAAAACATCTATTGAAAAAAGTATAATCAAATAGAGGTGAATGAAGTAATTATTACCATCTTTGTCCAAATGGTATTTTTCAGTGAGAATTAGTTAGAGTATAACATTTAGTTATATTTGAGTTAAACGGGTTCGTGAGTTAAGCCGAACCCATGACAGTGAAACCTAAACCCGACCCGTTATCTAAACGGGTTAGTTGGGTCGACCTGAATTAACCCGAAACCCAGAAATGTTAAACACAAACCCACAAAATTTGGGTCGGGTTCGTGTCGGGTCAACGGGTTTGGGTCAAATTGCCAACCCTAAGCTAGAGAGAGCTCGAGCTGACTTAGTCAGATCTAAAATTGTGGTTGAGCAGTTGAATGAGGCTTTACCTACTAAGGATATAGATTTCTGGATGGTTCAAAGACGATGTGATAAAATGAATTAGAGGGTAGCCCAATTGATGGCGGATTTGTCTGTGGCCAATTTATGTGCCAAGAAGGCCGAGGATTGAGAGCGGTCGAAGAAGAAAAAAGGTGATGCTGGGGTCTCCATTATTGCAAGGGATGTGGCTTAACTATCAGCTCAAATTAGAGAGCTGGAGGGAGATGTAGTTGGCATTCAATCTCACATATAAAGAGGAAATGAGCATTTAAGGGAGAACCAAGGTAAGTTGGACATAGCCCTTGGTCAAGAGTGCGAGTTAGAGGGGGTAATCAGAGGTAAGAATCAATTTTTAAAGAAGAAAGATGAATTGTTAAAGAGGCATCCTTCGGGGGAAGTACAGGGAAGGACAGGGAGCTTAAGGAACTTCGTGCTCAGTTAGCAGAATTGAGGATGACGAGCCAGGTAGAGTTAGATAAAGCAGTAGAGAAGGCGAAAAAACATAATGAGATTATCTCACGCATAGATAGACATATGGAGTGGAAAGATGGACGGTATAAAAACTTATAAGAGCGTTATCAGAGATTGAGAGAGCATTTTTCCCAGGCAGTTATGGCCGAAGCAACGCGCTCACAGATGCGAATAGTTGTTATTGCCTATTTCGTGGAGGAATTGAGAAGACTTGAGTTTGAGAAGGATACCTTGCACGACTGGATTAAGGAAACTGTATGAATGTCATGGAAATGGAGCTAGGTTCTTGACCTGTTAAATTGGTAGAATAAGGTAGAATTACTGTAGCTGCTCGAGCTCCAAATTTTATGGCTGAACGTTCTCCTATTGTAGGGGAAGGCGTAGCTGACCTCCCATCAGCAAAGAAGAACTCTTAGAAGTGGCTTGTAGATGTAACTTGTAGAAGCATTTGTAGTTGCAGACATATTGAGAGATGAAAGCTAGTTTAACATTTGCTTTATCCTATGTCTGTTAGAGATCTTTGATTGAAAATTAGTATTACCTTTATTTTAGTCATATATTATGTATAGATGGGCGATTGAAAGCTAGTATTACCTTTGCTTTAATCTGTATAGATGGGTGATTGAAAGCTAGTTTTACCTTTGCTTTAATCTATATAGATGGGTGATTAAAAACTAGTTTTACCTTTGCTTTAATCTGTATAGATGGGCGATTGAAAGCTAGTATTACCTTTGCTTTAATTTATGTAATATAGTAGAATCTACGTAAGTATAGAGTAATGTGGGAAAAAACTAGCTTGAAATCTCACTTTTGGAATGGAAAGAAGAAAATATTGAAATGGAAAAACCAAGGACTTAACGATAGTACCGTTTCAGTTGCCTAGTGTTCCATTGATTTGGGATTCGAACTCCTTGCCCCGTCATGAGATAATATGATCCCAGACTAGTTTGACCAATGATGAGGAAAGGACCTTCCAAATTTTCTGCCAGTTTCTCGGCATGTGCTTCTTTTCTGTGTTCTGGGATTTCTCTGAGATTTGGAACACATAGCTTTGGACTCTCCTGTTGTACAATTTGGCCAGCATATGGTGATAACGACCTAGCTTGGCAATAGTACGTTCCCTAGTCTCATAAATCCAGTTCAGATTATAGGCCATTTCGAACTCATATTTTTCATCTGTAAGCTTATCATCTCTGATAGGATGGTGATATTCTATTGGAATGACACCTTTGGTGCCATAGGCGAGGAGGAAGAGGGTACAGCCAGTTGATTGACGTGGAGTGGTATGGTACGCCCATAAGACATGAGGAAGTTCCCGTATCTAATTTTTTTTTCTGTGATTGAAGCCTTTTCTTGAGTCTATCTACTATGGTTTTGTTGGTGATTTTGGCTTGGCCATTGCCTTGAGGGTAGTAGGGATTGGATGGTGAGTAGATGATGTTGTGTTTGTTAAGGAAGGCTACAACTTTTTTAATAACGAACTGTGGCCCATTATCAATCCGAATCAGGTGGGGGCATCTAAACCGAGTGATGATGTGTTCCCAGATAATAGAGAGGACCTCTTCTCTAGTTTAACAGAATGGAACTGCTTCAACCCATTTTGTAAAATAATCTGTTGCTACGAGTAGAAATCGTCGGTTACCTAGAGTATTAGGAAATTCTTCAACGATATCGAACATCCACTGCTTAGATGGCCAGAACACCTTGCTTACATGTAGTTCAAGCGTAGGGGCATGGATCACGTGCCCATGTCATTGACATGTGTCGCATTTGCATGAGCACTCTTCTGTTTGCTTATGCATTCCTGGCCAGAATACTCCTTGCATAATGGCTCTGCTAGCTAGTGATCGACCTGCGGCATGGGAGCCACAAGTTCCTTCATGTAAATCTCTAAGCATTACATCTGCTTTCTTCTTCGAGAGGTACTTGAGATAAGGCTCTATGACTGAGTAGCGGTAGAGACGACCATTCTGAACTGTGTAGCGCTTTGAGTTTTTGATCAACAATCGGCTCTCTTTTGGATCTGTTAGGAGGGGCCCTTTACATTTATTATCCGTTTCAAGATTAGAAATGAATTTCTTTCGCCAATCACCGCCCTCCTCTTTATCGCCCCCAGTGTTGATCGTGCATATAGAATGAAGAATGAAGATCAATACTGGGAGTTGATATCACTTTGATATGTAGATATCTGGCTTCTATACCCAAGACCCTGGCTAGATAAGCTAAGGAATCGGCGTGCTATTTTTCACCTTAAGGAAGATAGTTAAGAGTTGATTGCACAAATCTGTTCATCCTATCGGCTACGAGGGCTGCATATTCGATCATCTTGCCATTTTTCTTGTACTATTATGAGTAATGGTGGACGATGAGTAGAGAGTCCCGGTAGACAGAGAGCTCTGGTACGTCAAGCTTGAGTGTGAAGTCGAGTCCATAGATTAGAGCTTCGTATTCTGTGATATTGTTAGATGTCTCAAAATCTTGGTGGATCGCTTTCTTGATTCTGTCATTGGAAGGGGTAATCAATACAATTCCAATTCTTGACCCAGCGGGTCCTGCTAAACCATCTATAAGAAGCCTCCACCCTTTCCGTATAATCCATTCAGCTAGCTTGTCAAATGCTTTGGTGGATGGATCTTCTATAATTTCTTCAGTAAGGTCAGGATCGTGCTCCTCCCAATCGGGATCTTCCATTGGAAAATCCATGTAAAAATCGGTAATGGCCCAACCTTTTTCTGAATGTCATTGTTCGAATTTGATATCGTGTTCTCCCAAACTGACTGACCATTACTGCACTCTTCTTGATTTTTCTTTTTTGGATAAAACTTCCCAGAGTGGGCAGTTTGTCATAACTTTGAGTGAATGAGCTTGGAACTAGTGCTTAAGTTTATGTGAAGTATAAACAAGAGTTTGAAGGAGTCTCTCGATTTTAGAATACCTCATTTCTGCTGAAGTGAGGGTTTTACTGATGAAATAGACAGGCTTTTCGATCTTCCCTTCAAGTTGAATGAGAACCGAGCTGATTGAATTTTCTTTAACTGCTAGGTAGATTATTAGTTCCTCATTATCTACCGAGGTTCTCATGATTAGAGACTTCCCGAGATAGGTTTTGAGTTACTGAAAAGCTACCTCATACTCTGATGTCCAATTGATCTCTTTATTGGGCTGAACTTTCCCTCATTTCGTACAACCTCAGTGTAGTAGGAACAGCCAACGATAACGATCTGAAGATTTAGAAATGAATCGATTGATAGCGACGATTTTGCAAGCATGTTTTTCTGCATCTTTCATTATTTTTGGAGATGGCATGTTGAGGAGAGCTCAAATTTGATATAGATCAGCCTGAATCCCCTTTTTTTGATGAGATGGCCAAGGAATCGGCCTGAATGTACTCCAAATTGACACTTATCAGGATTGACTTGCATGCTGTAAGATCATAAAATGTTGAATATTGTGGTGAGGTCTGTGATGTGGTCGCTTGACTGTATACTCTTGTACAGGAGATCATTGATGTAGACTTCAATGATTTTCCTAAGATGTACTTTGAACATAGTCTTCATTAACTGCTGATAAGTTGCACCCGCGTTCTTTTGTCTGAAGGGCATGACTTTATAGCTGTAAAGTCCTCTTTCAGTAATAAAAGTGGTCATTTCTTGATCTTCTTCCAAGAGAGGAGTCTGATTATATCCAGAAGTAGCGTCCATCATTAATAGAAGTTCATGACCTGACGTCGAATCAAGAATTTGATGGATGATGGGAAGAGGGAAACTGTCCTTTGGAGTGTATTTGTTTAGATCGGTAAAATCTACACAAACTGGGACTTTTCCATTCTTCTTTGGGATAACGACGATGTTAGAGATCCAATATGGATATTTAGCTTCTCAAATGTACCCCACTTTGATCAACTTGTCGTTCTCAATGTTGACTTTATCTAAAAGATGAGATGAGAATCATCGCTATTTTTGGTTGACCGTCGTGGCGTTGATGTTGATGGCCAATCGATGGCATACCTTGGATGGATTGACCCCAGGCATCTCTTCGAAAGTCCATGCAAAAATGTCACAATTCATCCTTAAGAAGTGAATAAGAGCATCCTTTTTGTGCTGGACCAGCTTGGTACTGATAAAAGTACCTCGGCTTGGTCCATCAATGTCGATATATTCCGTAGGCTCCTCTGCTGAAGGCTGATCATCGATGTGACCAGCTTTCTATAATTGTTATGCAATGTATATGTCTGAGGTATCTAGAATGACCTAGACGGTATTCTCGCAAGCTCGAGAAAACTTTTAACTGCCTTCAATTTTATAGATACCATAATTGTGTTTGAAGCGAAGTGACTGTTTAATACTAATAAGATAATATAAATTCTCCTCCTTGTCTTTGTTGTGAGCATACGTCTTGAAGAATTCCTTTTGTAGCTGATCGAATATGAGGATGGAATATTTAGGTAGAGAATGGAACCACCAGAGTGGTTTTCCCTGTAGACTTATTACGAACAGACGATAGAGAATGTGGTTGAGATTGGAGTACAATCCCAATGAATCACGGTATTGTTGAATGTGCTCCTTTAGATCGGTTCCCTTGTATTGACGTATCTTCGGAGTATGAAAAGCTTTCGGTAAGCAACTTGGCAATATCATCTTTACTGCCTGGAGTTTGAGTTTTAATTAACTCCTTGATTCGCTGATCCAAATGCTGTTGTAAAACGAATTGACGTGTGGCCTGAGTGCCTTGGCGAGGTGATTGAAGATTATAAGTACCGGTACCCTCACTCAATTGATCACGTATTGGAATCCGAGGTTGAAGTCACTATTCTTTCTCTTGACGTTTAGATCTTCAGGGACCTCTGCTGATATCAGACTGAACTTCACCGCTCAGATGAATGGAAGGTTGAGGTTCGCGCTGAACATTCATAGAAATGGCTTTGTTGGTGTCTCCTCAAGGTCCTAACCTTTCTCGTACAGAACTCGAGAGTTCTCCAGAGCTTGGTCATGATCTTTTATCTGGGGAGCCTGTTGAGTGTCTTGCAAAGCTTGTAATACAGTTTGTATGGTTGTCATCTGGTCTTCATGTTGTTTGAAAGTTGTCAAACGAACTTGTCACTCAGCTTCGAGCTCCTTCTCACGAAGCTCTCGGTCAATAGTTCATTGATGTTCGAGCTCATTACATTTCTCAGTTTCGGCGTAGAGATTCGCCCGTAGTTCTGTAAGCTATTCCAGCTTAACTGAAAGATCGAGTTGGATTCCTGTTGCTGGTCGCCGTGAAGTGACAATGATTGAAGATTGATAGTATAGTGAATGTATGCCTTAAAATATCGTGGAAATGTCTTCCTTCCCATAATGGCGTCAAATTTAATGGCCTAATTTTGTAGCTCAAAATGACTCAGAATTAGCTCTTACACCAAATGTACCTGTGAGAAAACTAATGTAAAGCAAGAAATGACACAGGTGATTTAGCGTGGAAAATCTTTGAATAGATAAAAAACCACGACGTCGAGTTGAGGGTTTTAGTAATAGTAACTTTTATTGCTTGAGGCTAATATCTTATTACAAGTGATCTCTCGAACTTGAAATACTTGATCTTGTAAATAAGAAGTTTTGTGGTATTCAGAATCTAGAAATTCCTATGTTTGAGTCTAGAAAATCTGGCTTTTCTCGGTCATTGTCTCTTACGAAACTTTTTCTTTATATAGACCTTACCTGCAACTCGTGATCGTGCTGAAGCGTATTCTCAGCACTAGGCCAAAATGAGTAAAAAAGCACGAGGCATGTCAGTCGTTATTTTGCTAAAGCAACATCTATTTTAGTCAAAAAAACGTCATTCTTTTTGGAGTAGTTTTATGTTATCGCCTTGAAAAGCGTCGTAAATTAACGACTAAGAGGCGGGTCGAAGTATCCGTTGTATTTACTAAAATTTATGACCCTTTTAACAATTGGTTTTTTGGTTGTAATAGAATGACACAATTCTTAGTCGTAACAACCGACGTATTTCATACTCTTTACGACTATAAAATTCGTTGCTCTATGCATCACTAACCTAAACGTCGAAAATAATAATCGTTGTAGTCAAATTTTGAAATATCTAGTGACACATTTATAAGTTGTTTTATACGTCGTAAAAAATATATCACAAATAAAAATCACAACATCAGTCATAATAATTACATTTTAAGACATGGCAATTAGTCATTTTATGTGTCGCAAATATAAACGTCCCAATTTTTGTCACATTAACAATCATTTGGTTTTAATATACAACAATCATATTTTCCTCCGCGATATGGATGCGAATTACCAAACCTCCAATCCCGAAGGAGTTCTGGCCTTCCTTCAGAACTTTAAACCGTGCATCACGGAGGAGGATAATATTTCTCTAGTTCGGGGAGTCACACCGGAGGAAATTAAGGCGGCTCTTGATAGTATTAGATCCCTTAAAGCGCCGGGTCCTGATGGTTTTCCCGTGTTATTCTTCCAGCAAGCGTGGGACGTTGTTGGTCCTAATATCTATAACCTGGTGGCCAATTTCTTTATCTCTGGATTTATGCCAAAATTTATTAATGCCAATCATGTGGTGATGATACCTAAGAATGATTCTAAAGTGCATCCGCGGGATTTTTGGCCGATTAGTCTCTGTAATGTGACGTATAAAATTATATCCAAGATCCTCTCTACTCGCCTCAAACCTATTCTTGACAAATTCATCTCCCCTTTCCAAGGAGCCTTTGTGCGCGGGCGGCAAATCTCGGATAATGTCCTGGTTGCCCATGGGATTATTCACACGATGAAGAGGAAACAAGGACGCTCGGGTCTGATGGGGATAAAGCTGGATATGCCGAAGGCATATGATCGGATTGAATGGAGTACTCTTATCCATTCGCTGAAAGCCCTAGGTTTCAACCCTCTTTGGTGCCAATGGATAGAACAATGTATTTCGACGGCCAGATATTCCATCTTGATTAATGGGCCGGCCCATGGTTTTTTGACCCCGACTAGGGGACTCAGGCAGGGAGATCCTCTACCCCCTTTCTTTTTATCATCTTAATAGAGGGTCTGTCGCGAGCCCTGAGGAGGAAAGAAGTTGAGGGGAAGATCCATGGTATTAAAGCTTCTCGCCAGGCTCCCCCAGTCTCTCACTTGTTGTTTGCGGACGACTGCCTTATTTTTTGTCGGGCTGATCTGGACGATGCGAATGAAGTTAAGGAAACACTGGATGGATTTTGTAGAGCCTCTGGACAACAATTGAATCTGGGCAAATCTGGAGTCTTTTTCAGTACGAATTTGCCCCTCTGTTTTGGTCGCCTTATCGCTCGTCTCCTTAAAGTAAAGATGATGCCCCCGGACGAACGATACCTAGGGACCAACCTATTCTTTGCCCGGTCAAAGGCACATACTTTCCATTGGATTATTGAGCATATTTCTAGCCGCCTTCAGACATGGAAGGTAAACTCCTGTCCCAGGCTGGGCGTACTGGCCTTATTCAATCGGTGACCTCGGCTCTTCCGGTGTATCAAATGTCCAGTTTTGCACTCCCCAAATCTACGTGCAAAAGCATTAATGGGCTTCAACGAGATTTTTGGTGGGGAAAGAGGGCAGAGGTGAGGAAACCTTTATATCTTCAAAAGTGGAAAGAGGTTTGTCGCCCGAAGAGGGAAGGGGGTATTGGGATCAGAGAGGCAGAGACGACAAACAAGGCACACTTGCCCAAATTGGTCTGGCAGCTCCATCAGAAGTCGGATGACCTTTGGGGTCGAGTGCTAAATGCCAAATATTTCCCGAGGTGTAGTGTTCTGCAGGTTCCCCCAAAAGCAGATGAATCTTGGACTTGGAGAAGTATTTTTTTCTGCAATCGATACCATTAATGCCCATTCCTGCCGGCAGGTTCGTACGGGTTCCCATATTCTTTTTTGGAATGATTCTTGGATTCCGGTGATGCCTGGCTGAAGACCTACACCTAAGAAGAATATCTACCTGGGGGATCGGCCTGTTTGGGTTAGCCATTTTATTGACCCAATTAGGCGGACTTGGCGTTGGGATGAGTTAAGCCTTTGGTGTGACGCTGAGTCAGTCAATGTGATATCTCAGGTTTTTATCCCTCAGGAAGGTGGGTCGGATGACCTGAAATGGTGCCCATCTAAGGACGGGAAATTTTCGATTAAATCGGCCTATCGAGCGATCTTGGCGGGTACTATGGTTGAACCGGTACCGGGGCCTCCCTATCTACTGTTGAAAATCTGGCACAATAGGGCGACACCCCGGGCCCCATTATTTTCCTGGAAGTGTTTTCGGGACCTGGTTCCTTGCCGGGCCAAGATTGGGGAGCGGTTAGGATTAACTGATATATCGTGCCCCCTCTACTCTGCCCCTGAGGAGACTCTTCATCATCTCCTTCTTAAGTGTCCCTTCATGAGGGCAGTTTGGTTTGGTATGTCTTTGGGGGGTATGATCCACCATTTCGAAAAAAACTCTCCATTAGAGTGGATTACAATGTGGTTCGATCCACCTTTGGTTTGGCCCTTAGACAGGGAAGTTTGGTCGAGGGTGGTGTGTTCCCTTTATTGGTTTATTTGGAAGGCCCGGTGTAATAGGGTATTTCTATCGACTAGTTTGGATCCGACTCGGCTATCAGAAAAAATTAATAAAATGTTATATGATGAACCGTTTTCCCGTCTAGATCGGTTGAATATCAAGGTTCCCTGGGCTCCCCCGAACTTAGGATAGGCCAAATTAAATGTTGACGCCTCTTACTGTAAGGATAAATATTATAATCACATTGGCTTTGTTTTCTGTAATGCTCATAATATCTTTGTTGCAGCCCGAGTTTCTTCCTGCAAATTTACAAGTAACGAAGAGAGGGAAGCATTAGCGATCCTAGGTGGTGTTTCTGGGGCTCGTGAGCAGGGGTTGGGCGGGTGATAGTGGAAACGGATGTTGAGGCGATCTCCTCCTTTTGTCAGACGGGTGCTGCTACTATTTCTTGGGTTTCCAAAGCGATTCTGCAAGATGCTTTTGCTTTGTTTAAACACTTTGAGGGTATTTGTATTACCTATGCGCCGTGGAGCGCTAACCATGTTGCACATGTTATAGCTGGTAGGCCGATAGGCGATAACTTATGCTTTTCTTGGTTTGGTTCCCCACTTGAGTGGCTGCAGGAGCCGCTCAGGTGTGATGGGACAAGTTTTGTAACTCCTTTGAATTATTAACGTATGGTTTAACAATAAAAAAAATAATACAACAATCATATTAATCGGGTTATAATCACAATAATTGTTATAAATTTTATTAACTAAAAACAATTAATGTAAAATACAACATATTTCAATAACAAGAACAAGTTTTATTATAAATTAAAAGGTTATTGCCTAATATCAATGTCAAACTTTATTTTAAGAAACAATGAAATAAAAAGATAGCGTTGACCTGAAACAGGTAAGACTCTTATGCCATACAACAGTTTCACCCGAAGAGATGTCACCTAGAGTACCGCCTTCCATAAATAATTGCATATCATCGCGAATAACCTCATCTATTATGACACGATAAAATCCATCAGGAGCCACCCCAGATAATTGAATACTTTCGTAAACAACTATTCCGCCATACATATCTTTCATAACGCAATTTTTACCCCTCACTCCATCAGTTGGCGGTGAATCTCTTGTTGCGTACAAAAGAATAAAAAGTGATCGTGAGTACATATTAGAAAACGTTTTAAATAAATAACAAGTTGTCTCAACAACATTGAAACCTTTTTTTTTCTTTTTACAACCAAAAACTCAAATGATATTCTTTTGTCAAAATGTATATCCTAATGGTAAATTTTAGAAATTCATATTCTGCAGTCAAAACTTTATACAGTGAAGCAATGTTTTGATGTATAGGTTCTCTGAACCATCGTTCACACATTAACAATGAAGGAAAAAGTTAATGTCGATCTGATGAAGAATGGAGAGAATCGTAAACATGTTGCATTCATGAAGTCACAGTCAACTTATAAGCAGTTTGCAACCTTGGCTTCCCCAAATTAATAATATCTCGTCTTAAGCTTGGCAATTCTCCTATCGTCTTTGTGTGCCTTTCGACAGCCCTATATTGACGATATAAATTATAGAACACCAATCCAAACATGTATTGAGCATCATCTACCAGTCCTCGATCTAGGAAAGTTTGGAACTGCATAATCCTTTCCTCAACCTCTATAACAAGTAACCTCCTATGCAGTCGAGCAAGCCTTCCCTTCCCTTGCGCCCTTTTATCCCCTTTAAGCCATGTTCTTACAAACATGAGCAAATTAAGAGAGAGAAAGAAAACTGGCAAATCGGCAAGCATAGCAAAGTTGATCTCATTCGCCTTGAGAATCTGGTTCAGTTCGAGCATTACCGTCTCGGTATCCAGCTTTAGCTTTTGAATCTGAATAAGCAATTCATGTACAGCTCTCCTCCAAGGAGATTTTGAATTGGATATACAACTTCTTTCTTGTACCTGTTTATAACAACCTCTAACATTTCCTGATGTATTGTCTGAAAGTTCGGTGAAAGCCAAGAGAATTTCGTAAAGTGAATTTTGAGTTAACTGCACCTCTTTCAATTCCATTACACCTTTGTGCCTCTTTCGGAATGTCTCGAAAAGTTTGTCTCTAATAGATAGAAGTGGCTGCTCAACGTGATCACTCCAAAAGCTAATTGTTGACTCTCTTACTACACGATTCCAGTTGTCAATATCATAACTTCCCGTCAAATTACTATGCCGTAAGAGCCAGTGGGAAAAATAGGGTGGTCTTCTTCTATTGCCCCTCTCTATAACTAAGCGCAGCTCGACTTGTTCTTGCTTCTTTCCTTTTCTTTTTAACGTACACATGTCCTAAACTACTAAAGCCCTTTAAGCGCAGCTCTAACTACACTTCTTCTTGCCTCTTTCTTTAACCCACACCTAAACTACTGGCTACCTTTCTTCTGTTCCTGAGTAGTTGTGGTAGCTGGTTGTCCTTGCCTTTCTATTTCCGGGTAGTTGTGTGGTAGCTGGTTGTCATTGTCTTTCCGTTCCTACGTTGTTGTCGTAGCTGGTTGTCGTCGCCTAGGGAGACCAATTGTAGAACCATCGTGCAGTGGGCGTATAGCATAGTAGAACCGTAGCATAGTAGAACCATCGCATAGTAGACCCATCGCGTCGTGGGAGTATAACTATAGACTCATCTCGGACTTTTTGCATATCTGAAATGCGAGAGAAATTGAATCCTTTCTTCTTAGTCCAGCTAACGCATGGCGCGATAGAAAATCCTATGCTTTTTGTGGATCAAAAGACAGGGGATGTTTTGGACCGAGAAAGGGAGGACTTCTTTTGGAGGGCCCAAAATATGTGCAAGTTTATTCGGGTTTCGCTTAAGGACGAAGAAGGCCGCTAAGAAAGGTAGTTAGAGGCCGTTTTACCTCTAACAATTAAAGGAGGCCGGGGTGAGTCTTTTGCTTGATCGAATGCACAAGAAACTCTTCGGGTTTTCGTACAGAACTAAACAAAAACCCTTCTATCAGCGAGTTAAAAATCCAAAAATAAGGAACGCCAGATAAGGCATCGCAATATCGAGGGCTTTTTATGACACTTTCGTCGCTATGGGAAGGTAGAAGTATAGCACCCTAAGGAAGACACGGAAGTCCTAAGGAATAAGGAAGATCTGGAAGTCCTATGTCTGAGAGGGGGAGGGGTGGCTTCTCACCTTTAACCTGGAGATTGAGAAATAGAGGGCAGTGTTTTTTTATTGAGAAATAGATCTGGAAGTCCTATGTTCTTAATCTCAATGCCTGCCTTTCATTTTGATCATTCCCTATTTCTATACAAGGAACCTCTAAGACTTCTGAATCCCTATATTTTCCCACGACCCGGACCAGTCATGTCCGGCAAAAAAGCTTCGGTTTTAAAAGGGCTCGAGAAAGCTTGTTGAGAGGCCAACAACTCCACATGTATACAACATCCAGTATAAGGTCATTCTCCTTGGCTTCTGGTATTTAGCAACAAGCAGAGACAAGTAAGAATCAAGTTTGTGAAGATTATGATAAATCATGTTGATAACATCCCTTATTTCATAATCTGTCCACTGAGAACCCTCCTGATTAATCTCCGGCAGTTTCTCAAATTGTAGGTGACATGAGTTATTTCCATCAGCACGACCAGAAGATTCACTTTGATTGATTGTGTTGAGTTCACCAAACGATGCTTCCAATTGTGAAAATAAGCTATTAATGGTCAGCAATAATGAATACAATGATTTCCCTGGATTTTTAGATAAATCCTCTCCAAATTTATCAACTTCCATATAAACTTATATTAAAAATGAATCCAAGCAATGCCATAAACTTGTTAAGATGGCTATTCTCACAGATATATGAGAACCTGCTGATAGACACAAATTTTGTAAAGATGAGCCTTCTGTAAGGCATCCTCGCATCAGCCGACTTGACACACACCCCAAGCAGACTCACATATGTTACCTCATCCGATTCAAAACCGCACGACTGCATTCTTTGCAGTATCTCTAAGGCCTTCACACCATCTCTAAGTTATTGTACAGTTGTACCTTATTCCCTAATAAGCACTAGTGTTGATGGATTATAGTGGAGCTACTGAAAATGTTTTTATGGCTTAGAATGAGATACAAAGCAAAAAAAACATGGACTGAGAATCATTGATATTTATTTTTCAATGTTATCGTCTGATATATACTATCATTTAAAAATCTGCGAAGTATAGTCTGTTAAATGTATTTTATTTTTCTTGTTCAGTAAAATCCAAATTCTACTAAACAATAAATTAGTATAAGTTGTATAAATAAGTATAGGAGAAAGAAAAAAAAAACCTGAGAGAAAGAGGCATTGCTTGGAGAAGCATGGTGCATATTTATTCCATGTCGACTCTCGCGTGATTCAAATGCTCCATATTTATTTCAAGTTTTCTACGTTTACTAGCTTCCACCTCTAGCTTTTCTTCAAATTCTTGTCGTACTGAAACTACTTTATCTGCAAACTGGTTGTTCTTGGATTTTTCCCATTCAATGACCTTCCTCAAAGGTGTTGTAACTCGAACACTTGTCTTATTAATATGACCACTAAAGCCTCTCACATGCCCATTTTTATCTTCTCCATATTCCTTTTAGACATGAAAACAAAATTTGATTAGAACGAAATTTAAGTCAAACATATCACAAATACCTAGAATATTAAATTATTTACAAAACAGATACGCATTCAATGACTTATATACCAAGTGTAGATAAACAAGTTAACAAGTGTTTCATGTAGGTTCTAAAGTTCATGGATTAGAGTTGTCTCTAACTTTTATCTTATCCATGGGGTTCAGTCCCTCCCTTACCTTTCAAAAGTAACTTATAGAGTATTATGATGTATTGACATGACTTACCAACCAATACAATTGGATCATGGTCTAAATCCTTCTCCATGATTTCTGGTTCATTTTCAATAAGTCGATTAATTCGTGCCTGCAAAATAAAACCACTAAGTACACCTTCATACGAATTATTTAGGCTGTCAAGTTTTTACCATTTTATCTTTCATTTGCTTAGGGAAAGTACCATCATGGTTTGTATGACAAGCAAAAAAAAGTTTAGTCCTCATCACAGTATCCTTAGGCCTACCTCTTTCCTATAAAATAATTAACAAAGTTTATGAGTATGTTAAATAAACTTAAACCGACAAGATACAGTGCACCTAATATGTATAAGACTATGTTCCATGCAAAGGCAATCACCGAAAACAAAGATGCAAGTCATTGAACACAATTGGAATGAAACGCCAATAAAATATACTAGTTAAGCTACATAGAGGGAAAGAGTCGTCGGATGGCAATGCCAAAATCTTGCAATAGATTATAGAAAATAAATGGATTTATCTGTCAGTTAAGGATGGCTATACCCGGGACTCGTCTCTACATAGCATGAATCTGTTGAGATTGAAAAATTGCTTTATAGTCTCACTGATGAAATGGCCAAGGTTACACAGTCCGACAACCACCAACCGAGAATAGCGTACAATATAGAGAAGTTACCATAGCAAGAATTGCATTATGTATAGAAGGTATAGACTAATCAGAGCTCGAGTATATCATAGTTTTCATGGATAAAATGTGCCTTTGAATACATTATCCCTTATATTAGTGGATAGACCTTCATGAAGACCATTATCAACCCTGAACAAAAAAACTTTAGAAATGAGTGAATTATGACCATTGTTGTTCCCTGGCAAGTTTTTGTTAAATAACTTGAAAATGGACCAGTAATAGGTATACATACCTTTCGGATTATAAGGCTTCTCTCTATCTTCTAAAAGTCGAAGATTTCACTTCCTCTTCAAGCAGCAGCAGGATGCTCATTATAAGCAAAGCAAGAATAAATCTAAGAGTTTGCACACAGAATATTTTAAAGAAGAAATATGATTTAAGAGATATACTTACATATTCAAAAGCACAGGGAGTTAAGAAACTAGTGAACTATCATCATTGCTGTCAAGTTGATTAAGATTTACTTGTAACTGCATCACATAATTACAATGGAAATTAACA
This sequence comes from Kingdonia uniflora, assembly GCA_014058105.1. NCBI lineage: Eukaryota > Viridiplantae > Streptophyta > Magnoliopsida > Ranunculales > Circaeasteraceae > Kingdonia > Kingdonia uniflora. The sequence continues at coordinate 1,931,683 of JACGCM010002535.1, forward strand.
TGTCACTTCCTAATTAGATCTGGTAACAGAAATGTAAAATGTTTGTATGACCTCCAAGATAAAGAAAACTTGCACACAAATATCTGGGCTATAATAAAAAATTAAATTAAACTAACCTCGGTCTTCTATTCCTTCATGAACTCGAAGAAAAAAAAGCATTATTTTACTATATATAAATTATCTAAATCAGATTTACACAATGCAATGTTTATTTTAGAAGCTACATTTTATGGATTAAAATTTGTTAACTATATTTATGTTCCCACCAAATCTAAGCCAACTCGACCTAGTACAACTAACCCGAGTGAAGACCACTGTGCCTCGAGTTTAATAGCATACACTAAGATAGACTCTGGACTGAACAATGAAGAATATAGATCGGGTTTGAATCAATTTGATTATGAACCTAATCTAAATTATAATAAGCACAAAGGAATCATGCCCATGGGCTGTCGGCCATAATCAATTTGCAATAGCATAATGAAATATTATTAGCACGTAGAGAAAATAGTCATATTCTAGAAAAGGATAAATGACATAGAAGATAGAGTTAAACATGATCCTTGAAACCTCGGGAAAGCATTTAGTCAGCCTTATTCAATACGAACATCTTGATGTAATATGAATGTAAGGATTTTCTACACAACAAGAAATAACTAGGTTTCAAGAGCTATATACTTAATAACGAGTATCATAAGAAAGTAAAAACTTAGTTTAACTTCATAAAATAACCTAACTAGACTACTGAATCAAATGAGATCAGGCCTTTTAAATATCATGTATTGGGATATGAAGCCATAAACAATGTATGTTAAGTATAGATGTTGCCGTCTTCATCGTCGGGAAGATGACTCCCAGTAATCGTTGTATTCTGATGGCAAAGTTCCTTCTCCAGCACCATCAGTAATAACGATAGTGGGAGAGACAGGCTTGGCACAAAAGAGTATGCTGCATAAAATCTTAGAATCCCAGTTACACCAAGAATGCGAAATTTTTTCTTCTTTGGACAGTAGAGTAAGAGCTGATTAAAATCCATCACGACTAAACTACGATGATATATCGAATTCTGAAACAAAAAACTTCTATTCCCCAAAAACCCCACAAACTCAAGATCCTGTATGATATAATAATCGACAACTTGTGATTGTTTTTACTGATGCAGTTGAGGGCAGTGTCGTTAACTTGAAATTCGTATACACAAACGTGATCCTGATAGTTGAATTTAACTAAGGCAGGGGAGTCTATGTAGTTATATAGGTAAAAACCATCACGAGTTTTGATAGAAACCACGAGTTCCATTGTTCAAAACTTCTCACTGCCAATGTCAAGAACAAGAATTTTTTACATATCTGACGGGGATCCTTGTTTTCTTAAAACCCAATGGAAGGCTTCATCTAAGATTACTGGCTTTAATATCTTAAAAAACCTTATATGAGGGTCATCTAACGGTCTCAATGAATTTTCACCCAATGTAATAATTTCCCCAACTCTATAAGACTATGTGACACTATCATCACCAAGTTCACCAACTTTAAAGAAAAATTGTTCCACTTTATAGTTTTTGTTATCAAAACCAAAATAAACACTCTCAGTCTCAGATGCACTGTTACAACCTGATTTGGGCAAACTAACAAGGTCTCTGGTAATTGGGTTATAAATGAGAAAACGATGTATTGCAGAAACAGAAGAGGGAACCTGAAGTAAAAGTAAGCCATTGCAAAATCCTAGAATTTCAATAGATCTCTTATACGCAGACTTTGTAGGGATCTCTATGCATTTCCACTCAAAGTCCATTTCCTCTTCATCTCTCAAATATAGACTACGTGGGGCATCATCATTTTTAAGAATAATAGGGGGGTTTTGCTCTGCTTAGTTGCATTTGAATGAAGTCTCTATCTTTTGTTAAGGTATCGAAGATCTTAGAAATAGAAGTAAAACACGTAAGAGTCTCAATGGGAAGTCTTGACAAGATGTCACAGATAATATCCCAAGGAAGATCAACCACTCTTCTACTCTTTTTCTCGCTACCAACTCCAATCTCCATTATATTGCTTTTCATCCTAATTCCAATAAGAAAAAAAAATCCCAATAGAAAATCTGCAAGAATCTTGACCCAATAGTTAAATGAGACATTGAAATAGCATTGCAAGAGAGAGAGAGCCATCCTTCACATGTTTTTCTTGTAGTCTCCACTTGTTTCTTCCTTCCAGAAAAACTGCTTTTGCTTACAGTTTTATAAATCAACTAGGTTGAAGGGAAGTTATACACTAGGTTGTAATTCATTTTTGTTTGGTTATATAGCTCTCATTCTTTGGTACTGATTTCAGTTATCAGTTATGCTAAGGTTACTCATCTTGTTCAGTTCAGCAGACTAGGTAAATTTAATACTTCTTGAGTTACTTTTGATCTTTTTTATGCTGTAAGAGTCTCATTGACCTCTCCTTAATTTTACTTTTTGTAATTGGGTAGTGATCATCAAGACTGTAACCTGCCACTCTTCTAAAGCATTCAAATCCTTTCATTGCAAGATTTTCAAGTTTCTCACCCTTTGAAATAGGCCTTTCATCTCAAAATGGTATTTTTTTTTATCTTTTAAGGCTGATTTTAGCATACAGCAAAGAAGATAGCACAACTTTGTATCCTGCCATTTGGGTTGACATTTGCAAAAGTTAAATACGAGTGGGAGAAACAAGTATATCAGTAGGGCTCCTTCGTATGTGGTTTTGCCAAAAATTTGTTACATTTCCAGAGTTCTTGCATTACTTATAGGCCTTCGACTTAGCAAAGATAAGAAACTCGTCCCCCTTGGTGTAGAAATGGATTGCAAAGTGCTTGAGGACTGGTAGAACAATGAAACGACGTTCAGAGTCACGTATCTCCCAAAACGGTGTGCAGTAAGACACAATGGGTACGCCTACTGTGGGGCGCTTCTAATATTGTCTCACTGCTGCTGATGCGCTCTAACTTAAGAACCTAACAATGGCAAAAACCTTGAAGTACTCGTAAAACCCTAACAATGGAAGCAGTGGTGGAGGGACTATGGGGACTTGCAAATTTACACGAGAAGAAATTAGAGATTGGGAAATCAATCAAATGCTTAGAAGCCGTCTGTCAAAGCCAGTCGCTTTCTTACCAATCGAGATCAAAACTCGCCTTCAAATCGCAAATCTGCTCCTAAAACACTCCCACAATGTCAACCACGCCAAATCCCACCTCGAAAGATCCCAATTGCTTCTCAAGTCGATTCCATCGTACTTTGAGCTCAAGTGTAGAGCATATAGCTTGCTAAGTCAGTGTTATAATCTTGTGGGAGCAATTCCGCAGCAAAAGCAGATTATCAACAAGAGTTTGGAGCTCATTTCAACCGCGGAAAAGGGGCTTGCAGTGAAATTATGGGCATGCAATTTCTATTCGCAACTTGCAAATGCTTTGATGATCGAAGGGGATTACCGGAGTTCGATTTCAGCTTTAGAACAAGGGTTTTCGTGTACCACTGAGATATACTACCCAGAGCTTCAGATGTTCTTTGCTACTTCAATACTGCAGGTGCACCTCATGCAATGGGATGATGTAAATTTGGTTAAGCGAGCTGTAAAGAATTGCGATGAAGTCTGGGAGATGATCCCGCCAGAAAAAAGACAGCAGTGCATTGGTTTGTTCTTTCATAGTGAGCTGCTGCACACTTTCTACTTGCTCAGGATATGCGATTATAAGAATGCAAAGCAACATGATTACAAGTTGATTGCTACTGTGAAGAGCGATTTAGAGAAGAGAAAGGGCATCCAGGATTTAACTACAGAGCTCAATAGCATAAATCAAAGTCTTTCCCAATCTGACCTAAAAAACAACGAGAGGTCAACATTGTCTACGAAGCAAACTCAGATACAAGAGCATCTAAAAACTGTTGCCTGCACAGAATCTCTGGAGTCATCTTATTTTGGAAATGTGAGAGAGATTTGGGGAGATAAGCTAGAGCTGGCACCAGCCCCTATAGACGGGGAGTGGCTGCCGAAAGCTGCTATTTATGCACTGGTTGATCTTATGGAAGTAATATTTGGGCGCCCTAAGTGTCTATTTAAGGAGTGCGGAAGAAGGATTCAATCTGGTGTTCATCTAGTAAAAGAGGAGCTCATGAAGCTTGGAATCACTGGTGGTGTGAGAGAGGTGGATTTACAAAACTTGGCCATATGGATGGCAGGTGTATATTTGATGCTTCTTATGCAGTTCTTAGAAAATAAGGTTGCCATAGAGCTCACACATTTTGAATTTTCGGAAGCACAAGAGGCTTTGGTGGAAATGAAAAGTTGGTTTGTCCGTTTTCCGACAATCTTACAGGTATGTGAAAGCATTATTGAGATGCTTAGAGGACAGTATGCTCATTCCCTCGGCAGCTTTACTGAAGTAACATTTTATTTTCTTGAAGCAGCAAAGCTAACTGAGAGCAAATCAATGCAAGCTATGTGTCATATCTATGCTGCTGTCTCTTATATTTGCATTGGCGATGCAGAATCATCTTCTCAGGCTTTGGATTTAATTGGACCTGTTTATGGAATCATGGATTCTTTTGTAGTACTGCGAGAGAAAACCAGTGTCCTTTTTGCATACGGCCTTCTGCTGATGAAGCAGAATAATCTACAAGAAGCTCGTATCTGTGTGGCAGGTGGGTTAAGGGTAACACATCAACATCTAGGGAACATTCAGCTTGTTTCGCAGTATTTGACAATCCTTGGGAGTTTGGCTCTTACATTACATGACACTGGACAAGCCAGAGAAATTTTGAAATCTTCTCTGACACTTGCAAAAACACTTTATGACATTCCAACTCAGATCTGGGTGCTATCTGTTTTGACTATGTTGTATCAAGAACTGAGTGAGAGGGGAAATGAGATGGAGAACTCTGAATATGAAAGGGAAAAAATTAATGACCTACAAAAGAGACTCACTGATGTTCTGTCGTCTATCCATCACATTAAGCTGATTAAACGACTGAAGATTGAAGCGCGACTACTTCATGACAGAGAGATGAAGCGTGCTACTGCGGGTCCATCAATAAGAGTCAATCTTGATATTCCAGAATCTATTGGTTTAACAACTCCAGCTCCTGTTCCCTCTACGAGGCTAATGGATATAGATACGGGAAGACGCGGTAAGAAGAAAATCTAGCTGCAATGCTGTAACATATAACATAAGGCAGATTAAATTGAATATGGGATTATCAGAAATCACCATGCTACTATGTTGAACACTGGAGCATGCAGAAACCAGTAGATGTGGAGGCTAATGGATACAAGATGTGGTAAGAGGAAAGTCTAGCTGCATTGTAACTTATAACAAAAGGCATATTAAATTGAATACGGGATTATCAGATATCACCATGCTACTATGTTGAACCCTGGAGCATGCAGAAACCAGTAGATGTGGAGGCTAATGGATATAGGAAGACGCAGTAAGAGGAAAGTCTAGCTGCAATGTTGTAACTTATAACAAAAGGCAGATTAAATTGAATATGGGATTATCGGATATCACCGTGCTATTATGTTGAACCCTAGAGCATGCAGAAGCCAGTAGATGTGGCAGCAAAGTACATCATTGTATATGCTATCCAACAAACATTCTTCACTGTCATTTCACTTACTATTCTCCTAATATTTCCCAGTGCTATGTACTAGAAATGATTATTTGGGTGAAGAAAAAAACTGGTAGAACAACAATTCAGAAGTGCCATGGTATATTGGAAGTATGTGGAAGTAAATGGTAATCTTTTAAATGGCCAATGCCATGGTTTATACCAAATACTAATACTAATAAAATAGTTACCCATATGTAGAATCACAGCAACCATGTAACAAAACTCATTGTAATTTGAAATCATCGACAATATTAAAAGACAAACCCTATAAATTTTACCTTTTACAACGAAGACGGCGAGATTTATATAGTAAGAGAAGGCTGCTACAGAAAATCTGAAATCTGTAACAACAAGATTATGATAAAAATACTCAGACATTAAAAAGATTAAGAATAAGAAACCCTAGAAATCTGACATACAAAATACTCCAAATACTAACAAAAATAGGAAAATCCCTAAATTATGTATTCAAGGTCAGAAAATTAATATACTGTTTTTTGATATTTAGTAAAGAAAAAATTAACAAACAAAAAATAACATAACAATACATACCTCTCTCTACCTTTAAAATCCCATGTAATTTCACACCGCTTCCAAAATGAATCAGGAAGCTTTCAACTGCAATACATCAAATAAGATTGAAAGGAAATCCATAAAATGATCTCAATCCCTAAAAATTAGATGATTTTTCTGCCAAGTACAAACCTTATTGCAGCAAATTCCTAAAACAAAAGATCGATCTCCATCTTCTTCATGAAGAAGAAAAAAAGGATGGGAGATACGAGAGATGAATATATAACTGAAATTGGTGTTTAGAGTGTTTGGAGAATTAAAATTCAATTCGAAATCAGAGATTTGCAGAGTTTAAACCCTTAACTAAAATTGGATTGTAGCATAGTTGTTGGAGAGGCAAAATCAATCGGGATTAGAGCATTTTAGGCGTTTGATTATGCGAGGAAATTTGTTTTAGATAAATCGATATAAAGATTAGGGGATATAGATTTGAAGTTAGCCAGAGATTTCCAAATTTCAAACTCTTGTTAGAGTCCAACTGTGGGAGAGAGAGAGGACGTTGGCGGGATTATGGTTTTGATTTGGAGAATTTTGGCGGGGCTCTTCTATTTTTTTTTCTTCTCATTATAGATTAGAAGATTAGATTATAGTAGTTTTAGCTTAATTAATCAAAAATGACTATATAAACCGTCTAAATTGAATTTGTTTTCCAACGAAATACATAGTCGCATTTTTATGACGCAAATAAGAGAAAATAAAGAATAAACGACGGTAGTAATAAGATTATGACTTTTAAAGGATGTCAAAAATTTCCAACACAATTGCCCGGTCATAAATGCATATCCAAAAGTGTCAATATTTACTCATTTTGGCCTAGTGGCATAATGAGGCAAGTGGTAGCTGACTGTGTAACTGTTGAGTTTGCGGGAGACATGTGTTTTTGACTTGTTCATATCCTTCTGTTGTGCTCGATATACGTTTTTTTATCAATTCGTGGTCTAGGTGGCAATGCTGACTGTTTAGGTCACGTGTAAAATGCATGAGTCTGATATGGAGGTAGTTAGAATTGGGTTAGGTTGAGGGATAGGTCCCTACACAACTGGGTTTGGATAGTTAGATGGAGTTGGGAGCGGGCTGTTACTTTTTTTTGTTTTTGTTTGCTGTGGCTATATATATATAAGGAAATCTACAAAAAAATGTGGGGATGCCGGGCACCACGTAGCCCCCCCTAAATCCGCCCCAGGTTACAGCACCATGTAAATCTTCCTTGACTATGTCCCAAGCTTTAATAAAATAATTGGAAGTAAATCCATCACATCCTGGTGAGCTATCCTAGAGAATACTGAACCGACTTTCTTTCACTTCATCTAGAGAGGGAATAGCCAGTAACATAACAATGTTTGCATTAGTAACTAAGGATGGAATGCATTAAGCAGTTCATCATCAATATTGACAGACGTAGAGGTGAGCACTTTAGAGAAATATTGGATAGCGTGCTCATGAATGACACTCAAATCATTAGTAATGGAAACATCAGGCAAAATAATATAAGTGAGAAAAGCTTTTTGTTAACCTGGGCCATTGATGAAAAAAATGTTGTTAACCTGTGTTTAAAATTGGCAGTATCAAAAACAAGTTAAGGAGATTAGAAAGAGATCAAAACACTTATCGGGATATGATCGAGTCTAGTGCATGCATACTATCTCCTTAAGACAGATTCGCCCCTGCCACAGTGTTTTGCAGGATATAATCGGCCCCTGTCTCCCACGATGCAACGATCAGTTGCAGAGAGAAGAAAACACTTCTATTTTTCTTCCAAATGAACCTTGATTGCATCTGTTTTCTCTCTTGAAAATGACTCAAGAAAACTCTGAAAAAAACTGATTTTTTAAAATAAAAACGAAGTTGGGTAAATATAGAGTATATGTAACTCTTCACCAATGGTTACACCTCAAGTTAGTGCATCTTCACCAAAAGGTCACACCTCAAGTTAGTGCCTCTTCACGAAAGGTCACACCTCAAGTTAGTGCCTCTTCACCAATGGTCACACCTCAAGTTATGACTCTTCTCCAAAGGTCATACCTTAAACACGACTCTTCACCAAGGGTCATACCTTAAGACACACCTCATGATGTGTCTGTTGGAGACAACTCAAATCACGCATATTACAACTCATAAGTAAACTCTTACTTATAATCTAGAGTTGTGTAACCTACATACCCAATGTGGTACAAAATAAACCACTTAGATATCTACCATTCAAACTAAAGGATAAAACTACAAGGTTTTTTTCCAACAATCCTCCACATTTGAATGGTAACAGATAAACTCAGACCAAACAAAAAGAAGAAGAAGGGAAAAATAGGGAATGATCCTGCATTGAGAGAGGTGTCTTATGGACTTGAACCTTCTCTAGTGAAAAACTATCGGATTTACGCCGATTAGTGAACATATGTCTTGAACTATCAGCTTTAGTGTAAACTGAGACAATAGTCTTCACACAGTACATTTCCATACGTAATCGGCTCTCATAGTTGTGTTCAAGTCTGCCTTGAACAAATCCCGGATTCATGAGTACTTTTAGAGAATTTTGCCTTATAAAATTCTCATGGAAGCGGCCCCACCTCACACTCACATAGGAAATTGCCTATTAAGAGTACCCTATCATACCCCACTTGTAAATACAAGTTATAGGAATCATTAAAAGCTTACCCTGGAAATCGCTACAGGTTGCACTCTTTACATCATAGAATGAGCATGAGTTTATATCTCCTGATCAATGCTTATGGTAAGTAACTCACAACCAGTTTTCCTATTGAACCTAGATCATAGGAGTACCAATCAACTAGGATAGGTTTCCGCTGAGGTTATTCGTAATTAAAGGCTTTAATCTCATTCCCCTCGATGTACGGTATACTTACACTATGATAACTCTCATTATAAACGGGTTCGTTAAATTATCTTTAGACTTTACAAAGTCAATATAACACAATTCGCAAGTAGTCGCTCATGAAACTACGTCGACGATAATAATATCATGACTTACCAAAAGAAAAATCCTTAATAAACTTTCTAACCACTTAAAAGATTTTCCGGTGGGGCTTTATCTATTATAACGAACTTAATTCCATTATAAATTTGGTTATATAAGTTTGTTTTTAGGAATTCCAAAATACGAGTGCACTATAAGTGTAAAATCATAACCCAATAGTAGATTTTGACTTTCAAATTTTGAAATCCACATGTATTCTCATATACCATAGGAAATCAAGTATAGTGCAAACCATAGTCTAGGGTGTACTCCCAGTACTTTAGTACCCTGACTAATGCTTCTTTGTTTAAATATGCATAACATCCCCTACATTTTTAATAATTTATAGGAAGATACTCTGCCTTTCCAAAACTATGCCATAAACAAAGTTGCTATAAACAAAGCTTTCCCGCACAATTTTCAATAATTTAGAGGAAGACACTTTGCAGTCTCTAGTCTACTCATAGAATGGTCCCAAAAAATAAACACTTTTATTATAATCATCACGAAACCGAAAAGAAACTCCAAGTTAATTCTCATGCGTTGTTGGAAAATCAATCTCATTAGTTTCTACTAATTTGAACGAGTTCACCCTGAATCATTCCTCAAATACTTTATTCAAAAAATTAAAGTCATTCCATAACAAGACAATCCCTCAAAGAAACTCTTCTTTCATGGATGTTGTCATGAGATCGGAATGTGTCTTACAACATTCCCCAAAACAATAAAACCCATGAATACGATGCCACAGGCAATGATTTTGAGTTATATTTCGGTAGGCAATTCAGTATAACAACGCTGATAAATCAAGCCTTTGAAACCAACAGTCATCAATAAGCATGATCTTCTGTTTAACTCGAAATAATCCCCAAGTCTAGGACTGTCGAATACACGAGTAAGTATTGTTCAACGCTCCCATTTAACAATGAAGAAATACCCGAAACCCCATCATTAAAATCAACGATATCACAGACAACGCTGCGATGCCTACCACATTTTGATTTCAGTGGGCATTTAACAGAGTTTCTCTTCTTGAAAATGAACTCTCTAAATTCAGTACCTTGGTCTCAACTCCTCAATGAGTGACCCTTATATTCTTGACTCTTCAAAGCCCTAATTTTCCCCCATAAATCAATAATTTGACAAAGGGATCAAACTAACACTTTGGATACATCAACCAAACAAAACCTAAATGACATAGATCGAATTGGGATGGAAGAACGAGGGAGAACAAAAACCAATTACCCAATTCTCAAAACCCATCGTCATACCTCCGTACTTCGAATAACTAGAAGAAACGAAACCCATAAGTACCAATCAAAATCTTGTATCTTGTTATAACCCTTCATGGTGAAGATTGAGAAAGTCTTGATAATCCTTTCCCACCATAAAATTCTTTTTCTCTGGCTCTACAAGTTTTTCACTTTCTTTTTCACCATCAATTACTCACAAAAATGAAAAGCCATTTTCCTTTGAGTCACTATTTTAAACTTTAAAGGACAGTTCATCAAGAGGGTCGTCCCTATAAAAATGAAAGCCAAAACAAAACAAAACTCTATTTTGCCATGCGATTAGTAGTGATTGGTAATTTGTACTGAAATTTGAACACATTAAAAAGATATTTAAATCTGACTTAAGACTGTTGTTAGCCTGTGTTCAAAATTGGCAATACTAAAAATAAGTTAAGGAGATTAGAAAGAGATCAAAGCACTTATCAAGATATGATCGATTCTAGTGCATGCACACTATCTCCTTAAGACGGATTCACCCCTGCCACAGTGCTTTACAAGATATGATTGACCCCTGTCTCCCAGGATACAACGATCAGTCACAGAAAGAAGAAAACACTTTTATCTCTCTGCCAAACGAACCTTGATTGCGTCTATTTTCTCTCTTGAAAATGACTCAAGAAAACTCTGAATAAAACTAATTTTTTAAAATGAAAACAAAGTTGTGTTAATATAGAGTATAAGTGACTCTTTACCAAGGGTTACACCTCAAGTTAGTGCCTCTTCACCAAAGGTCACACCTCAAGTTAGTACCTCTTCACCAAAGGTCACACCTCAAGTTACGACTCTTCACCAAAGGTCACACCTTAAGATACACCTCATGATGTGTCTGTTGGAGACAACTCAAATTACGCATATTACAACTCATAAGTAAACTCTTACTTATAATCTAGAGTTGTGTAACCTACATACCCAATGTGGTACAAAATAAACCACTTAGATATCAACCATTCAAACTAAGGATAAAACTACAAGGTTTTTTTCCAAAAAAAAATTATGTTTAAGTCTCCTACTACTCGCCATTTGACTCTGGACTTTTCTTTCGAAAGTATTTCTTCCCTGTAAAGCATGGTTGCATGCTCTTTCCTAACAACACTAAGCTCAAGCCCTACTTCTTCATTCCATCCTTCCTGAATTTGAAAATCTAGAGCAGTAATGGAGTCTTGTAGATCATTAATTATTTGTTGCACATTACCAAAAACTTCATCGTTCCATACCTTGAAAGCATGCTCTGAACATATTCTATCTAAATGAGTGACTCTGTGAATGGAAAACTCTATCTTATCTAGCCCACATTCTTGAAATGCTACTATGGTTATTACACCATGGTAGGCTACACTTTCTTTTTTTCTTCTCGACTCAAGTTGGGTTGGGGTGGACTTCACAACTGAGGCTGATATGAATTGTGTCATGTCCATTTTATACTGGGAATCTCCGGTTTGCATTTAAATTATCAAACCTGAACCATCTTATAGGTAGGTCATACTCTACACCCTAAGTTAGCTTGCCTCTGAAAAGGTTGACCAACCAAACTCGCTAAACTCATTTATTAAAGTCAGGTAGTAACCCAGTTAACCTTTATGTCATTCAAAATTCAAACTTATAACCATCAACCTTATCGGGGTCTAACATCTTGCGGAGGGGAAGTCGGCTCTTATACCACAGGATTTATCCTCTATCAAGGGGGTTCAAGTATATTATCTATAACATAAGAATACGACTGACAATATACTTGCGTGGAAGCCTGGAATGTGACGCACCACGACTTTTGATGAGGATTTTTAAGAGAGTTTGTATTACTGTCGAGTAGTCAAAGGTTTGAGTGCTGTGTGTTTTACAAGGTGATCGAAGGTAAACTGTAAGGGCTCAGGGGAGAGATTTCGTAACCCCCCGATGATTCCTCATCCCTCTTATTTATATAACATAGAAAGGGCTAAGTCATCCTAGGAGGCCAAATTACATGTGTACCCTCTGGGTATCGGCATGTATCCCGGAGTTGGTATTGACGCCAGAAATATCGGGTCTGGTACTTTGCTCTGATACTATAACAGTTGTTGGGTATGTCACTGTAGCTATAAGGACCAACAACGTCGCTATTCTAGTCTGGTAAGCTAGCTGTCTTCCTTCGACCACATATGAAAGAGGTTGAAGTGTTTCTAATGATGACGTGGGGTCTTTGTCTTCGAGGCTTGTTCATAGTCGAGGCTTCGTCTTCAAATAATCTTGTAAGGCTTATTTATGGATTAAGTGGGCTTCAAGGTATTTGAGTAGGCTTCGAGGTAGCCTTCGAGTGTTCAACTGGTGGTAGAAGGTTGCGAGTAAGCTGCTACATTAGCCCCCTCTCAACAAGGGTCTCGATAATGGGTGTAGAGGCATTTCTTGAGAAAATCCGTTGGTTGTTGGAAGTTGAACGGTTGACTATTGGTTTTTGAGGAAGGTAATAAAGGAGGCTAATAAAGAAATGTTGGTGATTATGGAGTAATAAATTAGGTTAAAATGGGGCTATAAGTATGGGTTATGGAGGCAGTAACACTGCATACTCTTTTTTTGTTGCACTTTCTTCTCCTTTATCTGTATTTCTTGAAAAACATAATGGACACCACACCCAACACCTGCTATCAAAAAAGGATGGGATTTGCCCGAGACCGTCGTATAGGGCGGAAGACTGCTGAACTGAATTTGAAGTTCTTCGGTGATCATGAGCTTGACTGGGACATGCCCGACTTGGTAGAGTTAGAGGTTGGAGTACCCGTCAACAGGGTATCTTATGCTTATTTGTGGGGGCTGATGAAATTTCACTTTACGACTACTGAGGGACGATACCTCTATCTGTCGAGTTTGGCCGAATGTCTTGTGCAGACAAAGGATCAGTTGGTGGAGGAACAGGGTTCGACTGGAGGATCTGTCCCATCTGAAAATAGGGCAGGTTCTTTTTAAAGCGGTGGCAAGGTGGTGGTGATGGGGTTTTATTTTGTTTTATTGTAGGACTGTATTTGAAGGTTTCTATTGTTGTTTGTTGTTTTTATGTATGTATGAACTTGGAAGCTTCTGTTTCTGCTGTTGTAATTTGTGGAATGGAATAAGAACAACACTTTACTGCGATTTTGTGTTTTTGTATCTGGTAGGCATGGTAGGCGAATAGATTGGTAGGCGCGGTATCGAACACATCTCTTCGAATGTAACATGTAAAAACGGTTACCTTCGGGAAAAATTGACTTTGAAGTATAATGAAATGGTCAAATATTTTTATCAATTTTTGGCTTTACTGAATGGTTGACTCTGTATTGGCCGAAACTTGATGAAAGAGGTGTGAGACGATGTATAAAAGGGGTCGATTGTTCGATATTGTGTATTTGTTCGACTGTAAGGCCTCGGAAATGGTGTTTGAATGTGGATACTGAGAAGACAGTTAGGTCCGGGAAGTTGTAAAGTGTGAACTATTGAGTTTTCGAGGGGAAAGAATTAAAGACTGTAATTAATGCGACTTGGGATTAGGGAGGGTTTAAATTTACCTTCAAGTATAAATGGAGTATTTCTGAAAGAACTTCACACAATTGTTTCTTCTTCGCCTATCAGAATGTCTGCGTCTTCGTCTCTCAAAGCCACAGAAATGCTTCCAACATTAAGTACCAGGATCGGGTGGCAGCAAAGGTCTTACGTGTATGGGAGAAGATGCTAAAGTTGAAACAACGGTTCTCGGTGACCGAGACCTGGACTCGGAGATGCCGGATCTGTTGAAGTGGAACCGGGGGAACCTATTAGTGGGATTCCTTTTGCGTAATGGTAGGGGGTTCTACAAATGATGGGCCCATTTCCCGGCCACCGGTTGGCCTTGCTAGAATCTTTTGCTGAGGAGATGGTAGACCAGGAAGATTCTGAGGCTGAGGCTGGGTACGAGAATAAGTGTCCCGATAATAAATAGGGGTTCTTTCCCTATTTTGTTGAGTGTTTTGTATAGGATTGTATTTAGGGGTATTTGTAAGTCTTTGTTGATTTTGACCTTTTGATTTGTATTTTATGTATGGGCATCTGCCAGAATAAAATTAGATGTTTATGAAATAGCTGCTGTCGAAGTAAAGTTTTGAACGGTGTGTAAGTTGGAAAAACATAGAATTTAAAGGTAATTTAGGCACGATCTACTTGTCGAATGTCGAATGTGCAAGAAATTGAATGCTTGGCATATTTTGAGATCTAGTGTCACGCCCCAAAATCCGGTAATTGTTAACTTGACCAATTACTAGATCCGAAGCTGTGCAGGTCGGGGAATCCACAGATTCGCCCCACAAACAACCGAGCCGAAGTGAAATTTTGGCTCAGTCATTCACAATAGTATCACAACAGAGCGAAAAGGAAAACAGAAATAACAGAAGACTAAGATAACAGAATCTAAATGTAAGATTCTACAAACCTCTACGCAACAAGCCCAACTGCAATAACTGGAGATCAAGCCTCCAGCCCAGCTCCCCAAAGATCATCACAGCAGCAACTAAAACCTGAAACAACCTGCCACTAAAAGAGGGATACGCGAGTGAGTAAACAACGAGCTCACTACTCCCAAGAATAACTAAACGATTATACTAACCAATGAGATGGGTATAAATATAATGATAATATGATATAATAATATCTAACGATAAACAATATACATATATATAAATATATATGGGATGACTAATAGGTATAGGCATATATACTAACTCTAATAAGTCTATCTATAAATATACCTCATGCAAAAGAGTGTTAACTTACACTCCAGTCGCAAAGACCACTAACTACACTCTAATCACAACCGTGGCTCTCAGCGCCACAAATAGCTAATCACCTCCGAAACATAATAACACACAAGGGTAAACCATCCTTGGCCAACCACAAACTAATCGGGTTATCCAAACCCCAACCGGCACAATCCCGAAGCTATTACAAGCTGAACGAGATCGCCCACAACCAAATACCAGCCTAGAGCTTAATGCAACCAACCAGACTAATCAACCTAATAACTTAAATAGACGCAGAAGAGAGAGGAATAGATGCAGAGAGGAGAGGAAATGCAAAAAGGAGATGAATCTAATTATACTAAAATCCATTAGGAGAAGAGGAATTGAGATAAGAGTAGAGGAATATGATGAACTAGGATAATTCCATAGTTATCCCAATGCAATAATATGTTATGAATCTTATGATGATGATATGATGGAGTGAGATAATCCCATAATTATCTCAAGTGCAGAAGATTCTATATTAAACGTAATGCAGAAGGGTTAAGGATTTCTATTAGAAGAACCTACTAATTAAGGAAGGGTGCAGAGATGCAATGATTGCTTGATGATGATGATGATGATATGATGATGCAGAATGATTTAGCGATGCCAACCCAAGGGATAGCCCCCATGACTAAAGTGGGCTGACAAACGCTGAAAAAGGATTTACCTTACCGGATATAGTTGGATACAAGGGTACGATGTACTGCACTAGTTCGACCAGACTAAAGATATTACACAGATATTTCACACCGGAGCCAGTGTCCGAAACAGTGATATAATTTTGAGTCATTTCAACCACCAGGATAAGCCCTGTACCGGATAGTAAATACTGTCTCATACCTTCCCACACTCCCGAATGGGTGACTAGGTATAGTAGTATCTATCCTGGACCCACCTTCTATTTTAACCCGATTAAGGAATCCTTGATCCTCTCGAGGGTCAGCCGATGCGGAGTTATTTGTGCATCCGATCGCAGTATGATAAGGAGAAATATACTATCTATAGATGTGAGCATGATCCTAGAGACTGAAGTACAACTACCATCAACCCGACAGTACATACAGGATAACCACCTACCTGAGAGCGTGACAGCCAAAACTAACACAGATGTCCTCCTGTGACTCAGTCGTACCATCTAAGCCTAGATGAAACAACAACTTAACCGTCACGACACCTAAACAACATCAGTCTCTAAAATTCCTCAAAGCAATATGATTACCATCACGCACAACAGTACTGTAGCTGTCAACACAAACTAGTACTCATGGGGTGACCTACAAGTATCTAACGAGTAGTCAACAATCCCCAATAACAGAACTGCCTCACAATCCTCCTAATCATGTACATAAGTCTCTAACACGGATGTACAGGAACCAGATTCAACAGGAGGTTTCAGCCGTATTCTAACATCTCAGGGACGTACAACTTCATAAACCACCTGGCTCAGCCGCGGATCACACTGAGCCATGTTGTCTTACGTGCCTCCTAGATGATGGAAGGGAACACAGCCCTAACAGCCTCATCCCGGGGAAAGAAGGCTTACGGGTAAGCTCTATCAGCTCTAAGAATCATGTGGACAATAAGTGTCACAACACGATAAGCAAACAATCCTAAGGCAAACTATCGGAAGTTCAACATCCACAACAACCCACCACGGATAAGCCGCCTGCTCACCACCAACCAATAACAGTCCAGGAGATCACACTCCCACATGGAATCCAACATTCCAAACAACCACTAACCACAATGACAGTGCTCAAGGACCAGGCCTCGAGAATACAGAACACACCTAGTCTAATCCTAAGACTAGTCAAAATAAAAGCAGGCAAGATGACGAGTTTTGAATCGAAAATCATGTCTTACTGAAGCTATGCCGCCCCAGGACTACCTTGGAACCAAGCCCAGCAACCCATACTAACCAAGATGGTATACTATAGGGTGAGAACTATAGTCTCTGAACTACACTATCTTAGAGAAATGGCGGCTAACCACATGCCATCCATAAGTCTCTACTAATCGCCAAACCTAGTTACTAGTGCCCTGAAACAAGTTGGGCACCCTAATAACTAACCAACAGTACCATATTCAATATATTATATACATATATAAATATATAGTGATGCTGAGGCGTCGCAACATACTGAGAAATGCCTTTGTTCTCAAACTCGATGAAGAAAAGACTCGTGAGAGCCACCCTCAATGAAATCGGTCTAAGAGGAACCCCTAGAGTCATCGTCACATCGACGACAATAGAAAATAACCTCAACTGGCTAATCACAGCCCATGGTCTCTATCTAGTAACTAAACTCACATTATAGCGGGTTTTGCTAACTTATCAAACCCTTAAATACTCTCGTCTAAGGTATGCTAACGGATAACCAGTAAAGTGCCCTAGGCAAATAACGATATCCTAACCTAATCACATATATAGTATACTACACTAGGCATTTCTATAACTCATGAATCAGCATAATAATCAAGTTATTTTGGAAGATAAAACTCGCCTGACGACAATCGAAGTCCGGCGGAAAATCCAACTCGAAACCCAACTCGGAAACCTAACCTGAAATCCACGAAAATGCCACGGAATGCCTGAAAACCTAACACCAATCGAGGAGAACAACAAACAACCCATCAATTTAAGAAAACAACACTAAACCCAAACCCTAGAAATCAAACCTACGCCGAATTCGAGCGAGACAAACAAAAAAGGAATCGGGAAAACTTACCGAGGATAGGAGAGGAGATCGCGGTGAAGCTAGGCAAGGATCCTCGCGAGAAGGGGAGGGTTGGATGAAGAGTTTGGAGGAGGGAGGAATGAGTGGGGGAGAGGAGATAGAGAGGAAAGGGAAGTGAAGAAAAGAGAGGAAAAAGGCCCAAATATAGCTGCAGACGCGCCTCTGTTCGAATAGGGAAGATCCTGTTCGAACAGAACAAAGCAGCTCAAAAAAATGAATTGTGCAGAAAACACTGTTCATCCTATTCGAACAGAAATGACCCTGTTCGAACAGAATTGTACCTGCACTAAAAAAAGAGTCCCCGGGGATGCCCCGGACCACCCCGGAAACACCACGGACCACCACCACAACCACGCAAACACTTCAACAAGCCTAACCAAAGTTTTTAAAGGTGCAAACACCACCTCCACCGTCTCACGGCCACCGAAACGCCTAAGCCCCCAAAAAGGAATCTTTTCCTCGGGCGAACCCAGAAATCCACCGGCCACTCCAACGGCTCATCGGAACCACCCCAAATCGCACATACAACTCACAAACATCATTTTCAAACTTTCTAAGGGTTCCCACAACTCATAACACCGCCCTATCGCCTAAACCACCGGAATGCCAAAAAAAGGAATATTTACCTGGACGAACTCTGAAAACCTATCGGCCAATCCAACGGCTCCCCGGAACCACACCAAACTATAGACACACTAATAAAACACCACTACCAAACTATCTATGGGTTCCCAAGGTCACAATGCCACCCCTACCTCCGAATCACCTCCGAACTGCCAAAACCACAAAAAGGGAATCTAAGGACAAAACCACCTAAAGGAAATAAATGGATGCAATCTGGATGAAAGAGTATAAGCCGAATATATATGGATTATAAGTGCGGAACTTATCGTGAGGTAATAATAGTAATAATACTAAACAAAAAAAATAACCCAAAAATCCGGGACATTACATCGAGAGTCAGGGTATCTGCGGACGAATGTTTGATACACGTTACAGGCGATTACTCGTGTATAAGATGAAGCTATGTCAAAGGTCTGTTAATTTTGACTGGACGTACTGACAGCCAAATAGTTGGTATGTTAGAATAGTACTGTTCCTTGGGCATAGTACCATGCAGGTCATCATGATGTTTCCTTAATTTACAAAAAAAGGGTTGATTTGATGTAGGGATTTGATTTGACAACTTCGAGTGAGGACCAAAAGTTTGACTTGGTTTGTATTTTAAAAATATATAAACGTGGGCATGTGATTCGCACGTGAGGGTAATGGGGGGTAAAGTGGTCAATATACATCTGAGCCAAAAAACAGGGGTAATGGGGTAGTGGTAATGATAGCGGTTTTGGGAATCAAGGCAGTATTTTGGTATTCAGAGAAGGTATATATATATATATATATATAAGTAAAATGACATAGGTACTATTTACATAAAAACCAGAGAGTGAGAGGAAGAGAATGTACGCCATTATTTCGTGAAGATTGAGAGAAGTTACTGGGTTGTTGCTGAGGGACCAGCTGTCTTACTGTTTCGAGTGTACTTCCATTAATACAGGTATGTCAATTGATCTTTATTTGTTTTTGTTTTTCTTTGACTTCTGTATCTGTATGTAGAGTCTTCTGGGTTTGTAGTTGTGAGGATATGATCAAGGACATGGGAAACCATGTATCAGAGGTTTAACTCATTTATGATTCTTAGGGTATTGGTATTGATGGATGGACTGGGATTGGGGTAGATTTTTCAGTTGTGTTTGTATTAGTTGGAGAGGGTAGATGAAAATTAGTCATTGACACGTGATAGTCGAATGTATCGATCTAATTGCGTGCATCTTCTTCTGTATGATATGTTCCGTACCCGTCGAGCTTCGAGACTGAGGCTAATAGATGAGGAGATCAAAGAAAATGAGGCTAGTGTGTCTGGTCGTGCTCCGATGGGTGAGGGCAACGACGTAAAAGAATTGGTCATAGCAAAAGATATCCTACTAACAGTGGTGGTTCCTAGAGCTAGAGGTTCAAGTAGTCGGTGTCGTAAGACGATAGTTATCAAGGATAGTGATGAGGAAGAGATGGGGGGAGGATAGAGAGAGAGGGACGAAGGCCAGGCTGAACCTTCGGGTGGTAAAAGGGGTGAGAGGGAGCAAAGTGATTGTAGTGAGGATTCAACTGAGTCGGATAAGGCCGATGGTTTTGCCTCGACTAGAGATAAGCAGAGATTAGATCAATTTATGGTTAAATTCGGGCTGCCAAAGGTAGGAGTAATATTATATGCTGCGGGGTCAGGATACAGTTTTCATTCGAAACCTCTAGAAGGTATCATGGCGCTTAGAGGCCAAATTCGACTAGGGATGTAGTTGCCCCTTCGAAGGTTGGTAAAGGAGGTGTTAAACTTTTAGGAAGTTGCCCCAGTTCAGATGAATGAGAACTTTTATGAAATGATGAAGGATATTGAGGGTATGAAAGTAAAACTGTGAGGTGAGGGGAGGAGTTTAATTGAGTGGTTCGACGTTGTCTCATTCTACTCTAGGAAGGTAAACCAGAAGGTTGGCACCTATCACATCTAGTGTCATGCGGATAAGCCCTGGTTGGAGTACGGGGTAACTATGAGAATGTTGAAGGGGAAGACCCTTATAGGTTACAACATAAAGTCTATAACCCAAGTAAGTTTTATGTCAAAACTATTTTGATGTATTGATTGAATAAACTAATAATTGTGTTTCTGTTTGTTCTGTAGGTCCTAATAATCGGGCCTGGGCGAATCCGAGGGATTATATTGACGCCTTAATCGATTTGGATGAGGAGTGGGTGAATTATCTTTTTAAGAGTCTTGGTATTAAGAGGAAGAGGCAGAAGAGGAAAGATTCTTTGCTTCGAAACGTACCCATTACATCGAAGCCATCAAAGAGGAGGGGAGGTAAAGGTGCTTTAAAAGCGGTCAAAAGAACGGAGGAGGAAAATTTGGCAAGGAAGGTAAAGTATGTGCCAAAGGAGCAACGGGTGTCGAAACAGGCTGCGATCGTACCCGAAGTAGCTGGTGATGCTTCAAGATAGAAGTTGAGGCATGTACTGCCCCAGGCTGACAAAAGGAAGGGCAAGGTAGTCCCCGAGTCTCCGAGGGCGCAGCGGCCGAAGGTTATTCAACGCAAAAGGCGTAGGGTGTTGGGGGAGGATGATCCAGAGGATGCGGACGAAAGTATGATGGAGTCTATACAAGAGGAGTAGGCTCTAGTACTGGCTATTTCGATGGCAATACTCTGCGCTAGTGACCCAGACGAGGATGGGAGGCCAATGCATAAGACAATGTACCAGGTAACTTTTTTATTTTTGAAATGCTGAAATTTTTCTTAAGTATGTCATAAGTCGGGAGATACTAATGGCTCAACTATTCTAGTAGACGGATGCTTGGCCACAGGCCTTCATCAAGTCCTAAAAGGTAATATCATAGAAGCTGGAATAAGCGCTTGATAATCTGGAGATCGTTCGAGGGACTGAGGCGTCGTTAGTGTCTGAGAATAAAACTTTGAAGCGAGATCTGGCGGCTATCAATAATTTATTTAAGAAGAGATTGGAGGGCCAACGTTATAATCATGAGCAGGTGTTGAGGTCGAAGCTTGCTGAGAAGGAGAAGGAAGAGAGAGAATAGAAGGAACATTTCCAAGGGCAATTTGATTATGAAGTTGCGGATAATGTCAGGATGAAGGGGTTCATAGAAGATTTGGGTTATGATCCTAAAACTTTAGAATGCTTTCCTGTTACACAAGATCCTGTTGCTGAAGCTGCTTTGGAAATAGAGGGGATAGAGGCAAGCATTGCTGATGGAGGTGTTGGAGGTGGCGTAGAGGCTCCTGTGATCGAAGGTATTGCTGCTGGAGCTGCTACTAATGTGATTGGCAATGGTACAGGGTCAAGACCTTCTACTAAAGGTGCTAGAAGTATCAACACTGAAGAGCCTATTGGGGGAGAAGGTGCAGCCACTCCAATATGAGGTATTATACTGGAGCGCCATATCGCTTTTTCTGATTTTTCTATTGAGTTGTAATATTTAAGCAATGTTGAGCTTTCTTTAAACTTGTGATTGCTTTGAATTGGTATGCTGAAATTGACTTGTACTGTACTGATTCTGTTTGGTTGTAAACTACTATGAAACTGATTTGTGTTAACTTGACATGTACTGAATTGCTGTGCTAGATTTGTGATGTATGCTCGAAACTGAACTTGAGTCTCTGATATATGTTGTACTGAAATGACTTGTATGTAGTAAAACTGTTGATGTTCTTGTATATTTGTATCCGCATATACTGTAAGTGTAAAATGATTATAGAGTGGTCGAACCTTGAAGAGTTTCGAGATGGTTATGACACTTGGGTGGACCCAAGAGATTTACTGGACTTCTAAGGCCTTAGCCACATCAAGGTAAGACGTGGTCACCCATAATGCATTCTCGAGGGTCCGGTCTCTCAACCATTCATGCCCTTCGAGTTTGCTCAAAGTTGGAAGTTTAAAAAATTTCGAGGTCGCCCCCAAGTATCAGTTGGGTCGAAGGGTTGACATAATACCTAGGTTAAACACAAAAATTCACTGAACTTTGGCAGCTTAGGGCCTGATCGAAGTAGAATGTGTTCGCCCCCAATGCATTCCCGAGGGTTCGGTCTTTCGACCATCCTTGCCCCTCGGGTTTACTCGAATTTGAAGGTTTGAAAAATTTCAAGGTCGCCCCCAAGTATCAGTCGGGTTGAAGGGTTGACTTGATACTCAGGCTTAACCAAGAAATTCACTAGACTTCGATGACTTGGGGCCTGATCAAAGTATAACGTATTCAATCCCAATGCATTCCTGAGGGTCCAGTCTTTCGACCATTCTTGAGCCTCGGGTTTGCACGAAATTGTAGGTTTGAAAAATTTCAAGGTTGCCCCCAAGTATCAGTCGAGTCGAAGGGTTGACTTGATAGTTAGGCTTAACCAAGAAATTCATTGGACTTCGACGGCTTGGGGATTGATTGAAGTAGAACGTGTTCATCTCTAATGTATTCCCGAGAGTCCGGTCTTTCGACCATCCTTACCCTTCGAGTTTGCTCGAAATTGGAGGTTTGAAATTTTTTGAGGTTGCCCCCAAGTATCAGCCGGGTCGAAGGGTTGATATGATACCGAGGGTAAACCCATAAATTTAATGGAAAATAGGAGACGAAGATTGGAGAAAAAGATGTTCATTGACTTATATTGTATTTACATCAGTGGAATAAGGTGGAGGCTGTGGCCTATTGTATGATACTAACTGCATTGCATTCCATGGATTTGGTAGAGGCTCTTCGTCTTCTGTCATCAGGTAATATGAACCCTTGTCGGTTTTATCGTAAACGACATAAGGTCCTTCCCAGGATTTGACTAACTTGCCAGCATTTCTAGGCTTTGAGGATTTGGTGACGCGTCGAAGTATGAGATCTCCTATGTTGAAACTTTATGGTTGAACTCTCTTGTTATATGACTTCTGGAAGGATAGGTGGTAACGACCAAGGTTGGCGATGGCTCGGTCTCTGGTTTCGTCGATCTAAAGCATATTGCACCCTAGATCAAACTCATTATCTTCGTCAGGGAGGTTGGGATCTCGTGTGGGTACTTTAAATTGAGTAGGGAGCATTACATCAGTACCGTAGGCTAGAAGGAAAGGGGTATAACCTACAGCTTTTCTTGGTGTTGTTCGATAGGCCCAGAGGATATGCTGTAACTCCTGAACCCATCGACCTTTCTTTGCATCAGCACATTTCTTGAGACCATCGACTATGGTTTTGCTGATTGTTTTGACTTGACCATTACCTTGGGGGTAGTAAGGTGTTGAGGGCGAGAGGATGATGTTGTGTTTTTTAAGGAAGTTTTTGACTTTGCTCCCAGCGAACTGCGGACCTTTATTACATCGAATCATATGAGGGTATCCGAAATGTGTAATTATGTTTTCCCATAGGAATTTGATGACTTCCTCTTCTCGGGTTCGACACAAAGGTACGGCTTCGACCCATTTGGTAAAATAATCTGTTGTAACAAGGATATTCTCTTGGCTACCCAAAGCTTTGAGAAAAGGACAAATGAGATCGATAGCCTAGCGTTTGAATGACCAGGAGACTTGACTGAAATGGAGGTCTTGTGAAGGGCTGTGGATTTTGTGGGCGTGACGCTGACATTTGTCGCAGTGTTTGGCGTATTCTTCAGCTTGCTTCTTCATATTGGGCCATAATAAACCTTGGAAGACGGCTCGAAGGGCTATGTATCGACCAGCAGTATGAGCACCACAGGTACCTTTATGGGGTTTGGCTAGAAATTTAGAGGCTTCGATCTGAGAGATACATCGATAGAGGATGCCATTTGGGGATTTGTGATGTAACTCGTATTTAAGGATGGTGTATCTGTAATAGTATTCTAATAATGACCGTTTAGCTTTAGGATCATCTGGGAGGGTAGCATTGTTGAAGTAATGGAAGAATCGTGTTTGCCAGTCGTCTGGATCGAGAATCTCGCCCCCAGTATTGATGGCATTAACTTCCATCTGGTCGATACTTGGGTGTTTGAGTACTTTGATGTGGAGAGTTTGGGATTCTGATTGGCCTAACATAGCTACTATGTTGGCGAGGGCATCTGTGTGTCGGTTTTCTCCTCGAGGGTAATGAGTGATAGAAGATTTTTTGGGGAAACGGTCCATGCGCTGTCGAACGTAAGCAACATATTCAGCCATGCGACCGTTAGCTTGATTTTCACTGGTGTAATATCTCTGAACAAGTTGGGAATCTGTGAAAACTACAAGTTTAGGGACACCATGTTCGAGAGAAAGGTCGAGGCCATGGATCAAGGCTTCATACTCAGCCTCGTTGTTAGAGCATTCGAAGTTTAACTTGAGGGCCTTCCTTATTTGATCATTGGTAGGTCTGACCAGAACTATACCGATTCCTGAACCGTTAGGCCCAGTGGATCCATCTGTGAAGAGACACCATCCTGTGTTAAGGTTCCATGGATCTGTTACTTCGGGTTGGTCTTCTATCAGGTCATCTTCATGTTCCTCCCAATCGGCATCTTTGACCGGGAAGTCAGTAAGGAAATCAACTACTGCTTGGCCTTTTTGGGATATCTGGTTCTCGAATGCGATGTCATGTTCACCAAGATAAATATACCACTGTTGTACTCATCTGGATTTCTCTTTTTTGGTAAGTACTACTCGAAGGGGATAACTTGTTATAACATGGATGGGGTGAGCTTGAAAATATGGTTTTAGTTTGGGGGCCGATTAGATGGGGGTGAGGAGCAAACGCTCAATTTTTTTGCATCGAGTTTCTGCAGGTGTTAGTGTTTTACTGATAAAATATACAGTTTCTCAATGTTAGATTTGAGTCGAATGGGTACTGAGCTGATAGAAGTCTCAGTGACCGCTAGGTATAATTAGAGTGTTTCGCCTTCGATAGGGGTGCTAATGATGGGTGGTCAACCAAGATACGCTTTGAGTTCGAGGAAGGCCCGTTCATAGTCGAGTATCCAGTAAATCTCAGGGTTGTTTTTCTTTTTTGCTTTATGGACGCCTTGGTTGCGTAAGAGAGAAATGAGCAAAGTACAATGGTCTGAGGATTTGGAAATAAAATGGTTGAGAATGGTATCTTACCAGCCACTTTTTGGACAACTTTTTTGGTTCAGGGCGAAGGCATGTCGATAAGGGCTCGAATATGGGTAGGGTCGATTTTGATACCTTGTTTATTGATAAGAAGGCTTAAAAATTTACCAGACGAAACATCAAATTGGCATTTTTCTAGGTTGAGTTTCATGTTGCATGTTCATAGTATTGAAAAGATATCAGTTAGGTCTTGGATGCGGGTCTATTTTTGGAGGCTCTTGCGTAGCATGTCGTTGATGAATACTTCAACTAACTTGCAAAGCAAGGGTTTGAACATGGTTGTAATGAGGTATTGGTAGGTGGTACCGACATTTTTAAGGCCGAAGGGCATAACATTAAAATAGTAAAGGCCTTCTTCAGTGATAAAAGAAGTTTTAAGTTGATCTTCAGGGAGGAGGGGTACCTGATTGTAACCAGAAGCCGCGTCCATCATTGACACACGTTCGTGTCTAGCAGTAGCATCGAGGAGTACTGAAATGATCAGAAGGGGGAAGATGTCCTTCGGTATGTGTTTGTTGAGGTTAGTAAAGTCGATGCAGATTCTGATCTTTCCATTCTTTTTGGGAATTACAACAATGTTTGATATCCAGTCAACATACTTGACTTCTCTGATAAAACACGTGGCTATGAGTTTGTCTACTTCGAGGTTTACTACTTCTTAAAGTCGTGGGGCCATGGTACGCTTCTTATGTTTTACTGCTGTAGAATAGGGGATGAGATCGAGGCGGTGGCATGCCAAACTAGGATCAACACCGGGCATCTTCTAAAATGTCCATACAAAGATGTTTTTGTTTGGTCGAAGGAAGTCTGAAAGTTTGAGGCGCTCAGCCTCGTCGAGAAAGGTTCCAATGAATGTACCTCAACCAGGACCATCAAGTTCGATATAGACAATGTGTTCGATGTGTGAGGTGGCGGATGTTAAAGGTATTGGGATAAATAGAGACAGTGATTGCTATGGGAGTTTAATGAGTCTCCGGGTCTGATTGATCTCTGGATGCTCACATGAATAGGCGAGGCATTGAGAGCCTTTTAAATTCTAAGTACCAGAGGGGGTAGTGAAACGAAGGGTCTAATGATATGTCGAAGGTATGGCACGCATGGCATAGAGCCAGTCACGCCCGAGGATAGCAAGGTATTCAGACTTCTTATCGATGACAAGAAAGTTGGTTTAAAGTGCGACTAGGCCGGTAGCAACTGGGAGTCTGATTCGACCAACAATAACTTCTGTGGCCCCATTAAAACCTTTTAGTTCTACATTGGTTGTAGTGATGGGGTTTGTTTTGTTTATGGCTTAGACGGTTTGGAGGAAAAGTACATCGGCTGCACTTCCTGTATCGATAAGCATGGTGTGGAGGGCGAGGTGTTCGACCTTAATCATGATAACTAAAGGTCGGAATGAGGAAAATGAATATGCGATGTATCGCAGTCGATAAAAGAGATGCCTTCGGGTTGAGGAGAAAGGCTTGATTCTGGCAGGAGGGCAGACAACTTCTCCTGGTAAGTAAGTTTGTAACATTCTTTAACACGCTTGCGCTTTCTCTTGGAACAGCTGCTATCGATATTATTGACTTCATTGAAATGCACTTGGTATATATGGGCCTCTGCTGGATCGATGGCAGGGGCGGATTGAAGTTTGAGGTATGGTCCGTCAAGGTAGCTGGGAAGGTTGGAAACATACTGATGTAAACAACCTGCCTTGAGTATTATTTCGAGAGAGCGCTGCAAGGCAAAGCATTTGTTGGTGTGGTGACAGTTACAGTTATGGTTGGCACAGTAAGGTTCACCTAGTTTGACCTCGATGGGGAAGGGGATACGCTATATGGGGTATGCCTATATCTGAGGTAGAAGGGTGCTGAGAGGGGCAGTAAGCGTGGGTAGGACCAGCTTTGGTCACTTCTTGTAATCTTCAACATTATTGTCAGTATGAGGGCATTTATGGCTCTCAGTCTCCTGTGAGACGGGAGCTATCAGGGGTATAAGAGCAGAAGAAGGGGTTATTGATAGCAGAGGTCAAAGGTTGCCCTTGTTTATGTGATTTGCGGAGGCGCTCGAGGTCGATAAACCCATTAACTTTTGAGAGCATCTCCTAGAGGGTTTGAGGTTTGTGGAGGACAAGGTACTCTTTGACATGGCTGTGATCTGGTAAGGCATTTGAATATGCGAGTACAACATTCGTGCAGTCAAGGTTTTTGATTTTTTGCGACTCGTTAAGAAACCTCTTGGTGAAGGCTTCAAGGGTTTCACTGTTGGATTTTCTGAATTTGAAAAGGGCATCGATTCTGACCTTTCTATCTTTGTTGAAGGCAAATTGGGCGATGAAAAGATGGGATAGTTGCTCGAAACATCGAATAGAACCACTGGGAAGATTATGATACCATCGTAGAGGGCTATCTGTAAGACTTATGGGAAAAAGGTGACACATCAGGTGGTTGGCTATGGAGAAGAGGCTTAGAGCATTTTGGAATTTGAGAATATGAGATTGAGGGTCGGTGTTGCGGTATTTGCTGAGTTTGGGAGCACAAAAATTTGGAGGTACCTCGATAGCGAGGAGTTTGGGGAAGATGGGGTTATTCAACTGACTCTATGAGTTTGAAGTTGGGCTCACGCTGACACGGATGACAGGTTGGATTTTGTAGTCAAAGTCTTGTTATGCACAGTTAGCAGGATGAGGGGATGGGGATCGAGGGGTTCGAAGATGATGAGGGCGAGGGTTCGGTATGTGTTCGGAGCTGCGTTCCCCGAGATGCTCTCGGGCAGGGTGGCGTTTGGGGTGTCTGGAGGAGTGAATGGTGGAGTCAGAGGAATCCTCCATGGGGTGGATGCCAAGATGGATGGAGCTAGTGTGTGTGTGGGGGGGGGGGGGGGAATAGGGGCACCCTCGGCACCGATATGGACTGAGGGTACTTCTAGATACGGTAGAGGCCCCAGTCGGGTGCGGGCAGATATGCGCGATGGGGCTGGTGCTTGAGATGGTGGAGGAGCATCTAGAGGCTGCAGTCGTTGTAGCTCTCGGACTGTATTGCGCAATTTATCGATGATGCGGTTCTGTCTGTCGGTATCATCCAAACGGTGATGCCGTTTGGCTTCAAATTCTTGCTGGTGCTTTTCGCATTCCAGGTGCAATTGTGTTTGGTGTCGCTTCTCGGCTTGAGCAAATTGTCGGGAAAGTAGGGCCAGTTGGGTGGCCACTCCATCGACGGATTTGCCGGCGTGGGTGAAACTAGAATGGAGGGTGGAGGCCCTTGGGAATAATCTGTAGGAGTTGGAAAAGGGGGACAATGAGCAAAGGATATTGGTAGGATGGGAAGCATAGACGGCACCAAATGTAGAGACCTAACTTCTTGCGGAGGGGAAGTAGGCTCTTACAAAATGGGATTTATCCTCTATCAAGGGGGTTCAAGTATATTATCTATAACATAAGAATACGACTCACAATATACTTACGTGGAGGCCTGAAAGTTGACGCTCCAGGACCTCTGATGAGGATATTTAAAAGAGTTTGTATTACTGTCGAGTAGTCAAAGGTTCGAGTGCTGTGCATTTTACAAGGTGATCGAAGGTAAACTACAAGGGTTCAGGGGAGAGATTTCATAACCCCTCTATGATTCCTCATCCCTCCTATTTATAGATCATAGAGAGGGTTGAGTCATCCTAAGAGGTCAAATTGCATGTGTACCCTCTGGGTATCGGGCGGGTTTCCCAGAGTTGCTATTGACATCGGAATTGTCGGGTCTGGTACCGTGCTCTGCACTATAACAATTGTTAGGTCTGTCACTGTTGGGTCTGTCACTGTAGCTATAAGGACCAACAACGTCACCGTTCCTGTCTTGTGAGCTGGCTGTCTTCCTTCGACCAAGTATAAAAGTGGTCGAAGTGCTTCAGATGCTGACGTAGGGGCTTTGTCATCGAGGCTTGTTCATAGTCAAGGCTTTGTCTTCGAATAATCTTGCAAGGCTTATTTATGGATTGAGTGGGTTTCGAGGTAGCCTTCGCGTGTTCAACTGGCGGTAGAAGGCTGCGAGTAGGCTACTGTAAACCTCTTCATAATACAATCACATATAAATTAAATGTTGATTAAGCATGTTCAACTATCAAATACCGGAGTGACTCAATCTGTCCAACATTTAAGAGAAGAAGGTTAGAATATATAAGTTGTATAAAATATTTAACATTTAACGAAAAATGGTACCATTAAAACATCCAACATTAAAACAAATGGAAATCCTAATATTCGATATTAAGAAAGGTGCCACCAGTAAACTGAATAACACTATTTGTAAGTTTTAATAAAAACTACTATAAACACCATTTATATCCATCAATACACATCCACTACTAATTCTTTTTGATAAGTTTCCATATCATCAAGAATTGCATTTCCTATAACAAAATTTTTTTTACTTATATGAAAGCAGTTAGAATATATTCATTTTTTACTTATATGACTCCTAGGTTGTTCGCGGTTTGCGGTCCTCATTTTTTTTGGTCCCTTTAACAATTAATAAAGTGACACGTGTTATTTATTAAGAGGTGAAACTATTTGATCACAACTCTTTTTGTGGGACCCACAATATACTTGAAACTAAATGCTTTGCTAAATGCGCTTTATTGATATTATCCACTATATTTAGATTAATCTTTACAAATGAAGGGTACTAGCGTAAATTTACTGCACCAACGTATCTTCCTAACAGACACATATCTCATATCTCTCGGGCATCTCTAAGTTATTACCACATCAAGTTTTGTTTTGTTTTTTAAACAATTGTGTACGTTAATGATACCCTTCCATTGGCAACTCTTGGTTTTAATCCCAACTCTTTGTAGGCCTTTTCTTAAAGTCTTACCAAATAGTTCTGTTAACTTTACGAAATAATTTTTTTTTCCACATCTTTTGCCAGCCCTGAAGAGGAACAGAAGATCTAAGTTTCGCATCTCTATAATTTCATCTCGCAATCCTTACGTTATTTCTTATAGTTTGACGACTCCCTAAACATTCATACATTAGAATTTAGGACTCTCGCTCTCTTTTTCTCTCTCTGAAGTAATATGAATTAAAATTATTAGATATTAGTTTTTTGTTCTTGGTGTATCACAAAAATTAGGAGTTTATGATGACGGGGAATTATTATTAATTTTTAAATGAATATTTTTGCCTTTTACAGATAATTGCATCAACAGGTTTTGTAGTGTTACACAATTAAAACTTCAATTATGAACTTTTTGTGATTCTGTAACGATGTTAATGTCATTATTGATGAATATCCAGATGCTCTAATGTGACTATGGCTTTTTTATGGGTCCAATTCTTAAATAAGTGCACGTCTAATGAGCTTTCACCAACAAATGTCTCATATTGTTCTTGTGGTTCAACACTCATTGCCACATTCTGATGCATCATGATGTGGAAATTTTATATGACTGATGTCGTAATCTTCAAAAGAAATCTCAAGCCATCGATTGCTTGACGTAGGAAGAAGCTTAACATCTTTATCTTGAGGTGTGAGATCGTAACATTCTGATAATCTCACGTGCTCAAATCTGCAAGAGTTGTTGATCTGATGAATCTCGATCATGTTGTTGTGGTAGATATGGTACATATATTTTTCCTCAGCTTGATCTTCGACCTGGACTACGTCGATCTGTGTTTTGTAGCTTCCATTTTTATATGATTCCAGATTGATAATGTATTCATGCATCCACCCGTCTTTAAAAATAAATTCTAGCAACCTTTGTAGAGCATAGTAATTGTCAGTTGCATGATGATTTAACTTATGATGTATGAAGTACGGGTGCCCTTCGATTGGTTCCAAAGGTTGAGATAGACAGTATAACTTATCCTTTGATAGAATTGGAAAAATTGTGGAGATTCAAACATTTATCTTAGAAAGGACCGGTTTGGGTAATGTATTGCCTTTCCGAGGTTTGCCAGTGTTAGCCTTGGAACGTTTTTGATTACTCTGATCCTTTTTCAGTTCATTGTTTCATTATACAGTTGGACCTTTAGTGGTTAGGATGGATTTAGTAGATTTATGCCTTTCGGATATAATCCTTTCCAGGTCGACGTACCCATTGACTTTGGTTATCATATCCTCCAAGGTCGCAGGTTTGTTTATGAAGAAATGCTCTTAGGCCTTGCAGTCGAGTTGGAGCGCGTTGGTAAAAGCAGTAACAACTGTTTTATGATCAAGATTATCTACTTTACGCGCGAGCTCAAAAAAATTATTTGCAAAGGCCTCGAGCTTCTTCTCTTGTGACTGTTTAAGACTAATAAGAAAATTTAAATTCTCTTCCTTGTCTTTGTTGTGAGCATACGTCTTAAAGAATTGCTTCTATAGCTGATCGAATATGAGGATGGAAACTTCATGTAGAGAATAGTACGACCGGAGTGGTTCTCCTTTTAAACTTATTGCGAATAGACGACAGAAAATGTGGTTAAGATTGGAGTACAATCCCAATGAATCATGGTATTGTTAAATGTGCTCCTTTGGATCGGTGCCCTTGTATTTATGTATCTTCGGAGTATAAAAACCTTTCGGTAAGTAACTTGGTAAGATCATCTTTATTGCTTAGAGTTTAAGTTTTAATTAACTCCTTGATTCGCTGATCCATATGCTCTTGTATGGCGTATGGATGTGTAACCTGAGTGGCTTGGCAAGGCAGCTGAGGATTATGAGTGCCGGTGCCCTCACTCAAGCGATCATATGCTGGATTTCGAGGTTGAGGTCGCTGCTCTTCCTCTTGACATTTAGAAGGTCAGAGACCTTTACTGATATTAGACTGAACATCACCGCCCAAATGAATAGAAGGTTGAGGTTCATGCTGAACATTCCAGGAAATGGCGTTGCAGGTGGCTCCTTGAGGTCCTAACCTTCCTTGTGCAGAAACTCGGGAGTTCTCCGGAACTTGGCCACTATCTCTGATCTGGGGAGCTTGTTAAGTGTCTTGCAAAGCTTGTAATACAATTTGCATGGTTGTTATCTGGTCTTTATCTTGTTTGAATGCTGTCAAATAAACTCTTCGCTCGGCTTTGAGCTCCTTTTCACATAGCTCTCTATAAATAGTTAATTGACGTTCGAGCTCATTACGTTTCTCAGTTTCGGCGTGAAGATCCGCCTGTAGTTCTGTAAGCTGTTCCGGCTCAACTGAAAGATCGATTTGGATTCCTATTGCTGGTCACCGTAAAGTGACCATGATTGGAGATTGATAGTTTAGTGAATGTATGTCTTAGAATATTATGGAAATGTCTTCCTTCCCACAGATGACTCCAAATTTAATGGCCTAATTTCGTAGCTTGAAATGACTTGGAATTAGCTCTTACACCAAATGTACCTGTGAAAAAACTAATGTAAAGTAAGAAATGACACAGGTAATTTAGCGTGGAAAACCTTTGAATAGGTAAAAAATTTCGACGTCGAGTTGAGGGTTTTAGTAATAGTAAGTTTTATTGCTTGAGGCTGATATCTCATTACAAGTGATCTCTCGAACTAGAAATACTTAATCTTGCAAATAAGAAATTTTGTGGTATTCAGAATCTATAAATTCCTGTGTTAGACTCTAGAAAATATGGTTTTTCTTGGTCTTTTTCTCTTATGAAACTTTTTCTTTATATAGACCTTACCCGTAGCTCGTTATCGTGCTGAAGTGAATTCTCTACCTAATGAGGTAAGTGGTGGTTGACTGTGTAACTGTTGAGTTCATGAGAGATAGGTGTCTTTGACTTATTCATATCCTTCTGTTTTGTTCGATCCACGTTCTTGATCAGTTTGTGGCCTATATGGCAATACTGACTGTTTATGTCACGTGTAAAATGCGTGAGTCTGATATGTAGGTAGTTTGAATTGGGTTAGGTCGAGGGATAGGTCCCTACACAATTGGGCTTGGATAGTTGGATGGAGTTGGGAGCTGGCTGTTACTTTTTTTGCTTTTGCTTGATATATATATATATATATGGAAATCTGTAAAAAATGTGGGGGTACCGGGTACCCTCTAGCCCCCTTTAAATCTGTCCCAGGTTACCGCACCATGTAAATCTTCCTTGACTATATCCCAAGCTTTAATAAAATAATTAGAAGTAAATCCATCACATCCTGGTGTGCTGTCCTGGGGAATACTGAACCAACTTTCTTTCACGTCATATAGAGAGGGAATAGCCAGTAACATAACATAGTTTGCATTAGCAACTAAGGATGGAATGCATTGAGCAGTTCATCATCAATGTTGACCAACAGAGAGGTGAGCACTTTAGAGAAATATTGGATAGCGTTTTCATGAATGACATTCAAATCATTAGAAATGGAACTATAATGGCCAAATTTTGTAAGCTCAAAATGGCTTGGAATTCGCTATCACACATATGAACCTGCGATAATATTCTAATGGAAAACAAGAAATGACACTTGTAATTTTAGCGTGAAAAACCTTTGAATAGGTAAAAATCCACGACCTCGAGTGGAATTTTTTTATAAAAGTATCTTTATTGCTTGAGGTAGATATCTTATTACAAGTGATCTCCAGATATAGAAATGCTTGAACCTTGTAACTAAGAAGTTTGAGTGTTTCTGAGAATCTAGAACAAGTAGTTTCTTGATGATCTCTTGTGTAAGTTTTTTCTGGTCTTCGTCTCTTCTGGAACTTTAGGCCTTCTCAGCAGCTCTTCATCGTGCTGGAGCACGTTTTCCAAACAATGTGGTTAGTGGCGGTTGACTGAGTAACTGATGAGTTTGTGAGAGACAAATGTCTTTGACTAGATAATGTTTTTCAGTTTGAAGTTTGACCCACATTCTTTACCAGTTCGTAGAGTAGGTTTGTAATGTTGACTGGAGAAGTTATATTAAAAATGCACGAGTTTGAGATGGATGTAATTTGAACTGGCGATAGCTTAATTTTTGGTGAGATCGAGGGATAGGTCCCTACAATCCCCCCCTCGCAACCAAAGTCACGAGTGGCTTTGGTTGAGAAATGATTTGTATGTAATTGGTATTTAGGTTGAATTTCTTGATAATTACAAGGGAGTAAAGATGGCTTTAACTATATGGAAGTTACACAGGTTATGGGGAAATGATGTTTATTAAATGAGGATGTGGATTCTGATGTATGTGACGGTTATGATATGAAGAGTCGCGTCTGTAATGAATGATAACATTTGGAAAAATGTACCTAGATAATAAATATAGGGTTATATAAATAGTACCTGTATCGAATCTTTGAGGAAGAGTACCCCTGTGATTTGTCAAATTCTCCAAAATATTAAAAATGGTGAAGACTCGGAGGATGGTCCTTGAAGATAGGATTGCGTCTGAAATGTAAAGGCTAAAGTTATAATACTTTGGTGACCGATACTTGGAGATGTCGATACCCGCTTCGGTTCCTCCGACTTATTAAGGTATGTCGGAAGACGAAGCGGTTGAAGCTGAGGAGGATTTCTATAGTAGGTAGAGTTTTCACGATGTCGTCTTGACAGGCGAGGAACTTTGGGCTTGTTTTCCTACTCTGGCAAAGGATAATATTGGGGGGTAAGATGTGGGGATAGGCATAACTACGGGCAGTTATGCTGATTTTTTGTATCACCATGGATTCTAAGGTCAGGCCCTCTTTATCTCTACCAACTCTTCGTAGGTGGCAGTTTCAGAGGAAAAGGTGATGGTAGTGGAGGAGGGAGATGAATAGTGGAAGTCTACTTCTGTATTTCCATCACATTTTTGCACTCAGAAGACCTTTAGTTTGAAGAGTTGATGCCAGCATTGAGTCTACTGCTTGCGCAGTTTCTATTTGAAGTTTGACTAGACTTCGACCAAACGCATGTGATAGAAGCTTTTGGTTGTTTCTAATTTCTGCTTTGCATAAGTGTGAAAGATCACTGAAGTAGGACGAACTGAAGGATTTGATACGTCGGAGTGCCTGAATGACCTGTTACTTGCAAAAGCACTAAAAAACTTGTTATCTATAAAGTACCTGAAGTTGGGTGCTGGCCAGATTAGGTATCTGGAAAGTACCTGAGATCGATTACTGAAAGACTTATTATTTATAAAAAAATGTGTAAACTTTTTTGACATGAATATAATTTGTCATTCAATTACTTGTGTTGATATAGATATAGAGTAGTTTGTAGAAATCAAACTGAAAATGTGGAAGAGAAAAATTGTAGGAAATCTGTAATACGAAAATTTGATCTAATAGAGGTTGATAGAAAAATAAATCTTGAAAGAATAAGCTCGACTTGAAAAATAATAAAACGCATTAGTTCGAGGGAATGGATAAGTCCAAATAGTTTTTCTCAAGATTCTGGGTTCTCTGTTACGAGATAAAAGGTCAATATCACGATTTGAGGAGAAAGTTTAGTAAAACAACCCTAGGGCAAAGTAATTACAATGAGAATCTCTCAAACCCTAGGCTTCTCTCAGAACTCTTTTCAGGTCTAACATCCTTGAAAATAACCTAAGTTCCCTTTATATACTAGGGAACTTAAAAATCATAAAAGAACGGATCTCATGGTAAAACAATGCCAGAGAATCCAAAAATACCACCAAAGTCGATCGAACAAACTAGGGAGTTGTTTGAATGACTTTACGGCTAATTGGTCTAAAACCCTTAAAACTTGCCTAGTCGTTCAAAGGAAATCTCAACTCGTTCGATCAAAATATGGCCCTAGGCCAAATTTCCAGTGGGACAAACTTTGGTCGTTCGAACGACTTTAGATAAAATAAGTCTTCGACTCAAAACATCTCTAGATCCTCCTGGAACATGGCTCCCCCCTTTAGGAGCCTTGAGCTCCTACTCAAATGAGAATTAGAGAAGTAGGAATGCGGCGCTGCCCATTACCCTATTGTACCACTTTGACTTACAAGGTAGCTGACCTTTCTTCCCAACTCAAAATGACTCAATACCACCACATATCTTGCCTTGTTGCAACTTTTGGCGAAACACACTGTGCCCCTTAGGATTATTATATCCTACAACATATCCTGACGTAACAAAAGGCTATATCTGCATATAAACCAACCTGTGGAAGTAGTTGGTAATGGGGGTCGAGATAACCTATTAGCCAATTTGTTGTCCACTCCCTTCTTATTCTGTATAATCAAGGGAAATTGTTGGAAATACGAAAACCCCTTCATCTGGCAAGCTTGCTGTAGCTTGGATTGCGTAGCTAAAAATTAGAACGGTTTATGATCAGTATGTACCACAACCTCCTCTTATAACACCCCCATGTCGGGTGGTTACCTATAAGACGTTGTCATAGGTGACAACACTCTAACCGACGTACCCTTCTGAACCGGTCGAACCAATAACATAAACTTACTGCTCGCATTAACCAACCGCTTCACCTAAGTTGCCATTACTAAATTAGACGTAGTGACATGCTCCTTGCAAGAATTGATATGGAACTCCTTTTCTTCCTTCACAAGACGATACTTGGAAGCTCTACGATAATAAATCGCATCCCGGTCCCAAAGATAAGGGCTACCTAA
Source organism: Kingdonia uniflora (assembly GCA_014058105.1). NCBI lineage: Eukaryota > Viridiplantae > Streptophyta > Magnoliopsida > Ranunculales > Circaeasteraceae > Kingdonia > Kingdonia uniflora. Next base: position 1,968,752 of record JACGCM010002535.1, read on the forward strand.
GATGACCTGACACACATCCAAAGGAACCACCTCATACGTTACCTCATCAATAAACCTTTCAGTGATCACAAACTTGAATGTACACTGCTTTGTGATCATCAAATCCACATCTCTCTGAATCCACCCCAAACCATACAGCTTAGGATGAGATGTAGTCGTCAAACCAATCTTCTTCACCAACGACTCAGAAATCAGATTTTTCTGACTGCCCGAATCAAAAATGGCCTCGACTAAGCTCTTCTTTACCTAAATACTGACATAAAAAAGTTCTTCTCGACTGTCTTCCTCAGAAGCCAATTCGGCTATAATATAAGTGTAAGCTTAGGATTCAGTTTATCTAAATCTGGGAGGTCAACAATCTCTGCGGCTAGTGCATATATCTCTTTCTTGCTCTTTTCCTCCTTTGGCCTATGCTCCGGGTAAAGTTTCCAACAATAATAAAAAATATGCCCACTCGCCTTAAAATGATTGTAATGAAACTCCTTGGACAAAGACTCCTCTCTTTTGGTCTCTCCCTTATTCTCATTTTTCTAACTAGATTTGTACCCCAACTTAATCTTGTCATCTTCTTTGTCACTCTTTAAGTACTTGCCTTCAATGATAATTTCTTTAACGGTAACATCCACGATATTTTCCACATTGAATGGCTTTAATTCTTTTCTAATGGACTCTGACAAACCTCCCGTATTCTTCTTGAACACCTCGTACTCATCCACGTTAATATCCAAAACCAACGCTTGGTTGTGAAACTCCGTAGTGAATTGTTGTATGGATTGCCCAAACCTTTGACGCTAGTTATGCCATTTGTACCATTGCACCTGTTCATACCTAATTGGATATAATTACTTCCTCACCAAAACCTTGAATTCCTTTTAGCACAGACTTTTGACATCATCTCGTTTCTGATAGGATTTCCACCACGTTAGTGAGTGACTTGTGAATTTCAAAGTAGAGAAGCAAATTTTCTGAGCTTTTGAATATTCATCTATAGAAAAATAGGTTTCCAACCTATCTAATAAATTATCTAATTTATTGGCATCGTCGGAACCATTGAAAACCAGAATCCCAATCTTAAAGCCAAGACGAAGATTAAGCATAAAATTCATTGGCTTACCAAACCCTGGGCGCTCCTTGACAGATTCGATATCACTAGAATCGCTAGCTATCCCCACATTATCCTCGTCTCCATCCACCGCCGAAACCCCTTTCTTCTCCGAGCGGCCTCGCTGTTTCGCCGAAGTGAAACCCAACGCGAGGTTTGTGTAATGCAATTGTTCTTCTAACACCCCTATAATAGAAGTTAGGTCAGAAACTATCATTTCCAAAGTTATGAGACGATCGCTGGAATCGCCCATCTCCAAATCGTCATTCTTCTTCGAATTAGGTTTGTGATGGATCTTCAACTGAATCACTAGCTTCTCCTTCGTTTGCTTGAGATGGTCATTTGTAGAGACCATAAACCACAATAAACCCCCTGAGAATCATAACTGGAAAACTGATACCACTTAATCCTTAATACGATTGAGATGCTCTAGTTAGTAGAAAATACATGAAGAACACCAATTGGTTTAGAAAACTAGAGAATTCGATTACTAAAACAAAGTAATTACAATGAGAATCTTTCAAACCCAAGGCTTCTCTCAAAACTCTTTTCAGATCTAATATCCTAGAAATAACTTGAGTTCCCTTTTATATGCTAGGAAACTCGAAAATTATAAAAAAATGAATCTCGAGGTAAAACAATGTCTGAGAATCTAAAAATACCGCCAAAGTCGTTTAAACGAACTAGGGAGTCGTTCGAATGACTTTACAACTAATTGGTCGAAAACCTTAGAAACTTGCCTAGTCATTCGAACGAAATCTCAACTCCTTCGAATGAAATATATCTCTAGGCCAAATTTCTAGTGGGATAAACTTTTGTCGTTCGTACAAAATAGGGAGTCGTTCAATCGTTTGAACGACTCTAAATCTTATTTGAACGACTTTAGATAAAATTGGTCTTCGACTTTAAACATCTCTAGATCCTCCTGGGTCAGGATTACAGAGAGAGAAGCGCAAAAAAGTTACAGAGGATTTGGTAAGGATTTATCTGAGGGCGATCAACAGTCGAAGAGAGTTCCAGGCACTGAATCACATAGGTGGCTATACAGCAGCGCTGTGAGGGAAGGAGTTGGCACTAGTACAGATTCTCATTTTGATACTAAAGGTTAATAGATACGTGTGTTGTATGTTTGTGTTTTTTGCAAATCGTAATCTGTTTTAAGCAAAATTTCTAAAAAATAATAACTATTTATAGCAATCTAAGAAATTTGACATATAAACAGAATATATGAAAGATATGTTATATGTAAATGATCGATGTGTATGAAATAATGATAGATGCCTGAACCTGTATGTAGGTTGAACATGAGAGGTATTTAGGTAGGTTCATAACTTTTCCTGTAGAATTTTAGTTGAGATGGATAGTTTGCCTGTTAACGAGGTATCGACCTCTGGTTAGACGGTAAAGTCTGATAGTGAGGTTGAAGTAGGATTAGAACAATTTCTAGGTTTCCCTGGCCAATTGGTAATATATCCTCCCAGTTCGGATGCATTTAGAGAATTTTGTAAAGCCAAAGCTACTGTAAGAGGGGCATAGGGTAACTGCGTAAAATACGCTGGTAGGCTACTTAGGGGGTATACTTTAGCGATGAGGGAGGATTATTTTTATTTGTTGGCCGATTTGGAGGAGAAAAAATGGGATAGGGGTATAGATAAATCGATCTCATTGGAATATTGTGATGGGAGTGTTCGAAGTGACCTTTTAGAGAGCCTTTTGTGTTACCTATCTCAATTAGAGTACAGTTTGAGTCTTCCCCTTAATAATTTGGTAAAGGGGATTATGAATAACATTGGGGCATGTTCTGTTCAATTGAATGGGAATATGTGGGAGGTAATAAGTGTTTGCGACCATCTGAATGAAAAATGGGAGAATGACGGTAAAGTGAGGAAGATATCCTCTGAGGATGTATTACAGATTTATGGGGTGAAGAATTATTACGCCAGTGGTAGGGTATATTTTTGTGCGAGGACAACTCGGCCACGCTTCTTCTATATGAATTTAGCAGGTCGAGCCTAGAATGACAACGTAGTATGAGTGAAGGGTAATTGCCTTTAAAGAGATGATAAAGAACCTTTGGATCTTCTGTTTATAACTGTAAAACAAAGTAAGTATTCCAATGCTTAGAGTATAATATTGATATGTTCAAGCTGATGATCTTTTGCTGATAATAAAAATGCTGTGCATCGCAGGCCCGAAGTCTCAGATGGAGAGGAAAGATTGATTATTGAACGAAGTTGCTAAAGATGATGTTGAGCTCGAATTTGTGTAGGAAGGACTTGACCTTAGCAGAAAGAAAAGGGTTGGGAGTAAGTCGAAAAAGGTTCAAAAATCTCAATCGACCAGGCTAATGGCGGGTGTTAATGATGGAAAAATAGGAGGAACTAGTGGGGAAGATTGAATCAATTTGGCAAAGACCCCCAGAATAGACAGTTTGGTTCAGCTGGAGTCTATTACGTCGGGAAAATTAGCTCGAACGTTTCTAAGAAAATAGATGCTGAAGCGTCTGTCGGCCTCTGGTACAACTGGAAGTGGTGAGGTCGACAAAAAAGAAAAAATGAGAAGGATAGAACCTGTGGGAAAGTCGGGGGAAAAGGTCGCTGAAGAGGGACCATCTGCTGAGGAGGATCTCAAAAAAGTGCAGGGGCCAGGCTGGCTGTTCTTCACAGAGAGGAGGACATGAGCAAGATGGCATGTATTTATGTTCGATCATGTGAAATATTTAGTTATTGCGTTTTGAACTCACGCTGAGGTCAATTTGTCTTTTGCAAGTTGCTCATTTGGTGAAGGGGATTTGGCTCGGAGTAGAAGAAGAAAAATTTGAGTTGAAGAAGGTGAAGATTGAGCTTGAAAAAAAGATAGCTCGAGCGAAGACTGATGCTCTCAAGGAAGCAAAGAAGCTGGAGGCCCTGATGGCTTCCCCCGCAGTGGCAATTGGCCATCTTCAAGCAGAGGTAAGAGTGAATCTTGAGGAGGTGGCGGCAGAGCGCGAAAGGCTTGAGCGCCACCTGATGTTGAAGGGATATTCTGAGGATGTGGTAGATGATACTAAGGTAGACACCTATGTTGAGGAAGGTGATGATGAAGAAGTGGAAAAGGTTGCAGTGGGAGTTGTTGATGGGCTAGATGATGTCTCCCGCTAGATGGTGCTAGACGGCCAAGGGGATGACACAGAACTCCTAAAGGGCGAGAATGGGAAGGTAGTATAGAGAAATGACTTTGTATGAGTATTTTGGAAGTGACATGTAAATTGTTGGATTGTGTGTATTAAATAGACTTCTGTAGGCTGAGCCTTCTTGTTCTAACCCTCTTGTAGGCATTTAAAGAGATGAGTCTCAGAATAAAAGATCTAGAGACCGCGCTTGCCAGGTAAAAAGAGATCTCCATATCCTCGTTGTCTTTGCAAGCAGAGCTGCAGATTAGATCAAAGAAGGCTTTTTGACCTGTATGCTATATCGACATAAAGCTACCCAGTTAATAGGACAAAATAGAACGTAGAGGCATAACAAAAACTTGTAATCAGTTTTTACGAAAATGACACTAATATAGTGCATAGGAATATTTAAATTTTTTAGACAAAGTAGCGTATAGAAAGCATGTACCTTAAACTTTGAAATATATGTTATTGAGCCTTCATCTGAGATTGTACTTCGACCTTTAAGTCTAAAAGTTGTTCACGGTAGATTTTAGAAATCAGATATCTTTTTATAAATGAGATATATATATATGCCCGTTGATGGGTGTTCTTAATCAAATTGTATATAATGTATCTATACTGTACAGGTCGAATTGGACTCAGTTCGCTCGCGCGAAGATGAGGCGCTCTAATGTAATCGAGAATTTGCAGAGGAGTTGGATTGGGTGAGGGAGGCAAATAAGGACTAAAAAGACCAACATGTAAAAGTGCATTTCAAATTAGTTGAGGCAACCTAGACTGTTGTTGGCCTCACTCATAAGATAGAGGATAAATATTATGAAATTGAAAAGGGGCAAAAAAGAGCTTACGGAGATAAAAAAAACATTCTGCGAAGCTTCAAACTCGGAATGACACGCTGATGGTTAAGAGTAGGCAGGCTGCAATGGCTCAATACCGTATTCAGGCACTAGAAAGATCAGAGGGACAATCTCAAGCTGATCTTCAAAATTGAAGAAGCGAGCTGGAGCAACTGAAATAGAAAATGATTGAAAAAGATAACGAACTGAAGGTAGCTCGAGGAAACCTATCGGCTTCGGAAGCTGTAGTCGAATACTTGCATATAACCCTACCCGCCAAGGATATGGAGTTTCGAGGGATGTAACAAAAGCGTGACAATTTAAATAAGAGGGTGACACGATTGAAGACCGAATTGGCACAAGCCAACGCGCGCATCAAGAAAGCCGAGGCTGGGGAGTATTTGTGGGGGAGTAGAAATGATGCTAAAGTTCCTCTAGTCTATGGGGATATAGTTAGCATGTCAGGCCGAATTAGCGAGTTGAAAGGTAACGTAACTCAAATTCAAGGGCATGCGTAGAAAGGGAATGCTAACTTAAGGGAATGCCAACACAAGTTGGATGCTACTCTTGTCAGGGAGAAGGTCTTAGAAGGGTAAATCAGGGCGAAGGAAAATTTGATGTAGAAAAAAATGACTTGTTAAGGGATACTTCGGCCAGGGAAGAGTTGAATGCTGAAATCGAGAAACTTCAAGCCCAGGTGGTGAACCTAGAGGCCATTAGTCAGGCTGAATTACTTAAATTTGTCAAAAAATTAGATGAGAATATACCTTTGGATGCCCGGACAAAAATAGAAATGGCACATCAGAAGAAACTGTATGCAATTTTGGAGTCACACCTCGAGAAGGTGAGATTTCACTTTTTAAGGATCGTTGTATCTCATGCATCATGTGCAGACCTGTTAAAGTCGACTGTTGCGTATTTTGTTGAGGAAGTAAAATGACTTGAGTTAGGACGAGATACCTTGTTTAAGAGTTTGTTTGACAATGGATGTATTTGTAGAGTTAATATAGATCGAGGGAACTGTATGTCTTTCATGGCAGCGAATTTAGGCCCTCAACCTACTAATTTGATATAGAGGGGTAAAGTTGCTGTAACTTGTAAACTGAATTCTAATTGACCTCTTGCTAATGGGTAAAACATGGTTGACATCCCAGTAGTAGAAAAGAATCTATTGTAATGTGACCTGAAAATAAATAGTATCTATCGTAGACATATTGTAATAGATGAAAGCTAGTATGACCTTTGCCTTATCTTATGTCTGGTGGGGTCTTTGATATAAAACAAGTTTTATATTTGTTCTAATCGCAGAGATAGGTTGAGTGAGTCAAACCAAGTAAATTGTGATTTAACTGTAGTAATGTTGCAGACATATTGAAAGAGAGGAAGGCTAGTATTACCTTTACCTTATCTTATGCCTATTAGAGTCATTAATATAAAACAAGTTTCTACATTTGTCTCAATTGTAGAGATTTAGTAGAGTCAGCTATACCAAGTGTTATCCTTGATTTAACTAGTATAATGACCCAAACAAGTTGAAGTAGATGAAGGCTAGTATTACCTTTGGCCTATCTCATGTTTGGTGGAGTCTTTAATTTGAATCAAGTTTCTGCATTTGTTTTAATCGTAGAGATTTAGTAGAGTCAACCAAACCAAGTGTTATCCTTGATTTAACTGGTATAAGATCGATTGAAAGCTAGTATTATCTATGCTTTATTCTATAGAATGTGGTTGAATCTACGTAACTAGAAAGATGTTGTGAAAAACTTGGAAGTTTCATTGATAAGTTCAGAATTTACATTGGATTGAGATAAAAATCTCCCTTTTGGAATTATAAAAAACAAAAGTGAGAAATGGAAATGGAGTAGCAAGACGCCTAACGATAGTACCATTTTATTCGTCTAGTATTCCAAGGATTTAAAATGGGGATTCCTTCTTCTATCATGGGATAATATGATCCCTGGCCTGAGAGACCTATGATAATGAATAGATCCTCCCAATTGTTAGCTAATTTTCTAGCTTGAAGCTCTTTGTAATATTGAGGAATCTCTCTAAGGACAAGATCATCGATTTAGAAGGTACGGTTTTTGACTCGGCTGTTTTATGATCTGGCTAGCATATGTTGATATCGACCTAGGCTAGCGATGGCGCATTCCCTGGTTTCATCGATCATATTGAGGTTGCAAGCCAATTCAAATTCATTTCCTCATCAGTCAGCTCGTGATCTCGAACTGGATGGTGGTATTCAGAAGGAATGGTGACCTTAGTGCCATAGGCAAGGAGGAATGGGGTATATCCTATTGACTGTTTGGGAGTGGTACGATATGCCCACGGGATATGAGGTGGTTCTCGAACCCAATTCCCTTTTTTGAGTCCATCCATGATGGGTTTGCTGGGGATTTCGGCTTGGCCATTGCCTTGAGGATAGTAAGGATTGGATAGTGAGTAGATGATATTGTGTTTGTTGAGGAAGGTTATGATTTTTCTCTAACTCATTGGGGCCCGTTACCGATGCGAATTAGGTGGGGGTACCCAAACCGAGTGATGATGTATTCCCAGATAAAAGAGATGACCACTTCTTCTCTGGTTCGACATAATGGAACTGCTTCGGCCCATTTTGTAAAATAATCGGTAGCTACGAGTAGGTGGCGGTAGTTATCTGGAGAGTTAGGGAATTCACCGACGAGATCAAGTGCCAATCTTTTAAATGGCCAGAATACCTTGCTTGCATGGAGTTCGGGCACAGTGGCGCGTATTATGTGCCTATGTCTTTGGCAGGTGTCTTATCTACGTAAGTACTCCTCTGCTTGCTTGCACATGCCAGGCTAGAGTACTCCTTATGTGATAGCTTTGTTTGTTAGTGATCGACCTACGACATGGGAGCCACAAGTCCCTTCATGTAATTTGCGGGGCATTTCATCTGCTTTTGGTTTGAAGAGGCACTTGAGGTAAGGCCCCATGACGGAAAGGTAGTATAACGTACCATTTTGATTTGTGTAGCACTTCGAGTTGTTGATCAGCTATTGACGCTCTTTTGGATCTGCTAGGAGTGGTCTGTTGCAACTATTATCAACACCGAGGTAGGCTAAGAAAGGATTTTGCCAATCATTGTCTCCCCCTTTATCACCCCCAGTGTTGATCGTGCATACAGAAATACGATCAATGATTGGGGTTGAAATGATTTTAATCTAGAGATATCGAGCCTTTGTACCTAAGACCCTCGCTAGATCTGCCAAGGAATTGGCGTATCTATTTTTACTTCGTAGAAGATAATCGAGAGTTGATTTCGCGAACTTACTCATCCTATTTGAAACGAGGGCTGCATATTCAATTATTTTTCCATTTTTCTTATATTGCTCAGAGTAATGGTGAACGGTGAGTAGTGAATCTGTGTAAACCGAGAGTTCGGGGACATCGAGCTCAAGAGTGTGGTTGAATCCATGAATGAGAGCTTCGTATTTGGTGACATTATTTGAGGCCTCAAAATCCAACTGGATTGATTTCTCAATTCTGTCATTGGAAGGAGTAATTAATACGATTTTGATTCCTGACCCTGTGGGTCCTGCTGATCAATCCGTGAGAAGTCTTCACCCTTTTGCTCTAATCCATTCAGCTCGTTTGTCAAATGGTTTGGGGGGGGGGGGTAGATCTTCGAAAGTTTCTTTTGTAAGGTCAGGGTCGTGCTCCTCCCACTCGGGATCTTCTATTGGAAAATTTGCGAGAAAATCGGCAGTGGCCTGACCCTTCTCAGAATAACATTGTTCAAACTTGATATCATATTCTCCCAAACTGACTGACCACTGTTGCACTCTCTTTGATTTTTCTTTCTTGGATAGAATTTCCCAAAGTGGGTAGTTCGTCATGACTTTGACTGAATGAGCTTGGAAGTAGTACATGAGTTTCTGTGAAGTGTAAAAATGAGTAAAAATAAGTTTCTCAATTTTAGAGTACCTCATTTCCGTTGGAGTGAGGGTTTTGCTGATTAAGTAAACTGGTTTATGAATTTTTCCTTCAAGGCGAATGAGAACAGAGCTGAGTAACGTATCTGTGACTGCTAGGTACATAATCAGTTCCTCTTTATCAAATGAGGTGCTCATTATGGGAGACCTCCCCAAATAGGTTTTGAGATCCTGAAAACCTGCTTCGCGTTCTGGTGTCCATATGACCTCTGTATTTGGCTAAACATTTCATTATTTTGTATAACCACAAAGTAATTGGAATAGCCAACGACAGCGGTCTGACGATTTTTAAATGAAACGGTTGATAGCTACAATCTTGCAGGCAAGTTTCTGAACGTCTTTTGTTGTTTTTGGAGAAGGCATGTTGAGGAGAGCCCAAATCTTATCTGGATCGGCCTCAATCCTCTTCTTACTGATGAGGTGGCCTAGAAATCAGCCAGAATGTACCTTGAATTAATACTTATCAGGGTTGAGATGCATCTTGTAAGATCGAAGAATGCTAAATATAGTATTGAGATCTGAGACGTGATTGGTTGACTGTACGCTCTTTCACATGAGATTGTCGAAGTAGACATCAGCGAACTTCCCTAGATGTGCTTTGAACATAGTAATCATCAACCGTTGATATGTGGCACCTACATTTTTGAGTCCGAAGGGCATGACTTTGTAGCAATAAAGACCTCTTTCAGTGATGAAAGTTGTCTTTTCTTGATCTTCTTCCATAAGTGTCCTATTGTGAAATCGCGGATCTGATGAATGATGGGAAGAGAGAAACTATCCTTTGGAGTATGTTTGTTCAGATTGGTAAAATCTACACAAACTCGGACTTTTCCGTTCTTCTTTGGGATAACGACAATATTAGATATCCAGTCTGGATATTTGGCTTCTCGAATGAATCCTACATTGATCAATTTCTAAATCTCGGTGTTAACTTCATCATGAGGACGAGGTGATAGTCATCGCTATTTCTATTTGACCGCCGTGGCGTTGATGTTGATGACTAATTTGTGACATGCCTTAGTCGGATCGACCCTAGGCTTTTCTTCGAAGGACCACGCAAAAACGTTTTGATTTACTTGCAAGAACTGAATGAGACCATCCTTTTCATGCTAAACCAGCTTAATACCAATGAAAGTGCCTCTGCTAGGTCTATCAATGTTGATATATTCTATGGGCTCCTTTGTGGAAGGTTGATCGTTGAGGTGATCAGCTTCCTATAATTGCTATGCATCAAATCTGTCATAAGTATCTAGGATAACAAAGACGGTATTTTTATAAGTTCAAGAGAGCTTCTGACTACCCCTGATCTCATGACGTATTTGAATCGGAGTGCCTGATGATAAGTGGATGCGATTGCTTCCATGTTGTGAATCCAGCAGCGGTCCATAATCCCGAGATAACGAGATATGGCATTGATGATATAGAAAACGACGCCGATGGTGGATAGTCTTGCGGTAATAGGTAAGATTATCTTGCCTACCCGTTCTTCCCTGGAACCATTGAACCCACTGATATCGGTGCCGCTTTGAATAACTTGGTCGGCCAAACCCATTTGGTCGATAACGCTCTAAAATAGAATCTCAATACCGCTTCCAGTATCGATCATCATCCTGTGCATGACATACTTCTTCATTTTGAGCATTATTACTAACACATCATTATGTGAAAATTTAACATGGTTAGTATCCCAATCTTCAATGGAAATCCCAACCCAGCAATTGCTTGACTCAGGAAGAAGCTTGGCTTTTTTGTCTTGAGGTGTGAGATCACAACATTCTAATAGTCTCCTACGCTTTGATCTGTTAGAATTGGTGATCTGATTGATTTCGATCATGTTGCTATGGTGTATAAGGTAAATATACTTCTCCTTAGCTTGATCATTGACCTGAATAACTTCAAGCTGCTTCTTATAGCTGCCACCTTTGTATGATTCCAGGTCAATATATTCGAGCATTCGTCCCACTTTAAAAATGTACTCGATCAACCTCTGTAAAGCATAACAATTATCAGTAGAACGATTGTTTACCTTATGATGCAGGCAATATGGTCGACTATCGATTGGTTTCAGTGGTTGAGGGACGCGGTAGAGCTTATCCTTCAAAAGTAGTGGAAAAATTATGGAGATTCAGACGTTTGTCTTTGGGAGGATGGGTTTGTTCAGTGGACCACCTTTCCGAGGGTAGCCAGTACTGCCCTTGGTGCGCTTCTAATCTCCCTGTTCCTCCTTAGGTTTGGTGCTTCGATCTGTAGATGGACCTTTGGTGGAGATGATGAATTTAGTAGATTTTTGTCGTTCAGACATCATCTTCTCTAGGTCGACATAACTATTAACCTTGGTGATCAAATCCTCCAAGGTTTCAGGTTTATTGAGGAAGATGTGCTCTTTGGCCTCGCAGTCAAGCTGGAGCGCGTTGGTGAAAGCAGTATAACTATTTTTTGATCAAGGTTATCCACTTTACGTCCGAGCTCTAAAAATTTCTTTGCAAATGCCTCGAGCTTCTCTCCATGTGACAGTTTAAGATTGGTAAGGGAATATGAATTCTCCTCTTTGTCCTTGTTACGAGCATATGTCTTGATGAGCTACTTCTCCAGCTGGTCGAATCTATATATAGAGTCCTCAGGGAGAGAGTGCATCCATCGAAGTGGTTCCTCCTGTAGACTTGTGGTGAACAGACGGTAGAGGATGTGGTTGAGATTGGAGTATAACCCCAATGAATCACGGTACTATTGAATGTGCTCATTCGGGTCAGTACCTTTGCATTTATGAATTTTTGGAGTATGGAAACCTTTTGGTATCTCTATATCGAATAACTCTTTGGCAATCGGACTTCCTTAAAATTTTTTGATGTCGCCAGTAGTACCCAGAACTTGTGCTTCGACCAACTCCTTAATTCGTTGGTCCATATGCTTTTTCGTGATGTAATGACGTGTTGGTTGAATCAGTGGACGAGTAGGTTGTGGATGATAAGTGCCTGTACCTTCACTCAGGTAATCTCGTACTAGAATTTGATGTTGAGGTCACTGTTCTTCCTACTGACGGATGGAAATTCAGTGACCTCGACTGGCTTTAGACTGAACCTCACCCCCCAAATGTACGGAGAGTTACAGTTCGTGCTGAAGATTCCTAGAAATAGCTTTACTTGCGACTCTTCGGGGTCCCAATCATTTCCTTGTAGAAACACGGGAGGTCTCGGGCAACTGATCGTGGCCTCTTGCTGGAGGAGCTTGCCGAGTATTTTCCAGAGCCTCTAGGGCAGTTTGTATTGTTGTCATATGGTCTTCATATCGTTTGAGTACTGTCAAATGGGCTTGTCGCTTTGTGTGGAGTTTTTTCTCACAAAGCTCCTAATCCTTAGTTAACTGAAGTTTGAGCTCGACGCATTTCTCAGTTTCAGCATTGAGATTCGCCCGTAACTCTGTAAGTTGTCCTGGCACTATTTAAATATCGAGCTGAGTGCCTGTAGCCGATCGTCTAAAAGTAACCATGATTGAAAGTTGTAGTGAAAGAATACTTTAGGATATCATGGAAATACAATCTTTTCCACAGACGATGCCAAATGAAATTACCAAATTCTGTAAGCTCGAAATGGCTTGAAATTCTCTATCACACCAATGAACCTGCGATAATTTTCTAATAGAAAGAAAGAAATGACACAGGTGATTTTAGTGTGAAAAACCTCTAAATAGGTAAAAAACCACGACCTCGAGTGGTGGATTTTTGTCAAAGTATCTTTATTGCTTGAGGTGGATATCTTATTATAAGTAATCTCCATATATAGAAATGTATGAACCTTGTAACTAAGAAGTTTGAATATTTATGTGAATCTAGAACAAGTAGTTTCTTGATGATCTCTTGTGTAAGTTTTTTCTGGTCTTCGTCTCTTTTGGAACTTTTCCTTTATATAGGCCTTCTCCGTAACTCTTCATCGTGCTAGAGCACATTTTTTAAATAATATGGTTAGTGGCAGTTGACTGAGTAACTGACGAGTTCGTGAGAGACATGTGTCTTTTGCTTGATAAGGTTTTTCATTTTGAAGTTTGACCCACGTTCTTCACCAGTTCGTAGAGTAGGTTTGGAATATTGACTGGAGAAGTTATGTTAAAAATGCGTGAGTTTGAGATAGAGGTAATTCAAACTGGTGACAACTCAATTTTAGGTGAGATCGAGGGATTGGTCCCTACAGGAACCATCAGGCAAAATGATATAAGTGAGAAAAGATTTTTGTTAACCTTGGCCATTGATGAAAAAAAAGCTGTGTTTAAGTCTCCTTCTATTAGCCATTTGACTCTGAACTTTTCTTTCGAAAGTATTTCTTCCCTATGAAGCATGGTTGCATGTTCTTCCCTATCAACACTAAGCTCAAGCCCCACTTCTTTATTCCATCCTTCCTGAATTTGAAAATCTAGAATAGTAATGGAGTCTTATAGATCATTAATTATTTGCTGTACATTACCAAAAACTTCATCGTTCCATACCCTGAGAGCATGATCTGAACATATTCAATCTAATTGAGTGACTCTATAAATGGAAAGCTCTGTCTAATCTAGCCCACATTCTTGGAATGCCACTATGTTTGTTACACTATGGTTGGGTACAATTTCTCTTTTTCTTCTCAACTCAAGTTGGTTTGGGGTGGACTTCACGATTGAGGCAGTTATGAATCGTGTCATGTCCATTTTATACTGGGTATCTCCGGTTTGCCTTCAAAATATCAAACCTATACAGTCTTATAAGCAGGTCATACTCTATACCCAAAGTCAGCATGCCTCCCTCTGAAAAGGTTGACCAACCAAACTTGCTAAACTCGTTTATTAAAGTCGGGTAGTAACCCGGTCAATCTTTTTCTCATTCAAAATTCAAGCTTATAACCATCAACCTCTTCATAATACAATCACATATAAATCAAATGTTGATAAAGCATGTTCAACTATCAAATACTGGAGTGACTCAATCTGTCCAACATTTAGGAGAATAAGGTAAGAATATATAAGTTGTATAAAATATTTAACATTTATGAGGAATACTATTAACATTTAACCAAAAAATGGCACCATTTAAACATTCAACCTTTAAACAAATGGCATCCCTAAGATTCTACATTAAGAAAGGTGCCACCAATAAACCAGTAAAATGAATAACACCATTTGTAATTATTAATAAAAGCTACTATAAATACCATTTATATCCATCAATACATATCCATTGCTAACTCTTTTTGATTAGTTTTCATATCATCAAGAATTGCATTTCCTATAACAATTTTTTTTTACTTATATGAAAGCAGTTGGAATATATTCATTGTGTTAGATCTATCTATACTATTAAGCCAATGACACCTTGATTGTTCGCGGTTTGCGATCCTCTTTTATGGTGGTCCCTCCAACCAATAATAAAGTGACACGTGTTATTTATTAAGAGGTGGAACTATTTGATCGCAACTCTTTTTGCGGGCCCAACAATCTACTTAAAACTAAATGCTTTACTAAATGCGTTTTACTGATATTATCTACTATATTTAGATTAATCTTTAAAGATAAAGGGTACTAATGTAAATTTACTGCACCAACGTAACTTCCTAACGAACACATATCTCATATCTCCCGAACATCTCTAAGTTATTGCCACATCATATTTTGTTTAGTTTTTCTAACGATTGTGTACGTTAATGATACCCTTCCAATGGCGACTCTTGGTTTCAATCCCAGCTCTTCGCATGTCTTCTCTAAAAGTCTCACCAAGCAGTTCTTATATCTTTACAAAAGAATTTTTTTTTCTCATATTTTGCCAACTCAGAAGAGGAACTGAAGATCTAAGTTTCGCATTTCTACTATTTCATCTCACAATCATTACTTTATTTCTTATAGTTTGATAACTCCCTAAACATTCATATATTGGAATTTAAGACTCTCCCCCCCTCTCTCTCTCTTTGAAGTTATATGAATTAAAGATTATTAGTTATTTGTTTTTTGTTCTTGGTGTATCACAAAAATAAGGAGTTTATGATGACTGGGAATTATTATTGTTTTTTAAAGGAATATTTTTTCCTTTTAAAGATAATTGCATCAATAGGTTTTGTAGTGTTACACAACTGAAACTTCAAATACAAACTTTTTATGATTTTGTAATGATGTTAACATCATTATTGATGAATATCCAGATGCTCTAATGTGACTATGGCTTCTTTATGAGTCCAATTCATGAATAAGTGCACGTCTAATAAACTTTCATCAACAAATGTCTCATATTGTTGTTGTGGTTTGAAACTCATGTTCATTTTATTTAAAATTTTCTACTAATTGCTCCGAACATTCAACAAAATAATATGGTTTCTTATTTCTTAATTTAATGAAGACAATGAAGACATGCATATAATAGTTCATTAGGATTATTACATTTATATTATTTTTGTCTAAAAAATGACATAAAGGAAAGTTGCACGTGCATTGCACGTACCACTTCACTTGTTAAAATAAAGAGAATAAAGTTACATTGTTTTCTATGAACACTCACAACAAATTAAAAAGCAACTTAGAAATTGAAATAGACACACATCATGAGCCGTCAGTGTGAGTTTCAGATATTGAATCTAGTTATCTTCTCAAAAAGACAAAATATCTTAGTCGTATGTTCATTTGAATTAGACTTATCCAGATAGAAATGTTGAATGAGACTTGTGCGATAAAAGATTCATACCCCTCATCAAATTTATCAAATGCCTAAATTATGTTAAAAAAATGTCCTAGCTAGACTTACAATCTCTTAATTTAGTTGATATATACAAAAGAAATTCATAATTTTGTCTTTAGCACATTAATAACTCTTTGAGCACTTGCAAGAACAACCCATTCATTTGCTAAATTATTTCTAACTACCAGAACATGTCGTCTTAGAAATATTCTCAAATCTATAATAAAAAGATTCAAAAATTTCTTATAGGTAGTTGCCATCTCAAGAGAATACTACTACAAAGTTCTCTGTGACAAAATCTGCAAGTTATAAGCTAAGAGCATTGAACCACCACAAGTACAAAGATAAAATTGTGTGTTTGCAAGTACTTTTCACAGCCGATATTCATTTGGACTCTCATTTTCATCATAAAATTAAATAAATGTTCTTCCCTTCCATTGATTTAAAACACATGTTAAACCAAATACACTTAAGAAAGGTACAAGTTTAGTATGACATATTTTGTTTTTGAAAAAAATGGAATTCATATTATTGAAAAACTCCAAGATATCTCAAGTCTTAGCAGTGTTCGTATAGAGACCTATCACTCGGGCTGGGATAAACTTGAACTGATTCAGTACCAGACTCACGTAACACATACGTGGCATGCGCTATCAATAATGACACCTGGACTACGAACTGCAGAAGAACATGGCTTGAGGACTCCAAATGAAATAGAATAAGTCAAAGACACATGTCTCCCACGATCTAGCAGTTACAGAGATAACCTCCACTCTTTCCCCAATTCAGGAGAACGTAGTGGTACATGTAAACAAACTGGGAGTTAGGCCTATAAAAGGAATAGAACACAGAGAAGAAAAAGGAGACCAATCAAAGTTTTTCTAGCTCAAGAGATCATAACTTGTAATTAGAATATCAGTCTCAAGCAATAAAGTTACAGTAATTAAATCCTTAAGCCGAGGTCGCAATTTTTACCTATTCAAATGTTTCCACGCTGACCATCTGTGTCAACTAATATTATTGGTTATACTAATTATGTCACAGGTATATTCAGTGTAAGAGCTTATCCGAGCTATTACAAAATTAGGACCTTACATTTTGCACCGTCTATGGGAAATGAGATATTTCCAAGAAATCCTAAGGTAAAAAGTTACGTAACGATTAATTTTAAATTATAGTGACTTGTAAACCACCAGCCACTGGAGTTCAGCATGAATTATCCATCAAATCTTATCAGTTCGCAGAATTAAGGACAAACCTCAATGTTGAAATTAAGAAACAGAATGAGCTCGAACGACAGTTGGTAAATAACCGCAAGCTTCGCGAACAAGAACTTGAAGATGAACATAGGGCACGACAAATAGAGTTCCAACGACATGAAGAATAGATGATAACGATGCAGATTGCCTTGCAAGCACTATAAGATAATCAATGGGTTCAACCTCCTAGGGAACGTGATCAGGTACTGGTGAACTCTAGCGTTTTAACAGGAGATTGGTTAGGACCTCTAGGAGCCACTAACGGTGGAGCTTCCAGGCATCAATACAGCGATTCACACGTACAAGAAGCTTCAATTCATCTTAGACGGGAAGATCAGTTAAAGATTAGCATAGGACGCAGGCCTTATAAGCATCAAGAATATAAGCCACGACCTCTATCCAGAGTGCCAGTTTGTGAATGTTTGAGTGAGGGAAGTGGTACTCATAACCCTTGACCTGCATGCCAATCCATTCTAGTACCACGTCAGTACGTTACACATCAATACATGGATTAGTGCATCAAGTAATTAATAGAAGCTCAAGCTCTCAGCAGTAAGGATGATTTGACCAAATTGCAAGGTAGTTCGATCACCAAAGAGTTATTTGATATTGAAGTACCAACAGTTTTCCATAATCTGAAGATACATAAGTACAAAGGCACGGATCATAAAGAGCACATCCAACAATTATGGGATTCATTGGGGCCGTATTTGAATTTAAACCACATTCTGTGTCGACTGTTCACAACAAGCCTATAGGGAAACTACTCCGATGGCTCCATTCTCTACCTGAAGATTCAATCCTCATGTTCGACCAACTGCAGAAGATCTTTGTCAAGACGTACGCTCATAGAAAAGACCAGGAAGATAATTTATATACTCCTATTAGTCTCAAACAGTCTCAGGGGGAGAAGCTCAAGGTCTTTGCAAAAAAATTTCTTGAACTTTCCCGAAAGATTAATAATCTTGATCAGAAGATAGTCGCTTTAATGTTTACCAATACACTACAAATCGATTGTAAAGGGAAAGAGCATCTGTTTCTAAATAAACCCTCAACTTTGGAAGACATGATTACCAAGGTAAATGGGTATATCGACCTGGAAAGGATGATGACCGAAAGGCATAAATCTATTCAAAATGTCCTAACAGTGAAAGGTCAAATCATAGATAGAGGCAATAAACAAAAGGATGGCCAAAGTGATAAAAAACAAGCTAAAACAAATACAAGCAAATCATGAAAAGGCAATTTATTACCCAAACTGGTCCTTCCAAAGATAAATGTCAGGATCCCAGCGATCTATCCCATAATAAAGAAAGACAAGTTCTTATGTGTATCTCAGCCTTTGGAGCCAATCGAAGGCAAACCGTATTGTTTACACCATAAAGTAACACATTAAGAAACTGATAACTGTTATGGTTTACAGAGATTGCTGGAGTACATTTTCAATAATGGGAGAATGCACGAGTATATTATCGATCTGGAAAAATATATATAAGAATGGAAGTTATAAGAAGCAAGTAGAAGTAATTCAGGTCGATCATCAATCCGCAAAAAAATACTTGTACCACATCTACCACAGTCACATGATTGAGATCTATTAGATCAACAATTTAACAAGATTCAAGAGGAGAAGGTTAATGAAGTACTCTAAACTCACATTTTAGGATTCAAAGCTAAAATCCTTCCCAAATTTAGCAATCAATGAACTAGAATTTCATTTGAAGATTAAGATATAGGTCATGTCAATTTCCCACATCATGACACACTGGTTATTATGCTTAAGATGAAGAAATTTATCATGCATACCCTAATGGTAGATATTGGTAGTGGCATTAAAATCTTTTTTTCGGGCATAATCCAGTAAATGGGAGTAGCAGACAATATTGTGCCAAGCAATATCAATATTAATAGTTTTAATGTATCTAAAGAAGAATGAGTAGGAAAGATCATCCTACCTGTCACTGCTAGACCCACCACTATCGACGATATTTTCTACATTATTAATACAAAATCCCAATACCTGGGGATAATGGCCCATTATTGGTTACACTACATGGAAGTGATCCTGTCCACATACCATTAAGCACTTTGTTTTAAGTACAACGTCGACATCTATGAGATCAAAGGAAGTCAAAAGCTTTCACGAGCTTACGAAAATATCGTATCTACCATACTTGATACATCAGACAAATTTGCTTCATAGCAATTACAGAAAGCTGGTCACACTGAGGATCAGTCTTCTACAGTCAAACCTATAGAATATATTGAGATCGATGGGCATAGCAGGGGAACACATATTGGTACCAAGCTTGTCCAACATGAGAAAGAAGCTCAAATATATTTTTTACAGATGAATAAATACATCTTTGCGTGGACTTTCCAAGAAATGGCAATTGTTTTACCCAACAAAGGCATGTCACAAATTGAACATCAAAATAAAGCTATGGTAGTCAAACAATAGAAGAGGAGGCTCTTACCTCATCTCAAAGATGAGCTCAACAATGAAATCGATAAAATGATGGAGGTTAGATTCATTAAAAAGGTTAAATACCCAGATTAAATCTTGAACGCTGTAGCAGCTCCAAAGAAGAATTAGAAATTCTGTGTTTGTAAACACACACTGAAAGACAGCTTTTCTCTTCCCATAATTTATCAAATTCTTGATTCTACAATAGGTCGTGAGCTGCTATCTATGAGGACGCTGCTTCAGGATATAACCAGATACCCCTCTTAGATGAAGTTTAAGAAAATACCACCTTCATCACCAAAATAGGACTTTATTATTACAAAGTCATGCCTTTCGGATTGAAGAATCCTGGAGCAACCTATCAAAGGCTACTAATAAGTATGTTCAAGGAATACTTGGGGAAGATTGTTGAAGTATATATTGATCATATGCTCTGCAAAAGCTTAAAGAAGGAGGATCACATTGTACATCTCAATATAGTCTTTAACATACTGCGATCACACATAATGAAACTAAATCCAGATAAATATCAATTTGGAGTATACTCTGGCAAGTTCCTAGGACATCTCATTAGCAAGAAAAAATTGAAGCTGATCTAGATCAGATTCAAGTTCAAATCTCCATGCCATTACCACAAATAAAAAAAATATACAGAAGCTCGTTGGTAAGATTGTAGCTATCAACAGATTCGTCTCCAACTCTTTAAATCGATGTCGATGGTTGTTTATGCTACTTTGTGGATTTACCAGTAGAGGCAAAGGACAACAAAATATAGATATCGATTGGTTAGAAGAAGGTGAACCAGCTTTTCAAGAACTAAAAATCTATCTTGGGAAATCTCCCATAATGAGCACCTCAATAAACAATGAGGAATTGATCATCTACCTCGTAGTTACAAATAACTCTTTCAGCTCGGTTTTCATTTGGCTCGAAGGAAAGATTGTAAGGCCAGTGCATTTTATAAGCAAGACCCTCACACAAGTAGAAATGAGGTATTCCAAAATTAAGCAACTTTTCCTTACCCTTGTTTACACTTCACAAAAACTAAGCACTACTTTCAGGCTCATTTAGTCAAAGTCATGACAAACTACCCAATTCGGGACGTTCTTTCTAAAAATGAGAAATCGCGCAGAGTGTAACAATGTTCTGTAAGCTTGGGGGAGGACGATATCAAATTCGAATAAAAAACTTTTGAAAAAGGTCAAACAATGGTTGATTTTTTAGCATACTTCCCAGTAGAAGATCCTAATTGGGAAGAACACGATCCAGTTCTAGCAGAAAAAGTTAAAGGCGATCCGCCTTTAAAGCCATTCAAAGAGCAAGCTTAGTGGGCCACAAAAAAGAGTTGGAGACTTTTTACAGATGAATCAGCATACAAGATCTGCAGGTTCAGGAATTGGAATCGTACTAATTACACCCTCAAATGACATAATCGAGAAGTCAATACGATTAAACTTTGAAGCATCGAACAACGTCACAGAGTACGAACCATTAATTCATGGTTTAGACATGGCATTCGGTATCGGAGTTCCTGAACTATCAGTCTATACAGACTCATTCTTGATAGTCCATTACTACTCTGAGTGATACAAGAAGAATGGAAAAATGGTAGACTATGTAGCCCTAATTGCTGATAGGATGAGCAGATTCATAAAATTTACTCTCAATTATTTACCTCGTAGAGAGAACTAATACGTCGATTCCTTGGCTTACCTAGCCGGGGTGTTAGGTATAAAAGCAAGGTACTTTCAAATCGAAGTGATTTTATCCCCTAACATTGATTTCCCAATGATATGCATGATCAATACTGGGGGTGATTAAGAGGAGGACGACGATTGGAGGAAGCCTTTCCTTGCATATATCGGCTCAAAAAATAAGTGCGATGGGCCACTTCCAAAAGATCCAAAAGAGCACAGACAGTTGATTGAAAACTCAAAGCGTTACATAGTTTAGAAATATAGTTCATATCGAAGATCGATCACTGGACCATACCTCAAGTGCCTCCCGAAGAAAGAAGCTGATGGAATGTTAAAAGATTTACACGAGGGGACTTGTGGCTCTCATGTCCAGGTCGATCTCTTACAAATAGAGTAATTACACAAGGAGTATTCTGGCCAAGAATGAGAAAACAAGCAAAAGAAGACTCACGCAAATGCGACGCATGTCAGCGATATGGTAATAAGATATGAGCACCTACACTCGACCTCAATGCTAGTAAAGTATTATGGCCTTTCCAAAGTTGGGTACTCGATCAAGTGGAAAAATTCCTAAACACGTTGGGCAACCAAAAGTTCTTACTTATAGCAACAAATTATTTTACCAAGTGGGTAAAAGCAGTTCCCCTCTATCAAACTTGTAATGGCAGGTTTTCTCTGATAGTAAACTTCACCAATACTTTAGTAAGGACGTTGCAACTCTAAGCTAGAACAAACTAGATTTTATGTGGAAACTCAGTGAACCTGAGAAAAACCATAACCTCGAGGAGGGTTTGATGGTAAAATTCAATGTACTAGTTATTAGAATTGCTGAATGATAGAACATATGCAAATAGTAGAGAAAAAATAGAGTTCTCGGATCCCTCTTATCATGTGCTTTGCCTGTATTTATAATGGATACAAGCAGTTACAAATAATTGGTCTCCTATCTTAATGGGTAGTAGGTAAACTTCACGGATCTCTTGCAACGGCTTTATTTGACTGAGTGTAACGACTACTATAAAGGATTGAGATTTATAGTTGTCGACTTAACATCTTCTAGACTAATAGGGTATATTTGACTCGGTTTTGCTAACTTCCCCTTGCAAATATAGGGATCATGCTACCATAATATCTTCTTGAATAACTAGATACCTTTGACTTGACTCTGTAGTATTTTGTCCTTATCGAATATGGGGAATATGCTACTATAATCGCCCCATTCTGGACACAATTACTTATTGTTGTGTCGAGAAGAAAATCTACTTTGGTAAAGTTTCTCAAACTTATGCATATGAACTGTGTAGCAGGTTGAAGGTCATTTTTCATTTCCATTGTGGGTTGACTAGGTCGTTGCATGGTTCCAAAGCTTATTAATGGCAGACTGTGGGGAATGTGACCTTGAGGGTTGCAGGCTATAAATAACATTGTTGAAAGATGGGAAGGTATTCTATTCTCTTTTGCAGCATGGTAAAAATGCAGTTTCAGGTTCTGCACGAAGAGTTTGTAAGGCATGCGGACGCCAAGTATTAGGAGTTAAGAGAGTAATTTTTTGGCCGGCTCTCGCTGTCGTCGTTAATGCCCCAACCTACTGAGCCATCATATGAAGGAATGACGGAGTTGGAGGCGGAGCGTACTGAGCTAGATTTCTTCTTCCGGTGTTATCATTAATATGTGTTGCTGACGGTGGCAGAGCGCTTTAATAGTCTTCGTGAGTTAGCCTATGCGACGGTTGAAGATTAAGATGCTCTGACAGGTAGGGCTTGTTGTGGTAGCTATTCTGGCCACTGTCTTCTTTGTAATCGGTATGTTGTATATGGTGGTGGGGGTTACGAAGAGAGAGACGGTGGTGGTGGTTTTTTATTAGAAATATGCTTATATCCGTAAGATTTGAAGTATATATCTCTCTATTATAACCATCTTCATTTTCTTGCAGAAGTATATTATGTAGGAAAAGCTTTTTATGGCAGAGTAGGATGAATGTAGATAACTACTATATAATGTAATCGGTAGATTGATCTCTAATATTTATTGATATAATGAATAGTAAATGCTAATTGTAATGTTTATCGATGTTCAAGTAATAAGGATAAGTTCAAATATATGAAAAAAAATTGAGTTTTGAATTATGGTTACAAATATCCCTAAAAAATAGGAAATGGATATAAAAGGAAAGATATGATGGTATTTGGTCAAATCTATTGAAAATGGCTATATGTGTTCCAGTAGGTGATGTATTAAGGTACAAGGAATTGGACGTGAAGTCTTTGTTTATAAATATAAGAACTACAATGATGAAAATAGATAAAACTATGGATGTAGAGATATATTTAGAGGATTGAGAGTGACAATGTAAAAGATTTTTTCTATAAGGAGACGGAGGCTGTAGGACTTCGAGAAGAGACGTACCAGGCATTATGTTAGGCAAGTAGCCAAAGAATCTCAAAGGGGTATGATGAATAGTCGTATAGGCCCTATAAATACCCTTGTAGGTAGCAACTGTTCATATACTATTGTTTCTAAAAAATTATCTATGTTTTTTAATTTTCTTTGCTCATCTTCTATTACTATTTCCAATATTGGTACGGAGGAGATTAATTTTCTCATTAAGAGAGCTAAAGTCACGAAGGAGTGAGATATCCAAGCAGCACGTCATCAAGGTTGGTATATGTCTATACTTTTATTGTATGCCAAGTATTATTTTGTTTTGTAATGAATAATTGAAGTACTTTGCTGATAGTAGTTGTATATACATCATGGAGGAAGGAATTTTATTATGGAGTTGTATTTTCAGAGAAATTTAGGAAAATTATATTTTAGGGTTTTTTTTGCTTAAAATTAGAATGTGCGTGATGTGGATAATGTGTCGTATAGGGTATGGGAATATGGAGGTTTAAGGGTTTCCTCTTATTTGGGAGGACGTAGAGAGAGAATGATATTTAGGTATTGTAAGTCTTACGCTGTGGTTTTAGGGGATTTTTGAGAAAATAAAGTTATGTGAAGTGGTGGGATAATGGGTAAAGTATTTTATTGGATGTACGACATATATTGCCAGATTTGGCATCGGAGTTAACGGAATTTTTAAAATTTTACATGGGAGTTCCGTTCTAGCGGGAAACTGAAACGTCTTTGAGAAGCTTTGCCTTGTGGAAAAACTTCGAGATAAAATATGAGGGTTAAAAAGTAAATAATTTTGATATAAAATTATGTCAATGTTATATTTGAACAATGTTGATGTAGATGTTGATAAATGGAGAAGTAAAGATGTCGATGATAATAACATATAGAATGATGAGTTGAAGAGTAAAACTCGACAAGTGATGTATAGTTTAACAGCAAAGAATATATAGTGTATAAGAGATTACACTATACTGACTTAAAAAGGGAATATGATTTTTAGGTTTAAATAAATGGCTGAACCAGTTTTAAATGCCAACTGCCCTGATGCTAACTCAGAGGGAATTTTTAAAAGTCTTGTCGACGTTGAACCGTTAATAATGGGTGTTACTTCCCGTGAGTAAGGGTTGGGCAGAATGTATAGAGTGGTATAAAATAATACAGAGGTTGTTCGTTAGAATCGAGCGGATTTGGAGGTTAAGGTTGTCGAGGTTTATTATGGGGAGAGGACTGTAATTGACGTGAAACATAAGCCATAAAAAAGTGATCGGGAAGAATGCACGGGTAGAGGTGAAAAAGGAGGAGAGTGAGAGGGAAAGATGGATTTTGTTGGGGAATGTTATGGTGATATCCCAGAAATAAATGAAATTCTAAGTTTTTATCGGAGGTATGACATCCAAAAGCTCCCAATGGATGAGATTCTCATGCATCGAGAACAAATAAAGAAGGGGCTGAAGTTGTCTCTCTGAGCTGACCAAAAGAGAATTTTAAATTTTTACGATGTTGCCCATGGTCATCTCAATCCAAATGTATATGACCTATTTAGAGTTGTGGCTGTGATAAATGGTTGTTTAAAGGACAGAGGGGAAGAAGTGATATATATGAATGACTTACGTGTGTATTACACGTTAAAATATAATCCTCAAAAAGTGGGGTATAGGTCTTTTGCTAGGTTTCTTAAGAGACCATTCTTTTATGAGATTGTATCGACAGGGGGGCAGCATTTCACCGATAAGCTACTGGTCTCTAGGAACTGTGAATTTGATCCTAAAATCCCTGGGGTGTCCCTGAAGAGAAAAAGGTTTTACTTAGGTTTGTGTGAAAACTTGAATATATATGTTGTCAAACTTTGATTTGCTGCTTGATTGAGGATGTTCAAACTCATGTTGTTTTATGTGCAGCGTTAAAGGAAATCGGTATAGAATCTTCAGTGAAGGAAAAGTTGTATAATCTGAGAGCCAATTATTTTGGGCGAATTGATTCGCTAGTCGAAGACCAAGAGAAGGCTGAAGATTTGCTTTAGGAGGCGGGGCTGAAGAGAACCTGAACTAAAAGGTAAGAGATTATATTGGTTGACAGAAAGATGTCGGCAAAAAATAAGAGGGCCGTTGGAGGAAGTAGTGCCCTCGAGAACCCTGCTCTATGTGGGTATACAACAGATTCTACTGCTGCAGAGGCAAAAGCTCTTCTGACGGATTTTTTAGGAAAAACAATAGGAAGAGAGCTGCCAATTCTCCTTTTTGCCCCTGCACAACCATAGAAGAGGTTGCTTTGCCAACCTCCTGTGGAGAGGAGAAAGAAAGAGGAAGGTTCGGGGTCGGGGACTGCCAATGTCCCAAAAAGTTGACCATCAAACTTAGCTGTTACTATGCAGCAGAGAGGTGTAGCTTGGATAAAAGGTCCCCTTGACTTGTTAAAGTTGAAGGCGGGCGGAGATTTTGAAAGTTCAAAAGAGGAAATGCAGCGGACGATTATGTCCTATGCGTCTGGGGCCAATTCTTTAGAAGAAGAGTTTTCCAACTACCTTGTTGAGGCTAAGAGTTTATTGACTTTCTTTATTGAAGGTCATCACATTATGGCCCAAGTGAGAAATTTTCACACCTTTATTCGTTTAATGACTTTGGTTTCGTCTTCGAGATCTTATGTTTGTACTATAATGCAAATCAAGAATCTTCTTCTTGATGCCAAGCCTCAGATGCTTGGTGGTCAAAGCCTTGCTAATAAGCTCCTTGTCTCTAAAATACTCGAGAAGGAGCTTACCAAAGAAAAGGACGAGCTGGTGAGAAAAGGAAGATCTGGAGGCAATGCTGGAGAAGCTTAGGCTTGGTGCGATTAAAACGAAGGAAGCTACTATTTGATACACGAAGCAGATGTGTCTGGGGGAGAAGAGGAAGGGGATTGAGAAGACCAGGGTTGATCTGGCGAAAGAGAGGGAAGAGGCTTTGTCTTTGTAAAAGTCCATCTTCGAGGATGATATTTGTGAGCTGTGAACGCCGATGGATGCGGGGAAAGCCGAGGCGTTGGCCCAAGCCAAAGAAGAAACTTATTGCCATCTTCTCAAGTCACTGAAGTAAATGAAGTGAATGAAGTCCAACTTTGCGACTCAATTCAAGGCTATGTAGGTGAGGAAAGACTTTTATAAGGGTCAAGCCGCTGCCGCCAGTCTAACTTTTGTGGATTCTGATGTTGAGAATGAGGTGCTGGAGGCTGAAGCTTTAACGCTTGTAGTGGCAGAAGGTGATGTACAAGAAGAAGTATTCGACGTCTGACTCCTTTATTAACCGTGAAGCTCCCTTCTCCAACTCTTCCCCTTGGGTAGTAATGATAAAACATATTTAATTTATAATACGGAAAATTTTTTGTTTTGAAAGGCTTTACTGATGTACAAGTGGTCGATGGGATCGGTAAACTTTAATTTGGAGAATACTTTTGAAAAAAAACTTGGTAAATATCTTTTTTGATGTAAATGATTTTTGTTGTCGATAATTGGATGATATCAATATCCAATAGTGTAAATGAACTTCCCAACTGTATGATTCATGATGATAGAATGAGAATAAGATATGAAACTGTAAGTTTGCCAGAATCGTGTCTTTTGGCAATTGGATTCTGATTATGTAACAAAATAATAATGTTATGGCCTTTGTGAATGTGAAGGATTGCCAGATGTCTATCTTCTATGGGATATCTAGTCTTGATAAGATAGAACAAGTCATTCCTTATCGACTGTAGTAAAGATTATAGACAATTTTTCCTATAATTGGATATATGTTTGTCGAAGAAATGAAAACTTAATTTTGACAAATACTTTTTAAGTTTAATCAAAAGAAAGAATGCTGAATAGATGTTGTAATGATTGGAAAGAAAATTCCTTCATTGATGATAAATGAAATTGAATATAGATTTTATCTGTAGAACATCTTTAGATGGATTGTGTTCCATGAGAACTAGAGTTGGACTTTGTTTTCAGTTATCAGCCAGTAAATGCTACTGTCTGTCTTGTCACAGATAATGTATGGCCCTTCTCAATTCTCTGATAAATTACCAGAATTTTTGGTCGAGTGCTGTCTTGAATTCGTCGAAGTATGAGATCGCCGATGTCGAATTTACATTTCCATACTAACTTATTGTACGCCTTTCTTAGGATGTCATGGTATAGCCCCAAGCTTGCAATTGCATGATCTCGAGTTTTTTCAATCCAATTGAGATTACAGAGAAGTCCAAGTTTATTTTCTTCATCTGTAATTTGTCTTTGAACAGTTGGGAGGTTGAGGTCGGAGGGGATCACAGTTTTAGTTCCCAAGGTCATCATAAATAGGTGTTATCGAGGCATAAAAGACTAAGTAGTTCTTCAGTCCATCTGCCCTTCTTGTCATCGAGGCATTTTCGTAACCCAGAGTTGATATTTTATTGATAGCTTTAGCTTGGCCATTTCCTTGGGGATAATTAGGTGTCAAAGTAGTCAACTGGATTTCGTATTTATTGAGGAAGTTGAGGACTTTGCTGCTATTCAGCTATTTCCCATTATCAAATCTTATCATTTGTGGACAACCAAATCATGTGATATTGCACTCCCAGAGAAATTTGTTAACTTCATTTTTGTCAGTGTGATAAAATGGTACAACTTCGGCCCATTTTGTGAAGTAGTATATAGCCACAAGAACAAACCTTCGGTTACTTGACGCTGGGTGGAACGGATGAATAATGTCAATTGCCCATCTTTTGAATGGCCAAAGGACATTACTAACATGTAAGTTAAGCGCTGAACTTTTGATGTCATCGGCATGGATCTAGCATTTGCAGCACTTTCTAATAAAATCATCACAGTTTTGTTATATCTTTGGCCAACATAAACCTTGCGTGAATGTTCTTTGTGTGAGCGACCATCCTAAAATGTATACGACACTAATTCCTTTGTAAAGTTCCTAAATTTTGACTTGAGCTTGCTTTTGTGAGATATATTCGATCATAGGGCCTCTGCCAGTAATGCGGTATAAGATTCTATTCTGTACTTTGAATCGGGGACATTTTGCCAGTAGAGACCGAGCTTTCCCAAATCTTTAGGATCTTCATCTTCGGCAACCTAAATTTGTATGGTATGACTTATATCGAGTCTATAAAGTTGGATAAATTTGATCTTCAATGTTTTCTTCCCACTATCCTCGGGCATGGTGGCGATGTATGCGAGAGCATCGACATGGCGGTTCCTGGCTCGAGGAAGATAGGAAATTGTTACTGTCTTGAAATTTTTCATATTTTCTTTGACCAGTACTGCATAATCGGCCATTTTTCCTGATGCTTTGAATGCTTTGTAATAATGGTTGGCCACTAATAATGAATCCATGTAGACTGTTATCTCTTCTACTCCAAGTGCCAATGCGAGATCTATACCATGCAAGATAGCTTCATATTCTGCTTCATTGTTTCTTGCATAGAACTTGAGTTTGGTGGCTTTCTCAATTTGATGATTGGAGGGTGTTACTAGGATGATGTCAATTTCGGACCCCGTGGTCCAGCAGAACCATCAGTAAATAATCGTCATCCTATACTTTTTGACCAAGTGTCTGGTTCAGCAATTGAGTCATCTGTCAATACTTTTTCGATCTCTTCCCATTCTGGGTCATCTACTGGGAAGTCTGCCAAAAAGTCTGCCAATGCCCTTTAACTGATATTTGTGGCTCGAAGGAAATATCACATTCACCAAGGAACACAGACTAATGTTGGACTCTTTTGGACTTCTCTTTCTTGGAAAGAACTAGTTTGAGGGGGAATTTGGTGATAACTTTTATGGGGTGTGCCTGGAAGTAAGGTAGAAGTTTGTGAAAAGCATACACAAGAGCTATAAGCTATTTTCCAGTGGTGGTTTACCTTTTTTTTTGTAGGCATAAGGGTTTTGCAGATGAAGTAGATGGGTTTTTCTAATCTATTATCTTATCAAATAAGAATAAAACTAATTGAGTCATCTATTTTCAAAAAATATATTCCTAATGTCTTACCTCCAATAGGAGTACTTATGATAGAAGGATGCACCAAGTACCTTTTAAGATCTTGAGAAGCCAATTTACATTTTGGGCTTCTGATGATTTCCTTTGGTTGTTTCATTGTCATCGGTGATTGGTTTCCCCGAAGAAGAAGGTAAAAAAGCTTGTATCAATCTAAAGACTTCGAGATAAACCTGTGCAAAGTGGGAACCTTTTTGGAAAGTTTTTGGACATCTTTTTTAGTTCGCGGTAATGGCATGGCCATAAGTGCTTTGATTTGCACTGGATTAATTTTTATTCCTCTCTTACTAACTAAATGGCCCAAAAACTTTCTAGATGCAACTCCGAACTGGCATTTCTTAGGATTTAGCTTCATTGGTATGTTTTAAGGATGTCGAAGATGGTTTACAGATTACTGCAATGATCCTCTCATTTTAGGTTCTTTGAGATCATGTTATCAATGTACACATTCATAATTTTACCCAAGTAATCTTTGAAGATTTTTGTGACAAGCTATTAGTATGTAGCTCCTATATTTTTCAAACCAAAGGGCATGACCGTATAATAGAAAAGGCCCCTTTTCTGTTACAAATGTTGCTTTTACTTGATCCTCTTTGGTAAGAGTGACTTGGTTATATCCTGAAGCGGTGTCCATCTTTGAAAGAAGTTTGTGTCCTGCTATGGAGTCGTGGAGGTAAGGAATCATTGGAAGTGGAAAGTTATCTTTGGGTATGAACTTATTTGGTTCAGTAAAATCAACACACACTCTGATTTTCCCATTCTTTTTTGACACTGCCACGATGTTCGAGACCCACTTTGGATATTTAGCTTCTCAAATGAATCCAACATGAAGTAACTTGTCAATTTCTTTATTAACTGCCTCTCAGAGCCTGGGGGCTAGGTTACGACGCTTTCGTACTACTGCCTTACTGTATGATACAAGGTTTAGCTTATGGCATGCAATGGAAGGATCGATTCTTATTTATTGAAAAGACTATGCAAAAATGTCAATATTCTTCTTTAAAAGCTGAAGCAGGGTTTCTCGTTCGTTTGATAAGACCTTAGTTCCAATAAAAATTTTTCATCCCGGGACATCGAGCTCTACAGATTCAACTACTTTGGTATCATGTTGCTTGAACGTTAGAGTTAGCACTTGTTGCAATTGCTATGCTTTCAATAGTTTAGATGCATGCGAGTTTGTGGTATTATTTTTGTACATTTGTGCCATAACCTGACATGCGAGTAGACACCATGATCTATTCGAAAATATAACACCAGATGGTATGCCGAAGGTACTGCTTTGATAGAATGGAGTCAACTTCTTCTTAAGATTCCCAAGTACTTCAATTCTCCATCGATAACAATGAATTTGACGAACATGGTCTCTGGTCCTACTTGAATAGGCAAATTGATTTCTCCAAAGGCCGATTCATTTGAACCATTGAATCCTATGATGGTTGTGGTTGAAGCTTTGACCAAATTTGAGGCTTAGAACGTCAACCGCTCTTTTGAAGAGTTCATCAACTATACTTCTAGTATCTACGAGGAGTGTGCGTAAATAGTCCTGTCGTACTTTGAGCATTATCACTAATGGATCATCATGAGGGGATTTTACATGGCCGATGTTGTAATCTTCGAAGGAAATGTGATATGGCCATTTGGCTTTGCTAAAGCTAGGTAGAAGTTTGGCAATTTTTTTAAAGACGTCATCTTGCAACAAGACATGATTCTATCATCCTTCTTTTGCTTCTTGCCTTTCATAATTTTGATCATGTAAAGATGTCAAGCTTAACCTTATCCTTGCTCTTGTTTGATTTCTTTACTTTTTGTTTCTTCTGCAAGAAATATTTGGACATCGATCACATACTCATGGAGCCTCCCTGCCAGTACAATACAGTGAACAATTCATATCAGGGAGTAGTAGTTGTCAGTCTTATGGCTGTGGACATTATGATACAGGCACAAAGGTTTATTTGGGACGTCTAGAATCTCCTGTGTTCTCAAAAGAGTTCATGCCCTTTTAAAATCGGTAAGATTGCTAACAAGGTGGTCGTCATAGGAGGTTGGACTGGGACAGGTCATTCTCTTTTCCCATCTCTGTTCTTGACGTTGTCGTTGAAATGTCCACACTGCTTGACAAGAACATTTGTTGCTGGCTTTAAGTGTGGGGGTGAGAGCACATCATTGGAATGTATAACCGAAGAATTTTTCATCTCGTCTTTCTTGGATCGCTCGAGTTCAATGTAGTTATTCACTACATCGATCATTTCTATGGCGGCTTTTGGTTTGTGAAGTGTAAGTTCTTCTCAAACTTTAGAATCGATGTGGAGAACAGAGTTGAAGGCTGGTATATACGATAATCCTAGGATCTGAATTTCTAATTTTTTTCATTTCTCACAGGAAACGTTTGCAAAAGTTTGCAAAGGTTTCTTTTGCTCCTTATTCAAAAAAGATGAGGGAGTCCACTGTTATCTCGCGCTCTTTGGCCTGAGCATAGTTTGACTTGAAAAGTCATTGTAATTGGGAGAAGTTGGTTAGAAAACCTTCAGGAATAGTGTAAAACCACCTAAGAGGCTTTTCCTTGAGGCTCATGTTAAACAGACAACACAACATGTGATCGAGTTTAGAGTATAGACCGACGGCTGATTTGAAGTGATGGAAGTGGGTGAGTGGGTCAGTGAGGCCTTCATAATGGTGAAACTTCAGCATGTAAAAGTTCTCTGGAATTGGCATGACTTCAAAAAGAGGGGAAATCAGGTTAGCATCGATCCTATCTATAGCGGATCTGCAACTTGGATGATCTTGGTGTATGGCTTGAATCCTATTATTCAAGTTGTCTAAGGTAATAAATTATTAGAGAGCATTTGGTTCATCAATTGCTTGCAGATTAAAATTACCTTGTCCTTTTGGGCCCAAAGTCTCTCTAACTGGCCGTCTCAGAGATGTTGGGTGGGGGGGGGGGGGGGTTATGATGTGTTCGCTGACTTCTTTGAGTTGTCGACACGGATGATGTAAGGCCGAAATGTAGGGATACCCTATCTGGGTTCCCAGATTGAGATCTAAACGTTCACAACTTTCTTCCCACAGTAGGCTAACCCTCTGGAAAGCTCACGACCGATGATCACTTTGGGCCTGTGGAGGTGCTCCCTGCTGACCAATGATTCAATCTTGTTGCCTTCACAGACTTTCCATTTCTTTTTGATGAGTTCATCTCTGTTATTCCAGGGCCTTCCTTCTCTCGTCCCTCTCAACTTGGAGGGCTTGAGCGTGAATCCTCTGATCCTCCAGTCGCTGGTTCCTGACAGACTCCATCAATTTCTAAATCGCGAAAATATTATTGTGGAAATTTATAATTTCTAACTGGACGGTGATTGGAATATCCTCATTATTTCTTTGAGTACTGGAGGAACTTCTAAGGTTCATGTTAGTCATGAAAACGATTGGGTGGAACGAGTATTTGGTAAATAAAAAGTAGATTTTTCCCAAAGACGATGCCAATTGTAATAACGGGCTTTCCCTAATGGTAAACTTTCCCAATACTTCAATAAGGAGGTTACAACTATAAGCTATAACATACTATATTTTATGTAAAAACTCAGTTAACCTGAGAAAAATCATGATCTCGAGGAGGGATAAATTGTAAAATCCAATATGTGCTAGTTATTATAATTATTAAAAGATATAACAGATGCAAATAGTTGAGAATAAATGGTACTCTCAAAACCCTCTTATCATGTGCTCTGCCTATATTTATAATGGATACAGGCAGTTACAAATAATTGGTCTTTTATCTTAATGGGTATTGGGTAAACTTCACGAATCTCTTACATTGGCTCTATTTGACCGAGTGTACCGACTACTGTAGAGGATTGAGATATATAGTTGTGGACTTTACATCTTCTTAACTGGTAGGGTGTCTTTGACATGATTTTTCTAACTTCTCCTTATCGAATCTAAGGAGCATGCTATCCCAATATCTTCTCGAATGACTAGATACCTTCGACTTGACTCTATTGCAGTTTGTCCTTATTAAATATGGGAAATATTCTACTACCGAACTCGAGAAGTAGAAGTCATCTCATTTATTTGGGAACATAACATCACATGATTTGGTTGCCCCCACCTGATTTGGATTGATAACGGCCCACAGTTTGTTGGAGAAAATGTCATTGTATTTCTCAATAAAAACAACATCATTCATTTGCTATCCAATCCATACAACCCCTAAGGAAATGGGCAAGCCTAAATCATGAACAAAACCAT
Organism: Kingdonia uniflora; assembly: GCA_014058105.1. Classification (NCBI taxonomy): domain Eukaryota; kingdom Viridiplantae; phylum Streptophyta; class Magnoliopsida; order Ranunculales; family Circaeasteraceae; genus Kingdonia; species Kingdonia uniflora. The sequence continues at coordinate 2,002,549 of JACGCM010002535.1, forward strand.
AATGGACGGGATCCAGAAGTGACTCAAATCAGAGAAGGAGGGAAATTGGATAAGGGAACTACCACACGTCTTGTAGGCCTGCCACACAGCACTGAGAAAATCCACAAGATGTTCATCATTCATTCTTGCTTATGGAACTGAAGCCATAATCCCAATAGAATATCATCACCCCATCAAAGATCATGAGCTTACTGATAAATAAAATGAGTTTGAGTTATCCTACAATATGAACTAGATCAATAAATCATGAGCTTGAGCTATTGCTAACTTGGGTCGATATCATCATATGCTAGCCAGTTCATACAGCAGAAGAGTTTGGAGTCACAAATTCAAAATTGATGACCTAGTCCTCAGAGAAATCCCCAAGAACAGAAAAGAGTTCAATGCAAGGAAGCTCGCAAAGAATTGGGAAAGTCCATTTCTGGTGGTAGGGAAAACTGGCCTTGGATCCTACTACCACATGATAAAAGATGGAATCAGGATACCAAGCCCTTGGAACACTAGGAGGTTGAAGCGATACTATCGCTAAATCCCTAGTTTTTCCAAGCACAGGATATATTTACTATTGTTCTTCACATTTTACAATAGAGATTAATATCTTCAATAGCATGTACATTCTTTTCTCATCAATGAAATCTTTTAAGTTTTTCCCCATATTATTCTCTACTATCATACATATATATTTATCTACTAAATCACAAAGGATAAAGCAAATGGCAAAACTAGCTTTACTCTATCCAAACATCTTCTACAACATAAACAAACACAGTTCACAAATTCTTTTACATAGATCGATTTCTTGTAATGTCCAATGAGCTTCTACCAACTTCAGAAGTTCTGAATCCTGGTACTTTAGCAGCAACAATGTTTCTACCTTGATCTGCCAATCCTCGGCTATGAAGATTTCTTGCTCTGGTGGCCTTATGCTCTACAATTCTAGGATCAGGATGAATACCATGATCTTCTAGTATTTTATGGTATGCATCTTTTAACCCTCTCTCGCTATCTATCTCAACTTCTAAAAAGAGGGTCGATTGCATTAAGTCTATAGTGGTTTTGGGCATATTTTCTCTAATACTACCAGGCAGGAAAGGTAGAATTTTTGAGTACCTACTCTTACCTATTCTAACTACCTCATCTTTCTCTATTTTCTCTTTGGCCCATCCTAAACGAGTTGCACATAAATCACTCTAATATTTTTTGGTAAGTTCCTTATACTTTTTAACCTGAACCTCCATACGTGCAGTCAGAAGGGATACTGCATATAAAGAGCTTTTCTCCCTAGCGAGCTTTTTCTTTAAGCCCTCCATTATGTGACACAAGTCTTTAAGTTCCTACAGAATAATTTTTATGCATCAATATATCATAAACCAATCCATAAATTTACTTCAGATATAGTCAATGCAACAAGTATATTATTTTCAAAATAACATATACTATCAAACTTAGTCTTACCCTACCTTATCGTTCTCTTTCCCTCCTTGGTTCTCTAACTCCATACTAACAGAGACCGCATTCAAACCTTTAACAATTTCCTAGGGAGGAGTACTACCAGCTTCAGAGTCATCCTCTAGATTGGGCTCCCCGGCGTATGAAGATTACCCTTCCGTTACGGCAATAATATCGCCCTCAGAGTATTCGTCCTCATGATGCCTCTAACTGAGATTATCGCGAACAACATTCACGTCATCTACATTCCTTCTTACCTTTTGTTCAAGCTGTTCTATAACTACCCAGAATGAAGCCTCTAGGTTCTTAACTTCCAAGCTCGAACATGCCTTCTCTTCTCCAAGTTTGGCTCGTTCCACCGCCAATTCTTTCCCCAACTCCATTGTCTGCTTCAGTGTTGACTTCCCCTCCTCGACACCAAGGATAATCCCTATCAGCATACGGGATACCTGTATAAAAAATAAATTAACATAGTATGCAACTTAAAAAGTCAAATACAATAAGTACGATTACTTTTTGACTTACCCTACAAAGCTCAGCATGAATTAAGGATCCGAATTCCTCGGCATCCTCCAAAATAATAACCTTGAACTTCTCTTCAAGAGCAAGCAGCTCCACCTCTAAGCCCATTTCCAACACCGCTTCCTTTTCTTCGTTAATTATAACAGGAGGGGGACTGTCCACTTTACTCTTTTTTGAGGCCATCTCGACTCCCCACTCTCTGCTGTCCCAGACTTTAAGCTATCAGCCTTCGTGAGTCTCTTCTTTGATAGCCTCTGGTTCACTTTACAAGATATGTAACCTGCAGGCCTCGACTATAGAGACATGGGTACCATTTTTCTTATAATTGGTACCATGCCAATTTCCGCTGATGATTTTACTCTAACCCCAGCAGATGGGCCAACTTCAGTCATTTTTCTCTTGGCCTAAGATTTTTATACTTTAACATATTTACTGTTAACCCTCTTGGCCTACTTATCTCAAGTTTTCCCAACACAGATTCTAGCTCGACTCCCTCACGGGCTACTGTATTGATCAAAGATTCTTCTCTCCTCACTTTAGAATGAGAGTCTGCATACAGCATAAAATATTGTCATAAACAAATAGAGCACTAACAACATATACAAATTTAAGTTAGTAAGATTTACTTACTTTTCTAAAACGTATTATATGTAAGAGCCTGGGAGTCTTTGTCAGCTCGCTGGAGACATTCACCTTTTACCCAAATCATATTGTCATTCCATACTCAACCAACAGAATTAAAGTCAAAAATTTGGGGTTGGGTCGAGGTGGAAGAGAAGTACGCCCCCCCCGGTTAAAATAAAGTATTTCATAGTATAGTGCTTGAAAACATCTGAAGGAGTTAATCTTCTCTCATACCCCTCACGGGCCCACCTCTTATTTAAATTCTCACAAACATGTATAACATCCTATATGTTACCATTCAGTTGGGCAGGGCACGTCTTAATCACATTCATGATGCCTTTAGCAAGATTGCTTAAAGGCACCACTAATCCATATTCAAACTGGGCAAGATAATATAGAAAACTCTCATCCAAATCACCACCCCTATTTCTATTGAAATACGCAAGGGAGATGAACTCTAGAATTTTCCTAAGAATTTTCTCATGTTCCAAGTCAGGCAGTAAGAAAAACATGGTATCACCCCCTTTCCCTTAGGATACCTCCTAAAATATCTCTCACCATACTCCATCACATCCCCCCATATACCAGATATAATACTTTTACACCTGCAAAATTCCTTAAACACATCTAACCCCTATAGGATAGCGATAGAGATCACTAGGGAAGTCTGGAAACTCGAGTTGTTCCCCCCCTTTGCTCTCCTCTGAGTTAATATCCCCCTTGACATCTAGAGCCACATCATTCGAGCTATTCTTAATAAGTTCGCCCCCAACAGAGTTAATAGCCTCACATCCTACATTTTTATCATAATTTACACGACTCGAGGTGGAAGTCTCCATCTCGAACGAAAAGCATAAAAAAGGACATCTATTTCTATGTTCTTTTGCACGCATTTACACCTATATTAAGGTCCAGGAATTTCAATCAATTTATATATTTATTTCTTATTGTTATTTTTCAATTAAGAAAAATATATACAAAATATTATTTTTATATCTCTACAGTACTTTGCACTATAGTAAGAAAACAGATTTCAAAAACTACTTTTTCCATAAATAGTAAAGAAGCAAAAATTTCCCTATATAATAAAATTTTCAAAATTCAAATAATTATAGAAAAGAGGGGTGGGGAATCATCCAGAAACACAACACTCCAACAGATCACACAAAAGGAAGAAATTTATGCCAAAAAAATACTTACCATCATCGACAGATGATGAATCTGGAACACCAAGCGTTTCCTCCTTTACCATAACAACAGACAATAAACGATTCTTCTCGTCCTTAAAGATCACAATCTCCTCACCCCTCTAAGAATGATGATTCAACTCTGGGTTTTTCTCAACAATACTTTAACAATCAATTTTTTCTTTTTCTCTAGAACTTTATCTCTCTATTTTTTGTAAAATTTTTGAAGAAGAGAGGGAAGAGTTATTTATAGATTTCTTTTCAAACCGCTGGTAGTAATGGGGACTCGAATCAGCCGTTCTCAGCTTTTCAACCGAAACATTCCTTCCAATACTTCTATCAGTCCCATCAAGCCTTTTGGAGAGATATACTTTTTCATCATAACAACCACACCTATCATTAAATACATTTTTCTCTCTCCTTCTTATTTTTTTCTCACACCTCTCCACATCTTTAACTCCTTATTGCAGACAATGCGAACTCATACTTCACTTTTCATCTCATCCTCATAATTTTTAAATTTTTATTAAAGAAGATCCAAAGTACTTATAATCATTTTGATGATAATTCCAGAGCAAAAATATTACAAATTTTAAAATCCAAACCGAATCCACATAACAAGGAGAAAAATAAGCAGTCCAATAATATTTTTATTGTTTTACCATTATAATATTTTGAACTGCCATACACATGATCTTTCAATAGTAATTACACCTGAAATATCCATCATATCCTACAACTAATCAATTTGTAACCATCAATCATCTCATCTTCATCAGCTATCTCATCCAGAGTAATCTATCTCACAATAATCTTTTGAACTTTAGGGTCAATTATCATTCACAAAAAATATCACACCAAAAATATTGAACCCCTTCGATATCCTTTTCTCTTGCAGCCAAACTTTTGGGCTGCAATATAGAAAGGGACAGATCGTCCTCATATCCGAGAAGTCCGAATATCTATTTATGAACTTCTGCGACCTTTACCGCCACATGCCATTCTCTTGTACGATGAACTCCTTGAGAGTGAGTCCTCACCATGTTTACTAATTCCAAACTTTTACCTACCACCATATTTATAAGCAAAAAGTACGATATCATCCAATCCTATCTTTTATGCTGCTCAGATATTCCCTGATAAATAACACTGCTGTTATAGTTATCCACCCTAACAAATAGATACTTAACTCTCCCCCTCAGCTCAAAACATGCCTCCTTATTTGTCAATCTTTTATCATATTTATTTCCAAACTGTACTTTCATAAATATCACTTCGAGCTGTGCATGCTTATTTTTTTCATACAAAATTCTTATTTTCATCAGTTTGATACAAAGTTTTTCAAACATCTTTGACATAATATATAACCCCACTGTTTGACACATATTGCTTTCAATCTAAACATAATCTATTCTGCAGTTCGATATACTTAATTTATATATACTAATTTAGAGTTTAGGACGTTTGATTTAAAAAACAAATTCATTATCTCGAAAATGCACAATATAGAAAACATTACACGAAACAGTAAGTTATAGATACTTCCTACAGAGAGTTCTACAGATTACAATCACTATCAGATATCGACAAGATTTCCATGTACGAACACCAGAAGCTTCATTTACCTCAGAAACCACAACCTCTACAAGAAAATGAAGATGGTTGTAACACAAATATTTGTTAACCTCTAAAACCGCTACCTCTGCAAGATAGCGAGGATGCTGTAACTGAGATCTTTTACCACCTCCTCCACTTGCATAACCTAATTACTTATAGGATAGCGGCGATACTTCCTTATCCTCCTCAGTAATGCAATCCTCTGCAAGAAAACAAAGACACAACCTGCGTTACTCACCATCTACCACCAAATAATGAAACCGCATCATCTGGTAATAGTCATTATTTGCCTCTACTAGCTCCTTATATGTCATACTATGATTGGTAGGATGAACAGGTATGGGAGTAGGGAGATCTAGGGACTACATCCCAAAATAGCATAACTGGACTTCTTGCACTTTGGCAAGAACCTTAACTTCATATACTTGGCGTTATGTACTCACCATTAAAATTATAGAGAATCTACATAAAATATGATAAGAGAGAAGTACTTGTAGAAGAATAGCCGGCAGTAGAACAAAAACAACAACAGTATTTATAGAGACATAACATTTAATGCAGGGAAGGATTTCCTACGCAGTCATCATTAAAAGAAATAGCTTCTGGGAAACCTAATAACCACCTACAACAACACTTCATTGCCTCAACTACAATCAATTCCATAGCCCAGTCTTCAATTCAAATTCCCAAATCAAATCCAAATCAGAAAATTACATCATTCAATTTATCAGACAAGTTATTCAAATTCCATATCACAAACTCGATGGGAACTTCTCAACTAAAACCACATATGCCTTCAGTTGTGAGAGGGCGATTATAGGGACATCTCCCTCGAGCTGTGATAAACTCAAACTAATTCAATTCCAGACTAACGCAACACACATGTGGCATACGATATCAATAATTACACCTGGATTACAAACTACAGAAGAATGTGGATCGGACACCTCCACTCTTCCCCCAATTCATAAGAATGTGTTGGTACATGTAAACAAACTGGGAGTAAGTTATATAGAAGGAATATAACACAAAGAAGAAAAATGTGACCAACCAAAGGCTTGAGATCATAACTTGTAATCAAAATATCAATTTCAAGTAATAAAGTTACAGTTACTAAATCCTCAAGCTGAGGTTGTGGTTTTCACATATTCAAAAGCTTCCACGCTAACCACCTATGTCATTTTATATTATTGGTTATGCAAATTGTGTCACAGGTACATTCGGTGTAAGAACTTATTTGAGCTATATCAAAATTAGGCTCTTACAGTTCCCCCACTCTTCTTTCTGAAGGCATGTTTGTAACTTGAATGACTTACTCTAGACGGACAAAAGTCCTACAATAAAATATTAAACTATTATTGAAAGGGGAGTTGCACTCGCATTGCACCTACCAGTGACATTTCCACTTTGAATAATGCAACGCTAGCTTATATGGATATGTATATATAATTTACACTTATATTGATATGTATATATAATTTATATGTACATTGATACTATAGGTAGAAATTCACATATAAAGATATGTATCTATAATTTAATGTGCAGTACATCAATAAAAATAACACATTATAAAATCATAATTAGCAATCATTAGAACTCCTAAATGCATATCAATAACCAAGAAATATAAAGTTGTGAGAAATCTAAAATAGTGTGTGTAGCCACTCTAAGCTAAAAAACATAAGACCAAATAATTTTAAGAAACGAATGAAACTAGTCTATCCTAATATCATAATGTCATCTTCATCCCCATCACGAAGGTTGTCGTTGGAAGGGCTTATCCATTAACCTAGTCCAAACTCAAAGTACCTCAGTATTAGACTCACGCATTTCACACGTGATATGAGAAGTCAAAGATACCTATCTTCCACAAACTAAATAGGTACACAGTCAACTGCAGCTTACCTCATTATTCGGAGAACGTGCTTCTTTATAATAATGAGCTGCGGATGAGGTCTATATAAAGAAAAAGTTCCAGAGAAGTTAACGACCAAAAAACTAGATTTTTAAGAGTCTAACACAGGAATTTCAAGATTCTATACACCATAAAACATCTTATTTCAAGATCAAGCATTTCTAGTTCAAGAGATCACTTGTAATAAGATATTAGCCTCAAACAATAAAAGTTACTATTACTAAAACCCTCAACTCGAGGTCATGGTTTTTTACCTATTTAAAGGTTTAATTACATGTGTTATTTTTTATATTACATTATTTTTTGTTACAAGTACATTTGGTGTAAAAGTTAATTTCAAGCTATTTCGGGCTACAGAATTAGGCCATTACATTTGGCACTGTCTGTGTGAAAGAAGACATTTTTACAAATTCTTAAGGCTTACATTCACTTTACTATCCATTTCCAATCATGGTCACTTCCAAGTGACCGGCAACAGGAATCCAGCTTAATCTTTCAGTTGAGTTGGAATAGCTTACTGAACTACGGGCAAATCTCTACGCTAAGATAGAGAAGCGTAATGAGCTCGAGCGTCAGTTAACTATTGACCGAGAGTTCTGCGATAAAGAGCTCAAAACCGAGCGATAAACTTGTTTGATAACATTTAAATGACATAAAGAGCATATGACAACCATGCAGACTGTATTATAAGCTTTGTAGGACACTCCACATACTCCCCAAACCAGAGATCATGATCAGGTTCTGGTGAACTCTTGAGTTTCTGCACAAAAAAGATTAGGCCCTTGAGGAGCCACCAGCAAAGCAATTTCTAGAAATATTCAGCACAAACTTTAACCTTCCATTCACTTGGGTGGCGAAGTTCAATACGATATCTGCAGAGGTCTCCAACCTTCTAAGCATCAAGAGGAAGAGCAACGACCTCAACCTCGGATTCCAGAATGTGATCACTTGAGTGGGGGCTCTGACACTCATAATCCTTAACCACCTCGCCAAGCTACTCAGGCCATACATCAGTACGTCACACAAGAGCATATGGATCAGCGTATCAAGGATCTGATTGAAGCTCAAGCTCTTGGCAATAAAGACGATCTTACCAAGTTACAAGGTAGTCTGATTGGCAAAGAGTTATTTGATATGGATATACCGATAGGTTTCCATACTCCGAAGATACATAAATACAAAGGCACTGATCGAAAGGAGCACATTCAATAATTTCATGATTCACTTGGGCTGTACTCAAATCTCAACCACATTCTATGTCATCTGTTCATAACAAGTCTACAGGGAGAACCACTCTGGTGGTTCTACTCTCTATCTGAAGATTCCATCCTCACATTCGATCAACTTCAAAAGTAATTTATCAAGAAGTACGCTCACAATAAAGACAAAGATAAGAATTTACATTCTCTTATTAGTCTTAAAAAGTCATAAGGGGAGAAGCTCGAGGTCTTTACAAAAAAGTTTTTGGAGCTTGTGCGAAAAGTGGATAATCAGGATTAGAAAATACTTGCTACTGCTTTTACCAAAGTGCTCCAGCTCGACTGCAAAGCCAAGGTCAATGGGTATGTCAACCTGGAAAGGATGATGACCAAAAGGCATAAATCTACTAAATCTTTCCTAACCACAAAAGGTCCAACTACATAATGAATCAGTGAAGTGAAGGAGGAACAGGGTGATCAAAAATATTCCAAGGTGAACACTGGTAAACCTCAGAAATGCAATTTATTACCCAAGCTGGTCCTCCTCAGGATGAATGTCCAGATCTTCACAAATTTTCCAATTTTATCAAAGGACAAGTTCTACCATCTATCTCAGCCATTGAAACCAATTGATGGCATGCCGTACTGCATGTATCACAAGGTAAAACATTATGATATTAACAATTGCTATGCCTTACAGAGGTTGCTAGAATATATCTTCAAAGATGGGAGAATGTACGAATATATTATCGATCGAGAATCATACAAGAATGGAAGCTACAAGATGCAGATCGAAGTAGCCTAGGCCGAAGATCAAATTAAGAAGAAACACCTGTACCATATGTACCACAACAACATGGTCGAGATTTATCAAATTAACAACTCTTACAGATTGAAGCGTAGGAGACTGTCAGATTATTTCAATCTCATACCTCAAGATAAAGAAGCCATGCTTCTCTCTGAGTCAAGCAATCGCTGGCTTGGGATTTTATTTGAAGATTATGAAATCAGTGACGTCAAGTTTCTACATCAGGAAGCTTTGGTGATCATGCACAAAATGATGAATTTTTTTATATATACAATGATGATCAATACTTGTAGCGGTATTGAGATTCCATTCCAGAGCACGATTGATCAAATGGGGTTGGCCGATGTAGTTATTCCAAGCGACATCGATATCAGTAGAATTAATAGTTTCAAGAAAGAACGAGTAGGCAAGATCATTTTACATATCATCGCTGGACTAGCCATAATCGGCGTCGCATTCTACAACATCATCGCCAAATCTTGTTATCTCGAGATTATGGGCCACTGTTGGATCCACAACATGGAAGTAATCACTTTCACCTATCATCATACACTATGCTTCAAATACAATAATGGCATCTTCAAAATCGAAGGCAGGCAAAGGCTATCCAGATCTTACGAGAATACCGTCTCTGATATTCTGGATATACCAGACAGATACGCTGCATAACAATTACAGAAAGATGGTCACATCGAGGATCATCTTTGAACAAAACAACCTACCGAATACATCGACATTTTTGAACCTAGCAGTGGTACTTATATTTGTACCAAGCTGGTCCAACACAATAAGGATGCTTTCGTTTACTTCTTACAAATGAGTTGATACATCTTTACGTGGACTTTTGAAGAAATGCCAGGAGTCGATCCATCCAAGGTATGTCACAGATTGAACATCAACAACAACGCTATGGCAGTCAACCTAAAATATCGACTTTTTCCACCTTGGCTTCATGATGAGGTCAACATTGAGATCGATTAGTTGATCAAAGTTAGATTTATCTGAGAAGCCAAGTACCCTGATTGAATCTCTAATATCATCGCAATTCTAAAGAAGAATTAAAAGGTCCAAGTTTGTGTAGATTTTACAGATCTAAACAAACACACTCTTAATGAAAATATCCCTCTTCCAATCATTCATAAAATTCTTGATTCTATAGTAGGTCACGAGCTCTTATCTATGATGAATGCTGCTTCTGGTTACAACTAGATATCTCTCTTGGTGGCCGATCAGGAAAATACTACTTTCATCACTGAAAGAGGACTTTACTATTACAAAGTCATGTCATTCGGACTAAAAAACGCATGGACAACTTATCAATGGTTAATGACAACTATGTTCAAAGCATACTTGGGGAAAATTGTTAAAGTTTACATCGATGATCTTCTATGCAAGAGCTTACAGTAAAATGACCATATTATAGATCTATTCATAATATTTAACATTCTACGATTTTATAGGATGAGACTCAATCCTGGTAAGTGTCAATTCGGAGTACATCCAGGAAAATTCCTCAGCCATCTCATCTGCATAAAGGGGATTGACGCCGATCAAGATCAAATTTGAGCTCTCCTTAATAAGCCATCTCCAAAAACAACAAAGGACGTACAAAGTACGCTGGCAAGATTACTACAAACAACTGATTCATTTCTAGCTATCTGGTGAAGTCTCTCACCATGAGCACTTTGGTAGATAATGAGGAACGGATCATATACCTCACATTTATAGACAATCTTATCAGCTTGATTCTCATTTGGCCTGAGGGCATGGTCAAAAAGCTAATCTAATTTATTAGCAAAACCCTTACTCTAGTAAAAACGCGGTATTCTAAAATTAAGTGACTCCTTCTAACCCTTGTTTATACCTCATAGAAGCTCAAGCACTACTTACAAGCTCATTTAGTCAAAGTTATAACAAATAACCCACTCCAGAATGTTTTGTCCAAAAAATAAAAAAATCACGAAGAGTGCAGTAATGGTCAGTTAGTTTAAGAGAACATGATATCAAGTTTGAATAACGTCATTTAGAAAAAGGTCAGACTATTACCAATTTTCTCATGGATTTCCCTGTGGAAGATCCCAATTGGGTGGAACACGATCTTAACCTTACAAAAGAAATTACGAAAGATCCACCTACTAAAGCATTTGACGAACGAGCTGAATAGATTACAAGGAAAGGGTGGAGACTTCTTACAGATAGTTCAGCAGGACCCGCAGTGTTGGGAGTTAGAATCATGCTGATTACCCCTTCCAACAACAGAATTAAGAAATCAATCCGCTTGGATTTTGAAGCCTCCAACAATGTCATAGAATACAAAGCTCTAATTCATGGGCTCGATCTAGCACTCGAGCTTGGCGTCCTAGAGCTCTCAGTCTACACAGATTCTCTACTTATCGTCCACCGTTACTCAGAGTAGTACAAGAAGAATGGCAAGATGATCGAATATCCAGCCCTTGTTATTGATAGGATGAACAGCTTTGAAAAAGAAACTCTCAACTATCTCCCACGAGGTAAAAACTGACACGCCAATTCCTTGGCTTATTTAGCCGGTATCTTGGGTATAAAAACACAATATCAATAGATTGAAGTGATATCCACACCCAGCATTAATCTCCATTCTGTATGCACGATCAATACTGGGGGAGATGAAGAGGAGGACAATCATTTGTGAAAGCCCTTTATTGCCTACCTCGGCCAGAAGAACAAATGCGACGGGCCCCTTCCAACAGATCCAAAAGAGTACCGACAGTTGATAAAAAACTTGAAGCCTTACATGGCACGGAATGGTCATCTATATCATCGCTCAGCCACAAGACCTTACCTTAAGTGCCTCTCGAAGAAGTAAACAGATAGAATGCTTAAAGAATTACATGAAGGTACTTGTGGCTCCCATGCCGCATGTCACTTACTCGTTATCAGACCAATTACATAAGGAGTATTCTGGCCAGGAATGCACAAGCAAGCATAAGAGTACTCACACAAATACGGCACATATCAACGATATGGACACATGATCCGCGCCCCTGTACTTGAACTACATGCAAACAAGGTGCTCTGGCCATTCAAGCGATAGGGGCTCGATCTCGTTGAAGAATTTCCTAATAATCTAGGTATTCAACGTTTCTTACACGTAGGAACCGATTGTTTTATGAAATGGGTAGAAGCAGTTCCTCCCTGTCAAACTAGAGAAGAAGAGGTCATCTTTTTTATCTTGGAACACATTATCATCTGGTTTGGATGCCCCCACCCGATTTGGATCGAAAACGGGCTGTAATTTGTTGGTTAAAAGTTTATGGCCTTCCTCAGCAAACACAACATCCTCCATTCACCATCCAATCCAAACTACCCTCAAGGCAATGGCCAAGCCAAAATTACCATAGTCGATGGGCTCAAGAAAGGGCTTTAATCACAGGAAAAAGAGGAAATTGGATACGGGAACTTCCTCACGTCTTATGGGCATACCGTACTACTCCACGTTAATCAACTGACTATTCCCCCTTCTTCCGGGCTTATGGCACAAAAGCCCTCATTCCAACAGAGTACATCCATGTTGTCAGAGATTTTGAGCTTACAGACAAAGAAAATGAGTTCGAGTTAGCTTGCAATATAAACTGGATTGATGAAACTTGGGAACGTGCTATTGCCAACCTAGGTTGATATCCCAATATGCTAGCTAGCTCGCACAATAGAAGAGTCCAAAGCTATGAGTTCCAAGTCGACGATCTCATCCCCTGAGAGATCCCACAACACAGAAAAGAAGCACATACCAGGAAACTAGAAGAAAATTGGGAAGCTTCATTCCTCATCATTGGCCAAACTGGTCTGGGATCGTACTATCTCATGACGGAGTAAGGAGTTCAAATCCCAAATCCATGAAACACTAGGGGACTGAAACGGTATTATCGTTAATTCCTTAGTTTCTCCATTTCAATATTCTCGTTCTTTCCATTCCAAAAGTGAGATTTCAATCTCCATACAGTGTACATTCTATTCAACTCAATGAAAACTTCCAAAAAAAATTCCCACATTACTCTCTACTTACGTAGACTATACTAAATCCCATAGATTGAAGGAAAGTTAATACTAGCTTTCAATCGACCCTCTATACATAGATTTAAGCAAAGGTAATACTAGCTTTCAATCGATATCTAAACACATATTAAGACAGAGGTCATACTAGCTTTCAATCGCCCATCTATACAATGATTAAAGTAAAGGTAATACTAGATTTCAATCGACATCTAAGCACAGATTAAAGTAAAGATCATACTAGCTTTCAATCGCCCATCTATACATATATCTGCGATTAAAACAAAGGTAATACTAGTTTTCATTCAAAGATCTCTCTCAGACATAAGATAAAGCAAAGGTAAAACTAGCTTTTATCTCTTTCTTTATGTCTACAACTTTAGGTTATAACTGCAGGTTACTTCTACAGGTTACTTTTACAGGTTACTTTTAAAGGTTCTTCTCTTCTTCTGGGAGGTCAGCAACGCTTTCCCCTACATAGGATGATACTCAGACATAAACTCTAGAGCTCGAGCAGTTACAATAATCCTGCCTTGCTCAGAAAATTTATCAGGCCGGGAACCTAACTCTATTTCCATGACGGTTAAATAATTTTCACGATCTATATCAGCGTTACAAATACATCCTTGGAATGACACATAGTCATGCAAGGTATCCCTCTCAAGCTCAAGCCTTTTTATTTCCTCTATAAAATAGGCAATAACTGCCATTAGCTCATGCGAGCGCGCTAATTCTTGAATAAACATATTTTAATCAAGCATCATTACCTCAGAGAAACGCTTTTTTAATCTCTGGTAATGATCTTTTAAGTCTTTGTGTATTTTGTCTTTTAACTCCATGTATTTCTTTACGCGTGTCATAATCTCATGATACTCTGCCATCTTCTCACTTGCTTTATCTAGCTCAACCAATAGATCACAAAGTTCCTCCAGCTTACGGTAATTTGCGTTAGTACCTCCAATAGAACCCTTCTTCAACATCTCATTCTTCTTCCTCAACATCTGATCCTTCCCTCTAACTACCCCCTCTAACTCTCGCTTTCTACAAATAACGATATCTAACTTATCTTGGCTCTTCCTTAAGCATTTATTTCCACTATATACATGAGCTTGAATGCGAGCTACATCCTCCTCCAGCTCTTTAATTCGAGCTAATGGGTCAACCACGTCCCCTTTTATAATAGAGACCCCAACATTATCTCTTTTCTTCTTCGACCGCTCCCCAGCCTTGGCCTTCTTGACACGCGAATTATCCATAACCAAATATGCCTTCAATTTGGACATCCTCTTATTCAGTTCATCACACCGATTTTAAACCATACGATAATAATATTTTTAACAGACAAGGCCTCACTCAATTGATTAGCCACACTTTAAGACTTGGCCAGGTCAGCTTGAACCCCCTCAAGCTCATTTTCTTTCCTAGTCATTTTACTCTTTAACTGTGTAGCCGCACTTTCAGAGCTTGCCAGGTCAGTTCGAACCTTCTTATGCTCATTTATTATCCTAGTAATTTGACCCTTCAAACTTGCTGTAAAATCTTGTAACGATTTTACGTCACTTCTAGGGACATGATACAGTATCGAGCGGCGTCTGCTTCTTTATTTTTCACCATCAACACATCGATCCTTCTTTTGAACTTTGCTATTTCGGTCTGCGCCTCCACGAGCTCTTTTTGCGCTATTTCTATTTCGGTATCTTTCCCCTCGATCTTTCGAGTCAGGTCATCAACAGCTTTTGTCGCATCAACAAGTTGGATCTGTACTTTGACATGCTGATCCGCCCTATATTTAGATGCCTCTCTCATCTTACCAAGTTCTCCCACAAACTAATAATTATATTGGAGCGTCTGTTATTCACTCGAGCGAACAGTCTCTAATTCAACCTACATCACAGATACAATATATCAAGCTTGATTCAACAATACTCCACAAATATAATCAAATCACAATACAGATGACTTTCAAAATTCAAATAGATTTCTATTTTCTGACATTCTATCATTGTAATACTGCTTCTACACTTAAGGTCAAAGTGTGATTTCAGATCGTTGGCAATTATACCTACATCCACTTTCAAGGTACACATTTTTTATGTTCTGATTATCCAACACTTCAAAATTATCTGGACATGCTTGATTACGACCGCCCCTAAACTGCTAATACATTTATGATCTATATCTATCTCCTGACTTTACTTTTTTTCTCTAAAGTAATGCGGTATACAAATCAAATATTTTCTGCTCTTCTCTAACATGTAGCTCAGCTCGCGAAGTCAACAGGGATGCTGAGGCATTTTTCTCCTTTGTGAGCTCATTATCTAATTCCTCAATTATGAGGCACATATCTTTAAGTTTCTACAAACAATGTTTATAAGCACCTTTTAGCCTATCAAAAATTTATCCTATAAAGAAATATTCCTACAATTACAACTTTTTAAACCATACAAAAACATACAACCAAATTTTAACAACTTTACTCTAACTTCTCATTATCTTCTCCCCTACGATTCTCTAGGTCAGTTCTAGGAGAGACCGAATCCAACCCTATTACCACACCTCCATCAGCAGGGACCTCGTCTTCCCCTTTGTCCACTTTAACGTAAGTATCTTCAATAATAACTTTGAGGTCATCAACTGTGTACCTAACTCCGATGAGTTGGTGCCCTAGTCTGTCGCGATGAACTGCATCGTCATCCACATTCTTCTGCGCCTCCTCATTAAGCTCGCCTATCAACACCTTATGCGAGTCCTTCGTAGTAACCAATTATTCCTTCTCTAGAGCAAAATTAGACTCAAGTTGGGCCACCCTTTTCTCAAGCTTGACTTTCCCTCCCTTGAGCTCAGCTTTTCCCTCCTCAATCCTGAGGCAGATACCTTCAACATGCGAACAGTCTGCAATAAAACAAAACACATTTTTAGCTCGAATCTAAATACATGGTTCAGCAGTAAAAATTCATCGACTTACCACTTTGCTAAACTATAACAGTGCGGAGCTATTCAGCTCCTGAACACCTTTTCGAGCTGCCCGCCTCAGCTATTTTCCACAGAGAGTAGCTCATTTTCCTTAATAGGTCTGCTCTCCACGACCTTCTCCCATAATTCAGTAGCAGGAGGTTCAACCCTCCCCTTTTCACATTTCCTTCGACCTCCCCACTCATCGTGGTGCCAGAGGCTGAACCACCCTTCACAACTTTCCTCTTAGGGTGCTTTAGAGCTAACTTGCTCAAAGTTCTCCCTACAAGAACATCCTCCAGAGCCATTTCTGCAGCCCTCCTTAATATTGGACGCTCTTCCCCGTCCGCTCCTCTCTTCTTGTAGGGTCCAACTCCCATCATTGGTTTCTTTCCCTGTGACTTTTGCACCTTCTCTGACTTACTATTAGCTCCTTTGTTTTTGTTGATGTCGAGCTCTTTCAAAACTATCTCGAGCTTAACACCTTCTTGAGCAATACTGTCTAACAGTGATTCCTTTCTTGTCACCTTATACTGAGGACCTATAACACAAACACAACACATTGTTAAACAGCAAAGTAATCCTTCAATTACAGAAGTTTGATATTATACATTATTACTTACTTTTCTTCAAACATATTATATTGTCATTCAATACTCGACCTGCTGATTTCAGATGAAAGAAAAGTGGTTGAGATGAGCTCGAATAAAAATATGCACCTCTAGTTGCAGCATAATGTTTCACAGTATAATACTGCAAAACATCCTCAGGAGTTATTCTCCTCTTCACTTCATATTTAAATTATCGCAGACATTTCTTACCTCCCATATATTGCCATTTAATTGGGCAGGACAAGCCTCTATAGTTTTTAGTATACCTTAAACAAGATTTCTAAGAGGCAACCTCCATCTGTATTCCAACTGAGATGGATAACACAAAAATCCCAGGTCCATGTCGGCTTGGAAATTCCCATCAAAATACTCAAAAGAGATCGATTCTTCCACTCCCCTATCCAATTTCTTCTTTTATAAATCAGGGAACAAGAAGAAATGTTCTTCCCCAGTTGATACAGTACAACCTCTAAAAGAGCTACCGGTATGTTTTACAATGCTACCCCCTTTTCCACCTTTAATAACTTTGGATCTACAAAACTTTTTGAATATATCAGAGTTTGGAGGGTACGGTACCAATTTACCAGGGAAATCGAGAAATTGAACGAGTACTATTTTGTCCTCCCCCTCAGACTCTACATTTACATATTCTACATTCTCGGACTCAATTGTACGACCAGAGGTCGAGGACTCCATATCAGGTGAAGTCTCTATCTAAAATATAGGTTTAAGGATGAGGTTTGAATATATAACATATATTCCTCACCTCCAACCTACATACAGGTCAAGGTATTCTGTCAACTTATCATTATCTTTTATCTATACACATCCATGCACACATCTACCATACATCCATCATACATATACGTATATCATATACATATCCCTTTTTACATATAAATCAAACAAATTTTTATAGATTATTATAAATAACAATTTTTCCAAATTTTAACAAAATAAAAAATTAAATAAACCCACACAGTTTTGTAAGCATCACTTTAAAAAAAAAAAAACTCAGCCACTGACTTTCAACATCTGAGTATGAATCAGAGGCAGCATCAGGTTCTTTAGCATCTGGACTCTTCCACCGTAGACTTCTCTCCCCTTCTACGATGATAACCTTCATCCCCTCTCTCATTTGAATCTATAGGAGTTTTTCTCTTTTCTCTCCTACTGTCTTTTCATTTTTCAGAGTTTGATAAACGTTTAAATGAGGAAGATAAACTATTATTTATACATTATCTCGCTAACTTCTAGTTATTGGGCCTCACACAAGCCGCCCTCGGTTTTGGAACCGAGGCATCCCTTCTACAATTAAATTAAGACATTTTTTACCTATTGGTGAAAACGCCTTCCCATCATTACCCCAAACTCTCTATTTTAATATAATCTCATCTCTCTTACCCAAATCTCTCTCTGACCTCCCCACACTCATGATGACTCGATACTCGCATGCAATCAAACTTTCCCTACAATTACACAAGAGACAAAAATCAAAGCTAATCTACTTTTTCCATTCATACTTCTATTACTTATAGAACTACTGACGTCATTTCCAAAGCTATCACATTTTAAAATTAATTTTATTTATTCACAAACGGTTTCAAACAGTATTTACAACAAAAAAGGAATAGATTCAAGCCAAACATTCTACCTACATTCTAATTATAGTTATTCAAACTCATTCCGTTTGCACCCTCAAATATAATTACACATAAAACATTTTAGATGTCCTGGAGAGCCACACCAAAACAGTTCACCCCAAGCAAGCCTCACATCTTCTTTCTCTATCTCTTCTTCAACAATTTGCCTCACTTCCGCTTTTCGAGTTGCAAACTCTAAAATGACTTCACAGAATATCTTTGAGTAAAAGTATCGCTCGATTTCAAGTTCCCTCACCCTCGAGTCTAAGCCTTCAAACTGGATTTCAGATCCAGACAAGTCAGAATCATAATCTAATAGCCCAAAAATCCTCTCCAGCACTTCTGCAATCTTTTTTGCTTGTGTCCCTCTGCACCATGACGAACTCTCTCAAAGCGAGTCCTCACCATATTCTCTTTTTTCCTCCTTACATTATATTCCCATCATATTTATACACGTTTTGAAGATCACTTCAAATCCCCCATATTTTGTATGTATTATAATCATCTTTTCCATAACTGAAAACCCTAAAATCATGATAGAAAGTTATTTGAACTTATTTGCATCAATCGACCTCTTTGAATTCATCCTCCCCCATTTCGACCTACTTCTCACAATCTCTCCCCCTATACAACATTTCCAAACAAGATCACCATAAGCTTAAGTTTTCAATTTTTGCATATTCTATATCTGAAAGGATATTCTTTCCCCGTTGTTCTTGGAACTTTTTCAATTCGATATACATTTTTAATTATATCTACATATTTACAACTTTTCAAATAATTTTTAAAGTTTGATTAAACAAAACTCTATTTTTTAGTTCAACTTCACACTATATAATTATCATCCTCTAACATACATATATATTTACATTTTCTAGCTCAATTTCAGTAAAAGTAGTTAATTTTATCTATTAACATAGGTTTGAACAAATATTTTTTCATTAGCTCGAATATCAATTACAGAGTACTTTATAGATAACAAGTAATTTAAATATTGTTACAAATCGCTTTATAGGTTACATATTAATTTTCAAAACTATATCAAATTAGAGAATTTTCAAAGCAAAGCAGGAACTGGAAATCACTAAGCCCGGTCCCTCCTTGACACCATTTTCATCGACAAGAAACTGAGGAAGCAAAGGTGTTAGTGCTTGAACCAACCATCAGTACAAGGACAAGAGAAGATGATTGTGTGGAAGAAAGACTTCTAATCTCTGTCTTCCTCCACCACCATCGTCTCCTCCTCCATTGCCTCCACTAACTAGATGTTAGTAGAGATTAAAGTGTGTCATACCTTATAACCCAATCCCATGTAGGATACCGATAGCAATGCCTTGCATATATGTCGGCCTTCACATCTGTCTCCTTCACCTCGGCTACCACATCTGTCACATTAGGACATCTGTCTCCTGAGGAAACTCAGACAGCCGAAAGTGGGGGACATAACGAACCACCTATCCAGAAGATAACATGCCTAAAGCAAGAGTGAGAAAAAAACATGCTCGCCGCCAATAAGCTCCAACATCAAACATTGGTAATGGCACAGATAATACTAGCCTAACTTCTGAGAATACTCATACATCCGAAGGAGGGGGTCATAACGAACCTCTTAGCCTGAAGATAACAAGCCTACAGCACGAGTAAGGAAAAAACTTGCTCACTGCCGATAAGTCCCAACATCCAACATTGGCAATGACATAGATAATACTAGCCTAACTCCAGAGGATACTCATACATCAGAAGGCGGGGGCCATAGAGAACCTCTTAGCCTGAAGATAATAATCCCAAGGCACGAGTGAGGAAAAAACTTGCTTGCTGCCGATAGGCTCAAACATAAAGCATTGGTAATGGCATAGATAATACTAGCCTAACTCCAGAGGATATTCATATATCCAAAGGCGGGGGCCATACCGAACCTCTTAGCCTGAAGATAACAAGCCTAAAGCACGAGTGAGGAATAAACTTGCTCGCAGTCGATAAGCTCCAATATCCAACATTGGTAATGGCATAGATAATACTAGCCAAACTCTTGAGGATACTCATTGCTCCGAAGGCAGGGGCCATAAGGAACCTCTTAGTCTGAAGATAATAAGCCTAATGCACGAGTGTGGAAAAAACTTGCTCACTGCCGATAAGCTCTAACATCCAACATTGGCAATAACATTGATAATACTGGCCTAACTCCTAAGGATAATCATACATCCAAAGGCGGTGGCCATAACGAACATCTAAGCCTGAAGATAAAAAGCCAAAGCACGTGTGTGGAAATATCTTGCTTACTGCCGATAAGCCCTAACATCCAACTTTGGGAATGGTATAGATAATACTAGCCTAACTGCTGAGGATACTCATACATCCGAAGGCGGGGGCCATAACAAACCTCTTAGCCTGATGATAACAAGCCGAAAATATTAGTGTGTAAAAACCTTGTGCGCCGTCAAAAGGATCCAACATCTAACATTGGTAATGGCATAGATAATACTAGCCTAACTCCTGAGGATACTCATATATCTGATGGCGGGAGCCATAACGAACCTCCTAGATCGAAGATAACAAGCCTAAACACGAGTTAGCTTAATACTTGCTCGCTGCCGATAAGCTCCAACATCCAACAATGGTAATAGCATAGAAAATACTAGACTAACTTCTGAGTATACTAACACATTCGAAGGCCGGGGCCATAACAAACCTCTTATCCTGATGATAACAAGCCTAAAGTACGAGTGAGGAAAAAACTTGCACAGTACCGATAAGCTACAATATCCAACATTGGTAATGGCATAGATAATAGTAGCCTAACTCCTGAGGATATTCATAGATCCGAAGATGTGGGCCATAACGAACATCTTAGCCTGAATATAACAAGCCTAAAGTACGAGTGTGGAAAAAACTTGCTCGCTGCCGATAAGCTCCAATATCCAACATTGGTAATGGCATTGACAATACAGGCCTAACTCCAGAGGAAACTCACACATCCGATGGCGGGGGACATAACGAACCTCGTTGGCCTGAAGATGACAAGCCAAAGCACGTTTGTGGAAAAATCTTGCTTACAGCTGATAAGCCCCAGCATCCAACATTGGGAATTGCATAGATAATACTAGCCTAACTCCTGAGGATACTCATACATTAGAAGGCGGGGGCCATAACGAACCGCTTAACCTGAAGATAACAAGTCTAAATCATGAGTGAGGAAAAAACTTGCGTGTTGCCGACATGATCCAACTACCTACATTTGTAATGGCGTAGATAATATTAGCCAAATTCATGTGGATACTCATACCTTCGAAGGCGGGGGCCATAACGAACCTCCTAGTCTGAAGAAAACAAGCCGAAAGCACGAGTGAGGAAAAAACTTACTCGCTGCCGATAAGCTCTAACGTCTAACATTGGTAATGGCATTGATAATACTAGCCTAACTCTTGTGGATACTCATATATCCGGCGGCGGGGGCCATAATGAACCTCTTAGCCTGAAGATAACAAGCATAAAGCACAAGTGGGGAAGAAACTTGCTCGTAGCCGTTAAGCTCCAATATCCAACATTGGTAATTGCATAGATAATACTAGACCTACTCCTGAGGATACTCATACATCCAAAGGCGGGGGCCATAACGAACCTCTTAGTCTGATGATAACAGGCCTAAAGCACGAGTGTGGAAAAAACATGCGCGCTGCTGATAAGCTCCAAAATCCAACATTGGTAATGGCATAGATAATACAAGCCTAACTCCAGAGGATACTCATACATTCGATGGCGGCAGCCATAACAAACATCCTAGTCTGAAGATAACAAGCCTAAAGCACGAGTGGAGAAAAAACTTGTACGCTGCCGATAAGTTCCAATTTCCAGCAACGGTAATGACATAGATAATACTAGACTAACACCCGAGGATACTCAAACATCAGAAGGCGGGGGCCATAACGAAACTCTTAGCCTGATGTTAACAAGCCTAAAGCAGAAGTGTGGAAAAAACATACGTGCTGCCGATTAACTCTAAAATCCAACATTGGTAATGGCAAAGATAATACTAGCCTAACTTTTTAGGATACTCATACATACGAAGGCAGGGGCCATAACGAACCTCTTAGCCGGAAGATAACAAACTTAAAACACGAACGTGGAAAAAACTTTCTCACTGCCGATAAGCTCCAGCATCCAACATTGGTAATGGCATAGATTATACAAGCCTAACTCTTGAGGATACACATACAACCAAAGGCCGGGATCATAACGAACCTCTTAGCCTGATGATAACAAGCCTAAAACACGAGTGAGGAAAAAACTTTCTCGCAGCCGAAAAGCTCTATTATCCAACATTGGTAATGGCATAGATAATACTAGCCTAACTCGTGAGGATACTCATACATCCGAAGGCCGGGGCCATAACGAACTCTTAGCCTGATGATAACAAGCCTACAGCATGAGTGTGGGAAAACTTGCGTACTGTCGATAAGCTCCAACATCCATCATTCGTAATGGCATAGATAATACTAGCCTAACTCTTGAGGATACTCATAAATCCGATGGCGGAAGCCTAACGAACCTCCTAGCCTGAAGATAACAAGCCTAAAACATGAGTGAAGAAAAAACTTGCTCGCTGCCGATAAGTTCCAACATCCAGTAATGGTAATGACATAGATAATACTAGCCTACTCCTGAGGATACTCATACATCTGAAGGCGGGGGTCATAACGAACCTCTTCGCTAGATGATAACAAGCCTAACGTACGAGTGTGGAAAAAACTTGTGCGCTACCGGTAAGCTCCGATATCCAACATTGGCAATGGCATAGATAATATTAGGCTAACTCTCGAGGATACTCATATATCTGAAGGTGGGGGCCATAACGAACCTTTTTGCCTGAAGATAACAAGCTAAAATACGCGTATGGAAAAAACTTGCTCGCAGCCGATATGATCCAACAGCCAACATTGGTAATGGCATAGATAAAACTTGCCAAACATCTGTGGATACTCATAGCTCCGATGGCGGGGGCTATAACGAACCTCTTAGTCTAAAAATAACATGCCTAAAGCACGAGTAAGGAATAAACTTGCTCGCAGCCGATAAGATCTATGATCCCACATTGGTAATGGCATTGATAAAACTAGGCTAACTCTTGAGGATACACATACATCCGAAGGTGGGGCCCCTAATAAATCTCTTAGCCTGATGATAACAAGCCTAAAAGACGAGTATGGAAAAAACTTGTGCGTTGTCGGTATGATCCAACATCCATCATTGGTAATGTATAGATAGTACTAGCCTAACTCCTGAGGATAGTCATATATACGACGGCGGGCGCCATAAGGAACCTCCGAGACAGAAGATAACAAGCCTAAAGCATGAGTGAGGAAAAAACTTGCTCGCTACCGATAAGCACCAACATCCAACAATGGTAATGGCATAGATAATTCAAGCCTAACTCCAGAGGATTCTCATACATCTGAAGGCGGGGGCCATAACGAACTTCTTAGCCTGAGGATAACAAGCCTAAAGTACGAGTGAGGAAAAAATTTGCGCGCTACCGATAAGTTCCAATATCCAACATTGGTAATGACATAGAAAATACAAGCCGAACATCTGAGGATACTCATACATCTGAAGGCAGGGGCCATAATGAACCTCTTAGCCTGATGATAACAAGCCTAAAATACGAGTGTAGAAAACACTTGCGCTTTATCAATAAGATCCAACATCCAACATTGGTAATGGCATATATAATACTAGCCTAACTCCTGAGGATACTCATATATCTGATGGCGGGAGCCATAGCAAACCTCCAAGTATGTAGATAAGATGCCTAAAGCACGAGTGGGGAAAAAACTTGCTCGCAGCCCATAAGATCCAACATCCAACAATGGTAATGGCATAGATTATACTAGACTAACTCCTGAGGATACTCATACATCCGAAGGCATGGGCCATAATGAACCTCTTATCCTGATGATAACAAACCTAAATCACGAGTGAGGAAAAAACTTGCTCACTGACGATAAGCACCTATATCCAAGATTGGTAATGTCATAGATAATACAAGCCTAACTTCTGATGATACTCATACATCCGAAGGCGGGGGCCATAACGAACCTCTTTGCCTGAAGATAACAAGCCAATGTACGTGTGTGGAAAAATCTTGCTCACTGCCGATAAGTCCCAACATCAAACATTAAGAATTGCATAGATAATACTAGCCTAACTCCTGAGGATACTTATACATTCGAAGGCGGGGGGCATAACTAAACTCTAAGCCTGAAGATAACAAGCCTAAAACACGAGTTAAGAAAAAACTTGCTCGCTGACGATATAATCCAACAACCTACATTGGTAATGGCATAGATAATTCTAGCCAAACTCCAGAGGATACTCATACCTCCGAAGACGGGCGCCATAACGAATCTCTTAGCCTGAAGATAACAAGCGTAAAGCACAAGTGAGGAAAAAACTTGTTCGCTGCCGATAAGTTCCAACATTAAACATTGGTAATGGCATAGATAATACAATCCTTACTCCTGGGGATACTCATACATTCGATGGCGTTGGCCATGACGAACCTCCTAGCCTGAACATAACAAGAGAAAAGCACGAGTGAGGAAAAAACTTGCTCGCTACCGATAAGCTCCAACATCCAACAATGTCAATGGCATAGATAATACTAGCCTAACTCCTGAGGATACTCCTACATCTGATGGCGGGGGCCATAACGAACCTCTTAGCCAGATGATAACAAGCCTAAAACACAAGTGAGAAAAAAACATACGCGCTACCGATGAGCTCCAACATCCTACATTGGTAATGGCATAGGTAATATTGGCCTATCTTTTGAGGATACTCATACATACGAGGGCGGGGGCCATAACGAACCCCATAGCCGGAAGATAACAGGATAAATGCACGAGTGTGGAAAAACCTTACTCGGTACCGATAAGCTCCAACATCCAATATTGGCAATGGCATAGGTTATACTAGCCTAACTCCTGAGGATGCACATACATCCGAAGGTGAGGGTCATAAAGAACCACTTAGCCTGATGATAACAAGCCTAAAGAACGAGTGAGGAAAAAACATGATCGCACCCGATAAACTCCAATTTCCAACATTGGTAATGGCATAGATAATACTAGCCTAACTCCTGAGGATACTCATACATCAGAAGGCGGGGGCCATAACGAACCTCATTGCCTAATGATGACAAGCCTAAAGCACGAGTGTAGAAAAAACTTACGCGCTGTCGATAAGTTCGAAAATCCAGCATTGGTAATGGAATAGATAATACTAGCCTAAGTCCTGAGGATACTCGCAAATCCGTTGGCAGGAGCCATATAGAACCTCCTAGCCTGCAGATAACGAGCCTAAACCACGAGTGAGGAAAAAACTTACTCGCTGCCGATAAGCTCCTGCATCAAATATTTGTAATGGCATAGATTATACTCGCCTAACTCCTGAGGATACTCATATATCCGAAGGCGGGGCCCATAACGAACCGCTTGCCTGATGATAACAAACCTAAAGTACGAGTGAAGAAAAAACTTGCGCGCTATCGATAAGCTCCAACATACAATATTGATAATGACATTGATAATACAAGCCTAACTCCTAAGGATTCTCATACATCCGAAGGCGGGGGCCATAACGAAGCTCATTTCTTGAAGATAACATGCTAAAGCACGTGTGTGGTAAAATCTTACTCACAGCCGAGGAGCCCCAACATCCAACATTGGGAATGGCATAGATAATTCTAGCCCAACTCCTGAGGATACTCATACATCAGAAGGCGGGGAACATAGCGAACCTCTTAGCCTGAAGATAACAACCCTAAAGCATGAGTGTGGAAAAAACTTGCTCACTTCTGATAAGATCCAACAACCTATATTGGTATTGGCATAGATAATACTAGCCAAACTAATGAGGATACTCATACCTCTGAAGGCGGGGGCCATAACGAACCCCTTAGTCTAAAGATAAATGGCCTAAAGTACGAGTGAGGAAATAACTTGCCCTCATCCGATAAGCTCCAGCATCAAACATTGGTAATGGCATAGATAATAGTAGCCTAACACCGGAGGATAGTCATACATCCGAAGGTGAGGGCTATAATAAACCTCTTAGCCTGATGATAGCAAGCCTAAAGCACGAGTATTGAAAAATCTTGTGCGCTGCAGATAAGCTCCAACATCAAACATTGGTAATGGCTTAGATAATACTAGTCTAATTCCTAAGGATACTCATAGATCCGAAGGCGGGGGCCATAATGAACCTCTTAGCCTGAAGATAACAAGCCCAAAGCAAGAATGAGGAAAAAACTTGCTTGCTGCCGATAAGCTACAATATCCAACATTGGTAATTGCATTAAAAATATAAGCCTAACCCCTGAAGATACTCATACATTCGATGGCGGGGGCTATAACGAACCTTCTAGCCTGAAGATAACAAGCCTAAAGCACGAGTGAGTTAAATACTTGCTCACTGCCGATAATCCCCAACATCCAACATTGGTAATGGAATAGATAATACTAGCCTAACTCCTGATGATACTCATACATACGAAGGTGGGGGCCATAACGAACCTCTTAGCCAGAAGATGACAAGCTTAAAGTTCGAGTGAGGAAAAAAGTTGCTCGCTGCCGATAAGCTCCAAAATCAATTATTGGTAATGGCATAGATAATACCAGCCTAACACCGGAGGATGCACAAACCTCCGACGGCAGGGGCCGTAATGAACCTCATAGTCTGAAGATAAAAAGCCTAAAACACGAGTGAGGAAAAAACTTGCTCGCTGCCGATAAGCTCTAACATCTGACATTGGTAATGGCATTGATAATACTAGCATAACTCCAGAGGATAGTCAAATATCAGATAGCGGGGGAAATAATAAACCTCTAATCCTAACGATAACAAGCCTAACTCCTGAGGATACTCATACATTCGATGGCGGGGGCCATAACAAACCTTCTAGCCTGAAGATAATAAGCCTAAAGCACGAGTGAGGAAAAAACATGCCCGCAGCCGATAAGCCCCGACATCCAAAATTTGTAATGGCATAGATAATACTAGCCTAACTCTTGAGGATACTCATATATCCGGAGGCGGAGGCCATAATGAACCTCCTAGCCTGATATTAACCAGCCTAAAGAACGAGAGTGGAAAAATCTTGCGCACTTCTGATAAACTCCAACGTCCAACATTGGTAATGTCATAGCTAATGCTAGCCTAACTCCTAAGGATACTCCTACATCCGAAGGCGGGGGCCATAATGAACCTCTTAGACTAATGATAACAAGCCTAAGGCCCGAGTGTGGAAAAATCTTGCGTGCTGCGAACAAGCTCCAACATCCAATATTTGTAATGGCATAGATAATACAAGCCTAACTCCTGAGGATACTCATACATTCGAAGCCGGGGGCCATAACGAGCCTCCTAGCCAAAAGATAACAAGCCTAAAACACGAGTGAGGAAAATAGTTCCTCTCTGCCGATACGTTTCAACATCCAACATTGGTAATGGCATAAATAATACTTGCCTAACTCTTGAGGATACTCATACATCCGAAGGCGGGGGCCATAACGAACCTCTTAGCCAGATGATAACAAGCTTAAAGCACGAGTGTGGAAAAAACTTCCTCGCTGCCGATAAGCTCCAATATTCAATATTTGTAATGGCAAAGATTATACTAGCCTAACTCCTGAGGATATTCATACTTCTGATGGAATGGGCCATAACGAACCTCTTATCCTGATGATAACAAGCCTAAAATGCGAGTGGGGATAAAACTTATTCGCTACTGATAAGCTTCAACATCCAACATTTCTAATGGCATAAATAATAAAAACCTAACTCCTGAGGATAGTCATACATATGAAGGCGGGGGCCATAACGAACCTCTTAGCTTTATTATAACAAGCTTAAAGCACGAGTGTGGAAAAAACTTACTCGCCGCCGATAAGCTCCAACATCTAACATTGGTAATGGCATAGATAATACTTGCCTAACACCTGAGCATACACATACATGCGAATACGTGGGGACTTAACGAACCAGTTAGCCTGAAGATAACAAGCCTAAAGCACGTGTTTGGAAAAAACATGCTCACTGCCGATAAGCCTCAACATCCAACAATTGTAATTACATATATAATACTAGCCTAACTACTGAAGTGACTAAGACATCCGAAGGCGGGGGCCATATCGAACCACTTAGCCTAAAGATAACAAGCCTAAAGTACGAGTATGGAAAAAAATTTCTCGCTGCCGATAAGCTCCAACTTCTCACATTGGCAATGGCATAGATAGTACTAGCTAAACTCCTGAGGATACTCATACCTCCGAAGGTGGGGGGAATAACGAACCTCTTATCTACGAGATAACAAGCCTAAAGCACGAGTGAGGACAAAACTTGCTCACTGTAGATATGCTCTAACGTCTAACATTGGTAATGGCATAGATAGTACTAGCCTATATCCAGAGGATACTCATACATCTAGAGGCGGGGGCCATAATGAACCTCTTAGCATGAAGATAATAAGCCTAAAGCACGAGTGAGGAAAAAACTTGCTCGCTTCCAATAAGCTCCATCATCCAACATTGGTAATGGCGTAAATAAAATAATACAAGCCTAACACCTGAGGATACTCAAACATCTGGAGGCGGGGGCCAGAAGAAACCTCTTTGCTTGAGCATAACAAGCTAAAGTACGTATGCGGAACAATCTTGCTCACTGCCGATACCCCAACATCCAACATAGGGAATGACAAAGATAATACTAGTCAAACTTCTGAAGATACTCAGACATCCGAAGGCGGGGGCCATAACGAGCCTTGCAGCCGATATGCTTTAACATCCAACATTGGTAATGGCATAGATAGTACTAGCCATACACCTGAGGATACTCATACCTCCGTAGGTAAGGGGACAATATGAACCTTTTATCCGAAAGATAACTAGCCTAAAGTACGATTGAGGATAAAACTTGATCGTTGCTGATAAACTCCAACATCCAGCATTGGTAATGGCATAGATAGTACTAGCCAAGCTCTTGAGGATACTTATACCTCCGAAGGTGGGGGGCATAACAAACCTCGTATCCAGAAGATAACAAGCCTAAAGCACGAGTGAGGAAAAAACTTGCTCGCTGCCGATATGCTCTAACATCCAACATTGGTAATGGAATAGATAATACTAGCCTAAGTCATGAGTATTCTCATACATCAAGAGGCGAGAGCCAAAATGAACCTCTTAGCCGTAAGATAACACGCCAAAAGCACGAGTGAGAAAAAAACTTGCTCGCAGACGATAAGATCAAACATACAACATTAGTAATGGCACAGATAATACTAGCCTAACTCTTGAGGATACTCATACATCTGAAGGCGGGGGCCAAAACGATCCTCTTAGCCATATGATAATAAGCATAAAGCACGAGTGTGGAGAAATATTGCGCACTGCCCATAAGCTCCAACATCCATCATTGGAAATTGCATTGGTAATAGTAGCCTAACTCCTAAGGATACTCGTACATCCGAAGGCCGAGACCATAACGAACCTCTTGGACAGAAGATAACAATCCCAAAGCATGAGTGAGGAAAATGCAAGCTCGCTGCCGATAAGCTCCAACATCCAACATTGGTAATGGCATAGATAATACTCGCCTTACTCCTAGGGATACTCATACATACGATATCGGGGGCCATAACGAACCACATAGCCTGAATATAGCAAGCCCAAAGCGCGGGTGAGGAAAAACCTTGCTCGCTGCGGATAGGCTCAAACATCCAACATTGGTAATGGCATAAATAATACCAGCCTAATTCCAGAGGATACTCATACATCCGTAGGCGGGGGCCATAACGAACCTCTTAGCCTGAAGATAACAAGCCTAAAGCACGAGTGAGGAAAAAACTTGCTCGCTGCCGATAGGCTCAATCATTAACATTGGTAATGGCATAGATAATACTTGCCTAACTCCAGATGATACTCATACATACGAAAGCGGGGGCCAAAACGGACCTCTTAGCCAGAAGAAAAAAAGCCAAATGCACGAGTGAGGAAAAATCATGCTCCTGCCGATATGATCCAACTGCCTATATTTGTAATGGCATAGTTAACACTAGCCAAACTCCTAAGGTTACTCATACCTTCGAAGGCGGGGGCCATAACTAACCTCTTAGGCTTAAGATAATAGACCTAAAGCACGAGTGAGGAAATAACAGGTACACTGCCGATAAGCGCTAAAATCAAACATTGG
The DNA here is from genome assembly GCA_014058105.1 of Kingdonia uniflora. Classification (NCBI taxonomy): domain Eukaryota; kingdom Viridiplantae; phylum Streptophyta; class Magnoliopsida; order Ranunculales; family Circaeasteraceae; genus Kingdonia; species Kingdonia uniflora. The sequence goes on from JACGCM010002535.1 coordinate 2,033,351, forward strand.
TAATGGCACAGATAATACTGGCCTAACTCCTAAGGATACTCATTCATCCGAAGGCGGGGGCCATAATGAACCTCCGAGCCTAAAGATAACAAGCCAAAAGAACGAGTGAGGAAAAAACTTTCTCGCTGCCGATAAACGCCAACATCCAACATGGATAATGGCATAAAAATTACTAGCCTAACTCCTAAGGATACTCGTACATCTGAAGGCGGGGGCCATAACGAACCTTTTAGCCTGAAGATAACAAGCCTAAAGCACGAGTGAGGAAAAAACTTACTCATTGTCGATAAGCTCCAACAGCGAACATTGGAAATGGCATAGATAATACTAGCCTAACTCCCGAGGATACACATATATCCGAAGGCGGGGGCCATAATAAACTCCATAGCCTGAAGATAACAAGTCTAAAGCACGAGTGAGGAAAATACTTGCTCGCAGCCGATAAGCTCCAACATTCAACATTGGTAATGGCATAGATAATACTAGCCTAACTCCTGAGGATACTCATACATCCGAAGGCGGGGGCCACAATGAGCCTCTTAGCCTGATGAGAACAAGCTTAAAGCATGAGTATGGAAAAAACTTGCTCACTGCTGATAAGCTCCAAAATCTAATATTTGTAATGGCACAGATTATATTAGCCTAACTCCTGAGGATACTCAAACTTCCGAAGGAGGGGGCCTTAACGAGCCTCTTAGCCTGATGACAACAAGCCTAAAGCGCGAGTGAGGATAAAACTTATGAGCTACTGATATGCTTTAACATTCAACATTTGTAATGGCATAAATAATACAAACCTAACTCCTGAGGATAGTCATACATACGAAGGCGGGGGCCATAACGATCCTCTTAGACTGATTATAACAAGCTTAAAGCACGAGTGAGGAAAAAACTTGCTCGCTGCCGATAAGCTCTAACATCCAACATTGGTAATGGCATAGATAATACTAGTCTAGCACATGGGCATACTCATACATGCGAATACGTGGGCCTTAACGAACCACATAGCGTGAAGATAACAAGCCAAAAGCACGTGTGTGGAAACAAAATGCTAGCTGCCGATAAGGCTCAACATCCAACAATTGTAATTGCATATATAATGTTAGCCTAACTTCTGAAGAGACTCTGACATCCGAAGGCGGGGGCCATAACGAACCTCTTAGCCTGAAGATAACATGCCTAAAGTACGTGTATGGAAAAAACTTGCTCGCTGCCGATAAGCTCCAATATCACACATTGGTAATGGCATAGATAGTACTGGCCAAACTTCTGAGGATACTCATACCTCCGAGGGTGGGAGGCATAACGAACCTCTTATCCAGGAGATAACAAGCCTAAAGCACGAGTGAGAACAAAACTTGCTCGCTGCCGATATGCTCTAACGTCCAACATTGATAATGGCATAGATAATACTAGCCTAATTCCTGAGGATACTCATACATGTGGAGGCGGGGGCCATAACGAACCTCTTAGCATGAAGATAATAAGCCTAAAGCACGAGTGAGGAAAAAACATGCTCGCTGCCGATAAACTCTATCATCCATCATTGGTAATGGCATAAATAATATTAGCCTGACACTAGAGGATACTCATACATCTAGAGGTGGGGGGTCATAACAAACCTCTTAGCCTGAGGATAACAAACTAAAGCACGTGTGTGGAAAAATCTTGCTCACAGCCGATAAGCCCCAACATCCAATATAGGGAATGACATAGATAATACTAGCCTAACTTCTGAAGGTACTCAGACATCCGAAAGAGGGGGCCATAAAGAAGCTCGCTGCTGATAAGCTCTAACATCCAACATTGGTATTAACATAGATAGTACTACCCATATACCTGAGGATACTCATACCTCCGAAGGTGGGGGGACATAAAGAACCTCTTATCCGGAAGATAACTAGCCTAAAGCACGAGTGAGGAAAAAACTTGCTCGCTGCCGATAAAATCCAACATCCAACATTGGTAATGGCATTGATAGTACTAGCCAAACCCTTAAGGATACTCATATCTCCGAAGGTGGGGGGCATAACAAACTTCTTTACCGGAAGATAACAAGCCTAAAGTACGTGTGAGGAAAAAACTTGCTCGCTGCCGATATGCTCTAATATCAAACAATGTTAATGGAATTGATAATACTAGCCAAAATCCTGAGGATTTTGAGGATTTTAATACATCTAGAGGCGGGAGCCATAACGAACCTCTTAGCCGTAAGATAACACTCCAAAAACACGAGTGAGAAAAACACTTGCCCGCAGACGATGAGATCCAAGATCCAACATTGGTAATGGCATAGATAATACTTGCCTAACTCCTGAGGATACTCATACATCCAAAGGCGGGGGCCAAAACGATCCTCTTAGCCATATGATAATAAGCCTAAAGTACGAGTATGGTAAAATCTTGCGCGCTGCCGTTAAGCTCCAACATCCAATATTGGAAATTGCATTAATAATAGTAGCCTAATTCCTGAGGATACTCATACATCCGAAGGCCGAAATCATTACGAACCTCTTGGACAGAAGATAACAAGCCTAAAGCACGAGTGAGGAAAATGCAAGCTTGTAGCCGATATGCTCCAGCATCCAGAAATGGTAATGGCATAGATAATACTAGCCTTACTCCTGGGGATACTCATACATACGAAGTCGGGGGCCAAAAAAAACCTCTTAGCCTGAATATAAAAAGCCTAAAGCACGAGTGAGGGAAAACCTTGCTCGCTGTCGATAAGCTCCAACATCCAACATTTGTAATGGCATCGATAATACTAGCCTAATTCCTGAGGATACTCATACATCCAGAGGCGGGGGCTGAAACAAACCTCTTAGCCTGAAGATAGCAAGCCTAAAGCACGAGTGAGGAAAAATCTTGCTAGCTGCCGATAGGCTCAAGCATTAACATTGGTAATAGAATAAATAATACTATCCAAACTCCTAAGGATACTCATATCTTCGAAGGCGGGGACCGTAACTAGCCTCTTAGTCTGAAGATAAGAGGCTTAAAGCACGAGTGAGGAAAAAACAGGCTCGCTGCCGATAAGTGCCAAAATCCAACATTGCTAATGGCATAGATAATACTGGTCAAACTCCTAGGGTTACTTATACATCTAATGGCGGGGGCCATAATGAACCTCTTAGCCTGAAGATAACAAGCCTAAAGCACGAGTGAGGAAAAAAATTTCTCGCTGCCGATCAGCGCCCACATCCAACATGGGTAGTGGCATATAAAATACTAGCCTAACTCCTGAGGATACTCATACATCTGAAGGCGGGGGCCATAACAAACCTCTTAGCCTGAAGATATCAAACCTAAAGCACGATTAAGGAAAAGACTTGCCCGCTGTCGATAAACTCCAACATCAAACATTTGTAATGGCATAGATAATACTAGCCTAACTCCTGAGGATACTCATACATCCGAAGGAGGGGGCCATAACAAACGCCTTAGCCTGAAGATATCAAGCCTAAAGCACGAGTGAGGAAAATACTTGCTCGCTGCCGATAAGCTCCAACATTGGTAATGGCATAGATAATACTAGCCTAACTCTTGAGGATATTCATACATCCGAAGACGGGGGCCATAACGAACCTCTTAGCCTGACGATAACAAGCTTAAAGCACGAGTGCGGTAAAAACTTGCTCTGTGCCGATAAGCTCCAACATCTAATATTTGTAATGGAATAGATTATTCAAGCCTAACTCCTGAGGATAATCATTCTTCCGAAGGGAGGGGGGGGGGGGCATAACGAACCTCTTAGCCTGATAATAACAAGCCTGAAGCGCGAGTGAGGATAAAACTTATGCGCTACAGATATGCTTTAACATTCAACATTTGTAATGGCATAAATAATACAAACCTAACTCCTGAGGATAGTCATACATACAAATAAGCTCCAATATCCAATGCATGAGCATACTCATACATGCGAATACGTGGTCCTTAAGGAACCACTTAGCCTGAAGATAGCAAGCCTAAAGCCCGCGTGTGGAAAAAACATGCTCACTGCCGATGAGCCACAACATCCAACAATTGCAATTGCATATATAATACTAGCCTAACTTCTGAAGAGACTCAGACATCCGAAGGCGGGGGCCATAACGAACCTCTTAGCCTGAAGATAACAAGCCTAAAGTACGAGAATGGAAAATACTTGCACGCTGCCGATAAACTCTAGCATCTCACATTGGTAATGGCATGGATGGTACTCGCCAAACTCCTGAGGATACTCATACCTCCGAAGGTGGTGGCATAACGAACCTCTTATCCAGGAGATATCAAGCCTAAAGCATGAGTGAGGACCAAACTTGCTCGCGGCGGATATGCTCTAACATCCAAAGTGAGGATACTCATACATCCGAAGACAGCGGCCATAACGAACGCCTTAGCCTGAAGATAACAAGCCTAAAGCTCGAGCGAGGAAAAATCTTACTCGCTGCCGATAAGCTCCAACATCCAACATTGGTAATGGCATAGATAATACTAGCCTAAATCCTATGGATGCTCTTACATCCGGAGGCAGGGGCTATAACGAGCCTCTTAGCCTGAAGATAACAAGCCTAAAGCACGAGTGAAGAAAAAACTTGCTCGCAGCCGATAAGCTCCAACATCTAACATTGGTAATGGCATAGATAATACTAGCATAAAACTTGAGGATACTCATGCACCCGAAGGCGGGGGCCATAACGAACCTCCAAGCCTGATGATAACAAGCTTAAAGTACGAGTGTCGAAAAATCATGCGCGCTGCCGATAAGCTCCAAGATTCAACATTAAAAATGGCATATATAATACTATCCTAACTCCAGATGATACTCATACATCCGAATGCGGGGGCCATAAAAAACCTTTTAGCCTGAAGATAACAAGCCTAAGGCACGAGTGAGGAAAAAACATGCTCGCTGCTGATATGCACCAGCATCCAACCATGGTAATGGCATAGATAATACTAGCCTAACTCCTGAGGATTCTCATACATCTAAAGGTGGGGGCCATAACGAACCCCTTAGCCTGATGATAAAAAATCTAAAGCACTAGCGCGAAGAAAACTTGCTCGCCACTGATAGGCTCCAACATCCAGCATTGGTAATGACATAGATAATACTAGTCTAACTCCAGTGGATACTCATACATTCGAATGCGGGGATATAACAAACCTCTGAGCCTGAAGATGATAAGCCTAAAGCAAGAGTGAGGAAAAAACTTACTCAGTGCTAATATGCGTCAACATCCAATATTGGTAATGGCATAGATAATACTAACCCAACTCCTTAGGATACTCATAAATACGAAGGCGGGGGACATAACGAACATCTTAGCTTAGTGATAACAAGCCTAAAGAACGAGTAAGGAAAAAACTTGCTCTCTGCCGATAGGTTCTAACACCCCACATTGGTAATGGCATAGATAATACGGGCCTAACTCCTGAGGATACACATACATCCGAAGGCGGGGGCCACAACGTACATCATAGCCAGAAGATAACAAGCCTAAAGCGCGAGTGGGGAAAAAACTTACTCGACGCCAATAAGCACAAACATCCAACATTAGAAATGGAATAGATAATACAAGACTAACTCCTGAGGATACTCATTCATCCGAAGTCGGGTGACATAACAAGCTTCTAAGCCGGAAGATAACAAGCCAAAGTACGATTGAGGGAAAAACATGCTCACCGCCAATAAGATACAATATCGAACATTGGAAATAGCATAGATAATACTATCCTAACTCCTAAGGATACTCATACATCCGAAGGCGGGGGCCATTACGAACCTCTTAGCCTGATGATAACAAGCCTAACGTACGAGTGAGGAAAAAACTTGCGCGCTGCCGATAAGCTCCAACATCCATCATTAGTAATAGCATAGATAATACCAGCCTAACTCAAGAGGATACTCATACATCCGAAGGCGGGGACCATAACGAACCACTTAGCTTGAAGATAACAAGCCTAAAGTATAAGTGAAGAAAAAAATTGCTCGTTTCCGATAAGCTCCGACATTCGACACAGGTAATGGCATAGATAATACTAGCCGAATTCCTGAGGATACTCATGCATCCCAAACGGGGGCCATAACAAACCTCTTTGTCTGAAGATAACAATCCCAAAGCACATGTGAGGAAAAAACTTGCTCACTGCAGATAAGCCCCAACATCCAACATTGGTAATGGCATAGATAATACTAGCCTAACACCTGAGGTTACTAATACATCCGAAGGTGGGGGCCATAACGAACCCCATAGCCTGAAGATAACAAGCCAAAAACACGTGTGTGGAAAAAACTTGCTCGCGGCCGATAATCCCCAATATCAAATATTGGTAATGGCATAGATAATACTAGCCAAACTCCTGATGATACTCATACATCCGAAGGTAGGAGCCATAACAGACTTCTTAGCATGAAGATAACAAGCCTAAAACACGAGTGAGGAAAAAACATGCTCGCCGCCGATAAGCTCCAACATCCAACATTGGTAATGGCATAGATAATACTAGCCTAACACTTGAGGATACTCAATCGTCCAAAGGCGTGGGCCATAATGAACCTCTTAGCCTGAAGATAACAAGCCCGAAAGACTAGTGAGGAAAAATTTTACTCGCAGTCGATGAGCTTCAACATCAAACATCGGAAATGACAATGATAATACTAGCCTAACTCCTCATGATACTCATACATCTGATGGCGGGGACCATAACGAACCTCTTATCTTGAAGATAGCAAGCCTAAAGCACGAGTGAGGAAAAAATGTTCTCGCTGCCGATAAGCTCCAATAATCCACATTGGTAATAGTATAGATAGTACTAGCCTTACTCCTGTGGATACTCATACATCTGAAGTTGGGGGCCATAACGAACCTCTTAGCCTGATGATAACAAGCCTAAAGCACGAGTGGGGTAAAAACCTGCTCGCTATCGATAGGCTCCAACATCCAACATTGGTAATGGCATAGGTAATACTAGCCTAACACCTGGGATACTCATACATTCGAATGCTGGGCCATAACGAACCTCTTAGTCTGAAGAAAACAAGCCTAAAGTACGAGTGAAAAAAATACTTGCTCGCAGCCGATAAGTTCCAATATCCAGTATTGGTAATTGGATATATAATACAAGCCTAACACTTGAGGTACTCATACATCCGAAGGCATGGGGCAAACCAACCTCTTAGCCAGATTATAACAAGCCTAAAGTTCGAGTGTTGAAAAATCTTGCGCGCTGCTGATAAGAGAAAACATCCCACATTGGAAATGGCACAGATAATACTAGCCTAATTGCAGTTGATACTCATATATTCAAAGGCGGGGGCCATAACGAACCTCTTTGCTTGAAGGTAGCAAGCCAGAAGCACGAGTAAGGAAAAAACATGTTCGCTGCAGATAAACTCCAATATCCAAAATTTGTAATTGGATAAATGATACTAGCTTACTCCTGAAGATACTCATACATCCAAAGTTGGTGGACATAACGAACCTCTTAGCCTGATGATGACAAGCCTAAAGCACGAGTGAGGTAAAAACTTACTTGCTACCGATAGGCTCCAACATCCAACATTGGTAATGGCATAGATAATACTAGTCTCACTCCTTAGGATACTCATAAATTTGAATGCGGGGCCATAACAAACCTCTTAGCCCGAAGATGACAAGCCTAAAACACGAGTGAGGAAAAAACTTGCTCGGTGCTGATAAGCTCCAACATCCAACATTGGAAATGGCATAGATAATACTAGCCTAACTCCTAAGGATACTCATACATTCGAATGTTGGGCCATAACGAACTTCTCAGCCTGAAGATGACAAACCTAAAGCACGAGTGAGGAAAAAACTTGCTCGCTGCCGATAAACTCCAACATCTATCGTTGGTAATGGCATAGATAATACTAGCCTAACTGCCGAGGATACTCATACATCCGGAGGCGGGGGCCATAACGAACCTCTTAGCCTGAAGATAACAAGCCTAAAGCACGTGTATGGAAAAAACTTGCTCGCGGCCGATAAGCTCCAACGTCAAACATTTCTAATGGCATAGATAATACTAGCCCAAAACATGAGGATACTCATTCATCCGAAGGCGGGCGCCATAACGCACCTCTTAGCCTGATGAAAACAAGCCTAAAGTACGAGTGTGGAAAAATCTTACGCTGTTCCGATAGGCTCTAACATCCAAAATTTGAAATGGCATAAATAATACTAGCCTAACTCCAGATGATACTCATACATCCGAAGGCGGGGGCCATATCGAACCTCTTTGCCTGAAGATAAAATGCCTAAAGCACGAGTGAAGAAAAAACTTGCTCGCTGCTGATATGCTGCGACATCCAAAATTTGTAATGGCATAGATAATACTAGCCTAACTCCTGAGGATACTCATACATCCGAAGGCGAGGGCCATAACGAGCTCCAAGCCTAAAGATAACATTCCTAAAGCATGAGTATGGAAAAAACTTTCTCGCAGCCGATAAGCTAAAACATCCCATATTAGTAATGGCATGGATAATACAAGCATAACACTTGTGGATACTCATAAATATGAAGGCGGGGTCCATAATGAACCCCTTAGCCTGATGATTTCAAGCCTAAAGTAAGAGTGTGGAAAAAGCATGCTCGGTGCTGATAAGCTCCAACATCTAACATTAGTAATGGCATAGATAATACTAGCCTCACTCCTGAGGATACTCATACATTTGAATGCGGGGCCATAACGAACCTCTTAGTCTGAAGATGACAAGCCTAAAACATGAGTGAGGAAAAAACATGCTCGCTACCGATAAGCTCCCATATGCAACATTGGTAATGGCATAGATAATACTAGCCTAACTCCAGAGGATACTCATACATCCGAAGGCGGGGGCCATAATGAACCTCTTAGCTTGAAGATAGCATGCCTAAGGCACGAGTGAGGCAAAAACATGCTTGCTGCCGATAAGCTCCAAACTCCAACATTGGTAATAGCATAGATAATACTATCCTTACTCCTGGGGATTCTCGCTCATTCGAATGCGGGGCCATAACGAACCGCTTAGCCAGAAGATGACAAGCCTAAAGTACGAGTGAGGAAAAATCTTTCTCGGTGTTGATAAGCTCCAAAAACCAACATTGGTAATGGCATAGATAATACTAGTCTAGCTCCTGACGATACTCATACATCTGAAGACGAGGGCCATAACGAACATCTTATCTTAATGATAACAAGTCTAAAGAACGAGTAAGTAAAATACTTGCTCGCTGCCGATGGGCTCCAATATCCAACATTGGTAATAGCATAGATAATACTAGCCTAACTCTTGAGGATTCTCATACATCCGAAAGTGGGCGCTATAACGAACCTCATAGCCTGAAGGTAACAAGCCTAAAGCGCGTGTGTGGTAAAAACTTGCTCGGTGCTGATACACTCCAAAATCTAACATTGGAAATGGCATAGATAATACTAGCCTAACTCCTAAGAATTCTCATAAATTCAGAGGCGGGGGACATAACGAACCTCTTAGCCTGAAGATAACAATCCTAAAGCTTGAGTGTAGAAAAAACTTGCTCGCTGCTGATAAGCTCAAACATCTAACATTCGTAATTGCATTGATAATACTAGTCTAACTCCTGAGGATACCCATACATTCGAATACGGGGCCATAACGTACCTCTTAGCCTGAAGATAACAAGCCTAAGGCACAAGGGAGGAAAAAGCTTGCTCGCTGCTGATAAGCTCCAACATCGAACATTGGTAATGGCATAGATAATACTAGCCTAACTCCTGAGGATACTCATACATCTGAAGGACGGGACCATAACAAATATCTTAGATTAAGGATTACAAGCATTAAGAACGAGTGAGGATAAAGCTTGCTCGTTGTTGATAGGCTCCAACATCCAACATTGGTAATGGCATAGATAATACTAGCCTAACTCCTAAGGATTCTCATACCTCGGAGGGTGGTGGCCATAACGGATCTCTTAGCCTGAAGATAACAAGCCTAAAGCATGAATGAGGAAAAAACATACTTGCAGCCGATAAGCTACAACATCTAATATTGGTAATGGCATAGATAATACTATCCTAACTCATAAGGATACTCATACATCCGAAGGTAGGGGCCATAACGAACCATTTAGCCTGATAATAACAAGCCTAAAGCACGAGTGAGGAAAAAACTTGCGCGCTGCCGAAATGCTCAAACATCCAACATTGGTAATGGCATAGATAATACTAGCCTAACTCCAGAGGATACTCATACATCCGAAGGCAGGGTCCATAACAAACCTCTTAGCTTAAAGATAACATGTCAAAAGCACGAGTGAGAAAAAAGCTAGCTCGCTGCCGATAAACTCTAACATCAGAAATAGGTAATGGCATAGATAATACTTGCCTAAGTCCTGAGGATACTCATACATCCGAAGCGGGGGCCATAAAGAACCTTTTGGCCTGAAGATAACAAGCCTAAGGCACATGTGAGGAAATACCTTGCTCACTACCGTTAAGCCCCAACATCCAACATTGGAAATTGCATAGTTAATACTAGCCTAACTCCTGAGGTTATTCATACATCCGAAGTCGGAGGCCGCAACGATCCTCTTAGCTTGAAGATAACAAGCCTAAAAGACTTCTGAGGAAAAAACATGCTCGCGGCCGATAAGCCCCGACATCCAATATTGGTAATGGCATAGATAATACTAGCCTAACACCTGATGATATCATACATCCGAAGGGCGGAGCAATAACAAACCACTTAGTCTGAATATAACAAGCATAAAGCCCGAGTGAGGAAAATACTTGCACACTACCGATAAATTCCAACATCCAACATTGGTAGTGGCATAGATAATACTAGCCTAATACTTTAGGACACTCATAAATCCGAAGACGGGGGCCATAACAAACATCTTAGCCTGTAGATAACAAGCATAAAGCACGAGTTTGGAAATAACATGCTCGAAGTCGATAAGCCCCAATATCCAACATTAGCAATGACATAGATAAAACTAGACTAACTCTTGAGGATGCACATTCATCCGAAGCGGGGGCCATAACAAACCTCTTAGCCTGAAGATAACAAGCCTAAAGCACATGTAAGGAAAAAAATTGCTCATTGCCGATAATACCCAGCATCAAACATTGGCAATGGCAAAGATAATTCTAGCCTAACTCCTGTGGAAATGCATACATCCGAAGGTAGGGGCCATAAGGAACCTCTTAGCCTGAAGATAAGAAGCTTAAAGTACGAGCGAGGAAAAAACTTGCTCGGAGCCGAAAAGCTCTAACATCCAACATTGGTAATGGCATAGATAATACTAGCCTAACACTTGAGGACACTCATACATCTGAAGACTGGCGCCATAACGAACCTCTTAGCCTGATGATAACAAGCCTAAAGCACGAGTGAGGAAAAAACATGTTCGTTGCCGATAAGCTCCAACATCATACATTGGTAATGGCATAGATAATACTAGCCTAATACTTGAGGACACTCATACATCTGAAGACGGGCGCCATAACAAACCTCTTAGCCTGATGATAACAGGCCTAAATCACGGGTGTGGAAAAATCTTGAGCGCTGCCGATAAGCTCTAACATCCAACATTGGAAATGGCATAGATAATACTAGCTAAACTCCTGATGATACTCATACATCCAAAAGTGGGGGCCATAACGAACCTCTTAGTCAGAGGATAACAAGCCTAAATAATGAGTGAGGAAAAAACTTGTTCGCTCCAGCTAAGCTCCATCATCCAGCATTGGTAATGGCATAAATAATTCAAGCCTAACTCCTGAGGAAACACATACATCCAGAGGTGGGGGCCATAACGAACCTCTTAGCCTGAAGATAACAAGCCTGAACTACGAGTAAGGAAAAAACTTGCTCGCAGCCGATAAGCTCCAACATCTTCCATTGGTAATGACATAGATAATACTAGCCTTATACTTGAGGACACTCATACATCTGATAAGCTCCAGCATCTTCCAATCACTTTTGAAATGCTCCAACATCCCACGTAGGTAATGACATAGATAATACTACCCTAACTACTGAGGATACTCATACATCCGCAGCGGGGGCCATAGCGGACCTCTTAGTCTGAAGATAACAAGCCTAAAACACGAGTGAGGAAAAAAATTGCAGGCTGCCGATAAGATCCAACATCCAACATTGGCAATGACATAGATAATACTAGCCAAACTCCTGAGGATACTCATACATCTAAAGGCGAGGGCCATAACGAACCTCTGAGCTAGAAGATAACAAGCCTAAAGTACGAGTGAGCAAAAAAACTTGCTCGCTGCCAATAAGCGCCAAAATCCAGCATTGTAATGGCATAGATAATACTGGCCAAACTCCAGACGATACTCATGCATTTGATGGCAGGGGCCATAACGAACCTCTTAGCCTGAAGTTAACAAGCCTAAAGCACGAGTGTGGAAAAAACTTGCTCGCTGCCAATAAGCTCCAACTTCCAACATTGGTAATGGCATAGATAATACTAGCCTATCTCTTGAGGATTCTCATATATCCAAAGGCGGTGGCCATAACGAACTTCTTCGCCTGAAGATAACAATCATAGAGCACGAGTGAGGAAATAATATGCTCGCTGCCGAAAAGCCCCAACATCCAACATTGCTAATGGCATAGATAATACTAGCCTTACTCCGGAGGATTCTCATACATCCGAAGGCGGGGGCCATAACAGACCTCTTAGCCTGACGATAACAAGCCTAAATCATGAGTGAGGAAAAAACTTACTCGCAGCCGATAAGCTCCAACATCCAACATTAGTAATGGCATTGTTAATACTATCTTAACACCTAAGGATACATGAACATCCGAATGCGGGGGTCATAACGAACCTCTTAGCCAGATGATAACATGCCTAATGCACGAGTGAGGAAAAAACTTTCTCGCTACCGATAAGCAACAACATCCAACATTGGTAATGGCATAGAAAATTCTTGCCTAACTCCTGAGGATACTCATACATCCGAAGGCGCAGTCCATAAAGAACCTCTTAGCCTGAAGATAACAAGACTAAAGCACGAGAAAGGATAAAACTTGCTCGCTGCCGATAAACTCTTACATCGAACATTGGTAATGGCTTGGATAATACTAGCCTAACTCCTAAGGACACTCATGCATCCAAAGCGGGGGCCATAACGAACCTCTTAGCCTGAAGGTAACAATCCTAAATTACGATTTAGAAAAAAACTTGCACGCTGCCGATAAGCTCCAACATCAAACTTAGGTAATGACATAGATAATACTAGCCTAACTCTTGAGGATACTCATGCATCCGATGGCGGGGGCCATAACGAACCTCTACGCCTTATGATAACAAGCATAAAACACGAGTGAGGAAATAACATGCTCGCAGCCGATAAGCTCCAACTTCCAACATTGGTAATGGCATAGATAATACTAGCCTTACATATGAGGATACTCATACATCTAAAGGTGGGGGCAATAACGAACCGCTTAGCTTGAAGATAATTAGCCTAAAAAACGAGTAAGTAATAAACTTGCTCGCTGCCGATAAGCTCCAGCATCCATCATTCGTAATGGCATAGATAATACTATCCTAACTCTTGAGGATACTCATGCATCCAAAGGCGAGGACCATAACGAACCTCTTAGCCTGAAGATAACAAGCAGAAAACACGAGTGAGGAAAAAAATTATCCGCTGTCGATAACCTCCAATATCCAAATGGCATAGATAATACAAGCCTAACTCTTGAGGATACTCATACATCCGAAAGTGGGGGCCATAACGAACCTCTTGCCTGAAGATAAAAATAATAAAGCACGAGTAAGGAAATAACATGCTCGCTGCTGATAATCCCTAACTTTCAATATTGGTAATGGCATTGATAATACTAGCCTCACTCCTTAGGATACTCATACATCCGAAGGCGGAGGCCATAACGAATCTTTTAGCTTGAAGATAATAAGCCTAAAGAGCGAGTGAGGAATAAACTTACTCGCTGCCGATAATCACCAACATGCAACATTGGTAATGGCATGGATAATACAAGCCTAATTCCTGAGGATACTCATACATCCAAAAGCAGAGGCCATAACGAACCTCTTAGCCTAAGGATAACAAGTTTAAAGTACGAGTAAGGAATAAACTTGCTCGCTGCTGATAAGCTCCAACATTCTATATTGGTAATGGCATAGATAGTTCTAACCTGACTCCTGAGGATACTCATACATCCGAATGCGGGCTCCATAACGAACCTTTTAGCCTGAAGATAACAAGCTTAATGCACGAGAGAGGAAAGAACTTGCTCTCTGCATATAAGCTCCAGCATCTAACGTAGGTAGTGGCATAGATGAGACTAGCATAACTCCTGAGGATACTCATAAATCAAAAGCAGGGGCAATAACGAACTTCCTAGCCTGAAATAACAGGACTAAAACACGAGTGAGGAAAAAACATGTTCACTGCCGATATACTCCAACATCCAACGTAGGTAATGGCATAGATAATACTACCCTAACTCCCGAGGAAAATCATACATCCGAAGGCAGGGGCCATAACGAACCTCATAGCCTGAAGATAACAAGTCTAAAGGACGAGTGAGGAAAAAACTTGCGCTCTGTCAATATGCTCCATCATCCAACATTGGTAATGGCATAGATAATAATAGCCTAAATCCTGAGGATACTCATACATCTGAAGGTGGGGGCCATAGCGAACCTATTAGCCTGAAGATAACAAGCCTAAAGCACGAGTGAGGAAAAAACATGCTCGCTGCCAATATGCTCAAACATCCAACATAGGTAATGGCATAGATAGTTCTAGCCTAACTCCTGAGGATGCTCATACATCCGAGGCAGGTGCCATAACGAACCTCTTTGCAAGAAGATAACAAACCTAAAGCACGCGTGTGGACAAAACTTTCTCATTTCCAATAAGCCCCAACATCCAACATTGGAAATGGCATAGGAAATACTAGCCTAACAAATGAGGATACTCATACATCCGAAGACGGGGGCCATAACGAACCAGTTAACCTAAAGATAACAAGTCTAAAACACATGTGAGCAAAAAACTTGCTCGCTGCAGATAAGTCCCATCATGCAACACTGGTAATGGCATTGATAATACAAGCTTAACTCCAGAGGATACTCATACATCCGAAGGCGTGGGCCATAACAAACCTCTTAGACATAAGATAACCATCTTAAAGCACGAGTACGGAAAAAATTATCTCGCAGTCAATAGGCACCAATATCAAACATTGCCAATAGCATATATAATACTAGCCAAACTCCTGAGGATACTCATACCTCCGAAGGCAGAGGCCATAACGAACCTCTTAGCCTGAAGATAACAAGCCTAAAGTATGTGTGAGGAAAAAACTTGCACGCTACCGATAAGCTCCAACATCCAACATTGGTTATGACAAAGATAATAATAGCCAAACTCCTGTGGATACTCATACGTCTAAAGGCGGGGGCCATAACAAACCTCTTAGCCTAAAGATAACAAGCCTAAAGCACGAGTTAGGATAAAACATGCGCGCTATCGATAAGCTCCAGCACCCAACATTGGTAATGGCATAGATAATACTAGCCTAAATCCTGAGGATACACATACATCCGAAGGCGGGGGCCATAACGAACCTATTAGCCTGAAGATAACAATCTTAAACCATGAGTGAGGAAAAAACGTGATCGCTGCCGTTACGCTCCAACATCCTACGTAGGTAAAGGCATAAATAATACTAGCCTAACTCCTGAGGATGCTGATACATCTGAAGCGAGGGCCTTAACAAGCCTCTTTGCCTGAAGATAACAAGCCTTTAGCACGTGTATGGAAAAAACTTGCTCATTGCCGATAAGCCCCTACATCCGACATTAGAAATGGCATAGAAAATACTAGCCTAACTAATGCGGATACTCATACATCCGAAGGCGGGGGCCATAATGAACCACTTAGCCAGAAGATAACCAGCTTAAAGCTAGAGTGTGGAAAAAATTATATCGCTGCAAATAAGCTCTAACATCCAACATTGGTAATGGCATAGATAATACTATCCTAATTCCGAAGAATATTCATACATCCAAAGGCGGGGGCAATAAGGAACCGAAAGCACGAGAGAGATAAAAATTTTCTCGCTGCCGATAAGCTCCAACAGCAAACATAGGTAATAGCATAGATAATACTAGCCGAACTACTGAGGAAACTAGTACATTCGAACCGGGGCCATAGCAAACCTCTTAGCCAAATGATAACAAGCCTAAAGTACTAGTGAAGAAAAAACCTTCTCGCTGCTGATAAGCTCTAACATCCAACATAGGGAATGGCATAGATAATACTAGCCTAACTTCTGAGGATACTTATACATCCAAGGCGAGGATCTTAACGAACCTCTTAGCCTGAAGATAACAAGCCAAAAGAACTAGTGAGGAGAAAACTAACTCACTGCCGATATGCCCCAATATCAAACGTAGGTAATGGCATAGATATTACTAGCCTAACTCTTGAGGATACTCCAATATCCGATGGCGGGGGCCATAACGAATCTCTTTGCCGTAGATAGTAAACATAAAGCGAGAGTGAGGAAATAACATGCTCGATGCCGAAAAGCTTCAACTTCCAACTGTGGTAATGGCATAGATAATACTAGCCTTACTCCAGAGGATACTCGTACATCCGAAGGCGGGGGCCATAACAAACCATTTAGCTTGAAGATAATAAGCCTAAAGAGCAAGTGAGGAATAAACTTGCTCGCTGCCGATATGCTCCAACATCCAACAATGGGAATGGCATAGATAATACTATTCTAACTCTTGAAGATACTCATACATCTGAAGGCGGTGGCCATAACGAACATCTAAGCCTTTAGATAACAAGCCTAAAGCACGAGTGAGGAAAAAACTTGCTCCCTGCTGATAAGCTCCAATATCAAACATTGGTAATGGTATAAATAATTCTAGCCTAACACTTGAAGACACTCATATATCCGAAGTCGGGGGCCATAACGAACCTGCTAGCCTGAAGATAACAAGCATAAAACATGAGTGAGGAAATAACAACTCGCAACCGATAAGCCCCAATGTCCAACATTGGAAATAACATAGGTAAAACTAGCCTAACTCTTGAGGATGCACATACATCCGTAGTGGGGGACATAACGAACCTCTTAGCCTGAAGATAACAGGCCTAAAGCAAGTGTGAGAAAAAAACCTGCTCATTCCCGATGAGCCCCAATATAAAACATTGGCAATGGCATAGATAATAGTACCCTAACTCCAGTGGATACACATACATCTGGAGGCGGGGGCCATAACGAACCTCTTAGCATGAAGATAACAAGCCTAAAGCACGAGTGAGGAAAAGCATGCTCGCAGCCGATAAGCCCCAACTTCCAACATTGGTAATGTCGTAGATAATACTTGCCTAACTCTTAATTATACTCATACATTCGAAGGCAGAAGCCATAAAAAACATCTTAGCCTGAAGAAAACAAGCTTAAAGCACGAGTGTGGAAAAAAAATTAACGCTGCCGATAATTTCAAACATCCAACATTGGTAATGGCATAGATAATACTAGCCAAACTCCTAAGGATACACATACATCCGAAGGCTGGGGCTATAACGAACATCTTAGCCTGAAGATAACAAGCCTAAAGCACGAGTGAGGATAAAAATTGCTTACTGCCGATAAGCTCCAACATCCAATATTGGCAATGTCATAGATAATACTTGCTGAACTCCTGAGGATATTCATTCATCCGAAGGCGGGGGCCATAAGGGACCTCATAGCATGAAGATAACAAGACTAAAGGACGAGTGAGGAAAAAACTTGCGCGCTGCCGATAAGCTCCATCATCCAACATTGGTAATGGCATAGATAATACTAGCCTAAATCCTGAGGATACTCATACATCTGAAGGCGGGGGCCATTACGAACTTCTTAGCCAGAAAAGAACAATCTTAAAGCACGAGTGAGGAAAAAATTATCTCACTGCCAATAAGCCCCAATATTAATAATTGGCAATGGCATAGATAATACTAGCCTAACTCCTGAGGATACTCGTACCTCCGACGGCGGGGGCCATAACGAACCTCTTAGCCTGAAGAAAACACGCCTTAAGCACGAGTGAGGATATAAATTATTAGCCTAACTTCTGAGGATACTCACACATTCGAAGGGGGGCCCATAACGAACCTCTTAACTTGAAGATAACAAGCCTAAAATATGTGTGAGGAAAAAACTTGCCCGGTTCCAATAAACTCCAGCATGAAGCATTGGTAATGGCATAGATAATACAAGCCTGACTTCTGAGGATACTCATACATCTGAAGGTTGGGGCCATTACGAACCTCTTAGCCAGAATATAGCAATCTAAAAGCACGAATGAGGAAAAAATTATCTCGCTGCCGATAAGCTCCAATATCAATAATTGGCAGTGGCATAGATAATACTAGCCTAACTCCTGAGGTTACTCGTACCTCCGAGGGCGGGGGCCATAACGAACCTCTTAGCCTGAAGATAACAAGCCTAAAGTACATGTAAGGAGAAAACTTTCACGCTGCCGATAAGCTCCAACATCCAATAATCATCATGACATAGATAATAATAGCCAAACTCTTGTGGATACTCATACATCCGAAGGCGGGAGCCCTAACGAACCTCTTAGCCTGAAGATAACAAGCCTAAAACACGAGTGAGGATAAAACTTACGCGCTGCCGATAGGCTCCAACATCCAATATTGGTAATGGCTTAGATAATACTAGCCTAAATCCTGAGGATTCACATACATCTGAAGACGAGGGCCATAACGAACCTCTTAGCCTGAAGATAACAAGCCTTAAGCACGAGTGAGGATAAAAATTATTCACTGCCGAAACTCTCCAACATACAGCGTAGGTGATGGCATATATAATACTAGCCTAACTCCCGAGGATACTCATACATCGAAAGCGGGGGCCATAGCGAACCTCTTAGCATGAAGATAACAAGCCTAAAGCACGTGTGAGGAAATAACTTGCTCATTGTCGATAAGCCCCAACATCAAACATTGGAAATGGCATAGATAGTACTACCCTAACTTATGAGGATACTCATACATCCGAAGGCGGGGGCCATAATGAACCACTTAGCCTGAAGATAACAAGTCCAAAACACGTGTGAGGAAAAAATTAATACTAGCCTAACTCCAGGGGATACTCATTCATCCGAAGGCGGGGGCCATAACGATCCTCTTAGCCTGAAAATAACAAGCCTAAAGCACGAGTGAGGAATAAACTTGCTTGCTGCCGATAAACTCCAACATCTGACATTGGTAATAGCATAGATAATACAAGCCTAACTCTTGAGGATACTCATACATATGAAGGTTGGGGCTATAACAAACCTCTTAGCCTGAAGATAACATGCCTAAAGCACGAGTGAGGAAAAAACTTGCTCGATGCCGCTAAGCCTCTCGAAAGTCCTAGGGTTGAAGCACAAATAATACTTACTTCTACACCCATGGACTTCTTCTAATTCGATGGGTCAAGCCAGATAATAACATCTACTGTAGACGAAGAAAATATTAGTTTCTAATATCAACATTTCAAATTACAGCGCTCCTCTCAAGGGCCTACATCGAGCAATAGTTAATTCAATCAGTTACTGAAGCATCAACATCTGTTAATTACAGAAGGTACACGTTATTAGAATTCAAGTCAATTTCTTTCTAATTCTGCTGGATTTTCTTGATGGGAGAGCAGTCGATATTCCTCCCACCGCATTAGTAGGTGAGACTACACTCGAGCTTCCTCCTAATTCAGTCCTTGATGCCATGTATTCTGGAGCTCGTTCAACAATAATTTCTTTCCCTTGAGCTATTTGTTCATCCGTCGTGGTCCCAATACCACGATCCATAACCCCAATTGGATCTATTCTCGGTATCGAGTTTACATACACAAGTCCTCCCAAAGAAGCAATCTTGAATCAAATCCCTCCCAACCTGCAGAAATTTTATTTCCTCGAAAAAAAATGTAGCCAAAGCGCTTAATTGCCGCTGATGCCTAACTTCACTGTCACATTTATCTTGCTCATGAACTACTAGTTCCTTAACGGATTGGTGAGTAACAACAACATACTTTTTATCCCTCAAACGACAAGCTTTCGATTCAGCCAATTCTACTATTAATTGATCAATACGTTCACTCATCTACCTCGTAAGGTCTATCGAATTTTGCCGAGAATTTGTGAGGTCAATACGCATATTCTCTACTAACTCATTTTTTGACGAAGAAATTTCTTCATCTCTCGACTCCCCTCGCCAGAAGCAATTTCACCATCCCTTTTATCCAATTCCAATTTGAGATCCTTCTCATACTTCATTTCCCGTGCACGTAATTCCCGCTCCAATTCGGTTATTCGAGCGCAGAGTTGATTAATTCTTTCATTCGTCTCCTTATCACGTTGCACCGCCTCCCTCACATTTCCGCGGACGTGGGCCAAATTGTCTACCAAACTTTTGTTCTTGGCTTGAACCTCTGCTAAATCAGCCCTGCTCTTAGTCTCTCACTCTTTTAAATGATGTAAATCAACCTTCAAACGATCAAACCTGGCGATCAAACTATCACGTATTTGTGCAGAGTTACGCAATTCTAAATCTTTGCCCACAATACTACTGCTCAATTTTTCAAAATTAGCCTCAGACATAGCCAAGTTAGTTCGCGCAGTATCCAGGTCGATCTCTCTCTTTAACAACTGTTCGTTCAGAGCACGAATGTTACATTTCATATCAAATATCTCATCATTCAATGCTCTAATACGGTATTCGGCTAACTCAGCATCGTGCCGAGAACCTGACGCCGCTCTTTCCTTCAACTCAGCAAGTTCTCTGATAAGTTGGTTCAAAGCCAAATCCTTGCTCAAACGTGTTGTAGTCTTATCCTCGACTTGCCTCTTAGCTTCTTCGAGCTTTAGAGAAAGCTTCACATTATCATCTAATCAATCTTCATAGTGAGAGATCAAAGCCTCATATTCTTCTGTATACTCAGCATTATACAAAAGAGTCTGCTCTTCTCTCTCTCTAGCAACATCTAGCTCCATCTGTATAATAGTTAGCAGGGACTCACAACATCAGTATCCAATTGGGAAACAGATCGACAGAAGCATACTGACAAACTTGCAGAAAAGATTGCTGCAAGCTCAAGAGAGCCAGTGCCCCCTTGGCCTATCGGCCAAGAAATAAGCTTTGGTCGCAAGACAGAGTGTGCATACACAAACATCCTGAACTATAACAAACTTACAAGGTACATATCCCTTCATCTATTAAATTCATGTTCATCTAGCTATTAATTTATCTGAATTATCTAACCTATAAATTAGCAGAGGAGTTTTTCTCCACTTCAAGCAGGCCCTCTAAGTCCAAAACTCTGAGGCGCAAACTTTCTATATATTACAATGCGGAGTTTCATAAGAAAAACGTTGTTGGAATCAAACAGTAGTATAATATTACAAACTCGAGTTCATGTTTCACAACCGATGTTACATTACACGATCATCCTACCTGATCAATTGTTTCCTGATTATCGGCAACGGTCTTTTATGCAATATTCAGAACATCCTCCATTTCTTCAACCTCCTCTTCATCCACAATTTCCTTCTCCTCATAATTCCCTTCGCTAAATACCAAAATCTTCGCCTTTGTATACCTTAGCTGGTAGAGCTTCCCTGCAAGTTTGTTCCGAGGAGTAGCAGACGCGGAAACCAATCCCTCTGCTTCAGCTACAATTTCGGCCCTAACATCCTTTAGCTTTAGGGCAGCAGCTTCCCTTTCTTTCTCCAGCTCCAACTGAAAAGCTTCCCTCTCCCGAGTCAAGCTCTCTCCAAACTAGTTTTTCTCTCCCTTGAGCTGGGAGATCCTACTTTCCAGCTCAATAAACCTATCTTGGAGACCAAGCGGAACCCCCCTCAGAGCCCGAGCAAACTATAACAAGAAATAAGTCAGCTCGAGATATCAAAACAATACAAAAAAAAAAACAAAAACAAATATTTACTAACCTTCTTAAACTCATCTTCAACAACAGTAACCCCCTTCTCTCGAGCTTTAGCTCGACATTGTTCCACCATGAGACCGGTTTCAACCTCAAAACGCGGCCTCAAGTTAGCCCCCTCAACGATCTTAACGCTTTCCTCTAACACCACCTGTGAATTTGTAGGAGAGGTTACCTTCCTTCTCTTACTGCTATCGTCCACACTGTCCGACGTAGCAGAAGGAGAACCAGCCCCCCTTTTCGCGCCCTTCCACTTCGCAAGATTTCGTACAACAGTGCTGGACACAGGGGCCATATCTACTGGACCATCTGGCATTTCGTTAAGCCACGCAAGCTTTAAAAGATTATTAAGTTTAGGAGTTAATATATTCTCTTCCATAGAGCCTGAAGTTTTCCTAGCCATTCTCCTATTTGCTTGAGATCTCCTAACCTTGTCGTCCTTACTAGCTACCCTTTTAAGCCTATTTATCCATAACTTTTTGTGGACGACCTCGAGCTCCGTATCTTCCATGGCAACAGAATCTATGAAGTATTCCTTCCTCGAAACTTTGCAGCTAATTCCTGCATAAAAGATAGGTAACGTAAGATACAAATCAACTATAGAAATATAGTTCAACATACAAATGATAGTTCGATTTTCAATTGTATACTTAAACTTTGTTATAGTTCTATTATTAAGTTCTAGGGGTTCGTCATCAGACCGCTGAAGACATTCTCCAGACACCCTTAAAAGGTTGTCATTCCACACTCGCCTTGCTGAAAATAGGTCAAAGAAGTATGGTCTTGAAGAACTAGAAGAAAGATATGCACCATTAGTTGCTGCGACATACTTCACAGCGTAATACTCTAGAAGATCCTTGGCAGTAATCCTACTCTCACTACCAGATGCAGCCCATCTCTTATTAAGGATTTCGCATACAAGGATGACTTCCCAAAATTTACAATTTAGCTGCGCCGGGCAAGCCCCAATCATATTCATAACACTCTTAGCCAAATTACTCAAAGGCAGCGTCAACCCATAGTCAAACTGGGCTAAATAACAACAGAAACCATCAGTCCAATTTTCCTTCACCACGCCTTGAACGTACTCCAAGGACACTTTGTCCCCCAAACGCCTGCACTTCCTTTCTTTAGCCAAATTTGGCAGCAAATATAGATAATGCCCTCCTTGTCTGACACTGCAAGTCCTAAAGAAACTGCCCCTATATCCGAAGGCGTACCCTCAGATTCCATCTACACTACTTTTGGCCTTACAGAACTCCCTAAATCGGCTACAACCCATAGGGTACTCAACTCGAGAACCCTTCAAACGAGGCCATTCTACCAATTCTGCTACAATATCCTCCTCGTCTCTTACTCCAATAATGGGAGATAAACGCCCTACTAGGTCTACTTTATCAGCCTTTGGACAACCGGAGGTCGAAACCATACTTATCTACAGTACATAATCTACTATACAAGAAACTGTTCCAACGAAACCTATAAAAAGGTCGAGGTATATGTATCAATTATTAGCTCGCACTACTAGATCACTTCTACAATCACAATTATCACACAAAGATTTTTCTCCCCCCGTAGTCATTATTCCCCTTATTATTTTTATTTTGTGTTTGGGTGGGAATTACATCCTTATCACAACACAATAAAGATTTTTATACAAAAACTTTTATAAATACAAAGACAGACTTACCTTCAACACCCGAGTGAGAATCTGCAGCGTTGGTTCGCACCAGTTTGCTCAATTTTTGTAACTTCTTCAAAACTTTCTCGATCTCAGCATCCTCTCGCTGTTCGCAATAGAGACTCCTAGACACTGTTTTCCTCTTATCCTTTCCTCCTTCGGTGGTAATGGAATCGTCAGTTGAGATCTCTATCTCCCTTGCCCTTCTTTTTTATTTATAGTTTTTGTATTCAGAGAGGGAGTACTTATACACCTTTCCCCGAACTGCTGGCGGATTAGAGTTTTCAAAAAAATAGTCCTCGATTCCTGAGCCAAGCCGTCTATTCGTATGAGCATGTCAGGCATGTCGTACCGCTTTGGTGAAACCACCTTCCCATCATTGCACCAAATATTATACTTTAGCGCATCTCTCAGCCTCTTGGTCCCACTCTTATCACAATGCCCCAAACTCATGATTCTAAATTATCTATTTTAAAATTCCACGTACATTTTTTCGCCCTACTTATACACCTTGACTTTAACGTCAATATCAATTAGCAACACAAATTCAAAAAATTTAGTTTCAACAACAGTCCTAGTCATAGCCTACTTTCGTGAACAGAGTTTTCTTCAAGTAAATTTGGGCAGTTACATTTCAAAAATTAAAAAATACAACAGTCAATTACTCCAATCTCCAAGATACTTGCATTTGAAGCAACCGGTGTGCCCTTCGACACAACAAGCTTTCAGTAGCCCTGAGGCGATATCCTTTTCCTCATTGATGATCTCCTCCCTTGCCATCATCATGACGAACTCTTTGCGATCTTCAACAGACCGCCAACAGATACTCATGGACTCAGACCAGTACATGCGGTTCATTTCCTCGCCCCTTTCTGCATCAGTCATACCCTCGTAGTTCGCTCGGGTCTCGAGCAAAACCGCATCATAACCTTGCTGCCCGAAAATAGCTTCCCTTATTTCATCAATCTTGAATGCTAAGCGTAAATCGTTCAACCCACGCGCTTCAACTGCCCTCTGAGAGCGAGTCTTCACCATTTTTATGAATAACCTTCTTAAAGAACAAGTCACACTTTTATACTGTTCAGTTAACAGGACTAATTTTTCAATTGACTATACACAACGTATTTCAGTTTCAATAACCCACTCTTCCCAGGTTTGAACTACTTACTATTATCTATCCGTACTTAATCTAGCTGTCTAAAGGTTACATTTTGAGCTTTATCTTTACATCTGTTAAGATCGTGTCATTTACAAGGTAGGATAAGGTATGCTATCCCACCAACTATTTTCTCCCATAATATTACAGCTCGATGACGTTTCGACTATTTCTTCTTTTCGCTAGTAAGAAACAACAAAATATTATTTTATTACGCTCGATTTTAATCTAACAAGTCGGTTGCAGGACTACCCCTGCATCGTTGCTTTATAATTACAGAATCAAGCTTTTAGAAGCTCGATATTACAGATACTTTCTCGATCCCGAGGATAGGTCTCTTATTTTTCTCTCATTGCCAAGATAATACTGATCTTCCTGAGAAACCTCAACCACAGCTCGAAAAATGCAAGACTACAAAAGGTCAATCACCTTTTTCCCTTTCATTTCACTGCAGGAAGAATTAAAAGAAAAGACGATTGTGCCGAAGGAAGCGATCCTTCTTCCATACGCCACCTTCACCACCGCCGTCTCTTCCTCCTTATCTCCATTAACCCCAGAGTTAGTAGAGCTTGAAGAGAACTCCTACCTTAGATATCAGAACGTCATTAGAGGCCAGGGATTGCATCGCATACACCCCAGCCGCTAAATCGGACGCTACATAATACCTGGAAATATTTCAAACAACACTCCTTCAACAAAACAACAAAGGGAGTTTCCCTACTCTGATAGCCAAACTACCATATCCGAGTTTCCTCCATGATGAAAGAAAATCGAGTATGATACACTCGATTCCTCATCTTAACCAAGATGCTGCAAAGGTACGCATTCAAAACTCTTTTTTTTTTCTCTCACCCCTAAACATTTGTTTTTCTCTGCAGTGAAGATTTGTTGCAGGTTATTCGGCGATCAGATCTGACCACTATTTATAGCGATACCGTATTTAACGCGCGTTGTTTCTCAAGACAGTCATCCGCTCGGGAAAACAACAAGTCTGCCCATAACACTCACGCGTCATAATGACAGCACACTTATCAATACAGACGCTCTGGTTTGCATACTCTCGCTTACGTCATCACAGGGTCCAAGTTTAGGGTTTTTCTCGATTAAAGTTACACGCGACTTCAGTTTCGAGGGGGAAATTGTAGGGACTTAACCCTCGTGCTATGGACACTTGATCTCATTTATACCTCGAGCTCCGGAAGACTCGATCTTTTTCAGTACCAGACTCACGCATAAATAAATATGTTAGATACACGTCAATAGTTACACATCGACCACGAACTCAAGCAGGACGTGGGTCATCTACATCAAATGAACACATAACAAGTCAACTTACACCTGTGTCCCATGAGCTAGCAGTTACACACTCAACTGCACATGACTCTCACATTCAGGAGAACGTGTTCAAGCATAATGTCAAGCTGAGAGCAGAGTCTATATAATGGCAGAGCTCCTAAGGAAACATGGCGGTCAACAGATAATTCGATACATATAATTATCTGATCTTTAGCTGTCTAGTCTTAGATTAACTCTTGTAATCAGGTTATCTTTCTCTTTCTCAAGAAATAATACTACTTAAACAAAATCCTCCATTCGAGGTCGTGGCTTTTTTACCTATTCACAGGTTTTCCGTGTTAAATCTCCTGCGTCAAGTGTTATCCCTTATTTAATTCTTGCCATAGTAGTTCTTGTTGTAAGGATCGATTTCAAGCTATATCATGCTTTGCAAAATCTAGTCCCTACACCTTATGTCGTGTACGATAAAACTGACAAGGCTTCTTACTATCTAATGACAGAAGACGAAGAGCCTTTACAAAATCTATGGAACACAATACAGGTGGTCTCTTATAACAAACCATATCCTCAACCTTGTATAACTGATGTAATACAGAATAACCAATAAACACTTTTTTTCCATCCATACTTTGTCTCCTGTTTTCTTTGAATTTCATGGTTTAACTTAGGTATCATGTCAGCCTTCGACCCGACTGATACTTGGGGGTAACCGTGAGATTTTTTAATCCCCTAATTTTGAGCAAACTCGCGGGGCAAGAATGGTTGAAAGACCGGATCCTCGAGAATGTATTGGGAGCGAACAGTTATGCTTCGCTGTGGCTAAGGCCTTTGAAGTCCAGTCAATTTCCTTGTTTTTTTAAGTATTAGGTTAACCCTTCGACCCGACTAATACTAGGTGGCGACCTTGATATTTTAAACCTTCCCATTTCGAGCAAACTCGAGGAGCAAGGATGGTCGACAGACCGGACCCTCAAGGATGTATTCAGGGCGAACAAATATGTTTTGATCGAGCTCTGAAACTGTCAAAGTTCAGTCGATTACTTGGTTTACCCTAGGCATCATGTCCACCCTCGCCCCGGCAGATACTTGGAGGCAACCTTAAAATTTTCAAGTTTCCAACATCCGAGAAAACTCAAGGGGTGCGAATGGTCGAATGATCGGACCCTCGGGAATGCGTTGGAGGCACACACATACTGCTTTGCTGCGGCTTAGGCCTTCGAAGTCCAGTAAATTTTTGGGTTTCCTCTAGGTATCACATCCCCTCGGCCCGACTAATACGCGGGGGCGACCATAAAAATTTTTAAACTTCCAACATCATTGTGGCTTCGGCCTTCGATGTCCAGTAGATCATTCAGGGTTCGATTACTCTACAGTTATTCGACAAAAAAGTACATGCAGATAGTATTATACAAGAATATCTGCAATTCTATTAAGTGCACAGAAGATTCAAAGCGCCATCCATCAGAGAAACAATTGCATTACTACTCAAGTTAAGTCATCAAAGGTTCAAAACAAGCTAAGCCAACAGAATACGCATCAATATTTCAACAATCCAGAGTAATGCAAGGTCAGAGCAAGGTAAGTCAGTCAAAAAATTAGGAATCAATTCAAAAGTAGTTTAGAATCAACTTTAGAAGTTCAACAGATAACAATAGTTTAAAGACATACCGATTTGAAAGACCAACTAAAAACATAGTTTAAAATATTATAACTCAACATCAAATCAGTAAAGGAAAGCATGGAACCCCAACACGAAATACCTCATATCGGCGCGGCTACACCTTCTTCCTCCACTGGTCCCCCAATGCCAACACCCTCAGCTGCTTCAGTCGAACCGTCGACAAGTAAACTATCAACAGTTCCACTACTGGCCGTTCCATTAACAGAAATGTCCACACCACCTCCAGTACTTCCAGCCGCCTCATCAACAACATCTGCTTCCCCTTCCTTCACAGCAAATCACCTCCATCAACAAGTTTTGGGGAAACAGGGAAGGGTTTCAGCGTATCGGGGTCATACCCCTTATCATCTATAAACATTTTCAACTTGACATTTACCTTACATTCATTATCATAATGCCGCTGGAAATTTTCCTTTTGTTTTGCTTTCTCCCTCTCTTTCACCGCAAGCTTCGTCGACCACTCCCGCTCCTGCCTTGCCCGCTGAAGCTCAAGCCTCTCATCAGACGAGTCAGCAATCACCTCAAGATCTTGCCTCAACTTCTTGACTTTTGACAACAATGATGCCTCAGTCCCCAGAGAAAAATCCAGACTTTCTACTGCTTGTCGTAATTTCCCCTTTACTGACTTCATCGCCTTCTTGAACGATCGCACCCAAGCCTCTGTCTGCTAGAATATTCAAGCAGTCAGTACCCCTCAAAACTTGAAGATCTTAAAAGAAAATCTCAGACTCTCACAAAAGAAATTCATAAATAGTTACCTAAAACATATGCCTCTTTATCTCCTTTGAAGACTCATCTGGGTCGTCTTCGCAGAGCTCGACCATCGAAGCCTGTCTGGCAACTGCTTTCTCCTGTCATTCAACCTCCATCATCTCTTCATCTTCATCTACTACATCATCCACCCCCAGTGCCCTACACCTTTTGCGCTGACCAACCTTCGATTGCTACACCTTCGGGGCTTCGGGAATAACCCGACCCTTCCTTCTAAGTCTGAGTTGGCACCTGCCTCGGCCTCAATCTCGAAGCATCGCCAGCCACTTTGGGTACTGGCGCTGCTTGCTTCGACCCCCTCCACATTCTCGGAACATACTAAAAATTCCTTGGCAACTCTTCCCCTCCCATTTTTTTTTACCCTTCGAAACACCTTCACCTCTTTTTCTCTTCGATGCCTTCGACGTAACGGGTACGCTTTAAAACACGGAATCTACCTTTTTCCTCCTCTACCTCTTGAATCCAAGACTATCAAAAGCAGAATTTACCCAATCCTCACTTGCTTCGAGCGAAGTATCAATATAGTTCCTCGGATTGTTCCAAGAAGAATTCTTCAGACCTGTAGAACAAACAAGAATATAATCATCACCTATTCAAGACAAACATCAACAACAATCCTTTGACCATAAACTTACTTTGATTATACACCCTATGATGCAACTTATAAAGGTCATCATCCTCAAGATTCTCGTAGTTTCCCCGTACTATCAATAAATCTTTATTCCACCCTCGACCCGTCGAACACTGATAAAAGAACCAGGGCTTCTCTGGGTGACACTGGATGTGGTAGGTACCTGGAATTTGGCTTGCCTTCTTCGAGTAGAAGGCAATAATATTAAACCACTTAATCAAACCCTGACCTTCACCACTCAATTTTGCATTCATCCCCTCTATAGCCCCCATCATCTCATATAAATTTTTGCTCATTTGCACCGAGGCCACCTCCCAAAAATTCAGCACTTCTTTCACCAGCCTTCGAAGAGGAAGTTCCATTCCCAATCAAATCAGGCCTCTATAAGCCATTATCCCTTCCCCAGGGTCCGATTTGATAGTTAACCAAACTCAGAAATACCTCCACCTTCGACAGCTCCAGCTTGGCAGCAAATCGATCTAATATAATCTTATCGCGTTCCGAAATGGCACCTTCGACCCTATCCGACTCAGTTGAATCCCCATAATCGTCACTCTGAACCCCTTCTCCCTTTCTACCACCAGAAGGCCCAACATCACTCTTTCCCCTCCCCCCCCCCCACACTGCCCTCTCCACCTCACTATCCTCAGTTTCTATCATCCTACGACATCTCATAATCAGAACCTCCCCAGCCGGCATAACAATGGATAAAGGGGATTCGGTTATCACATCTAATACATCAAAATCGCTACCCTCATCCATTGGAGCTGGACCCGAAATACTAGCTTCGAATGCTTTGATCCCTTCGTCTATCAGCCTCCGTCACAAAGCTTGACTGTTATGCATTTTAGCTTACAGAAGAAGAGGCATGCAATTAGATTGATAAATTTGACAATTTTGTGTCCTTAACCCATATCCCATCTACCCCCTCGAGAAGATTTACACACACCCGAAACCTAGATCCTATACCCTATGCCTCCTTCAAAATACCCAAAATCCCATAATGGGTCAAAACCAAGATTTACCAAATCTCCTTATCTTCGAAGATAACCTCCAAAGCCTAATCCCAGAATGTCCTACTCACAGACTTAGAAGGGAAAACAAAATAAAAGCTGGTAGAGATCAAGTGACATACCTGTGTTAGAAGCACTATCCTCAAAATAGCAAGATCAACGCAACAACTGCAGTACCTATTCTGAAGTTCTAATGGCGTACGTTCTCTTCTCCTCACTCTCTTTGATTTTTATTAGTAAATAGTATAGTGATTACTCTTCTCACACTTATATACTCTTTCGAAAAAACCAAAACCGCCTCGATTTTCTAACCACTATCATTACAACGACCCCACTACCCCAACTTTTTATCTACAATGTGTTTTAACCGATTTACCCCTTATATCCCTCACGTGCGAACAACACACTCACTTCAACTTGCCTGCAAAAACTAAAGCTTCTTGAACTCTTTCACCCTTACTCGAAGCTAAACAATCAAATCCAAACAGTCAAATCATAACCTTTTCCGTAATACAAGCAAAAATCATGATTATTTTTTGGCACACTGCCCCAGGCGCACGTACTGTCCTGACAGGCCAGCTGTCTGGTCTATCAGTACGGCCAATCACATCAAACATAACCTTCGACACACTCCTCAAATTCAAGTAATCAACCACTTCACGTCTTGAAGACTCATCAACAGATTGCCTCAAATTCGGCTTTCTAATATAACAACATTTGATCTGCAGCACATTCGTCAATTCAAAACCTCATGCCCCCTTTTCCCTTGACAGATCACATTCGACAAATCAAGCATTTATGCTTACAGACCCAACCATGTGCACCAACACACCAATCTTTTCAGCTTCGACAGATAAAACTCCCACTTTCACAGAGTACAATTTTTTACTTCGACAATTCAAGTTTTATCTTCAAACAATCCAAACACTATACTTCGACAGTTATATTATTAATTCGACAGCTCACGATACTACTTCATGAATTCAGATTATATTATCACTTTTAGTTTGATAATGCAAGTTATTACCTATGAAGAACTAGAATATTACCACAACAGTACTTCCAAACAACAATTTTATTCAGAAAGACAAAACATATTACAAGCCTCATCAAAGAAAAGATCAAGGAAGCAGAACAGAGAAAAGCAAAAACAAAAACAACAAAAAGATAGAGGGCCCTATTGATCAGTGGGATGTTCCTCTTCAACCACGGCTGCAGCATCTGCATCCTCCTGGTGTACTATATCCTCCACAAAGCCTTCTAGAAGAGAAAACGGATGGTCGGGGAAAAGCCCCAGCATCTGCAGTATTCCCCACCAATAAGCAATGGCAAGGATGGGTGCCCCGGGTTCCGGCTCAAAAAGATTTGGCATCTCATTATCAATATATTCCTCAATACAGAACTTCCGTTGAAGCCCCAATAAGGCCTCATGTATTCACCTTACCCTCACTGCCGCTTGGTCTTCATGAACGGGTATGTTTGCAACCATCGTGATCCGAACAAATAAGAGAAGAGATGAAGAAACCCCCTCCACCATAGTTCCTTTTATACTTGGAGAACCAATCCCAACTTTCCCTCTTCCCCAGCCGCATTAATTGTGATCTTCAATTCCCAACCTTGAAAACTCAACAACCAACCTCTCCAACTTTCTGGACGTAACTGATTCATCTGTACCTTATTCCTGAGGACTTACAGTCGAGCAAACCCTCCAACATCGAGCATTCGACTATCATTATACTTCGACCATCATTATACTTCGATCATATCATAACCTTCGATCATATAATAACCTTCGGTCATATCATTATACTTCGACCATCATTATACTTCGATCATATCATAACCTTCAATCATATTATAACCTTCGGTCATATCATTATACTTCGATACCCTTTTTATCTACTATCAACAATTCGATGACATGCATGTTCTAAGCGCGCCTATGCGACTATTCGTCTACATTATCAATCAGTCACAGTAACACATGTTTTCATAAAAAATTTCATCCATTCCATTATTCGATTAGCAAACAAGAATACATTGCTACAACTACCCCAATCAAAAGCCCCAACAAAAAAAGTAAAATAACAAGCAAAGATACAAATGTTCAGCATATCAAATAGTAGCCCTATTTCCAAAAAGTCCGGCTCCACTCACTGCGCTCTGTTCCTCCATCTCTTCCTCTGTACAAACAAGACATTCGACCAAAGCCGACAAAAAGAGATAGCGCTTCGCCGCAGTAGTAAAATCATACTTCAGTCGGTCCCAAAGATAGGCGTAAGGCTTCCCATTAATGATCTCCCCAGTTTCTGCCTCCACTAGTTCGGGCATGTCCCAGTCCTCATCATGATACCCCAAGAACTTTATATGAAGTTCACCAGTCTACCGCCCTAGAGGACGGTCTCGGGCGAACCCCATCCTCTTCTGATATCGTATGTTTGGTGCAGTATCCATGAAGATTTCAAAACATGCAGAGGAAAAAGAGAATAATGCAAAGAAGTTTACTTAATATCCCTACAAAATAACCCATTCTTATAGCCTCACTTTATTTATTACCCTATAACCACCTATACCTCTTAATTACCCTCTTTTATTACTTACCCAAAAACCAACAGTCAAACCGCTCAGATTCCAAGGCCAAAGAGTTTTCTCAGCGAACGCCTCTCCACCTGGCTTTGAGACCCTTGCTGAGAGGGGGCGAATGTAGTAGCCTTCTCGCAGCCTTTGACCCCCTCAGACACTCGAAGTCTACTTCACAGCCTACCCAAATATATCAAAGCCCTTTTCAATCCTCAAGACAAGCCTTCTAGATATCCCCTGTAGACAAAGCTTCGAATCCAAACAAGCCTCGAGAACGGACTAACACATCACAGCAGAAACCCTTCGAACATATTTGTACATGATCAAAATATGATGGGATAGGCAGCCAGTTCACCAGACAAGCCGGCGCAATTATTGGTCCTTACAGCTACAGTGACAGGCCCAACCAATGCGCTACAGTATAAAAGTACAGAGACACCTCTTACAACTATTGCAATGAGAGTACAGGCATGTCCGGCGCCCATACCCTGCCGGGATATCCTGACAGTATTCATAAAATCTGACCCATACTTGGTGACTAAGCTTCCTATGGTTCTATAAATAGGAGAGATAGGGAGCCAAGGAGGGTTTAAAAAAATTCCCCCCAGACCCCTTGCAGTTTACCTTCGACCACTTTTTTAAGCCCAGCATTCGAACCTTCAATTACTCATCTGTAATATAATACTTCTTAAAACTTCTCATAAGAGCTCGTAGAGTGTCACATTCAGGCCTCTACGCAAGTATTTGTCTCTAGTTTGTTCATAATTTGGATCATTTTACTTGTATTATTTTGATAGGAGCTCAACCCCGTGTTGTAAGAGCCAACTTCCCCTCTAAAAGAAGTTAGGTCCCTACAGTCGCGTGCGTCTGCCTGCGCTTGACTGGGGACCCTACCACATTTGGAAGTACCCCCAGTCTATCTTGGAGCCAAGGATACTCCACCCACTGTTCCCCCTACTGGCTCCATCCATCTTGGCATCCACCCCACGGAGGACTCCTCTAATTCTACTAGCTCCAACAGATACCCTAAATGTCACCCTGCGTGAGAACGCCTTAGGGAATGCAGCACCGAGCATACGCCGAATACTCGTCCTCATCGCCCTCGAACCCATCGATCCCCCATCATCCTGCCTATCGTGCACAGCTGGACCTCGACTAAAAAATCTACCCTACTATCCGCATCAGTATGAGCTAAACACAAAACTCATGGAGTCGGTTAAACAATCCCCTCTGCCCCAAACTCCTCCCTATCGAGGTGCCTCCAAATTTTTGAGCCCCCAAAATCAGTAAATATTGGAACACCAATCCTCAATCCCACATTCTCGAATTTTGAAATGCTCTAAGCCTTTACTCTACGGCTGACCACCTGATGTATTAACTTTTCCTCACCAGCCTCACAGATAACCCTCTTCGGTGGTATCATAACCTTCCTAATGGCTCGATTCAAAGCTTTGAGCAACTATCTTGTCTCTTCATTGCCCAATTCGCCTTCAACAAGGACCGTAAAGTTTGAGTCGATACCCTCTTCAATTTTAGAAAATCGCCCAGTAAAACCCTTGAGGCCTTCACCAATAGGTTCCTCGATGAGTCGCGCAAAGTTGAAAATCTCGACTGCTCGAATGCCGTACTCGCATATTCAAATGCTTTGTCAGATAATGGCCGTGTCAAAGAGTGCCTGGTCAAACACAAGCTGCAAACCCTCGAGGAGATGCTCTCAAAAGTCAATGGGTATATCGACCTTGAGCACCTCCGTGAATCATATAAACAGGGGCAGCCTTTGACCACCAATCCAAGTAAACCTTAACAAGGCCCACCTTCTACTCCTACAACCCTGATCGCTCCTATCTCGCAGGAGACTGAGAGCCATAAATGTCCCCACACTGACGACACTGCCAAAGCTTTCAAAAACGACCAAAACCAGTCTTCCTCAAACTTACGGCCCCTGTAAGCACCCTTCTGCCACAGATCCAGGCAGATCCCATATGGGGTATCCCTTTCCCCATCGAGGTCAAACTAGGCAATCCTTATTGCGCCAACCACAAGTGTAACTGTCACCATACCAGCAAATACTTCGCCTTACAGCGTTCTCTCGAGATAATTCTCAAGGTGGGTCATCTACATAAGTACGTTGCCGACCTACCTAGCTACCTCGACGGGTCGTACCTCAAACCTCAACTTGCCCCTACTACCAACCCAGCTGAAGTACATATCTACCAAGTTCATTTCATCAAAGTAAATAATAACGACAATTACTGTTCCAAGAGCAAACGCAAGCGTATCGAAGAATGGTATAAACTCACTTACTAGGTGAAACTACCCGCCCTTTTGCCAGAGTCTAGCCAATGGCCTCAACCCGAGGGTATCTTATTTATCGACTGTGATACATCTCATGTTCATTTTCCCCATTCCGTCCCTTTAATCATAATGATTAAAGTCGAACACCTTGTCCTCCACACCATGCTTATCGATATAAGAAGTACAGCCGATGTACTTTTCTGTCAAACCGTTTAAGCTATGAACAAAATAGACCTCATAACTGCCGCCAATGTGGAACTGAAAGCTTTTAATGGGGCTACCGAAGTTGTCGTTGGTCGAATCCACCTTCATATTACTACTGGCCCAGTTACATTTTAAACCAGTTTTCTTGTCATCGACAAACAATCTGAGTATCTCGGTATTCTTGGGCGCGACTGAATCTACGCCATGCGTGCCATACCTTTGACTTATCATCAGACCCTTCATTTCAATACCCTCTGTTGAATGTGGAACTTGAAAGGTTCTCAACATCTCGCCCGTTCATGTGAGCATCCGAAGATTAATCAAACTGGGAAACTCGTCTAACTACCATAACAATCACTGTCTCCCTCTATCCCTGTACCTTCGACACCTGCCATCTCACCCATCGAACCCACTGTTTATATTGAACTTGACGGTCCTAGTCGAGGTACATTTATCGAAACCTTTCTAGATGAGGCCGAGTGCCTCGAACTCACCGACTTCCTTCGAACAAACAAAGATGTCTTCGCATGGACATTTTAGGAGATGCCTGGTGTCGACCACAGTTTAGCCTGTCATCGCCTCAGCCTCATCCCTCACTCCACTGCAGTAAAATAGAAAAAGCATACCTTGGCACCAAGACTTCGTGAGGCTGTAAACCTCGAAGTTGACAAACTTATAGCCGCGAGTTTCATCAGAGAAGTCAAGCATGATTATTGGATATCCAATACTGTTGCAGTTCCTAAAAAGAGCGGCAAGATAAGAATCTGCGTCAACTTTACAAACCTCAACAAACACACACCGAAGGACAGCTTCACCCTCCCAATCATTTCAGTACTCCTCGATGCCACTGCTGGACATGAGTGCCTATCGATGATGGACGCGGCCTTGGGATAAAATCAGGTACCCCTCCTCCCTGAGGATCAACTTAAAACTTCTTCTATCACTGAACAAGGCCTTACTATTTTAATGTCATGCCCTTTGCCCTCAAAAATGTGAGTGCCACCTACCAACGCCAGGTTACAACCATGTTCAAACCCTTGTTTGGCAAGTTGGACAAAGTTTACATCGACGACATGTTATGCAAGTGCCTCCAAAAATAGACCCATATCCAGGACCTAACCGAAGTCTTTTCGATACTTCGAGCATACAACATGAAACTTAACCTAGGCAAATACCAGCTTGGTGCTTTGTCTGACAAATTTCTAGACCACCACATATGCAAATAAGGTATCGAGATTAACCCTGTCCATATCCAAACCCTCATCGACATGCCTTCGCCCCGAACAAAAATTGATGTCCAAAAAGTGGTTGATAAAATAGCGGCCCTCAACCATTTCATTTCTAAATCTTCAGACCGCTGTGCTTGGCTCTTCTGTCTCTTACACGACCAAGACGTCTACAAGGCTAAAAAGAAAAACAACCCCGAGATCAATTGGACACCCGGTTGTGAACATGCCTTCCTTAAACTTAAAACATACCTTGGTCGACCACCCATCATCCGCACCTCTGTCGAAGGTGAAACGCTTTCTTTGTACCTCGCGGTCACTGACACTTCTATCAGCTCTGTCCTCATTCAACTCGAATCAAACATTGAGAAACCTGTATATTTTATCAGCAATACTCTGACACCAGCAGAGACTCGACATACAAAACTAGAGCATTTTCTAATCACCTTCGTCTACACTTTCCAAAAACTCAAACCATATTTCCAAGCTCACCCAATCAGTGTTATAACAAATTATCCCCTTCGAGAAGTTCTTAGCAAGAAAGAAAAATCTAGACGAGTACAGCAGTAGTCCTTTTATCTGGGGGAGCACGATATCACATTTGAGAAGCAAGTATCCCAAAAAGGCCAAGCATTCTCCGATTTCCCTGCTGACCTCCCGATGGAAGATGTCGGCTGGGAGGAACACAAAGACGAACTACCAGAAGACCAGCCTAAACCCACAAGCCCATGGAACCCCAACACAGGCTAGCGTCTCTTCACTGACGGATCTACTGGACTTAACGGTTCGGGGATTGGTATCGTCCTGGTCATACCCACCAATTATCAAATTAAAAAGGCAATTAAGTTAAACTTTGAATACTCCAACAACGAGGCTGAGTATGAAGCCTTAATCCATGGTCTCGACCTCGCTCTCGACCTCGGTGTCCCTAAACTTGCAGTATTCATAGATTCCCAGTTCGTCCAGAGACAATACTCCGGTGAAAATCAAGCCAACAGTTGCATGGCCGAATATGATGCTCTCGTCCACCAGCGTATGGACCGCTTCCTTGAAAAATCTTCTATTACTCACTATCCTAGAGGCAAAAATAGATAGGCAGGTGCCCTCGCCTACATAACAGCTATGTTAGGCCAGTTTGAGTCTTAAACTCTTCATATCGAAGTACTCAAATTCCCTAGTATCGACAAGATGGAAGTCAATACCATCAATACTGGGGGCAAGAGTCTCAATCCAGACGACTGGCGAGCACCATTCCTCGATTACTTTAACAATGCTATCCTCCTAGACGATCCCAAAGCTGAACGTTCATTACTAGAAAACTGCCGCAGATATACCATCCTCAAATGTGAGTTACATCGCAAATCCCCAAATAGCATCCTCCTTAGATGTATTTCTCAAAACGAAGCCTTGTCAATTATGGCTGAACTCCATGAAGGTACCTACAGTGCTCATACAGCTGGTCGATCTATGGACCTTCGAGCCGTCTCCCAAGGTTTATTCTGGCCCAATATGAAGAAGCAAGCCGAAGAACAAGTTATCAAATTCTAATGGGAGAATTTTATTACATGCTTCGGTTGCCTTCATATGATTTGATGTGATAATGGTCTACAATTCATCGTGAATAAAGTTAGAAAATTCTTTAAAAAGTACAACATTATCCTCTCCCCATCAATACCTTACTACCCCCAAGGGAATGGTCAGGTCGAAGCAATAAATAAAACAATTGTCGACGGTCTCAATAAGCATGTCGATGCAAAGAAAGGACGATGGGTTCAGGAATAACAGCATATCCTCTGGGCTTACCGAATAGCACCAAGAAAAGCGACTGACTGCACCCCTTTTCTGCTAGCCTATGGTACTAAAGCAGTACTCCCTACTCAATTCAAAGTGCCCACACGATATCCCAACCTCCCAGACGAAGATAATGAGTTTGAACTCGGGTGCAATATGCTATGGATCAACGAAACCAGAGACCGATCCATCGCAAACCTCTGCCATAACCATCTATCCCTGTAGAAGTCATATAATAAGCGAGTTCGACCATGAAGATTCAATATTGGAGATCTTATACTTCGACGTGTCATATAGTCTTCAAAGCCTCAAAATGTCGGCAAACTAGCCGAATCCTGGGAAAAACCTTAAGTCATTTTTGATAAAACTGAGAAGGGTTCATATTACCTGATGACAGAAGATGAAAAGCCTCTACCAAATCTATGGAATATAATGCAGTTAGTATCATACAATAGGCCATGACCTTCAACTCGTTCGACTGATGTAAATGCAGTATAATCAATAAACATATTTTCCTCTAAATTTCGTATCCTATTTTCCAGTGAATTGCTTAGTCTAACCTAAGTGTTATGTCAACCCTTCGACTCGACTGACACTTGGTGGTGAACTTGAAAATTTTCAAGTCTCTAATTTCGAGCAAACTTGAGGGGCAAAAATGGTCGACAGACCGGACCCTCAAGAATGCATTGGGGGCGACCACGTTCTACTTTGCTTAGGCTCAGGCCTTCGAAGTCCAGTAAATTTCTTAGTCTAACCTAAGTGTCATGTTAACCGTTCGACTTGACTAATACTTGGGCGAGACCATGAAAAATTTTCAAGTCTCCAATTTTGAGCAAGCTCGAGGGGTACGAATGATCGACAAATCAGACCCTCAAGAATGCATTGATGGCGACTACGTTTTACTTCGATCAAGCTTAGGCCTTCAAAGTCCAGAGAATTTCTTGGTTTACCCTAAGTATCATGTCAACCCTTCGACCCGACTAATACTTGGGGACAACCTTGAAATTTTTCAAGTCTCCAAAATTCGAGCAAACTCGAGGGGCATGAATGGTCGTGAGACCAGACCCTTGAGAATGTATTGAGGGCGACCACATTCTATTTCGATCAGGCTCAGGCCCTCGAAGTCCAGTAAATTTCTTGGTCCCACACAAGTGTCACGTCCATCTCTCGATTAACACTCGGGGAACCATCTCCAAGCTCTTCAAGGTTCGATAATTTAACAAGCATGCTACACTTATAACATATGCAGATACAAGTATTCAAGAACATCAACAACTCTACTACACACAAGAAATCTCAGTACAACATATATCAAAAAATTAGGTTCAATACAAATAATTAAATAAAGTTAAGTCAAGTTCAATATCCATCAGCAAGTCAAATCAATCATAAGTTCATAGCTCAAGTGCAAAGCAAGCTCAAGATTGTTCAAATGCTACAACACAGTAGAAAGATCAGAAAAAATAGTTTGGCACTCCCAGTACAATATCTCATATCAGAGTGGCTACAACATCTCCTCCTACTGGTTCATACTCGCCAATAACTCCAGTACCCTCAGTCGAAGGGTTCGACACAGTAATATCTATGAATTCTTTCGTACCTGTCTCAATAGCAGTTGCTCCCATACTTATACCAGTAACATCTACTTTAACCCCCTCTATCTGAACAAC
The DNA here is from genome assembly GCA_014058105.1 of Kingdonia uniflora. Taxonomy (NCBI): domain Eukaryota; kingdom Viridiplantae; phylum Streptophyta; class Magnoliopsida; order Ranunculales; family Circaeasteraceae; genus Kingdonia; species Kingdonia uniflora. Next base: position 2,073,340 of record JACGCM010002535.1, read on the forward strand.
ATCGTCAGCAACAGGATCATTGGCTCTGGGTAAGAGTTTTAAAGATTTAGGATCATGCCCCAAATCTTCGATAAACTCCTTCAGACGGACATTAGTCACACATTCATCATTAAACTACTCTTAGAAGGTCTCCCTCTGCTCTTTCATTCCCTTATCCATCTCAGCCAGCTTCAACTCCGGCACCCGTGTATGGTCGTAACGCTGGGCTCCGAGTCTCCTCTCGTATTCACCTCCGACAGTCCCTTATTCTCGCTTCAAAATGCTAATCTTAGAAACTAGCGATGCCTCGGTCCCTCGAGCGAGCTCCAAATTTTCAATAGCCTATTTTAATTGCTGCGATGTTACCTTTTGGGCCTTGATGAAGGCCTGCGACTAAGCATCTGTCTGCTAAAATAGTCGAGCCATCAGTATCTCTCGAAGTATGATGTAATTAAGTAAAATTTCAAATTTTCAAAAGAAAAATGGTTACCATCATCGTCTTATTCATCCTCTTCCCAACTTCGTCTGGGTCTGTAGCGTAGAGTGTTGCCATCGAAGCAGCCATGGTACGAGTCTGATCCTCTTGATCGGCCTCCGTCAGTTCTTCGTCTATATCCTCCGCATCATCCTCACCCAGCGCTATATGCCTCTTCCACTGAGTTTCCTTTGGCGGCTATACCTATGGAGATTCGGGAAATACTATTCCCTACCCTTTATCAACCTGTGTCGACGTCTGCTTTGACGCAAGCCTCGAGGCATCACGGCCTACTTCATGCATTGGTCTTGCCTGCTTTGGCACCTGCTGCCCCTGGGGAACATAACTTACCTTCCTCGCCAACTTCACCTTCTCTATTCCTTCGACACCTCTCTCCTTTTATGGCTTTAGCATAATGGGTACGTTTCAAAGTAGGAAATCTGTCTTCTTCTGCCTTTTCCTCTTGATACCAAGCCTCAGGAACACAGAGTTCACCCACTCTTCATCAGAGTTTATCAACCCGTCAATATAATCCCTCGGATTTGTCCAAGTCCGAATACTAGGACTTGTAGAATAAACAAAATCACATTTATCAGTCGATTCGATTAATATGTCAAAAAATATTTGACATACAACTTACATGGATTATAAACCTTATGCTGTAACTTATAAGGTTCCTCCCCTTCGGCATTATCATAGTTACCCCTTACTACAACTAGGTCTTTATCCCACCCTCGACCCGTCGAAAATAGATCCAACAACCAAGGCTTATCAGCGTGACGCTGGATGTAATAGGTGCCCGCCTTTTTGTTTGCTTTCATGGAGTAGAACGATATAATATCGTACCACTGGATCAAGCTCCTTCCCTCACATCTCAGTTTTACATTCGTACCCTCAACTACCTTCATCATTTTGTAAAAATTCTCATTCATCTGGCACGGGGCAACTTCCCTAAAGTTCAGCACCTCCTTCACCAACCTTTGGAGGGGTAGTTACATTCTTAGCCGAATTTGGCCTCTATATGTCATAATATCCTCTCGAGGTTTCGAATGGAAGGTATACCCTGACCCCGCAACATATAATACCACCCCTACCTTCGAAAACTCCAGTTTAGCCGCAAATCGATCCAACTCAGCATCTCTTTAGCTATGACTAACCCCGCAACTTCCCCGGAATCAGCCAAACTCTCACTATCACCACTCTGCCCCCTCCCCCCTCATCCATTTCATCCCCCGAAGGCTCAACACTACCTTTGTGTCCCTCTCTCTCCTCCCTCCATCTCTTCCCCGTCACTCTCCTCGATCACTAGTGACTTATGACGTTTACTACTTGAAGCCCCAATTTTAGGAACCACCATTGCTAATGGGGATTCTTTTGCAATGTCTAACTTTTCTACACCGCTACTCTCACCCATCGGAGTGCGACCAGATACACTAGCCTCAATTTCTTTGATCTCCTCATCTACTAGCCTCGGTCACGAATGTCGATGGGTACGCATCTTATCCTATAGAAGAAGAGGCACACATTTAGATCAATGTATTCAACTATTACGTGTCAGTAGCCTATTTTTACCTACTCTCTCCAACTTAGACTCCAATCCCTATCACACCATCAATACCTTTAGAACCCCAAAAGGCTTGACCGACAAATACATAGCTTCCCCCGTCTTCGATCATATTATCACAACTGTAAAACCTAACAGCCTCTACCCTAATATGTACTCCACATACAGAAACAGAAGATGAAGCAACAAGAAAAAAATAAGACAACATACCTGTTGGAGTAGAATATTCTTCCATCCCTGTAGCAAATCAGATTATCCTACAGCAACGACCAAACTCTATGGAATAATGGCGTAAGTTCTCCTCCTCTAACTCTCTAGTTTTTTCTATAAGTGGGTAAACGGGAATAGTAACCTTGCCCTTACCATAATATATACCTCCTCAAAATAACAAAAACCACCTCAATTTCCAAAACCGCTATCATTACCACTACCCCTACTTTTCGGCTGAGATGTGTTTTGTCAACTTTACCCTCCATTATCCCCACGTGTGCGTCTCACGCTCATATTTACACAATTTTATATATAAACCATGTTGAACCTTCAGATCTCCACTCGAAGAAGTCAAATCAAATCCTTACATCAAATCAACCTTTTTTATAATCCAAGGAAACATCATGATGTCTGTAGGGCACTCTACCCCTAGGCTCAGTACAGTTTTCTAACATACCAACTGTTTGGGCTGTCAGTTCTGACAGTCGAAGCCCACCTACCTTCAATGCCCCTTCTTCCCATTTGTGAATAATCATCTACATTGTGTCTCGAACTTTCGTCCACAGATAACCTAACATTTGATTTCAAAATGTGCCAGCCATTCAACTTCTTTCATATTCGACAAGCTATTTTTGCGCCTAAATTACCTTTGAGTATTACGATGGTCTTACTTACACACAGACAATTCAGTATCTCACTTCGACTGTTATCTTATAGATTTTCAATTTCATTTGGGCAGACGCCCTTACACCTAAACATAGAAGAAAACAATCGACATTAACAGAAATTTTTTTAAACATTCCTACCCACCATTCCACACCAGTACTTTTACCACATTACAGAAACCCCTATCTACAGACGGGACACTCCTTCAAGAACGCGACCTTAGCATCTTCCCTATCCACCACCTCCTCAGCTAAAAATTCCAGGAAGGTGAACTGGTCACTGGGGAGCGGGCCCATTATTTGTAGCACCCTCCACCAGTAAATATAGGGCATCCCAGTAATGGGTTCCCCTGGATCCAGTTCAAACAAATCCGGCATAACCCAAACAAGGCCTCGATCACCAAAAAGCCTCTGCTTTAGCTCTAGCGTCTTCTCCAATATACAAAGGTCCCTTACTGCCACTTGTTTCTTGTCCCTGGTGTTAGGAGTATCTCCGCTGCTGTGGGGAGAAGATAAAGACATGTTTACTCAGAGAGAATGTAGACATCTTAAATTCTCACAAAATGTCCTACTTATACCCGAAAGCAGGTACATTTAAACCCTCTTTAATCAGATCTCGCATTTATCACAGTCTTAAAAGTTCCCTCGAAAATTCAACAGTCAAAACTTTTCAACTTCCCAGATTCAACAATTTTATCATCATACGTACTCAACACCTATTCCTGAGTTTTTACAATTGACACATCCCTAGTCTCGAACACTCGACCCTTATATATGCCTTTTCCCACAACCCTGTCGATATATATATCGAGCTTCGAGAACTCCGAGTCAATTATTCATTCCAGGTCAAATATTAACCAATGCCTTCGATAACTATGACAATTCAAAGTATTTTTCCCCTCGCACAGTACTGTTTTTACCATTTACCCTTCATTCGAAAGCCTAACAGTCTATTCGCCTACCATACTTATCAGATACAAAACACATTATTCCATTAAATTACCTTTTTATTTTATTACTTCATTCATATAAAAGAAGCGAGAAGGGCAAAAGAGAAAAATACACAGACTTCAACAAAAACAAAACAGAAAAACTTCAAACACCCTCATACAAAACAAAACCCATCACCATCGTACAAAATTCTCACCCTATTATCAGACGGGCCAGCTCTTCCCGCCGTGCCCTGCTTATCCTCCAATAACTGATCATCTTCCTGTAAAATATGCTCGGCCAAACCAGATAGAAAGAGGTAACGCTTTTCGGCAGCTATAAACCTCCACTGCATCATCCCCCACAAGTACGGATAGGAGTACCCGTTGATCAGCTCCCCAGGCTCCACCTCCACCAGGTCCGGCATGTTACAATTGAGCTCCTTATCACAAAAAAACTTTAGTTTCAGTTCAGCCATTTTCTACCCTATTCTACGGTCTCTTGCAAATCCCATCCTTCTCTGATAAAGCGTATTGGGAATGGTATCCATGATTGTTCTCCTAAAATACAGAAGAAGAGAGTGAATATGAAGAGTATACAGTATTACCCCCTCAAAAGCCTTATTTATATCCTTATTAACATTATTTATTACTCCGTAATTACTATAACTTTGTTATTACCCTCCTTTATTACCTTCCTCGGAAACGCAATATACATCAGTCAACCGTTCAACCTCCAACAACCAATATTTTTTCTCAGTAAACGCCTCTACCCATGCAGAGAGGGGGCTAATGTACTAGCTTACTAGCAACCTTCTAGCTCCAATCGAACACTCAAAGACTACATCGAAGCCCACATGAATACCTCGGAGCCAAATCAATCCGTAAACAAGCTTTCCAAGACTACACGAACTTCGACTATGAACAAGCCTCAAAGACGAAGACAGATCCATCAGCACACGAACCCCACATCAGTATCAGAAATACTTCGACCATAGTCGTACATGGTCGAAGGCAGACATGTCAAAAAAGCCAGCTCACCGGACAAGAACGGTGCCATTGTTGGTCCTAACGACTATAATGATAGAACCTACAACGGCTACAGTGTCAAAGCACAGTGCCAGACTCAACATTTACGTCGTCAACACCAACTCCGGGATACCCGCCTGATACCCGGAGGATACAGCTATAATTTAACTTTCCTTGGTGTCTCAGCCCTTTATATGTTCTATAAATAGGAGAGAGGGGGAACCAAGGAGAGGTTACGAAATCTCTCCCTAGTTTACCTTCGACCACTCTATAATTACCCAGTACTCAAAACTTTGACTACTAGAGAGTTATATCAATTCTCTTAAAAATCCGCATCAGAAGTCGTGGAGTGTCCTATTCTAGGCCTCCATGCAAGTATATATTTTCAGTAGATTATTCGCATTAATTATTATATGTTTAACCCTTTTGATAGAAGATAAATCTCGTGGTGTAAGAGACAACTTATCCTCTTTGTGAAGTTAGGCCCCTACAATAACGAACTGATACTGAACGCGTATCGAGCACTAAAGAAAATAATAACAAGTTAAAGATACTTGTCTCCCATGAACTAAACAGAAACAAAGTTAACTACCACTTTCCTCATTATTTAGAAAACATGCTTCTGCACGATAACGAGCTACAGATGCGGTCTATGTAAAGAAAAGGCTCCAGAGGAGATAGGGAAAAGAAAAACTAGATTTTCTAGACTCTAGCAAAAGAATTTCTAGATACTGAACACCACAAAACTTCTTATGTTAAGATCAAGCATTTCTAGTTCAAGAGATCACTTGTAAAAAATATCAACCTCAAGCAATAAAAGTTACTGTTACTGAAACCCTTAACTCAAGGTCATGGTTTGTTACCTATTCAAAGGTTTTCCACGCTAAATCACCTGTATTATTTCTTGTATTACATCAATTTTTGTTACAGGTACATTTGGTGTAAGATTTCATATCAGCCTATTTTGAGCTACGGAATTAGGCCATTACAGTCGTCCTCAGAACCACCATCATCCTCAATAAGGTTAATCTCATTTGCCTCATTCTCATCCTTATCCTCATCAACTAGATATAGTTGGGTTGAACTTTGAGAAGTATTTGGCTGCCTCTGTCTTTGTCTCCCACTAGTGCCCAAAGTTGATCTCCTGTAATAAGTTTGATTCTCATCAATAATACCTTGAACAACTCCTCGCAGCATCGGCATTTGGTATACGATGTTTTGGCCAATTTTTGTAGTTATCCTCCTTCTAATAGGACCAATAAACTCCTCATTCACAATCTTAACTTGTTGCCATGTCAAATTTTCACCTGGATGCACAATTTTCAGAATTGTCTCATAGGAAATCTACTCATTACAATCATCTAAATCTCGTAACAGTATGGGATCTACCAGCGCTCCTTCAATTGTTTGTCCCTCTTGAATCAAGCTTCAAGTCGTTTATTGTACATAACATATATGAGATCATTCAACTTGGCAGAGAACAACTTATTCCTATTCATCGTATGTAGCTGAAAGATCTAAAAGAATAGTTTATTTTGTAATCTTGAGGCCACGAATCAAGTTATAAACTTACCTGATGGAAAGCGCACCAATTCTTTTCGCAGGTAAAGCGCTACATGGTAGGCTTAGAACTCGGATTGTAAACTTCTATCACTTAGGAATGTTGCTCCCAAAAGTTATCAACCACCTAGCTATAGTTGAGAGGCTCAAATTAGGATGCACCTTGATACAAGCTGTCTGACAACTTTATCATTTTCATCCTCATCTCAGACTAGCCTATTGATCGCTCTGAATAATCTCTTATTCACCTCTAAGATTCCCTCGACTTGTGTATGTTCTTAAGAAAAAAAAATGGCGTTTAAGTAATACGCCGCCGAATGTAATGCCTGGTGGAGTTGCTCATCCCATCTTTTATCTATAATATCCACAGTTCAATATAAGCTCATTCATCGTCGTCTCCCAAATTCTTCTTTACACTGCACCAATTTTACTAAATTACAATGGTAATGGTTAGTGGTAATAGTCATTTTTTCACGGATAAAGTCTACAGTGGAGGTCTGCAGTAAAAATTGCGTGGCAATATTTTTTGCCACAAAGTATTTCTATCGTTATCCCATTTATGCTGATAAGGAGTAAATCCGTGACAATTTTTTTACCACGGATATAATCAGTGGTATAATACGATATGTACCACTATTTTAGTCCGTAGTTAATATTATTGCCAAAGATTTTTTTTGTCGTTATCTCATTTATGCTGATACGGAGTAAATCAGGGACATATTGTTTACCAAGAATATAATCAATGGTATAATACGATATATACCACTATTGCAGTCTGTAGTTAATATTATTGCCATGGCCTAAGATCATGGCGATTTAATTTTTATTTAATTTAAAAAAAATCAAGAAAATAGCCAAAACTTATATTACACAATTAAGAAGAAAAAGTTGCACCTATTGTATACATCATATAACATATAAACAAAAACACACAATTTAGAATAAATTGTTTCATTTATAAATATTATCCCAAACAATTCAGGTACAATGGTTGCATATATATAAGAGATACCTATAGGGGCCTACCCCTCGATCTTACCTAAATCGAGCTGTCTCCAGTTCGAACTACCTCTATGTCAGACCCACGCATCCTCCACATGGCCTCTCCAGTCAATGATGCCACCTACTCCATGAATTAATGAAAAACGTGGGTCGAACTTAGCAGTTACTCAGTCAACCGCCACTAACCACATTGTTCAAAAAATGTGCTTCAGCACGATGAAAAACTGCAGAAGAGGCTTATATAAAGAAAAAGTTTTAGAAGAGACAAGGACTTCAAAATTACATGAGAAATCAAGTGGAAAACTATGTTTTCTAGATTCTCAAAACTTCAAACTTCTTATTCACAAGATCATGCATTTCTAAGTCTAGAGATCACTTGTAATAAGCAATAAGCATTACTATTATAAAAAGCCTCAACCCGAGGTTGTGGTTTTCTACCTATTCATATGTTTCCCATGTTAAATACTTGCATCATTTCTTACTTTCCATTTGATTTTGTCACAGGTATATTGGTGTAAGAGCTAATTCCAGGCCACTTCGATCTGACGAAATTAGGCCATTACATTTGGCACCGTCTGTGGAAAAAAAATCATTTTTATGATATCCTAAGGTATTCACTTTTTTACTACAAATTCTATTCATGGTCACATCCATGCGACCAACAATCGGAATTCATCTTAATCTTTTAGTTGAGCCGGAACAACTAATAGAGCTACGGGGGAATCTCAATACTGAGAAGGAGAAACGTAACAAGCCCGAACGACAATTAACTCTTGACTGAGAGCTCTGCGAGAAGTAGCTCGATGCTGAATGACAAGATCCTTTGACAGCGCTCAAGGGACTTGAAGATCAAATGATAACAAAGCAGACTGCCTTGCAAGCTTTACAGAACACTTAACAGGCTCCTCCAATACGAGACCGCGATCAGGTGCCAGAAGCCTCCTAGGTTTCATCACGGGAAAGGTTGAGACCTCAAGGTGCCAAAAGGAAAGCTGTTTCTTGAAATATTCAGAATAAAACTTAACCTTCCATTCATTTGGGTAGTAAAGTTCAGTTTGAGGCCAACCAAAGTCACAAATATTCCATACGTCAAGAGGAGGAACAACAACCTCAACCTCAAGTTCTAGTACGAAATCGTTTGAGTGATGGTACCGGTACTCACAATTCATAGCCTCCTCGTCAAGTAACTCGACCGATACGTCATTATGTCAAATAAGAGCATATCGACCAACGTATTAATGAGTTGATCGAAGCACAAGTTTTGGGTACTACCGATGACCTTATCATGTTACAAGGAATTCTGATTGCCAACTACCTCTGCTTCTTGCACTTTTACTTGGAATTGTTAGTCTTTCACATTCTTACCTTCCTCCTTTAATTCTGCCAATAGTTCTGTAATTTGAACTAGAGAAGATGTCAACTCCGCTCCCTGCTGGCTCGCTTACCTCGAGCTACCTATAAATTCAACCTCTTTTTTTCTTATAATTTCTCTTAACTCCTCTATCTTTCTCAATCTGTTGGTTAGGTCTTACTTTTTCTTCTGTAGATCCCCAGATAATCGAGCTCCAACATCTTGTTCTTTCACCATCTCCACCTTTGTTCTTTCTACTAACTCAGTAACATTTTTTAGTCCAACCTAACTCGAGCTTAGCTCAACATTTAGTTGGTCGTTTTAGGCGCGCAACGCATCACACTGAGTTTGAACAGCTACCAATTCTATCTGTCGTCACAGTTTACGTTCATAACAATTCAATTATACCAACAGATTACATCTCATAGTTAAAGTTTAAATCAAGAACATGGTATCTGAGTAATATCGATACACTGTTTCATTTATTATCACAGAGAACAAATTTTATTTATCATCAATAACAATATACAAAGATTTAACACATATGCAGGGCCGTTAAAGAAAGCCGAGAATACCCTATTTTCGATTCTTCAAAAAATGAGAAGATTTCCCTTTATCTCTCGAAGTTCTTCTGTTCGTTAATTGCACATTTATCGGAGTGGTAAAGGTCGCTACCTCCGGCGGACGTTATTTTTGCCGCGATCAGGGTATCAAGCTTTTGACCTCCTTCTCACCCTCTTCTGAAGGCAGTTCCCTCGACCTCGGAAGGGGTTTGTCACCAACAATTTCTCTATCACCTTTATTAAATGACATGTTCTCATCATTGGCATTCTCCACATCAAAATCCTTCCCACATCCCGTCACGAACTTCTAAAATTCAATCTCTACCCTAGACAGTTCTCCTTATAAAAATCAGTAACAATGTTTATATGACGCTCATGTTCTGTTTGAGTTGCGACTTTTGCTCGTGACGGATATAAATGGTCCTTCAATATCATTTACACTTTGTGCAGTTGCTGACGAGTGTCTTTCTGTAATAGACCTAAAGCCCTCAAATTCGCTTCTACCTTCATTCGAATAGCCACTTCTTTCAACAACCGCATTGCTAAAGATATTTTTTACTCCACGTGTTGTAATAACTCATCCTGTAATCCTTTTACATCGCCCTCTAATTGCTTTTGAACCTCTATTTGCTCTTTCCTTATCTTGAAAAATACAATTCTCATAGCCCTCTGATCCTATATAAAGCCAAATACATCAGATAAAGGTTCTACATCGCCCCATACAACAGACACACCAACTCAAGCAGAACACATTCTCGCCGTAAAACTATGACGATTACGTGTTTCTTGAGCTAAAAACATAACTCAAGATGGGTCGTGAACTATGCCCCTCTCCTTCAAAAGCTCTACATAAGCTTTTTTAACCCTCGTTCACTATCTACTTCGACCTCAAAATACAATGTTAGAGCTATTAACATACTTTGACACCTAGCCTTATCACTCGGGTCGTTAAAACAGGTCTACTCTTTTGGTTTTCGAGCTAATAACCCCCTTTCCTCTTCAGTCCTTAACACCTCATCCCTTTCTATTTTTATCTGAGCATATCTACATTAAAGATCATTTAGCTCTTTAAAAGTTTTCTTTGAATTCAACTTAAATTTTTTTCTATCATATTCAGTTTTATTAAGTACCTATTGAATACGAGTCACAAAATCCCTCACTCTACTCAACGATCTCCCTAGTTCGGAGTTCATTTTTCTCAGTCGTACTATTTCCTGTGCAGAGTATAAATATGTAGTTATAATACAGACATCCAAAACAAACATGCTTCAAATCATCACTCCAACTTCAAGAATTACAGAGTACTATCACTTTGATATCACACAAACTGTATCAAATCAAAAATATAATACCACAGAAGGTTTAGAGATTCTTGGTGGTCTCTACCTAAGATAGAAGATCCAATGTTTGCCCAACCAGCTGATTTGGTCCAACACGTTCAGAAGGAGGATCCAGTGTTCTTACAACTACTCAGACTGGTTCGGTACTTTCTGATGGAAATTCCAATACCTTTTCAGGAGAAACACCAGAATCCACCATCACTACCCCCAAAACCTCTTAGGGAAACCCAATTTCCTTGTACCTTCCGACCCGGCTTGGCTCCACATCATCTGGACTCAATCCAAAATCATATCATCATGATACTAGAGCTATGTACTTTTCTGTGAGCTTTGAAACTGCTTTAGCCTCTTTAGCTCTGCTCTCCTTCTCCAGCTTGAGCTCAATTTCGAGCTCCTTTACATGAGTAGATTGATATTCAAACTCCTTCAAGCGAGTAGATTGAACTTCAAACCAAGCTGCAAGAGCCCCAAACTCTTGGCTCCACTTTTCCAAACATTTTTTCGCCCGAATAATCGAGTAGTATTTTAGCTTTAGCTCTGCCATCTTAGATGTGGCATGAGGCTTAGTTCGAGAACTACCCTCTTTCTCATGCCTTTTTCTTTTCAGCGAGGAATTTTTGACCTCAGCAGGAGCAACTTTAAGTTTCTCAACCACATCACCAGAAATAGATTTTACAATCTCTTATACCGTGGCCCCTCGATGACAGAAGTACTCTACCGAGCTGGCCTCACGAGCCACCGAGCATTCTGTTTGGTGCTCTAAGATACCAGAGGTAAAACACTAAGAACATCAACAGCAGTCAAGATAGCTTTTTCCTCAGCCATAGCTCATTTCTCCTGAGCTTGCTAAACTTTAGGGGCTACAGAATCTACCCTTTTATCACTATGGATACCCAACTCACTGAGTTCCTGTTTTAGCTTGTCTGAATCTTGAGCAACACAGTCAAACAAGCTGGTCTTGCCTGGTGTAGATAAAGGCTTGGGCTCTACTAAAACAAGGAACGCAACATTAAGTAACAGATCGAAGACAAGTTATAGTTTATTTGAAGATTGGTCAACATTACTTACTCGGATTATAATATCTATGGTTCAGTTTGAGCGCCGGTTCATCCAAAACCTGCGTACAGTCACCCTCTACCCATACAAGGTGGTCGTTCCATGGTCTACCCGCAGATTCAAAATAATAACAATTTGGCCTAGCTGAATTACTATACAGGTAACCACTACTTCAACCTTTGATATATTTCCATTTATAAAACTTCATCACATCTTCAGTTTCGAACTACATTGCAGTCCCTTCCTTCTATAATTTTTCATTCAGTACTTTACATACCTTCATCATTTCATAAACGTTCCCATTTAACAGGGCAGGGCAACACTGTAACACATTTATAACCACTTTCTGAAAGAATATTAGAAGAATTCTAAGGCCATATACGATCTGATTCAAAAAACTCAAAAACCCATCCCTCGGGCCTGATACCCCGAAACCATTATAATATGAGAGATTAACCGCCTTACCAATCTCTCTATCCTTCTTCCACTTTGCCAAGCATGGGACTTGGTAGTAAACTGCCTCCTCCCCTTTATCGGGGATATAGGCCCTAAACCATAAACCTTGCTCCTCCACACAACTTCCTCATTCTCCCTGTAATTTCTTTTTATATTTCAAGTGTTCTTTCCCTACATCTACCCCCTCTGGGTATATTACAAGGACTTTCTCCTTCTCTGATCTATCCTCCCTTTCTATCACCTCTTCAACCTTACTGGGTTCCCCACCCTCTATGCTTCTCTCTACGTTGTTTATAATTTCCTCCCGTCACTTCTTAGACAATTTTCTGTCACCTGGCGAAGATTTCCTTCTCAAATCACACTCGGCGCTCAAACATTTCCTCTCCTTGGAAATAAGATTGATACAACTTTTTTTTCTTTCTAAAACTGTAGATAATTTATGAGGGACAGAGAGGCACATTTTTATACTCTCCCTCGGTTTATGAAACGATGGTTTTTTTTACACGCGTCAGTCATCCTTACTGTCTCTGTAGTTATGCCATTTTGATTGAAGGCATCATCATGACTTCTGTGATAACGTCTACCGCCATTACGTCTGTCCCTATTATCTGCCATTACACATTTTGCACCTCTTCCTCAAATATAGTATAAACGACCAATCACCTTACTTTTATACCCTGCCAAGATCGTACAACTTTCCTAAAAACATATAAATATTCAAAATTCGAAGATATTAATACAGTTGTTAAAATCCTATAGCTGTCTCCCATAATATCCGTACACAAAGATTAAAATAGAATATATTATTTTCATTCAATCAGATCGAGACATCACATTCGTTCATCCTCTTATGATCCCTCATCTTACATATATTTAAACCCAACCACAAAACGCTAAAAAAATTACTTATTACGAGCTCCCATGCTTTGAGCTTACCGAGCTCTCCGGTCACATCTAAAACAACCTCGGTGATTTCCCTCCCTACACAAAATAATCTCCCCTCTTGCTGCTCTGGCATCCTCTTCAACGATCTTGCCACATGCGAGCTGTCGAACAGTCAATTCCCGCACTGTGGTAATCAGCAATAACCTCCGAAACATGAAAAATTTGTCATACTCTACCCGCTTCCCTTCATCATCTAGACCAGACAGATTCAACGGACATTTCGGCAACACAACATCGTAAGGGAGTCGGCAAAAATATTGTTCACGAAGTTCAGAAACCTTGATATGAAAGCGACCATCTACCCCCACCCCGCATGCTAGAGACAGAAGGTTAAGGTCCTTCCTTTTAGAAATAACCCATTCATTAGCAGAATACCGACGAGACTCCCTCGGAGAAATACCTGCCGCTTCATCTTCAGCTGTAACAGCCTCCACTACGTAAAAAAGAGTAAAAAATGACTTAACAAGTCAGTCGTATTTTTTTGAAAGTGTCTTTATTTTTTGTCGAAAAAAGTGTCAAAATTTGGGCAGTAGTTTTTTGTTTGCGACTTTTACCTGAGTCGTAATATTACGACTGCAAGCTAAGTCGTAATATCTATCGCTTTTCGTAAAATTTGTGACACAAAAGTTAGTCATTTTATTCGTCGTAAAAAATGACATACGTACGAGTAATAATTTTTGTTGCATTTGTTGCATATTGCGACTCATTTATTCATTGTTTTATGCGTCATAATCTAACGAATCCAAAATAAGTTGTAAAATTTGTAGCATTTCTCACAATTTTCGATGGAGATGTAAGTCCTTTCATACTAATTTAACAAAATATTGTAATTTACAAAATACAAAAAAACAAAAAACAAAAAAAACTTATTTATGAAATTAGAATTAGATGGATTTGAACCATCATCCTCTCAAGTTAATGAGCGCTCTTCCTTTTTTGAGCTTATAGTTTTATTAAGGCATAAAAATGCCAAAGTTATAAAATTAGAAACGTTTATGGCAAACAACGTTCTTAGACCGAACTAGACCTTTTGTTTCTTATTCTAAACTCTCCTTGGGCTCTGAAATGTATATTATATATATTAATTAATAAATATTTCTAATGATATCTCACTTTCATCGTTATTTCAAAAAAAAACTCAAACTTGATTAAGGAACCTGCTTTTGTAGATCGATATCTATAACAAAAGCAAACTCATAGTTTACCAATGTCTTTATGCTAAAGTCAGAGAATAATTTATATGCATATATACTTAAAATATAGTATCAAATATATAATAGACAATTCAAAATATACCTTCCTATCGAGGTATGGTATTGTCTAGGAAGTCAGATAACTTATGAAATTCCCTTGGCTATGATCACCAATTATTCCCCTTGCACATAGCTATGTAATTTTGTTATCAAGGGCTTGAAACACACTAACTTCAAATGGAAACAATCGAATAAACCAATGAGAATATAATTATTAAAATGAGCAAGTCATTGTAATATTTCAGAGAAAGAACTACTTACTTAAACCACACTGCAGCTGCTACTAGTCACAATCCCCTACAATGCATTGACCTCGCAATCCTATAGTATATAATCTAACAATTAAAAAGGATAGGAATGATTGAGAAAAACCAAATGTGTGCAACTGCAATACCTTATTATCTAAAAAATGAAAAAAAAGCAAGTGTATATCTAAATTAAACAACAATGATATAGAAATTACGGGTACTAGCAGCTATGAACTTCAACTACAGACCAACATTTTTCTGGCTGCCCGAGCTGCAACAATACAAAGTAATCTACTTCAAAAAAGGAGCATGGTAGTTACATTGCCTGAAGATTCAGAAAAGGCATCATCTTCGTTAATTGAAAGAAATATAATAACATCCACGACAACTTAAGTCGAAAAATTAAAGGCTTCATTCACATCACCAGCGAATAAACAACCATGGATTAGAGTACAGTATGAAAAATTATCTGGGTGAAAGACTCAAAGTAACAAAGCTGAAAAAAATTGTCTTGCATCTTCCACTCTTTTGGACTTGCATAGCCCAACAATGGTTATGTTGTATGCAATATTGTTCGGTAGAAGATATCTATTTGCAGCTCTAGCAAGGGAATCAACAATTTTTTGAGAGTCGAGATGTCCTCTAGAATGCTCAATGAACTTCTTAAAAAATGAGTCAACCATGGATAAACTGAAACTAGAATCCACCATCTTCTGCATAATCAAATTTGCATCGTCAATCCTACCAAATCTATAAAGACTACTGACCAGTGTACTTAATATAATTAAGTTCAGATTTAAAGCCTTCTCAATCATTTCAAAATTCATATGAAATGCTTTTCTAAACATCCCATCTTTGCACCAACCATCAATAAGAGCTCCATATGTCACAATATTTGGTTTTAATCCACTTGCATGCATCTCAACAAGAAGATCATTCACTTTACTCAATCTTTTACATTTGAAGACTCCTCCAATAAGTGAATTATACATTTCAACAGAAGTATAAATTCCTTCCACACAGTCTTCTTTACAAAACGCGTCTACCGGAGTATTATAGCTATACGAATCTAGCTTCAAACCCCAAACTCCCATATCCCTAATAACTTGATCCGCTTCATGAACTTGTCCAAGTTTGCAAAACCCGTTTATCAGGGAATTGCAAATAACTTGATTCAACGTTAACCCTAGACTCAGCAACTCATCTCGGACCCTTAGAGCATCATCCATACTACCAATTAAATAATACCCAACCACTAATACACCATAAGAATGTTCATCTATAACCAATGATGTTTTCTCTGCCATTCCATGAAGTACCTTATCTGCTTTACTCACCCTACCTAACTTACAAAAACCTTTAATCAACAAAGTATAAGTGACCACATCATTGGTAATTCTCCTTTCAGACATTAACTTCAAAACTCTGGATACCCCTTCCATATCTTTTTGATCAGCATACCCACCTATCAAAGCATTGTAAGCTACAACATTTTGCTCCACGATTTCAAACTCGGGCTACACCCCAACTTTCCCATATTATCAAATGGAAACAATGCCTTCTTCGTCAACTGTTTCTCCACATAAACCTTCAAAAGCATATCAAAAACAGTTGGCAAAAACAATTATAATGTTTCGATCGATAAAATGGTAGAGCGAGGACCAATACACCTCAAATTCATGTGAAAAATCTAAATATACAAAATAACTAGTTTGATACAACTGCTTCCTACTCTTTTTCTTTGCCATTCACCTCTTAAAAAGATTTAGGTAAAATTAGAAAAGGAATCTAAACAGCTCAAGCCAATAATAGATCTATAAGAGAGAATGTACAATCGAAATCCCAATCTCACGTACCATTACAAAGCGATTGATTCAAATTATTTGCATTTGATATAAAAATCGATGTATTTACTTTGAATTAGAGAAAATTGTACAAAATATGGTAAAATAGAGAAGCCATTAATGGATTTATGTTAAAAATTAGAAATCCAAGAAATCAATTTACCTACTTTTAAGCCTTTCGTAATTACTACAAGACGGCCATAACCATTGTGTGTTCCTCTCAGTAGGAAAGAAAAGATTCCCCGCAATGGATTAGATGACACAATAATTATTGTGCATTTCAGCAAGTTTATTGAAGAAATCAAGAGTTTGGGCCCTGAATTATTCTCCTTTTAAGGGTTTCTGGGGAAAGAGAATTAGATGAGAGAGAGGCTATCACAGAGAGATGATGGACACCGAGAGAGAAGATAGGTGTTGAGATTGTGGAAAGATTTTCAACAAAATTAGTTTTTTTTTAAACAATTGTACGTTGTATTCTGGATCAGCAGTTGTAATTGGGTAAAAATCAAAAAACGACTGTGTCGAGAGTTAAAATTGCTTCATTTTCTTGACTATGACAAGAGTTGTATTTTGAAGACAGAAATAAGACTAAGAAAATAGTAAACGACGGGGGCTATAAAATTACGACTGGTAATGGAAGTCGTATTCTTCAACCAGAAAACAATACAATAACAAGTCATAAATTACTATCCAAAAAGGTTGGTAATTACATGTTTTCACGTAGTGAAAGAACTATTCGATATGGAGATACCGAAAGGTTTCCATACTCCAAAAATTTGCAAATATAAGGGTACCGATCCAAACGAGCACATTCAACAATACCGCGATTCATTGGGGTTGTACTCTAATCTCAACTACATTCTTTGCCGTTTGTTCGCCCTAAGTCTGTAGGAGGAACCGCTCTGATGGTTCCACTCTCTACCTGTAAACTCCATTTGCACATTCGACCAGCTGCAGAAATAGTTCATCAAGACATATGCTGACAACAGAGATAAAGAAGAAAATTTGTATTCTCTTATCAGTCTCAAGAAGTTAGACAGAGAGAAGCTTGAGGCTTTTACGAAGAAGTTTTTGGAGCTCGCATGTAAAGTAGACAATCTTTCGAAGTGATGCCTGGGGTTGATCCGGCCAAGGCATGTCACAAATTGACCATCAACATCAACGCTATTGTAGTCAAAGAGAAATAGCGATGCCTATCACTGCAACTTTGAGATGAAGTTAACATGGAGATTGGGAAATTGATCAAAGTAGGATTTATTCGAGAAGCCAAATATCCAGATTGGATATCTAACATTATCGTTGTCCCAAAGAAGAATGGAAAATTTAGGGTTGGTATAGATTTCACCGATCTAAACAAAAATACTCCAAATGATAGCTTCCCTATTCCCAACATTTATCAGATCCTTGATTCCACAGGAGGTCACGACCTCTTATCTATGATGGACGCTGCTTCTGGATTCAATCAGATTCCACTCTAGAACGAAGATCAGGAAAATACCACTTTTATTACTGAAAGAGGAATTTACTACTACAAAGTCATACCCTTCAGACTTAAGAACGCAGGTAGAACTTATCAATGGTTGATGACTACTATGTTCAATGCACATCTTGGGAAATTTATGGAAGTCTAAATTAATGATCTCATGTACAAAAGCATATAATCCATCAACCACATCTCAGATCTCAACACAATATTCAACATTGTTCAATCATACAGGATACGTCTCAATCTTGAAAAGTATCAATTCAGAGTATATTTAGGTCGATTTCTAGGCCACCACATCAGCAAGAAGGGGATTGAGGCTGATCCAGATCAGATTTGGGCTCTCCTCAACATGCCATCTCCAAGAACGACGAAAGACGTTCAGAAACTTGCCGGCAAGAGTGCCGCTATCAACCGTTTTGGTTTGAAATCTTCAGACCGCTGCTGTTTGCTATTCTTATTAATCCGCAATTGTACCAAACGAGGAAAAGTTCAACCAAATGCAGAGGTCAATGGACATAAGAATGTGAAGCAGCTTTTCAAGATCTTAAAACCTATTTGAGGAAGTCTCCTATCATGAGCACCCTAATAGATAATGAGGAGCTAATTATCTACATAGCAATTACAGATACTTCACTCAGTTCGGTTCTCATTCAACTTGAAGGGGAAATCAGGAAGCCAGTCTGCTTCATCAGCAAAACCTCACTCCAGCAGAAATGAGGTATTCTAAAACCAAGAAATTTCTTCTCACTCTTGCTTAAACTTCACAGAAACTCAAATACTACTTCCAAGCTCATTACGCCAAAGCCATGACGAACTACCCACTTTAGGAGGTTCTGTCCGAGAAAGAAAAATCATGGAGAGTGCAACAGTAGTCAGTCAGTTTGGGAAAATATTATATCAAGTTTGAACAATGCCATTCTGAAAAGGGTCAGGCCGTTAGCAATTTTCTCACGGATTTTCCAGTGGAGGATCTTGAGTGGGAAAAACTCGATCCTTACCTTACAAAGGAATTTATAGAAGATCCACCCCTAAAGCATTTGACGAGCGTGATGAATGGATTACAAGGAAATTGTGGAGACTTCTTATAGATAGTTCAGCCAGACCCACAGTGTCAGGAGTTGGAATCGTACTGATTACCCCTTCCAACAGCAGAATCGAGAAATTAATCTGCTTGGATTTTGAGGCTCAAATAATGTCGCCGAGTACAAAACTCTCATTCATGGACTCGATCTCACTCTTGAGCTCAGCTTCCTAGAACTCTCAGTTTACACAAATTCGCTACTTATCGTTCACCATTACTCTGAGAAATTTAAGAAGAATGGCAGGATAACCGAATACGCAACCATCGTTGCAGATAGGATGATCAAGTTCAAGCAAGCAACTCTCGAATATGTTTCTCAAGGTAAAAATACACACACCGATTCCTTAACTTATCTAGCCGGGGTTTTAGGCACAGAAGCTCGATATCTCCAAATCGAAGTGATTTCAACCCCCAGTATTGATCGTATTTTTGTATGCATAATCAATACTGAGGGCAATAAAGGGGGAGAAGATGATTGACGGAAGACTTTCTTAGTTCATCTTGGTATGGATAACAAATTTGAAGGTCCACTTCTAACAGATTTGAAAGAGCGTCGACAGCTGATAGACAGTTTAAAGCGCTACAGTAATCAAAACAATACTTTATACCGCTGTTCAGTCACGGGGCCTTACCTCAAATGCCTCTTTAAACAGAAAGCAGCCGAGATGCTCCGTGATCAACATGAAGGGCCTTGTACTACCAAGCCGCAGGTCGATCACTGGCAAAAGAGCCATTATACAAGGAGAATTTTGGCCCAGCATGCGCAAGTATGAAGAAGAGTAGTCACGGAAATGTAACGCATTTCAATGACATGGCCAGATTATTTGTGCCCCTGCGCTTGAACTCTATGCAAACAAGGTGTTTTGGCCATTCAAACAATGGGTACTCAATCTTATAGGTAAATTTCCTAATTCTCTTGGTAACCACCACCACCTACTCATAGCTACCGATTATTTTACAAAATAGGTAGAAATAGTTCCACTCTGCTGAACTAGAGAAGAAGAGGTCATCTCTTTTATTTGGGAACACATCATCACTCAATTTGGGTGCCCCAACCAAATTTGTATCGATAATGGGCCCCAATTTGTTGGAGAAAAAGTTGCAGCTTTCCTCAATCAGTACAACATAATCCACTCACCATCCAATCCCTACTATCTTCAAGGCAATGGCCAAACTGAAATTACAATAAAAACAATCGTGGATGGGCTCAAGAAAAGGCTACACTCTAAATAAAAGGAAATTGGGTTTGGGAACTTCCTTATGTCTTATGGGCATATCGTACCACTCCATTCCTCCTTGCCTATGGCACCGAGGCTGTCATTCCATCTGAATACCATCATCCAGTCAAAGATTACGAGCTCACTGACAATGAAAATGATTTTGAATTGTCTTCCAATCTCAATTGGATCGATAAGATAAGGGAACACGCCATCGCTAACCTAGGTTGATATCACCGCATGTTGGCCAGTTCGTACAACAAACGAGTCAGAAGTCGTATCTTTCATATCTATGATTTCGTCCTCAGAGAAATACCTCAACACTGAAAAGAACCTCATACTGAGAAACTAGAAAATAATTGGGAGGGTCCATTCCTTATCACAAGTCTATTAGGCCTGGGATCATATTACCTCATGACAGAAGAGGGAATCCACATTTCAAGTCCATGGAATGCTAGGCAACTAAAACGGCACTATCATTAAGTCCCTCACTACTCCATTTACTTTCACGCTTTTTCCATTCCAAAAGTAAGATTTTTATCTTCATCCAATATATATCCTTTTCTATTCAGTGAAACTTACAATTTTTTCTCCCATACATCTCTCTACTTCGTAGGCATTACATAGATTAAAACATAGATAATACTAACTTTTAATCGACCTATGTACCAGTTCGATCAAGGATAACACTTGGTTGGGCTGACTCTACTAAATATATATGATTAAAACTAAGGTAATACTTGTTTTACATTAAAGACTCTACCATACATAAGAAAAAGCAAAGGTAAAACTAGCTTTCATCTACCTCAATATGGCTGCGACATAATACCAGTTCGATCAAGGATAACACTTGGTTGGGCTGACTCTGCTAAATCTCAGTGATTAAAACTAAGGTAATACTTGTTTTACATTAAAGACTCTACCAAACAAAAGATAAAGAAAAGGTAAAACTAGCTTTTATCAACCTCAATATGGCTGCGACATCATACCAGTTCGATCAAGAATAATATTGGTTGGGCTGACTCTACCAAATCTCTTCTATTAAAACTAAGGTAATACTTGTTTTACATCAAAGACTCTACCTGACATAAGATAAAACAAAGGTAAAACATGCTTTCATCTACCTCAATATCGCTGCGATATCATACCAGTTCGATCAAGGATGACACTTGGTTGGGCTAACTCTTCAAAATTTCTTCGATTAAAACTAAGGTAATACTTGTTTTAAATTAAAGACTCTACTATACATAATTTAAAGAAAAGGTAATGCTAGCTTTCATCTACCTCAATATGGCTGCGACATCATACCAGTTCGATCAAGGATAACACGTGGTTGGGCTGACTCTACTAAATCTCTACGATTAAAGCTAAGGTAATACTTGTTTTACATCAAAGACTCTACCAAACATAAGATAAAGCAAAGGTAAAACTAGCTTTCATCTACCTCAATATTGCTGCGACATCATACCAGTTCGATCAAGGATAATACTTGGCTGGGCTGACTCTACTAAATCTCTACGATTAAAGATAAGGTAGCACTTATTTTATATCAAAAACTCTA
The DNA here is from genome assembly GCA_014058105.1 of Kingdonia uniflora. Taxonomy (NCBI): domain Eukaryota; kingdom Viridiplantae; phylum Streptophyta; class Magnoliopsida; order Ranunculales; family Circaeasteraceae; genus Kingdonia; species Kingdonia uniflora. The sequence continues at coordinate 2,095,154 of JACGCM010002535.1, forward strand.
ATAGACTTAAGATAAAGCAAAGGTAATACTAGCTTTCATCTCTCAACTTGTTCACAACAAGTACTATTTATTTTAGGTCATATATACAACCTCTACAATGGATCCTTTTTTGATTTTGGGATGCCAGCAACGCTTTCCCAAGAAGTAGGAGGTCAGTCAGCCATAAATTCATGAGCTCCCCCTGCAATAGGAGGTCGATTAGCCATAAATTCTAAAGCTCGAGCAGTTATAATATTCCAACCAGGCTCTATCAATTCAGCTGGTCGAGGGCTTAGATCCGTTTCCATGGACTGTATACAATTTCCTCGATCTACATCAGCTCTGGAAATAAATCCCCTGTCTACCAAGATGTTGAATAAGGTATCTCTTTCTTACTCAATACATCTTACCACCTCTACAAAATAGGTAATAACTGCCCTCAAAAATTTTGAGTGTGTGCCTCGGTTATAACCGACGTAGAGAAATTTTCTCTAGCCTTCTGAAGGAGTTCTTCTGATCTCGCATACCACTCTTTTAGCCATATTATTTCTCTATCTACCAAATATGTGAAAGCAATATTCTCTTCCAATTTTTTGTTGGCTTTTGCTGATTCAGCTCGATTAATTGCTTCCAAATCATCCACCTGAGCACGTAGTGCCTTATCACCTTGTTAAGTTCTTGCACATCTCGAATCTTCTGTAACATGTCATTTTTCTACTGCATCAAAATATCCTTACCTCTGATAGTCCGCTCTAACCCTTATTCCCTGGAAAGAGTAGCATCTGATATACGTTTGCACTCCCTTAACTTTTCAATTCCTTTTGGCACATGACCTTGAGTTCGAGCCACATCTCCTTCTAGCTCTCTTATTTGACCTGATAGACTGACAACATCTTCTTGCAAAAGGGAGACCTTGGTATCATTTTTATTCTTCCTCGAGCGCTCTCGGGCCTCGGAGTGTCTAGCACGAAAATTAGCCTATGCCTATTTAGACTTCAATTGCGCCACTCTTTCGTTCAACTCATCACACTTACGCTGCACAGTCCAAAATTCAAAATATTTAGTAGGTAAAGCTGTAGTCAGTTGATCAACTGCAACATCAGACGCAGATAGATCGCCTCGAGTTCTCTTCTGCATCATTATCATTATCAACCAATATATTCTTCAATCTCTCCAGCTCGCTCCTGCTAATCGCTAGATCAGCTCGAGTTTGTCATGAACAAATAATTTTTTAAACCGGCCATCAACCTATTTAAACTTTCCTTCGATCTTTCTAGTAATTGTATATGGTAACGGGCCATGTCAGCCTCCCTACTCTTTACCATCAACGCATCATTTTGGCTTCTGAGTTTTATTGCATGTTCTTTAAACTCAGTAAATTTTTTTTGCCATTTCTCAATTTTGACATCCTTCTCCTCGATATTCCGGGCTGGGTCGATAGCTGTCTGTATTGCCTTAATAAACTTTAAGTGGACCTTTACAAGTTGACCTCTGTCTTCATTTGCTTCCCTCATTCAATCAAACTCCTCTGCAAATTCTTGGTTAAATTGGCGAGCATCATATTAAGTTCGATTCCGAGCTAGGTCGAGCTGACTACAATTTGACCTGCACATTACAGATACATTACATCAAGTTCAATTCAGAATACTCATTCACCACATCTTACTAATTTCTAACAAGATATATATTTTTGACATCTACCGTGAAAGACTACTTCTAAACTTATGGTAGATGTACAATCTCAGATGGAAGCTCCATAACATATACTTCCAAGCCTAAGGTACACAATCTCTATATTTTGAATTTGTCATTACTTTGATATTTCCTGTTTGACATTTCAGTGCCATTGCCCCTAAGTTGATAATAGGTTTTTTCTCCATCTCTACACTCTATTTATTACTTTGTAGCTCTTTACTAATGAAGCATACAAATCATATATTTCTTGCTCTATTCCAACCTGCATCTCTGCTTGCGAAGACAACAGGGACGCTGAGGCGTCTCTCTCCTTAGCAAGCTCAACCTCTAAATCTTTTATTCTGAGGCGTATGTCCTTAAGTTCCTACAGTAAGGTTTACAAAAGTGACTTAGCCTACAGAATTCAATCCGAAAATATAATTTATATCCAATCAGTTTACAAAAATTCCCAAATATTCATACAATCATAAAACTGCCATACTACTATACCTTCTCATTTTTACCTTCAGGACGCTCATTGTCATCCCCTTGGTTGTTTCTCACCGTCTGAGGAGACGTACCATCAAACTCATCCGCAACGCCAATAACAACATCTTCAATCTCTTCATCTTTCTCTTCCTCCACATAGGTATCGGTCCTAATGGAATCCACCTCATCTTCAGAATATCCCTTTGGCATAAGGTGGCGCCCGAGTCTGCCACGCTCAGCTACCACCACCTCCAAGTTCGTTCTCACTTCTGCATGTAGATTATTAATCTCAACCACTTGCGAAGCCTTTAAAGCCTCTACCCATTTTCCCTCCATGAGCAAATCAATTTTCAATCGAGCTACGTTCCTTTTGAGCTCGGCCTTCTTCCTCTTTAGCTTAACTCTCTCCTCCTTGGCCCCAAGGCATATTCCCTTCATCAGATGTGTAGCATGCAAAAAGAAAACAAAATTAATCTTATTGATTAGCTGGAATCATAATACAAATTCAACATAATACACATTCGAACATATGAACCTACCATTTTTTCATCTCCTCCTCCACGTAGAGAGCAACCAACTTGGCTTTTTCCTCTACCTCTTTCAAATCGTCTTCCACAATAGGTCTATCCGCTACGACCTTCATCCCTGACATCTCAAAAGGTTTAACCCTTCTCTTTATCACGGCCTCACCACTTCCCGTGGGTTTAGAGGTCAAAGGATGCATCAGCATTTAGTTCTTGGGAAACGTTTGAGCTAATTTGCTCAACGTAGTAAACTCAGGTAACCCTGTGTAGTCCACTCCAGGGGGCTTAGACGAGTTGACTTGCCTTTCCTCATCGGTTCTCTTCTTCATACTGCCGTCAGTACTCGTCATTAGTCTTCTCGACTGAGATTTTTGAACTTTTTCAACTTGGCTGCTGACACGCTTCTTCCTGCTAATGCCAAGTTCTAATATAGCCTCGAGTTCTGTCTCTTCCTGAGCAACTGTATCCATCAACAACTTTTTCCTTGCCACCTGAGATTTGGGAGATTTCATTCATAAGACATTATCATCAGTAGATAATCAAACAATTTCGACTATTAATCTCATACATTATAGATTGTTATACTTACTTTGTTTTACAGTTCTAAACAGAAGTTTCATGGGTTCTTCATTATCTCCCTAAAGGCAGTCACCCTTCACCCATGTCACATTATCATTCCATGGTCGACCTGCTGAGTTCAAATCGAAGAAGCGAGGCCGAATCGAGCTCGCACAGAAATATGTCTCTCCACTTGCAAAATAGATTTTTACCCCATAAAACTGCAAAACGTCATCAGAGGATATCCTCTTCTTTCTCCCATCTCCTTCCCATCGTGAATTCAGAGATTCACAAACACTTATCACCTCTCACATGTTCCCATTCATCTGAACAGGACATGCCCCGATAAGGTTCATAATCTCTTTCTCAAGATTGTAATGGGGAAGACTCAACCCAAACTCCATCAGAGACAGGTAATATAAAAAAACCCCTCTGACAGTTAACTCTGAACATTTCCATTGAAATACTTCAGAAAGATCGATTTATCTATACCCCTATCCCTTTTCTCCTTTGCAAAATCGACCAATAAATAAAAATATTTCTCCCCCATCGCTACAGTGCAGCCCCTAAATTGTCTACCGGCATGCTCTATACAGTTGCCCCATCTACCTCCTACTGAAGCCTTGACTTTACAGAACTCTTTGAATACATCCGAGTGTGGAGGATAGGACACTAATCTTCCAGGAAAATCTGGAAATTGATCAACACATGCTTTTTCCTCCCTTTCTAACATTTTAATCTCAGACTCAACCGACCAGCCAGAGGTCGATGCCTTACTTACAGGGGAACTCACAATATCGACTACAGAAAAGGATTTATTCCTGCACAAACACTCCTCACGATCGACCTACAAACAGGTCTAGGTATCTACCATTATTTTTTAAATATACGTTCAACACATACAAAAATCTTTTGTATATCATATATCAAGCAAGTTTTCATAAATAACTTTAAATAGTTAATTGTTACTTTACCTAATAATAAAACATGATCTTCAAACATACATATATGCATCACAAATCTTCTACTAACCTTCTACGTCGGAATACGAATCAGAAGTAGTGCCAAATCCTTCCCTTACGACGCTGCTGCACAACCACCATCGTGACTCGGTTTCAACGACTCTCTTATACTTTGACTGATAATCTCGGTCAATTAAATCTCTACGAGTTTCTGTGCAATTTTTGCTTTTCTTCTTCTTTCCTCTCTCACTGCTCTTCAAGCTTTCAGAAGTTGAGAAACGTTTGATTGACGAAGATGAAGTAGTATTTATATTTTCTCTCTCTAACTACTAGAAGTTATTGAGCCTTGCACGAGCCGTCCTCAATTTTGCAACCGAGACATCCCCTCTACTATCCATGTCAGATGTCTTGCACCTTTTCGGTAAAAACATTTTCCCATCATTGCCCTTTGCTTTAAATTTTAATCTATTTTTATCTCACTTTTCCAAACCTCCCTCAAGCCTCACCACACTCATGATAACTCATGCTTACGCGCAATCGGGTTTTCACAACTTTTAGTTAAGGGACAAAATCAGAAGCTCCCTATTTTTCTATACTTGCATCTTCTATTTATAGCAATAATGACATCATTTTTGAAGCTCTCATAACAAAATTTCAAATATTTTCATATTCATTTTTAACAATAGTCACAAACAGCATTCACAAATATAGATGATCAATTCAACAACAATTTTTATCAAATTATTCAAACTCATACAGTTACACACATTCTGTCACCCCTATTTACATTCGCTTCATCACCTTACATATAATTGCATCTAAAATTTCCTTGATGTCCCGGGCAACCACATCTAATTAGATATCCTCCAGTTATCCTCACATCTTCCAATTTGATCTCCTCTATAATAAGTAATCTCACAAAACATTTTCGAGCTGCAGGATTCACAATAATCTCTTGAATCATCTCTTTATAAAAACGACTTTCATATTCACGTTCCCTCCCAATCCAATCTAAACCTTCCCGTTGAACCTCCCTCACTGGTAGCTCAACATCATAATCCAGCAATCTAAAAATTTGCTACCGCACTTCAGTCATCCTCATCGACAACCGCCCTTCAGCGGCATATCGAATTCTCTCAGATCGAGTCCACACCATTCATATTTCCTTTCCCAAACTTCGAATTCTTTTCCCCCTTTTTTATATATTTTTGTTACCAATTCCCCGAAAGTCATGATATTATCCTATTATCTGGTAAACAGAAGCCCCAATATCTTGAGATAAATTATTTGAACATATCTCTTCCTAACGAACTCAGTTATTTCATACCATTCCAGATCGAGGTTATTCTTTCCAAGTCTAATATTCTAGAACGACTTCTGCAGGATTAATTCTTTATTCTGAACCTTTTATAATTTCTTTCACCCCCACATTTCAAGCTCACAGATCGAATAATATTTGCCAGTTAACACACATTTTCACAGATAAATTTTTAGCAACTCGATTATTACAAATATTTTACTATCTGCCCTCATGTATTTCATTTCATGTAATATTCGAAAGTCTTCGGATCATACAGCTCGATTTCTAGAGTTATTCTATTTTATAACAACACAGTGTTTGGATAATAAATTTTATTCATCTCGAAATAAATTACAAGTGCTTTTACAGATAATAAGTCTTTCAAGTACTCAATAACAGGTACTTTACAAATAATAGGTCTTTCAAGTACTCAACATCAGGTTCTTTTTAGTTACATATTTTTGAAGTACTTTTACTGCTAACAAGTCTTTCAGACACTCCAAAGCGTCAAATCTTTAGTAAATTCAACTTTAGTGATCTTTCACCCAGATGCAAAGTAGATATTGGAAAAAATGAGTATACTACTTCCCATAAGTTTGGTCAAAATCTTGTCGAACTATAAATGGAAACTATAAAAGTAAGAGACTCAATGCTTGAACCAACTCTTCAAACTGAAGGTCTTCTGAGCGCAAAGTGGCGATGGAATAGGAACATGAGTCAAATTTTCACCCGGATGCACAATTTTTAGAATTTTCTCATTGGAAATGCACTCATTACAGTCATCTAAATCTCGTAACAGTATGAGATCTACCAACGTTCCTTCAATATTTTGTCCCATTTGAATCGAGCTTCAAGTCATCTATTGTAAATAACATATACGAGATCATTAAACTTGGTAGAGAACAACTTGTCCCTATTCACCGTATGTAGCTGAAAAATCTAAAATAATAGTTAATTTTTTAATCTTGAGGCTACAAATAAAGTTATAAACTTACCTGATGGAAAGTGCTTCAATTCCTTTCACATGAAAAGCGTACAAGTTAGGCTTAGAACTCGGATCGTAAACTTCTGCAACTCTGGAATGTCACTCCCAAAATTTATCCACCACACAGCTACAGTTGAGAGGCTTAAATTAGGATGCATCCTAATACAAGCTGTCTGACAATTTTGTGATTTTCATCCTTATCTCGGACTAGCCTATTAATCGATCAGAATAATATTTTCTTCAAATCTAAGTTTCCCCCAATTTGTGCTTGCTCTTAAGAAAAATAAAAATTGACGTTTAAGTAATATGCCGTTGAATGTAATGGCTGGTGGAATTGCTCAACCCATCTCTTATCTATAATCTCCCACAATTTAATATAAGCTCATTCACCATCGTCTCCCAAATTCATCTTTACACTACCCAAATTTTACTAAATTACCACGGTAATGGTTAGCGATAATAGTCATTTTGCCATGAAAAAAGTCTGTAGTGGATTTCTGCAGTAAAAAATGCGTGGCAATATTTTTTACCATAGAGTTTTTCTGTCGTTATCCTATTTATGCCGATACAGAGTTAATCCGTGATAATTTTTTTACAATGGATATAATCTGTGGTATAATATGATATGTACCACTATTTTAGTCCTTAGTTGCACAGATTTTTTTTGTCGTTATCTCATTTATGCTTATGCGGAATAAATCCGTGAGAAATTGCTTATTACGGATATAATAAATGGTATAATATGATGTATACCACTATTGCAGTCCGTAGTTAATATTATTGCCACGGCCTAAGATTATGGTGATTTAATTTTTATTTGTTTTTTAAAAAAATCAAAAAAATAACAAAAACTTATATCACACAATTCAGAAGAGCAAGTTGTACCTGTTGTATACATCATATAACATATAAACAAAAATACACAATTTAAAATAACTTGTTTTATTTATAAATATTAGCCAAAAAAATTCCAGCACACTAGATACATATATATAAGAGATAACTGTAGGGGCCTACCCCTGGATCTTACCTAAATCGAGTTGTCTTCAGTTCAAACTACCTCTATTTCAGACCCACGCATCCTCCACATGGCTTCTCCTGTCAACGATGTCACCTACACGATGAATTGATAAAAATGTGGGTCGAGCTTGTCACCACCCCACTCTACGAGCACCAATATTGTCCCCACTTTACCACTATGGATCTCTAGTAGTGTGGGATTTTAATCCTAAGAAAAAGCTTCGTTAAAATGTAGAGTGAAATCTTAACTTAAGGACCATACACCTGGCAGGATCTTAAGCGATGCAGGACTAAACCATTGGTGCTACCATCACCCCTAATGGACTAGGCGCCTTTCCAATACCCGCTCAGCCTGGGTGTTACTGTCCCCTCACTTTTAAAATTAAACCATCCCAGCTCTGAATGCCATTTAATCACGACCCCAGTCTATGAGCATCGATATTATCTGAATAACAATCTTAGGAATATCCCCATCCTTGACTCTAAGTTGGTGATAACCAGACCTTTGATCAATCTTAGAGAAATACTGGGCTCCCCACAACTGGGCAAACAGGCCATCTATCCCAGGCATTGGATACCTATTCTTGATTGTTACCTTATACAACTGTCGATAATTAATACACAACCGCATCGAACTATCCTTCTTCACAAAAAGTACAGGCGCACCCCAAGGCGAAATACTTGGACGAATACCCTGTTGTGATAAATCCTTAACCTGGTCCTTAAGCTCTTTCAGCTCAACAGGAGCCATACAATGCACTGCATGAGAAATTGGTTCCGTCCCAGGCACTAAGTCTATACCAAAGTCAACATCTCCCCTCGGCGGTAATCCTGACATCTCAACCGGCTCAGTCCAGAGAAATGTTAATATTGAACAAAGCAAATCAGTAATAGTTAAACCCTTAAACTAAAATTATTCCTGGTCTGGTCTATAGAATGTAACTGATCGTTCAAAATAATCAACTCTGGCATGGTGGGTAGACAACCAATCCATACCGAGGATTACGTCAAACTTTTCAATAGGAAAAATGATCAAATCCACAGATAAAAACAAATTACAAATGACAATGGGACAATCTCTACAAACGTGGTTAAGCGAGGCTGAACTACCCAAAGGAGTAGTCACACTCAACTGAGTCTCTAAAGTATAAGGCTCTAAACCCAAGGAACACATGCAGATGTAAGAAATAAAAGAATATGATGCATCAGTATCAAATAAGACTTTAAGAGGAGTATGGAATACTAATAAAGTACCTTCCATCACCGCTTTGTCTACACTCTAATCACGCTGGACTACAAACACTCTACCCTGAGCCTGAGCCTGTCCTTATTGTTGCTGAGTCTGTCGCAGACCCTACTGACCCTACTAACGTGGAGTATGGCCTTGGTAACGTTGAATCTGACCTTGCGGATGATGTCCTTGACCATACTCATAAGATCGTTACCGAAACTGCTGCCCCTCCTTCAACGACAATGCCTAGCATGATGGTCATGCTCTCCGCAAGAAAAACAAGGACCTAGAATATGAGCCCCCAGGGCCAGAACAATTTCCCTTGTATCCTAATATCTATCATCCCTCTGATGCTTCCTATTCTGCCCTGAGCATCCTGGTGACCCTGTCTAACAGACGAATCAACCTCTTCCTTCTTCTTATCTGTCCACCTATACTCATTCAGTTTGATATTATTCTAATAATCTTGCTCAAACTCGTGAAGCCAACTACGCATAAGTCTGCCCAAGAAAACCTTTGCATCTAGTTTAAATAGACAGAAGAAGACCCTCCATGAACTTTCCAACCTTGGACATCTCATCAGCTACAACTGCTAGAGTATAACGAGACAACTCCATAAAATATACCTCATATTATGATGCGGTCATCTTCTCCTGAGTTAGATGATAGAACTCAGTTATCATATGATGTCTAAAGCTCTGTGGAAAGTATTGCTCAAAGAACTCGGCCTTGATCTCTGCCCAAGCCATCAGGGTATCAACCTGTGATTCCTCTCAGTCATCTCCCACCAGTTCCAGGCCTCGTTCTTCATGTGAAAAGTTGTACACTCTACCATATCCTCAGACGAACATTTTATCACGACCCCACTTTACGAGCACCAATATTATCCCCCCTTAACCAATGCAGATTTCCTGCAGTTTGAGATTTTTTTTCCTAAGAAAAGGCCTCAGTGGTATATAGAGTAAAATCTGAATTTAAGGACCATTTACCTGACAGGATCTTAAGCAATATGGGACTAAGCCATTCTTGCTCCCATCACCGCTAATGGGCTAGGCGCCTTTCCAATACCTACTCGCCCGAGGTGTTACGGTCTCCTCACCTTTAAGATTGAGCCTTCATGGAATTGATACCATTCTTCACGGCCCAACTCTATGAGCACCGATATTATCCCCACTTAACCACTGTGGATCTCCAGTAGTGTAAGATTTTTATTCCTAAGAAAAGGCCTCCATGAAATATAGAGTGAAATCTTAACTTAAGGACCATACACCTGGCAGCATCTTAAGAAATGTGGGACTAAAGCATTGGTGCTACCATCATCGTTAATGGGATAAGCGCCTTTCTAATACTCGCTTAGCCAGGGTGTTACAATCCCCCCACCTTTAATATCAAGCTGTCATGTCTCTGATACCATTTTGTCATGACCCAACTCTATGAGCACCAATATTATCCCCACTTAACCAATACCCGCCAATGGGCTAGGCGCCTTTCCAATACCCGCTTAGTCAGGGCGTTACAGGTCTCATAGATCGTTCGCCCCTCTTCGATGGCAAAGACTATGCTTATTGGAAAGTTTGAATGGCTACATTCTTGCAATCACTGAGAATATGTCTAGATTACGATCATGAATGGATGGACGTACCCTATAATGATGAAAGGAATGGGTAATAAAGTTTAAGAGGTCCTTAAGCCTATAAACCAGTGGTCTAAGGATGAAAAGGAAGCTGTTGGTTATAATAATAAGGGTCACAATATTATTTTTATAGCTACTTGCCCAAGTAATTTTTGACACATATTTGCTTGTACCACTTTGAAAGAAGCTTATGATATCTTAGTTTGAACTCATGAAGGTGATGATACAGTTATGGAAAGAAAATTATAAATGTTCACCACACAATTCGAGAATATTCAAATATATGAGAATAAACACTTTGATGAGTTCTATGCAAGACTAATGACATTGTCAATTCTAGTGCCACATTAGGTACAGCTCATTCAGATGTTTAAATTGTTCGCAAATTCTTGAGGTCTCTTCCCAAAAGCTTTAGATCCAGACGTGATGTTATAAAGAAAGCTCAAGATCTTAAAAAAAATGAAACCAGATATACTTACTAGAAAATTGTGAACATTGGAACTCGAGATGCATATGGAAAATCCTCAGAAGAATAATAGTGTTATTTTGAAGTCTTTAACTACCTCTTCATTTTCTAAGGGTACCAAAAAAGCTAACAACTCATGTAATTTAGATGATGATGATGGGTCTGATATGGATTCACAGATTGCCTCTTTAAGCAACCAACTTAAGAACCTTGTGAAAAAGTGCCAATTTCAAAAATAAGGCAATAAGTAAATTTTAAGTTACACACTCATGATCAAGTTAATCAAGTAATCGGCAGACCAACCCTGAGATTGACCTAAGTCAAGTTAAATATTATAAGTGTCAAAAGTTTGGTCACTATGCACATAATTGCCCCAATAAAAAGTTTGGTAGTAATAACAAGGCTATGAATATTATTGTTACTTGGGATAATAATAATGATGAATTTGATACTAATAATGATCATTCCCAAGAAATTAAAAATGACAACTATTGTACGTATTTTACCCTAGGAATGATCATTTTTACCCATTTAAGCTAGAAAACCATTTTAAAAGTTAGAGTGATCATTAAAATAGTGAGTTTGAGGGCCCTAATCTTAAAGATTTGTATGGTCACGCATTTGTGAAGTATGTTAAACTTCGTAAAATAAATAAGGTACTAAAAAATCAAGTTAAGACACTCATGCTTGAACTTAAGGAAAAGGCCAAGAATATAAGACATGAGATAAAAAGGCTTGAAGGTGAGAAACAAGGTCTCCATGAGATGATTACGATTTTAGAAAAAGAAGTTCATGATGCTAGGGGGAAAATGAAATCAACTTTGAATGAACTTGATAAATCCAAGCTTGATTTTGTTTACTCTCATCAAAAGCTTGAAATTTTTTGTCATAGAGAAAAATATATTGATAAGATGTTATGTATGTGGAAAACCGATATTGACAAAAGGGGTCTAGGATATGAGGATCATGACTTTAATGCTAAGACTCCTAAATTTTCAAAAAATTTCAAGGTAATAATTGCTCCACTTTTATCCAAGCATAATAAAATATCTACCCCTCACAATCATACAAAAAGGCTTTCCTTCGCACAATTTTTTTTATTATCAAGCGTGTGGTCGAAAGGGTCATGTTGTTTCTTATAATAGATTTGTTGAGCCCTATTAATCATATGTGAGACCATCTAATTGGCAAAGATATAATATAAACATTAATTCCTCTAATGTAAAAAGTAAGAATGTGAGTAGGTGATTTTCTCAAGAAATATTACTTTGAAAGATTATTCGGGTTGTTTTTGTGCGAAAGGATGACTTGTCGCCATAGATAAGGTAATGAATGTAAACTGAGATGGGTTATCAGTATATGTTTAGGATTGCAGGGTATTGTTTTAATTTTATTTGCACTTTGCATTTAAGGAACTTTTGTATGTAAAATATTTTTGCTAAACTTAGACTGTGTTTTTATGTTATATTCATTCATGGAAAAATTATTTGATAAAATTACTATTTACAATAGTCAGTGATCCCTCAATTTAAATTAAAAACTCATCGTAATTAGAACCACGTGAGTATAATTGTAGATACTTCATACCTAATGTTATATGAGGATCTAGCCTTTTTGCAAGTTTCGATTGTTATTTCATAAATTCTTTCCAAAATTAGCATTTTTTTTTTAAGATCTCATTTTTTATAATCAATTGCCGATGGTGACATCAAGTTCAAGTTAGTCTAATAGAATATTTCCTACAATTGATTTGAGACAAAAAAATATACTATACAAGATTGAAGATATGATAATAGACATTTTTATTGTTACACCTTTTTTGGTCTTCGTATATGCTTACCCAAAATTTTATTAGTTTGCTGACCTTTGTGTCTTAAAATATGTCATTCATTCTATATCCAACTCCTTTTGACCCATTTTCTTTGAGAATTTTTAGTAAAATAAAACTTAAGGAAGGAGTAAAACTGTAATGGTCAAATTTCATAGCTCGATACGGTTAGGAATTAGATATCACACCAATGATCCTCTAACAATATGTTAATATAAAGCAAGAATTGAAGACAAGTGATTTTAGCTTGGAAAACCTCTAAACAGGTAAAAAGCCACGACCTCGTAGGGTGGATTTTTGTAAAAGTATCTTTATTGCTTGGAGTGGATATCTTTATTACAAGTGATCTTTAGAATATAGAAATGCCTTTGATCTCCTAAATAAGAAGTTCAAATAATTTTTCTAGTCCCTATCTCTTCTGGAACTTTTCCTTTATATAGGCTTCTCCCACAGCTCTTCACCGTGCTGGAGTACGTCTTCTAAATAAGGCGAAGAGCGAGCTGGAGAAAGACCTAGCCCGAGCAAAGACTGAAGCTACGAATGATGTGACGCGGTTGAAGGTTTCTCGCGACGTGGCAATCGGCTAGTTACAGGTCGTGGCAAAGGCCGACTTAGACAAGATTGTTGGGGAGCGTGACAGACTGGGCCGTCAGTTAATACTGAAGGGTTATTCCGAGGAAGAGGTGGATGCCATTAAGGCCGACACCTACGCTGTAGAAGAAGAGGAGGAAGCAGAAGTACTTGGGGTCGTGGACAGTCTGGATGGTGTTTCCTGCCAGACGATACTCGACAATCAAGGGGATGACGTCGAGCTCCCTGAAGGTGGTAGTGAGAAGGTAGGGTAGACATGTATTTTGTACAAGTATTCGTAAGTTGTATGACTTCCCCGTGGGGAAGAAACTTTAGTATGTTGACTCTGCTTATAATTTTTTTGTAGGTCGTTAGAGAGATGAGTATCAGGATAAATGAGTTAGAGTCTAGAATTGCTAGGGAAAGAGAGACCTCTAAAGCCTTGCTGTCTACGCAAGCTGAGCTGCAGGTTAGATCGGTATAGGTTATTTAAATTTCATGTTACACCAGCGTTAAGTTATCAGTAAATAGGATAGGAATGCATAGCCAAAATCTAACGCTATCAATACAGAGTAAGATATCGGAAGTGCGTACCTTGTACGCCGAAAGAATTTCATGAAATGTTCATCTGAGAATGGACTCCAAGCTTTTAATCTAAAAGTACTTGGAAGCAGATGTTTAGAAACTACGTAATCTCATAGAATGTTGTATATGTATATTAGGCATTAGATTTCCCGAATCAAACTGTACTAAAATTTGTTATATTTCCTAGGTCGAATTGGATTCATCTCGTGCACGTGAGGACAACGTACTCGTGTGCAATCGGGAATTTGCGGAGCAGTTCGACAGGATGAAGGAGGCGAACGAGAATAGAGAGGATCAATACATAAAAGTACATTTTAGACTCGAGAAGGTGAATCAGGTCTCTTCCAACCTGACTCTCGAGGTCAAGGAGAAAGATTATGAAATTAAGAAGGGATTAGAAAATCTATCCGAGGCCACAAGACGTACAGAGAAACTCCAACGTCAGATCGATGTGTTGGCTGTGAAGGGAAAATAGGCTGACACGGCTCATTACCGTATTCATGCACTAGAACAATTTGAGGAACAATGTCAATCTGATATCCAAAGATATAGGAATAACCTGGAGCGAATGAGATCAAATTTCATCGAAAAGGATGACAAGCTGAGGTTAGCTCGAGAAAATCTATCAGTTTTGGAGGCCGTGGTTGATCATTTGCAAACAGCTCTCCCTGCCAAGGATATGGAATTTCTGAGAAATGCAGTACAGGTACAATGACTTAAATGAGAGAGTTGCACGACTTAAAGCTGAAAAGGATCAAGCCATTGCTCTTGCTAAGAAAGCTGAGGCCAGAGATTGCTCTGGGGGAAGTAGAACTGAGGTTAAGGCTCCCTTAGTTTGAGGGGATGTAGTTAGTCCCTCAAGTCATATTAGAGAGCTAGAAAGTGAAGTATCTCAAAATCAGGGGCATGTCTAGAAAGGAAATACGAATTTAAGGGAATGTCAGCATAAGCTGGATGCTGCTCTTATTAGGGAGAAAGTTCTGATGGGGAAGATCAAAGCAAAGGACTTATTGGTGAAGAAGAAGAAGAATTATTGAAAGATCTGCCAGTGAGAAAAGAGTTGAACGCTGAGCTTGGGAGACTTCGTACTTATATAATAGACGTAGAAGCCATGAACCTAGCGTAGTCAGCAAAGTACATTGCTAAGCTGAAGGAGGATGCCATTTATCATTATAGGGCTGATGCGGAAATAATTGAATGGAAGGATAATTGTACTAGGTTAAAGGTATGCCTCAAGAGGTTGAAGGCGAGATTTACAATAGCAGTAGTACCTGGTCTGTCTCGATCTGGCCTATTAAGGTTGATCGTTGCATATTTTATAGAGGAAGTTAAAAGATTTGAGTCAAAATGAGATACCTTGCTCAAAACTTTGTCGGATAAGGGATGCACCTGTGGAACTAAGGTAGATTGAGGGAACTGTCTAGGTACCATTGAGACCCAACTGGGCCCTCGAACTACTGAATCAATAGAGCAAGGAAAGGGCTGTTGTGGCCCGTGAACTAAAAGAAAGACCTCTTGATGATGTGGGGGAAGGCATTGCTGATACTCCATCAGCAGAAAATAATCTTTTATAGTATGATTTTGACCTGAAAACAAATAGAATTGTCGCAGACACAATATTATTGATGAAAGCTAGTATGATCATTGCCTTATATTGTGTCTGGTGGGGTCTTTGATATAAAAAAAAAATTTACATTCGTTTTACTCGCATAAATGGGCTGAGTTAAACCAAGTTAAAACTTGATTTGAACTATAGAAATGTCACAGGCATATTGAAAGAGATGAAAGCTAGTATGACCTTTGCCTTATCTTAAGCCTGACTGAGTCTTTGATATGAACCAAGGTTTTACACTTGCCACACTCGCAGAGATGTGATGATTCAGCTAATTTAAGTGTTATCCTTGATACAGCCTACTGAGTCTTTGATATGGAACAAGTTGTTACTCTTGCCACCTTCGCAGAGATGTGATGATTCTGCTGAATCAAGTGTTATCCTTTAAATAACCTACTGAGTCTTTGATGTAGAACAAGATTTTACACTTACCACATTTACAAAGATAAGATAATTCAATTGAATCAAGTGTTATCCTTTATACAGCCTATTGAGTCTTTTATGTGGAATAAGTTTTTACACTTGCCACCTATGCAAAGATGTGATGATTCAGCTGAATCAAGTGTTATCCATGATACAGCCTACTAAGTCTTTGATGTGGAACAAGTTTTTATACTTGCCACCTTCACAGAGATGTGATAATTCAGCTGAATCAAGTGTTATCCTTAATACAACTCACTGAGTCTTTGATGTGGGACAAGTTTTTATACTTGCCACCTTCGCAGAGATGTAATAATAGACGCCAATAAAGTTCCTTAATCAAACATGGGAAATGTTGATTATAAGCTAGTATCATCTATGCTTGACTCTGTTGAATGTGGACGACTATTTTGTGAAGAGAATGATATTGTAAAAAAAACTTTTTATTGATAAGTTCAGAATTTACAATGGATGGAGATAAGAATCTCACTTTTGGAATTGCAAAACAAACAGGGAAACATGGGAATGGAGAAGTAAGATGCTTAACGATTGTACCTTTTCAGTCGTCCAGTGTTCCAATGATTTGAAATGTAGATTCCCTCTCTTGTCATGAGATAGCATGATCCCAGGCCTTAGAGACCTGTGATAATGAATGGACTCTCTCAATTGTCGGCTAATTTTCCAGCGTGAGGATCTTTGCAATGTTGAGGAATTTCTCGGAGGACGAGATCCCTGATTTGGAAAGTACGGCTCCTGAATCGGTTATTTTACTACCTGGCAAGCATATGATGATATCGACCTAGGTTAGTGATGGTGCATTCCCTGGTCTCATCTATCATATTGAGGTTGCAAGCCAATTCGAACTCATTTTCCTCGTCAGTTAGCTCGTGATCAAAAACTGGATAATGATATTGATAAGGAATGACTGCCTCTGAGCCATAACCAAGGAGGAATGGGGTACACCCAGTAGACTATCAGGGAGTGGTTCTATATGCCCACAGGATGTGAGGTAGTTTGTTAACCCAATTTCCTTTTTTCTGCGAGTGAAGCCATTTTTTGAGTCCATCTTCGATGGTCTTGTTGGTAATTTTGGCTTGGTAATTGCCTTAAGGATAGTATGGGTTTGATGGTAAATGGATGAAATTGTGGTGATTTAGGAAGGTCACGGCCTTATCTCCCTCGAATTGGGGCCCGTTATCGATACGAATTAGGTAGGGACACCCGAATCGAATGATTATTTGGTTATAGATAAAAAAGAGGACCTCTTCTTTTCTGGTTCGACATAATGGAATTGCTTCTACCCATTTTGTAAAGTAATCAGTAGCTACGAGTAAGTGGCGGCGACTACCTGGAGAGTTAGGGAATTCACCGACGAGGTCTAGTGTCCATCTTTTGAATGGTCAGAAAACCTTGCTTGCATAGAGCTCGAGCGCAGGGGCGCATATTATATTTCCATGTCTCTGGCATGTATCACATCCTTGGGCATACTATTCTGCTTTCTTGTGCATGCCGGGCCAGTATACTCCTTGAGTTATTACTCGGTTTGCTAATGATCTACCTACGGCATGGGAGTCACAAGTTCCTTCGTGTAATTTATAGAGCAGTTCGTCTGCTTTTTACTTTGAGAGACACTTGAGGTAAGTCCCTGTAACGGATAGACGGCAAAACATACCGTTTTGAGTAATGTAACGCTTCGAGTTCTTGATCAGTTGTCTGTACTCCTTTGGATCTGCTGGAAGTGGTCTGTTGTACTGGTTATCGACACCGAGGTAATCTAAGAAAGGCTTTCGTCAATTGTCACTTCCCCCTTTATCGTCCCCAGTGTTGATCGTGCATACAGATATGTGATCAATGCTGGGGGTTGTAATGATTTTGATTTGGAGATATCGAGCTTCTGTACCCAAGACCCCGGCTAGATATGCCAAGGAATCGACGTATTTGTTTACCCCTCGAGGAAGATATTTGAGAGTTGCTTTCGCGAACTTACTCATCCTATCTGCAACGAGGGCTGCATATCCGATCATCTTCCTATTCCTCTTGTACTGCTCGGAGTAATGATGAACGATGAGTAATGAATCTGTGTAAACTGAGAGTTCGGGGACGTCGAGCTCAAGAGCGAGGTCGAATCCGTGAATGAGAGCTTCTTCTCGGCTACATTGTTCCAGGCCTCAAAATCCGAGCGGATTGATTGCTCAATTCAGTCATTTGAAGAGGTAATCAAAACGATCCCAATTCTTGACCCTACGGGCCCTGCTAATCTATTTGTGAGATGCCTCTACCCTGATATAGTGATCCAGTCAGTTCGTTCATCGAAGGGCTTGGGAGTTAGATTCTCTGGTATACTTTCGGTAAGGTTCAGGTCGTGCTCCTCCTACTCAAAATCGTCTACAAGAAAATCCACGAGAAAATCGGTAACGGCCAGACCTTTCTCGGAATGACGCTGTTCGATATTGATGTAATGTTTACATTTACTAACTGACCATTGCTGCACTCTTTGCGACTACTGATTTTTGGACAAAATTTCTCAAAGTGGGTAGTTCATCATCACTTTGACGGAATGCGCTTGGAAATAGTGCTTGAGTTTCTACGAAGTGTAAACAAGGGTGAGAAGAAGTTTCTCAATTTTATAATACCTTGTTTCTGCTGGTACAACTGTTTTTCTGATGAAGAAGACTTTTTTTTCAATTTTCCCTTCCAGGCGAATGAGAACCGAGCCGAGAGAAATATCGGTGACTGCTAGGTAGATTATTAGTTCCTTATTTCCGACTAGGGTACTCATTATGGGAGTCCTCCCCAAATAGATTTTGAGATCCTGAAAAGCTGCTTCGTATTCTGGTGTCCATGTGACTTCCGTAGTTGGCTGGACCATTCCTTTTTTGGTACATCCGCGGAGTAATATGAATAGCCAACGGCAGCGGTCTAAAGATTTAGAGATAAAATGGTTTATGGTGGCAATCTTGTCGGTGAGTTTTTAAACTTCTTTTGGTGTGTTTGGAGAAGCCATATCGAGGAGAGCTCGAATTTAATCTAGATCGGCCTCGATCCCTTTCTTGCTGATGGGGTGGCCTAAAAAGCGGCCAAAATGTACCCAGACTTGACATTTATCTGGGTTGAGACGTATTTTGTAAGATCGAAGGATGTTGAATATTGTGTTCAGATCTGAGATGTAGTTATCCGACTGTATACTCTTACACAAGAGATCATCGATGTAGACTTCAATAATTTTTCTCAGGTGTGCTTTGAACATAGCCGTCATCAATCGCTAATATGTAGCCCCAGCGTTCTTGATCCCGAAGGGCATGACCTTGTAACAGTAAAGGCTACTCTCAGTGATGAAAGTTGCATTCTCTTGATCTTCTTCCAGAAATGTGATTTGATTATATCCTGAAGCAACATCCATCATAGATAGGAGATCATGGCCTGCAGTGGAATCGAGGATCTGATGAATGCTGGGAAGAGGAAAATTGTCCTTTGGAGCATGTTTGTTTAGATATGTGAAGTCTATACAAACACAGACTTTTCTATTCTTCCTTGGGACAGCGACAATGTCGGATATCCAGTCCGGATACTTGTCTTCTCGAATGAATCCAACTTTGATCAATTTCTCGATCTCAGTGTTAACTTCATCTTAAAGACGAGGTGAAAGTCATTGCTATTTCTACTTGACCGCTGAGGCGTTGACGCTGATGGCTAACTTGTGGCAAGCCATAGTTTGATCAACTCCGGGAATTTCTTTGGAAGACCATGGAAACACGTCTCGATAGTGTTGCAGGAACTGGATGAGAAAATCTTTCGCATGCTGAACCGGCTTAGTTCTGATGAATGTGCCTCTGTTAGGTTCATCAATGTTTACGTATTCTGTGGGCTCCTCTGTAGGTGCTAGGTCGTCGAGGTAATCAACCTTTTGTAATTGCTATGCGGCCAATCGGTCTGAAGTATCTAGGATGGCAGAGACAGTATTTTCACAAGCTCGAGAAAGTTTCTGACTACCTCTGATCTTATAAATACCGTTGTCGTGCTTGAACTGGAGTGCTTGATGATAGGTGGAAGCGATTGCTTCCATATTGTGTAGACAGCAATAGCCCATGAACCCAAGATAGCGAGACTTAGCATTAATGACGTAGAAAACGACATCGATAGTGGTTGGTACTACGGTAATAGGTAAGATAATCTTGCCCACTTGTTCCTCCCTGGAGCCGTTGAACCCGCTGATGTCGGTGTTGCTCTGAATGGCATGGCCAACCAGACCAATCTGGTCGATCGTACTCTGAAAAAGAAATTTAATACCTCTTCCAGTATCGATCATCATTGTGTGCATAAAAAATTATTTCATCTTAAGCATTATGATTAACGTATCATGATGTGGAAATTTGACATGGCTAGTATTGTAATCCTTGAAAGAGTTTCCAAGTCGGCGATGGCTCAACTTGAGAAAAAGTTTGGCTTCTTTGTCTTGAGGTGTAAGATCACAGTATTCGGAGAGCCTTTGGCGCTTTGATCGGTTAAACTTGTTGATCTGGTTGATTTTGATCATGTTGCTGAGGTACATGTAGTAGAGATGTTTCTCCTCAGTTCTGTCCTTGACTTGAACAACTTCGAATTACTTCATATGTTTTCCATCTTGGTATGACTTCAGGTCAATAATGTATTCGAGCATCCGTCCTTCCTTAAAAATGAGCTCGAGCATTCGCTTTATGGCATAGCAGTTGTCAGTAGAATGATGATTTACCTTATGGTGTAGGTAAAATGGCCGACTCTCGATGGGCCCCAGTGGTCGAGAGGTGCGGTAGAGCAGGTCTTTTAATAGTAGTGGAAAAAGTGTGGTGACTCGAACGTTCAGCTTAGGGAGGACTGGTTTGTTTTCCGGACCGCTTGCCCGAGGGTACTTAGTGTTTCCCTTGGTGCATTTATGATCTCCTTGTTTCTCCTTAGGCTCACTGGTCCGCTCTGCAGGTGGGCATTTGGTGGAGAAGACAAACTTAGTAGACTTTTGTCACTCAGACATCATCCTCTCTAAGTCGACGTAACCGTTGGCTTTGGTGATCATCTCCTCTAACGTCGCAGGTTTGTTAAGGAAAAGGTATTCCTTGGCTTTGCAATTGAGCCGGAGAGCATTGGTGAAATCGGTCACAACTGTCTTTTGGTCGAGGTTATCCACCATTCTTGGGAGCTCTAGGAATTTCTTTGAAAAATCTTTAAGCTTTTCTCCATGTGACTGGTTAAGACCGATAAGAGAATACAAGTTCTCCTCTTTATCTCTATTGTGGGCATATGTTTTGACGAATTGCTTCTGCAGCTAACCAAATGAGTAGATTGATTCCTTAGCAAGAGAGTGGAACCGACGGAGTGGCTATTCCTGTAAACTTGTGGTGAACAGACGGCAGAGAATGTGGTTGAGGTTGTTGTACAACCCCAATGAATCACGGTATTGTTGGATATGCTCCTTCGGGTCAGTACCTTTGTACTTATGAATTTAGGGAGAATGGAAACCTTTTAGTATTTCCATATCAAATAGTTCTTTGGCAATCGGACTTCCTTGAAATGTCGTGGTGTCGTCGGTAGTACCCAGAACTTGTGCCTCCGTGAGCTCCGTAATTCGTTGATCCATACGTTCTTTTGTGACGAAATGACGTGTTGGCTGAATTGCTAGATGTGTTGGTAGGGGATGATAGTTCCCATATCTTCACTCAAGTAGTCTAGTGCTGGAATTTGACGTAGAGGTCGCTGGTCTTCCTCCTGATTAATAAGAATCTGGTGACCTCGACTGACTTCTGATTGGACTTCTCCCCCCAAATGGATGGAGGGTTGCGGTCAATACAGTAGATTTCTCGAGATTGCATTACTGGCGACTCCCCGAGGTCCTAACCTTTCCCTTGCTGAAATGCAGGAGGTTTCTAGACATTGATCATGACCCCTGGCAGGAGAAGCGGCTGAGTATTTTGCAGAGCCTCGAGTGTAGTATGCATCGTTGCCATCTGATATTTGTGTCGTTTCAGCGCTATCAAACAAGCTTGTCGTTCTGCATCCAGCTCTTTCTCTCGGAGGTCGCGATCCTTTGTCAATTAAAGTTCAAGATCGGCGCGTTTCTCTGCTACTACGTGGAGATTCACCCGAAACTCGGCGAGTTTTCCCGGATCCACAAAAATTTTGAGCTGAGTTATTGTGGCCTGTCGTCTGGAAGAAACCATAGTTAAAAATTGTAATAAAAGACTACCTTTGGGTATCGTGGAAATATAATCTTTCCTACAGACGGTGCCGAATGTAATGGCAAAATTCTGTAGCTTGATACGATTAGAAATTAGCTATCACACCAATGATCCTGTAACAATACGCTAATACAAGGCAAGAATTGGAGACATGTGTTTTTAGCATGGAAAACCTTTGAACGGGTAAAAAACCACGACCTCGTAGGGAGGATTTTTGTAAAAGTATCGTTATTGCTTGGAGTGGGTATCTTTATTACAAGTGATCTCTAGAATATAGAATTGCCTTTGATCTCGTAAATAAGAAGTTTGAGTAATTTTCCTGGTCCCTGTCTCTTCTGGAACTTTTCCTTTATATAAGCTTCTCCCACAACTCTTCAACGTACTGGAGCACGTCTTCCGAATAATGTGGTTAATGGCGATTGACTGGATAACTGACGAGTTCCTGGGAGACAGGTGTCTTTGACTAAATAACATTTCCCAGGTTTAGCTCGACCCACATTCTTGAGTAGTTCGCAGGGGTGGTTGGAATGTTTGACTGGAGTGTTAAGTGCTAAAATTGCGTGAGCCTGAGATGGATGTAAATCGAACTGGGTGAGCTCGATTATGAGTGAGGTAGAGGGATATGTCCCTACAAAAACCATTTAGGTTTATTGGTGGAGATGAATATAAGAGGAGAATATATCTAATGATTTTATGGTACATCTATATGATTCTGTCTTGAAATAATATATTCTATATGTACTCGCTAAAGGAAAATAATGATAAGAGGTAAACTCAAAATGAAAAAAAAGTTGGGGAATAAGAGTAACTGTTACTCAGTGAGGAAAATAATGAAAGAAGATGAACGTAAAATGGAAAAAGAGGTAGAGTAGGTGTAACTATTAGATTCATAATACCAGCAAAACACCTACTCCATCATGTACCTACCCTTACCTATATTATCACATTTTCAAGTCCTGTTTGATCTTGAGTTTAACACAGTTAGTTTAGTAAAGATAAGAGATAGGGATTCTATATTAGTTAACTTGACACCATTTATGAAAATTGATTTTCTATTCATGAGATCGTTCAGTTCATAGTGCGCAGTTTATTTGATAAAATATGATTTTTTTTCTTTGGATTTACTCATATTCATATTTTCACATAATGTTTGCCAATAAAATCTTAGTAATTTTTGAGTGACCACCCTAGTAAGGCCTCAGTGAAAGAAAATTTACAGTATAATATTCTAACTACGGTTGAGTAATACGTTGAAAACTGGGTATCTATCTGACTATGCACACACCCACACACACCAAGTAATTTATTTAGTGATTATTTTATAACACATGGGAGATGTCTTGGTCTTTATAAGATATTTTAGATTCAATATCTTTTTATAATGCCTTGTGTTTGGGGGAGTGTTGACTTCTTTTGCTTACTTATTTTAGAGACACTCCTTGCGTGCGTTTTCCCATTATTTTGATTTTTTTTGCGTTGCTTAAAAAAAACTTTTTTAATTTTTTTTTTTAAGTGTGCAGTTTGAACTATTTTTGTTCGAATATGCCTTCTCTGTATTCGAATAGAAAAAACTTGTATTCAAATAATTTACTCAGATGCATGTTACTTCGTACAGACTCAAGGGTTTTGTTAGAATACGTTTTTAGTAAAACTTGTTTTTCTTTCTTTATTGGGTGTGCAGTCTGAACTTTTTTTGTTTGAATATACATTATGTGTATTCGAATATAAAATTTTTTTTTTTTGAATAATTTACTCAGATGCATGTTTCTTTGAACAACCCCGAGGGTTCTGCTTGAATATGTTTCGGTCCTTTATTTTCTTTTTTGTACAAAAAATCCATTTTATTTTTCTTTCCCGATTCTATCCCTTTCTCTCTCTCTAATCGACTCAAGCTCTCCTCTTTGAACTGTGATTCTCCTCTCTTATTAGCTCAATTTTTAATCGATTAAAAAGGTTGTATACGCGATTGATTTTTTATTGCTCTTTAGCTCTCTGTGAATTGCATGTTCGTATTTGATGGTGATTGTGCTCCAAAGACTGAATTACTTATGTTACACTGATTTTTTTTATTTGGGTTTTGTGATCTCTAGTGCTTGTTTATGTTTGTTGTTCTAGTCGATTATTGCATTGAATGGTTGTTGAATTGCTGGAATGGGGTTTTGTGGTAGTAGATGTTTCATTGCAGGTGATTGGGTTGTTGTTTGCATGTGATTGGTTGAGATTAAGGTTTTGTTGTTGTGGTGAATGCGTCTTGTGAACAACTTGCGAAAGATTTCATTGTTGGATTGTAAAGTATGATTGGTATTGTGTGATGTTTTGGGATGTGACATATTCACGGCGCTGGGTCTGTTGATTGAACTAGGTTTTCTTACAGGTGATTGGGCCGGTGTTTGCACCTGTAATTATTGGGTTTGTGGGGGTTTATTTTTAATACCCTGAACTTGGTGATGGCCATGTGGTTCTTGGGTTCTAGTTCTTTATTGTTTGCTATGGATTGGTGGTTGTGTTTGGTACATTTTGTTCTACTGGTCTGCTTCTCCTTTTATCTGCTATTGTGGGTTATTTACCCTTTTTTATCTATACCAAAGAGGGGGAGAGATGATCTTGACAGGTAAGCCAAGTAAATTATGATTTTTCTTGGATACCTTATTTTATTTAAACGGTTACATGATGTATATTGTTTAGTGTGCAGGGATTCCAAGGTATTTGTTATTGGACGAAAGAGCAGCTTTGAGTAGGAATGTTTAGTAATTGAGTCAGTCCATCGAGTTATATTTTTTATTTCTAATAGTTATAGTTTTTTCACGAAATGAACCAAGGGGGAAGATTAAAATATCCATATTTAGAGTTTATTTTATATAGTATCTAGAATAGGTGTCAGCACTACCTGGTTATCTGTCGTCAAAGAGTACATGAAGAGCGAGTATAGTTGGACTGACACTGAATAGGCACGTGGGTTTGTACCTCTTCGCTCAAAAATAAACTCAAGCTATTAATATGTTACAAAAGGTCAAAAAGGAATTATGTTTTTTTGAAGAAAATAGGTTTCTGTTTGAGCAGGTCCTGCTTGAATATATTTATTTCTCTGTTCGAATAGACTTCGGGTTTTCAGTTGTTTGATAAAAGACATTTTCTTTTTTTTATTCTTTACCCATTTTGCAAAGCAATTTTAGGGCTTGAGAATATTTTTGAGTGAAAAGGTACAAACCCACATACCTGTTCAGTATTAGTCCAGCTGTAGTCGCTCCACATGTACTCTTTGACGATGAATAACTACGGGGTAGTGTTGACATCTATTCAAGACACGAAATAAAACAAACTTCAAATATTGATGTCTCGTCATACTCTAACAAGTTAATTTTTTTCAAGATAACCCAAAATCACCAAATGAAAACTCATGGCCTTCTCCCATCTTTATCTCAGCGGTGTCTAGATTCACCAAACATCATCTTGACCCTTTGTCCAAATCAGTGACCTTGAAACAAAAATCGTGGATACACTTTAGATTTTCCCCTCTAACAAAAGATAAAAACAAAGCAAAACACTCCAACAAAAGCTACATATAAGAAAGATTTCCATATCAATGGGAATTTAGTACAAACATAAAACATTGTATACTTAGATACTAATTTTGATATTAATACAAACTAGAAATACCAAAAGTAAATGGACTTCTAAACTTTATCTTCATGGATGAGGGGAACATTTGTTACTGCCAGGCAGACTGCTAGACCTATTATGCCAAAGCCATTTATCAACAGACTTCTAAATTCCATCTTCACAGTTAAAGGATTAAGGAACCTTCTGATATCATGATGTGTAAGAAAAAGAGTAATGAAATTTATTATTTATGCTTAGATTTAACATAGTTAATGACCAAATCTTAGCATACTCACCTCCAATGCACTTATTGATTCCCAAGTGTCTAAGAGGTGCAAATCTTTTTAGATAGTGGACCTTCTTCCCTTTTATTTCCAATGGCACTGATTTGAATTTCTTTCTACATTGGAAGTTTTGGAAATAGTATACAAAGTGGAAATGGGATAGACCAACTACGGGAACCTATGTAGTGAATACTGATAGATCCTTGAAGACTGTTGTTATTCCTGATGGCACTTCTATTAGGATTGGATCTTATGAAGTTGTGCTTAAGGATGACGTAGGTCTGACTATTTCTGCTTCTCATGGCCAAGTTCTTGGTTATAATATTGTACACCATGAACTTTAAGGGGATTCTGTTGGTCTTCAATTAGCCATTAATGCTAAAGTTGATACAGTCTATGTTAGATCAGACTCAATGGAAGCTGTTAACATATTCAAGGGTAAAGCCCCAATTCCATGGAGAGATAAAAGATTGATGTTGCTGATTTAAAAACAAAAGAAGCGTATTCTCAACTGTCAGCATATTTATGTTTATAGAGAAGCAAATAGAGCTCCTGATTATTTGACAAACAATGTTCCATCTTTTGGTCATTTTGAAGTCATCCCTAGCTCCTTTGCAGAAGATCGTAAGAAGATTAACTCTGAAGATGCACTAGGGAAAGTGTACTTTAGAGTTACTTAGTGCAATCTTAGGTAAGTTAGTGCTATGTTCCTGCCTGTAGGGGCAAATTTTTTTTTCGGGGGGGGGGGGGGGGGGGGGGGGAAGTAATATCTAGTACAAAAAAAATTGAAATAAAATAAAATAATATGATAATAATATAATTCTTCGTTTTCAATATTCTAAATCCAAATAAAAGTAGCTCAATTGTTTAAGAATCTTGGAATTGATCCAACTACCTAAGGTTCAATTCTTGATTAGTCCTTTTACTTTTTCTTTATCTTTCGATATATATTTTTCCTTTTATTTTCTATAAGTATTTCCAATTGCCTATAATGAGTTTCATTAAAATGTATATGCAATTTGATAGATCTTAGAAAAGAAAGAGAGAAAACTGAAGAATACAAAGATTACATTGTGATTATCTGAGTTAGGTTACCGCATAGAGAACTTGGCTACTTATAGCCTTCAATTTAACATAAAAAGACTATAGTACCCCTAACATTATACTAACACTAAACTGTCTCTAACACGCCTTGTCAAACTCTAGATGATACTACAAGTAACATCGAGAGTTTACAAGTAGATAAAACAAGCACCAAAATCAATCTTTGGAAACCAGATGCCACTAAACCAAGTGCGAAGAAGATATTTCTGAGCTAGAAACAACTCAGAGCGAACTTTCAATGCACAACTAATAAGTAACCACCTAAATGCGTTCAACTGCTAGATGCAATAAGAACTATTAGATGAAAAATAACCGTCAGATCCTAACTGGATACGAATTGCCCGCCAGATCCTAAACAGATTCTAATTAGCCGCCAGACTCTATACATATGCGAACTAACCACTAGACCCTAAACTAATGCAAGCTAACTACCAGATCATACATAAATGCAAACTAACTGCCAGATACTACCCAGATTCAAACTAATTGCTAGATGTGAAACAAATGATGCAAACTAATCGCCGGATACTATGCAATTACGAACTAATTATCAAATTCTAGCATAATACAAACTGACTTCGATATCCTTCAAATCAAAAGAGAGACATGAACCGAAATACCCAGATAAAATGTTGAACTCTAATCAAAACCATAAAACTTTAATGTAAATAAATCAAAGTCAAGTCTTTCTCAGCTAATCAAAATAGATACCAACCCAATGTAAGCAAATACCAAATGCAAAATCAAATGCGATCTAATTGCTAGCCAACCTGAAGAACCTTTATGGAATTTCCACATCTAACTTAGATTGCTAAATCTTTCCATCAAAAGCAATCGATAACGAAACCAAAATAAAACACAATCAATTCAGCCCTCCTTCATAAACGAAAAAGATAGCCAAACAACCCTTAATAGCACAACAACAAAGTGGTTTAAAGAAATAAAGTACCTCGAAATCCTCAACAATTTAGTTACTGTTCTTCCTGCCAAAAAAAAAATTAGCAACAAGTACTAACCACATCAATTGATCAGACCCAATCTTCTAAACAAGGCAGACCCAATCATCCAAACAAACCAACAACAACATAATACAATAAAAGCTTCCAAAATAAGAAGAAGAAATGTCCAATAATCAATTATCAACACAAAAAATAGTTATCTGTACCAGATTTATTTATTTACAGCGCACTCATTTCAGTAACAACACCCACTATAGAAATCAAGCAATTTGAACTCAGAAATTTATGCTTATAATCCTAAATCACTTACCAATTAGATTTTTTCAAAACCTAAAATCAGATGCTATGAGAGACAACTCAGACATAGAGCAAGAAAGAGGCAATCATAACGGCTCTGTTATTATGATAGATCTTTAAAGAGAAAGAAAGAAAACTAAAGAACACAAAGATTATATTGTGATTATCTGAGTTAGGTTATAGTATAAAGAACTTGGCTACTTATATCCTTCAATATAACATAAAAAGACAATAGTACCCCTAACATTATACTAACACTAAACTATCTTTAACACAATTGTTAATTAAGCTAGGGTTTTAATTTGATTATCTTCGGTTATTATTTACCTAAAAATAAATTTTTGAGGGAGGAGCCCCCGAACTCCCAAAATAATTCTTGATTGTACCCCACTAAACTTTGCCCCCTAAACTTCAAATCCTAGCTCCACTCCTGCTTGCTTGTATATTCTGTACTTATTCTCTTATTTCGGAGCATATGTATTATGAATGACTTATTCAATAGTAGTGCATCTTAGTGAAAGACTACGATAAGAAGGATAGAAAGCTAGAGACACAATACTGTCCTTTTGAAGGAATATAATTACAATATTGTCCTTTTATGAACCATTTAGCAATATCTAGTTTATGTCCTATGATACTCCAGTTATATGAATTTTATTTCAATTTTATATTTAATTTAGTCAGGACGTACATGCTCACATATTGATCAAACTTGTTAGTATCATATTTGATTAGCATGTTAGTGGCGATTATAAAGATAAAACACATGCCGTTACTTATAACAATATTAGACCAATTATTAGGGTCTATTAACACTAGTTAACTAGTTTGCTACAATATCAGAGTAAATGGATATGTTTTAAGACCATCCTTTATGTTATATCAACCTCATGTAGGCTAAGCCTACACATGCACAATGATAGAAAAGTCATAAATAAGTTTGAGAATGGGGACAATAATTATTAAAGTAGATGTTAATAGGAAAATAGAAAATGGCACATATACATGCAAACATGTGTTTGATTTATAGGATGTAAATCTCTACATATCATTTTTTGTTGTGAAGCACCTTTTAGCAGCAATCTTACTTGCCTCAACAATCTTACTTACAACTTGTTTCTCGAACCTAGCATCAATGTACAAATCATATCTGTAAATCGGTAACAGAACTCATCACCACCATATCCAATGAATATAAAATTCGTTGACTTTGCATCCAACTTTGTCCTTGTATCTGAATTATCAAACACATATGAGGTACACTCGAAAATACACAAGTAAAAAAAGGCTCACCTCTTTACCGGTTCATGCTTCTTCACGCAATCTAAAGTCCAAAGCCGTCGAAGGCCCGCTATTTATCAAATACGCCGCCGTACTAGGTGTATCCACCCAAAAACATTTCAGCAATCCTGCATTAGGTCTCATACTGCTCGCTCTTTCCTTTATGGTTCGGTTCATGTGTTCTGCAACACCATTTTGTTTTGCTATTCAAAGAATAGTCTTCTGCCGCCTAATCCCATTTAATGCGCAATAGCTTTCAAACTAGTCACTACAGTACTCACCCTCGTTATCCTACCTAATACACTTTAGTTTCAAGCCAATTTTATTTTCAACTTAAACCATCCACTTCTTGAACTTATCAAATATATCCGATTTATTCTTCACAAAGTAGACCCACAGTTTACGAGTAGCATCATCGATGAAAGTAAAATAATAATGAGAACCACCAAGAGAAGACACCTTAGTTGGCCCCCAAACATCTGTATGATCAAGAATCAGTTTTTTAGGTTTCCCCAATCCTCTAATTATTTTGAAACTAACCTTCTTCTACTTCGCAAGAATACACTCTTCACAAAACTTAAGATCGACCTTGTCAATACCCTCTAGCTTTCCTTTACTAACCATCATCTTCATCCGATATCACTCATGTCACCAAGCCGTTTGTGCCAAGTACTTGTATCAATCCACGGAGTAATCGTACAGATAGTAGAAATTGTACATGCCATCATATACAATGTTCCTTGTCTTAAGCCCTGAGAAACTGCCATAACTCCCTTTGTGACCATCACAAAATTATTACCAAAGGTGTTTACATATCCACCATCATCCGCCAATTGGCTAACAAATATAAGGTTTTCCCCAATTTGGGTACAAGTCACACGTTCCTCAAAGCCAACGTCGCCCCCGAAGGCAATTCAGCCTAACATTTCTCTTTTCAATAATATTTCGTACTCTTGTCTGAAAGGAAGACCATACCGAAGTCGCCTTTAAAAGTATTGGTTAGGAAACCTACATTTGCAGTAGTATGGAATGGGGTACCCAAATTAACTATTCATGATTCGTTAACATCGTCGCACGAAAGAAGTAAAGCATAATCAAAAGTAACCTCCTCAGTAAGATTTATTGTATATTTATCCTTGTCATTAACGTTCTTAGAGCATCTCCAAAAGTGTCTCACTGACTTAGTTAAAAAAAAGACAAATCCAAGTCAGTGAGACTTTATTTCTTCTAACAGTACCAGATTTACTTTTTTTAACAGACACCCAACACTTGGGCACTTATTTCATTTTTTTAAAAAAAATTTTTCATCAGGTGCCTAAGACATGGGTGCCTGATTTGAATTTAAAAAAAATAAAATATATATATATATATATATATATATATATATATATATATATATATATATTAGGCGCCCAAGTGTTAGGCTCCCGATTTCAATTTTTTGTGAAAATAAACAATTGGGCGCCCAAACTTTAGGCGCCCAATTAGAAAACAAGTAGACGCCCAGCACTTGGGCACCTAATCGTGAATTAAAAGACCAAGGTTGAGTCTTGGAATCAAAGACTCAACTTACCTTTTGGGCTGGAAATCCAAGTCTGTGAGGCACTGTTGGAGATCAAAAATCCTGTATGGCACCTAGGATTCCAATGTATTGAAGAACTTTAGGAGATGCTCTTAGAAGAATTACAATCACACCTGAAGTGACCCTTCTTTTTGTAGGTCAAGTACATATCGTGCAGCTTGGACTTTCTCCTTGACTATGAACAACCCCTTCCATTCTTTGGCTCATTTCTAAAGGACCTCCCTCTATCCTCTACGTTCAACGCACTCCCGTTTAAACTCGAAAAAAGGTTCTTATGATTAACGCCTACTCTCTTCAATTATAATCAACGAAACTATAATGTCAAATTTAATATCTTCATTCCCTAATAAATTACTCACAACTGTAATAAACCATTTCCAGCTCTCAAGCATCTGCCCTGAAAGACTCTACGCCTTTAGTTCCATGGTGAAAGTGGTTTTAGCGGATTCTAGCTAAGTTTGAATCATATTGAACTCACTAATGTGAGCTTGCACATTACCATTCTCTTTCATCTTTAAAGTAAACAAACAACATAATAAATATACCTTATTTTCCTCAGATGGTTCTGACTACATAAAGGATAAAGTCTCCATCAACTCCTTCATTGTCTCAACTTTGGAAATCATATATGTAAAATTTGATATGAGAGCGCAATCCTAACGGTTATAAGTGCCTTACGATTTAAGCAGACCCATTGTGCAGCATCATGATATGCCAGCTTCATCTCAATCCCACCTAATGGAAAGTCAAGGTCCTTCTAATAGCGATAATCTTCTATCTACATCTTCCACACCCCAAATACGAACCATTGAACATTGCGATCTTCAATTTCACTTCATCGGCTATCGTTCTTCACCATACAAGCCCAAGAACAAGCGCACTAATACTAGTTGTTTAGAATTGAGGTAGCTACTCCCTCACCTACGACAAGAAGGAATTATAGAAATTACCGAACAAGACACAAACAACGAAGAAGAAAATAAACAAAATGAGATTTACACGGAGGAGGGAAGTGGAAACCCTATCAGATAAAAAACCACTCCCCGCGAACAATCTACTATAACCCAAAAGGTTACAATCCAATCTCTGAAGCTTCCTCGAAGCTTCGATGTATCTCTCAAACCCCAGTTCTCTCTAGAATTAAACTCACCTAAAGATTAACCTTGGAAATACAGTAAGTATCCCTTATATACTTGGGAGGCTATTACATCAATTAGAATTTAAAGTACGGATCACAAGGCAAGCCAACGTCTTTATTGCAAACTTCTAAAACTAAGTTTAAGAGGTTTATTCAAATAAACTTCAAAGTCTATTCGAACACAGCACTTAAAAAACATATTAATGATCTTTTCCATTCATCTTCGATCCCCGCTCGTCCCATGAACTCCAATGAACATCTATGAAGGTAATTCGATTTCATTCCTCTACATTATCAACCCTTGTTTAAGAAATGTGATTGACCGATGGTAAAGCGTAAAATAAATATTTAAGAGGTATATATATATGAGAGAGGAACCGTGGCCACCCTCCCTTAATATACCCAATAAACCACCTTCTTAGAACCATACATCTTAAGAGATGAGTGGTAGGGAATGTTAATGAGGTGGCATATTTTGAAATTTTAAACTATTGAAATCTTATGGCTTGATGAGGTGTATGTTTTATGATGTTACTTTTGCATTATTAATTTTACTTTAACCCTCTCTCCACTCCATCTCTTTCTCTCTCTTCTCTCTCTCTCTCTCCCATTTTTTGAAAACAAGCTTCAAAACCAAGTTCCCCAAGCCCTAACCATGGTGAGGTAATAGATTAACTCGGTGACGGGAAATCATTGGGACAGCTTATTTTAGAAATACTCTACTAGATCTAACCGTGGTCACCTCTCAGTATTATTTTGTTCTCCCTCGTTTCCATTGTTGAAATATTGAGTGTGGGCAGTTTCAAAGTATCTTTAATAGGTTTTTCTCATACTTTAACCCCATTTTGTTGTATCTCATTTGTTTATGCATGTTTTTGTAAATTTGAACTTTTGTGAAAAGTAAATCTGGACAGGGACGATTGTTACGAAAAATGTTCATTTCTTTATCAAACTTTGTATTCATAAAGGATGGTAACAAAAATTTTAATTTCTGGTAGAGGCCCTAAAATTGTTAAAAAGAAATCATAGTCCGAAAGGGAGTCTACATTTTTAACATAAAATAGCCAGTTATTGCGGAAAATGTTTATTTCATTATCAAATTTTTTATTCATTAGGGATGGTAGTAAAAATTTTAATTTTTGGTAGAGGGGCAAAAATTGTTACAAAAAAATCATACTCCTAAAAGGGAGCCTACATTTATAACGAAAAATTTGTATTTCCAAAAGAAAAACAAGATAATGTAATGAAAACTTATTTTCTATTAGTATATGTTCTTTTGCATGTATTTTTTTCTACTTCGTAATATAACTATTTTAGAAGATCTTTTTCAGTATGTCGAATTACATTGGCTGGGGTACATTATCATGGATGGGTGCTCTTCTTATCCGCCATTTCCTCCATGGTTTTCTGGGAAGAGACGCTCGTCCATCTGATTTTATTGAGAAAAACGATGTGAAGGGTAGTGTAAAATTGTGTCCTTCCCTATTGAATGAAGCAAAGAGAGCTTGGCTGGCATTGAATGAAGATAAAAAATTTAAATATGAATCTTTGAAAGATGAATTTAAAAAGGCACAGGGTTATTGGACTCCATAGTAGTAATTGGGAATGAATATAATTTTTTTGTATTTAAGCCCAAGGTACTAGAATGATATGTAATTGACGCCGTATGATTTAAAATCTTTATGCTCTAATTATGTTTGTAATGGCTAATTGGTTTTAATCATTGTACTTTATATTATATTTTTTCTTTTAGGATGAGTGTGCCAACGACCCCACTACCATGAGGCAGGGGTACAAAGAAATGGCAGGTACTCAAAAACCTCATGATTATCCTGCAGATAACTTTGTGACCCTTGAAGCAATAGCTACCCCTACCGATGACCCCCACTGGGATTTGGCATTGCCAACAATCGAATAGTGTTTAGCCAAAGTTGAAACAGCAAAGGCATTTTACGAGGGTGGGGATTCTCAGATAAGGTCAGGAACTCGAGGAAAGTGCAATGTAGTAGTGAGATATATTGGAGGGCCGCATTTACGTATTCGAGCAACGGGTATTCAAAGAATAACAAGGGGCTTGCACCTTAAACTAGCATGTTTGCCAGGAACTGTCGATCAACTGAGAAGATTGGATGCAAAGCCTGTATGAATGTGAACTGGCGGGGCAATATTAAACAATATATGGTGACCACTTTCAATAATGTCCATAATCATGAGCTAGTATCCCCAGCAAATTGAAACCTAATATGGATGAACTGTTTCATTCCAAAAGATTTAAATAACCCCACCCTAGAGTTTGACCTTCACAACATATCAGTTTCCAAGGTGGCTGCTCTTTTCCCGGAACAAATTTTGGGTAAGCAAACATGTTATAACCACAAGAGGGACATCAACAAGAAAGTGCTTGAGAAGGGGGATGTACAAGGTGCGCTCGATTACTTCATGAAGAAGCAACTAGAGAACCCAATATTTTATTATGATATCAAGATGGACGAGGGCGTTATATTTCATCTGGATAGATACTCGTTCGTGATAGCCTTATGAGCAATTTGGGGAGGTTGTGACATTTGACATGACGTACTGTACATATCTCATTAGCATATCTCTTGTACCATTCACTGGCGTGAACAATTACTACCAGACTATACAGTTTGGATGTGCTCTACTTCATAATGAAACCAAATATACTTTTGCATGGATGGTTAGTAATTGGCTAAATGCAGTGGGAAACAAACCCTAAGGCAATCATAACCGAACAGGATCTAGGAATGGGGGCAGCGTTCGTAAAGGTTTATTTTCTACTTGGCGCAACATAAGGGAATATGTGTCATCGGCTGTGTATATGGCACATACAACACAATTTCACAGAGAAGATCAACCATGCATATAAGGAAGGCTCCAAGTTCAAGAGATACCTCAATTACACTATCCATGACACATACACCCCGAGGATTTTCAATCTAAGTGGCAGACGTTGATGCTGAAGAACAATCTATAGAACAACCTTTGGTTGCAAGGACTTTATGATATTAGGACCTGTTCATAGAAGGTAAGCAGTTTAGTAGTTAAAATGGGAGTTCACCCTTGCCATTGCTATTTGTTCTTGTCTAGCTCTAAACCATTGACACCTTTCTTACCGTGCAAAAGGTTTCAATAACAGGGAAAGATAAGAGGGCTCTAGAGGATATGTTGAGGAGGGAATGGAGTAAAAATTTCGTATCAAAGCACAAATACCGCCAGGTCGCCCCAAGCTACATGCTTCTCTTGGATGCAGCGAGGTTATACACTCATAACATCTATGACATGATCGAGGCAGAGTTTGGGATAGTCATTCCTTTTATCAAAGAAGTACAAAGCATAGAGGATGTTGTTTATACAGTTTTGGGAAGTTTTGCATACCCACCAAAGGAGGCTTTACGGTCAGTTTTGACACCGAGACTAAATTTTACTGTAGCGGTTGCAAGTTGATGGAGTTCCTTGGGTTTTCATGTAGTCACTTAATGAAGAAATTTCACTACTTCAATGTCAAAAGAATCCCCGTACATTTGGTTCTCCCTCGCTGGAAGATAGGGGCAAACAAATGTCCAATAACGGAGGGTTGTTCTTCTTCTGAGGCCTTTAAAGTGCCCCTATGGAAATATCACCTTTCCTTAAAAGTATCTAAGTTGTTTGGGGATGTAGCCAAGGACAAGAAGGAGTTCATGTTTGCCTTGAAGAAACTCTAAGAAATTGATGCCTACTTGAAGGAGAATTGTCCTCAGACATAGATGCCTGCAGATGTGACAGATATGGGATAGTCGGTTGGAACAGCAGGAAATTCTATATTGGATCCTCGTGTGTCAAAATGAAGGGTCACAAAAAAGATGACCAATAGCAGAAGACCGCAAGGCTAATGGGAGCACAAGAAAGGAAGCAACACTAATACAGAAGAATTTGTAAAGGATGTCACAACCCTACAGTACCATGATAAATGTACCCGCCCCGTAGTTTGGGGTAAAAAAAACAATAGTAGGCCATTGGCATATTTCCTAAATACTTGTAACGAATAAGGGAAGATCCTGAACAACCACTAACATAATTATGGATTCTATTAGTGGTGAGTATCGGAAAGAAATATATTCAATATTAACACTTTGTTATGTTAGAACATTTTAGCAGGCTGAAAAAAAATTATTTTTCCCTAGCAGGTGACAATAATGTTGATGTTAAAGAGGAGTTTTCTCACAAAGACAACAGCGATTTCAATCCTGCAGAATCTGCTCTGCCACCACCCCCATTATTTGTAGAAGATTCCAAACCAATATGGTCTCTAGATCCGGTGTGTTATACTCATCAAAGCAAATGAGGTAGAGTTGAGTAAGAAGAAGTGAAGAAGGGGCCTTTAAAAAGATTGGTAATTGCACCAATTCAGCAACCCCCAGAAAAATGGCCATGGCTATGTAGGGGATGCACCACATATCAAATACATGGCAAGCGCACGTTCCCCGTGTATAATGAAAAAAAGGAAAGAAATGCAAACCGGTACCGGAAGAAGATGAATAAAATGAGAACGAAGACGATTAAGGCGAGAAATATGTAAGTTAATGGTATTTTTGTTAAACAACTTTAGGGGTTAGGAGCAATGATTTATAACATTTTGTTTGATGTCTTATATGTGTCTTTTTGCTTAACATTTAGTTCAGTTGTAGTCGTTCACATCTTGTTGTCCTCCCCGTACTAATTTAATTGTGGTTTTGAATTCCTATAGATTAGTTCGCATCTCCAGTACATGTAATAAAATAAAATAAAATCGATCTTGTAAATTACGACATCAAGAATTATACTAGTAACGCAATATGAAATTCCAAAATTGGAATAAGGAAATCACATATTTACCATTATACTGGGAGGAATAGAGCTGTATAAAATTGAAAATTATACAAAAAAACAATAACGCATTTTGGTTTTGTGCAAATATATATTCCATCCACAAGCTAAAATTTACAACTTATCTTATTTTTAAGGGATGACATCGACTCGTAGAGGGACCAAAAATAATATTTTAAAATTTACATATCCACTACGAGAAGGATCAAAAAATATACTATTTAAGGGATCTAAAATATTCAGCTGTGGCCATGCGAGGGCTACAAAGCACTAAATAAGTAACTCGCGCCTTTAATAAGACGTATCCATCCTAAATTCTACTGCAAGCTTATCAAAAGAAGTCATTTTTGCTTTCCAATTCGGCGGCCAGAAATGTGTAATAAAGTATTCACCCAAGCCCAAATTGTGGTGGTATTTTCATAGTTCCAATATTAGAGGCATCAGGGTACCGTTCTTAGGGAATAAACGAGCAAATTGTTCCTTATCATCCCCCTTTCCCACCATACCAATCCAAAAGTGCGATTCAGTTCCAGCAAAAATGTTTTTCCATCATTGTTGCTTTACTTGCTTACGGCCACCAAGAGAAAGTGGTAAGAAAGTCATGCCCATGGTGGGTGATATGAAGATAATCACCCGCTCATGATGGGTAGATACTAAGTAGCTAAGATGGAGCCACTCTTTGGGATACATATGTATCCCGCGATTGTGTAAAACCTCAGTCAATCCATCGCTTGGCTAAACAATCTTTACCAAAAAGGAATCAACTTGTGTCCTAAGAGTACTGTATGCAACTCTTTCTTCACTCGTGTATACCTTATTTGGTTGTCATAAACTTGAGCAGCTACCACTCAGAACCCGCTGTTACCATCCTCATGTTGCAGAATTTTGAAGGGGCCTTTTGGTTCTAGGTGTTGCATAAATGCTTTGAATAGATTAATTTTTACGATCATCTTGGTTGATACTTTCGATTCCATATTCGGTACCTTGTTTAGCAACATTAACCTGATCTCAACGAACAATACCTAGTTTCTGATTCGTAGCTTAACTTGTGGAATTAATATTACCCACCAAGGTTTATGATTCGAAGCTCAACATGTGGTCGCTTCATTAAACAATGCCTGTTGTTAATCTATGATCTTCCAAGATGGCATTTTGCGATTAGTAGAATGCCTCCCAAGTATTTTAGATCTGAATTTTGAAAGTATACTTTTGAAATAATTCAGTTGCATAGCGGTGCTGAACCAATCAATAGTGGTTTGCACTGGCTTGCGGTGGTGCGAACCAATCGCCATTACGTTGGTGCATTGTAAGGAATGCATTGCAACTCGATGCAATTGCACCTGCTTGCAAAATGCACTCCCATGCCACAAACCAAGCATAGCCTTAGAGTCTGAAATCTGAAATAGCTTTGAGAAGAATTGCATCTGAAGTCTCACTCTTTCATTTCGATTCGAATTGCATCTTAAGAATTGTTGGATACTTGGGTTTGGTTTGGGGAGAGATAGGTTTCAGAGCTGAGATAAGAGTTGAGAGTTGAATTAGGGTTTTCTTTTCTTAATTCTAATATATATACAGGGGTATAAAAGTAAAAGTATTATATGGGGCGTGGTGGGGCGAATAACAAATTTAACCAAGCTCAGTCCAAATCCGCCCCAATCCCCGACGGATTTAACCAAACTCGGCCCAGACCCGCCCCCATACCCGATATAGTCATCCCAAATCCTCATCAAATGGGGTTGGGCGGGGCAAATTGTCATCCCTAAGTACCGAGACTATGAGAGGAACTCAACAAATAGATCAATAAACTCATTGAAGTTTGTTTTATTAGAAAAGCCAATTACCCCGAATGGATTTCGAACATCGCAGCAGTCCCGAAGAAAATAGCAAAATCAGAGTATGCTTAGATTTTACAAACATAAATTGGTATACTCTGAAAGATAGTTTTCCCCTTCATATCATCAACCATAGGCTTGATTCAACTGCGGGGCCTAAACTCTTGTCCATTATGGATGCTGCATCAGGGTACAATCAAATACCGCTTTTACCCGAGGATCAAGAAAAAATAGCCTTCATCCACTAGGCCAAAATGAGCAAAAAACGACGGGGCAGGCCAGTCGTTATTTTGCTATAGCGACATCAATTTTAGTCGAAAAAAAGCGTCATTCTTTTGGCAGTAGTTTTTTGTTATCGACTTGAAAAAGGTCGCAAATTAACGTCTGAGTGGTGGGTCGAAGTATCCGTCATATTTGCTAAAATTTATGACCCTTTTAATAGTTGTTTTTTTTGTTGCAATAGAATGACACAATTCTTAGTCGCAACAACCGACTTATTTTATACTCTTTACGACTATAAAATTCGTTGCTCTATTCGTCGCTAACCAAAGCGTCGAAAATAATAATCGTAGCAGCCAATTTTTGAAATATCTAGTGACACATTTATAAGTTATTTTATACATTGTAAAAAATATATTACAAATAACAGTCGCAACATCAGTCATAATAATTACATTTTAAGACATGATAATTAGTCATTTTATTTGTCGCAAATATAAATGTCTCAATTTTTGTTACATCAACAGTCATTTTGTTTCAATATACAACAATCATATCAATCGGGTCATAATCACAATATTTAATATAAATTTCATTAACTAAAAGCAATTAATGTAAAAAAAAATATTTCATTAACAAGAACAAGTTTTATTATAAATTAAAAGGTTATTGCCTAATATCAATATCAAACTTTATTTCAATAAATAATAAAATATAAAGATGGCGTTCACCCGAAATAGGTAAGAATCTCATATCATACAACAGTTTCACCCGAAGAGATGTTACCTAGAGTACCACCTTCCATAAATAATTACACATCATCGCGAATAACCACATCTACTATGACACGATAAAACCCTTTAGGAGCCACCCCAGATAATTGAATACTTTTGAACGCAACTGTTCCACCATACATATCTTTCATGATGCAGTTTCTACCCCTCACACCATCATGTGGCGGTAAATCTCTTGTTGCATACAAAAAAATAAAAAGTTATCATGATTACATAGTAGAAGAAAGTAACAAAACATAAGAAAGTTGAGGAATCCAGTGTTTGAACTTACCTGGATAGCTGTTTCGAAGCAAGTGCTTTATAAATGTCATTTTTCCGGTAGAATATTGCCCCAATAACATAACCATTGGTTCAGACTCAAAATCATTGTCTGTCTGCAAAATTGCATGGCCATTAGTTTATACTGCCATATTTTTGAAAATAATCAATGTCTCCCCAGACACAAAAAAAAAACACAAAATATTGTGCCTCTTGATTGTCATTGGCTGTGAGAGACGCAGTGATCTACAATGTTTATATCAATGAATAATTCCACAATCACGGGAAAGACACTCGTCTTCACGTCACTGAAGTCGTACAATTTTTTTCTTCTGACAACTCCTACCTATTTTCCTTATCCAAGAACAACAGATATTGCTATTTCCAAGAAAAAGGGAATTTTTAAAAATGAAATTAATCAAAACTCACATCAAAGGATTTCTCACTAGTATGGGAGACGCGAAATCATGAAGACGGTAAGCAACTTCCAATGGCTTTAGCTTTTCGATGTATAACCACTTCAAGCCGTCCACTATTGATGTAACCAATTTCAAAGATACCTGAACAAAATAGGTGTAAAAGAAAAAAAAATGTTTAGGAAAAAGAATAAGTACTATTCTTATATCTAAGAGAAATTCAACAATACCTTCTTTGCGGACGAGTTAAGCCATTACGATGATATTGATGGTTGCGGCATCATAACATTTAATTCGAGCTCAACTTTTTTGGGTGAGCGCTTCTTCTGAAATGGAATCCATTAAATAAGGATCTAAGAAAGTTTAAAGACGTACATAATTTAAACCATGATAAAGAAAGTTAGGTACTTACAGCTATTAATACATCTAGACCATCCATTACAGGCGGTTTCTAATTTTCCAAGTCAACTGCAGCAAAATATAAATGTGTTACATCCAAGTCCGTCACAGGCCCAAACTTTTCTGTCAATTATCAAAGAAGTCGTTGATTTGGATTCAAATTAGTGCTCAAGACTTGTCGGGAAATATAATAACTATAATCATGTGTCCCTTACCTTCAGAGTGAAGAAGAGTTTCTATTATTTAATTCCCTGCTTGTGCTAGAGAAACTAGTTGTGCATCATTAGTTGGAAAAAACCAGGTTATTTTATTTAGAATAAAAAATATAAAAGAAAAAAGTAAGAATGTGTAGTCTTTAAAAATGTGAAAACACTGGTGGTGTAGACTGTCATCTACACATAACAAGTTGTCTCAACAACATTGAAACTTTTTTGTTATTTTTTAACAGCCAAAAACTCAAACGATATTCTTTGGTCAAAATGTATATCTTAATGGTAAAATTTAAAAATTCATATTCTGTTATTACAGTAAAGCGATGTTTTGATGCACAGGTTCACTGAACCATCGTTCACACACTGACAATGAAGGAAAAAGTTAATGTTGATCTGATGAAGGATGGAGAAAATCATAAACATGTTGCATTCGTGAAGTCACAGTCAACTTATAAGCAGTTTGCAACCCATCATGACATATCCAATGCCTCACGCAACTTCTCATAGGTCATATCATCTGTTACAATGAAGTTAAACCCCCCTATGAATGTAATAAGCTTTACGACTATACACATAACACTATAGAATCTAATCTTGCACAAATATGAACATGAAT
The DNA here is from genome assembly GCA_014058105.1 of Kingdonia uniflora. Lineage (NCBI taxonomy): Eukaryota > Viridiplantae > Streptophyta > Magnoliopsida > Ranunculales > Circaeasteraceae > Kingdonia > Kingdonia uniflora. Next base: position 2,137,050 of record JACGCM010002535.1, read on the forward strand.
TCACTCGGCAAGTACTGAAAGGGTTCAATATCACGTACCAAAAACAACAACAATAATTGGTATAAACCATTTACTTGCAAGGAGGACTTGCATATTAAACGGCAGGAAATACAGGGATAAAATTCTATCTTATATAGGTGCACTTCCTAAAATATGTAATGAAAAATTCAAATATCGAGAGCAACGAATTTTACCTCATATCTCTTGAGTAAACCGAGAAAGTCCATTGTATTACTATTCCTACCTCTGATGGTGAAGGAGTTCCTTCCATTTTTCTTGGGTGATCCGCCGTACCCAAATCTGGAGCTTTCCATGGTTAGTAGTTAGAGGCAGCCTAAGCTTAAAAAAACAATTGAAAGCCAGGGAAAAGGCTAAAAGGAGCAATAAGGAAAAGAGGCAGGCCTAGTAGGTGATTTGGCCCAGCCTACAGCCCTAAAGGTGGATCCTAGCTTCTGCTAGCCAAAACTGGTGACTTGATCTTTTCCCTTTTGACCGCAAGAGCTCCTTAGCTTTTCGCTTTTGTAACCCTTCCAACCCGGCTAGCCTATGAAGTACAGATCCAACTTCTTTCCCGGCTAGCCTACAAAGTATGAAGTTCAGTTCTTCGGGCATAACCGCTGCATAAGCAATATGTACCTTGTTCGGGCCTTCCCGTATATCTCTTTTGTAGATTAGAAGCACAGAAGAAAATAGGCGCTCTTTCTTTCCCTCTTTTTTCATGCCTGATCTATAAAAAATTGTTGGGTTAGCTAAGTAGAAGAACGGTATAGACATTACAAGGATCCTTCCTTTTCTGGTCCACATTATTGCATTTCTGAAGTGTCTTCAAGGAACTTCCAAGGTATTCTAAGTAGGCGTGTCTTCTAAACCACTGTAGGCATTTGCCTGTTTAGATTAGTAATTGGACAAGGCACTTCCTAAAGCTTTAGCCCATGTATCTTTTTCAATCCGTCTTTTTAAATAGGCTGCTCTTTCTACTTCTTCTTCTAGCTTTAGCAACTTCCACTTCCACTTCCTCTTTCTACTTCTTCTTATAGCTTTTTAAATCCATCTTTTTAAACAGGCTACAAGCTCTCATCCACACATTCCAACCTCTTCCCAAATCTATACTCGGAAATCCTGGCAATCTTCGGTTTCTGCCTATTAGTTGTAAAATATAACCTTTCTTTCCCCATATTTCATATCTAGAATCACTTCGACAGATCAATTCTTTGCCTAAAACTACAGAATAAGTAGAAAAGATCACATTTGTTCGGTAAGATCGTAGCTGGTCATCATCCCGCTCGTGAAATTTGAGAAAAGTATCGGACCTCTAATGTTCCCGCTCGTGAAATCTATTATCTTATTAAGAAGCCAAAAATAGTTGGTAACCATATGGCTGTTGTCAAGAAAGTTGGAGTCGTCGTACACGGAAATACGTCCATCACCCGGCTGAAAGACACATGCACTTGTTTTTCATTGGCCTTTCTCTCCGGGTGGTGGCGGGCTAAATATATTCACCGTCACATTGCCTTCAATCAATCCTGAAAATTGTGCACCTTCATCCTTGATTTGCATATGCAGTGCGAGGTAACCAGTCCAAGGCCAGATGATCTTGGAGTAGGGAGAAGTAGATGCTAAGAAGATTTCCCTCGTCATTGTTAGGGTGCCATGTAGGCTGGCCTTCAACATAGCCAATGAGACCCATTCCATTGAGTATGGTGGCATTAAACATGACTGAGATTGCATCTGCATAGAGTGGCTGGCGGGAGAAGGGCAAAGAATAAGGATGGTATGTGTAGTCTAGAACACTGGGAAATATGCTTGCCCGTGGACAGTACCTTTTCAGAATCTCGTACGACTCTAAGCTTGCATTCATAAATGAATCAAAAGAAATAAATAAGTTTTATTTCAGTAAAATAGCTAAAATAGAAAGTTATTTCCATATAGGTCAGAGAACTTATAGGTCAACTCTACCCGCACCCTGTTCATACATATTAGGACCTGAAAGCTTTGCAGCTTCCTCAACCAACGCTTGTTTCACGCTTGCTGGATTTAGAATATACTTCACTTATTTTTTGGAATGACACTAACAAGCAAGCATACAACACCTGCAGCTACTGGACTTTCCATACTTGTTGCTAAGAGGCTTTTGCAACCTGTACTAATCTTTCATCCCATGATTTCTCGCCCATATGCAACAATATCAGGTTTCACGCGACCGCAGCTACATAGGAAAAACACTGCAATAACTATCAACACATACTTTAGGTTTTAATTATGAAATGGTGCAATGAGATCAACTTTACTAATAAGTTTTGATCAGTGAATCAAACTTCTCGATACTTGTTGCTAAAATGGCACCAAAGCCTAGTGCTAGTGAATGACCAACAAGGAATGAAGGGGAGCAGGTAAAAGCTAAGAGAAAATATTAGGGGAGATTTAGTAAACAATTACCAAAAGCACGAGACTTTGCTAACACGCCATCTACTCTCCAAGTGCCAACCCATATTACTACTCCATCTACACTTTCAATTCTTTTCTGCTCTTCACTTTTGTTTGGTTTATTATGATCTTCAGAGAGAGGTATGGCTTGGCCTGCCTTTGATATGACTGCCCTTGAGTCTCCAACATTTGTAACATAAAGATATTTTCCAACCATTACTGTTGTCGCAGCTGTTGAACCATCGTCCCGATAGGTATTGCTTTCCGCATCCAAGAAGTCTGCATCAATTTTTTTAAAATGTTTCACTTATTGCCAATTTGGTGTCATAAATAAATTGGGGGAGCTGTATGAGATTCTCGAATAAATGGTCTTTCAAAAACTCTACAGTACGAGAACCACCATGACCATCAAATATCCCAAAATTAATACTGTTTGGCTATCAATCTTGGACATTTTAGCATCATAAAAATCCTCCATGCTAGCCCTCTTCTCTCTAAAACTCAAATAGCCACAGTTCATCCTTCCATCTTTACTTTTCCATCCTTTGTTCGTATAGCCACCGCCATCTTAGCTACTCTCCTTCTGCGTGGGTAACACATCAACAATCGCTCCCGGTTCGCTCGACGTTGAATCACTATCAATCATCATGATCACACTCTACCTAAATCTCCAATTGAAACTACTGAAGCCACTCAATCCCAAACTCAAATTTCTCCCAAAATCCTTTGATTTTCCTCCTCCTCTTCTCACAATTACACAACCGCCAAATCGAAGGACTATGTTCCTCAAACTAGAAATGCATAGCATCTAATTCGAACCAAATCTGCAAAATCAATTAACAAATTTTGAAAAAATACTAATGAATCTAGCTCAGACGATACTGATCCTCGCTTTGAAGATCGAAACTTAGATCTCAATTGAGCTATAAAATTAGATTAAAATTGGAGAATCAGAGAGAGTGAGTGACTCAGAGATTGAACATGAGAGGTTGATCTAAGAGGGGTTCGTAGCTCTTCTATTGAACCTGAATCAATCATTCATGGTTTCTCAGAGAGAAAGAAGCAAGTCTCATGATCTTTATGTGTAGAGAGAGAAGGGGAAATTTGTTTTAGATAAGTTGATACGATTAGGGTATATAGATTAGCTAGAGATTTTCAAATTTTGAACTATTATTGGAGTCCGACGGTGGGAGAAAGAGGCGTTGGCGGGATTATGGTTTTCTTTTGGGATTTGGAGAATTTGGGTCGGAGCTCTTCAATTTTCTTTTTCATAAAGATTAGAGTAGTTTTAGCTAAATTAATCAAAATGACTATATAAACCGTCTAAATTGGATTTGTTTTCCAACGAAATACACAGTCGCATTTTTTATGACGTAAATAAGACGAAATAAAGAAAAATCGACGGTGGTAATAAGATTACGACTGTTAAAGGATGTCAAAAATTTCTAACACACTTGCCCGATCATAAATGCATATCCAAAAGTGTTAATATTTACTCTTTTTGGCCTAGTGACCACTGAACATAGATTATATTGCTAAAAAGTCATACCTTTCAGCCTCAAGAACACCGGAGCTACATACCAATGAATGATGACCCAGATGTTCAAAGACCATCTTGGGAAAATAATGGATGTTTATATTGATGATATGTTGTATAAAAGTCTCAAGAACAAAAACCATCTCACAAATTTGCACGCGACCTTCAAAAATCTTTGATCATATAAAATGTGACTAAATCCTGATAAATACCAGTTCGGAGTACAATCGAGAAAATTCTTACGACATTTGTTTCGTAAGCAGGGTTTCGAAGCAGACCCAGAACGAATCTGTACCTTGTTATCCATGCCTTCTCCAAAGACAAAGAAAGATGTCCAAAAGTTAGCTGGAAAAATAATGGCAATAAATTGTTTTGTGTCCAAGTTTTTAGATTGGTGTAGATTGTTATTTGACCTTCTACGAGAAGGGACAAAAAATGGCAAACTCAAAAAGATCCCAAAATCTAGTGGACCACAGAATGTGAAGTAACATTTTAGGAACTGAAACGCTACTTTGGGAAACCACCAGTAATAAGTACACCCAAGGAAGGATAAGGGCTTACGGTATACCTTGTAGTTACTGATAACTCACTCTACTCTGCTCTGATCTAATTTGACGAGAAGATAGAAAAACCCATCTATTTCATCAGTAAGCCTCTTACTCCGGCAGAAACATGGTATACTAAGATTGAAAAACTGCTCCTAGCTCTCGTCTATACATCACAGAAGTTAAAACAACATTTCCAAGCTCATTCAGTTTGAGTAATGATAAATTACCCCTTGCTCAAAGTTCTATCCAAATGGGAGAAATCCAGATGAGTCCAACAATGGTCAACTACTCTCGGCGAACCCGATATAAGTTTAGAACCACGGCATTCCAAAAAAAAGCAAGCAGTAGCAGATTTCTTTGCAGATTTTTCAATAGAGAACCCTAATTGGGAAGAGGATAGTACCGATATAAATGAAGTGTAACTTGAAGAAAAATCGATTTGGATATCCAAAAGAGGTTGGCGCCTTTTAACTTATGGCTCTGCCAGACCAGCTGGGTCAGGCATCGAGGTAGTTCTTATCACACCTTCCAATGATAGAATTAAGAAATCAGTTTGACTCAATTTTGAAGCTACCAACAATGAAACAAAATACGAGGCACTAATCAACAGACTGGATATGGCACTAGAGATTAGTATACCCGAATTATCTGTTTACGCAGATTCTTTATGAATTGTGAACCATTATACAGACAAATATCATAAAAATGGAAAAATGATAGATTAAGCTCCAGCGGTAGCTGACAGAATAAGTAGATTTAAAAAGACATTAATCGAACACTTACCTCGTAGAGAAAATAAACATTCTAACTTCCTCGGTTATCTTCCTAGAGTCCTCAGAACAGAAGCCCGATATCTAAAAATCGATGTGGTATCCACCCCCAACATTAACATCATCAGCTCAAATACCATAAATACTGGTGGTGACAAAGAGGTCGAAGACGATTGAAGATGACCTTTCCTCACATATATCGGACCACCCAACATATTTGATAGCAAATTCTCTGAAGATGTCAACCAAAGAAGATGATTGATAGACAATGTTAAACGATACATCATTGTCAATAATTTCCTTTACAAAAGGTCAGTTACAGGGCCTTATCTCAAATGTTTGTCACATAAGAAGGCCCAAGACTTCTTGTGCGATTTACACGACGGCACTTGCGGATCCCATGTGGTAGGATGGTCCTTGGCAAACCTAGCTATAGCTGAAGGAGTCTTTTGCCCTAAAATAAAAGCTCAAGCCATCGAATATAGCAAGTGTGATGTCTGCTAATAACATGGACCTAAATTTTGAGCTCCGATTTTGGAACATTATTCTAGATAAGTTGTCTGGCCATTCAAAAGATGGGCCCTCGATATAGTGAGCGAATTCCTAAATTCCCCTAGAAAAAGGCAACACCTCTTAGTATTAATAAACTACTCCACAAAGTGGGTAGAAGCAGTCCCCTTTAGTCCAACACGCGACGGAAAAGTCATCAAATTCATATGGGAAAATACTATTATATGGTTTAGTTGCCCTCACCTAATCTGAATAGATAATGGCCCACAGTTTGATGGTTCCAAATTCGTCAACTTCCTCAATCAGCATAACATCTTTCACTCACCTTCAAATCCGTATTACCCACAAGGAATGGTCAGGCCGAAATCACCAATCATACTATAGTCGATGGAATAAAAAAGCGTTTGACAGAGAAGAAAGGTAATTGGGAACAAGAATTACCACACGTGTTGTGGGCATACCGGACAACATCTCAAGTATTGACTAGATACACACCCTTCTTGTTCGCTTACGGTACTGAAGCAATCATCCCCACTTAATATTATTACCCAGTACGTCATCATACAATGACAGACGAAGAAAATAAGTTTTAGTTAGCATGTAACATGAACTAGATCGACGAAACAAGAGACAAAGCAATCATGAACTTAGGAAGGTACCATTAGGCTTTGGAAAAGTTATATAAGAAGTGCATTCATCATAGAGAGTTCGACATTAAAGATCTCATCCTATAAGAGGTTCCCAACCATACGAATTAGCTAAATACAGAGATACTCGTAGGAAATTGGGAAGAACCTTTTATTATTATTGGCAAAAGTGGCTTCAACTCTTACGACCTCATTACATCTGATGAAGATCGAGTCCCCAATCCTTGGAATACAAGGAGATTGAAGTTGTATCATAGATAACAACCTACCACAGTTTTTATTCTACTATTTCTTACATTTTTATACGTCGTTCTTACATTAATGAAATACTTGTGTTTGACCGACCTACATTCCAGTACTCTTCTACTATCTCATATTTACCATATATACAGAATACATCTACTATATCGCAGTTAAATAATGGGTTCACCCCAATTCTACTATTATATTACAGATCGGTTATTGGTTTATCCAATTCTATCTTTTATTATATTACAGATCAGTTATTGGTTCGTCCAATTCAATCTTTTAATACATTACAGGTTTTTAATTGCTTCATACAATTTGATCTTCTAATATATTATATGTCGATTATTGCTTCATACAATTCGATCTTCTAATACATAACAGGTCGATTATTGCTTCATATAATTCGATCTTCTAATACATTACAGGTCGATTCTTGGTTCGTCCAAATAGATTTTCTAATACATAATAGGTTGGTTATTAGTTTCCCAATTTGGCCAACAGATTCCATACTTCAAGACTACAATTGGTTCATCAGAGTTCGATGCAAATATTTACGGACCACTAGTCCTATAATCAAACAACACAAATGTATTTATAGCATTTACACACTATCTACTCTATCTCGGGTGATATAACAAAACTTATTTTTAATCAATATTAATGCCCCCTAAATTCTAAAGTTCAGTCCGAGCGTCAATCATGCAAACTTTCCCCAGATTCCGAAGGTTGCATAAATATCAGTTCTGGTGCCCTTGCAACAACCATATTTCTTCCTTCATCCCATCTAACCTTAGTAAGCATGCCAATTTTTGACATAACACGATCCAGGTATTCAGTCCGTACTAGTTGTATTTCACACTTCACGCCATTTTCGATTATGTTGTCATAAATCGTGTCTCTTTATTTTTCATGTCTCTTCAACTCAGACACAAAGAAGGTAAGCACTAGTGCCATTTCTTTATTATGCACCTCATTTTCCTTGAGCTTACCCATGTCAGGTACGGCGAGCTCTGCAATCTTTCCCCTCGCCTCATTTAGTAAACTTTCCAAGTTTTTACAACAGTTTGCCACCAGAGTATTTTCTTCAATATCAATTTTATTACGTATTTTCATCACCATCATAAATTCATCCATCTGTCCCAACATAGCCAACGATTCCTCCAAAACAAACTGGTTGTAACACCTCTAATCAACCTCTATATTAAGGTCTCGTTGGACTGTCACAAGGTTTGCCCCCAATTTGTCATTCGATCTAGTCAGCCCTTCACTATCGTTCGAAAGCCCATAAGGTCTAAATCCAACTCATGAACTATGATCTCTAAGTTCCTTATCCAAGGACAATTAGTTCTTACCAAATCATTATGTTTCCTGTTAACTTCCTCAAAATCTGCTAGAGTTTGGAGGATGATATATATGGAGAGATAGAGAGAGAGAGTAGTTGAAGGCCGAGAGAAACATGCGTAAAATCTGCTAAATGGGAATTTAACCTTATGATTTGACGCTTTTGGTAAAAATTCTGAAATGATGACAAAAATTTAGCCTGGCAAATCATTTGTCATTTTAGGTTTGTAAACATGGACAAAAATTTAGCTTTAAATCCGGATTTAATTTTGAAACCTAGGAGAGATCTTAGCAATCCAATTAATTATTGACACGTGAGATTTGGGAAACGAATGGTAATGATTGAAAGATGCTAATAGGTTATATCTTAGATGTAGTAACCTATTCCAGATCTCAAACTCAAGCCTCAGCTTTGACAATCATACATTTACTCGACCTCATCAACATACGATTACATGGCACGCTATAGAACAACTACAAAGAAGAGTTTACTTCTCATTCTCGACCTCCATATAAATTGCTCGATTTAACAAATACTAATTCATCAAAGAAGCCGTTACAAAATAGAAGGATTAGACCGCTATGCAATCAGTTCAAAGACTCATCAAAATCATATTGTTACGCTTGTCATTAAAAGTAATAATGGTCGTCAAACAGGCATATTATAAGACCTATAAATAGGACCATAGAACTACATATTGGACAGAGAATTCTACCCAAAAAATCTATACAGAACTATCCAAAGTGATCTTGCAAATTTCTAGCCATCATCAATAATATATCTTTCTAAAATCTTCAAGTGAGGTCATGGTTTTTAACCTATTCAAAGGTTTTCCACGCTAAATCTTGTATTAGCAATTATAGCACTCTAATTATCTTTGGTGTGAGAGACTAAGTTTGATATACGAAATTAGGCTCTTACATTAGTAGTATAGATAATCATGTTATAGTCCCTCAAAACTATGTCTTGAAAGCAATCACATTTGGGGATGCACTGAGAAAGACTCAAATCGTTAACGCTAATATGAAGTGATATAAATAGTCCAATATATAAATTCTTTTATTAAGTAATCAATCATATTCGACATTGCCACATGAATCTTATTCTTACATCAGTAAAATAACCCCCCAATCCCCCAAAGAAAATAACTTTAGGTCACTGCTTTCACTATGAAGTTGTTTAGGACTCAACAATAATAATGGCAGATTCCGTGAGGATATCTCCAGCCCTTGCAAACCCCACACTTGGAACAATTCTTGCTACATATACTGTTGTAATAATGATTCTCAGCTTTGTTATTTGGGTTACACAATGCCAAAGGGATTGTGTCACAATACTTGTGTTCGCTAGATGTAATATCTACACGAAATAAACAAAGATCACGTAAAAAAAACTAACATAATAATAACACATTCCTTTCGGAAATCAAGTGCAATACAATTATATGTATCGAATAATATTTTGTAAAACTAACCTGCGGAGAACATGAGAGCAAAGATGAGTAAAACTGCAACCACTCCAACTCGTACCATTTTTCTTCTTCGCAGTAAATGCAAAAGTTTGTGCTTGTAAAATTGGAGACTGAACATCTTGTTTATATAGATTTCATGCCATCATGAACATTGAATCTAAGAATATATTGAGTATAAATTGTGTATATATTTTAGATATATGTTTTTATTCCGAATAATGAAATCCAAAACTCCCATGACTTCTTTTCCAGTAATTTGTCCTAATCAGTAGAGTTTGAGCATGCGTTCAAGATGGAGTTCACAAAAATGACAGAATAAAGCGATAAAAGTTACATAGATCATCACCCACTAATATCGAGGTAAATATAAAGGTCCTTAATTGATAAATAAGCTCCACGACTTTTTGAAAATCGCTCGACCTTAAATTCCGTCGACATAAAGCCAAACTCAATTCCATCTCTTCATATTGTGTTCTTCCAGTTCTTCGAACAAGATTTCATAAACTCACCCTTCTTGTGAAAAAAAAACATTTTGAGTTTGCCCCATCTTGTTCAAAATCTAGTAGAACTGGAGGTTCCATATCATAATCAATGGGCAAGGAGAGCAGTAGCCCAATAAAACTAGTTCCTCAAATATGGGATTCTTTATCTCAACAAAAATACACCCGGTTAGAGATGCTCAGGACCCCAGCCACTATTTAGATTGGTGGGCCCCAACCACTATCCAAGTAAACTAAAAGCCTTACTAAGCTCCTGTCAATGTCCATCCCTTTATCTCAATGTACATCTTTTGATATATGTAAAGAAAAACATTCCTATATTTGTAACTGTATGGACTTATCCCTCGATCTCACTCAAAATCGAGCTCGCGAAGCTCGATTTACCTCCATCTCAGGCCCACACATTTTTAACACTTAACACTCTAGTCAGCATTCTAACCACCCCCACGAACTACTCAAGAACATGGATCGAGCTAAACATAGAAAATGTTACCTAGTCAAAGACACCTGTCTCCCACAAACTTGTCAGTTATTCAGTCAACCACCACTAACCACATTATTCAGAAAACGTGTTCAAGCACGATAAAGAGCTCTGGGAAAAGCCTATATAAAAAAAAAGTTTCAGAAGAGATGAGGACCAGAAAAATTACTCAAACTTCTTATTTACGGGATCAAAAGCATTTATATATTTTAGTGATAACTTGTAATAAAGAAATCCACTCCAAGCAATAAAGATACTTTTACAAAAATTCTCCATATGAGGTCGTCGTTTTTTTACCTATTCAGGGGTTTTCCACGCTAAAAATACTTGTTTTTATTTATTATTTTTTATTAGAGTATTGTTACGGATTCATTGGTGTGATAGCCAATTCCTAATCATATCGAGCTTACAAAATTTGGCCATTACTTTTGGCACTGTTTGTGGGAATGATTGTATTTCCACGATACCCTAAGGCAGTATTTCATTATAATTTTCAATTATGGTTTATTCCAAACGACAGGCCGCAGGAACTCAACTCTAAAATTTTGTGGATCCAGGACAACTCACCGAGTTACGGGCGAATCTCTACGCTAAGACAGAAAAACACGCCGAATTAGAACTTCAATTGACAAAGGATCGCGAGTACTGAGAGAAAGAGCTAGATGCAGAATGACAAACTCGCTTGACAGTGCACAAGCGACACGAAGATCAAATGACGATGATGCAGACTGTACTCGAGGCTCTGTAAAATACTCAGCAGGCTCCTCAAACCAGGGGTAGCGATAAATTCCAGAGGACTCAGGCATTTCGGGAAGGGAAAGATTGGGACCTCGGGGAGCTGCCAGTAAAGCCATTTCCAAAAATCTACCACACGGACTGTAGCCCTTCATCCATTTGGGGGGAAAAGTCCAATCAGAAGTCAGTCAAGGTCACCAAATTTCTATCCGTCAATAGGAAGACCAGCGACGTCTACATCAAGTTCTAGTACGAGATTGCTTGAGTGATGGTACGGGAAGTCATCATCCCCTGCTAGCGCATCCAGCAATTCAACCAACACGTCATTCTGTCACAAAAGATCACATGAACCAATAAATTAAGGATATGATCGAGGCACAACTTTTGGGTACTACCGGTGATACCACAAAGTTACAAGGGAGTCTGATTGCCAAAGAACTATTCTATATGGAGATATTTAAAGGTTTTCATACTCTTAAAATTCACAAATATAAAAGTACTAACACGATGGAGCATATTCAGCAATACCGTGATTCATTGAGGCTGTACTCCAATCTCAACCACATTCTTTACCGTCTCTTCGCCACAAGTTTACAGGAGGAGCCACTCCGATGGTTCCATTCTCTTCCTGAGGAATCTATCTACACGTTTGATCAGCTACAGAAGTAGTTCATCAAGACATATGCTGACAGCAGAGACAAAGAAGAGATCCTGTATTCTCTAATCGGTCTTAAACAGTCACATGGAGAAAAGATTGAAGATTTCTTAAAGAAATTCCTAGAACTCGCGTGAAAGGTGGATAACCTTAACCAAAAAATAGTTGTGACCGCTTTCACCAATGCTCTCTGGCTCGATTGCAAAGCCAAAGAATACCTCTTCCTTAGCAAGCCTGCGACATTAGAGAAGATGATCACCAAAGTCAACGGTTACGTCGACTTGGAGAGGATGATATCTGAGAGACAAAAGTCTACTAAATTTATCATTTCCACTAAAGCCCTACCTGCAGATCGAACTAGCGAGCCTAAAGAGGAACAGGGAGATCAGAAATGCACCAAGGGAAACATTGGATACCCTCCAAGAAGCGGTCAGCAAATCAAACCCGTCCTCCCAAAGCTGAACGTTCGAATCTCCATAATTTTTCCACTGCTGTTAAAAGACCCGTTCAACCGCATCTCTCAGCTACTGGAGCCCATCGAGAATCGACCATTTTGCCTACGTCATAAGGTAAATCATCATACTGCTGACAATTGTTATGCTCTACAGTGGTTACTCGAGCTTATTTTCAAGGAAGGACGGATGCTCGAATACATTGTTGACTTGAAGTCATCCCAGGATGGCAACTATAATAAGCAGTTTGAAGCTGTTCAAGTCAACGATAGAGCTGAGGAAAAGGATCTCTACTATATACACCTCAGTAACATGATCAAAATTAACCAGATCACCAATTCCAACTGATCAAAGAGTCGGCAGCTCTCGAAATGCAGTGATCTTACACCTCAAGACAATGAGGGCAAACTTCTTCCCGAGTCGAGCAATCGCCGACTCAGAATCTTCTTCGAGGATTGCGATACTAGCCATGTCAAATTTCCACATCATGATGTGTTAGTCATAATGCTCAAGATGAAACAGTTCGTCATGCGCAAAATGCTGATCGATACTGGAAGCGATATTAAAATTCATTTTCAGAGTACGATCGACCAGATGGGATTGGCCGACCAAGTTTTTCAGAGCGACGCAGACATCAGTGGGTTTAATGGCTCCAGGGTGGAACGAGTAGGCAAAATTATCTTACCTATTACTGCAAGACCAGCCACTATCGACATCGCTTTCTTTGTGATCAATGCCAAATCTCGCTATCTTGGGATTGTGGGCCGCTGCTAGATACACAATATGGAAGCAATCGCTTCCCCCTATCATCAAGCACTCTGATTCAAATGCGACAGCGGTATTTATGAGATCAGAGGTAGTTAAAAATTTCTCGAGCTTGTGAAAATATTGTCTCTGCCATGCTAGATACTTTAGACAGATTGGCCGCATAGCAATTATACAAAATTGATCATCTCGACGATCAATCACCTACAGAGGAGCCCACGGAATATGCCAACATTGATAGACCTAGCAGAGCTACGTTCATCAGAATTAAGCTGGTTCAGCAAGTTAAAGATGCTCTCATTCAGTTCTTACAACTCAATCAAGACATTTTTACATAGTCTTTCGATGAAATCCCCAGAGTCAACCCGGTCATGGCTTGCCACAAGTTAGCCATCAATATCAACACCACAGCGGCCAAACAGAAGCAGCGGTGACTTTTACCTCATCTTTGAGATGAAGTTAACACCAAGATCGAGAAATTAATCAAAGTGGGATTCATTCGAGAAGCCAAATATCCAGACTGGATATCCAACATTGTCGCTATCCTAAAATGAATGGAAAAGTTTGAGTTTGCGTAGATTTCATAGATCTGAACAAACATACACCAAAGGACATTTTCCTTCATCCCAATATTCATCGGATCCTCGATTCCACAGCAGGCCATGATCTCATTTCTATGATGGACGCTGCTTCATGGTATAATCAAGTCCCACTTCTAGAAGAAGACCGGGAAAAGACAATGTTTATCACCAAAAGTGGCCTTTAGTGTTACAAAGTCATGCCCTTCGGGCTCAAAAATCCAGGTGTTATATTTTAATGATTGATGACCGCTATGTTCAAAGCATACCTAGGCAAAATTGTTAAAGTTTACATCTATCATCTCTTGTTCAAAAGCTTACAATCAGATAATCACATCTCAGATCTCAACACAATATTCAACATCCTTTGATCTTACAGAATGCGTCTCAACCTTGATAAATGTCAATTCAGGGTACACTCTGGTCACTTTCTAGGCCACCTCATCAGCAAGAAGTTGATTGAGGTCGATCTTGATCAAATTCGGGCCCTCCTCGACATGCCTTCGCCGAAGATAATGAAATACGTTCAAAAATTTATCGGCAAGATTTCCGTGATCAACTATTTCGCCTCTAAGTCTTCAGACCGCTGCCGTTGGCAATTCTTATTACTCAGTGGATGTACCAAATGACGAAAGGTTCAGCCAACTGTTAAATTCACATGGACACCAGAATGAAAAGTAGCTTTTTAGAATTTTAAAATCTATTTAGGGAGGTCTCACATAATGAGCACCCTAGTAGGTAATGAGGAACTGATAATCTACCTAGTACTCACAGATACTTCCCTCAGCTCAGTTCTCATTCGACTAGAAGGGAAAATAGAGAAACCAGTATTCTTCATCCGTAAAATACTCATACCAACAGAAACAAGGTATTCTAAAATTGAAAAACTTCTTCTCACCCTTGTTTACACTTCGCAAAAACTCAAACACTACTTCCAAGCACATTCCGTCAAAGTTATGATGAACTACCCACTTCGGGAAGTTTTGTCCAAAAAAAGGAAGTCACAAAGAGTGTAATAATGGTCAGTCAGCTTGGGAGAACATTATATTAAGTTTGAACAGCGTCATTACTAAAAAGGTCAGGCTGTTGCCAATTTTCTCGTGGATTCCCCAGTGGAGGATCCTAAGAGGGAGGAGCACGACCCAGACCTTACCGAAATCATGTCAGAGAATCCAGCTCCCAAGCCATTCGATAAACGAGCTGACTCGATCACTTCGTCAGGGTGGAGGCTTCCCAAATATGGATCATCAGGACTCACAGGGTTAGGGATCGGGGTCATTTTGATTACCCTTTTTAATGACAGAATTGAGAAATCAATCAGCTTGGATTTTGAGGCCTCAAATAATGTCATCGAGTATGAAGCTCTCATTCACGGACTTGACCTTGCAGTTGAGCTCGATGTCCCCGAACTCTCAGTTTACAGAGATTCATTACTCATCATTCATAATTATTTTGTGCAATACAAGAAGAATGAGAAGATGATCAAATATACAGCCCTCATTGCGGATAGGATGCGTAAGTTTGCAAAGGCTACTCTAGAATATCTTCCTCGAGGTGGAAACAGACACGTTGATTCCATGGTATATCTAGTCAGGGTCATGGGTACTGAAGCTCGATAACTCCAGATCAAAATCATTTCAACCCCCAACATTGATCGCATATCTATATGCACGATCAACACCAGGGGCGATAAAGGGGGAGCCGACGATTTGCGAAAGCCTTTCTTAGCCTACATCAGCGTCGACAACTAGTGCAACGGACCACTCCCAGCAGATCCAAAAGAACGCTGACAGATGATCAACAACTCGAAGCGTTACATTACACAAAACTGTATGCTTTACCGACTTTCTGTTACAGGGCCTTACCTCAAGTGTCTCTCGAAGTCAAAAACATACAAACTGCTCTGCAAATTACACGAAGGAACTTGTGGCTCCCACGCCGCAGATAGAATATTAGCGAACCGGGCAATAACTCAAGGAGTATTCTGGCTCGGCATGCGTAAGCAAGCAAAAGTGTATTCTCGCAGGTACGACACCTGCCAGAGACATGGAAATATGATACGTGCCCCTGTGGTCGAACTCCATGCAAGTAAGGTTTTTTGGCCATTCAAAAGATGGGCACTAGACCTCGTCGATGAATTCCCTAACTCTCCAGGTAATCGCCGTCATCTACTTGTAGCTACCGATTACTTTACGAAATGGGCATAAGCAATTCCACTATGTTGAACCAGAAAAGACGAGGTCATCTCTTTTATTAGGAATAACATAATTACTCGATTCGGGTGCCCTTACCTAATTCATATCGATAACGGACCCCAATTTGCCAGAGATAAGGTTGTAACCTTCCTAAATCTCCATAATATCATCCACTCACTATCAAATCCATACTACCCTCAAGGCAATGGCCAAGCCAAAATCACCAATAAAACCATCGTAGATGGACTAAAAAAATGGCTTTACTCAGAAAAAAAGAAATTGGGTTCGCGAACTACCTCACTTCTTGTGAGTGTATCGAACCTCTCCCCAACAATCAACTGGGTGTACCCCATTCCTCCTTTCTTATGGTACTGTTACAGTCATTCCTTCTTAATATCATCATCCAGTTCGTGATCACGAGCTGACTGGCGAGGAAAATGAGTTTAAATTGGCTTATAACCTCAATATGATAGATGAAACTAAGGAATGCGCCATAGCTAACCTAGGTCGATATCATCATATGCTTGCCATATCGTATAATTATCGAGTTAGAAGCCGTAGTTTCCAAATTAAAGATCTCATCCTCAAAAAAATTCTACAATATCACAAAGAGCCTCACGTTAGAAAATTAGCAGGCAATTGGGAAGGTCCATTCAATATCACAGGTCTCTCAGGCCTGGATTCATACTATCTCATGATAGAAGAGGGAGTCCCCATTTTAATCATTGGAACACTAGGCGACTAAAACGGTACTATCGTTATTCGTCTTACTACTCCATTTCCATATTTCAGTTTAGGTTTTACAATTCCAAAAGTGAGATTCTAATCTCCATCCAATTTAAATTCTGAACTTATCAATGAAAATATTTTTTTAAACAATATCATTCATTTCACGAATATTCGTCTACATTCTACAGATTAAAGCATAGTTAATACTAGCTTACAATCAATCTTATCCAAGTTAGATCAAGAATATCACTTGATTTGGTTTATTTTACTACATCTCTGCGATTATAGCAAGTGTAAAAACTTGTTCCATATCAAAGACTCTGCCAAACAAGAGATAAGACAAAGGTAACACTAGTCTTCATCTTTTTCAACTTGTTTGGATCATTTCTACCAGCTGAATCAAGGATAACACTTAGTTTAGCTAACTCTTTACATCTCTACGACTGTAGCAAGTATAAAAACTTGTTTCATATCAAAGACTCTGCCAAACAAGAGATAAGACAAAAGTAATACTAGTCATCATCTTTTTCAACTTGTTTAGATCATTTCAACCGGCTGGATCAAGGATAACACTTGGTTTAGCTGACTCTTTACATCTCTGCGATTGTAGCAAGTGTAAAAACTTGTTTTACATCAAAGACTCAACCAGGCATAAGATAAGGCAAAGGTCATACTAGCTTTTATCTCTTTCAATATGTCTGGGACATTTTTATAGTTCAAATCAAGTTTCAACTTGGTTTAACTCAACCAATTTTTGCGATTAAAGCAAATATAAAAGTTTGTTTTATATCAAAGACCCCACCAGACACAAGATAAGGCAATGGTCATACTAGCTTTCATCTATTTTTAATGTGTCTGCGATAGATACTATTTATTTTTAGGTCAAATTCATATTACAAGGGTTTCTTTTTTGCTGATAAAGAATCAGCAGTGCTTCCCACTATATCAAGAGGTTAAATTTTTAGTTTACGGGTCACAATAGCTCTACCCAAATCTATTAATTCAGCAGTTTGAGGGCCCAGTTGAGTCTCCATGACGCCCAGACAGTTCCCTCGATCTATCTTAGCTCCTCAAATGCATCCCTTATCCGACAGAGTTTTAAACAGGGTATCTCATTCTAGCTCAAGTCTTTTTACTTCCTCTACAAAATATGCAACAATTGCCTTTAACAGGTTAGATCATGATGCATCAGGTATGATCATTGTTGCAAATCTCACTCTCAATCTCTCGAGGCGTGACTCTAGTCTAGCGTAGTCACTCTTCAGTTCAATAATTCCCGCAGCAACCTTACCATGGTAGATTACATTTTCTTATAACTTTGCAATATACTTCGCTCATTCAGCAAGGTTCATGGCTTCTAAATCTACTACTCGAGCACAAAGTCTCCCAATTTTTGCGTTCAACTCTTCCCTAGCTGACATATCTTTCAATAATTTTTCTTTCCTCTTTACAAGTGATTCTTTCGCTTTGAAGTCCCCTTCCAAAAATTTCTCCGTGATAAGAGTAGCATCCAACTTATGCTGGCATTCCCTCAAATTCGCATTTCCCTTCTGAACATGCCTCTGAATACGAGATACGTCACTCTTTAGCTCTCTAATTTGACCTGAGAGATTGACTATATCTCCTTGAACAAAAGGAGTCTTAACCTCAGTTCTACTTCCACCTAAACCCTTTCTAGCCTTGGCTTTCACGGCACGTGCAATGGCCTATGCCAGTTCGGCCTTAAGTCGTTCAGCCCTCTTATTTAAATCATTACACCTTCGTTACATTTCTCAGAATTCCATGTCCTTAGCGGGGAGGGCTATTTGCAAATGTTCAGCTGCGGCTTCCGAAACCGATAGATTTTATCGAGCTACCTTCAGCCCGTCATCCTTTTCGATGAATTTCTGTCTCATTCATTCCAGCCCGTTCCTACAGTTCTGGAAATTAGATTAAAAATCATTCCTCCGATTGTTCCAGTGCCCAAATACGATATTGAGCCGTGTCAGCCTGCTTACCCTTCACAGCCGACGCGTCAACTTAACGTTGAAGCTTCTCGGCACATTCTGTTACCTCAGCTAGCTCTTTTAATCCCTTCTTTATCTCGGAATCTTTCTCTTCGACCTGATGAGTCAGGTCAGAAACAGCCTGGGTCAACTCTACATGTCTAAAATGTGCCTTTACGTATTGATCTTCTCTATTCTCGTTCGCCTCCTTCATCTTATTAAACTGCTCTGCAAATTCCTGATTACACATGAGTACGTCATCCTCACGTGAGCGAGATGAATCTAATTCAACCAGGGAAATATAGCAAGTTTTAGTTCAGTTCGATTGAAGAAAGCCTTTGAATATATTCATACTACATTTCTAAAGAGACTGTAATTTCTAAACATCTGTTTCCAATAATTTTAGACTAAAAGTTTGGAGTTCATTCCCAGATGAACGATTCATGAGTCTTCTTTCAGCATACAAGGTACATACTTTCGATATACTACTCTATATTAATAGAGTTAGATTTTTACCATGCATCTATATCCTATTTACTTGATAGCTTAACATTTGAATAGCATGTAAGTCGAAAGACCTATTCCGATCTAACCTGCAGCTCTTCTTGCGCAGACAGCAAGGCTTTAGAGGTCTCTCTCTCCCTGGCAAGTTTAGACTCTAGATCGTTTATTCTGATACTCATCTCTCTAACTGCCTAGAAAAGGTTTATAAAACAAAGTCAATCTACAAAAGTTTCTTCCCCACATAGTTCAAACAACTTACAAATATTTATACAAACACATGTGTCTACCCTACCTTCTCACTACCACCTTCTCGGATCTCGACGTCGTCCCCTTGATTGTCGAGCACCGTCTAGTGGAAAACACCATCAGAATCGTCTACGATCCCTACCACTTCTGCTTCCTCCTCATCTTCCTCCTCAATATAGGTATCCACCTTAATGGCATCCACCTCCTCCTCAAAATAGCCTTTCAGCATCAAATGACACCCTAGTTTTTCACACTCCTCAACCATCTTATCAAGATTGGCCATTGTCACCACCTACAACTGACCAATTGCCATGGCATTAGAAGCCTTCAGCTGCCTAACTTCCTTCAAAGCGTCAGTCCTGGATCGAGCTAATTCTTTTTCCAGCTCACTTTTCTCTTCCTCTATACTGAGCCATGTCCCCTTAATAAGACGAGTAACCTGCAAAAATTACATCGATCTTATCGATTAGCTCGAAGCGTATTAAGCATTTCTTTCTGATAATATAAACTTACCATTTTTCTTGTATCTTCCTCTCCGTAGAGAACCGCCAACCTGACCCTCTCTTCAACCTCCTTAAGGTCGTCCATCACAGCAGATCGCCCTTCGTCAACCTTATATCCTGACTCCCGTGAGGGTTCGACCCTCCTCCTCTTATCTTTTGCGACCACACCACTTTTAGTAGTGCTAGAGCCCGGCAGAGCCTTTTACATCCTTTTCTTTGGGTATTTCAGGGCTATCATGCTCGGCTTAACAGGATTTTGCTTAACCGAATTGCCAGTTCTTGGAGTCTTGGAAAAATTAGTTTGAGCCTCCTCACCAATTACTTACTTTTTTCCTTCATCGACACCCGCCATCGTCCTGGTAGACTGAGCTTTTCAAACCTTGTCTGACTTACTATAGACCCTCTTCTTTCTACTCAGGCTGAGTCCCTCCAATACAAGTTCAAGTTCAGTCTCCTCCTCCGTAACTTCATCCAACAGGGATTTCTTTATTTCCACTCTAGACTTCACAACTGCAATAACAACATTTTTTACTATCAACTACAGTTGTCAGCAAAGCGTAACAATAAATCTATCAATGCATGTCTATACTTACTTTGCTTTATAGTTCTAAACCGAAGGTCCAAGGGTTCTTCATCATCTCTTTGAAGGCAATTACCCTTCACCCATATGATGATGTCATTCCAGGTTTGACCTACTGAATTCAGATCAAAAATGCAACACTGAGTTACGCTCGCAGAGAAATATGACCCCCCACTGGCCTTAAAATTCTTCACCCCATAAAACTGCAAAACGTCCTCAGGGGTTATATCCTCCTTACTCTTCCCTCATTTTCCCATTTTTAATTCAGATGGTCACATACGGTTATTACCTCCCATGTATTCCTGTTCATTTGAACAGGGCATGCCCCTATTGGATTCATAATCCCCTTCGCCAAATTGGTGAGGGGAAGGCTCAACCCATACTCTAATTGAGATAGGTAACAAGAGGTCAACCTGGATATCCCTATCAAAATATTCTAACAAGATCGATTCTTCTATACCCCTATCTCGTATTTCCACTTCCAAATCAGCCAACAGGTAAAAGTACTCTTCCCCCACTATTACCGTACAAACCCTAAACTGCCTACCGGCAAACTCTACACAATTTCTCCACTTCCAAATCAGCCAACAGGTAAAAGTACTCTTCCTCCAGAGGTCGATACCTCAATGACAGGCAAAATAACCATCTTAAAACCAATTTCAACAGGCACGTTTTCAACCTACTCAGATGCCTCTCACATTCGACCTACATGCAGGTTAAGGTATTTATTATTCTTCCATCTATGTATATATATATATATATATATATATATATATTTAACATACATCTCTAATCAATCGTTTATGTATAACATATATCTTTAACATATATATATACGTCAACATATATTGCATACATCTCTTCTATCCCTCAGTATTCGAATGAGAATTGGTAGTGGAGTCAAACTTTTCCCTCACAGCGCTGTTGTATAGCCACCTATGAGATTCAGAATCTTTTGCCCTCTTCAACCGTTTATCACCTTCGGATAACTCTTTTTCAAATCCCCTGATCTTTTGTCTCTCTCCCTGAGTGCTCTCCAAATTTTTTAAAGTTGTAAAACATTTGATTGGAGATGAAGAACTATTTATCATTTCCCTCTCAAGCGGCTGGCATTTATTATTCCTCGCACGAACCGCCCTCGTCACCAGAACTGAGGCATCTTTTCCACTCTCCATGTCAGACGCCTTGTACCTTTTAAATAAAATAGCCTTTCCATCATTACAATTCCCCTTATTTTTTAACATATTTTTTCTCCCTATTTCCATATCTTTTCCTGACCTTCCCATACTCTTGAAGACTCACTCTGTACGATGTCAGAGTTCTATTTACTTTTATATACAAAACAAAATTAGAAGCTTATGCGTTCTCATATTTTTGTTTCTCTGTCCTTGTTTATCATACTTATAGTGATTGACATCATTTTCTAAACTGTTCAAAATTTTAAAATTATTCAAAACATTTGCTAAAATAGTCTCAAAATAGATTTGCCCCTATTAGAGGATCCGATTGACTTATATTATTTCTGGTACATTAAAAACAATTATATTATTCATAAGAAATACTTCACCCAACATTCATCACAGCCTTAGTAGCATAAACAAACATCATCCAATCATATAATTCGTCAATCCACAGATCTTCGAATTCAATCTCCACTTTAGTAATCAAACCAACCAACTTCTCTTGATCTACCGAATTCCTCACCAATACACGAAAGCACACCTCATAGAAATAACGAGCATACTCCAGCTCTCTACTCCTTGCATCTAACCTTCGAGCTCACATTCCCTCACCAGTAGCTTAGCTTCATAACAAATGAACCAAACATCCACTCACGTACTTTAATAATCTTTATAGCCAATCGTCCGTCCACGGCAAGACAAATCCTCTGAGATCGAGCCGTACCATCCTAATCTCTCCTCCATTTTTCTTTCATCCTACCCATGTTTATACGTTTCTCATGCACTTTCCCCTCGAGTACGCAATTTTTACCTTGTATCTCGTAACAGCGAGCCCAAAATCTTGGAATAAATTATTTGAACTTATACCCTCATTAGTATACACATTATTTACTATACTCGACCTTACGCTACCATGAGTAGTATCCCTATCGACCTGTAACTGCCCGAGTTTTTATGATTACATATTTCCTACAATTTTTCTCCCTCACCTGTTAAACATAAATTATATATACATCAGCATGACATTGTCACCACGTACCCATCTCAGTTTAAGAAATTTCAACATTGTTTCATCACTTATACGTAACTATTCAACCAACACATAACATAATTCATTTTGATTCAAAGAATTTTGTTTATACATAGTTTTGTATATATAAACTTTTATTCATGTCAAAGATATTACATGCGATTTACAGATAACAAGTTTTTACCACATCAACCCCAAGAATACAACAGAATATTATCCATCCAACACCAAACTTCAGGTACTTTACAGATAACATGTTTTCCCTATTTGTTAAAAGTTACAGGTTATTCAGGCACGCCGAGGTATCATGTCTTACAGTTCTTCATAGTTATTTTTCACCCTAATACAAAGAAGACATTGGACACAACAAAAAATTTCCCTCTCATGAGTTTGGTCGAAGTCCAGTCGAACTTCAAACAGAAACTATGCAAGCACTGAACTCAATGTTGGCCCCCACAAAACAAGATAAAGGCCTTCTGAGCGCAAAAACACGATGGAAATGCACCAGCAGGTTCCCACTTCTCATCCTCCTCCACCACTGTCATCACCACCTCTTTTATAACCACTACCACCGAAAAATTGGTAGAGATGAAGAGGGCACAATCATAGGATCCATGGCGCAACAAGAAATCAGTATATCTGCCCCGCAGATATATCTATCCTTGTATATATGAAGCCCTAACCCTATCTTCCGCAAGAGTATCGAAACAGACCCAACGTTCCTCGCCTGTCAAGATGTAGAAATGAAACCTCCACTTATAGTAGAAATCTTCCTCAGCTTCAGCCGCTTCCTCTTTCGACAAGCCGTGATACGTCGGAGGGATAGGAGCGGGTATTGCCATTTCCCAAGAATGGTCACCAAAAATTTTCAAGTTCAACCGCTGCATTTTAGACGCAATCTTCTCTTCAAGAACCATCCTCTAAGTTTTCACCATCTCAAAAATAGTTACACATACAGGAATTGTTTTAAAGATTTGCTACATGTACTCTTTATATAACCTTAAATTTATTGTGCAGGTACATTTTCTCAAGCGTCATCATTCATTACGGATGCATCTATCCAAACGCAACTGTCACATACATCCGCATCATCATTTAATGGACATCACTTCCCAATATCACGTAACTTCCACCCAGTCAAACGCCATTATTACTCCTTTTCAAATTTCAAACTTTTAACAGATTATTTCTCAACCAAAGTCACTCGCGACTTCGGTTGTGAGGGGGTGATTGTAGGGACTTATCCCTCGATCTCACTCAATATCGAGCTCGCGAAGCTTGATTTGCCTCTATCTCAGGCTCACACAATTTTAGAACTTAATACCCCAGTCAACATTCTAACCAGCCCCACGAACTTCTCAAAAACGTGGATCGAGCTAAACCCGGAAAACATTACCCAGTCAAAGACACCAGTCTCCCATGAACTCGTCATTTATTTAGTCAACCACAACTAACCACATTATTCAGAAAATGTGTTCCAGTACGATAAAGAGTTGAGGGAAAGCCTATATAAAGAAAAAGTTCCAGAAGAGATGTGAACCAGAAAAATTACTCAAACTTCTTATTTATGGGATCAAAAGTATTTCTATATTTTCGAGATCACTTAAAATAAAGAAATCCACTCCAAGCAATAAAGATACTTTTACAAAAATCTTTCATACGAGGTCATAGCTTTTTGTCTGTTCAGAGGTTTTCCATACTAAAAATAACTGTTTTCATTTCTTACTTTCTATTAGAGTATTGTTATAGGTTCATAAGTATGATAGCTAATTCCTAATCATATCGAGCTTACAGAATTTGGCCATTACAGCAACCATGCAAAGGCACGCTCTTCTCAATCACCACAAAACCCCCCTAACTCCAGCAAAATCTCTATAAGCCCAACTTTCCCTGATAAAAATTAAGGTAGGTTTTGGTTAGAAAGGCCAGTAACACCTCCTATCATCCTCAACTTAAGTCTTAATAATCATATAATGAGGCTTCAAAGTATGGCCTTCGATTGAAATAAAGGGTGCCCATTGGATGATGAACTGTGTCCTATTGAGTATGTTAGAAACTTTAAGACCGATGATAAGTTCTTGAAGTTTTCTGAGAAGGGGAAGGATAATGGAAGTTTAGCTGTGGTTGATTTTTATAGGATTTCTTGTGGGAATTGTAAGTATACAAGTTTATGAGCCCGTGCTACGCACAATTATTTAAGTTCATAATTGTAGATAAATGCCTATCTGGTAATAGCTTTGAGCATCCCTTAGCCAAAATTTTGGCCATGATTTTGTTTTTCTTTTATTTTCCCAAATACATATAGTTACTAAATTAAATGATAGTCACAATATATATCTACATATTTAATATTTATGAAATTATTCTATAAGAAAAAAAAACATATTTGGGAAACTTTTGAAAGAACACACCAAGCATATATTTTTCTAAAAAAAATCTATAAACCATGCATAAGAGCATGAACAATTTTCGGATTCGTGGTTTTTTACCTGTTCAGAGGTTTTCCACGCTAAAAATACCTGTTTCCATTTCTTACTTTCAATTAGAGTATTGTTACAGGTTCATAGGTATGATAACTAATTCCTAATCATATCGAGCTTACGGAATTTGGTCATTACAACAACCATACAAAGGCATACTCTTCTCAATCACCACAAAACCTCCCTAAAACTAGCAAGATCTCTATAAGCCCATGTTTCCCTGATAAAAACCAAGGTGGGTTTTGGTTAGTAAGGCCAGTAACACCTCCTATCATCCTCAACTTAAGTCTTAATAATCATATAATGAGGCTTCAATGTGTGGCCTTCGATGGAAATAAAAGGCGCCTATTGGATGATGAACTATGTCCTATTGAGTATGCTAGAAGCTTTAAGACTAATGATGAGTTCCTGAAGTTTCTTGAGAAAGGGAAGGAGAATGGAAGTTTTGCTGTAGTTAATTTTTATAGGATTTCTTGTGGGAGTTGTAAGTATACAAGTTTATGAGCCCGTGCCACGCACGGCTATTTATATTCATAAATGTTGATAAATGTTGTCATGCCCCAAAATCCAGTAATCTATAGCTTGACCGATTACTAGATTCTCAGTAGTGCAGGTCGGGGAATCCAAAGATTTTACTCCACAAATAGCCAAGCCGTAGACAAATTCTAGCTGTTCTATTCACATATAGCAATAATCATCAGAGTAATGAAATAACATTAACAATAAAACGTGGAAGAAAAAGATATATATATATACACATCAAAATAAAATGTACTACAGCATCTCAAAATAAAATCGACGACATATGCTGACAACACCTACAGAAATCTAGAGCTGAAAGAAATCCGCAGCGGCAAAAATCTATCTCTGAACTGGCCAACCACTCGACAGTCCAAGCTAATCAACCTCTGAAATGGTTAAAACACGAGAGTGAGCAAGGCACAGCTCACTAAACCCAGCAGAACTAAAAATCCTACTAATAAACCTGTACTAAAAATAGAGGTAAAGATGAATGTAAAGCAGAAACAGGTAAATACAATCTAGCAATATACTAAATAATCACAAAGGACAAAGAGTTGATAAGGAAAAGAGTTAGAGTCAAGAATATAAGAGGAGAGAGAATTAATGATAAGAGGATATGCAATGGCATGACGTGACGTGATGACTAGGATAATCCCATACTTATCCTATGTGCAATATGAAGTCATGCTACAAAATCGATACTCGTAATTCCTAAGTAGTAGGTTGATCAACCGCTAACCTCTAATTTCTCAAAGAGATCAGTAAGGGGATACACTGGTATGATTTGGTTAAGCTCGACCAAGCTATGGATAGGCCTCACTTAATCAAAGTGGCAATGAGAGTTTCCAACCCAACAGAGCAATAGTCCGTATCATTTCAAGTAATTTCAACCTCACTGTGGAATAAGTTGGGATCTCCATGACTCTGTCTCATACCATTCCACACTCCTGAGTGGTTGAATTAGATTTGATAGTTCCATTCCATATCTCAGCAAATCTTTTAACCTATTCTTAGGACTCCTTGGATCCTATCGGAGATTAACCGAAATGGAGTGTTCGTGTATCCAATCACAATAAGTTTAAAAAAATATTATTATAAGCAATAAGATACAATAGGTGCACAAGAAAACAAATATTGTTGCCGCTCACATAGCAGTACAAACCGAATGAATAGGGACACGGTTGTACCGACTAAGCATACCCGACATAGTAACCTAACCGTCACTGCATCCAACGCATCAATCTCTTCAGGTTGGAAGGAACATTCAGGGGCAAAGCCACGAGAACACTGACCCAACCACAACTAACTAAGCTCGGATCCTATACGAACTAAAAACCAAGCTCCCGAATCAATCAAATCTAAACAACAAGCTAACAAAATAACCGAATAATTTCTAGGTTAAATTATAGTTAATTACATAGCATCTCTAAGTCTAATTTAACACTCTAAAGCAATACTCATAAACTAGTATAGAAACTTAGTAATGATGGGGTAAAACTCGCCTGATAATAATCCATGTCCGACAGAAACCAACTCGAAAAACTGAACCTAGGTTTGACAACGAGGCAATCAGAAGAACGAACAAGTTACAACATCCAATAACAACAAGAAGTAAACAATCAATTCAAGAAAATGACATCAAACCCAAACCCTAGAAATCAGACCTACGCCGAAATCGAGCGAAAGGAACGAAAAAGTAATCGGGAATTACTTACCAAGGATAGGAGTGAAACTTGAGACGAAGCGGGTGAAGAATCCTCGAGCGATAGGGAAGATTGGATCAAGAGTATGGAGGTGAGGGGAATAGGTTAGGGAGAGGAGAGATAGAGGGAGAGAAAAAGGAAGTAAGGAAAGGAGAGATTAAAACCCAACCAAAGCTGATAACGCGCCTCTGTACGAATTGGAAATGATCTTGTTCGAACAAAGAAGAATCCTGTTCGAATACAAAGGATTCTATTCGAACAGAAAAGGCCCTGTTCGAATAGAACTGGTCCTGCCCCAAAAATAAAACCCCAGAAGCACAACGGATTACCCCGGACAACCCGGAATCACATCAAACCACCACCACTACCACACAAACACTACTACAAGTCCAACAAAGGTTTTCAAAAATAGAAACACCACTTCCACCGTCTCATGGCCACCAAAATGACTAAACCCTCAAAAAGGAATCTTTTCCTCGGTAAACTCCAGAAACCTACCGGCCAATCCAACGGCTCACCGGAACCACCCCAAACCACACACACATCAAACAAACATCACCAGCCAATTTAGGGGTTTCCAAGGCCACAATGCCACCTTCTCCCCCGAATAACCTCCGAACTGCCAAAACTACAGAATGGAATCTAATACTAAACCACAGAAAGGAATAAATTGATGCATAATGGATGAATAATGGATGAAAGAGTATATGCGGAATAAGAATGTTGAACTTAACGTGAAGGAAAGGAATCTAATATGCCGATGAGATAGTGCCTCCTCACATCGGCCTCCAACTCCCAGGTAGCCTCCTCTGGACCATGGTGACTCCACTGGACTTTCGCAAACGGAATAACCATGTGGGGAAGAACCTCTTCCTCACGATCTAACATATACTCCGGATGCTCAAGATACGAGGCATCGTCCCAAACCTCTATCGGCTCCCAGTCAATCATGTGAGTAGGGTCCCGCTCGTACTTCTTCAACATAGAAACATGGAAGACGCTGTAAACTCTGCTCAGCAGCGGCGGCAATGCCAAACAATATGCTAACTCTCCAACTCTGTCCAAAATCTCAAACAAGCCAATATATCTCGGAGCTAGCTCCCCCTTCTTGCTGAAATGCATCGCGCCCCTCGTCGGTGAAACCTTCAGCAAAACATGATCCCCGATCTGAAACTCTAGCGGTCTCCTGCGGATGTCGGCATAGCTCTTCTGTCAGCTCTGTGCTATACGTAACTGATCCTTGATTGTAGTAACTGCCTCTGTAGTCTCCCAAACCAAGTTTGGTCCCAGTAAGCTCTGTTCACCAACCTATGCCCAACTCAAAGGTGATCTGCATGGTCTACCATATAAAGCCTCGTAAGGTACCATCCCGATGCTCGACTGAAAGCTGTTATTGTACGCGAACTCAAACCAATGTAAATACTCATCCCAGCTACCCTTGAAGTCCAAAACACAAGCTCGAAGCATATCCACAAGGTTTTTGTTAACTCGCTCTATCTGACCGTCGGTCTGAGGGTGAAATGTTGTATTGAAATCTAGTCTAGTATCCATTGGTCGCTGAAAGCTCTGCCAAAATTTGTTGGTAAATCTGGCATCTCTATCTGACACTATCGACACTGGAATCCTGTGTAATCGAACAATCTCCCTCACATAGATTCTGCTCAACTCATCTACTATGAACGTTGTGCGAACTAGAATAAAATGTGCCAATTTGGTTAGTCGGTCCACAATCACCCAAATAGAATCGAGCTGCTTTTTCGTCTGCGGTAATCTCGAAATGAAATCCATCGTGACGTGCTCCCAGTTCCACTCTGGAATAGGTAAAGGTTTAAGCTGTCCTGTCGGCTTCTGATGCTCGGCCTTCACCTACTGGCAAGTTAGACATTTAGAAACAAATACAGCTATCTCGCACTTTATATTATCCCACCAAAAATGTTTCTTCAGGTCTTGGTACATCTTCATACTACCCGGATGAATAGTATATCTCGAACCATGAGCCTCACCCAAAACCTCACATTTTAGTACCTCAGAATCTGGCAAGCATAATCTTCCCCTATATTTGTTGCTGCCATCTGAACTAACTATCCCATCAGGTCTGGTGTCGTCTGAAGCCCAAGACTATAATCTTTCGTCCTGCTACTGCACCTCTATAATCCGAGAAATCAAAGACCGCTGAACTCTCATATTTGCAATAAGACCACCCATAGTCTGTGAACTCAAAATCAACCCGAACTCTGCGATGTCACTCAGCATCGTCCACTTACAAATCATCAGACGTGCAAGTTATCCTCTAGGCAAACGGCTCAAAGCGTCGGCCACCACGTTCGCCTTCCCGAGGTGATACTACGAATCCACATCGTAGTCCATCAAAAATTTTATTCACCTGCCTTGTCTCATGTTCAGCTCCTTCTGAGAGAAAAGATACCGTAAACTCTTGTAATAAAAAAAGAGCTCGAATCTCTCCCCATAAAGGTAGTGTCTCCAAATCTTTAGCGCATAAACCACTGCTGCCAACTCGAGGTCATGAGTAGGGTAATTCCTCTCGTGTACCTTAAGTTGTCTCGAAGCATAAGCCACCACCTTGCCCTCCTGCATCAAAATGCAACCAAGTCCACTAAGCAATGCATCACTGTATACTCTATACCTCTGCCCACTGGAAGGAACGATTAGAACTTGTACTGTCGTTAATCTCTTCTTCAACTCTAGGAAAGATGAAGAATACCTATCATACCAAACAAACCGAACGCCCTTCTGTGTCAAACGAGTCAGAGGAGCTCCAATCCGCAAAAACCCCTTAATGAATTGGCGATAATAACCCGCCAAACCCAGAAAACTGTGAATCTCTGTAATGCTCGTCGGTTGTACCCAATCTGTAACTGCTGTAACCTTGGAAGGATCTACTGCAATTCCATACTTAGACACCACGTGTCCTTGGAATTTCACCTCCTGCCGCAAAAACTCATACTTTTCAAACTTCGCAAATAATACATTCTCCCGCAAAGTCTGTAAAGCGGTCCTCAAATGCTCCTCGTGCTCTGCCACAGTCCCCGAAAATATCAGAATGTCGTCGACGAGCACAATGATGAACCGGTCAAGAAAATGGCTGAAAACACGGTTAATCAAATCCATAAAATTTACGGGCGCGTTCGTTAGACCGAACGACATCACCCGAAACTCATAGTGTCCGTAACGAGTCCGAAAGGTTATCTTCGAAACATCAGCTGCCCTGACCCTCAGCTTGTGATAACCCGATCTGAGATCAATCTTCCGAAAGAACTGTACTCCTCGAAGCTGGTCAAACAAGTTTTCGATCCCCGGTAACAGATATTTGCTCTTGATCGTGACTTTGTTCAACTCGCGGTAATCAATACACAAACTCATTGAGCCATCTTTCTTCATTGCGAACAAAACTGAAGCTCCCCACGGTGAAGTACTTGGCTGAATAAATCTCTAATCATTCAACTCAGAAATCTGGTCCTTCAGCTCTTTCAGCTCAATGGGTGCCATACGGTACGGTGCCTTCGAAATCGGTGCTGTACCAGGAATATGATCTATGCCAAAATGAATCACTCTTGTCGGCGGTAGACCGGGAATCTACTGGAAAACGTCAGAATAATCGTAAACCACCAGAATCGGGCTAACGTCCACGCCCGAGGACTCTAACTCTAAGAAATCTAATAAGCCGTCCCCTGACTGCACAAGTTTCAAACTAGAGACCATGAATCGCCTCTCACCTGGAATTTTAAGGGTAGTCGTCTTCTCAAAACAGTCTAAGGTAACTCGATGCGTCGACAGCCAATCCATGCCTAGGGTGACGTCAAACTCCTGCATCTGTAATACCAATAGGTCTGCTGATATGACTCGACCATAAACAACTATCGGTCAATCTTCACATATATGTGAGATAGATATCGAAGAATCTAAAGAAGTGCCCACAGAAATCTCATCTATCAATAAAGAAGAACCAAGGCCAATAATGCAGAGAAATGAAGATGCGATGAATAAATACAATGCACCAGAATCGAAAAGGACATGAGCGGGCGAATAAGAGATATGGATCGTACCTTCCACCACAGGTAGAGCGGCAGAGCGTCTAGCCTCCCGACTGCAAACATTCTGCCTTGTCCACAGCCCTGAACCTGACCCTGCTACTGTACTGAATGATGCGGTCTCTGAACACCATGTGGTCCTGGAACTATCTGTCTGCTCTGTGGACCCTGAAACTACCTCTGTGGAAACTACTGAACCTGAGGAACCAGCTGCGGTCATGGCTGGTAACCAACTGGGCCCTGGAACTGTCGTAGCGGCTGCTGACCTCTATCTGGTTTAGGACAAAACATCCTAACATGCCCATTTCCCCCGCAGTTCCAACAAGTATGAGAAGAAAGTTGTGCTATCTTTAAATACTGTCCGCCCGCAGCTCTCGCTGGTGTGCTCTCGAATCTCTGTCTCCTCGAGCCCAAACTGTCGTACTGAGTCTGAATCGCCTTGCCCTTATCGGGTTTTGTGTCCTGTCTCGATGGGTTCTTCGCATCCCTGGACTTGCGATCCTCTGTCTCATTTTGTTCCAAAGCTAACGTTTTAGAAAAAACCTCCCTGTAAGTACTGGCACCGGAGGAGATCAAGAACCTCCTAAAGAATGGAGGAAGACCTTTCAAAAACTTCATCTTCTTCTGTTCCTCGTCCTGAACAATAAACGGAACATAACGAGCGAGCTCGTTAAGCTTCTGATCATATCGAGCAATACTCATGTCACCTTGATCAAGTGCATAGAACTCAGAAATGCAGGCATCCCTGTAGCACTGCGGAAAGTACTAAGCGAAGAAGCGCTCCTGAAAGGATGACCAATGAATAGGAGACTCCAAAACCGTCCTCTTGGCCATATCCCACCTGAAATTTGCCTCACCCAGAAGTAGTTAAGCTGCAAGAATTGCCCGATGGTCGTCGGGATACTTCATCGCGTCTAAAGTCTTCTCCATAGACCTGAACCATGTCTCGGCCTCTGAAGGAATCAACGTGCCAGAAAATGTAGGGTGCTTGTATCTCTGAAGCTGCTCTAAGTAACTGTACTCCCTATTTACTGGGCTCCTAGCCTGCTGAAAGGAAGCGGCAAAACTCTCCATAAATTGTCTCATCTCTGCTAAATCATCCGAAGCGGCTACCGCTGGTAAGATGCCCGGCTGCTCCAGAATCACTGGAGTAAGTGGGGTACCCTGACGAATCGGAACCCTTGGTGCTACTACCACACCAACCCCAGCCTCAAAAATTATCGACTCTACCAAAGGGATTGGAACGGACCCCACACTCTCCTCACTAACCACCGGCACATTAACCACTATACCACTGCGTAAACCCCTACGAATACCCCCACGAGTCCTAGCACAACCTCTGCCTCTGCCACCTCTAGCCATATGTTACGAACAAAGAAACACAACTCAGGAACGGATAGGAAAGGATTAGGAAATAGGAAAGAAATACGATTAAATATGAAGTTCGAAAAGAATTGATCCTAACTCTGTCTAAAAAGTAACTCGTCATATGATCTGCAATAACAGAGATAAGGACTAACCTGGCTCATATACCAAGTCTGTCACGGCCCAAAATTCAGTAATCGATAACTTGACCGATTACTAGATTCTAAGTAGTGCAGGTCGGGGAATCCAAAGTTCGACTCCACAAATAGCCAAGCCGTAGACAAATTCAAGCTCAGCTATTCACATATAGCAATAATCATCAGAAGAAAGTAAAAGAATCATCAGAGTAAAGAAATAACATTAACAATAAAACAAGAAAGTAAAAGATATATATATATATATACACATCAGAAGAAAATATAATGCAACATCTCGAAATAAACTCAGCGACATATGCTGAGAACACCTACAGAAATCTAGAGCTGAAAGAAATCTACAGCGGTAAAAATCTATTTTTAAACTGGCCAACCACTTGACTGTCCAAGCTAATCAACCTCTGAAATTGTTAAAACACGAGAGTGAGCAAACCACGGCTCACTAAGCCTAATAGAACTAAAAATCCTACTAATAAACTTGTATTGAAAATAAAAATTAATTTAAAGCAAAAACAGGTAAATACAGTCTAGCAATATACTAAATAATCACAAAGGATAAAGAGTTGATAAGGAAAAGAGTTAGAGTCAAGACTATAAGAGGAGAAAAAATTAATGATAAGAGGATATGCAATACCATGACATGACGTGATGACTAGGATAATCCCATACTTATCCTAGGTGCAATGTGAAGTCATGCTACAAAATTGATACTCGTAATTCCTAAGTAGTAGGTTGATCAACCGCTAACGTCTAATTTCTCAAAGAGATCAGTAAGGGGACACACTGATACAATTTTGATAAGCTCGACCAAGCTAAGGATAGGTCTCACTTGATCAATGAGGTAATGGGAGCTTCCAACCCAGTAGAGAAATAGTCTGTATCATTTCAAGGAATTTCAACCTCACCGTGGAATAAGTTGGGATCTCTATGACTCTGTCTCATACCATTCCACACTCTTGAATGGTTGAATTAGATATGATAGTGCCATTCCCAATCTCACCAAATCTTTTAACCCTTTCTTAGGACTTTTTGGATCCTATCGGAGGTTAACCGAAATGGGGTGTTCGTGTATCCAATCTCAATAAGTTTTGAAAAATATTATTATAATCAATAAGATGCAACTGGTGCGCAAGAAAACTAACACAGCTGCCGCTCACACAGCAGCACAAACCAGATGAATAGGGACTCGGTTGCACTGACTAAGCATTGCCGACACAGCAACCTAACCATCACTACATCCAACGCATCAATCTCTTAAGGTTGAAAGGGTCACTCAGGGGCAAAGCCACGAGAACACTAGCCCAACCACAACTAATTAAGCTCGGGTCCTATATGAACCAAAAACTAAGCTCCCGAATCAAACAAGCCTAAACTACAAGCTAACAAAATAACTGAATAATTTCTAGGTTAAATTATAGTTAATTGCATAGCATCTCTAAGTCCAATTTAGCACTCTAAAATAATACTCAGAAACTAGTATAGAAACTTAGTAATGATGGGATAAAACTCGCCTGATAATAATCCAAGTCAGGCAGAAACCAACCCAGAAAGCCAAACCTAGGATCGATGATGAGGCAATCGAAACATGAAACAAGCTACCACAGCCAGTAACTACAACAAGTAAACAATAAATTCAAGAAAACGACATTCAATCCAAACCATAGAAATCAGACCTACGCTGAAATCGAGATAAAGGAACGGAAAAGTAATCGGGAATTACTTACCGGGGATAGGAGCAGACCTCGCGACGAAGTGGGAAAAGAATCCTCGAGCGATGGGAAAGAGTGGATCAAGAGTATGGAGGAGAGGGGAATAGGTTTGGGAGAGGAGAGAGAGAGGAAGAGAAAAAAGAAGTGAGGAAATGAGAGATTAAAACCCAACTAAAGCTGAAAATGCGCCTCTGTTCGAATAGGAAATGATCCAGCTCAAATAGAGTGAATCATATTTGAATAGAGAAGAATCTTGTTCACATACAAAGGATTTCATTCGAACATAAAAGGTCCTGTTCAAATAGAACTGGTCCTGCCCCAAAATAAAACCCCAGAAATACAATGGATAGCCCCGGACACCCCAGAATCACACCAAACCACCACCACTACCACACAAACACTACTACAAGTCCAACAAGGGTTTTCCAAAGTAGAATCACCACTTCCACTGCATCACGACCACCAAAACGCCTAAACCCTTGAAAAGGAATATTTTCCTAGGGAAACTCCAGAAACCTACCGGCCAATCCAACGGCTCACTAGAACCACCCCAAACCATACACATATCAAACAAACATCACTACCAACCCATCTAGGGGTTTCCAAGGCCACAACGCCACCTCCTTTTCCGAATAACCTCTGAACCGCCAAAACTATAAAAAGGAATCTAATACTAAACCACCAAAAGAAATAAATGGATGCATGATGGATGAATAATGTATGAAAGAGTATATGCGGAATATGAATGCAGAACATAACGTGAAGGAAAGGAATCTAATATGTCGATGAGGTCAAGAATAGGAGTATATAAGCGGAAATGGAATATGAGCGAATAAAAGGAATAAATGAAATATGGGTCATTACAAATGCTTATCTGGTAATAATTTTAAGCATCCCTTAGCCAAAATTTGGGCCTTGATTTGGTTTTTCTTTTATTTTTCCAAATACATATAGTTACTAAATTAAATGATTGTCACAATATATATCTACATATTTAATATTTATGAAATTATTTTATAAGAAAAAAAAAACATATTTGGGAAGCTTTTGAAAGAACACACCAAGCATATATTTTTCTTAAAAGAACCTATAAACCATGCATAAGAGCATGAACTATTTTCGGATTCGTGGATTTTACCTGTTCAGAGGTTTTCCACGCTAAAAATACTTGTTTCCATTTCTTACTTTCTTTTAGAGTATTGTTACAGGTTCATATATATGATAGATAATTCCTAATCATATCGAGCTTACGGAATTTGGCCATTACAGTAACCATACAAAGGCACACTCTTCTGAATCACCACAAAACCTCCCTAACACCTACAAGATCTCTATAAGCCCAAGTTTCCCTGATAAAAATAAAGGTAGGTTTTGGTTAGAAAGGCCAGTAACACCTCCTATCATCTTCAACTTAAGTCTTAATAATCATATACTGAGGCTTCAAAGTGTGGTCTTCGATGGAAATAAAGGGTGCCCATTGGATGATGAACTGTGTCTTATTGAGTATGTTAGAAACTTTAAGACTGATGATGAGTTCTTGAAGTTTCTTGAGAAGGGGAAGGAGAATGGAAGTTTAGTAGTGGTTGATTTTTATAGGATTTCTTGTGGGAGTTATAAGTATACAAGTTTATGATCCCGTGCTACGCACGGTTATTTAAGTTCATAATTGTAGATAAATGCCTATCCGATAATAGTTTTGAGCATCCCTTACCCAAAATTTGGGCCTTGATTTCGTTTTTCATTTATTTTCCCAAATACATATAGTTACTAAAATAAATGATAGTCACAATATATATCTACATATTTAATATTTATGAAATTATTCTGTAAGGAAAAAATATATATATTTGGGAAAATTTTGAAAGAGCACATCAAACATATATTTTTCTAAAATGAACCTATAAACCTTGCATAAGAGCATGAACTAATTTCAGATTCACATGAATAAAATGGTCGTTGTAGAGTACTTAAAATATGATATTAGTTTGAATAAGCTGTGACGATGTACTTTTGGGGCACTTATGATACGTGGATTTGGTTTAAAGTTTTCTATAGTAACACAGAAACATATGGATGGCTTAAATTTTTGGATAACTATTTGATATTAGATGATCTTGGTGGGTTTGAACCACCATTTCATGAGATATTTGATTTAATTGTCATCAAGCTCTCTTCCATTTAAGCTAAAGTTCAATATGTATTTGTACTCATAATTAGTTATGTTTGAGGGTGTTAATAAATAAGGCAAGGCATATAAGCATTAGAAGTTCATAAAACATTATATCAAGAACTAATTTTCCTTGAGTTGTAACTGACTTAACTTCGATTTTTGCTATGTGTACATATGATGAACGGAATACCTCAAATTTAGATAAGCAAAAGGGATGGGAGATAATTTCCATTGTAGTAACTTGAGCCAAATTTGTTTATGCCCGAAGAAATGGTTTAGAGACTTGGTAAGTCATGCAACTCCACCATTAGTGAAATGGCCTAATTCTATAGCTCGAAATGGCTCAAAATTAGCTCTTACACCAAATGTACATGTGACAAAAACTAATATAAAGCATGAAATGACACAGGTGATTTCTCGTGTAAAACATTTTAATGGGTAAAAAACTACGATCTCGAGTTAAAGGTTTTTGTAATAGTAACTTTTATTACTTGAGGTTGATATCTTATTATAAGTGATCTCTCGAACTAAAAATACTTAATCTTGTAAATAAGAAATTTTTGGTGTTTAATATCTAGAAATACATGTGTTGGAGTGTAGAAAATCTAGTTTTTCATGGTCTTTGTCTCTTCTTGACCTTTTTATTTATATAGACCTTACCCATGGTTCGTTATCATGCTGAAGCACGTTCTCCGAATAATAAAATAAATGGTGGTTGACATTGTAACTATTTAATTCGTAGGAGATAGGTGTCTTTGACTTGTTCATATTCTTCTTTTGTGCTTGGTCCACGTTCTTTATCAATTCGTGGTTTAGGTGGCAGTACTAACAATTTATATCACATGTAAAATACGTTAGTCAGATAAGGAGGTGGTTCAAATTGGGTTAGGTCGAGGGATAGGTCCCCACAATCGCCCTCTCGTAATTGAAGGCGCAAGTGGCTTTGGTGGAGAAAGAACCTATATATTGTGGTGTTAAAAGTTAAAAAGAAATGATATATTAATGTTGGTTTGACTGGTTGTGTACTCGGTATTTATTATGGAGGGATGTATCTGGCATTTATAACGATGGAAAAGATTGATGTATTTGACGTTTGGGGTTCCGAGCGTCGCTCTATTTTGAATGATGGCTGCTTTGGATTCGTACATTCGCATTTAATATGAGTTTGATTTAAATAGCACATATACTGGAGTCTGGTAAAGGATGTTGTGGTTGCAATATTATCTATAATTCTTGAGTGATAATTGTGAAGACCAGGCGAATGGTGTATGAAGAGAGAGTCTCTACCGAATTGTTGAGGTTAAAGTTGAGATATTTTGGGGATCAATCTTTGGAGATGCTCTCCCTATTTCCTGTACCATCGATGTATTACGGTATGTCGGAAGATGAAGCGGCTAAAGCTGAGGAAGAATTTTAATGTATGTGGAAATTTTATTACAATATCATGACAGATGAGCAACATTGGAGGTAACTTCGCATCCTTGCGGAAAATGAGGTTGAGGAGACAGATGTGGAGGCTGGTGTATCTGTAAGGCAATATCGTCAGTATCTTGCGACGGACTAGATTCTAAGGTAGGATACCTTTTCATCTACATCAAATCTTAGTTGGTGGGGGTTATAGTGGAGGAGACGATGGTGGTGGTGGAGGAAGACAATATTCGAAGTCTTGCCCCTGCACATTTATTGTTTCTTGGCATGAAGAAGGCCTTCTGTTTGAAAGTTTGGTTCAAGCATTGACACCATTGCTTCATCAGTTTTTGATAGAAGTAAATGGTGTAAAGGAAGAAGGATCCTTAGTAATTTCTAGTTCTAACTTTTCTTTAGAAGATTCTTTGAGTAAAACACCACTAAAAAGTAATATAAAACCATTATAATGATTTGTAACAGTATCTAAAATACTTGTTATCTATAAAGTATCATAAAGATTTGTTATCTGTAAAGTATCTGTAATTGATATTCGAGCTAATGAAAATTTTTTTGCTCAAACTCTGTGTTGATAGATAGAATTAGCTCTTTTGACTGAAATCGAGCTAAAAGAAATATTAATATCAATATTCAAATAACTTTCTATCATGATCTTAGGGTTTCCAGTTATGGAAAAGCAGATGATAATATATACACGAAATTTAGGGTATTTGAACTGATCTCAAAAATTGTATAAATATAGGGGGAATGTGATTTAAGGAAGATGAAGAAAGAAACTATGGTGAGGACTCATTCTGAGAGAGTCCGTCATACTGCAGAGGAACAATTGGCGATAAAGATTGGAAAAGTGCGAGAGAGGATTTTTTGTATCTTAGATTATGATTCTGACTTGCCTAAATCTAAATTGTAGTTCGAAGACATAGATTCGAGGGTGAGGGAACTTGAAATAGGGCGTCATTTTTACTCAGAGATTTTCCATTAAGTAATTCTGGAGCCTGCAGCTCCAAAAGAGGCCGTGAGAAAAATTGCTAAGGAAGAGATCGAGGAGGAAAATGTGAGGATTGTTGGGGGAAAACAGATTAGGTGTGGCTCCCCAAAACATCTGGGATGTTTTTTGTGTAATTATGTGCAAGGGAGCTAATTGAATAAGGTCGAATAACTGTAATGGAAATGTAGGTAGAATGTTGATCTTTGAATTTGTCCTGTTTTGTTGCAAATGCTGTTTAGAACTGTTGTGAATAAAATTTTGAATTTGAAATGCGATAGCTTTGGAAATAGCGTTAGCAGTTCTATAAGTAGTAGAAGTAAAAATAGAAAAAACAGGTAGCTTTAATTTGTATCTCTTGTGAAATTGCAGGGAAAGTTTAATTTTGTATGAGTGTTGAGTCATTATGAGTGTGGGGAGGCCAAAGAGATATTTGGGTAAGAGATATGAGAATATAATAATATATAGGACCAGGAGCAACGATGGGATGGTATTTTCACTGAAAAGGTGTAAAACATCTGACATTATTTGTGGAAGGGACGCCTCGGTTCCAAAACTGAGGGCAGCTCGTGTGGGGCCCAATAACAAACAACAGTTAGAGAGATAAACTATAAATAATACTTAATCTTTCTCATTCAAATGTTTATCAACTTCTAAAAAATTAAAGAACAGTGGAAGAGATAAGAGAAAAAATTGTAGAGATTCACATGTGAGATTATACGAGATTGTTCATCAATCACGGTGAGAAAAGGTTCTAGAGATAGAGTCACGGCAGTGGTTGTATAGCAGTATGGTGAAGGAAGGATTTGGTGCTGTTTCAAATTCGTATATAGACGTTAAAGGTTAGTAAATGATTTATGATTTTGTGAATGTGGGTTTAACAGATTTTTGTATTTTTAAAATTTTGAAAAATTGTTGTTTATAGTAATTTTGTAAAAATTTGTTTGATCTATTTGGGTACAAAGGGATATGCATAATAGACGCATATGTATGATGTATGTATGGTAGATGTGTGCATGGATGTGTATAGATAAAATGATAATAATAAAATACCTGGACCTGTATGTAGGTTGAGCGTAAAAATTATTTGTATAAAATCAAATCTCATCCTTAAGCTTATCGTTGGAATGGAGACTTCAATTGATATGGAGACGTCGTCCTATGGTCAAACCATTGAGTCTGAACATGTAGAATCTATTAATGTAGAGTCTAAGGGGGAGAATGAAGTAGTACTTGTTCAATTTCCAAGCTTCCCTGGTAATTAGCATCGCACCCTCCGAACTCCGATGTGTTTAGTGAGTTCTGTAAATCTAAAGCTCTTATAGTTAGAATATGGGGCAAAGTTCTAGAACATGTTGGTAAGCAGTTCAGAGGTTGTATTGTATCATCTGGGGACGTACATTTATTTTTGTTGCCTGACTTAAAAAAGGAGAAACTGGATAGGGGATTGAATGAGTCGATCTCTTTCTAGTATTTTGATGGAAATGTCCATGGCGACCTATACGAGGGTTTTTTATGGTATCTGTCTCAGTTGGAGTATAGATTGAGCCTGCCCCTTAGCAATCTTGTGAAAGGTATAATAAATATTATAGGGGATTGTTTGGCCCAACTGAATGGGAACATGTGGAAGGTAATCATTGCTTGTGAGAGTTTAAATTGGTTGTGGGAGGAGAATTAGGTGGAGAGGAGAATAACTCCTGAGGACGTTTTGCAGTATTATGTTGTGAAACATTATGCTGTGCCTGGAAGTGCGTATTTTTGTTCGAGCTCGTTCCGATCGCTTTTCTTTGATCTGAGTTCAGCAGGTCAAGTTTGGAATGATAATGTGATCTTGGTGAAGGGTGACTGCCTTTAGAGAGAGGATAAAGAAACAATAGAACTTATGTATAGAACTGTGAAGAAAAGTAAGTAATAGTGCATAATATCGAACTGCTGAAATTGATGAGAATTTGTTGTTTGACAATGTGTTGTGTTTATTTTACAGGTCCTCAGTCGAAAGTGACAAAGAAGGAGTCACTGTTAGATACTGTTGCTCAGGAAAGGGTTGAGCTCAAGATAGTTCTGAAGGAGCTCGGTATTAACAGAAATAAAAGTGCTTGCAACAGGTCTAAAAAGGTACAAAAGTCTCAGGAGAAGAGACTAATAACGGGGGCTAGATCTAGCAAGAAGAGCGGGGCTGATGGGGAGAAGCGTCCGGTTTTGCCAAAGGATATGGATATGGATTTTACGGATGTGCCGAAAGATACCAGGTCGAGCAAGTTAGCTCTAAAATTTCCAAAGAAGAAAACTGGGAAGCGTAGCTCAGCCTCTGAAACCACAAGGAGTGGATAGGTCGAGGGGGATATGAAAAAGAGGAGGGTAGATCCTTTTGTTAAATTGATAAGGGTGAAGGTCGTAGAGAGTCAACCTATTAAGGAAGATGAACTACGAGTTGTGGAGGGAAAGATGGGGCTGGCAGCTTGCAAGGGTGCTGAGATAATGAGTGCATCTATGCAGTTGGAGTTGAGCTAAATAGAAAGTTTGATGACTTGTTTATTGTTAAACTTTGTATTTGATTCGAGCTAAAAATGTATTAGATTTATTGTAGGCTACTTACTTGTTGAAGGGGATCTGCCTCGGGATCGAAGAGGGAAAAGCTAAGTTTGAAAATGGGAAAGTTGAGCTTGAGAAGAAGATGATTCGACTAAAGTCTGACTTGGTTCTTAAGGTGAAACAATTGGATGTTCAGACATGGCTCGATAACATATCCAGTCATTAGAAGAGACAGAGAAAGAGTTACGAGGTTTTGTATCCTGTTTCAAGGGTCAAATGATTTGAAAAACAAGCGACCAAGAGCAGACTCGAGCTGATTTAGTGAGCTCCCAAAGAAAACTTAAGCAATTGAAAAGTAAAATGATTAAGAAGTTGAGTGAGGATTTACCTACTAAAGATATAGATTTTTGGATAGCTCAAAGATGACGTGACAAATTGAATGAGAAGGTGGCCCAATTGATAGCAGATTTGGCTACTGTCAATTTACGTATCAAGAAGACCGAGTCTAGAGTGCGGTCGATGCAGAAAAAAAGGCTATGTCGGGGTCACCATTATAAAAGGGGACGTGGTTAACCTATAAGTTTGAATTAGAGAGCTAGAGGGAGATGTAGATCGCATTCAAGCTCATGTACATAGAGGAAATAAGCGTTTAAAGGAGAGCCAATATAAATTAGACATAGCTCTTGGCAAAGAGTATGAGTTAGAGGGGGTAATCAGAGGTAAGGATCGGTTATTACAGATGAAGGATGACTTGTTGAATAATGCTCCTATTGGGGGAAGTGATGGGAATGCTCGGGAGTTAGAGGAGCTTCGTACTCAGTTGGCAGATTTAAGGATGCCGAGTGAGACTGAGTCAGATAGAGCAAATGAGAAGATGGCAGAGCATAATAAGATTATGTCACGTGCTGATAAACACATGGAGTGGCAAAATGAACGGTACAAATACTTGCAAGATCCCTATCAGAGATTAAGTGAGTGTTTTTCCCAGGTAGTTATGCTTGAAGTAGCATGCTCACAGGGGTTAATGGTTGTTATTTCCTATTTTGTGGAAGAAGTGAGAAGGCTTGAGTTTGAGAGGAATACCTTATACAACTGTCTGTCGGGGAAAGGATGTATTTGTAAAGCCGATATAGATCGAGGAAACTTTATGAATGTCATGGAAATGAAGCTTGATTCCTGACCTGCTGAAATGGTAGAACAAGGCAGGATTATTGTAGCTGCTCGAGCTCCAGATTGTATGGCTAAACGTCTTCCTGTTGTAGGGGAAGGCTTAGCGAACCTCTCATGAGCAGAGAAGAACCTTTAGAAGTGGCTTGTAGAAGGATCCTGTAGAAGTAACTATAGTTACAAACATATTGAGAGATGAAATCTAGTATTACATTTACATTATCTTATGTCTGATAGAGATCTTTGATTGAAAACTAGTATGACCTTTGTTTTAATCGCAGATAAATGTATAGATGGGCGATTGAAAGCTAGTACTACCTTCACTTTAAGATGTGTATAGATGTCGATTGAAACTAGTATTACCTTTGCCTTAATCTGTTTAGATGGGCGATTGAAAGCTAGTATTACCTTTGCTTTAATCTCTGTATAGATGAGCGATTGAAAGCTAGTATTACCCTTGCTTTAATCTGTTTAGATGGGCAATTGAAAACTAGTATTACCTTTGTTTTAATCTATTTATAGATGGGTGATTGAAAGCTAGTATTACCTTTGTTTTAATCTGTACATAGATGGGCGATTAAAAGCTAGTACTACATTTGCATTAATCTAAGTAGATGAGCGATTGAAAGCTAGTTTTACCTTTGCTTTAATTTATGTAATTTAGTAGAGTCTACATAAGTAGAGAGTAATGTAGGGAAAAACTGGGAAGTTTCCATTGAGTAGAATAGAATGTATACTATATGGAGATTGAAATCTCACTTTTGGAATGGAAAGAACGAGAATATTAAAATAGAGAATCCAGCTGGGATATAACAATAGTACCATTTCAGTCGCCCAGTGTTCCATAGATTTGGGATTCAAACTCCTTGCTCTGTCATGAGATAGTATGATCCCAGACCAGCTCAACCAATGATGAGGATTGGACCTTTCTAATTTTCTGCCAGCTTCCCTACATGTGCTTCTTTTCTGTTGTTGTGGAATTTCTCTGAGGACATGATCATCAATTTGAAAATCAAGGCTTAGGACTCTCCTATTGTAAGATCTGGCCAGCATATGGTGATATCGTCCTAGGTTGGCAATAGCGCGTTCACTAGTTTCATTAATCCAATTCATATTGCAGGCCAATTCAAACTCATTTTCTTCGTCTGTAAGCTCGTGAATTCTGATAGGATGGTGGTATTCTGTTAGAATGATGGCTTCTGTGTCATAAGCTAGGAGAAAGGGGGAACAGCCGATTAATTGACATGGAGTGGTACGGTACGCCCATAAGACTTGAGAAAGCTCCTATATCCAATTTCCTTTTTTCTGTAATTGAAACTTTTTCTTGAGTCTATCCACTATGGTTTTCTTAGTGATTTCAGCTTGGCCATTGCCTTGAGGGTAATATGGATTAGATGGAGAGTGAATAATGATCTATTTGTTGAGGAAGGCTACGACCTTTTCACCAACGAACTATGGCCTGTTATCGATCCAAATCAGGTGGAGGCATCCAAACCGTGTGATGATGTGTTCCAAGATAAAAGAGATGACCTATTCTTTTCTAG
This sequence comes from Kingdonia uniflora, assembly GCA_014058105.1. Taxonomy (NCBI): domain Eukaryota; kingdom Viridiplantae; phylum Streptophyta; class Magnoliopsida; order Ranunculales; family Circaeasteraceae; genus Kingdonia; species Kingdonia uniflora. Next base: position 2,181,473 of record JACGCM010002535.1, read on the forward strand.
CTCGGCAAAAAGGAACTGCTTCTACCCATTTTGTAAAATAATTGGTTGATACGAGTAAGAAATGTCCGTTACCTGGAGTATTAGGGAATTCTCCGACGAAATCGAATGCCCACCGCTTGAATGGCCAGAATATCTTGCTTACTTATAGTTTGAGTGCGGTGGCGTAGATCATGTGTCCATGTCATTGACATGCATTAAATTTGCGTGAGTACTCTTCTGCTTGCTTGTGCATTCCTAGCCAGAAACTCCTTGGGTAATGGTTTTGTTTACAGGTGATCGACTTATTGCATGGGAACCACAAGTTTCTTGATGTAAATCTCTAAGCATTCCATTTGTTTTCTTCTTTGAGAGGCACTTAAGATAAGGCCCTTTGACTTAGCGACAATATAGACGACAATTCTAAACTATGTAAAGCTTTAAGTTTTTTGATCAACTGTCGGCACTCTTTTAGATTCATTGGGACGAGCCCTTTGTATTTATTATCCGGGCAGAGATAGGCAATGAATGGCTTTTACCAATTGTCGTCCTCTTCATCATCACCCCAGTGTTGATCATGCATACAGAATGGAGATCAATGCTCGGGGTTGAGATTACTTTGATCTATAGATATCTAGCTCTTGTATCCAAGACTCTGGCTAAATAAGCCAAGGAACCGGTGTATCGGTTTTCACCTCGAGAAAGATAGTCGAGAGTTGCTTTCGCAAACCTGCTCATCCTATCGACAATGAGGGTTGCATACTCGATCATCTTGACATTTTTTTTTTACTATTATGAATAATGGCGGACGATGAGTTGTGAATCTGTGTAAACTGAGACCTCCGGGATGCCACTATTAAGTGCAAGGTCAAGTCCATAAATGAGAGCTTCATATTATGTGACACTATTGGAGACTTCAAAATCTAGACAGATTGATTTCTCAAGTTTGTCCTTAGTACTATACCAAATTCTAACCCTGCGGGTCCTGCTGAACCATCTGTAAGAAGTTTCTACCCTTTCCTTGTAATCCATTTTGCTCATTCATCAAATGCTTTGGTGGAAGGATCTTATGTAATTCATCTGTAAGGTCAGGATCGTGCTCTTCCTAATTGGGATCTTCCACTGGAAAATTTGCGAGAAAATTGGCAATGGCAAGATCTTTTTCTGAATGTCGTTGTTCGAATTTAATATCATGTTCTCCCAAACTAACTGACCATTGCTGCAATCTTCTTGGTTTTTATTTTTTGGACAAAACTTCTCGGAGTGGGTAGTTTATCATGACTTTGACTGAATGAGCTTGAAAGTTGTACTTAACTTTCTATGAAGTATATATAAGAGTTAAAAGGTGTCTCCCAATTTGAAAATGCCTCGTTTCCGTTGGAGTGAGGGTTTTGCTGATGAAATAGACTGGTATTTTGATCTTTTTCTTAAGTCAAATGAGAACCAAGCTTGTAGGAGCCTACCCCTCGATCTTACCTAAATCAAGCTGTCTCAAATTCTAACTACCTCCATGTCAGATCTACGCATACTCCACATGACTTCTCTAGTTAACATTGCCACCTACTCCACGAACTAATAAAAAACGTGGGTCGAGCTCAAATAGAAAAACCTAAACTACACAAAGACACATGTCTCTCACGAACTTAACAATTACTCAATCAACCACCACTAACTACATTGTTCGGAGAACGTACTTTAGCACGATGAAGAACTGCGGAGAAGGCCTATATAAAGAAGAAGTTCCAGAATAGACGATGACCAAAAAATTATACGAGAAATCACCAAGAAAACTATATTTTCTAGATTCTCAAAACTTCAAACTTCTTACTCACAAGATCAAGCATTTCTAAAGATCACCTGCAATAAGATATCAACCTCAAGCAATAAAAGTCACTATTACAATAATCCTCAACCCGAGGTCATGGTTTTTTACCTATTCATAGATTTTCCACGCAAAAATACTTGTGTCATTTCTTGCTTTCTATTAGATTTTGTCACAGGTACATTTGTATAATAGATAATTCTAAGCCACTTCGAGCTAACGGAATTCGGTCATTACATTTGGCACCGTCTGCGGGAAAGAAATCATTTCCACGATATTCTAAGGCATTCATTCACTCTGCTACAAATTCTAATCAAGATTACATCCAGGCGACCACCAACCGGAATCTAACTCTATCTTTTAGTTTAGCCGATACAACTTACAAAGCTACCAGTGAATCGCAACATTGAGATAGAGATATGCAACGAGATCGAACGTCAATTAACTCTCGTTGAGAGCTCTGTGAAAAGGAGCTCGACCCCGAACGACAAGCTCGTTTGAAAGCACTCAAATGGCATAAAGATTAAATAACAACAATGCAGGCTACCATGCAAGGTCTGCAAAACACTCAACAAGATCCTCCAACACGAGATTACAATAAAGTGCCAGAAGCCTCCCAAGTTTCTGCGCGGGATAGATTTAGACCACAAGGAGCCACTAGCAAAGCTATTTCCAGAAATATTCAGAATGAACTACAGCCTTCCATTCATTTGGGCGTTAAAGATTAGCCGAGGTCACCGATATTTCATACGTTAAGAGGAAGAATAAGGACCTCCACCTCGAATTCTAGTACGAGATCATTTGAGTAAAGTTATTGGTACTCACAATCTGCAACCTCCTCGTCAGGTCACTTAACCGGTGCACCACTATGTCACACAAGAGCATATGGATCAGCGTATTAAGGAGTTGATCGAAGCACAAATTCTGGGCACTACCGATGACCTTACCAAGTTACAAGGAAGTCCAATTGCCAAAGGAATATTCGATATAGAAATACCGAAAGGTTTCCATACTCCAAAAATTTGCAAATATAAGGGTACCGATCCAAAGGAGCACATTCAACAATTTCATGATTCATTCGGATTGTACTCCAATATCAGCCGCATTCTCTGCCGTCTGTTAGCCACAAGTTTGCAGGAGGAACCGCTCCGACAGTTCCACTCTCTACCTGAAGACTCTATATACACATATGACCAGCTGCAGAAACAATTCATCAAGACATATGCTCATAATAGAGATAAAGAAGAAAATTTATATTCTTTTATTAGTCTTAAACAGTCGCACGGAGAGAAGCACGAGGCTTTTGCGAAGAAGTTTTAGGAACTCAGGCGTAAAGTAGACAATCCCGATTAGAAAATAGTTGTTACTGCTTCTACCAATGTGCTCCAGCTTGACTGTAAAGCCAAAGAACACCTCTTCCTCAACAAATCTGTGACCTTGAAGGATATGATCACCAAGGTCAATAGTTACGTCGACCTAGAAAGGAGGATGTCTAAAAGGCATAAATCTACTAAATCCATCTTTACGATGAAAGATCCATCTACAGATCGAAACACTGAACCGAAGGAGGATTAGGGTGACCAAAAACACGTCAAGGGAAACACTGGCAACCCTTAGATAGGCGGTTCACAAATGAAACTGGTCCTTCCAAAGATGAATGTTCGAATCTCCATAATTTTTCCAATCCTCTCAAAGAATAAGCTCTACCGTCTCTCCCAACCATTGGAACCAATCAAGGACCGACCATACTGTATGGATCATAAGGTAAGCCATCATTATACTGACAATTGTTATGCTTTACAGAGGCTACTCAAATACATTTTCAAGGAGGGACGGATGTTTGAATATATTATCGACCTAAAATCATACAAGGATGGCAGCTATAAGATGTAGCTTAAAGTTGTCCAGGTCAAGGATCAAGCTAACGAGAAACATCTCTACCATATGTGCCATAACAACATGATCGAGATCAATCAGATCACCAACTCTAACAGATTAAAGAGTAGAAGACTGTCAGAATGCTACGATATCACCCCTCAAGACAATGAAGTAAAACTTCTGCCTGAGTCGGGCAATCGCCGGCTCGGGATCTCATTCAAAGATTACAATACTAGCCATGTCAAGTTTCTAAATCATAATGTATTAGTCATAATACTCAAGATAAAGAAGTTTGTCAAGCACGCAATGATGTCCGATACTGTCAGCGGTATTGAGATTCTCTTTCAAATCACTATCGACCAAATGGGATTGGCTGATCAAGTTATTTAAAGCGACACCGATATCAGTGGATTTAATGGTTCTAAAGAAGAGCAAGTAGAGAAGATCATCTTACCTATTACCGCAAGACCAACCATAATCGACGTCATCTTCTATATGATCAACGCTAAATCACGTTATCTTAGGATTATGGGCCGTTGTTGGATTCATAACATGGAAGTAATCGCTTCCACCTATCATCAATCACTCCGCTTCAAACATAACTATGGTATCTAGGAAATCAGGGATAGTCAAAAACTTTCTCGAGCATGCAAAATTACCTTTTCTGCTATTCTTGATACTTCTGACAGGTATGTTGTATAGTAATTAAAGAAAGCTGTTCACCCCGATGATCAGCCTTCCACGGAGGAGCCCATAGACTATATCAAGATTGAAGGACCTAGCAAAAGTACTTTCAGCGGTACTAAGCTGGTTCAGCGCAAAAAAGATACTCTCATTCAGTTCTTAGGACTAAAGCAAGACGTTTTGGTGTGGTCTTTCGAAGAGATGCCTAGGGTCGATCCAGCCAAGGCATGTCACAAATTGGTCATCAACATTGACACCACGGCGGCCAAAAAAAAACATTGACGACTATCACCGCGACTTCGAGATGAAGTTAACATTGAGATCGAGAAATTGATAAAAGTGGGATTCATTCGAGAAGCCAAATATCCAGATTGGATGTCCAACATCATCGCTGTCCCAAAGATGAATGGAAAAGTTTGAGTTTGTGTAGATTTTACCGATCGAAACAAATATACTCCAAAGGATAGTTTCCCTCTTCCTAACATTCATCAGATCTTTGATTCCACAGTAGGTCACGAACTCCTATTTATGATTGACGCAGCTTCTGGATATAATCAGATTCTACTCTTGGATGAAGATCAAGAAAATACCACTTTTATCTCTGAAAGAGGACTTTACTGCTATAAAGTCATACCCTTCGGACTCAATAACGCAGGTGCAACTTATGAATGGTTGATGACTATAATGTTCAAAACGCATCTTGGGAAAGTTGTGGAAGTCTATATTGACGATCTCTTGTGCAAGAGCATACAGTCCATCAACTACATCTTAGATCTCAACACAATATTCAACATTCTTTGATCTTACATGATGTGTCTCAATCCTGATAAGTGTCAATTCAGAGTACATTTAGGTCGATTTCTAGGCCACCTCATCAGCAAGAAGGGGATTAAGACCGATCCAGATTAGATTCGGGTTCTCCTCAACATTCCATCTCCAAAAATGACGAAAGGTATTCAGAAACTGGCCGACAAGATTGCCGCAATCAACCATTTTGTTTTAAAATCTTTGGACCTCTGTCGCTGGCTGTTCCTACTACTCCGCGGTTCTACCAATCGAGGAAAGTTTAACAAAATGCAGAGGTTCAATAAACATCAAAATGCAAAACAACTTTTCAGGATCTCAAAACCTATTTGGGGAAGTTTCCCATCATGAGCACCCTAATAGATAATGAAGAACTAATTATCTACCTAGCAGTTACAGATACTTCACTCAGCCCGGTTCTCCTTCGACTTGAAGGGAAAATCAAAAAACTAGTCTACTTTATCAGCAAAACCCTCACTTCAGCAGAAATGAGGTACTCTAAAATCAAGAAATTTCTTCTCACTCTTGTTTATAATTTACAGAAACTCAACCACAATTTTCAAGCTCATTCAGTAAAAGTCATGACAAACTAACCACTTTGGGAGGTTCTGTCCAAGAAAGAAAAATCAAGGAGAGTACAACCGTGGTCAGTCAGTTTGGGAGAACATGACATCAGATTTGAACAACGTCATTCTAAAAAAGGTCAGGCCATTACTGATTTTCTCATAGATTTTCCAGTGGAAGACCCAGAGTGGGAGGAGCACGATCCAGGCCTTGCAGAGGAAGTTATAGAAGATCCACCCCCTAAAGCATTTGACGAGCGAGCTGAATGGATTACAAGAAAAGGGTGGAGACTTCATACAGCTAAATGAGCAGGACCTACAGGGTCAGGAATTGGAATCGTATTGATTACCCCTTTCAACGACAGAATTCATAAATCAATCTGCTTGAATTTTGAGGCTTCAAACAATATCACCGTGTATGAAGCTCTCATTCACGGACTCGACCTCGCTCCTGAGCTCGGCATCCCCAAACTCTCAGTTTACACAGATTCACTACTCATTGTCCACCATTACTCTAAGTAATGCAAGAAGAATGACAAGATGATCAAATACGCAGCCCTCATTACAGATATGATGAGCAAGTTCGCGTAAACAACTCTAAATTATCTTCCTCTAGGAGAAAATAGACATGCCGATTCCTTGGCATATCTAGCTAGTGCCTTAAGTACAGAAGCTCGATATCTCCAGATTGAAGTAATTTCAACCCCTAGCATCGATTACATTTTTGTATGCATGATCAACACTGGAGGCGATAAAGGGGGAGACAACGATTGGCGAAAGCCTTTCTTAGTTTATCTCATAATTGACAACAAATGCGAAGGACCACTTCTTGCAGATCCGAAGAAGCTTCGATAGATGATAGACAACTTAAGCACTACATTAATTAAAACGGTACCTTATACCACCATTCAGTCATGGGGCCTTAGCTCAAGTGCCTCTCCAAACAAAAAGCAGACGAGATGCTCCACGATCTACATGAAGGGACTTGTGGCTCCTATGCCGTAGGTCGATCACTGGTAAACAAAGCCATTATACAAGGAGTATTCTGACATGGCATGCGCAAGCAAGTAGAAGAGTACTCATGTAAATATGACGCATGTCAACGACATAGATAGATGATCGCCGCCCCTATGCTCAAACTCCATGCAAGCAAGGTGTTTTGGCCATTCAAAATAAGGGTCCTCGATCTTATAGTCAAATTCCCTAATTCTTGAATAACCGCCGCCACCTACTCGTAGCTGCCGGTTATTTTCCAAATTGGGTAGAAGCAGTTCCACTCTATCGAACTAGAGAAGAAAAAGTTATCTCTTTTATCTGGGAATACATCATCACTCGGTTTGGGTGCCCCCATTGAATACGTATCGATAATGGTCCCCAGTTTGTTGGAGAAAAATTCATAGCTTTCCTCAATTAACACAATATCATCAACCCACCACCCAATCCCTACTACCCTCAAGGCAATGGCCAAGCCAAATTCACCAACAAAACCATCGTGGATAGACTCAAGAAAAGGTTGCACACACAGAAAATAGGGAATTGTGTTTATGAACTTCCTCATGTCTTATGGGCATACCGTACCACTACACGCTAGTCGACAGGTTGTACTCAATTCCTCCTTTCCTATGGCACCGAGGCCATCATTTCCTCCGAATACCATCTTCCAATCAAAGATCATGACCTAACTAACGAGGAAAATAAGTTTGAATTGGCCTGTAACCTCAATTGGATTGATGAAACCAGGGAACTTGCCATCGCTAACCTTGGTCGATATCACCATATGTTAGCCAATTTATACAATAAACATGTCTGAAGCTGTATCTTCCAATCGATGATCTCGTCCTCAGAGAAATACCTCAACACCGCAAATAGCCTAATGTTAGGAAACTAGCAGTCTATTGGGAGGGTCAATTCCTTACCACAGGTCCTCAGGCCTAGGATCATATTAACTCATGAAAAAAGTGGGAGTTTACATTTCAAATCCTTGGATCACTAGGTGACTGAAATGGTACTATCGTTAAGTCCCTCACTACTTAATTTCAAATTTTCGCTTTTCCCATTACAAAATTATGATTTTCATCTCCATCTAATGTACATCATTTTCTATTCAATGAAACTTACTAGTTTTTTTTTTATACATCTCTCTACTTCGTAAACAACACATAGATTAAAGTATAGATAATACTAGGTTTCAATCGACCTCTATTCCAATTAAATCAAAGATAATACTTTGTTTGGCTGACTCTACTAAATCTTTGTGATTAAAACTAAGGTAGCACTTATTTTACATTAAAGACTCTGCCAGATATAAGATAAAATAAAGGTAAAACTAGCTTTCATTTACCTCAATATGGCTGCGATATTATACCAGTTAAATCAAGGAAAATACTTGGTTTGGCCGACTCTATTAAATCTCTGCAATTAAAACTAAGGTAACACTTGTTTTACATCAAAGACTCTACTAGACAAGATAAAGCAAAGGTAAAACTAGCTTTTAACTTCCTCAATATGGCTGTGACATCATACCAGTTAAATCAAAGATAATACTTGGTTTGGTTGACTCTACTAAATCTCTGTGATTAAAACTAAGCTAACACTTATTTTATATCAAAGACTCTACCAAACATAAGATAAAATAAAGTTAAAACTAGCTTTCATATACCTCAATATGGCTACGACATCATACTAGTTAAATCAAGGATAACACTTGGTTTGGCTGACTCTAATAAATCTCTACAATTAAAACTAAGGTAATACTTATTTTATATCAAAGACTCTACCAGACATAAGATAAAGTAAAGGTAAAACTAGCTTTCATCTACCTCAATATGGCTGCGACATCATACCAGTTAAATCAAGGATAATATATGGTTTGACTGACTCTACTAAATCTCTGAAATTAAAACTAACGTAACACTTGTTTTGCATCAAAGACTCTAACAGACATAAGATAAGGCAAAGGTAATACTAGCTTTCATATCTCAACTTGTCTGCAACAACTACTTTTTTCTTCAGGTTACATATACAACCTTGGCAATGGATTTTTTTATACTATTGGGATATCAGCTACGCCTTCCCCTGCAATAGAAGATCAATCAGCCATAAATTCTTGAGCTCCCCTTACAAAAGGAGGTTGATCAGCAATAAATTTATGAGCTATAGTAGTCACGACAATCCTGCCATGCTCTATCTATTCAGCAGGTCAAGGGCCTTAATCTATTTCCATAGACTGTATATAATTTCCTTGATCAATATCAGCTCTGTAAAATATCTTTTTTCTGACAAACTATTGAGCAAGGTATCTCTTTCTGACTTAAGCTTTTTTGCCTCATCTAAAAAATAGGCAATGACCGCCCTCAATAATTTTGAGTGCGATGCCTCGGTTACAGCCGACCTAGAGAAATTTCTCTAGCCTTTAAAGGCTTTCTTCCAACCTCGCATACCGTTCTTTTAGCCATGTTATTTTTCTATCTACTCGATCTATGAAAGCTATGTTATCTTATGATTTTTTATCAGCTTTTACTGATTCAGCTTGATTAATTGCCTCCAAATTGGCCACCTGAGTGCGGAGTACCTCAATCTCCCTGTTCAGTTCTTCCATATCCAAAATCTTTTGTAACATTTCGTCTTTCTGCTATATCAAAATATCATTCCCTCTGATAGTCTGCTCTTGCCCTTGTTCCCTTGAAAGAGCAGCATCCAGCTTCTTTTCGCTCTCCCTCAACCACTCAAACTCCTTTTTGCACGTGACCTTAAAGTCGAGCGACATCCCCCTCTAGCTCTCTTATTTGAGCTGATAGGATGACTACATCCCCTTGAAGAAGATAAACCATGGCATCATTTTTATTCTTCCTCAACGCTCTTCAGCCTCAAAAATTTTGCCACGCGAATTGGTATGTGTTATTTTGGTCTTCAATGGCAGCACTCTTTCGTTCAACTCATCACACTTATGTTGTATCGTCCAAAATCAAAATCTTTGGCAGTTAAAGCTATATACAACTGTTCAATTACAACTTCAGACACAGATAGATCATCTTGAGTTCTCTTCAGCTTGTTATCTTTATCAACCAATTTCTTTTTCAATCGCTCTAGCTCGCTCCTGTTATTTGCTAGATCAGTTTAAGTTTACTCCAGATTGTTTATTTTCTTGATCAAATCAATCATCAAACTGGCCACTGACCAATTTAAACCTTCCTCTAATTTTTTTAGTGCCTGTATATGATAAGGGGCCATGTCAGCCTCCCTACAATTTACGATCAGCATATTATTTTGGCTTTTAAGTTTCACTGCATGTTCTTTTAACTCCGCGAGCTCTTTTTGCCCTTTCTAAATTTTAGCAACCTTCTCCACAATTTGTCGAGCTAGGCCGACAGCAGTCTGTGTTGCCATAGGTACTTTAAGTGCACCTTTATAGGGGCCAAGTTTTGTATGAGGGGAAAATAGTTCTTATACCTAGGGGTTAAACTTCAACTAGGGGTTTTCAAGTATATGAATAACAATGATATGAGATACTACTGAGATATACACTTGTGAGGAAGCCTAGAATGGGTTACTCCACAACCTCTAGTGAGGATTTTAAGGAGAAATGATATATATCGAGTTAGTCAAAGGATCGAGGAGTAGACCATTACAGGGTATTTGATGGTAATTTTGTAAGGCTTTGCGGGAGAAATTTATCTTGTAAGGCTTTACAGGATCTAGAAAGGGCTGAGTCGTCATAGGAGGTCAAGTTACATGTTTATCCTTTGAAGACAACTGACATATACCCGGTGTCGGTTCTGACATCGTAGTTGATGAATCTGACATTGTAGTTATTGGTTCTAGTACTGCAGTTGTCGAGCAGCTTGTTTTACTATTCTATCTAGTGAGCTGGCTGTCAGACATGTCTGCCTTTGACAATGTACGTCTCTGGTCTTTGACTAAGGTACTTAGCTTCGATAGTTCTTTCGAGTGCTCGATTAGTCTCAGAAGGCTTCGTGGACTTAGTTACTATCTTGTTGAGCTTAGAGTCTCTAGGAAGGCTTCGATGTAGCCTTCGATCATTTGACTTGTGCTAGATGGCTGCGAGTAGGCAACTGCATTCACCTCCTCTCAGCAGGGACCTCGAAATTGGTGTAGATGGCGCGTGATGAGAAAATGGTTGGGCATGGGAAGTTTAAGAGTTAACTGGTTGAACATTGCCAATTTCGAGGGAGGCAATTAAGGAAAGTTATTAAGAGAAGTATGATTAAGAGGTAATAAATAACCCTTAATCCCATTATAAATAGGGGTGTCAGGGGGTGCTTCAGGCTATCTCCATCTTCTTCTTTGCATAACCAAAGCCATAGAAACTATACCAAATATGAGGTACCAGAAAAGGATAGAAGCTCGAGAATGTCTGATAGAACAGAAGATGGATGTGTTGAAGGAAAAAATTCTTTGGCGGCCACGGTCTGGACTGGGTGATGCCATATTTAGTCGAGCTAGAGCTAGATGAGCCAATCTTTGGGTTGTTGTACGCACATTGGTAGAGGGTACTACAATGGATGAACCTGAGCGCCAGCAATCGGTACTTCTTTCTGAAGTGCCTGGCCGAGGACCAGGTGAATGCAAAAGACCATGTCAAAGATAAGGAGGCAGGGCTTGCAAGACTGCCCCGTATACAAGTAGGGGAGTTCTATGACAAGTTGTGATGATGGTGGTGGTGGCTTGTTAAGTTTCTGTCTTTCTGTTTTATTTTGTTGTATGTTTAATGTGTTTTATGTATGCCCGATGGATTTGTTATTTCAAAATAAAGAACATGTTTCTTGAAGTATGACAATAGGACTGTGTTAGGCTTTGTAGAGGATGATATACTTGAGTTAAGCCATATAATCGAAAAGTACTGACCGTGGGTTCGAGTACTGAATTTGTATGGACGATGGGACGAAGTACAATGCAAATGATAATTCGCAAACAAAATCATGTGAGGGCTTAGAAATTTTTGTTGTCGATGGCATATGTGCTTCGACTGCTAGACCTGACAGTCGTAATAGCTGTCATGTCAGAAGTAGTACTATTCCTGGGGTAGAGTACCCTGCAGGTCATCATGTTGTTCTCTCGGGCTATGGGCAAAAGGGTAGAAGTACCACGCAGGATTAAGTTGACAGTTTCAAGTAGGGTGCTAGAAGGTTCGAGAGGGTTAAAAATTATTTGATGTGAACGTGTGATATGCGTGAGAAGAAGTGAGGGTAAATTGTCAATACCCGTCTTAGCCAAAAAATAAGGGAGAATGATAGAGTGATAAGGATGGCGAGTGGGGAAATCGAGGCAATTTTATTTTGTGAGGAGGTATTTAAAGAGGTGAGGGGAGAAATTTACTTTTCCCAATCACTCAAATAAAGAAAATAGAGAAGGAAGAGAGGAAACACATACTCTATTATTGTCGTAGATCTTATTGGGGAGGAGAGAGAGGCACTTCATTGTTGCTTAGAGATCTGAACCATTCGAACCGTATGTCTTCTGATTTCCTTCACAAATAGGTAATTTGGGATTCTGCTCTATCATTTTTTCTTTTGTATTTGTATATTTTTCGTATTGTGGGATAGGTTGCTGCTAGGTTTTGTTGGTAATGGTCTGACCGAGGAAGGGGGTAACTCATGAGGTTAGAGGTACGCCCAGTGGTAAATTGGAGATAGTGAGGGGGTGACCAGGGTTGTAGTCGAACATTTGACTGTGGGTTGGGCGAATTGAAGGGTAGAAAAAAATATGATATCGAAACGTGATAGTCGAATATTTGATCTAATTGCGTACTTTTCTTCTGTAGGGTATAATGCGTACCCGTAAAGCTTCGAGGATGAGGCTGATAGATGAGGAGAACAAAATAAATGAGGCTAATATATATGTTCAAGGTCGAGGGAATGAGAGCAACTAGGTAGAAGAGTTGGAAATTGCAGCAGACATCCCATTAGCTGTGGTAGTACCAGAAGTTGGAGCTTCGAGTAGTTGGGGAGTGATAAAGAGAAGACTGAGGAGGTGGAGAAGAGGGGAAACAAAGGTAGTATCAAGCCTTCGAGGGATGAGAGGAAAGTAAGGGAAGGGGAGTAGAGCGATAATAGTAATAGTTTGCATAATTCTAGGAGAGCAGCGGGGCAAGTCTCGGCTCTCGAAAAGGCGCGACTGGATCGATTCATGGCGAAACATGAGTTTTCGAAGGTGGGTATTGAGTTGATGCCAGTAGGGGCCAAATTCACGTTAAAGGATATTCCTCGGGAGGGTTTCATGGCTTTCAGGGGCCAGATTCAATTAGGGATGCAACTGCCCCTTCGAAAGCTGGAAAAATAGGTATTAAACTGCAAGGATGTTGCTCCATGCCATATGAATGGAAATTTTTATGAGATGATGAGGGTCATCGAGGGGATGAATATAAAGTTTAAATGTAAGAAGAGGGGTTTGAATGAGTGGTTCGATATTATATCGTTCTACTCGAGGAAAGCAAATAAGAAGGCGGATACTTATCACATTCAGTGTCATACAGACAAACCATGGCTATTGAATCTGTGTTCGAGGGGGCGGGGGTGGGATAAGGATTTAATGGTGGTAAGGGGTAATTATGAGAATGTAGAGGGGGAAGAGGAGTATAAGCTGCTGCACAGAGTGTATAATCTAATTAAGTTGACAGTCAAAGGCTATTTATTATGTTGATCGAATAGGTTGGTTAAACTTATTTTCGCTGTATGGCAGAACCCAGCAGCAGAGCATTGAAGAATCCAAAGAGGTATATTGATGAACTGATCGACCATGACGAGGCGAGGGTAATTGGGTATTTTGTAAGTTGGGTATTCTGAGGAAAAGGTGGAAGTAGATAGATATGTTGCTTCAAAACGTACCTATTGCTGCTAGACAAACGAAGAAGAGAAGAGAAGAAGGAGCTTCGGCAGGGCCAAAGAGATGGAGAAGGGAAGGTTGACTCGAAAGTTAAACTATGTGCTGAGGGAACGGCAATGAGGGTCGGGGACCATACAACAGAGTGTACCCGAGGCTATTCTCGAGATGTCAAGGCAGGCTAGGAAGGATAAGGGCAAGGCTGTTACCGAAGCTTCGATAGTGCAGCAGACAAAGGCTGCCCTAATTAAGAGTTCTCGTGAGCAGGTGGCTGATGATAGGATGAAGCAGATGAGGCAAGACGCGAAGCCGAACTGGAGGAGCAGGCTCGAGCAACGGCCGCGTCGATGGCGACCCTCTGTGGAAATGTCCCATATGAGGCAGGGAAGCAGATGAATAAGGCTCTACATCAGATAAATATTTTTTGAGATTCAAAATTTATGAAAAAATAACTATGCTTTAAAAAGTACTGATGTATCGAGTATTCTAGTAGGTGTATGCTTGGGCCTAAGCTTTTGCCATAACCCAGAGGGTAATGAGTAAACAGCTTAAAGAGGCGAGGGACAGTCTAGAGCTTGCTCAGGGGACCATGATGTCATTTGAGACCGAGGTTAATGTATTAAAATGAGATAAGTTAAGATTAGAGCTGAGGGTGCAAAGGAACTAGAGACTGCTGTTGCTAACAGTAATCAAATTTAAAAAATGCTGGAGTCAAAGCTTGCTGAAAAATAGGTAGAATTGAAGGAACAGAGAGCTGCTTTCCAGGCACAATACGATGGCAAGTGTGACATGACCACGTCTCTGAAGAACTTCATAGATAGTCTAAAGTATAATCCTGAGACCTTCGAGAGCTTTCCTTCGACCAAAAAGTCTGCGGTCGAGGATGTGGCGCAGTCAGTGGAAATGGAAGTGGATCCTGCTGGTGGAGGTGTTGGAGATGTTGTGGTGGCTCCTATTGTTAAAGTGGATGGTGTTGGTACTTGTACAACTATAGGAGGTACTATGGTCAATGGTGGTGCAGACACTGCAAGACAGAACCCTGTTGTCGAGGGTAATGGAGGTGTTGCTGTAGAAAAACATGTAGGAGGAGTTAGTGCAACTACTCTTGTATGAGTGGAGTACTGGTAGAACGTATGTATTTGTTGTCCATTTGCTGTAACAAACTCTCTCCTCTTATCTTGTTGTGATGCTTAAATTTGACTGATGTGGCATTTGAATTGAATGGACTTGATCGGCAGTACTCGAACAATGTGTAACGTATTTGAACTTGAGCTTCTTGTTTATATTTAGCTAATTTGAATTGCTTATGTGTATTGAATTTGAATTGTGGGTATGTCTGTATGCTTGTATCCGTGTGTGTGATTCGAAGTAAAGAATACTTATGTCAGGATTTGAGCTGGCACCTTGAAGAGCTTTGAGGTCATCCCCGAGTATGAGTCAAGTGGAAGGGTTGACATGATACTTAAATTTGATCGAGTCGAGAAGTGTACTGAACCTCGAAAGTGGCCCCCGGGTCAATCCGCGGGATTGAGCCTGAATGAATCATTATATGGTTGCCCATTCCCAAAGGTCCGGTCTATTGACCATTCATGCCCCTCGGGTTTGCATGAATTGAAAACGTAAAAAACTTTGAGGTCGCCACCAAGTATCAGTCGGGTCAAAGGGTAAATGTGATACTTAGGTTAGACCAAGAAATTCACGGGACTTCGAAGGCTTAAGCTTGAACGAGGCATTATGTGGTCACCCCCAATGCATTCTAAGGGTCCAGTCTATCAACCATTCATGCCCCTCGGGTTTGCTCGAATTGGAAACTTGAAAAACTTTGAGGTCGCCCCCAAGTATCAGTCGGGTCAAAGGGTTGACGTGATACTTAGGTTAGACTAAGAAATTCACTGGACTTCGAAGGCCTAAGCCTGAGCGAAACATTATGTGGTAGCCCCCAATACATTCTTGAGGGTCCGGTCTATCGACCATTCATGCCCCTCGAGTTTGCTCAAATTGGAAACTTGAAAAACATTGAGGTCGCCCTCAAGTATCAGTCGGGTCGAAGGGTTGACATGATACTTAGGTTTATCCATGAAGTTCACTTAAAGACATAACAAGAAGCTCAGAAGAAAAAAAATATGTTCATTAATTATACTGCATTTACATCAGTTGAACAAGGTGGTGGCCATGGCCTGTTGTATGAGACTAACTGCAGTATGTTTAATGGTTTAGGTAGAGGCTCCTCTTCTTCTATCATTAGATAATAGGATCATTTGTCAATTTTATTGCACACGATAAAAAGTTCTTCCTAGGACTCGGCTAGCTTACCAAAATTTTGAGGATTTAAATAGGGAGTGACTCAGCGAAATACCGAATCACCAATATTGAAACTGCGTGGTCAAACCCTTTTGTTGTATGATTTCTGGAGGGGAGGTGGAAACGGCCAAGGTTTACAATGGCATGGTCTCTGGTTTAATTAATCCATAACATATTGCATCCAAGTTCGAACTCATTGTCTTCATCAGGGAGGTCAGGATTTCGTGTTGCTAATTCAAACTAGGTAGGCAGTATGGCTTCAGTACCATAAACCAGGAGGATGGGAGTTCATTCTGTCGCCTTTCTTGGTGTGGTACGATAGGCCCAAAGTATATACTGTAATTCTTGAACCAATCGGCCCTTCTTCTCATCGACGTACTTCTTGAGGCCATCGACTATAGTTTTAATGATTGCTTCGACCATGCCATTCCCCTGAGGGGAATAAGGTGGGAAGGGGAGAGGATGATGTTGTACTTCTTGAGGAAATTACGAACTTTACTCCCTACAAATTGTCGACCGTTATTGCATCGAATCATGTGAGGGCAGCCAAAATATGTGACGATGTTTTCTCATAAGAACTTGATGACTTCTTCTTCTCTGGTTCGCCACAATGGCACGACTTTGACCCATTTAGTAAATTAATTTGTGGCCACAGGGAAATGCTCCAGTCTACCCGAAGCTTTGGGAAAAGGGACCACTAGGTCAATCGCCCATCGTTTAAAGGGCCAAGCAACTTGGCTGCAGTGGAGGTCTTGTAAAGGGCCTCGGATGTCATGGGCGTGATGTTGGTATTTTTCATAGTGTTTCGCATACTCTTCAGCTTGTTTCTTTATATTAGGCAAGAATAAACCTTGTGTTATGGCACAAAGAGCCATAGATCGACCAGTAGTGTGAACACCGCAGGTACCTTTGTGGAGATCGATGAGTATGGTAGTAGCTTCGTTTTTGGTGATGCATCGGAGGTGTACTCTATTCGGGGATTTGCAGTGTAATCCGCCTGTGGGAATGGTGTATCTGCGGCAGTTTTCTAGTAGCAAACGTTTGGCTTTGGGATCTTCTAGGAGAATAGAACTATTAAAACAAGTAAGAAGGGGTGCTCGCCAGTCATCAAGATTGAGACTCTCACCCACAGTATTGATAGCAATGACTTCCATCTGGTAGATACTTGGGCGTTCGAGTACTTCGATATGGAGTGTTTAAGATTAGGAATGGCCTAACATGGCTGTTATGCAGGCGAGGGCATCGGCATGTCTGTTTTTGCCTCGTGGGCAATGTGTAATGGAAGATTTCTTGGGGAAACGAACCATGCGCTGCCAGACAAGGGTAGCATACTCAGCCATGCGATCGTTTGCCAGATTTTCACCAGTTGAAAATTGTTAAATACTGTAAGTTTGGGAACCAAGTTCGAGGGCAAGATCAAGGCCATTTATTAGAGCTTCATACTCGGCCTCATTGTTAGAACATTCGAAGTTTAACTTAACAGCCTTTTCAATTCTATCATTGGAGGGTGTAAATAGAACAATACCGATCCCCGAATTGTTAGGTCCAGCAGATCCATCTGTAAAGAGGCGCCAACCCTTATTAGGGTTTCAAGGGTCGTACTGTTCGGGTTGGCCTTCTGGTAGATCATCTTTGTGTTCCTCCCAGTCGATGTCTTTGACCGAGAAGTCTGCAAGGAAATCAGCGACAACTTGACCTTTTTGAGATATTTGTTTCTAGAAAATGATGTTGTGTTCACCTAGATACCCTCCTAGATTTATCTTTCTTACTGAGGATCTCTCGAAAGGGGTAGCTGGTGATGACACGTATAGGGTGAGCTTGAAAGTATGGTTTAAGCTTTCGGGCAGTATAAATGAGCGTAATGAGCGGGTGTCAAAGTTTTGCTGATAAAGTATACGGGTTTTTCGATGTTGGATTCGAGTCGAATATGGACCGAGCTAATAGAAGTGTCGTTAACAGCAGGATATAAAGAAAGTATTCCACCTTCGATGGGGGTGATAGTGATGGGTGGTCAACCAAGGTTTGTTTTGAGTTCGAGGAAGGCATGTTCACAATCGGGTGTCCAATTGATTTTGGGGTTGTTTTTCTTTTTGGCCTTGTGGGCACCTTGGTCGCTTAAGAGGGAGTAAAGCCAAGCACATCGGTCAAAAGATTTAAAGATAAAATTGTTGAGGGCAGCTATCTTGCCAACAATCTTTTGGACATCTTCCTTGATTCAAGGGGAAGGCATATCGATGAGGGCACAGATATGAGTGGGATCGATATTGATACCTCGTTTGATGATGAGCTGGCCTAAGAATTTACCGGATGAAACACAAAACTGACACTTGTCTGGGTTAAGTTTCATGTTATAAGAATGAAGTATGCAAATACCTCGGTGAGGTCTTGGACATGGGTCTATTTTTGGAGGCTTTTGCATAACATCTCATCGATATATACTTCGACCAACTTTCCAAGCAAAGGTTTGAACATGGTGGTAACAAGACTAATATTAGTAAGTTACACCTAAATTTATAAGGCCAAAGTGCATGACGTTAAAACAGTAAAGACCTTATTCAGTAATAAACGATGTTTTAAGTTGGTCATCGAGGAGGAGGGGTACCTGATTGTAACCCGAAGCTGCATCTATTATCGATAGTTGTTCATGACCGGCTGTGGTATCCATGAGTACTGAAATGATCGGGAGAGGGAAACTATCCTTCGGTGTGTTTGTTGAGGTCTGTGAAGTCGACGCAGATTCTGATCTTGCCATTCTTCTTGGGGATGGCAACAATGTTTGAGATCCAGTCGATATACTTGACTTCTCTAATGAAACCAGCGGCAAAGAGTTTGTCAACCTTGAAGTTTGCAGCTTCTCGAAGCCGCGAGACCAAAGTATGCTGGTTCTACTTCACGACGGTAGAGTGAGGGAGGAGGCCAAGTCGATGGCAGGCAAAGGTGGGGTCAACACCGGGCATCTCCTGAAATGTCTAGGCGAAGACGTCTTTATTTGCTCGAAGGAAAGTGGTGAGCTCGAGGAGTTTGGCCTCATCTAAAAATCTGCCAATGTGTGTGCCTCGACCAGGACCGTCGAGTTCGATATTGACAGTAGGTTTGATGGGTGTGGTAGATGGGATCGAAGGTATGGGGAGTGAGAGAGAGACATTGATTGTTATGGTTTGACAAGTTTTTGGGCTTGATCGATCTTCGGGTGCTCTTATGAGCGGGCAAGGCGCTAAGAGCCTTTTTATGTTCCACGTGCCATAAGGGGTAGTGAAACGTAGTGTTTAGTGGTAAGTCGAAGGTATGGCTATCATGGCATGGAGCCAATCGTGCCCAAGGATGCCTAGATATTTAGATTTCTTACCGATGACAAGAAGGCTGGTTTGGAGAGTAACTGGTCATGTAGTGGCAGGGACTTCGGTAGCGCCATTGAAGCCCTTAAGTTTGACATTAGCCGGGGTAATGAAGTCGGTTTTTTGCATGGCTCAAATGGTCTAGAGGAACAGCATGTCAACTACACTGCCGTGTCAATGACCATGGTATGGAGGACGAGGTGTTCGGCCTTAATCATAATAACCAAGGTGCCAGAATGAGGGACACGAATACGAGAAGTCTCGTAATCAATGAAGGATATACCTTCAGTTTGAGGGAATTGGCTTGATTCTGGTAGAAGGATGGGAAACTTCTCTTGATAGGTAAGCTTATAGCACTCTTCGACTAGTTTGCGCTTGCTTCTAGTACCGCTGCTTTCGATATTGTTAACTTCGATGTGATGGAGCTGGAAAATGTGTACCTCAGCTGGATCGGCAGTTGGGATACGCTGGGGTGTGAGATACGACCCGTCGAGGTAACTAGGAAGATTGGCGATGTATCGATTAGAGGATCTGCTTTATAGATCGTCTCTAGAGAACGTTGATAAGCATAACATTTATTGGTAGCGTGGCAGTTGCACATGTGATTTTGGCAGTAAGGCTCGTCTTTCCTGATCTCAATGAGGTAGGGGGTACACTAGATAGGGTCAGCCTGCATTTTTGCAAGAAGGATGTTGATGGGAGCAATGAGCTTGGGAAGGACCGGCTTGGGTAGTTTTTTGTGAATATCGGCGGGGGTGTCATTAGAGTAAGGGTGCTTGCGGCTCTCGGTCTCGTGTGAGACGGGAGTGACCATGGACGTAGAAGGTTGTCGAGGTTCATTATTGTTAGTGGTCAAGGCTTACCCCTGGCGATTGGATTTGCAAAGATGTTCAAGGTCGATGTATCCAATAACCTTAGATAACATCTCCTGAAGGGTTTGTGGTTTATGAAGCACGATGTACTCCTTGATACGACTGTAATTTGGTAGAGCACTAGAATATGTGAGAACAGCTTTCGCACAATCGAGGTTTTTGACTTTACGCGACTCGTCGAAAAGCCGCTTGGTGAAAGCTTCAAGAGTTTCGTTACGGGATTTGCGGAAGTTGAAGAAGGCATCGATACGGACCTCACAGCTTATATTAAAGGCAAACTGGGCGATAAAAGGCTCGACAATTGTTAGAAGCTTCGGATCGAACCATAAGGGAGGTTGTGGTACCATTTGAGAGGGCTATCAGTTAGACTGGTGGGGAACATGCAACACAAAATATGGTCAGCTATAGAATATAGACTTAAGGCATTTTGGAATTTGAGGACATGAGACTGAGAGTCGGTATTGTAGTATTTGCTAATTTTGGGGGGATGGAAATTTTAAGATACTTCGACCGGAAAAAGTTTGGGGCAGATAGGGTTGTTTAACCGACTCCAAAAGTTCGGTGCAGGGCTCGCGCTGACGCAAATAGCGGCACAAATTTTCTAATCGAGTTCCTGCTGAGTGAGGTATGCAGGGTGAGGGGGAGAACAATGGGGTCAAGGGGGAAGAGGTCAAAGGTTTGGAGTATGTTCAGCGTTGCTCTCCCCGAGATGTTCTCGAGGAGGGCGGCGTTTGGGGTATTAGGTAGTTCGAAGAGTGGAGTCGGAAGAATCCTCTGTAAGATGACACCAAGGTGGATTGAACCAGTAGGTAAAATGGGGGGAGCATCCTCGGTGCCAAGGTGGACCAGGAGAACTCTGACTTTGGGGTGAAGTCCATAGCGAGTACAAGCTGAAATGCAAGAAGGGGCAGGTGCCCGGGTTCGCAGAGGAGCGTCTTGGGTTTTGACCTGCTTAAGCTCTTGAAATTTGTGGCACAGTTCATCGAGGGCACGATGTTGGCGCTCGTTATCATCCAAATGGTGTTACCGTTTAGCCTCGAGCTCATTGCATCTGTCTTCAAGTTCTAGACGTTCCTGATTCGAATGGTGCTCTTCGGCTTGATTAAACTGTTGACTGATAAGGACGAGTTGGGCGGCTATAACGTCGATGGGGTTTCCAACGATAGCAGAGGTAGAGCGAAGGGTGGGGGCCTTGAGGATGGCTGTGAGGGGTAGAAAAAGGAAGAGAAAAGAGATAATGGGAGTTGAGTAGGGTAGGTGTAGCACAGACGGCGCCAAATGTAGGGGACAAGGTTCGTATGAGGGAAAGCTGGCTCTTACACCAAGGGGTTAATCTTTGGCTAAAGCTTTGCAAGCATATGAATAACAATAAGAAGATATACTATTGAGACAATACACTTGTGTGGAGGCCTAGAATGGGTTACTCCAAGACCTCTAGTGAGGATTTTAAGGAGAATTGATATATATCGAGTTAGTCGAAGGATCGAGGAGTAGACCGTTACAGGGCATTCGAAGGTAATATTGTAAGGCTTTGTGGGAGAGATTTTCTAACCCCTTCATAATGCCTCCTCCCTCCTATTTATAGTATATAGAAAGGGCTGATTTATCATGGGAGGTCAAGTTAAATGTTTATCCTTTGGGGACAACTGACTTGTACATAGAGTTGGTTATGATACTGTAGCTCTGGGTTCTAACACCGTAGTTGTTGGTTTTGACACTGTAGCTGTTGGTTCTGGTACTGTAGCTATCTAGTGGCTTGTTTCACTATTCTGTCTGGTGAGTTGGCTGTCAGACGTGTCTGTCTTCGACCATGTACGTCCATGGTTGAAGTATTTTTGGTAGTGATGCTGAGTTCTGGCGTTGCTCATCAATTATCGACTAAGGTAGTTAGCTTCGATGCTTCCTTCGAGTGTTCGATTAGTCTCGAAAGGCTTCGTGGACTTAGTTACTGTCTTGTTGGGCTTTGAGTCTTTAGGTGCTTCGATGTATCCTTCGATTATTTGACTTGTGCTAGAAGGCTGCGAGTAGGCTACTGCAACCTTTACATGTTGATCTTCTCTGTCTTCATTCGCCTCTCTCATCCTATCAAACTCCTCTACAAATTTACATTGGCATGCATCACCTTCGCGCAAGCGAGCTGACTCCAATTTGACCTGCACATTACAAATACATTATATCAAGTTTGATCCAGAATACACATTCACCATATCTGACTCATATCTAACAAGATATCTATTTTTTGACATCTACCGTGTAAGACTACTTCTAAACTTAAGGTTGAAGCACAATCTCAGATAAATGCTCCATAACATATACTTCCAAGTCTAAGGAACACATTCTCTATATTTTAAATTTGTCAATACTTTTATATTTCCTGTGAGATATTTTTATACCATATCCCCTAAGCCGATAACAGGCTTTTGGTCCATTTTAACACTCTATTTATTACTTTGTAGCTCTATACTAATAAAGCATACAAATCAAATATTTCTTGTTCTGTTATAACCTGTAACTCCACTTATGAAGACAACAGGGACGTTGAGGCGTCTCTCTCCTTAGTAAGCTCGGCCACTCAATCTTTTATTCTGAGGCGTATGTCCTTAAGTTCCAACAGCAAGGTTTTCAAAAGTAACTTAGCCTACAAAATTCTATCCAAATCAGTTTAGAAACATTCCCAAATATTCATACAATCATAATACCGTCACACTAGTCTACCTTCTTATTTTCTCCTTCTGGATGCTCGTTGTTATCCTTTTGGCTATCTCTCACCGTCTGAGGAGGCACACCATCCAGCCCGTCCACAACGCCAATAGCAACATCTTCAATCTCTTCATCTTACTCCTCCTCCACATAGGTGTCGGCCCTAATGGCATCCACCTCATCTTCAGAATATCCTTTTAACATAAGGTGGCACCCGAGTCTGTCATGCTCTGCTATCACCTCCTCCAAGTTTGCTCTCAGTTTCCCATGTAGATTATTGATCTCTACCACTTGCGAAGCCTTTAGAGCCTCCATCCATTTTCCCTCCTTGAGCAAATCAATTTTCAATCGAGTTATGTTCCTTTCGAGCTCGACCTTCTTCATCTTCAGGTCAGCTCTCTCCTCCTCGACCCCGAGGCATATTCCCTTCATCAGACGAGCAGCCTTCAAAAATAAACAAATCGACCTTATTAATTAGCTCGAATAGCAATACAAAATTCATCATAATACATACTTGAACATATGAACCTACTATTTTGTTCATCACCTCCTCACTGTAGAGAGCTGCCAACCTGGCTTTTTCCTCCACCTCTTTCAAATCATCCCCCATAACAGGTTGAACTTCTACAACCTTCACCCCCGACATTTCAGAAGGTTCAACCTTTCTTATTTTTGCTTTTTCTACGGCCTCACCACTTCCCGTGGTTCCAAAGGTCGAAGGACGCTTAAGCATTTGCTTCTTGGGAAATGTTCGAGCTAATTTTCTTGACATAGTAGGATCAAGTAACCCTGTACAGTCTACACCAGGGGACCTGGGCAAGTTTACTCACTTTTCTTTATCAGTTCCCTTCTTCTTACTACCGTCAGCGTTCGTCATTAACCGCGTCGACTGAGACTTTTGAACTTTTTTGGCTTGGCTTATAACACTCTTCTTCTTGCTAATGCCAGGTTCTTCCAACACAGCCTCAAGCTTTGTCTCTTCCTGAGCAACTGTATCAAACAATGACTCATTTCTCGTTACCTGAGATTTAGGAGCTGTCATGCACAAAACATTATCATCAATAGAGCATCATACAATTTCAACTATCAATCTCATACATTATACATTGTTATACTTTGTTTTTCAGTTCTAAACAGAAGTTTTATGGGTTTTTCATCATCTCTCTGAAGGCAATCACCCTTCACCCATATCACATTATCATTCCATGGTCGACCTGCTGAGTTCAAATCGAAGAAGCGAGGCCGAGTCGAGCTCGCAAAGAAATATGCCCCTCTACTGGTAGAATAGTTATTTACCCCATAAAACTATAAAACATCCTCATAGGATATCTTCTTCCTTCTCCCATCTCCTTCCCACCATGTATTCAGAGATTCACAAACATTTATCACCTCCCACATATTCCTGTTCATCTGAATAGGACATGTCCCGATGAAGTTCATAATCTCTTTTGCCAGATTACTAAGGGAAAGACTCAACCTGTACTCCAACTGAGACAGGTAACATAAAAAGCCCTCTGAGAGTTTGCCCTGAACATTTCCACCGAAATACTCCAAAGAGATCGATCAGTCTGTACTCCTATCCCTTTTCTCCTTCACCAAATTAGCCAACAAATAAAAATATTCCTCACCTGTTGCTGCAGTACAACCCCTAAATTGCTTTTCGACGTGTTCTATACAGTTACCCCATCCACCTCCTAAAGAAGCCTCTCTTTAAAAAACTCTTTGAATACATCCAAGCGAGGAGGATAGATACCAATCTTCCACAAAAATTTGGAAAGTGATCAACGCCTACTTCTTCCTTACTTTCAGACATTTCAATCTCAGACTCAGCCGACCGACCCGAGGTTGATTCCCCATTTACAGGGGAACTCACCATATTAACTGCAAAAAGGGATTTTTATCCTACACAGGCACTCTTCTCGATCGACCTATACACAGGTCCAGGTATCTATCATTATCTTTTGCATATACGTCAGCCACATGCAAATATCTTTCATATATCATATATCAAGTAGGATTTCATAGATTACTATAAATAGTAATTTATAGCTTTACCTAGAAAAAAAACATGATCTTTAAAAATGCATACATACACCAAAAATCTTCTACTAACCTTCTATGTCGGAATGTGAATCCGAGGAAGTGCCAAATCCTTCCCTCATAACGCTACTGTATAACCACCTTCATGACTCCATGTTAGCAATTCTCTCACGCTTTGACTGTTGATCACTTTCGATTAAATATCCGTGAGTTTCTCTACTATTTTTGCCTTTCTTCTTCCTTCCTTTCTCACTGCTATTTAAGTTTTTAGAAGTTGAGAAACGTTAAATTGATGAAAACAAAGCAGTATTTATCTTTTCTCTCTCTAACTGTTGGTAGTTAATGAGCCTCACACGAGCCATCCTCAATTTTAGAACTGCGGAATCCCTTCCACAATCAATGTATGACGTCTTGCACCTTTCCGATAAAAACGCTTTCCCATCATTACCCTTTACCTTATATTTTAATCTATTTTTAACTCTCTTTCCCAAATCTTCCTCTGACCTCACCCCACTTATGATGACTCACACTTACACGAAATCGTGTTTTTACAGCTTTTACGCAAGGGACAAAATCAGATGCTTCTTCCTTTTTCTATGTTTGCTTCTTCTACTTATTGTAGCAATGACGTCATTTTCGAAGATCTTGTCACCAATTTTCAAATATTTTCAAATTTGTTTTTCACAACAGTCACAAATTGCATTCTCAAAAATAGAGGATCGATTCAACTCTTATTCTCATTCCACTTTCTTTCAAATTATTCAAACTCATATAGTTACATACATTCTGTCATCCCTTTTTACATTCGCTTCATTCCACTCACATATAATCGCATCTAACATGGCCTTAATGTCCCGAGCAACCACATCCAATCAGATATCCTTCAGCAATCTTTACATCTTCCAATTCGATCTCTTCTACTGCAAGCTCTCTCTTATAAACTTTTTATGTTGGAGGATCCAACACATTTTCTCGGAGCATCTCTTCATAAATATGATGTTCAAACTCGCGCTCCCACCCAATCCCACTTAAACCTTCAAGTTGAACCTCCGTCACTGGCAGCTCAGCATCATAATCCAATAATCCAAAAATTCATTCTTGCACTTCGGCTATCTTTATAGGCAACCGCCCCTCAGCGGCATAACAAATTCTCTTAGATCGAGTCCACACCATTCTTATTTCCTTCCCTCTACTTAGAATTCATTGTACCCTTATTTATGCATTTTTACTACCAATCCCCCACAAGCAGTGATTTTATCCTATTATCTCGTAATAGAAATCTTAATATCTTGTGAAAAGTTATTTGAACATATCTCTCCCTATCGACCTCAGTCATTTCTTCCTATTCCATATCGAGCTTATTCTTTCCAAGTCTAAATATTCTAGAACGGCCTCTCCGAGATCGATTCTTCATTCTAAAGCTCCTACAATTTTCTTTACCCTACATTTTTAGTACACAGGTCGAATCATATTTGACACTTCCACACATATTTTCACTTTGCAAGAAAATTTCTATAGTTCAATTATCACAAAAAATGTACTTTCTGATCTCATATATTTCATTTCATGCAATATACAAAAATGTTCAGATCATACAACTTAATTTCTAGAGTTATTCTATTTTATATCAACACAGAGTTTGGATAACAAATTTTATTTATCTCAAAACAAATTATAAGTGTTTTTACAATTATTAAGTCTGTCAAGTACTCAGCATCAGGAACTTTATAGATAATAAGCTTTTTAAGTGCTTTTATAGCTAACAAGTCTTTCAGGCACTCCTAAATGTTAAATCCTTCAATTTATTCTACTTCACTGATCTTTTACCCTGATGCAAAGCAGAAATTGGAAACAATGAGTATCCTCCCTCCATGAGTTTTTTCAAAGTCCAAATGAACTTCAAATAGAAATTATGAAAGCATGAGACTCGGTGAACCTACTCTTCAAACTGAAGGTCTTCTCAGTGCAAAGTTGCGATAGAAGTGCAGAAGCATACTTTCATTCTCTGTCTTCCATCTCTACTACCATCGCCGCCTCTTCTATAACTACCATACTCACAGAGTTGGAAGAAATGAAGAGGGCCCAACCTTACAATCCATTCGAGCGTAAGACATCAGCGCAACTGCCTCGCAGTCACGCCTATCCTTGAATCTGTCTTCCCAACTTTATCTTTCGCAAGAATGTAGAGACAAACCCAATGTTGCTCACCTGTTAAGACAACATGGTAAATCCACTATTTGTAGTAAAACTCCTCCTCAGGCTCAGCCGCTTCATTTTTCGGCATTCCATGATACGTCGGAGGAACAAGAACAGGAGTAGGATTCTCCAAGGACTGATACCCGAAATACTTCAACTTTAACCTCTGCATTTTGGAAGCAATTCTATCTTCAAGAAGCATTCTACGGGTCTTCACCATCTTTAACAATTTTAGATAATATTACAACAGAATAAGCGTACTTTACCATAAACCTCGGTACAGGTACTATTTATATAACCCTACATTTATTGTGTAGGAACATTTTTTGAAGTGTCATCATTCAATACAAATGAAACTCATCAAACCCTAAGCGTCGCGTACATTAATAGTCCCATCAAACATTTAATGCACGTACATTCCCCAATAACACGCGCAGTTTCCATACAGTCAAACACCATCATTAATTCCTTTATTATTCAAATTTCCAACATGAATACCTATATACCCAAACATTCTTTATCAACCAAAGCCACTCGTGACTTCGGTTGCTAGGGGGCGATTATAGGGGCCTACCCCTCGATCTTACCTAAATCAAGTTGTCTCCAGTTCTAACTACCTCCATGTTAGATCCACACATTCTTCACATGACTTCTCCAGTCAACATTGCCTCCTACTCTACGAATTGATGAAAAATATGGGTCGAGCTCAAATAGAAAAACCTGAATAAGTCAAAGCCACCTGTCTCTCATAAACTTAACAGTTACTTAATTGACCACCACTAACCACATTGTTCGGGGAACGTGCTTCAGCACGATGAAGATATGTGGAGAAGGCCTATATAAAGAAGAAGTTCTAGAAGAGACGAGGACCAAAAAATTACATGAAAAATCCCCAAGAAAACTATATTTTCTAGATTCTCAAAACTTCAAACTTCTTATTCACAAGATCAAGTATTTTTAAGCCAAGGGATCACTTGAAATAAGATATCAGCCTCAAGCAATAAAAGTTATTATTACAAAAATCCTCAACCCAAGGTCATGATTTTTTTACCTATTCATAGGTTTTCTACGCTAAAATACCTGTGTCATTTCTTACTTTCAATTAGATTTTATCACAGGTACATTGGTATAAGAGCTAATTTAAAGCCACTACAAGCTTACGGAATTATGCCATTACAGAGTTGATAGAAGTATCTGTAATTGCTAAGTAGATGATCAGTTCCTCATTATCTACTAGGGTTCTCATGATGGGAAACTTCCCTAGATAGGTTTTGAGTTCCTAAAAAGCTACCTCCCATTTTTATGTCCATTTAATCTCTTCACTGAGTTGAATTTTTCGTCGTTTCATACAACCTCGAAGTGGTAGGACATCCAATGATAGCGATCTGAAGATTTAGAAATGAATCGGCTGATAAAGGCGATCTTGCCTGTAAGTTTTTATACGTCCTTCGTTGTCTTTGGAGATGGCATATTGAGGAGAGCTCAAATTTGATCTGGATCGGCCTCAATCCCCTTCATGCTGATAAGATGGCTGAGGAACTTGCCTGAATATACTTTGAATTAACACTTATCAGGATTGACGCGCATCTTATAAGATCGTAGAATATTAAATATTGTGGTGAGATTTGTAATGTGGTTGTTTGACTGTATGTTCTTACATAAGATATCATCGATGTAGACTTCAATAATTTTTCCAAGATGTACCTTAAACATAGTCCTCATTAACCGTTAATAAGTTGTGTCTGTGTTCTTTAGTCCGAAGAGCATGACTTTGTAATAGTAGAGTCCTCTTTTAGTGATGAAAGTGGTCTTTTCCTTATCCTCCTCTAAGACAAGTATATGATTGTAATTAGAAGTAGTATCCATCATAGATAAGAGCCCATGTCCTGCCATAAAATCAAGAATTTGATACATGATGGGAAGAAGGAAACTGTCCTTTAGAGTGTGTTTGCTTAGATCGATAAAATCTAGATAAACTCATACCTTTCCATTCATCTTTGGAACAACGATGATGTTTGAGATCCAATCTGGATACTTGGCTTCTCGAGGGAACACCACTTTGATCAATCTATCGATCTCAATGTTGACTTTGTCTTAAAGACGATGTGAGAGTTGGCATTATTTCTTTATTTAACCACCATGGCGTTGATGTTGATGGCCAATTTGTGACATGCCTTGGCTGGATCGACCCCAAGAATCTCTTTGAAAGTCCACGCAAAGATGTCTTAATTCATTTGTAAGAATTGAATGAGGGTATCTTTATCGTGTTGGACTAGCTTGGTACCGATGAAAGTACCTCGGCTTGGTCGATCAATGTCAATGTACTCTATAGGTTCTTCGGTTGAAGATTGATCATCGATGTAACCAGCTTTCTATGATTACTATACAGCGTATCTGTCTAATGTATCTGGAATGGCAGAGGCGGTATTATCATAAGCTCTAGAAAGATTTTAACTACCCTTAATTTCATGGATGGCATCATTGTGTTTGAAGTGAAGTACTTGATGATAGGTAGAAGCGATTGCTTCCATGTTGTCAATCCGGCAGCAGCCCATAATTCTAAGATAATAAGATTTTACGATAATGATGTAAAATATAACATCAATTATGGCTGGTCCAGCGGTGATAGGTAAGAATTCCAATACCGCTTCTTGTATCGACCATCATTGTATGCATGACAAACTTCTTCATCCTGAGAATTATTACTAATGCATCATGATGTGAAAATTTTACATGACTGATGTCACAATCTTCGAAGGAAATCCCATGTCGGCGATTGCCCAACTCAGGAAGAAGTTTGGCTTCTTTATCTTAAGGTCTGAGATCGCAACATTCTGATAATCTCCTGCAGTTAAATCTACAGGGGTTGTTGATCTGATAAATCATAATCATGTTATTATGGTACATATAGTATAGATGTTTCTCCTCAGCTTGATCTTCAACCTAGACTACCTCAATCTGCATCTTGTAGCTTCCATTCTTGTATAATTCTAGATCGATAATATATTCATATATCTTCCCATCTTTGTAAATGAATTCCAGTAACCCCTGTAATGCATAGAAGCTGTTAGTAGCATGATGATTTACTTTGTGATGCATGCAGTATGGGCGGTTTTTGATTGGTTCTAATGGTTGAGATGGACGGTATAGCTTATCCTTTGATAGAATTAGAAATATTGTAGAGATTTGGACATTCATCTTAGGGAGGATCGGTTTAGGTAATGTACTTCTTTTCTGAGGGTTGCCAGGGTTTCCCTTGGAATGCATTTGATCACCCTGATCCTCCTTTGGTTTAATATTTTATTTTGTAGGTGGACCTTTTGTGGTTAGGATGGATTTAGTAGATTTATGCCTTTCAGACATCATCCTTTCCAGGTCGACATACCCATTAACCTTGGTAATCATATCCTCCAAGGTCGCAGGTTTGTTAAGGAAGAGGTGTTATTTGGCCTTGTAGTCGAGCTAGAGCGCGTTGGTAAAAGTAGTAACAGCTATTTCTTGATCAAGATTATCTACTTTTTGTGCAAGCTCCAAAAACTTCTTGGCAAATGCCTCGAGCTTCTCTCCTTATGATTGTTTAAGACTAATAAGAGAAAATAAATTCTCCTCCTTGTCTTTGTTGTGAGCATACTTCTTGATGAATTATTTCAATAACTGATCGAATGTGAGGATGGAATTTTTTTGTAGAGAGTGGGCCCACCAGAGCGGTTCTTCCTGCGGACTCGTTGCAAACTGATGACATAGAATGTGGTTGAGATTGGAACATAATCTTGTAAATAAGAAATTTCGCGGTGTTCAGAATCAAGAAATTCCTGTGTTAGAGTCTAAAAAATTTACCTTTTCATGGTCATTGTCTCTTCTAGAACTTTTTCTTTATATAGACCTTAACCGCAGCTCGTTATCGTGCTGAAGCACATTCTCCGAATAATGAGGTAAGTGGTGGTTGACTATGCAACTATTTAGTTCGTGGGAAGCAGGCGTCTCTGACTTGTTAATATTCTTCTGTTATGCTCGATCCACGTTCTTTATCAATTCGTGGTCCAGGTGGCAATGCTGACTGTTTATGTCACATGTGAAATGCATGAGTCTAATATGGAAGTAACTTGAATTAGGTTAGGTCGAGCAATGGGTCCCTACAATTAGAAACTTTAGTCGAGGAAAAAAATACAGAAAGCAGATTTACCCTTAATTAGTCATACTAAGCACGTCTTTAAAGAGACAATTTATTTATTGAACAAATTTGAGAGATAATGAGAGAGACTTAGCCTTGAAGCACAATCACAACTATCAAAAGGATCAAAATGCTAAGAAGACAAACGTATAACCCATGTATGAACAAAATCATTCAATGCTTTTCATGGCTCAAAATTATGAATTAAAAAAAAATGGCTGCAAGAATCATAAAGTGCTTTAGATGTGATTATAGATTATATGAACTTATTCAACCACTTGCAATGAGTTTCCTTTACAAACTCAAACCAATCATCCATTACGCTGTAGAGCTAATTGGAAATTGCTTTAATAGTTATATTAAAAAGGTGATTTATACCTTTTAGGGTCTCTTAGATTATGTAATTATAGAGATTGAAAGAAGAATGAGTTTAGGAAAGAAAGAATTTTACTGTCCTAATAGCCATATTTAACTGATATCTTCTCAGAAATCCAAGATCAATATACATGAATATTTACATAATGAAAATTAAAGAGAGGGGGGCAAAAAAGGAAGAGATTACCTTCAGATGTGAAGTGGAAGTTCCCTGGACTACTGTCTCATTGAAGGCCTATTTCCATAGCTCAAACCAAGCTACCCTGCCTCATATCTCAAACTTATTTTGTAGGGATATCACTGATGAATCTTCATCAAAAATGAATAAAGCTTTTATTAAGTATTTATCCATAGATTAAAGTAATATCCCCAAGACAGGTTGGTAGTACTGCAGACGAAAGACAAATCTTTCATTTTGATCTAACATAAAAAGAAATAGTACATGTTTCATTTGAAGGGTAATATAATGATACATGATATCTTGGCGCACTAAACTCATTGGTAACCAAACACTCAAGGAAGATTATATGTTCAAAACTTTATTTGACTCACGGCGTCCTTAAAGTTTTATCTATCAAACTTATAAGCAATACATAGTATAAATTTTTATGAATGATTTGCTTGATATTGATTTCCCAATCAGTGATTTTTTATATTGGCTAAATAGTGCTTTAATAAATTATAAAGATGTTGCATATATCTTCATGATATGATTTTTTGTACAGTAAATTTCTTGCATTATTATTGGCTTTTGTTGTATATTGTGTTTACCATGGGAGAAAATGTAATACAAACTAAAAGAAATCAATTTCTTGGGGCTTGACCATTATTGTTGCTCATATGTTCATAGATTTCTCACTACACTACATATTTATAATTTAGGTTAGCTCAACGTAAATTAGTATTTAGGCAAGTTGACCAAAAGCAGTAAAATTAGATATGCCTTGCTTATTTATTAAAAATGATATGCCTCCTTCCTATCAAAATAATGTTTTTTGAAATTTAAATTTTGAAGGTAAATTTCAAGGACTGTAATTACAATGCCTTGAAATATATTATGGCTTGGTGGAAAGAATTATAAATACTAAAGCAAATGTCAAAATAAATTAATAATTGGCATATAAAGTATCCAACATAATGCTTTAGATATTTTGCTAACCACACAATTATCTTTTCCCAAACTACAAAAATAATTATGAGATGAAAAGAATAGTAAAATCACCATTTAAGCGTCTTTGTCTTTGATTGCGTCGCTAAAAGGGGGATGGTTCAAAGCATTTTTCACTTCAATTTTGCATCCACTTGTAAATACCCATTTTCTGCTTAATTTTAGCTAACATCTTCAATAATAAGAATATCACAAAATTAACATCCAGAGAAAATAAAGTTGACTTTGATGGATATTTTAACCCTTTAACAAAGTTATGAAAAAATAAGTAACATCCAAATAGAGAGGAAGAAGAGAAGTTGATACATTTTTGGGATAGAAAAAAATACATCTTATCTTTTATGTTTAACCACAAAACATTGCTTAAGAAACCAACAAATCTAAGTATTTCTTCCAACTCAATTTGTGGATGTGTTGAATATAGAATATACCTACTATAGGATATACAATAAATATAAAATTCTCTAAATATAGGATATTCTTACTTGGCGCCCAAAAAATTGCAAATATATAAGGAGAAGGTCTTCTTCCATTGTAATAATCGAATAATAATAAAGTTAGTCTTCTCGAATCTTTTATTCTTTGTATTAGTTTCTACATGGTATCAGAGCGGGTTCGATGATTGAACCTAGTTCTTTCGAATTGAATTGAATTAAATTCCACAGCTATAACAGTTCGAGGTCACTGTAGCAGTAGTGTTCGAAGTACTGTAGCAGATGTCAGAAAATCAATGTAGCAATTCAAATTTACTGTAGCAGATACCAGAAAATTACTGTAGCAGTTTGACCAATGGGTTCTAATGATAATACAACAATGAGAATTGCCCAGTCAGGTATGAAAACGAAAGGTAGTGTTATAGTTGTAAATTCTTTGAATAGTACTTGGTTAATTGATATTGGTACATCAGATCACTTGGTAAATTACTTTAGAATATTATTATCCATTACACCTTCAACCCAAACTTCTATATACACAGTAAATGGTGGTTCCTCTCCTGTAATTGGAGATGGTTCCACTGACATATCTGAATCCCTGATATTAAACTTTATCATTATTGTTCCTACTCTAGAGTACAATATTTTGTCTTCAATAGGATCACGGTTGCACTTACATGTACCATGACTTTTTGGCCTTAATTTTATATTTTTTAGGACATAGTGAATCGACAGGTTCTTGGTTGTGATGTTAGAAAAAGTAATCTCTACTATTTAGATCTAACTAATAGTGGAGATCAGAGAATTCATCAAGTGAATAAAGTCGGAGGAATTGAAGAAGTAAAAGATAATGTGTGGTTATGGCATCGGCGACTGGGTCATCTCTCCTTCGGGTATCTTCAGAAATTAAATTCGTCGTTATTTTCGAATTGTAGTATTTTGGAGTTTAAGTGTGATATTTATGAACTCGTTAAGAGTCATCGTATTACATACTCTCTAAGTTTTAATTAAATTTCAGAACCTTTCAGTATTATTCACACTGATGTATGAGGTTCTGTACGTATTCCTTCATTGTTTGGAGCTCGTTAATTTGTAACTTTTATTGATGAGTGTGCTTGTATGATGTGGTTATCCCTAATTACCCATAAAACTAAAGTCTTTGAAGTATTTAAAAAAAATTCTCAGATGGTTTTGACCCAATTGCAAGGAGGATACAAGTGTATCAATCTGATAATGAAGAAGAATTTACTAGTAATGACATGTTGGAGTTCTTGACAAATAACGGCATTCGACATAAAACCTCTAATGTTTATACCCCACAGTAAAATGTGTTGGCAGAACAAATGAATAGACAACTGTTAGAAGTTGTTCGAGCATTTCTTTCTGGAATGAATATGCCATTGAATTATTGGGGAGAAGCATTAAAATTTGTTGCTTACATGATAAGCCGCACACCATCTAGGGTCATTGAATTTTAGACCCCCTTCTAAAAACTTCATGATCTTATCACCATCCCTAGAATAGTAAACCTAGAACCACATGTTTTTTGATGTGTTGTCTTAGTTCATATACCTAAACATCAGCGAAGAAAATTGGATCATTGTGCTTGAAAGTGTGTGTTTCTTGGATATGCTAATTTTAAAAAGGGTTATCGTTATTATGATCCTGTGGAGGGGAAGGTGTATATCTCTTTGGATGTTTCGTTTCGAGAATTGGAGGCATATTTTGTGGGATTTTCCATTCAGGGGGAGAAACATAATAATGGTGAAGGAAAGTTCCCTGTTATTGGGGATATGTTTCAGGAACTAGAGGATTTCACGAGTAATTTGAACAGGTGTAGTAACCTAAGTGATGATGAAAAGGAAAGTGAAGCAGAGCAGATGACAGGGGGAGATCAGGGTATTGAAGATAAACTACATATGAATGGAGAGGATTAGACGACAGGGGGAGATTAAGCTGAAGTAGTAGAAGTTGCCCGTGACTCAAACATTCTAACACCATCTACCGAAGCACTGCTGCAGAATGTCAAACCTCAGATATTACCTAATCCTAACACTGTTAATGATATTCAACCTTGACATTCAGAAAGGCCTACTAAAAATATTCCAAAATGTACTTATGAACCATATATTAATTTTAAAGCCAAATACCAAATTTCTGATTATGTGTCCACCCATAGGTTGGCTAATCATTTACATGCACTATGAATCAATTATCCTCTGTATCTATTCCTAGTTATTTGTAGGAAGCACTATCAGATCCACGATGGAAGAAAACCATGAATGAAGAGATGAATGCATTACAGAAAAATTTTACTTGGGAACTTGTTGATAAACCCCACGGATATCGTATTATTGGGTGTCGTTGGATCTTTACTGTAAAGATGAATTCAGATGGAATTATTAATAGGTATAAAGCCAGAATAATTGCCAAAGGGTATACGCAGACGTATGGTGTAGATTACGAGGAAACCTTCGCCCCAGTGGCAAAGATAAATACTATTCGTGTACTCATTTCTCTTGCAGCCAATCAATGTTGGCCATTACAATAGTTTGACGTGAAGAATGCATTTCTTAATAGAGACTTAGAAGATGAAGTATACGAGGAGTTACCACCTGGAGTCACAAATTCTGAAGGTGGAAAAGTATGCAAATTAAATAAGGCATTGTACAGGTTAGAATAGCCGTCACGATCTTGGTTTGGATGTTTTTTAAAGAGCGTGAAGGCATTTTGATATAGACAAAGTAATTCTGATCATACCTTGTTTATAAAATGGAAGTCAGGAAATCTTACCGCTCTTATTGATTATGTTGATGTTATGGTTGTTACTGGAAATGACTCAGTAGAAATGGAGGCACTGAAGAACTATTTGTCACGGAAATTTGAGATGAAGGATTTGGGACAGTTAAAATACTTCTTAGGCATTGAAGTTGCAAGATCAAGTCAAGGTATTTTCATGTCTCAACGAAAGTATATATTAGACCTTCTTGCAGAAACTAGGATGCTTGATTGCAAACTGGTAGATACACTGATGGAAGCGAATCATCACTTGGGAATGTTTTTTGACCAAGTTCTATGTGACAAAAGAAGGTACCAACGCTTAGTGGGAAGACTAATTTATCTCTCCCATACTCGACCAGATATTACATATGTCATTAGGGTCATAAGTCAATTCATGCATAATCCAAGTGAATATCATATGAAGGCGGTCTTTCGAATACTAAGGTACTTGATGAAATCTCTGGGAAAAGGTCTCTTATTCTGAAAAGGTGGTGATATGGAAGTAATGGGATACACCATTGCAGATTGGACAGGAGATATGTCGAATAGGAGGTCAACCTCTGGCTATTTTATATTTGTATATGGGAATTTGGTGACATTTAGAGCTAAGAGGCAAAAGAATATTGCTAGATCAAGTACTGAATATGAGTTTCGGGGTATGGCTCATGGAGTATGTGAACTACTATGGATGCGGAATATATTGAAGGATCTTGAATTTAAACTCATGAAAGAAATGGATCTACACTGTGACAATAAAGCAGCGATTATGATTGCACACAATCCAATTCAACATGACCGTATGAAACATCTTGAAGTGGATCGGTTCTTTATCTGAGAAAATATTGACAAAGGGTGTATATCTTTTCTATTCGTGAAGTCAGAAGATCAACTTGCAGATATTCTTACGAAAGGAGTTTGTGCATAAATTTT
Organism: Kingdonia uniflora; assembly: GCA_014058105.1. Taxonomy (NCBI): domain Eukaryota; kingdom Viridiplantae; phylum Streptophyta; class Magnoliopsida; order Ranunculales; family Circaeasteraceae; genus Kingdonia; species Kingdonia uniflora. The sequence continues at coordinate 2,218,342 of JACGCM010002535.1, forward strand.
TAACGACATGATTGACAAGCTGGGCATGATTGGCATCTATGCTCCATCTTGAGGGGGAGTGTTGAATATAGAATATATGTTTAATATAGAATATACCTAATATAGGATATATACTAAATATAGAATTCTCTAAATATAGGATATTCTTACTTGGCGCTCAAGTAATTGTAACTATATAAGGAGAAGGTCTTCTTCCAATGTAATAATCGAAGAATAATAAAGTTAGTCCTTCTCGAATCTCTTATTCTTTGTATTAGTTTCTACAGGATGCAAAGTTATAAAATTCTTAGTAGGAATTAGGGGCATTTTGAAAGAGAAATGTCTATATTGATAGACTTTACAAAGTTACTTGAAAAATATAGATCATTTGTAAGCTAAAGAAATAAAGGATTATGGACTACAAAAACCTGAATTTAAATCACTTATTGAAAGAAGGAAAATGTGCAACCTAAAATCTGTCAATCAAAAAACATTAGGCATAATGTACATAAAACTAAAAATACCCAATTCAAAAAGAAAATGTTTACTTTATATATACAATTCCAATTTGAATGGTCTAAAGCCACCAAAGAGGAAGACTCTAACCAAGGTAAGACGTAAGAGAGATATACTCTCCTGTTGAATTTCTAGGTCCAAAGACTCCTCACAAAATTAGACTTGCATTGATCATACAAAGTATACTTGGTGTGCCGATGTCTTAAAAATCTAATATCAACAATAGCCATGCTTCAATCTTTCCTGCAAAAAATAATAGTAATTTCAAGATTATCAATGGGTTCACCAAAAAATTGTATTGGAACATTACAGGTTAATCTACTCAAATATATTCTTAGAACAAATTGATCAAAAGAACAAAAGGGAGATAATGTGAAATTTTTTGTTTTTCAATTGAAGAAATGAATTAACTTGGTGGAGAGAGAGAGAGAGAGAGAGAGCAATCCACAGTGGGAGATTTCTAAATAAGATATGATTCTCTCCCAGACCTATCACTATAGATACCCCTAACCTAAAGCCACTATCTTACCCATGTCCACCATTGCCATAACCATAGCACAACTTGACAGAAACACCCTACCCTATCTATCATTTCAACGAATCCGATGATAGTATGGCACCAATTCCAGTTTCTGCATTTTTAATCTTCACTTGTTTGACTTTAAGGTCATGTATTCAACTCTCAAAAATAAACTTGTTAGCCATGAACGCACTATCTTATCTACATAGCTTGACAGTACCATTTTAAGGATCAATAGGATGTCATCAATGCTAAAAGTTTTGTTGATGATACTCTTTTGGCCCCGTATTAAAAATGTAAAGAAGAATTGTCAATATCAAAAAATAGAATTGGGTAGACAATGTTGCAGTTATATTTTAAGATTATCTCTTTAATAGAATTAATTTCATATACCTTGAATGAAAGCACATGTGCAATAAGGAGATGTTTTTAGATTCATAAAACTTCAGGTTATTTCCAAAAGGTAAAGTGCATAAAAATGAAACCAATCTTATCTTTGTGTAAGGTAAAACTGGAATATGTTTACCTATCATATACCATTTTTAGCAAATATATAGGAGAATCTTCATTTAGATTCGTGAATAAATGAATTATCTATTAATTTCATATTTTCCTAGTAATGAAAATTCAGTTAATATTGAATTCATGAGACTACGAATCAAGTGAATAATAGGGTCTAAGTGAACTGACAGTACAAATTAGTTCAGTGAAGCTACTAATCCAAAGTAAGCTACTTAATCATAAGAATACAAAGTAATTAAGATCATAAGCAAAAATATTTAAAATTTAAACAAAAAACATTACGCAACTGCACCAAAAATTCCCAAATGAAGCACCTGATTGCAACAAACTAAAAGTTGTTGAAGTGGTAAACATTGCTGCAGTACCCATTTAATGACCCTAGAACTTACATGGGTAAGTCATCGCACATCAATAAATTCAGTCAAACATATTCATGTTTTTGAAAGAAAACCCCACCGAGAGAAATTCCCATATAATATGTAGATTGCAAGTCCAAAATGTAGATAGTAATTCCCAAATTAAAGTTATCGAATGAACCAAGATGATGTATAGTAAAAAAAAATAGAAGATGTTGTACGATAAAAACTTTTCTTTACCTTCAATTTTAAAGGAGAAAATTTGTTAGCCCAGGTAGCAACGCAATCGAATAGTTATGTTTATAAATAGACAAAGTAAAAATTATAAGAAGGGGGAAAGCATAAATCTTTGTAAAAGAAGCAATTGTAGTTGCTTGAAAATCCAACTTAGAAAAATTGATTGATTATAAGATAATACAATTGGTGACGTTAGAAGTAAAATTTGAGCACAAATTAGAATTGATTATCTAGGAAACAAAAATTATATAAAACTAATAGAACATATCAAAGTAGTATAGAGATTACTTACCTCTGTAGAAGTTGCATTTAATCATAGCAAAATTTGAATAGCTGGTAAACTTATAAGTAATGAAAAGTAGCATGCAAAATACTTGGATTAATTTCTGGTTAATCCATTTAAACAAATACGGTAAGGTCACCAAAGAAAAACTGATCTAACCGGAATCTTGTTGACAGGAGATCACATGGAAAAAATAATAAACAATAAAAAGTTTTACACTATTGGCTGTCTTAAACAAAGTGTGAAATTGAAGTTCTGAACTTGTAAAAAGATAATAATTAATGGATTGAGTCTTATGAAAATTCCCATATAAACAACAAAAGAAGATGGGAAAATGGAAATTTGGGCATAAAGTAATAAGTTCTCACCTAAGATCAAATTTTTAGGGCTTCCAATGAGATATGTAGGCTACTACCAACAAAGAAAAACTTCAATATTCTCCATTATAATCTAATGAATAACATCAACATTCTTATAAAATTTTCTTAGTAGAAGACATCACAAATTCACTTCAAATTCTAATTTAATTCAGCTTCAAGAATTTCATTTGAGCTGAAATGTTAGGTAAATGTTGAAGATGAGGTTTTTAACTCATGGGTAAATGTTGGGATTTCAAGACCCCAATAGTTAGTATTAATGGAAATTAATTATAGGTTCATGAAGTTTCATTAGTTAGGAGAGGAGAGGAAGAGATGCGTTTGGAAAATAATGGGGAAGATAGAAAAAGTTTTAAGAGAAAAGAAAGAGAGAGTTTTTAGTAGAGAATACGTTGCTGCTTATGGCATAATTAATTGCCTTCCCAAAACTTTAACTCACGAATTCACCAATTAAATAAATGTTTATTATAGTTGCCACGTAGGACAAAAGCTGCCACTCGGGATATTTGTATTATACATAGCGTATTCTTTCTTTTTTATATGCTTTCATCAAGGTAATCATGCTCATGGTCTTTAAACCTAATGAGTATTGTACATTTAAGGTTTGATGGTTACTCTAGTCATAATCTCGTATAGAAAAACTCAATGTACTTTTATAAGCCGTTTATATCATTAGAAAGAGTATATTTTAAGGCTTAGGTGATCTTTACTTCTAGTAGCCTACGAAAAACTAACCTCTTAAAAACATTCGATATTTGGAGAGAGAAAAAACTATTGCCCAATAAGAAAAAAGTAATTGAAAATCACATGATTTCGATATAACAAATAATCAAGAAAGGCAAAAAAATTACGATCATTTACTGCTTCGCAGATTATTGTACGCATCGAAGAACATCTTCACAAAAGATATCTTAGGTCATTCCCTAGATTGTAAATGGTTAATTAACAACTATTTATAGAAGTTAAATATTTATTTCATACTTAGTTGAATTCTCCACAACAATTAAAACTATGAGATTTTAAGAAATCAGAAGAATTGAAAGAAATTGTAAGAGCATCAGCCCATAAATTCATGTCATTGCTAACTGAGGCGGTACCTACTAACCCTGAATATCACTTTCAAAATTAGAAAGGATTACCCACCTGAGGATTCCTAAGTTATGGAAGATTTGAGGATTAAAAGGTTGAGAAGAATCTTAACAGTGATTAAAAACTCACCCAAAGTAATTCTAGAATCCTCTGCCCCACCTGTAAACAAATTAAAAATCACAAAAGACCTAATTATTCATTTTAAAGAAAAAATCTAAGAAATCATAGCTCAAATGAGCACATCAATCTTAAAACCAAGGATATTAGAATTTACCTTATGTAGAGGTGGGAGGTACAATTGTAGTTGAGAGATCCACAAACTCTAATGAGATATAGTTGAAAATGAAGCATTAATGCAAAAATTTGATTTCTCAAACACAAACCGATGAAGAGAGGACGTTACAGACCTTTTTAGTTTTTTTTCATAGAAGAAGATTAAATAAATTAAGTCCTTTCGAGTTGTTTTCATGGAAGAAGATGAAACAATTGGGTCCTACAAAGTAAAAGAGGGAAAACGTAGGAGTTTTGGACAATTAAGAGAGTTAATCTCAGAGTTTATTTTGTCCTAGCTAGTCAGCTCTTGCATGCCACGTACGACAAACTTTGCCACGCGGGACATTCACACCACGTAGGACAAAACTGAGATTTATAATATTGATTGAGCATGGGTTTTCCAAATTATGTAAAGGGTCTGGGAGTAAAGAAGCTCCAATTGGTCATTACCACAAAATGGACTCTATTAGAACTGGAAGTTTCATCTCAAAACTAATTGGCAATGAGAGGAGTAACCCCAAAATCTTATATTTTGAGGTGTAAGCCCCATGATTTTTATATTTTGAGGTGCATATCTCAACACGAGGACGAATATTTGGGTAATGCTGAGTAGCACGTGGGCCATTGGGCTCGACACGTAAAAGAAAGGCCCGCTTTGAAACCATATTAGAACTGGTGGTTCCATCTCAAAATCAATTCATAATGAGGGGAGTAGCCACATGATCTTATATTTTTAGGTTCAAAGTTGTGTGCCCGATATGGGACTGTATATCTCAACAGACTCCAATGAAGTTATTATGTTGTTTGAAGAAACCAGGATTTTGGCCACACTTAGATATGGCTTTTTGGACTATGATATTTCTTCTGATATAAATCTCTAAACCCAAAGTGCTAGTAAGTAAAAGTAAGCATGGCTTAAGGTAACAAATAGCTCCTAGGGTGAAGCCAAGAGTATTATTATGTATCCCTTTGGGTTGTTGCCCCCCCCCCCTATGCTAATGTTCTAGCCTAGCCTTATCCACTTGACCTTCCTCACGATAACTTTAAGAATCCAAGAGCTGACTCAATCAAAAAAATTGCGTACTAGATTAGAGCATCAGCAGTAGGTTATGGAATTTACCTAGCCACATATGCTAAACCTGCTAAAATCATTTATGTGGCGAGTGATTAATATTTTAATATTTTTTAGGATTGCTATTATAGCTATTCAAATAACAGACATGGCTCACATATTAAGTTTTGTGCCAATTCAAATGGCGTCTAAAATCTTTTATACTAATAACTCACCTTAATGGGCCCTACTAGAAAGTTATTTATGGTGAAAAAAAACTCAAAAAAAGAGAGTGAAAAATAGCTAACTGTCATTAGAGCAATGGTTAGTATTATAGATGACATAAGAGATATGGTAACTACTCAATCGATATATTTAGCCACTAAATTTATTAATAGGAGTGCTATTTGAGTGATAGCGATCCTGAAAAGGGAGTTTTTACAACATTTTGATCGCTATATTAGCGATACCTAACCTGCTACTGCTAATGCTCTTAAGTAGCATATCTCATTACATTCTGGAAAAGTTAGCTAGCAAACATGATTTAACTTGTTCAATGCTTGAGAGTTGTGCACCAAAATAAGTTTCCAATATGCTAAATAATTATCTACAACCATCTTGGTTGTTTTATTTTGTCCTCTTGTAACTTTATTTTCCATCTAGGATGTGTTTGTACAGCATAGACTTAACATGGAACTTAATGCTTCATATTTGTAGGATGCTTCAGATCTTATCATATGATTGATCTCCATACATTTTTTAGAAGTCTTCTTCTAGTTTATACATCCAAAATTGGTAAATGAGAATCTTTTAACAAGTAGCCACTTTTTGCTGGAAATAATGCAATGGAAGCAACGAATTAATGACTCAAGAATGTTGTAATGGCTAGTTTTTCGATTGGTAAACTTCATTGATACTATTAGTAAGGAAGTTATGAGGAGTTTGCAAATAAGCTTAGAACACACTAGATTTTACGTGGAAACTTAGCAAATCCTAAGAAAAATCACAACTTCGAGGAGGATTTGAAGGTATAAATCAAATATGTGCTAGATTATTATAATTGTGAAGAGATTTGACTCGTATTATTAATAATGATAGAAAAAGTTGAATACCCAGTTGATATAAGTTCTGCATGTATTTATAGTGGATACAGACAGTTATAAATAATTGGCCTCCTGGTTTCATGGGCGATGGGTGAACTTTGCAGATCATGTGCAACAGCTCTTTTTGACCAAGTATAATGGTTATTGTAGAGGGTCGAGATCTATAACGTGGGCTTGATACCTTCTCCATTGGTTAAATACATTTGACTTTGTTTTGCTAGCTTCTCCTTATTGAGTCTAGGGAATATGCCGCCACAATCACTTCTCGAATGACAAGATACCTTCGACTTGACTCCATTTAGCTTGTTCTTATCGATTTGGGGAATATGCAACTACAATCGCCCCATTCTCAAGTTAATTACTTGTTGTTATGTTGAGAAGAACATTCTGAACCTGGTAGCTAAGGTGTAGAGCAATCATATTTTTTGTACAACTGGAAAATAAGTGATGTAATCTTGTCAATAATAATAAAATGATTTTGGCTGAATCTTGTTCGATGGCCGTAGTAGGATCGATAATCATATCGAATATGTCCAGAAAATTTAAAATTTGAATTGTGGTTACAACTATCCCGTAAAAGTAGGAGTTGATTAAAAGGAAAGATGTGGTTCATGAATTTTAAAAAATAATAGCTAAGGGTATTCTTGTGGGTGATATATTAGGTCATAAGGAAGTGGATGTACAGGCTCTTTTTATGAGTTTAAGAACTGCATTGGTGAAGATGGAGAAAATAGAGGATCCAGAGATGTATCTAGATGGCATACAGCAACAGTGTAATATCCTATTATCTTTGAGGAGATAAAGGGTTCAGGACTTTGAGAAGAGGCATGTGAAGCATTTAAAATAGTTATCTAAAGCATCTTCAAGGAGTGTGCTGAGCCATCATATGGGGCCTATAGATAATGTTTCGGGTGCCAACTATTCATATTCACTTTCAGAAAATATCAAAGGTAACTCATTGTCTTTTGTTGTTGTTAATCCATCAAGCATTGGTTTTGAGGAGATTGCAGTGCTTATCAAGAGAGCAAAACTTGTAAAGAAGATATATTCACGACCTGCTCACCAACATGGTTGGTTTTTTGCTATTTCTTGAATTTTTTGTGATTCGATACTTTTTTTTATGTAATGATTATTTTTGTAGAAACCCTATTGTGGATAACAACTTGAACTTTGATTTGGGTAAATGAATTTGAGTAAGAGTGACTAGTTGTGGAAAATTTTATGAATAAACTGTTTTAGGGTTTTGGAGTTATTTTATTAATTTTGTGAGGAAATTGAAATGTTGTTGATGTGTGTACGGTATCTTAGAAAATTTAGAGTGTTGTGAGTGTTTGACTTGATGTTGTTATTGGCGATGTAGAGAAAGAATTGAGTTTTGGAGCCATAGGTTTTGACGGTGCGACTTTGGGTTATTTCTGTGGTTCCAGGGGCTATGGAAGTTACGGGTTTTGGGGGAAGATAACTTGCTTGAATGTGCGCCGTATATTGTCTGATTTTATGCCGGAGAAGACGGAAAATCAATTTTTTTTGATTTGGTCTCTTTTGATGGGAATCTGGGTGCCATATGAACGTCTTCGAGAAGCCTCGTACGTTTGTCAAAACTTCAAGATAATGTATTTTGGGAAATTAGATATGTCTCAAATAATATAATATCGAAGGTATAACTTAAAAAAATTGAATTCGGATTTGGATCAAGAAGGGAGATGATAATGTCGAAGCACTTAAAACTTGGAATAAATTACTTTTTCTTTTAGTCGAGAACTAGATACTAGCAGGTAAAATGCGTAGTTGGAGAGTAATACTCAATAATAGGATTTTGATAAACAGATAGGAACATGAATTATATAAGATATGGTATCTTACAATATTAAAAAAGGAATTCAATTTCAGGTTAAAATAAATGGTTGAACTAGTTCAAAATGTTAATTGTTCTAATGCTGACACAGAAAGTGTTTTTGAAAACCTTGTCGATGTAGAACCATTAATAATTGATGTGAATACATGTGTACAATACTTGGGTAGAAACTACAGGGTCGGGGTGAGTAATGTGGTCATGGCTCAGGATAATCGAGCCAGGTTGGAGACTTAGGTTTTTGAGGTTTTTGATTGAAAGAGAACAGAAATGGATGTGAAATATGAGCCATGGCCAAATGATTGAGAATAATGTACGGGTGAGGGTGGAGAAGGAGAAGGAGGAGAAGAAGAGGGAGATATAGATTTTTTTTGGGAGCGTTATGGGGATGTCGAGGAAACAAATAAAATTTTGTCTTTTAAACAGAAGTATGGCATCCTTGATAACATTAGGCTGAAGGAGTTCCTTGGGGAAATGAATAGACAAGAGCTCCCTAAGTTGGGCATTCTTGTTCATCCAGAACAAATAAAGAAGGGGTTGAAGTTACTCCATCGAGCTAACCACAACAAGTCCTTAAACTTCTATGATGTTGCTCCCAGGCAGCTTAATCCAAATGTATACAACCTTTTTAGGGCGGTGGCAATGTTAAACAATCGACTACAAGAGAAGGGGGGGCATGTAGTTTATGTTGACTATTTGTATCTGTACTACATACTAAAGCAAAATCCTCATAAAGTTGGCTATAAAAACTTAGCTAGGTTCCTTCAGAGGCCCTTGTTTTATGAGATGGTATCGACGAGGGAGCAATACTTTGTCGATTGCTTACTTGTTTCGGGGAACTATGTGTTCAACCCTAAAGACCCTGGGGAGCCTTTAAAGAGGAAAAGTTTCCATCTAGGTTCGTGTGGAATATGCTTTATTTAATGTAGGAAAAATTTGTTTCTTCTAAAGTATTATTGTTTGATAAAGTACTAACTGAATTTATATTTTGTTACAAATGCAAAGGAAGTGGATAGGAACTCGAAGGTCATAGAGAAATTGTACAACTTGAGAACCAGCTACTTTGGGCGAATCGACTCTCTAGTTACAGATCAAGGGGAGGTTTGAGGCCTAGAACGTCAACTTCTCTTTTGAATAGTACATTGGTTGCGCTTCTAGTGTCGACAAGGAGCATGTGTAAATAATCCAGTCCTACTTTGAGCATTATCACCAATGGGTCGTCATAAGGATATTTGGCATGGCTGGTGCCGCAGTCCTCGAAGGAAATGCGATATGGTCGTTTGGCTTTGCTAAAGTTGGGTAAAGTTTGGCAAATTTCTCAGATGATATCAATTTATAGCAAGATGTGATCCTTTAATCCTTCTTTCAATTTTTGCCTTTCTCAATCTCGATCATATAAAGATGGCGAGCTTGACCTTGGCCCTGCTCTTGTTGGACTTCTTTTCTTTTATTCTTCGAGAAACTTTTGGACGTTGATTACATACTCGTGGAGCCTTCCTACCAGGACCATACGGTAAAAGATGTGTATAAGAGAATAACAGTTGTCAGTTTCATGGCTATGAACTTTATGATACTAGCACAGAGGTTTATTCAGGATGTTTGGAATCTCTTGCGCTTGGTAAGATTGTTGATAAGGTGGCTGTCATAGGAGGCAATACCAAGATCGTTTTATCTTTTTTCCCGTCTTTCCTTTTGACGTTGTCGTTGAACCGCCCCTGCTATTTTGTAATAACATTATTTGTTGGTTTTGAGTATGGCGGTGAGTACGCATCCTTGGAATGGATGACATAAGAACTTTTCATCTTATCTTTCTTGGATTGTTCGAGTTCAATGTAGTTATTAACCACATCGATCATCTCTGTGACAGTTTTGGATTTGTGAAGTGTAAGCTCTTCTAGAACTTTTGAATCGATGTGGAGTGGGGAGGTGAATGCCTGTACGATAATCTTTGGATCTGAATTTCTAATTTTTCTCTTTTCTTGCAAGAAATTGTAAAAGTTTCCTAGGGTTACCTTCTCACCTTATTTGAAAAAGAATAAAGAATTGACCATTATCACATGTTCTTTAGTATGTGCATAGTTAGATTTGAGCAGCTACTGTAGTTGAGTAAAGCTAGTTATCAATCCTTCATATTGAACAAACGGCATAGCATGTGTTCAAGCTTGGAGAATAGGTCGGCTGCTACTTTGAAGTGACGAACGTAAGTGAGAGGGTTGGTGAGACCTGTATATTGATCAAATTTTGGCATGTGAAAGTTGTATGGAATTAGTAAGACTTCGAGGCGAGAGGAAATAAAAATTTTCTCGATCCTGTCCAGAGTGGATCTTCGACTAGGATTATCATAATGTATGGCCTGAATCTAATTGCTCAAGTCATCTGAGGTAATAAATTGTTAGAGAGCGTTTGGTGTAGCTGTGGCCTGAGAATTAAAATATCCTTATCCTTCTAGGCCCAACCATTCTCTGACTGGTCGTCTCAGAGGAGGTGGTAGAGTTTGGTGACGTGTTCGCCAACTTCCCTGGGTTATCGATACTGATGATGTGAGGCCAAAATGTCATGATACCCTATCTGGGTTCCATGATCTAGATCTGGAAGTTTGATTTCGTTAATCCCTTGGTATGCGCTCCCTCATAGAAGCACTAGATCGATGATCATTTCAGGCTTGGGAGGCAATCCTTGCCGAGCAGTAAGTCAATCCTGTTGCCTTCGCAGACTCTCCATTTATTTCTGATGGGTTTAGCCTTGTTGTTCTTGGGTTTCCTCCTCTCGTCTTTCTCGGCTTAGAGGGCTTGGGCATAAATTCTCTAATCTTCGAGTCACTGGATCCTGTCAGATTCCATCTATTTTTTAAGTTCGACAACAACATTGTGTAAATTGACGATTTCTGGTAAGGCGGTTACTGGAATGTCTTCATTATTCCTCTGAGTATTTGAGGCACTTCTGAGGTTCATGTTTGTCATGAGAGTGTATGGAATGAAGGTTGATAAAGAAAAGGTGTGATTTTCCCACAGACGGCACCAATTGTAATGGCAAGTTTTCCGGTTGGTAAACTTTACCAATACTTTTAGCAAGGAAGTTATTATTTTGTAAATAAGCTTAGAACACACTTGATTTTATGTGGAAATTTAATAAATTTTAAGAAAAACCACGACCTCGAAGAATATTTGAAGGTATAAATCCAATATGTACTAGATTATTATAATTATGAAGAGATTTGACTAGTATAATTAAGAATAATAGAAAAAGTTGAATGCCCAGTTGACATAAGCTCTACCTGTATTTATAGTGGATAAATACAGTTACAAATAATTGGTCTCCGGGTTTAATGGGTGGTGGGCGAACTTCGCAGATCATGTGCAACGGCTCTATTTGACCAAGTGTAACGGTTATTATAGAGAGTCTAGATTTATAAATGTGGGCCTGACACCTTCTCGATTGGTCATGCACCTTCGACTTGGTTTTACTAGCTTCTCCTTATCGAGTCTAAGGAATATGCTACTACAAATGCAAAATGATATTGACTAAGAAAACTCAATTGGTAAATTTCTCTGTCATCAACTAAATAATAACAGAGGGCCATAGCTTTTACTTATAGAGATTTAACAAAGCTTTCCCAATTTCTATATCATAAACTCAATTAGTAAATTTCTTTATCATTTTATTCATCTAATGGCTCCTTAATCATTACATTAATCTTATTTTTATTCTTCGATTAATGTATAGACAGAATGATGCATATGTTTGACTTTAAGTAGATAGTGGATACTAAGAGCATCTCCAACGGAGAAGGTATGTTATTCCACTTTCTGGAATAGCATACCACTTTGCTCCAATAGATTTCTCTCCAAATTCAGCTTTTTGTTAAAATTGGGACGCATAATATTATTTTATCTGTGAGAGAGAAGATTCTTATTTAAAATTGGGACCCACAATGTTCTTTTATTTGAGAGAGAAAAGAAAGGAAGAAAAAAAATTTGATGGGGACCCACAATGTTCCGGATTCGCATACTAGTAGGTGAGTATGTTGAACACCATATCCCTGTGGAAGGAGTGCATGCAAAAGTATATGAAAAGCGTAACAGCATAACATGATGTTTGAGATGTTCCACTCTAGTAGAATGGGGTAGAGCCGTATAGCTTAGGATCACATTTGGTTGTGTTTGTCTTTATATTCAGCAACGAGGATTATTGGCTTCTCGCATGTGTTTTAGGGTGTCCCTTTTGTATCTTGGATTTTTCATAATCTCAATTTTGATGATCGTAAAAAATATATTAATAAGTAAATTAAGCTGGTACTATATCAATTTGCATTTCTCATGACTAATATGCCATGTAACGTCTTGTAACGTCTCAATTTCCAAGCTTGGGAAGCTCCTTATTTGGTCCCCCAAGATGGTGGTAGATAGTTTGTCAAAAACGTGTTCTTTTTTTAGTTACCATATTCCGACATATAGGACTCCCTCTCTAAGAGCATCTCCTAAAGTACCTCACTTAGTAGAAAAAAAGCAAAAACTAAGTGAGGTCCAATATCATCCAACAATACCTTAGTTAGTTTTTCAAAAAGTTAATATTTTAAAGAAGAAAGGACCCCACAAGATTAGAAAATAAATTAAAGTTAGGTAAATTTGTCCATGTGTCGTTTTGTGGTTGGTTGTTTTTTAACCTCAAAAACAAAGGTTCAACCCTGGAAAGCGAAGCTCAAACTTGCATTTTGAGGATAAAAACCAAGTAAGTGAGGTATTATTGGATGGCAAAAATCCTATGTGGAACCTCAATAACCAAGTGAGTAAGATGCTTTAGGAGATTCTCTAGGAGCTCAAATGTTTAGCTTGGGTTATTGAGCGTCTACCACATACTTCTATAACTTCAATTTCATCTTAGAGCGTTATTATTAGTGGCATTATAAAGTTTAATATCTCCTTTCGACCCTTGACAAGATGCGGGGCACTAGATTAGTTTTCCAGTTAAACCAAGACCTATAAAAGAGAAGGTTTGGTCAGTTAGTAGTAATTGAAGTCTCTTGAACATAACCATCTCAAAAGGATATATAATATTGAGATAAGGTAGGAATCAGTGGAACTGTGGAAGGAAAGGGACAAATGTTATATACTTATTCCCTTGTTTTATTTCCATCTTCATCATATTTTAAGGTATTGTGTTATCCCAGGCTCGGTGAGTGACAGATTATCTAAGACTTGTAATAGAGACTTAGGGTAACTTCAAGGCTTGATTTTTTATTTTATTTTTTTGCTCAATCCTTCAATTATTTAAGTATTAGAGAGATTTCTTCTGACAAAGCTCAATGCTTAAATTTCATTTATGTCATCAGGCGCAGAAAGGTTATGCGCCCCATTGTTCTAATTAAGATAAGTAATGGGGTGCATAAAGGTTATGTGCTTGATGATCTCTTTATAAGAAAAATTATATCAGGCGCATAACCTTTAGAAGCCTGCCTTTTTAGGGCGCATAAAAGTTATGCTCCTAAAAATGAAATGTTTTAGGTACACTTCAAACTCAACATTCAAGCATCAGGCATTAAATTCAAGCCTGATGCTTGAAATTCAAGTATTGAGGCAAATATTGATGATGCTCTTATGGCTCATCTTTGTTGCTCTGATTATGCCTTGGTGATTGGCCTACTTAACCAACTTCATTGGGTTGCTCTTTCTATCCTTCAGTTTATGAAAGAGTTCTTTATTTACGTGTTAAAATTGTTTTTGGTATTATTGTTGTTGATTCTGATGATTTATCATTTATTCCATCTTTCTTATTAATTTGGTTACTTAATAAGCTTACACTTCCAAACAGCAACTATATACAAAAATACTATCTACAATTCTACCAATTGCAAAGCACATTCAACATATTATCCATCAGAGGAACAGTTGTAGTACAATTCAAAGACCAATCATCAAGAGCCCAAAACAAGCAAACTCAACAAAATGTGCATTCAAATTCCAATAATTCAAGGTCAGAGCACGATTATACAATCCATCAGCAAATCAGATATCAATTCAAAAGTTCAGAATCAGTATGTTCAGAAAATACGCATCAATATGTTCAGCATCAATTTCAGAAGTTCAAATTGATAACAAAAGCACAAACAACCTACCGAGCTCAGAGACCAACAGAAAACAACACCATCGTTCAAAATATTACAACTCAAACTTTTTAATCAACAGAAGAAGAAATCTCATCCCAACCTCATATACCTCATACTGGGGTGGTTGCGCCTTCCTGCTCCATAGCTCCCCCAGCAACTTTATTCGAATCTCCAACGACCAGACCACCAACAGTACTACCAATGGGCGCTTCAACAAGCAAAGTATCTGCACTACCCACAATACTTCCAACTACTTCATTAGCAATGTTCGCCTCTCCTCCCTTCATCTTCAAATCATCCCCTTCAACAAGTTCTGGAGACACAGCAAGCCGTATATAGTTACCTGAAACATGTATTTTTTTATCTCCTTTAAAGCCTCGTCTAGGTCATCTTCCCAGAGCTCAACCATCGAAGCTTGCTTTTCCACAGCCTACTCCTATCATTCAACCTCCGTCATCTCTTCATCTTCCTCCAGTGTATCACCCTCCGCCAGCACCTTACGCCTCTTGCGTTGGCCAGCCTTCGATTGTTGCACCTTTGAAGCTTTGGGGACTACCGGGCCTTTCCCCTTCTCAATTTGAGCTGCTACTGCTCTCGGCCTCAACTTTGGCATATCTCCAGCCACTTCGGGCATGGAAATTGCTGATTTTGAACCCCTCCGTAATCTCGGTACAAATTGGTAGTTTATTGGCAACTCTTCCCCTCCCATCTCTTTTTTCCCCTTTGATACACCTTCACTTTTTTTTCTCTTTGGTAGCTTTGACGTAGTGGGTACGTCTTGAAGCAGGGAATCCGCCTTCTTCCTCATTTTCCTTTTGATTTCGAGACTGTCAAACACAAAATTTACCCAGTCTTCACTAGCTCCGAGCACAGGTCAAAGAACCAAGGTTTCTCTGGGTGACATTGGATGTGGTAGGTCCTTGGGTTCTGACTAGCTTTCCTCGAGTAAAAGGTGATGATGTCAAACCACTTAATCAAACCTCGACTCTCACTAGCCAGTTTTACATTTATCCCCTTTACAACCCTCATCATTTCATAAAAATTACCGTTCATCTGCACCGGAGCCACTCCCCAGAAATTCAACACTTCTTTCACCAGTCTTCGGAGAGGAAGCTCCAATCCCAATCGAATTTGGCCTCTATAAGCCAAAATCCCTTCCCCAGGATTTGATTTGAAGGTCAACCCCACCCCTACAATACTCAGATACACCTCTTCCTTTGAGAGTTCTAATTTGGCGGCGAACGGATCTATCCTAATCCTCTATTTAGCTGAAACAGCACCTTCGACCCTATCCAACTCAGTCGAATCCACACTATCTTCACTATGTACCTTATCTCCCCCTCCACCACTAGAACGCCCTACATTACCCCCCCCCCCTCCCCCCATACTATTTCCTTTTCATCACTATCATCGGCAGCTATCGTCCTTCGACGCCTCGAAACCGGAACCTCCTCAGCCGGCAGAACCATTAACAATGGAGCCTCAACTACAATATCTAACACTTCTACATCACTACCCTCATCCATTGGGGCTCGACCAGAAACACTAGCTTCGAATTCTTCGAACTCTTTATCTATCAGTCTCCATCTTGAATCCTGAAGGTTACGCATTTTGGCCTACAAAAGAAGAGGCACGCAATTAGAGTGAAAAATTCGACAATATCATGCCTATCACTCCTATCTTGTCCATTCCACCACCACCCCCAGATATTTATCACAACCTCAATCTCAGACCCAGTACACCCTCCAAAACCCCATAAACCCCAAAATGGGTTAAAACCTAAATCCCTCAAGTTTCTTTACCCTCGAGAATAACCTCTAAAACCCCAAACACAAATTACCTTACCTACATTCTCAAAAGAATAAAACAAAGTACAAGCGGCAGAGATAAAGTAACTTACCAGTGGTTAGCTGCACTACCCTCGAATTAGCAAAACCAAACCAGCAAGTGCAATAAGAACTTCCAAGTGCGAAATGGCGTACGTTCCCTCCTCTACACTCTTTAATTCTTACAGTAAAAAAATACAGTAATTACTCTTCACCCTCTTATATATCTTTCGAAAAACACAAAACCGCCTCAATTTTCTAACCACTATAATTACCACGACCCCACTACCCGACTTTTCGGTTGCAATGTGCTTTGACCAATATACCCCTCGCACCTCTCACGTGCGAATAGCACCCTCACTTATAACTGCCTGCAAAAGCTAAAGTTCTCAAACCTTTTTCTCCCTCACTCGAAGCTAAACGACCAAGTCTAAACAGTCACATAACAACTTTTTTCGTCATACGAGAAAAACATCATCATTACCTTTTGCATACTTTCCCAGGCACCCGTACCAGCTTGACAGACCAGCCGTCTGAGCTGTCAGATCGGCCAGTCAAATCCCGCATAACCGATCACACAATCCCCGAACTCGAGTACTCGACCATTTTATGTCTCGAACAATCCGCAGCAGATAGCCTCAAACAAACTTATTTAATATATTGACTTTTGACATCCAACACACCCTTTAACATAAAAAGTTTCGACCCTTCGACCGAATACAGTCACAAACATCGACCATTCAACGATTTTATGCTTACAGATATAGTTTTCAGCTTCAACACAGTTTACCTTTTATTTCGACAAAGTCATTTTTATCTTCGACCAACAAAAATAATTAATTTCGATAATTATATTATCCCTTCAATACCTTCAATCAAAAATTAAATTATATATTACCAGTACGCACAGCACGACAAAGCAAGTTATCAATACCATTTTCATTCATCAACTCAGACAACATTACAGGATTCATACAAAAAAGAGAACAGAAAAGGAGGAAGAAAGCAGGAAAACAACAATAAGAAAGCATGCAAGAAAGAACCCTATTTGTTGACGGGTTGCTTCTCTTCAAACAACGGCCGCTACATCTTCATCCTCCTGGTCCATTATATCCTCTGCGAAACCTGCGAGAAGAGACAGCCGAGGGCTGGGAAACAGCCCCATCATCTGCACTATTCCCCACCAGTACGCAAATGGCATATCATAGAGTGGTGCCTCAGTTCCCCTTCAAAGAGGTCTGGCATTTCGGTATCAATATCCTCTTTTATTCCGACCTCCGTTGAAGACCCAGTAAGGATTCCTATATTTTCCTGGCCCTCACCGCCGCTTGAACTCCTTAAACCGGTACGTTTTCAGCAATGTTGATCAACAAATAAAGCAGTAGTTAAAGAAAAAATTGTAGGACAGATGAAGAAATTCCTTCCAACCCATCCCCTTTTATACTTACAAACCCACCATAACTTTCCATCTTCCCTAACCGAATTAATGGCAGCCTTCAATTCCCAACCTCGAAAAGTTAGCAAATAAACTTTCCAACTTCCCAGGTGTAACTGATTCATCGGTACATGCATTCAAACCTTGTTCCCGAGGACTCCTAGTCGAGCATACCTCCAACGTCGAGCATTCGATCATCATTACCTTCGAGCATATCATTATACATCACGCATATAAAAGTAATCGTCTACATTCGCCTACACTACCAGTCATAAACAGTAATGCAGGTTCGCAGAAAATATTTTGTCCATTCCAAACATCTGCTTAAATAAACAAATTACATTTCTACTACCATCCAAAGCAAAAAAAAAAAAAAACAAAGACATACAAAGGTAACCTCATCAACCATTGCTCCTACTACCAGAAGGTCCAGCTTCAGTGGCCGAGTTCTGCTCCTCAATAATTTCCCCCATACAGACATGACTGTCAGCTAGAGCTATCATAAAGAGATAGCGCCTCTCAGCGGTCATAAAATGGAACCTTAGCTGGTCCCACAGATAGGAATAAGAATTACCATTAAAGAACTTCTCAGGTCCTACCCCCACAAGCTCAGGCATGTCCCAATTCAGATCATGCTTCCCAAAAAACTTCATATGCAGTTCCGCCATCTTCCGCCTCACATGACGGTCGCGAGCAAACCCCATCCTCTTCTAGTAATGCGTGTTTGGCATGGTATCCATTCAAATGCTCATAATCAGAAGAAAGAAGCAGAAGAATACTGCAAATGAAAGAGGATACAGCACCCCTATACAATAACCCATATTCATAGCCTTCACTTCATTTATTACCCTATAACCACCTACATCTCTTAAAAATCCACTTTTATTACCAACCCGGAAACCCACGGTCAAACTGCTATAATTCCAAGATCAAATAACTTTCTCACCGAACACCTCTCCACTTGGCTTCGAAACCTTCGCTAAGAGGGGGAGAATGTAGTAGCCTACTCATAGCCTCGGACAGTCAGTCAAAGCCTACTTCATAGTCTACTTGAATGTATCGAAGCCTACTCAATCTCTAAAATAGACTCCCCAGAGATCTCCCGAGGACAAAGCTTCCACATCAGGCAAAGCATCATTAATTGATTAACGTGCCACAACAGAAATCCTTTAACCTCACTAACACACGGTCGAAGCAAGATAAGATAGACAATCACCTCATCAGGTCAGACGGCGTATTGATTGACCCATGCAGCTACAGTGACAGGTCCAACTACTGCGCCGTTCAGAGACATCATCAATAATTATTGTAGTGACAGTACCGACATGACCAGCGCCCATAACTCGCCAGGATTTCCTAACAGTAATCATGTAAACCTGTTTCACCCTTGGTGACTCAGCTTCCTATATCTCTATTAATAGAGGAGAAGGGAAACCATGGAGGGGTTAGAAAAATCATCTCCAGCCCTTTGCATTTTACCTTTAACTACCTGGATACTCTGTTCTCGAACCCTGTTATTTACTCTTCAGTAATACAATCTGTCTTAAAAAATCCTCATCAGAGGTCGTAGAGAGTCACATTCGGGCCTCTACGGAAGAATTTGTCTATAGTTAGATCTTACTTTAAGTCATTTGCTTGCCTCCTTTGATTGAGGATCGATTTTATGTTGTAAGAACCAACTTCACATTCGAACGAAGTTAGGTCCCTACATGCAGTATGGGTGGCTTTCGAATGGTTCCAATGGTTGAGATGGACGGTATAGCTTATTCTTTGATAGAATTGGAAAAATTATGGAGATTTGGACATTTATCTTAGGGAGGACATTTTTTGGTAATGTACTGCCTTTTCGAGCATTGCCAGTATTTCCCTTGGAATGCATTTGATTACCCTGATCCTCCTTCGGTTCAATATTTTATTCTGTAAGTGGACCTTTAGTGGTTAGGACGGATTTAGTAGATTTATGCCTTTCAGACATCATCCTTTCTAGGTCAACATACCAATTGAGCTTGGTGATCATATCCTCGAAAGTTACGGGTTTGTTGAGGAAGAGGTGCTCTTTGGCCTTGTAGTCGAGCTTGAGTGCGTTGGTGAAAGCAGTAACAGCTATTTTCTGATCAAGGTTATCTACTTTTTGCGCGAGCTCTAAAAACTTCTTGGCAAATGCCTCAAGCTTCTCTCCTTGTAATTGTTTAAGACTAATAAGAGAATATAAATTCTCCTCCTTATCTTTGTTGTGAGCATATGTCTTGATAAATTACTTTTGTAGCTAATCGAATGTGAGGATGGAATCTTCCGGTTGAGAGTAGAACCACCGAAGCGGTTCTCCCTATAAACTTGTTTCGAATAGACGGCAGAGAATATGGTTGAGAATGGAGTACAATCCCAATGAATCACGGTATTGTTAAATGTGCTCATTTGGATCGGTGTCCTTGTATTTACGTATCTTCGAAGTGTGGAAACCTTTCAGCAGTTCTATATCAAATAACTCTTTTGTAATCTGACTGCCTTTCAACTTGGTAAGGTCGTCTTTATGGCCTATAGTCAGAGCTTTAATCAACACCTTGATACGCTGATCCATATGCTCTTGCATGACGTATTGACGTATGGCTTGAGTAATTTGGCGAGGTGGCTGAGGATTATGAATATCGGTTCTCTCACTCAAGCGATCACATGCAAGAATTCGAGGTTGAGGCCGTTGTTCTTCTTCTTAACATTTGGAAGGTCGGAGACCTCTGTTGATATCAGATTGAACTTCATCGCCCAATTGATTGGAAGGCTGAGGTTCGTGCTGAACATTTCTAGAAATAGCTTTGTTGGTGGCTTCTCGAGATCCCAATCATTCCCACGCAGAAATCTGAGAAATCTCTGGCATATGATCACGATTTCTGGTTTAGGATGTCTATTGAGTATCCTGCAGAGCCTATAACGTAGTCTGCATGGTTGTCATCTGGTCTTCATGTCATTTGAATACTGTCAAACGAGTTTGTCGTATGACTTTGAGTTCCTTCTCTCAGAGCTCTCGGTCTAGAGTTAACTGATGTTCGAGCTCATTACGTTTCTCTGTTTCAGAGTGAGATTCGCCCGTAGTTCTGTAAGCTGTTTTGGCTCAGCTGAAAGATCATGTTGGATTCTGGTTGATTGTCTTCTAGAAGTGACCATGATCAGAGATTGATAGTATAATGAATGTATGCCTTAGGATATCGTAAAAATATCTTCGTTCCCACAGACGGTGCCAAATGTAATGGCTTAATTTTGTTAGCTAAAAATGGCCCAGAATTAACTCTTACACCAATGTACATGTGATAAAAAGTAATGGAAATCATGAAATGATACAGTTGATTTAACATGGAAAACCTTGAATAGGTAAAAAAACTATGACCTCGAGTTGAGGGTTTTAGTAATAGTAACTTTTATTGCTTGAGGCTTATATCTTATTACAAGTGATCTCTCGAACTATAAATAGTTGATCTTGTGAATAAGAAGTTTTTCTTTGTCGTCTTTTTTTTATCTCTGTCTCTTCTGGAACTTTTCTTGATATAGGCCTTACCCGCAGCTCGTTATCGTGCTGAAGCACGTTCCCCAAACAATAAGATAAGTGGTGGTTGACTAAGTAACTGTTGAGTTCATAGGAGGCAGGTATCTCTTACTTGTTCATGTTCTTCTGTTATGCTCGATCCACGTTCTTTATCAGTTCATGGGATAGGCGTCAATGTTGACTATTTACATCACGTATGAAATGCGTGAGCCTGACATGAAGGTAGCTCAAATTAGGTTAGCTCGAGAGATAGGTCCCTACAAGTAGCATCATCGATGAAAGTAACATTATAATGAGAACCAACAAGTGAAGGCACCTTGGTTGGTTCCCAAACATCTTCATGAACAAGATCCATCTCTTTAGGTTTCCTCAACCTTCCAGTTATTTTGAAACTAACCGTCTTCTGTTTTGCAAGAATACACTCTTTATAAAAATTAAGATCGACCTTGTCAAGACCCTCTGGCTTTCCTTTACTAACCATCATCTTCATCCGATATCACTCATGTCACTGAGCAGTTTGTGCCAAGTACTTGTATCAATCCCTGGAGTGATCACACAAATAGTAGAAATTGTGCCTTGCATTGCATACAACGTTCCTTGTCTTAAGCACTGAGCAACTGCCATAACACCCTTTGTAACCTTCCCAAAATTATTACCAAAGGTGCTTATATATCCACCATCATCCGCCAATTGGATAACCAATATAAGGTTCGCTCTAATTTGGATATAAGTCACACGTTCCTCAAAGCCAACGTCGCCCCCGAAGGCAATTCAGCCTCGTATTTCCCTTTCCAAAAATATTGCGCACTCTTATCTGCAAGGAAGACCATACCGAAGTTACCTTTAAAAATATTGGTTAAAAAACCTACGTTTGCAGTAGCATGGAATGAGGCACCCGAATTAACTATTCATGATTCTTTAACATCGTCGCACGAAAGAAGCAAAGCATCATCAAAAGTAACCTCCTCAGTAAGATTCATTATATATTTATCCTCGCCATTAACTTTCTTAGAGAATCTCCTAAAGTGTCTCACTAACTTTGCTGAAAAAAAGACAAATCCAGGTCAGTGAGGCTCTATTTCTTCCAACAGTACCTGACTTGCATTTTTTAACAGACGCCCATGACTTTGGCACCTGTTTCATTTTTTTTCAAATTTGTTTTTAATCAGGTACCTAAGACTTGGGTACCCGATTTGAATTTAAATATATATATATATATATACTGGGCGGCCAAGTCTTAGGTGCCTGATTGAATTTTTTGTAAAAAAAAAAATTAGACGCCCAACACTTGGGATCCAATCGTAAAGTAAAAGGCCAAGGTTAAGTCTTGGATTCCAAGACTCAACCTTGCTTTTTGGGTTAGAAGTCCAAGTCAGTGAGACACTGTTGGAGGTTAAAAATCCTATGTAGTACCTCGGATTCCAAGGCAGTGAGGCACTTTAGGAGATGTTCTTAGAAGAATTGCAATCACGACTGAAATAACCCTTCTTTTCGCAGGTCCAACATACACCAGGCAGCTTGGACACTCCCCTTGACTATGAACGACCCCTTTCATTCTTTGGACCCTTTCTAAATGACCTCCCTCATTCCTCTACGATAAACGCACTTCTGTTTGAACTCGAAGAGGGTTCTTATGATTAACACCTATTCTCTTCACTCATAATCAATGAGACTATAGTGTCAAATTTAATATATTCATTCCCTGATGAATTACTCATAGCTGTAATAAACCATTTCTAGCTCACAAGCATCTACCCTAAAAAACTCTACGCTTTTACCTCCACGGTGAAAGTGATTTTTACAGATTGTAGTCGAGCTTGAATCATATTGAACTCAATAATGTGAGCTTACACACTACAGTTCTATTTTATCTTTAAAGTAAACAAACGACATAATAAATATACCTTATTTTCCCCAAACGGTTCTAACTACATAGAGGATAAAGTCTCCATCAACTCCTTCGTTGTCTCAACTTTTGAGATCATATACAAAATTTGAGATGAGAACGCTAACCTAACGGTTCCAAGCACCCTGCGATTCAAGCGAGCCCATTTTGCAGCATCATGATCTACCAGCTTCATCTCAATCCCACCTAGTGGTAATTCAAGGTCCTTCTGATAGTGATAATCTTCTATCTACAACTTCCACACTCCAAATTTGAACCTTGTGATCATCAATTTCTCTTTGTCGGTCATCGTTTTTTACCACACAAGCCCTAGAACAAGTACCCTGATGCTAGTTATTAAGAATTGAGGTAGCTAGTCTCTCATCTATGATAGGAACGAATTATAGAAATTGCCGAATAAGATATAAACAATAAAGAATAAAACAAACAAAGCGAGATTTAGCAAGAGGAGGGAAGTGGAAAACCCTATCGGATAAAAAACTACTCCCCACAAACAATCCACTATAAATCAAAAGGTTACAATCCGATCTCTCATGCTTCGATGAATCTCTCAAACCCAAGTTCTCTCTAGAATTAAACTCACCAAAAGATTAATATATAAAATACAATAAGTATCCCTTATATACTTGGGAGGTTATTACATCAATTAGAATTCAAAATACGAATCACAAGGCAAGCCAACGTCTTTACTACAAACTTCTAAAACTAAGTTTTCGAGGTCTATTCAAATAGACTTCAAAATCTATTTAAACAGAACGTGTTCTCAGACTTCAATTCGAATAGACTTTGAGTCTATTTGAATAGACATATTTTTTATTAAACATACACAAAGTCTATTAGAACATAACATTGAAAAAACATATTCATGATATTTTCCTTTCGTCTTCGATCCTCGTTTGTCCCATGAACTCCAATGAACATCCACGAATGTAATTCAAGTTCATTCCTCAACAATATCAGCCCCTGTTTAAGAAATGTGACTGACCGACAGTGAAGCATAAAATAAATATTGAAGAGGTATATATATATGAGTGAGGATCCGTGGCCACCCTCCCTTAAGATGCCCAATAAACCACCTTCTTATAACCATACATCTCAAGAGATGAGTGGTGGAGAATGTTGATGGGGTGGCATATTTTAAAATTTTAAACTATTGAAACCTTTTGGCCTGATGAGGTATTAGCTTTATGATGCTACATTTACATTATTAGTTTTACTTTTACCCTCTCTCCACTCCATCTCTTTCTTTCTCTTCTCTCTTTCTCTCTCTCTCTCATTTTTTAAAAAATAAGCTTCAAAACTAAGTTCCCCAAACCCTAACCATGGTGAGGTAATAGATTGACTCGGTGATGGGAAATCATTAGGACAGCTCATTTTAGAAATACTCTACTAGATCTAATCGTGGTCATCCCTCGGTGTTATTTCGTTCCCCTAATTTCCATTGTTGAAATACTGAAAGTGGGCAACTTCAAAGTATTTTTAATAGGTTTGTCTCACATTTTAACCCCATTTTGTTATTTCTCATTTGGTTTTGCAATTTTTTGTAAATTTGAACTTTCTGTGAAAAGTAAATCTAGACAGGGACGATTGTTACGGACAATGTTCATTTTTTTATCAAACTTTCTATTCATTAGGGATGGTAGCAAAAAAATTAATTTATGGTAGAGGCCCTGAAATTGTTAACAAAAAAATCATTGTTCGAAAGGGAGCCTATATTTATAACAAAAAATAGCCAATTATTATGGAAAATGCTTATTTCATTATCAATTTTTTTATTCATTAGGGATAGAAGCGAAAATTTTAATTTCCAGTAGAGGTACCGAAATTGTTCACGGATGGGGTACGTTATCATGGATGGGTGCTCATCTGATCTGCCATTTCCTCTGTGGTTCTCCGGGAAGAGACGCTTATCCATCTGATTTTAATGAGAAAGATGATGTGGAGGGTAGTCTAAGATTGTGTCCTTCCCTATTGAATGAAGCAGAGAGAGCATGGCTGGTATTGAATGAGGATAAAAAATTTGGACATGAATCTTCGGAAGATGAATTTAAAAAAGCACAGGGTTATTGGACTCCATAGTAGTAATTATGAATGAATGCAATTGTGTTATGCTTAAGCCCAAGGTACTAGAATGATATGCAATTGACGTCGTATGTTTTAAAAGTTATATGCTCCAATTATGTTTGTAATGGTTAATTGGCTTTAATCATTGTACTTTATGTTTTATTTTTTCTTTTAGGATAAGTGAGCCAACGATCCCCACTACCATGAGCCTGGGGTACAAAGAAATGGCAGGTACTCAAGTGCCTCATGATTCTCCTGTAGATAACTTTGTGACCCCTGAGACAATAGCTGCCCCTACTGATGACCCCCACAGGGATTTGGCATTGCCAACAATCAAATAGTGTTTACCAATGTTGAAACTGCAAAGGCATTTTATAAGAGATTTGGTAAGGGGCGGGAATTCTCACTTAAGGTCAAGAATTTTAGAAAAGTGCAGCATAGTACTAAGATATATTAGAGGGTCACATTTACATTTTGAACAACGGGTATTCAAAGAAAAACAAGGGGTTGCACTTGATAATAGCATGCTTGCCGGGAATCGCCGATCAACTGAGAAGAGTGGATGCAAAGCCTGTATGAATGTTAATTGGCAGGGTGATATTAAGCAGTATATGGTGACCACTTTCAATAATATCCATAATCATGAGAAAGTATCCCCAGCGAATAGAAACCTGATATGAATGAACCGTTTCTTTCCAAAAGAATTAAAGAACCTCACAATAGAGTTTAACCTTCGCAACATATCAATTTCCAAGGTGGCTGTTCTTTTCCCTGAACAAACTTTTGGCAAGCGAACGTGTTATAACCACTAGAGGGATGCCAACAAGAAAGCGCTTGAGAAGGGGGATGCACAAGGTGTTCTCGATTATTTCAAGAAGAAGCAACTGGAGAACCTAATATTTTATTATGATATAAAGTTGGACGATAAGGATAGGGTGTTATATTTCTTCTAGATAGATGCTCGTTCGTTATTGCCTTATGAGCAATTTGGGGAGGTCGCGATGTTTTACACGGCGTACTGTACAAATCTCAATAGCATGTCGTTTGAACCGTTCACTGGCGTGAACAATCACTACCAAGCTATAAAGTTTGGATTTTCTCTTCTTCATAATGAAACCGAATACACTTTTGCATGGTTGGTTAGTAATTGGCTAAATGCAGTGGGAGATAAGCACCCCAAGGCAATTATAACTGACCAGGATCTGTGAATGGGTTGTAGTAATCGCAAAGGTTTGTTTTCTACTTGATGCAACATAATTGAATATGTGTTATCGACTGTGTATATGGCACATAAAGCACAAGTTCGTAGAGAAGATCAACCATGTATATAAGGAAGGCTCCAAGCTCAAGAGATACATCAATTATAATATCCATGACACATACACCCCCGAGAATTTTGAAACTATGTGGCAGGAGCTGATGCTGAAGAACAATCTACAAAATAACCTTTGGTTGTAAGGACTTTATGACATTGGGGCTCGTTGGGTCCCCTTGTGAAACAATAATTTTCTTTGGGCAGAAATGACGACCATCAGACGTAGTAAAAGTACCAATCACTTCTTTAACAAGTGGCTGACAATTAAGACCACTCTTTCCAGTTTCGTAATAATGTATGAGAGGGCTCCAGAGGATATGTTGAGGAAGGAACGGAGTAAAGATTTCGTATCAAAGCACAAATGCCACTAGATCACCCCAAACAGCATGCTTCTCTTGGATACAGTGAGGTCATACACGCATAACATGTATGACATGGTCGAGGCAGAATTTGAGCAAGTCATTCGCTTCATCAAATAAGTACAAAGCGTAAAGGACACTATTTATACAATTTTGGTAAGTTTCGCATACCCACCAAAGGAGGCTTTCACGGTCAGTTTCTACACTAAGACTAAATTTGGCTCTTGCGATTGCAAGTTGATAGAGTTCCTCGAGGTTTCATGCAGTCATTTAATGAATATATTTGACTACTTCAATGTCAAAACAATCCCCGTACATTTTGTTCTCCTTCTTCTGAGGCCTCTAAAGTGCCCCTACGGCAATATCACCTTTCCTTAAAAGGTTCTAAGTTGCTCAGGGATGCAGCCAAGGACAAGAAGGCATTCATGTTTGCCTTGAAGAAACTCTAAGAAATTGATGCCTACTTGAAGGAGAATTGTCCTTAGACACAGATGCCTGTAGATGTGACAGATATAGGAGAGTCGGTCAGAATGGCAGGAAATTCAATATTGGATCCTCATGAGTCAAAAATGAAGGGTCGCAAAAAAGATTACTAGAAACAGAAGACCGCGAGGCTAATGGGGGCACAAGAAAGGTAACAACACTAGCACAAAAGACTTTGTAAAGAATGTCACACCCTATAGTACCACGATAAATGTACATGCCCCGTAGTCTAGGGTGAAGATGACAACGGTAAGCCATTGGCATATTTTCTAAAATATTTGTAACGAACAAGGGAAGATCCTGAATAACCACTAACAAAATTTTGGATTCTATTAGTGGTAAGTAACGAAAAGAAATATATTTGATAGTAACACTTAGTTACTTAAGAACATTTTTACAAGCTAAAAAAAATTCCCTAGCAGGTAACAATAATGTAGATGTTAAAGAGGAGTTTTCCGACGAAGACAACGACGATTTCGATCTTACAGAATCTGCTCCACTGCCACCCTCATTATCAGTAGAAGATCCCAAACCAGTATGGTCTCAAGATCCGGTGCGTTGTACTCGTCAAAGAAAACGAGATAGAGTTGACTAAGAAGAAGTGAAGAAGAGGCCTCCAACAAGATTGGTGAATTCGCCAATTCAGCAACCCCTAGAAAAATAGTCACGGCTATGTAGGGAATGCGGTACATATCAAATGAATGACAAGCACATGTGCCCCGTGTATAATAAAAAAAAAGGGAAAGAAATCCAAACCGGTACCGGTAGAAGATGTGGAAAATGAGAAAGAAGACGATGAAGGCAAGAAAGATGAGAGTTAATGATATTTTAGTTCAACAACTTTGGGGGTTAGGAGCATTGATGTATAACATTTTGTTTGATGCCTTATAGGTATCTTTCTGTTTAACATTTAATTCAATTGTAGTCATTCACATCTTCTTGTCCTCCCCATACTAATTTAATTGTGGCTTTGAATTCCTACAGATTAGCACACATCTCCAGTACATGTAATAAAATAAAATAAAATCGATCTAGTAAATTACGACATCAAGAATTATACTAGTAACGTAATATGAAATTCCAAAATTAGAATAACGAAATCACATATTTACCATTATATTGGGTGGAGCAGAGCTGTATAAAATTGAAAATTGCACAAAAAAAATAGTAACTCATTTTGGTTTTGTGCAAATATATATTCCATCCACAAGCTAAAATTTACAACTTATCATTTGTTTTTAGGGATGACATCTACTTAGAGAGGGACCAAAGAGAATAGTTCAAAATTTACATATCCACTACGAGAGGGATTAAAAAATCTACTATGCGAGGGCTACAGAGTACTACATAAGTAAATCACACCTTTAGTAAGACGTCTTCATCCCGAATTCTACCATGAGCTTCTCAAAAGCAGCCATTTTCGTTTTTCAATTCGGTGACCAGAAACGCGTAATAAAATATTTACCCAAGCCCAAATTGTGGTGGTATTTTCATAGTTCAAAATTAAAGGCATTAGGGTGCTGTTCTTAGCGAATAAATGAACAAACTGTTCCTTATCATCCCTCTTTCCCGTTACACCAATCCACAAATGTGATTCAGTTCTAGCTAAAATGTTGTTCCATCGTTGTTGCTTTACTTGCTAAAGGCCACCAAGAGAAAGTGGTAAGAAAGTCATGCCCATGGTGGGTGATATGAAGACAACCAACCGCTCATGATGGGAAGCTACCAAATAGCCAAGATGGATCCACTCTTCACTTCGACCCTCGCTGGAGAGGTCCGACATACATTTGTGATACATATGTATCGCGCGATTGAGTAGAACCCCTTGTCGATCCACCGCTTGGCTAAATAATCTTTACCAAAAAGGAATCCACTTGTGCCCCAAGAGTAGTATATGCAACTCTTTCTTCACTAGAGTATACCTCGCTTGGTTGTCATAAACTTGAGCAACTACCACTCGGAATGCACTGTTACCATCCTCATGTTGCACAATTTTGAAGGGGCCTTTCGGTTCTAGGTGTTGCTAAAATGCTTTAAATAGATTACTTTTTAGGATCATCTTCGCTAATATTCGGTTCCATATTCGGTACCTTGTTCGGCAACATTAACTTGATCTCAAAACACACTACCATGATTCTTTTGGGAAAAATTTCCTGGAGGGACAACATTAGTTCTGTTAGAAGCTCGTCCTTATTTTTGGTCGATGGTGCCATTACGTTCTTAGGTTTATACTGGTTCAAAAACTTTATGATTTGCTTCTACAATAACTCTTGCATGAAGAAGGTGCTAAATAAGAAGACAATCAAGCCCTGGCCAGACCTAAAAAAATGGAAATAAAAGTTTCCAGTAGTAGTTTTCTCAGTAAATCCCAATTTCGGTAGAAAAAAATGAATAACGAAATAACTATTTTTCGTTACATACCTATAAATGTATCGGAATACAAACATTCTGATATATATTCCTGGTAAACAAACATGGCCATTTCCGAGACATCTATACCACATCTATTTCTGGTGGGTTCAAAAGGGTGGACACACACATATTTATCGAGTATAGATTCACCTTCTTTCAACCTTTTCTTATACATAAATTTGTGGGTGTTCTAAAAGTAAAAATCATAAGTCGAAAAACAATATTAGTTAACCCTGCCCAACCAAAACAACCTAATTCTTTGGTCACCGTTGTGATCACGCACATTTAGGTTTTTGTTCTCCGTTAATATCTTCATTGTGTTCTAAAAACTCTCAATCGTAACCAAAATAAGAAGAGAATGAGTCAATAGTATAAATAGGGGGGAAAGAACCGTAATATCTTGCGCCAAATTCTAATTTTGGATGTTCTACATACTAATAACACAGAAATATAATTATCCTTAAAGCCCAATAAAATAAATGTAGTATACAACCCCTTTTAAAACACTAACACCAACAATTTAAGATTCACTCGCAAGAATCCCCGTACCAACAGCACAATCGTTGGTTGGATCGCCCGACTTCCTAGACTCCTCCATAGCCTCCTTATCGGCCAATTGTTGTTTCAGTTTGACTACTTCCAATTTTAACTCATCCCTCTCTCAAAAAATTTGAATAGTTTATTGCTCACCACCGCCTTCGTATAGAGCTTCTCCTCAGGTCTTGGGAGCAAGTTTCTAAGCTTCTTCTTTAGGGCTTTCCTTTCATCCTGCTGGGCCGTACCAAGTTACTTCTCAAGGACCCCCCCCCCCCTGCTTTTTCTAAGCTTGTCCAACGCCACCTCGATCTTAATATATACTTCCTTGGTTTCATCCACCTCGAGCTTGGTATTCGCTAATTCCTCTTCTAGCTGATTTTATGTCTGAATCAAAGAAATCACATTCCCTCACATGCGTAACAAAAATTACCTCATTTTAGCTCAATTTATGGAAGACGTATAATATAATATATGGTTGAGTAACGGAAGTATCAAATTCTGAAAAAAAATAAATGAAATTTTTTATTTTCGATATTGCTAACAAAGAGAAATCCTAACCTAAGACACGCACCATGTCTTCAATTGCTAGACTCTCATTGTAATTTCTGGTGATCTCCCTCTTCAATTTCTAGACTCGCACCATGTGCTTCCCAAGACACGCCCGCAGTACCTCCAACATTTCCATGCATAAGACTCTCTGCGTGTACATCCTGTAACTCTACGTCTACCTGTGGACTCCTTGGCAGGTATATCCTAGGGATCAATGCCGACTTGAACCATGAATGGTAATCCTCGGTCACGCTCGGACTCCCACTCTTAATGCGAGTGCATCTTTAATTATTTTTTAACAGATTCTTCTCCCACTTTCCATTTGAAAATTTATCTTCCCACTTGTACGTCACCTTATAATGGTTGTTCCCTATTTTACCCCCAGGTACTATGGGTGCAAATAAGGGGTTCTCAGGCACACCTTGGGCCCTCCCCAACTGACGAACGCAACCCCCTGGATAGATGGGGACAATATAGTCTGAGCTGCGTAGTAGACCCGTAAGCCAAAATACCCGTAAGCCAAGGTACTCGGACGACTTTAGCATCCGTTTCCCTCCTATTCCAGTACATATCAAAAATAACTTGCACAATACCATTTCCCTACTACCATTAATATATACTTCTAAATACAAAATTAGGCAAATCTAGAAGCAATATCACATTACTTACATCATTAATTGAATTGCTGTCGAGGCTTTCATGAATCTCCTATATTATAGTAGTACTAAATCGGACACTCCTGTTTAATTTCCACTTGGTGTAGTACTCCATTCCTTCACGCGGTCCCAGTTTTGGAACTTACGGTTGCTTCGGGAAATGGGTATAAATCCATGACTGTCAATCACGAAACATAATATTAATTAATTTTACATATTTTGGATGACGTAGAAAGAAATATATAGCATTACGTATTTGGAATACCTCCAATAGAGTAGTGAATGCTACAAATTGCTTCTCTTTGCTAGAATAAATGGAGCTCATCTCCCGTATTTGGTGCATCGTGGTGCAATGCAAGTTACTGCATTGGATTTTAATTTTCTTAATAAACTTCTGCACTATCGTGCAATTAAAAACCGCCTGCGACACCTTGCGGTTAGGATTTAACTATCAAGATTTTCAAATCCTAAAAACATAAATAACAACATTTTCTTCGAAAAGGATAATTTCGCTCAAATCACCCTTACTTTTCCTCAAATTGATCTTGATGTCTCCTAAAATAGCCAAAGATCTGCAATCGAAGGATTTTTATCACTTTTGAATTTCAAATTTGAAAGAGAACTGTCGTTGCAGCGGCAAACCAAAATCACAGATAATAGAATCGTTAATTAAAACTTGGAAGGATTCATTAACCCTATATACCTTTGACGTTTAAGCAACGCTGAATGTGCATATCTCGTACCGAAGTTGTAGTTATCACCTCATGAAAAAACTAATTTTAACTAAATTCTTCAACATCATTGCCACAATTCTAAAGTTAGAGAGAAACAATTGAGGGAAAAAATATTATTGCATTATATGGTAAAAACAGTAGGAGTACCCAGTAGCTTATATAGGTGAGAGTATAAGTATGAAGATCAAAAGACAAATATAAAGTTGAGGTTTCATAATTTACTACTCCACCTTCCTTTAAATTAATAAATATACATCATGAGGATCACGCATAGGGCTGTTAATGGACCGGATCGGGCCAGGATCATGGTCGATCCTGACCCGATCCATTAAGGAATACAACGATCCTGACCCGATCCGTGATCCTAAAGGATCACTAATTTTACGATCCTGACCTGATGCTTTAAGGATCTCGGTGATCCTTACCCAACCAGATCTTATCCGTTAAGCTTTGATTTTTGGCAAACAACATATAAGTTGAGAATAAGTACAAACAAAAAGATGTATTATATTTGCAATTTTGCATATATTATATCCATGTAAAATATAGAGTTAGAGACTCATTTTGTACATAACCAAAATCTATGAGCTCTTAAAACATGGTAACAAATTCACAGGACTTCAAAATGTGAAGCATGAGCATCCATAGGACTTTAAAATGTGGAGCATCAGAGCATCCATAGAACTTCAAAATCATGTAACCTGTTTGTAAATAAAATCAAGTTGATAGTTATAGGATGAAGTTGGGGCGTTATGAGAATTGAGATTGAGAGTTGAGAGATGAGAGATGAAAGCCCTAGTTTGGTGACTACTAATCTATCATCTATGAATCATAATTTCATATTACTTAAAGTCTTAAATACCCTTAACGGATCAGATTTTTAACGGATCGAGTTTTTAACGGATCGGGTCAGGGTGAATCCTAACCCGATCCACCAACTAAAGGGTAGGATCACTAACGGATCGGGGCGCGGAGGATCAATTTTTTCCGATCCTGATCCTTTGTTAACGGATTGGACCGGATCGGATACCAGGTCAAATCCAACCCATTGACGGCCCTAGTCACGCATCATTATTAAGTTTGGGGGTTACAAAATCTTCTTTAGTTAAATGCTCAATTAAAATGAAATAAGTAACACGTAGTGCTCTAATATTTGAGATCCGTGAGGAGAGTAGCTCTACATCCTCCAAATTCCTTATATTTCATAATTTACGCACATCCCTATTTCTTCTATGTCTCTTTTTACAGCTGCAACATTTATGGCCACATCCTCTCTCTCTTTTCTGCTCATTTTAATTGTCTCTTTATTTCTTAATAATTTATCACCTCACTCTCTCTCTCTCTCTCTCTCTCTCTCTTGAGTGTGGATCAATTAAGCACCGAACAAAAAAAGAAAAGCCATCTGACTTCCGTTACGCAAGGTCTATTCGATCTATATAGCTCTCAATTAAGCTTGAGGAGTGATCTAATTGGATGTCCCTTGTACCTCCAGCTTCAGTTGCCCTATTGATGTTCTATGTTGACACGGTGATGAAAAGAGAAGATTTCGGAATGGCTTCCAACACAAAGGAGTGGCAGTCGTCGCCCGAAGCAGACCAATTTCAACAAGGAAGAAGTCTTATCTGATATGGCAACGTTTATCCAAAACATGGTAGAAGAAGGAAACCACTTCACTGGGAAGCATATATGGCAGCGTAGGTTGCGTATATATGCTATTGTTAGTCTCAAAGTACGTCAATAAGTGACTATCTCAAATGGTGAAATATGTAACAAAAATGTTCTTTGCGACATCCATTTCGAATATGTGCTGACGCAAATAATGAGATGCGTTTGCTATCTCAGACAATCGCTAATGTCAGGGGCGAATACTTTTTTTTTAGATTTTGTTTTACTAGTAAACCAAAACAAAAGAACTTATGTAAGCAAGGGGTTTAGCATCCCTCAAAACCTATTCTTATTGATTTGTAAGCCTAAATCTTCTCACCAGTTCTCCCCCTCTCCATCTCTTCACTGCACTCATTTACCTTTTTTAACTTCATAAGCAAAATTACTTAGAGAAATCCCTTTAACTGCCTGATTTTTTTTTGAGGGGGCACCCCCTAGTCTAGATCTCTGGCTCCGCCAACGTGACTACTGATTCGATAATGCAGAAAGGTAGAAACTATAAGATCCGCAGCTCCATTTTTACAGTAGCGTAGGAGGTACATATGTTGGCGTATTTTCAACCTTATGTTACATTTCTACTACTATAAAGGGAAGCACCACCTTAGAGTCGTTTAAGCTGTTTGGCTTGGTCGTCGGAAAAGTTTGGCGACCCATAAAATTACTAAACTACACCTCGTACTAAAGCCCAATTCAAAGAACAAACTTCGAGGCTGTTTGTTTTTTCTACTGAATCTGAACACTTATTATGATTGCTTATTCTAAAGCTCGATTGTTGAATCTGAAGTCTAAATGCTAACTTTGAACCGTAAAAATTATGTTTGTTTTTTCGCTAAATCCAAAGTACGAACCGTCTGAAAACTATCTAATTGTCAAAATTACCATGTTCCATATTTTTTGTTTTCCATGCTTTCTTCATAAATGCACTTAGATTTAAACATTTTTCGGCTACATTAAATTAAAGGATTGTCCTTTTCATCAATTGAAATAGTTATGAAGGGTATTAATTCTTGATATTCTTCCTATATCTGAAGCACCAAGAAGTGATGTAAACCATCCTACGATAAAAATAAAGAGGGATGAGGTTTAAAGAAAAGAAGAAGAGATGGGGGTATTAGTACGCAAATCAAAATACTTGATTTGTTTTACTGACCCGAGTGATAAAGCTAGGTGTCAGAAGCATTTGGTAGCTCTAACACTGTATTTTGAGGCCAAAATAGATAGTGAGCAGGGTTTAAAAAATACTTATATAGATCTCTGAAGGAAAGGGGTATAGTACCTAACCCAGCTTGAGTTATATTTTTAGCTCAAGAAGCATGTAATCGTCATAGTATAGAGGCAAAAAAATACTCAGCTCGAGCTGGTGTGTCTATTATATGGGGTGATGTACCTAACCTGATGCTCTTAGCTTTATGAAGGATCGAATAAGGAAAGAACAAATAGAAGTGCAAAGGATATTATAGGGTGAGGTAAAGGGGTTCCAAAATGTGTTGACGCAAAATATGGATCAAAAGATGTCCTTAGCAAATCAATTGACAAAAGAAACAACTTTTAGAAGAAGGTAGAAGGGGATTTAAAAGCATTGGGTGTATTACAGAAGGAAATACGTAAGCGTCTGCATAGGGTACATATATAATTGAGGGAGTACTTGTATCTGACACGAGGAAAGGTCGCAGCTCGAATGGACCATGAACGTCATATAGAAAGTGTAACTGAGTTTTATGAAAGGGAGCTGACGAGGGTAGATAACGAGTTTAGGAACTACGTAATGGATTATGGAAAAGATTTTGATGTAGAAAATGAAAAAGCTGAAAATATGTGCTTTACAAAGGATGAAGAGGAAAAGGTTACTGAAAAACCAGCTCCTAGACCGGTGCCAAATTTTTCTAGGGATGATGAGGAGGAGATCGAGAGATTGATACCTTGATCATGGAAAAATTAATACTAACAAGAAGTGGGGACCTTTATAGCTCCGTTGGATGTGCAGGTAGATAAGTTAAGGAGATCAGAAAATAGAGGCAGCCTTTTCGTAGCTCGAGGGAGAGAAAGTAGATTATATAAGTTGTTCACCGACTTTAGATGTGTGTACACTATTTTTTTGATCAATAAATCTATTTTTTGTGATGATAATATAGATATAAAATAGAAATGTGGATCGATAGATACTCAAGAATTATATTATTGAGTAAGATTGCTAACTGTGATATATAAACTGTTTTAATACACAAACTGTTATGTATGTGAAAGTTAACTGTTATTGTAGGGGGGAACTGGCAGAGGTTCAGAGCCAGTATGAAGCATTGCGTGTGTTAAATGAAAAAATGAACACTGATCTAAATTATCAACAGGAAACACTAAAAAGTGCTACTGAGTTAAATATAATAATTGAGGTGAGAGTAATGGAAGAGCAAAGTACAGTGGTTTGTTTGACCAAACAACTAGAAGATAAGGAGGCTGAACTAGCCATTGAGCTTTAAAAAATGGAGGAACTAAAAGATTTGTAAAGAAAAAAGAGTTGGACATTGAAAAAGTTCAACGTTGTGCCAGAAATATTTTGGAACAATAACCCAATAGGAGGCAGAACTAACACCTACATGAATTAAAATGACAGAGTTGTTGGCAGTGCAGAAGAAAGAAGAAGATAATGTTAAAGAGTTGCAAGTTTGTATAAATTCACTTGAAGCTGAAGAAGTTGATATGCGAGCTGCGGTGAGGGAAGCCGATGGGCGTGCTCGTAAATTTGAAGGATTGTGGTATGCTACTATTATGAGGGTAAAAGAGTTAGTGGAAGCCAACAATGGACATAATGAATTAATAAATAGGCATTGGCTCAAGATAGGGACTTTAGTGGATGCAGTCCAAGTGTTGGAGTTAAACATTTTGGAGTACCAAACAGAAATTGGGGAACTGCTGAGCTTCAAGACCAAATTGAAGGAGGATCTTAATATTTTTGAGCAAAGTCTAGACGCAGAGGTTATTGAGAGGGATCATAATCAGTTTATGGCTGAGGAATCGATGGCTGTGTTAGGAGAAATGGATCCATTCATAACGGTAATGGAAGTACGCAATAAAGCTTATGTGGATAAAAATTAAGCGATGGAAAATCGTTGTAACAATTTGGAAATTATGTTGAATGAGGCTAAAGGAAAAATTGTCGAGCTCGTTTCTAGACAAAGTAAAGCGCGAGGCAGGTGACATGCATGACAGAGAGATGACGGCAGCGCTCTGCTTTTTTGTGTCCGAGTTCAAGATATTAGAAAAAGAAAGAGATGTGGTTTATGATAATCTAATCGCAAATGGTGTGCAGTGTGACATGCATCTAGTACGAACTGAGTATCTGGAGCGTGTTATGTCAAAATTTGGGGCTCTAACTAAGAGTAAGCTTAAATAAGGAAGACAAATTGTTGTAGGGAGGGTACCAGAGCTGATACGTCTGTGACTTTCTAGACGTGGGGAGAGTTCACGGGGCGATATGTTGTCAGAGAGTTTGAGTGATTGAAGAGGCATTACTAATGTATAAAGGAATTATTCGTACTATACCAACTGAAATATAGTAGATATAGTATGAAGGTTATGTTGTAACAAAATTTATCTGATAGTAGAATTTATTTTACTTTTTTTGCAAAAAGTAAGATTTATATAATTAAGGTTACAATTGAGGGGAGGCAAAGCCAAGCCCAATGAACCCAAAGACAAACAAGAGAGTCAAGAAACTTTAGAGAATCTAAAATAGCATACAAAGGGTTCTTCTACTTTTGTTAAGAAATGTGGTCTGCCTTGGAAGCTTTCAATGTTGCCCTCAGGGAGTAAAAGCCCCCTCTTTGATGCTTGAGAGGCTGAGAAATTTGCTACTTTCCAACAGTGAGATAATGAATTCTTCATTCTATTCCATCTTGCTCTTTGAGGCCAGGGGATTTGCTCCTTTGTAAAATCTATGATAGTTGTTCGGGAATCAGATTCGATCCAAATATTCTTCCAATGATTTTGGGCTGCCCAATATAAAGTGCCTATTATTGCTTCACATTCCGAAAAGAAAATATTTTTAATGCCAATCCCTTTTGTAAGGACGCCAAGAACCTCCCCTTTGTGATTTCTTGCCACTGTACCAATTCCAGCTTTACCCGGAGAACCAACCACGGCAGCTCCGCTGCTAATTATCACTTCCTGGAACCAAGGATGAGCCCAAGTGCAGCTCTGAATTCTAGGTAAAGGTCTGGCCACTGTGGGAACTCCCAAAGCTGCAACTATATGAAGTTAAAGGCAGTTATTCGCCATACACTTTTTTGAAAGACCTGCTGCATTTTTAACTGCCACAAAGGTTTTCCTTTTTATATCACTGAAATAGAAAGTAATCCCCTCGAATAAGTGATCGATACACAGTTGTACAGACCTCTTAATGAACCAGTTATGGCGTAAAAGTTTGTCGTCTGTTAGCCGTATTGTAGAACCAATAGCCGACTTGTGGTATGATAAAGGATCGAATTGCCTGAAGTAATAAGCAATCTATTATGCAATAGAAGATCATATTGGCTGAAGCAACAAACGATCTGTAATGTATTTAGAATATCAATTTGGCTGGAGCAACAAGCGATCTATAATATATTTAAAAGATCAATTTGGCTGAAGCAGCAAACGATATGTAATTATAGATTAGGGTGAACACACTGGTAACCTGCGATATTATAAATGTGCTCTGTATATAGAAGTACTTATATGAGATAGTAGAAAAGTATTGTAATATAGGGTAACTAAACACAAGTATTTCATTGGTGTAAGATTGGCATACAAAAATATGAGATATAGTAGAAGAGTATTGTATGAAATAGTAGAAAGTACTGTGATTTAGGGCAATCAAACATAACTATTTCATTGATGTAAGAACGACATACAAGATGATAGATATAGTATAAGAGTATTGTATAAAATAGTAGAAAGTACTATGATGTAGGTCAATCAAATATAAGTATTTTATTGATGCAAGAATAATGTACACACTTAGATGAAATAGTAAAATAGTACATTGTGATCGAATATTATCTGCGATATAAATTTAATCTCCTCGTACTCCAAGGATTAGGGACTCAATCTCCATTTTCTGTGACGGGGTCGTAAGAGTCAAGTTCACTTTTTCTGATAATGATAAAAGGTCATTCCCAATTTTCTACAAGTTTCCTAGCATTGAGTTCCTTTATGTGTTTTGGTATCTCTCGTAGGATAAGATCTTTAATATTGAACTCTCAATGACGAACTTGTTTGATATATGACCTTGCTAAAGCCTGATGGTACCTTCCCAAGTTTATGACTGCTCTGTCTAATATTTCCTCAATTTAATTCATGTTACACGCCAACTTGAACTCATTTTCTTCGTCTGTCATGGTATGGTCATGTATTGGGTGATGATATTGAGTGGGAATGATTGCTTTGGTTCTATATGCCAACAAGAATGTCGTACATCCAATCGATACACGGGGTGTTGCTCGGTATGCCCATAATACGTGTAGAAATTCTTGTACCTAATTACCCTTCTTTCCTGTCAAGCGCTTTTGGATTCCGTCGACTATAGTTCAATTGGTGATTTTGGCCTGACTATTTCCTTGTGGGTAATACAGATTTGAAGAAGTGTGGATGATGTTATGCTGGTTGAGGAAATCAATGACCTTAGAACCAACAAACTATAGTCCATTTTCAATTCTAATTTGGCGGGGGCAGCCAAGCCGTATTATAATAGTTTCCCATATAAACTTGATGACTTTGCCTTCACGTGTTCAATTAAAATGAATTGCTTCTACCAACTTGGTGAAATAGTTCGTTGCTATTAGGTGGCGTTTCCATTTTCCTAGTGCAGTTTGAAATTCCCCCACGAGATCGAGGGCCCGTCTTTTGAATGGCCAGATAACTTTGCTAGAATGAAGTTACAAAGCTGGAGCTCAAATTTTAGGTCCATGTTGTTGGTAGACATCACACTTGCTCGCATATTCGATGGCTCAAGCTTTCAATTTGGGCCAAAAGACTCCTTGATTAAGAGCTTGGTTTGCCAAAGATCGTCCTACCGCATGGGATCCACAAGTACCATCGTGCAGTTCGTGCGGAAGGCTTGGGCCTCTTTATCAGATAAACATTGTAAATAGGATCCTGTAACTAAATTTTTGTAAAGGAGGTTATTTTCAACGACGTACCGTTTAGCATTATCCAACAAACGTCTTCTTTTAGTAGCATCATCAGGGAGTTCACCATCAAAAAAAATTGAGCTCGATGTATGTGAGGAAATGTCATCTCCAATCGTCTTCGACCTCTTCACCGCCTCCAGTATTAATGGAATTTGAGCTAATGATATTAATAATGGGGGTAGATACTACTTAGATCTTCAAATATATCAAGCTTCTCTTCCAAGGACTCCTACATGATAGGCAAAGGAATTACAATCCCTATTTTCTCCACGAGGCAAATGTTCAATGATAGCCTTTTTAAATCTACTCATTCTGTCGGCTACTGCAGCGGCGTAATCGATCATTTTTCCATTTTTTTATATTTGTCTATATAGAGGTTCACGATGAGTAAAGAGTCTGTATACACAGATAATTTGGGTACACCAATCTTTAGAGCCATATCTAGTCTGTGGATAAGTGCCTTATATTCGGTCTCATTGTTTATTGCTTCAAATTAGAGTTGAATTGATTTCTCAATTCTGTCATTGCAAAGTATGATAAGAACGATCTCGATACCTGACCCAGCTGGTCCAGCAAAACCGTCAGTTAGAAGTCACCAACTTTTCTTAGATATCCAATCTGATTTTTCCCCAAACTGTTCCACACTAACATCGGTAATATCTTCTTCCCAGTCTGGGTCATCTACCAAAAGTTAACAAGTAAATCTACTACTAATTGCCCTTTTTTGGAATACCATGGTTCAAAATGTATATTGTGCTCACCAAGAGTAATCAACTATTGCTGGACTCGTCTAGATTTCTCTCGTTTAGACAAGATTTTGTGCAAGATATAATTTGTTATTACACGAACAGAATGAGCTTAAAAATATTGTTTTAACTTCTACGATGTATAGGCGAGAGCCAAAAGCAGTTTTTAAATATTAGTGTGCCGTCTTTCTGTTGAAGTAAGAGTCTTGTTGATAAAGTAGACAGATTTCTCTGTCTTTTTATCAAGTCGAATGAGGACTGAGCTCAGTGACTCATCAGTAACGACGAGATATATCGTGAGCTCTTCTCCTTCTTTGGGTGTACTCATTGCTGGTATATTTCACAAATAGCTTTTTTGTTCCTGAAATGCTGATTTATATTTTATAGTCCACTCGATCTCGTGATCTTTTTTAAGTTTTCTTTTCATTGTCCCTTCGCGCAGTAGGTCGAATAACCATCAACACCAATCTGAAGACTTGGAAATAAAATGATTTAGTGTTGCTATCTTGCCGACTATCTTTTGTACATATTTCTTTGTCTTTAGTGAAGGCATGGATAATAAAGCACAGATACGATCTGGATCAGCTTCGATTCCTTGCTTGCTGATCAAATGTCCCAAGAATTTGCCTGATTGAACTCTGAATTAACATTTGTCAGGATTTAGCCTTATCCTGTTGGACCGCAGAATTTCAAAGGTCATGTGTAAATCAGGAAGATGGTTTTCTTTCTTAAGATATTTACACGGTATATCATCAATGTACACTTCCATTATTTTCCAAAGATGGTCCTTGAACATCTGTATCATCAGTCTTTGGTAAGTGACTCCTGCATTCTTGAGGCCGAAAGGTATAACCTTGTAATAATTTAAACCATGCTCTGTGATAAAAGCTATTTTCACTTTATCATCGGGCAACAGAGGTATTTGATTGTATCCAAATACGGCATCCATCATGGATAAAAGTTCGTGCCCTGCAGAGGAATCGAGCAGATGGTTGATGATAAGAAGTGGGAAACTATCTTTTGGAGTATATTTATTGAGGTCTATGAAATTCTCGTATATTCTGATCTTGCCATTTTTCTTCGAAACTGCTACAATATTTGAGATCCATTCAGGGTAGCTGGTTTTCGGATAAAATTGACTTCAATGAGTTTATCGATCTCTTTGTTGACCTCTTCTTAGAGACTTGGTACTAAAGTTCTTCGTTTCTATTTGGCCACCTCAGCTTTATCTTTTAAACTAAGCTTGTGGCAAGCCAAATTTAGATCAATTCCTGGCATTTTATGGAATATCCATACGAAGACATCACTCCTGTCTTTAAGAAACTGAATAAGAGTATCACGCTCTATTGAGGGTAAAAGAGTTCCAATATAGGTAACCCGTTTGCCTCCACTGATTTTGTAGTATTCTATAGTTTTTACACATAGCAGCTATTTTTCTGTAAAGTTCTCTGTAATGTTCTCTGTAGTTTTCTATAATTTTTATGTGAGCTACTATACTGGTGGTTTTGTCACTGTAGTAATAATGTTTTCACAAGCTCGAGCTAGCTTCTGACTGCCTTTGATTTTGTAAGTGCCACCATTCCAATCGAATCGCAGCGCCAAGTGATAGATCGATAAGATAGTTCATATGTTATGTAGCCAACAACATCCCATGATCCCCAAATAATAAGATTTTCCATTGATAAAGTGAAATACTACGTCAACCATTTCTGGTCCAGCAGTAATAGGAAGAATGATCTTTCCTACACGCTCTTCTTTAGAACCATTGTAACCACTGATATCAATTTCACTAGGCTATACCTTATCGGCCAATCCCATATGACCAATCATGCTTAGGAAAAGTAGCTCGATACTACTGCCAGTATCCAACACCATTGTATGTAAACGATAGTTCTCATTTTCAGCATGATCACGAGTGCATCATGATAAGAAAAATTGGCATGTCGAACGTCGCAATCTACAAAGGAGATCCCTGTATGTTGAGAACTAGATACAAAGAGTAATCGGTCTTCATTAACAACCTTGGCCCAATCGTGGCATTGGCCGAAACGTCGTCTTTTATATCTGATTGACCTGTTAATGGTATGAGTCTCGATAAAGTGGTTGAGGGAGATGTGATATAAAGGTTTTTTCTCTACCGCTCCTTCTATCTATACGATCTCAGTGGTAAGCTTATAACTCCTATTTTTGTAACTTTCAACGTCCACGATGTACTCATACATTCGTCCGTCTGCAAAAATATACTCTAATAGTCGTTGTAAAGCAAAACAATGTTCCGTGTCAGAATGTTGAACTTTTTGGTGTATGCAATATGGCTTGTTTTCGATGGGTTGGAGATACAGGGCATTGAGGAAGAATTTATCCTTTTGAAGTATAGGATATATGTTGGCAATTGTGATACATATCTTGGGAAGACAAGGCTTGGGCATATAACTACTTCTCCGAGTTTGGTCATCATTAGATTTGGTCTACTTCCTGTCACCTCCGTGATTTGCAGCACGATTGAACTCTTGTTCTGTGGATTGATCTTTTGATGTCAAGGTTAATTTATGGATTTTCTACCTTTTGGATACCATCTTTTTGAGATTGATATATCCGTTGACCTTTTCGATCATTTCTTCCATAGTCGTAGGTTTGTTTAAAATTAGGTACTCCTTCGCCCTTCCATCCACGAGCAAAGCATTGGTGAAGGCTGAAAAAGTAATTTTCTGATCAAGTCAGTCCACCTTTCTGGTCAACTCCAAGAATTTCTTAGTAAACGTTTTGAGCTTCTTTCCTGGCACCTATTTAAGGCTGAACGGAGAATATAGATTCTTCTCTTTGACTCTGTTGTGTGAGTAATTCTTGACAAAGAGTTCCTGCAACTGTTCGAACATTGTAATTAACCCTTTTTGTAGTGAGTGGAACCATCGCAAAGGTTCGCCTTGTAGGATAGTACGAAAGAAATGGCATAAAATGTGGTTGGATGTAGAATGCAAGCCTAAAGAATCATGGAATTCTTGAAAGTGCTCTACGGGATCATTTCCCCAGTATTTTTGAATTTTCAGGGTGTGGAATCTTGTGGGAACTTTGCCCTCCAATAGATCTTTAGCAATCGGGGTCTTTTGTAACCTGTTGTGAATGTTTTTAATGGTTTGAGCCTGGGCTTTGAATAATTCTTTGATACGCTTTTTAAAATGTTCCTGAGTTACATACTGACAAGCTATGATGATCTGGTGTGGGATGTATCCTTTGCGAAGGTTATGGTCGCTACTCCCCTCACTTAGTCGTTCATGTGCTGGAATACAAACTTTGCTTGTCTGACTCCAGCAAAACTACCATCAACTTCTTGGTGGACTTCCTGTACCTGAGATGGTTCAACCCCAGCTTGATTATGATTAAATTGAATTTCACCTCCAAGGCTATTGACGTGAGGTCCAAGCCTGTCTCGAGCAGAAATTCATGAAGCGGCTGGCAGCACTCCTTTATTCTTCTGGGCTGCAATCTGTTGTCCTTGCAGAACCTTCAACACATCTTGAACACCAGCCAGCTATTTTTCTATAGTAGCTCGTTTTTTTGTTTTAGAGTTCAGAGTGGCCTGTTTTTCTACTGGTACGACATTTCCTTCTACTGGAGAAATATGCATACTCTAGTCTAGAAGTGGCATTATGTAGAGAGATAATCAGCTATTTATAAGAAAATAGGATTGAGAACTTTACTCCCACAGATGGCGCAAAATATAATAGCCTAATTTCGTATTTCAAACTTAGTCTTTACACCAAAGATAATCAAAGCATTTAGATGAGCAATGAACGAATAATAGCACAATGTTTAGCATGGAAAACCTTTGAATATGTTAAAAACTATGACCTCTCTTGAGGATTTAGAAAGAGAAATGTTATTGATAGTTACTTGCTATTACAAGGGATGCTCTGAGTATTTTGTATAGAGTGTTTGAGTGAGGATTCATCCATCCTTCATCTGGAATTCTCTGGTCCTATTTATAGCTCTTGTAATATGACCATTTGACGACCATTATTATTCTTAATGATGGATGTTATAATATATAATTAATAGTCTTTCAACTAATTGTGTAACGGTCTGATCTTGCTGTCTCGTGACGGCTTTATTAATAACGGAGTGCTTGTTGACTCGAACTATTGATGTAGAGGTCAAAAATGTTGAATAGAACTTATTTCATAATGTGCCATAAATGTGCCACGTGTATGTTGATGAGGTCGAGTGAATGTATAATGGTCGAAGATGAAGCTTGAGTTCGAGATGCGAAATAAGCCACTACAGTATGCAATTCCGAATACTA
Source organism: Kingdonia uniflora (assembly GCA_014058105.1). Taxonomy (NCBI): domain Eukaryota; kingdom Viridiplantae; phylum Streptophyta; class Magnoliopsida; order Ranunculales; family Circaeasteraceae; genus Kingdonia; species Kingdonia uniflora. Next base: position 2,263,289 of record JACGCM010002535.1, read on the forward strand.
GTATCAAAAACCAAAATAGCATATCTTCTTTATTAGAGATGCTCTAAATGGTTGGGTTTTACTTTGGACCACGTAAACTTGGTTACATTAACGGGTAAAAAGGGTAAAATAGATTTTTACATGCAAGGGTAATATATGTCTTATTGGAAAATGTTTCAGTCAAATACTCATAGCCACCCTATTGATGTTTTGAACCCAAGTTAATGGAAAGAGACTTCCCAAGCCATATATGAGAACTAATGTAAACCCAGGCTTACTTATGAACGAAATTTACCCATTAATTGTTAGTGTTATGGGATCTTCGTAGACTGTAGGGATATAAGGGCTTACTTGCGGTTTACTTGTGACTTGAGAAATGTGTGGTATGGTAGTAGCTTTTGTGCTATTCGGAAAAGATTGAGGTTTAGAGGGAAAGAGAGTTTAATGTTTTTTCATTCTTTCTGACATATACATAACTATCACTACAAGAACTTAATTAGTCTTATAGGGGCGGTGGTAATGTTTATAGTCAGTGGAGGCCTCTTCGCTAACGTAAGTAAAAAAAACTAGGCCAAAACATTAGGGAAGGGGCCCTGATGTTAAGCTTTCTTACTTGGGTTAACGAGTGCATTTTTGTTGTTTTCATTTTTTGCTGCTATTGCCGTTGCTCCAATCGGATGCTGACATGTGGGCTTTATGAGTTGTAAAAAATTTTAGCTCTACCTCTCCCTCTGCCCAAGACTTTTTGGGGCAGTCTTCCGGGTACCACCAAATAAAAATAAATATAAGACATCAAATTACTCTTGTTTGCGTTATAGCTCTCCTCTTTTCTCTTTTTCTCTCTCCTTTTCTTCTACCTTCCTCTCGGTCCCCACACTACCACCATCGATGTCACCCACTTTTTAAAGCTTGAAATCAAAAGCTAACATACAAAACAATAATGTATTGATGGTTGCTTCCACTTTTACATACTTGCCTCCCATATTATAATAATTTAATTTATGAAGTTATTTTTTCCCTAAAATTCATATGTTAGATCTTTGCTCCAACTTCAATGGGACCTCTATTTAGAACTAATAAATCTAGTTCTTTATTTGAATTTTTCTCTTCTTATCAATATTTCTTAAATAATAAAAGTAAACAACTTCAATTAATAAAATTCCAAAACATATTAGAAGTTTCGTACCTATGAACTCCTTAAGTCTTGTGTTCTTATTAAATTGTAACCCTTTTTTTCTCCTAATATACTCATACTTTTTGCAAAAAAAATTATGTTCTTATTAAATTTAAACATGTAGGTTAGTATTTCACAAGATGAATAATCAAGAGGGGTTAATGGTGCAACCCAACACACCTCCACCATTTATTCCATCAGATATTGAGAACGAAGTGGACAAACCATTTGTCCCGGTAAGAATCGTTCCTAAGTTGCTTATGTAATTTATGTTTAATTATTACTATTTATTTACATATAACTTGTTTTACATATTTCAAATCATGATGATAGGAAATATAATTTTCGATGATTGTACATATTTCGTACTCTTTAAATACCGCAGATGGACAACGACGAGGAAGAAATTATAGAATTGGGTGATGATCAAGAAAGTGATGAAGAAAATGTTGTGAGTGATGATGAGATCAATACTAAAGAAACTAACGAGATGCTTAGTAATTATCAGATACCTACTCTTGGAATGGATTTTGGGTCAGAAAAAAAGCATACAAGTGTTATAACTTTTATGCAAGATATGTTGGGTTTAGTGTAAGAAAACACCAAATCACAAGAAATAAAGCTAATGGGACTATTGTTAGAAGACAGTTGTGTTGTTCAAATGAGGGTAGCTACCAAAAAAAAATTACTTCCAAGAAAAAAAAAGGAGAGAAAGAAGGTGTGGGTGTCTTGCTATGCTTGAGATAGATTGAACGCTAATGAAAAATACCGAGTAACAAAATTTTTGGAAGAGCACAATCTTGAACTAGTTGATGCATCAAGTACACATTTATTGAGGTCTCAATGAAAGATAGCACCTGAGAAAGCCTCGATGATTATTAAAATGCAAGTTACTGGAATTCCAAGATGCCAAATATTTCGTTACATGCGGGGGGAAGCAGGTGGAGCTCAAAATCTTAATTTTTTGAAGGAAGATTCTGATAGCTTGATTATGAGAGCTAGTACCAAATTTTACATAAAGGTGATGCATTGTGTCTACTTGACTACTTCAAAAAAAAGATGAGAAAAAGTACTTTTTTTCTTCAATTCGGACTAACGAAGAAAGTGAGATAACTGGTGTTTTTTGGTCGGAAGCTAAATTAAGGAGCGATTACGGGTTTTTTGGAGATGTTATGTCATTTGATACAACTTATCTCACAAATAAATATAAGATGAAATGTGCTTCTCTAATTGGTTTAAATAACCATGTCCATAATATAATGTTTGGATGTGCTTTATTAGATGATGAAACAACTTACGCATTTATTTGGTGTTTTAGAACCTTTTTAGAAGCTATGGCGGAAAACATCCAAAAGTAATATTTACAGACCAAGCAATGGCAATGATAAACGCTATCAGCGAGGTACTTCTAGAAACTCACCATATGTTATGCATTTGGCATATTTTTCATAATGCTACAAAACAAATTTCTCATGTTCTCAAACAATACAAGTTTTTTTCAAAGGAATTTAAGATATGTATTTACAAACCAGAATTGGTTGAAGAGTTTGAAGATATGTAGCACAAATTAATTGATAAATGTAAGCTACAAGAAAATGAGTGGTTGAACAGAATCTACAAGCTATACGAGAAATGGGCTCAAGTTTATGGGAGAAAACATTTTTGTGCAGGTATGACTACTACACAGAGAAGTGAGAGCATAAACAATTTTTTGAAAAAGTTTTTCACAAGAAAACTTGTTATTCGAGAACTAGTAGGACAATACAATGAAGCAATGGCTGATAGAATTAAGACGGAAAGGAAGGCAAATAATTACACGACACAAACAAATGTAAATCTTTTATTCGAGTGGGCTGTTGAGCGTAAAGCGTCAAAGAAGTATACTACAAAAAATTTCAAAGAATTCCAGAATAAGATGGTCAAAGCGTTTGATTTAAAGTTGGCATCTACTGGTGACAATGAGGGTATATACACGTATAGTGCCTCCAAATTTGAAAATTCTAGAATGATTCCATCACTTAAATATAAGCCATCAGAGAAGTTGGTGACTTGTAGTTGTAAGAAATTTGAATTCCATGGCTATCTTTGTTCTCATGCAATAAAATTATTTCGAGACTTGGAGGTGTCTAATTTACCATCACATTACTACTTGAAGAGATGGAGGATCGATGCTACAGAAGGCATAACATGTGATGCTCATGGAGACACTATTATAGTTGATTGCCAGCCAGGTTTTACAGCTCAGTACAGCGAGCTATATCACATTTAACTCAATATATTGTATCTTACGCTGTAAAAATTAATGCACTATGTAGTACAATTAAGACTGGGTTGCTAAAACTTAAAGGAATAGTAGGCACCCATATTATTTCTCAAAAATACTCTGATGAGGAATCGCAGATTATAAGCAACAAAAATTCTAACGTTCCTAATGAAGATTCTTTAACTCAAGAGGTTATATTGTAAAATCAAAAACAAGCTGCAACCAAAGATCAATAAAAACGTAGAATCGAGAGCTCACTGGAAAAATTAAAGCCAAGAAGATAAAGGTTCTTCCAAAATAATCAACAATGATTGTAGGTAAGTATAAAAAATTAGTTATTTATATTTTACGATAATCTTTTCTTCCATACTTATTTTGTGCAATTAATACAGAAAATAATAACCCCGATGTTAAGCATAATCCACACATGGCGTTGGAGGTGAAAACGCGTACTAATATGATGCAACCGATATATACAGAGGTATGGCTTATTTTCTAGACATTTATTCATGATCTATTATAATTCTTTATGAATAATAAATTATGTTCTTGAATGTGTATTAGGTTGTACAACCTCAATTGCCTTATGAATCAACGGGTTTGCATAATCAAGGATTTTATTTAGCAAATTCTAGTTATATTAATTGGCATGTTAACCAAATGCATAACATTCAGGTAAAGGAAAGATTATTTTGCATGTTGAAAATTTGTTGAATGCAATGCTTAACTTTGATATTATATAATTAGGAGTCAAATGCAATGATAAATCAAGGGACATGGATGAGTCAACCTTTACATGGTGGTAGTTATTCCTATGATTTAAATTCATCATCCTCAAGCCAAGTGAATCCTTATGGAATATTGTTTATTAGAGGAATTATGCATGCTTACATGACCTCATAGCCTTCAAACAATTTGCAGGTATTTTAGGCTTCTGACTTAATTATATTATTTTGTTAATTATTATATTTTTAAAATTTTAAACTCTCTATTTGCAAACATCAAGCCAACTTAACCCCTATAGAATGTTACCCATAAGACCAATTGTGACTAATTATAGGATGTCACTCCCTTCAGACAACTTGCATGGATATCAAGTTTGCAATCTGATTGTATTTTGTACGTTTATAAATTTAGTCAGTTTCTTATAACTAACTATTCTTGTATAGACATCAAGGCAAGTTAATCCTCATGAAATCTCGCCCATCCGACCATTATTGCAGTCACAATTTTTTTAGGTTTGTGATTTATTTGTATTTTTTCAGTTAATAAAGTATCAAATTTCTATTAACAATTATCTCTCTCTATAGCTATCTCGTGAAGTACCAATACAAGAACCAAGAGGTCCTGTCCGTATGCTAGATTTTACTAGTGATACAATAAATTATTTCCAGGTTGGTAGGTGTTTAATAGCTTGTTCTATCTTAATATTGTTAAATATTTCTTACATGTATATTACTTGTTAACAGTGACAACGGTGTTGATGAACGGCGAAAAGGACTAAACGAAGCTACCATGAAAACGGGAAGATTGCGGAGTGATTCTATATTATTTATATTTTATTTTGATATTTTGATCTAGTTTGACATATTATGAGGCTAGTGGATCATAAATTTATAAAGCTGTTATGCTTTAAACATTTAGTCTCATGATCGTTGCATTATCAATGCAAACCTTTTTATTAATAAGCAGAATGAGTGATTGTGCAAGATGACATCGAAGAGACGACAAAAATGACCTCCCCGAAGACCTAAGCAACTTTGACAACTTTTTTAGAAACTCAGCTAGTTGGTCAGGGTAATACAGGATGACATGAGATAAAAACATAGTTATAACCGCAAGGTTTTTTGATACCGTTTGATCACCACTATTACCCCCATTTCCATCCAAACTCAATGTTGTTTGTTGTTGGTTAAGTTTGAGAGACGATTCAAAGTATCGATATAAAAGGGCTAGTTCTGATTCATAACCTTCGGGGTCACATTTCATCTTAGATTGTAGAGTTAAAAGATTTTGTTTTTCCGCATTTTGACCATTGTCTTCCAGTTTTTTAAGACGAAGTAGTACGATGTGATGACATTAGGGAAAGGGAACTTCTTCGACAAATCTTTCTCTAACCACTTTGAGGTGCGCAGTTCATCCTGAACAACTGAAAAGGCGTCGTATGCAGAAGGATCCTACGTGTAAGGTCTTTGTATAAGAGCTTAGGATCCTATTCTTATGGCTTTGCTCACCTTGAAAAAATGACTCATTGGCAGATGGCTGCGTGAAAGGTGGAATCCTTTTTCGGTATAGCATCTTTTCTCCCACTTGGATCCAAGTGCACCGCCGACCTTCAATGTAAGGGAGCAGGTTTCGTACCCTTTCTGCCATCAACTATTCCCTAGCTTTTTGAAACTGTGACTTCTGACTCATTTTTTACTGCTCTTTAAAGGCTACCTTCCAGCCATAGTTTAGGACTGACAAATGCTAGGGCGACACCGACCGGCGCTGATAATGATTCAAGTGTAAAATCTGGAACACCGTGACATGATCGATTCGGCAACATTATTGTTATCTATCTATTTAAGACCTCAGTAGATAATAACACTCCAAATGTTGAAGATTGTAAAATGGAGGAAGCCAATTTTGTGGCTCTTCCTCTATTATTATCTGCTCAAAAGTAGAAGGCATGAACATCCAAGATAATTATCATCTACCTAAAACCACATTCCATAATTTTATACAGCAAAACCACAACTGAATTTGCCATTAAAAAGAACCCAATGACCAGCTATCAAAACTGAATTACTTACAAAATTTCCCATTTCGAATTACTTTATTTTACTCATTCTTACACATTTCAACAAATAAAAACTAACAAATCAAAATGTTCAAACACAAATGGGAAAACAAACCTGATAATCTCCAAGTACAATAAGCCGTCGCGGGCTGAATCGTAATCCCCTTTTCTCTCTCTAAATCCACATAATCCATCTTAGTACCAGCCACATCTCTTCTTCTAACTTCATGAATCTCATGAATCTTCCCAGTATAATACAACACTCTCAGTGAGAGTGGTTTCCCCAAATCAATATGTGTCGATATACCAATGTTTCGAATCTTCTCCATCGTCGCTTTCACCCACGATTCTGATGCGTCCTTCTTTCGCGCCAAATTGGATGTCGATAAGAAGCGGTTTTGGGTGTTTTTAAATATGAGAAACATTAATGGTGATGGTGATGATAGGTTAGTTTTGAGAAGGTGAGTGAATGATGTTTTTGATCAAATTATCTTTGCACTCAAATGTTCTTGCAAAGAAACACACAAGGATCCGAGGGCAATAAATTATCAGAGGAACTTCTCAACAAAATTTCCATGGGCTTTGACCAACACCTAAATTTCCAAAGTGTGTGATATGAACCGGGAGTCTTGTGTTCTTTAATAATGTGGGTGGATTGATGGTGATAGTCTGAGGTAAGTAGAGAGTAGAAAAGAGAAGAAGAGGAGAGAGAAAAAGAGAAAAAAAAAAAGTTATAACACAAACAAGAGTAATTTGACGTCTTATATTTATTTTTATTTGGTGGGACCCGGAAGGCTACCCCAAAAATTCTCGGGCAAAGAGAGAGGTAGAGCTAAAAAAAATTATAACTCATAATGCCCACATGTCAACATCCGATTGGAGCAACGGCAAAAGTAGCAAAAAATGAAAACAACAAAAATGCACTCCTATTATGGGTATTAATTCTTAATATTCTTCCCATAGCTTGAAGCACCAAGAAATTATGTAAACCATCCTTGTTCTTTCAAATAAGCTTCCCGTGAATATATGCTAAATTAAAATAAAAGAGGATGAAAAATGTTGGTGTTCTTGTAGGTACATCTATAACACTTCTTCCTTCATTTTCTTAAAGATGACATAACAACAAAGATCTAAAATCAGGAAGGTAGGGGTGTATGATTTTGTTTATTTGGGTTTTGAATAATAAGCTTCCAAAGAATCAAATAACATGATGTGCTTGAATGCTTAAACCTCAATTCCAATTTTTAACTTAAAGATCCAAGATCTCTATCACCACTAAAACGAATTTGTTCATAGCATATATTTAGGTAAAGGAACTAATACCATGACTGAATTATCAAACCCTACCACATAAACAGATGAAAATTTTGCCCAAACTCAAAATATCGAATAAACACAACTATATTTAGCTTTGAATCACTAAGAGGTACTCTGATTTGGGATTTAAAGAAGTTCCCAATTGAGAATTTCAGGAAACCTACCTTGAAATTGAGATGAAAAATTACAAATTGTAAATGGTGATATTATTTCATGAGAGAGAAAATACAAGAGTGAGAAGAAAACAAAAAGAATGAGAAGAGATAAAAACAAGGGTAAAGTTGGGTTTACCAATTTTCATTCAAGTTACGTAACAAGCCCGTTAAGTTAAGTAGAATAGATTTCAAAAAAACTAGATTTTCCAACTTATCTCAAGTGATAAAAAGTAGGGTGCCATTACTAATAAGGACCTTTTTTAGATAGAAAAACAAAACGAAGCTTATTGTGAAATTTGACTAAATATTGGCCAAATAAGTAAATTAAGTTAAGGGAGAGGATTTAGAGACACTCAAGTCTCACTCAATAAGAATCACTCATCAGTTATGATGAATGGTTAAAATAATAGAGAAGCTGGCAAATATATTTGAAATAATATTAGGTGGAAATGAGTTGTCCAACTTTTGTTGGAAAGACATCCCATCTCTCTTTACGTGCTTGTCTCTAATCTATAGACTCATTTGAAATAAAGCTTCTCTCTCCCACTCACTCTCATAAATCAAAGCTCATCTCTTTCTTTCCTCTCTCTCTTTCTCATATAGAATTGCTTAGATCTGACACTTGTTCTTTGTTCCTCTCTTAGTGAAGAACAATAAATTGGTCAAGAAATCAAAGTCTATTTGTCTTAATTTAGAGAAAATCAGTTAAGAATAATTGGTTTTCAAGTGTCTCTCTCTAAAAATAATGTATTTCTAATCGATTGTGTTACTGCAAGATCGAAGAGTAACTACTGCGAATTTTGTTATTTTTCCTCGTCAAAATTTACAGCAAAGGTACAAAGGTTAACACCGCTAAAGCAAAAATCGTATTGGGAATCATCAATCAAATTGACATTTTGTGGTATTTGAGTTTGTCAATTATAGCGGTGATAAAGAATTTCTTATACACTATTATCGAGTTGAACTGGCAAAGAGGAGTCCTTCAAGATCAAAAGTATTGTTTGGAGTTTTCATTTTAGGTTTTACTGTCTATGTAAAATAATATTGGAACCCATTCTATGAATTATGTTTTTTTATGTTGATGTTGAAGAATCCAACAGACTGAGTTTTTTTTCCTTGTATGTCGTCGCCGGTAAATATCATATTGTCGACTGAAATTGTAAGTGGCAATATCTTGTCAATTTATTATAATTACGATAACACTAAAGTTAGATCATGGATGGATTGTCGATAAATCCAGATTAGATTGTCGATTGATGGATTGTTGATAAATCCAAATTGTTGATGTGCATCTTCTTCGACAATATTAAGTAGTATACAATAATTATTGTCGACAATAATAGGGAGCCCACATCTTTCCATCTACTTCTAGCATGATGTTGGCCTATTTAATGAATTTTATGTTAAGAGTTTTCACACAATGTAACAGTTGCATCATGTGATGGTCATGACACATAACATGTGTAATCAATATAGGGGCCCATCAATAGTATAAAAATTCTTTTTTCCATGTCCATGTGATCATAAGTAGAGATTCATTATTGTTTATTGCTACAAGCACACCTAACACAAACAATTGTGCTATTGTCGAGTATAATATTGTCGAATGGTACATTTGTTGACAATTTTGTTGCTCAAATTGTCGACCACTAGATGATTCAAAAAATTTAATGTAATATATTTTCGATTAATCGATAATCCACGGTATCCATATAAATGTTCATCCAAACCAAGTGTTTATTAACAACAAATCACAAATAAGTGAAATAATGGAGAAATGCAAAAATAGGTAAATGTGGAAGGAAAAATTCTTAGGATCTCAAAATTTAAACTCTACAAAACTATAACACCAATGTGGGATCTTAAACAAATTTGGAGAGAGAAAAAGAGAGACAGATAGAGGGAAATCAAACCCCAAACGACAAAGATGATTCGCAAAACCCTAAATTATGAGAGAGACAGACAGACAGACATATAGATCTCACATCAAAACTCTAAAAATGTTATTAATTTCTTGAGAGAAAGATATTTAAGCTCGTTCTTGAGTGAGAGGAGAGAGTCAGATCTAGAAAAATTAAAGTTGGTTGTGAAGAGAGAGAGAGTCAGATCTGGTTTAAAAATATTTTTAGTGAGAAGAAAGAGAGAGAGACATATATGACACATCATTTTGACCTAATATTCTTGTTTCTCAATTTGCCAATTCCTCTATTATAAGAGCCACTCATCTAATAGAGATGAGTAGTTCATTTTGAGTGAGACTTGAGTGTCAAATATTTTTAGTATCTCTAAATCCTTTCCCTTAGCTTAAATAAGCTAAAAATAAACAACCTCTTCCACTCTTCTCTCTCTTTGTCACTCCCTCTTTCTTTTCCAGAAATTTAATATTTTGAATCTATCATGTCACCACCATCTACTACTTGTCAAACCCGAAACCCTAATCTCTCATCGACTCTCCTCTAATTTTAAGACCAAATTTTGAGTTTTATAGTAGTTCAATCTTTGGGGTTTGTGACTCACTCTCTATCTCTCTGTTTGAGTGTTTGTAACATGAAAATAACTAGAATCACGATTTGAACAATGATTCTAATTAGTTTTGTGGAATCAAAGATACAAATGGGATCCAAGGATTTACGTTGTGATCTCCGGGATTAGGAATTGGTTTCACTCCGATTGATTCATGATGAAGTTGAAGAAATACCCAAAAAAGACGTGATTATATAGTCTCTTAAGCACTTTGATAAAGTCATCAAATACCCAAAAAATGATATTAGAAAATACATTGATGGATGTCTTTCTATTGCAAGCAAAAATGAAATACCCAAAAAATAATATTTGCAATTAGGTTCAGTCTGATTGTAAATGCCATAATTTCTATTGGGTTTAGTCAAATTTGTAATTAAGTTTTGTTTGCATTAAGATGGTGGTGGTATTGAGATGTGATATGGTGTCTCTGATTATAATAGCCTAATTCTGGGATTCAGACTGAGCTTTTACACCAGATTTAATCAAAATATAAATAATAACTAACACAAAAGTTTAGCGTGGAAAACCTTTGAATAGGTTAAAAATCACGACCTCTCTTGAGGATTTTAGAAAGAGAGAGATGTTATTGAAAATGCTAGCTATTACTAAGAGTTCTATAGGGACTTTCTTGATATCAAAAGTTTATCCCCTTATCTGTAGTTCTATGGACCTATTTATAGGTCTTATGATATGACCGTTTGACCACCATTAAGTCCCTTAATGATGGACATTACAAAGTATAAGTAAGATATTCTTTGACCAGGTTGCGTAATTTTTTGATTTCTGCTGTTATGCAACGGCTCTATTGATGACTGTATACTTTGTGCAGATCGAACTGTCAGTGTAGATTTCGAAAGCGATGTTTTGGACTGAGAAAAGTTTGGCCATGTCTTCAGTAGTACTTCTTGTATGCTGATGAGATCGTGGATGGCGCTTGAGTTTGAGATACGAAATAAACTATTACAAGACAGCTCTCAACCAATAGCACAAAAATTACTCTGGATGAGTGGTATTGGTTGAGACATTCGTGATGTTAATATTTCTTGATTTTGTTGCTTTCCTTCTGATTGTGTCACTTGATCTATTGGTGAGACCGAAAGCTCATTTTGCTCGAAGATGAAGCTTGAGTTCGAGATGCGGAATAAACTACTACAACTGCCCCCTCTCAGCCAACAGTACAAGAAGTATGTGTGGGTGAGTTGTGTTAGTTGAGAAACATCATTCAATATTGTAGTTAATATCTAATAACCTTTTCCAATATGTATTCAAAAGTATCTATTTGTGGCTGTTCGGTTTCCTAGAACCAATAGGTCTAGTAAAATGTTACTGCATAGGGAATCTGTCTGTCATTTGGAATAATGAGAGGCTACTTTGAATGATGATTTTAGTATAAAAAGTACTCTAACACGAGTGGAAGGAGCCAAGTCTTTGTCTCTGAGCTCTATTTTCTCTTATTGCTTTTTTAATTTCTGAATTTGGTTCACGGTAGGAAAGATGGTAACGAAAAGGATTTAGGCCTGAGAGTCTAGGATTCAGTGGAAGATGGAGGAACTACGCATCAAGTATTTTGGATACCAACAGCTGCATCTACTCACTCCAATTCCGGTGTCTCCCACTTATCATCATATGTCATATGAAGAAGTGATGGAGGCAGGGGATGACCATTTTCAAATATTACATTTCCATTATCTGTTTACATCTAAGGCAGAGTGCCGTAACGGTCTTCGGTTGCTGGTGGAGGAGACTGTTACAGCTGAAGATGAAGCGACAGGCGTTCGACCGAGGGAGTCTCGTCGGTATCCTTCTAATGAGTGGGTCTTGTTAAAGAAATGAGGCATTCTGTCTGTTTCTAGCATACGAGGAGGTAAGGAGGATACAGAGGATCATTTTCTTCCATGGACCATAGATTTTGGCCATGAAGAAGATCTTTCATCTGTGAATTTCCATTTCAAAATGTTTTTGGAACTTTACAGCAGGGGACCCGGGTTTGAAAGTTACATCCGTGTTGGCTGCTGAGAGATAGTTCGGTTTGCCTTCTGATGTAGCTGTGAAAGTAATCTATATAGGATTTTTATGTAAATAGTAAATTGGAGGGGGTTGATTAGAACATTGTGTAATCTGTAAAGTATTCTATAATAGATAATTTCGAACTAAATTATATTTTTGTTCCCTGAACATTATCTTTTGGCCCGAGCTTGCTTATATAATTTTTTATTTGTATAATAGGCGGCTGTAACATAGGTGTTTATGTATCATGGGTACGACAGTAAATGGTTGTGAGGGCCGAGGTTTTAAAATTTAAAGGAGTTCGAGGATGTGATGATAGGGAAGGTAAGTACAATGATTTGGTGGGAATAACGATATATTGTTTTCTGGTATCTGGTTATTTAAGCTGGATATTGGTGATATACGAACTATGAGGAAGGGTGTATATGTATCTGTAGGTGCAACTGCTAGATTGGCTTTATCTTGTATGTTATCATTTGGATATTTGCTCGTATAAATTCTCTGGGGATACTCTATGATATAGAAACAATGATCTGTCGAGATATTTCTAGAATTGATGCAGATCTTCTGTCATTCCAAGAAGTGTGCTCGAATAATATATCTTTCAGCCAAATTAGTGGGGTAATATTTTTAAAGATCTTCTTGGTGGCTATAAAATCATGAATCTTGGTTGTTTATTATTTTTAACTTCTGTGGTAAGAATTATGCTCTATAGGTAGGGTGAATGACCATGGTGAGGAATCGTGCTCAGCGTATGCATCATGCAGCGGATGGTCGGTTCTAGATCAAGGTTGCAGAACTTCGGGAATGGTATTGTCGTCGATTGTCGCATGATACTGTACTCCCTGAATGGCCACTGAATCTGACCAGACTAGACGATGAAAGTAAGCGTGTAGAGTATGGCCGCTTCTTTTGGTATGACATTTTTCGAAGGTCGTTACTGAGTGCTACGGTGCGGGAGTTGACTGCTCGTCAGCTCGCATGTGACAAGATTGTTGAAGAGGATGCATGGGCAGTGAATGGAGAGATAATTTTGTATGGGGAGGCGCACCATCGAGGCTATATTAGATGTAACTGGGGGGATTGGTAAGCTCGAAGCGTGGGAGCGTGAAATATGTAATTCGTGTTTAGGTATTCTATGGTCGAATAAATGTAAGAGGGATTTAGAGAGAATAAAGTAATGTAATGTTTTAATCTGATTGAATAAAGTATTCTATTATATTTTGTGCATAGGGATATTGTGGAGGACAGTTGTGAGATTTTAACAACTGTGTAGATATCTTCAAATTTTGAAAATTGAGCTATTTTAGGAACGTTGTACGATCTTTGTAGAGTATAAAAGTAAAGAAATTGGCCATTTTTGTACTGTGTTGAGGAAAAGGTGTAGAACTGTTAATGGCAGACAATAGAGACATACGTGATGATGGTAGATGTTATCACAGAAGTCATGATGGTGTTTTGAAATGAAAAGACGTGCCTGCAGCAACAGTGAGGATGGCTGACGCATGTCAGAAAGAGCCGCCGTTTCATAAACCGAGGGAGAGTATAAAGCCTCGACTTTCTCTCCCCCATAAATTATCTGCAATTTTAGAAATAGAAAAAAGTAGTCTAAATCTTATTGTCGAGGAGAGGGGACGTTTGAGTGCTGAGTATGATTAGAGAAGGAGATCTTCATCAAGTGATAGGAAATTATCGGAGAAACGGCGGGAGCGCTCATTTTTGAAAAAACGTCCAAACAAAGCTGAGGATTGTTGTTTGGCGAGTACAGGTTGGTGATGTAAGCTTTGTCTATTTGATTTGTAAGTAATCTATTTTATGAAGTAATCTGTATGATTTAGTAATCTATATGATTATTTTGCATATATTAGGTTTTGGAGATTTCAAAAATATAGATGAGAGAGGCCTGTAGTGTAAGTGTTATGGTATATGTATTTTACCAATAGAGAGAGAAAATATGTGTTTTTGAGAAGAAGAGGGAAATTTGAAATGAATCGATATTTTTTTCTGGTTTGGGAATTGAGAAAATAAACATGTTGACTGGGTAGAGGGGTTGCTGTTACTGTTTGTGATATAGAGATAATGATAAAATATTTTTTTGTATAAGTAGGTTCAGTATGCGTTCTAAACCTAGTACTCCCACTAGTAAATTTGTAGTATCGCCCAGTTTTGAGGAAACGTCATTTTCAGGGAGGGGGGACGAGTGTAGTGTTATCGAGCATACTATGAATAGTGTGGGGAAGACCGTAGAGGTTAGGGAACCCAGTAGAATAGAGGTCGTGGTAGAGAATGAGGATAGAAAAGAGAAAGATAGAATCCTTGTTATATATACAGAGGGGGTAGATGTAGGGAAAGAATACTTAAAAAATAAAAAGATTTACAGGGAGATTGGGGGAGTTATGTGGAGTACCTAGGTCTCTGGTTCAGAGCCTATGTCTCTGGGGAATGGGAGGAGAGAGTATATTATCAAGTCCCATACTTGGAAAAGTGGAAGAAGGATAGAGGTATTAGTGAAGGGGGTTAACCTCTCCTATTATAATGGTCTTGGGTTATCAGGCCCAAGTGGTAGATCTTTGTGTTTCTTGAATCAGGTCGTATATGGCCTTATAATTCCTCTAACGTACTCTTAGAAAGGGGTCATGAATGAAGTACAGTACTGTCCTGCCCAGTTGAATGGGAATGTTTATGAGATGATGAGGATATGTGAGGTACTAAATGCAAAATGGAGGAAGGAAGGGACTGCTAAGTAGTTCGAAGCTAAAGATGTGTTGAAGTTTTATAAGTAGAAGTATATTGAAAGTTAAAGTAGTGGTTACCTGTATAGTGATTCGTTTAAGCCAAAATTCTTTGACTTTGAATCTGTTGGTAGACCATGGAATGATCACCTTGTATAGGTAGAGGGTAACTGTATGTAGGTTCCAGATGAACCAGCGCTCGAGCTGAATCATAGATAGTATAATCTGATAGTATAATCATAGATAGTATAATCTGACCAATCTTCAAATAACTAATATCTTGTTTTAAATCTGTTACTTCATGTTGTGTTCTTTGTTTTGACAGAACCCAAACCGTTGGCTACACCTAATAAGACTAGCCTATTCGATTGTGTTGCTCGAGATCAGGACGAGCTAAAGCAGGTACTCAGTGAGTTGGGTATCCGAAGAGATAAAAGGGTAGATTCAGCAGCACCCAAAGTTCAGCGAACTCAGGATAAATGAGCTATGACCAAGGGGAAAGTTATCGAGACCGCTACAGACGTGCTAAAAATTAGTGCAGTAGAGTACCTCTGTTATAAAGGATGTGGTTAAGGGACAAGAGATCACAAAGGCTGTGTCTGGTGGTGTAGAGGAAAAACTTGAAGTGAGCGTATCCGTTCCCGAGGAGGTTGAAAAGAGCTCTTTGAAGAGAAAATGGCATGGAGATGAGGGCAGTCACCAAACTGTCCCTCATATTACGGCCAAAATAAAAGAGCTGGAGCATAAATATTGTCGTATGGCTAGGACGAACCTGCAGCAGCTTGAAGATAAGTATCTCGAGCATACGTTTGTGGTAGGTGTTTTTGCAATTATTAATTAATCGAACTAAGAAAAACTGTTTAACTGACTTTACCTTCTTGTTGTTTGTACTGGCAGCTCTCAACACTGCTGAAGGGGGCACGATAATGCTTGGACAAGAGAAGCCAGGAGTTTGGTGCTCTAATGGTAAAGTCTGAGGCTCAATCAGCTTGCATAAAAGAGCTTAAAGATGAACTCCTGTTAGAGAAGGGGATAAGGGCTGAAGAGGCTGTAGCGGCTACAGATAAGCTTGGCGTTCAGTCGAAGCACGACATGCTTATGATGGATTCGGTTGCAGCAGCCTTAGTAGAAAAAAAAAACCACTTTATCCAATCTTATTATAACCTTTGGTTGAGTGAGAAAGATGTGGTACTGACCTGCAATGGTAGATATAAGGAGGTGGCGCTCCCTTCGGAGTTTAAAGAGGAAGCAATGGTTGATGATGCGGCTGCTTTACCTGAGAAAGCTTCAGACCTTCCTTCAGGCCGTACAGAGCCAGTCCAATCTACTGAGCCAATATTAGACCCTCTAATAGAATGTACGGAAATAGTTCCTCTTCTCGAGCAGACGTTGAAATCTACCTCTGAGGTAGACATTAGCAAGAACTTTTAACTATTTTGTGGTATCCTGTCTTATGTTTTGCAGCTCGTTTGAATTGGATATGATAGTTATCTGTATAATCATATACTGTTATTATTTGGAATGATGTTTGAAATATGATTTTCGCAAATGTTTGTATTATAACAAGATATCTGTAATCTGTGTAGGAGATAGAGCGATTGAGAAAAACAAACTCTGAATTGGAAAGGTCACTGAGTAGAGTGAGGGACTCTGTGGCTCGTATTCAACAGGTACTTAATAAAACTGAATATGAGATAAGGCAATTTAAGTTGAACTCAGAGAAAACTTTTAACGAGTTATATGATCTGCAGTGTAGATATGTTAAGATAATATAAAGAGACAATGCGTTAAGAAAGGAAGAAGAAAGGGGATTATTAGTTTGAAAACCAAAAGAATTGACTTGTCTTAATGACCCGAATGATAAAGCGAGATGTTAGAGCATGTTAGTTGCTCAGACATTATATTTCAAGGTCGAAGTAGATAGTTAACGGGGGTTAAAAGAAACTTATATAGAGCTGCTAAAGGAGAGAGGTGTAGTTTCAGACCTAGCTCGAGTTATGTTTTTAGCTCAAGAAGCAAGAAATCGTTATAGCGTAGAGGCAAAAAGATGTTCGGCTCGAGCTGGTGTGTCTATTATATGGGGTGATATAGAACCTTTAATTTATGCATTTTGCTTTATGTATGATCGGAGGTCTATGAGAGTTGTATTTTTCAGGATAAGAAAAGAATAAATAGAGGTCCAAAAACAATTAGAGGATAAATTAAAGAGATTACAGGATAAGTTATTGCAACATGAGGATCAAAAAATTACTTTAGCGACGCGATTGTTAAAAGAAGTAGTTGTTTGAATGAAGGTAAAAGCATATTTGAAGGCTTTAGGTGTATTGCAGAAGGACACGCGTCAGCGGCTGCATAAAGCACAAATGGTATTGAAGAATCATTTATATCCGTCGCGAGCATAGGTCGCTGCTCAAACATAGCATGAGCATCATATGGACAGTGTTATAGAATTTTATGGGGGAGAACTGTCTAGGATAGAGAACAATTTTAAGAAGTTTGTGATGGGATGTGGGAAGGATTTTGATGTTGAAACTCCAAGGCTGAGAACATGTGGTTTGCCAAAGGTGATGGAGGAATTGTTAGTGATAAACTATTTCCGAGGTCAAGGGAACTGTCATCAAAAGAGGGTGAGGATGTGGTCGAAAGCATGATACCCCGATCGCGGCGGAAACAACGTCCGCAGGAGGTGGTGACTTTTACCACTCCGAAGAATATGCAAGTAACGAACATAAAGAGTTCGGGAGATAAAGGGCAATCTTCCCATTCCTTGAAGAATCAAAAATAGGGGATTCTCAGCTTTATTTCCCATCCCTGCATATGTATTAGATCTTTGTATACTGTTATTGATGTTATATGAAATTTGCTCTCTGTGATGATTAATAAAATGGTATATCAATATTATTCAGTTACCATGTTCTTGTTTTAAATCTGTTAACTATGAGATGTAATATGTTTGTACAATCGAATTGTTTATGAATGTAAACTGTGATGCTAGGTAGAGTTAGTAGTTGTTCAAAGTCAGTGTGGCGCTTTACGTGCTCATAATGAACAACTGACCGCTGAGTTAAGTTCAAGTCAGGTCGTTCTAAAGAGTACTACTGAATTAGTAGAGAGAACGAAAGTGGAAATGGTAAAAGAGTGAGACGTCAGAGCTCGATTGTTCGAGGACCTACAGAAGAAAAAGGTGAATATAGTCAATGGGCTGAGAAAAATAGAGGAGTTAAGAGAAATTATAAGAAAGAAAGACGTGGAATTTACATGTAGTTCGAGGCAAGCGGATCAGCAGGGAGTGGAGTTGATATCAGCTCGAGTTTGAATTTTAGAACTGTTGGCAGACTTAGAGGAAGAAGGTAAGAATATAAAAGACTTGGAATTCCAAGTGAATTTGCTCGAATCGGAGGTAGCTGAGACACATACGCGAGCTTCAAAGTACGAAGTACTGTGGCTAGACATTCTGATAAAGAAGATGAAGGAGGCCCATAATAGACATAATAAAAATATAAATGCTGCTTAGAACAAAGTAGTCACGTTCGAGCATACCTTACATGGATTGAAGTTAAATGCCTTAGAGTACCTAGATGAAAATAAGAAATTGAGGGATGCGAACACAAAGTTAGATGCGGACCTATTTCAGGCAGAGATACATCTTAATGAAAGAAGGGTAGAATAGGAGGGTCGCAAAGCGGAACTTGAGGGATCATTGTCTTTGATTTATCATATGGACGAGTTTATGACAGTGCTGGAGTCTTAGAATGCTGTTGTACTATTAGAGAAGCGTCGAGAAGAAGAGCAGTGTGAGCATTTGAAGACTTCGCTGTAAGAAGCTCAAATTAAGCTCAGCGAACTTACTCTACCTAAGCAGATAAAGAATAAAATAGGTAGTGTGTATGAGGGAGATATGACAGCAGTGATCTCATTCTTTGTGATTGAGTTCCAGAGATTAGAAAAAGAAAGCGAACTGGTGTATGACGCTGTCATTAGAAAAAGTGCACAGTGCGACATGGAGGCAATACGGTATGAGTATCCGGGTCCCATAATAGCCAAAATTGGGGGGGTTTTGAGACAGCGTATGGTTAGAGATGGAAATAAGATTGTTACTGGAAGAATGCCAGAGTTTATGCGTTAACGGCTGTACGCACGTTGCGCACCTAACTTTGCGGGGCCTTCCAATAGAGGTGACAGTTCGAGTGATAACTCTAGCGAGGGGTAAAGATTGAGGAGACGTGATATGTATACTAACGCGTATATTGTAGGAAAATAGGAATGTTTAGAATGATGATTTATACTAACCTTTTATGCCAACAATGTAGTATTAGTCGAACATCTGTTGTCTAGGATGGTTCTCAAAGATTATCAATTGTAAAGGACATAGGTGGCTGATCGGTCTGGCCTAAGCAACAAACGATCTGTAATGTAATTGACGATTAGTTTGGCCAAGGCAACAAAAGATCTGTAAAGTAATAGAAGATTAGTTTGGCCGAAGCAGCAAACGATCTATACTGTAATAGATTATCAGTTTAGTTGAAGCAACAAATAATCTGTACTATAATAGACGATCAGCTTGGCCGAAGCAACAAATGATTTCAAATGTCATAGATGACCAGTTTGGCCGAAGTAGTAAACGATCTGTAATGTCATAGATGATCAGTTTGGCCAAAGCAGTAAACGATCTGTACTGTAATAGATGATCAGTTTGGCTAAAGCAACAAACGATCTATATTGTCATAGATGATCAGTTTGGCCAGAGCAAGAAATGATCTATAATCTGTATATAGAAGTACTTATTGGATATATTAGAAAAGTACTATAGTGTAGGGCAATCGAACACAAGTATTTCATTAGTGTAAGAGTGAAGTACGATGAATGCGTTAGATAGAGTATTGTATGAAATAGTTTAAAGTACTCAGATGTATTTAGATCGAACATAAGTCTTTCATTGATGTAAGATCATCATACAAGATGATGGATTGATTTGTAAAAAAGTACACTGTGATGGATTATTATCTTCGATACAACTTTAGTCTCCTTGTGTTCCAAGGGCTAGGCATTCATTCTCCATGTTTAGTGGCGAGATCGTAAAAACCCAGGCCACTTTTTCTGACAATAACAAAAGGACCTTTCAAATTTTCGGACAGTTTCCTAGTACTTGCTTCTTTTCTGTGCTTAGGAATTTCTCGTATGACGAGGTCCTCGATTTTGAATTCTCTATGACGAACGTGCTTGCTGTATGATCGGGCTAAGGCTTGGTGGTATCTTCCCAAATTCATGATTACTCTTTCTCTAGTTTCTTTGATCCAATTCATGTTACATGCCAACTAGTACTCATTCTCTTCATCCGTCATGGTAAGGTCGCGAATGGGATGATGATACTGAGTGGGGATGATGGCTTCTATAATATAAGACAGGAGGAACAATATGCATCCCGTTGATACTGGAGGTATTGTTTGGTAAGCTCATAATACATATGGTAATTCTAGGACCTAATTACCATTTTTCTTTGTCAAGCACTTTTTTATTACATCCACAATAGTTCGGTTAGCGATTACAGCCTGACCATTTTGTTGTGGGTAATACGGGATGGAAGGAGAGTGTATGATGTTGTGCTGATTGAGGAATTTGATGACTCTGGATCCAACGAACTGAGGTTCATTGTCGATTTTGATATGATGCGGGCAATCGTACTGGATAATAATAGATTCCCAGATGAATTTGATGGCTTCAGCCTCTCCTATGCGATAGAGGAACTGCTTCTACCCACTTAGTAAAGTAATCCGTTGCTACAAACAGATGTTTCCGCTTTCCTGGTGCAGTGGGAAATTTTCCTACAAGGTTGAGGGTCCATCTTTTAAATGGTTATACGACATTGCTGGAATAAAGTTCCAAGGCTGGAGCTCGAATTTGGGGACCATGACGTTGGCAGGCATCACACTTGCTAGAAATTTTAATGGCTTGAGCTTTCATTTTGGTCTAGAAGACTCCTTAGGTAAGAGCTCGATTTGTGATAGATCATCCCACCGCATGGGAACCACAAGTCCCTTCATGGAGTTCGTGTAGGAACTTTTGTGCCTCTTTGTTCTATAAACATTCGAGGTACGGTCCTGTGACCGATATTTTGTAAAAGAGGTCGTTGTCCATGATGTATCACTTAGCATTATCAAGTACACGTCTCTTCTCTGTGGGATATGTAGGAAGTTCACCGTCAAAAATGTTTTTAGTCCCAATATACTTAAGGTAAGGTCATCTCCAATTGTTCTCATCCTCTTCAACGCCCCCAGTATTGACAGTATTCGAGCTTATGATGTTAATATTGGGGGTGGTTGATACTTCAATCTTTAGATAACAGGCTTCCGTATAAAGTATTCCTGCCAGATATGCGAAAGAGTCCGAATGTCGATTCTCCCCTCGCGGTAAATGATCGATAGTAATTCTTTGAAATCTGCTCATCCTGTCAGCTACTGCTGCCGCGATCATTTTTCCTTTCTTCTGAAAAAATTTTCTGTAATGGTTCACAATAAGTAATGAGTCTGCGTAGACAGATAATTCAAAAACTCTAATTTCTAGAGCCATATCTAGACCGTGAATCGTTGCTTCATACTCGGCCTCGTTATTGGTTGCTTCGAAATTGAGCCTGACTACTTTCTCGATCCTGTCATTGGAAGGTGTGATAAGTACAATTTTGATACCTAACCCTGTAGGTCTGGAAGATCAGTTTGTTAAAAGGCGTCATCCCTTCTGAGTTATCTAGTCTGACCTTTCTTCGAATTATTCTTCATGAATATACGTACTGTCTTCTTCCCAACCAGGATCTTCTACGGGGAAGTCTACAAGAAAGTCTGCTACTGCCTGACCCTTTTCAGAATATCTTAGTTCAAAAGGGATGTCAAGAGTGACTGACCATTACTGTACTCGTCTGGATTTTTCTCGTTCGAATAAGATTTCTTGCAAAGTATAATTAGTCACCACTCGAATTGAGTGAGCTTGAAAGTACTGTCTCAATTTTTGTGATGCGTAGACGAGAGCTAAGAGTAGTTTCTCGATCTTGGTATATCGGAATTCTGCTGGAGTGAGAGTTTTGCTGATGAAGTAGATAGGCTTCTCCGTTTTCCCGTCAACTCGAATGAGAACATAACTTAAGGATTCTTCAGTAACTGCAAGATAAATGGTGAGTTCTTCCTCTTCGCTAGGTGTACTCATCACTGGTGGTGAATCTAAGTAAAGTTTGAGTTCTTGAAACGCTGTTTCGCACTCTGCTGTCCACTCGATCTCAGGATCTTTTTTAAGCTTCTATTTTGTTGTCCCTTCACACAATAAGTTGAACAACCATCGATAGCGATCCAAAGACTTTGAAACGAAATGGTTTATTACAGCAATCTTGCCTGCTAACTTCTGGACATCTTTCTTTATTTTTGGAGAAGGCATAGATAGTAATACGCGAATACGATCTAGATCAACTTCGATACCCCATTTGCAGATTAAGTGACCCAAGAACTTCCCTGACTGGACTCCGAACTGACATTTGTCGGGGTTGAGTCTCATCTTGTAGAAATAGAGAATTTCGAAAGTTGTGCGTAGATCTACATTATGGTTCTCCTCCTTAAGACTTTTATACAACATATCATCAATATAGACCTCCATTGTCATTCTAAGGTGATCTTTGAACATCTGCGTCATCAAGTGCTGGTAAGTGGCTCCAGCATTCTTGAGACCGAATGGCATGACCTTATAGCAGTATAGTCTATGTTCTGTAATAAAAGTTGTTTTTATTTGATCTTCGAGTAGCATGGGTATTTGATTGTAGCCAGATGTGGCATCCATCATAGACAAAAGCTCGTATCCCGAAGTAGAATCGAGTAGGAGGTTTATGACAGGTAATGGAAAACTATCCTTTGGAGTATGTTTATTGAGGTCCGTAAAGTCCATGCACACTATGATCTTGTCATTCTTCCTTGGGACCATGACAATGTTTGATATTCATTCGGGGTAATTGGCCTTTCGGATGAAGCCGACTTTGATGAGTTTGTCAATTTCTTTATTGACTTCGTCTCGGAGTCTTAGTGCTAAAGTTCTCTATTTTTGCTTAACGGCTTCGGCTTTTTCTTTCAGATTGAGCTTATGGCAGGCCAGATTTGGATCAATGCCTGCCATTTCGTAGAATGTCCAAGTGAAGACATCACTATTATCTTTGAGGAATTGGATGAGTGCTTCGCGCCCTTCTGTGGGCAGAAGAGTACCGATGAATGTTCCACGCTTTTTACCATTGATCTCGACGTACTTTGCAGGTTCTATGCTGGGCAAATGTTATTTTGTAGAGTTTACTATAAGTTTTTTGTAATGTTCCCTGTCGTATTCTGTAATTGCTATGCCAGCTGTGATTATGTTTGTTCTGGTACAATGGTAACAAAAAATTTGCATGCTCGAGCTAATTTCTGGCTGCCATTAATTTCATAGACGCCACTGTTCCATTCAAAACGTAACGCAAAATGATAAGTTGATGGGATAACGCGCATATTGTGTAACCAGCAATGTCCCATTATCCCTAAATAATGGGACTTGGTATTGACAACATAAAAGACCACGTCGAGAGTTACTGGTCCTTCCGTGATGGGAAGTATAATCTTTCCGACTCGTTCCTCTTTAGATCTGTTGAATCCACAGATATCAATGTTGTTAGGCTAGACTTTGTCGGCCAGCCCCATTTGATCGATCATGCTCTGAAACAATAGTTTTATAGTGCTACCATTGTCTATCATCATCGTGTGAAGCACTGTGTTTTGCATTTTTAACATGATCACCAAGGCGTCATGGTAAGGAAAGTTGACATGTCGAATATCGTAGTCATCGAAAGAAATTCCTATGTGCTGAGATATGGATACTGGAAGTAAACGAGCTTCTTTGTCCTGTATGGATAAATTGTGACATTGGCCGACACGTCTCCTTTTGTTCTTGTTTGACTCTTTGACGATCTGAGTCTCAATGAAATGGCAGAGTGAGATATGGTATAAATGCTTTTCGGCCACTGGTTCTTCGATTTGGGCAGCTTCTGTAGAGTTTTTGTAAGTCCAATTCTTATAATTCTCAATGTCCACGATGTACTCGTGCATTCGCCCATCTGCGAAGATGTATTCGAACAATTACTGTAAGGAAAAATGGTGTTCTGTCTCATGGTGTCGGACCTTGTGATGTATGTAGTATGGTTTGTTCTCAATGGGTTAAAGATATTGTGCATTGCGGAAGAATCTGTCTTTCTGTAGTATAGGATAAATGCTGGTTATGGTCACGTTCATCTTTGAAAGACAAGGTTTTGGCAAGTTACTCCCCTTTCGATGTCATTCGTCGTTGGACTTTGTTCATTTCCTGTCTCCTCCTTGATCCGTAGCACGGTTATAATCTGGATTGGTTTACCGGTCTCGAGCTGTCAATGTTGATTTTTGAGATTTTTGAGAAGACTGTCTGCCAGATACCATTCACTCTAGGTCGATGTATCCGTTGACTTTTTCAATCATGTCTTCTAATGTTATTGGCTTATTTAGGATGAGGTATTCCTTTGCCCTGCCATCGACGAGCAAAGAGTTGGTGAAAGCAGAAATAGTAATCTTCTGGTCGAGAAGATCTACTTTTCGAGCTAACTCCAAGAACTTTTTAGTAAACGTTTCGAGCTTCTCTCCTGGCATATGTTTGAGGCTGAAAATAGAGTATAGATTTTCTTCCTTGTCTCTATTGTGCTAGTAATTCTTGATGAAGAGTTCGCGCAACTATTCGAAAGTTGTGATTAATCCTTCGGGCAGTGTGTGAAACCACCGTAAGGGTTCACCTGATAAGCTGGTAGGAAATAGCCGACATAGGATGTGGTTGGACGTGGAATGTGGACCTAAAGCTTCTTGGAACTCTTGGACGTGCTCCACTGGATCAGTTCCTTTGTACTTTTGTATCTTTGGGGTATGAAACCCAGCGGGGACCTCGCTATCCAACAGCTCCTGCGCGAACGGGCTCTTCTGTAATCTGTTGTAGATTCCTTTCGTCAGAGTCTGAGCTTTGAGTAGCTCTTTGATTCGTCTATAGATATGTTCCTGAGTCGCATACTGTCGAGCTGCAGTGATTGGGCGTATGACGCGTCCTTCTCCAGGATTGTGGTCGCCACTCCCTTAACTTAAACGCTCTTTTGTCGAGACTCAAACTCTTCGAGATGGATTATCATTATGTCTGATTCCCGTCAGGCCGTCATCTACTTCTTGTTGGATGTCCAGGATCAGGATGGGCTCTATTTCCTATTATTGATGGTTAGATCAAAGCGCACCTCCTACATGATTGCCCTTCTGAGGAGGTCATATTCTGTCATGAATGAAGATTCATGAGCCTTCAGGTTGCACGGCTTTGTTCTTCTGGGTGGTGACCTGTTGACCCTGTATAACCCTTAACGCATCCTGTACACTCGCTAGTTATTTCTCTAGAGCCGCACGTCTTTTAGTTTCAGAATTTAAAGTGGCGCGCAGATCTGCTAGTACGGCATTCTCGTCTACCTGAACGATCGGCGTGCTCTGACCTAGGTGACATTCTAAAAGAAGGTGACCAATGGTATTTTGAGATAATGGGTTTGAGAACTTCAGTTTCCACAGACGACGCTAAATGTAATAGCCTAATTCTAGGATTTGGACTTAGTCTTTACATCAGATGTAATCAGAATACAAATAATAACTAATACAAAAGTTTAGCGTGGAAAACCTTTGAATAGGTTAAAAACCACGACCTCTTGAGGATTTTAGAAAGAGAGAGATGTTATTGAGAATGCTAGCTATTACAAGGAGTTTTGTAGAGACTTTCTTGATATCAAATGTTTATCCCCTTCTCTGAAGTTTTATGGACCTATTTATAGGTCTTATGATATGACCGTTTGATGACCATTAAGTCCCTTAATGATGAACGTTACAAAGTATAAGTGAGATATTCTTTGACCAGGTTGTGTAACATTTTGATTTTTGCTGTTATGCAACGGCTCTATTGATGACTATTGATGACTGTACACTTTACGCAGATTGAACTGTCAGTGTAGAGGTCGAAAGCGATGTTTCGGA
Organism: Kingdonia uniflora; assembly: GCA_014058105.1. Classification (NCBI taxonomy): domain Eukaryota; kingdom Viridiplantae; phylum Streptophyta; class Magnoliopsida; order Ranunculales; family Circaeasteraceae; genus Kingdonia; species Kingdonia uniflora. The sequence continues at coordinate 2,289,290 of JACGCM010002535.1, forward strand.
CTGAGGAAAGTTTGATCATGTCTTCAGTAGTACTTCTTGTATGCTGATGAGATCGATGACGACGCTTGAGTCCAAGATATGAATATGAAATAAGCTATTACAAGACTGCTCTCAACCAAGAGCACGAGGATTACTTTGGACGAGTGGTGTTAGTTAAGACATTTGTGTTGTCTGTGTTTTCTGATTTTGTTGTTTTGCTTTTGATTGTGTCACATGCTCTATTGGTGAGACCGAAAGCTCATTTTACTCGAAGACGAAGCTTAAGTTTGAGATGCGAAATAAGCCACTACACTATGGTATTGAATTTGTTGCGGCAATGATCACGGGTAGTCATGGTTATTATTATAGGTGCAATGAGATAACTCAATAAAACTACATTTTAATCTTAAAAACAATATTCATGATTGAAGTGCAATTGTACACGCCTACACGTGCAAGTAGAACTGGCGCAAAGCGCAGAAATAACGGTAGTTAAAAATAAAGAGGAGGTAAGATATGATATGTCAATTGGGTTATGATATCTCCATTGGGTTAATAAAGGTGAGAACACTTCCCCGTGCGTGCGTAGTCACGGGTGGTACTTAGAAGTGTCATCACGGGTATGATTTGTCAATTGTACTAGATATGTCATCATTGACCTTTGACCTTTGACATATCATATCTCAGGGGTAGTTCACAAATTTGTAACTGGAAGTACTTAAGAGGAGGCGCACTTGAGAAAGGGGGGTTGCACGCCCAACACTAGTGTTTTTTATGCATATGGATAGTCCCCAACCCTTGCATATACTGTTGCAATTCTTGGAACAATTCTTGTTGCATATACTGTTGCAATATCGTTCTCAACTTTGTTATTTGGGTTACACGACACCAGATGGACTGCATCGTAACACTTGGGTTCACCAGATGTAACATCTGCATGAAATAAACAAACATATCAAAAACAACTAACATAAAAACAAATAAGGTGATCAATTCGATTATATGTATCGAATAATATTTTGTAAAGCTAACCTGCGAAGAACATGAGAGCAAAGATGAATAGCACTGCAGCCACTCCAACTCTTGCTATTTTTCTTCTTCGTAGTCGTCTTATCGTGAATGCAAAAGTTTGTGTCGGTGAAAATTGGAGCCTGGACATCTTGTTTATATAGATTTCATGGTATCAAGAGCATTGAATCTAATATTCGAATAATGAAATCCAAAAACTCTACGCCTTTTCTTCCAGCAATTTGTCCCCTCATCAACAGAGCTTGACCGTGCATTTGAGTTGGAGTCCACAAAAATGACATCGTAAAATAATTCTTTTAACAACAACAAAGCGACACAGATCCTCACCTGTTAATATCGAGGCAAATATAAAGGTCTTTATTTGATAAATAAGTCCCACGACTTTTAGGAAATCGCGCGACTTTTAATCCCATTGACGCAAAGCCAAACTCAGTTCAATCTCCTCACACGGTGTACTTTTAGTTTGAAATCTCCTCACACTGTGTACATTTGGTTCTTTAAACACTGTCATAAACTCATACATTGCGGGAGCAAAAAAGTGTTTGACTTTACCCCAACTCGATCAAATTAGAACATATCAAAATCAATTGACAATGAGAGAAGTAGCCCCAAAATTTTATATTTCGAGGCTCCGGACTTAGTTTACCAAAATGTGGAAGTGTATATCTCAACAAACCCACACCCAGTTGGAGATGCTAAACCATAAGATAATATGAGGAGATCCTGCAACCAGGGAGAAGGAAACTGAAAGCCTTTTTCTGTCAATGTCTTATCCCCTGAGATATTGGGAAAGAACACATTCCTACATTTAACCATGCAAAGACACACTCTTCTCAATCACCACAAGACCTCCCTCAGCCCCAGAAAGATCTCTGTAAACCCAAGTTTCTCTGATAAAAATCATGGTGGGTTTTGGCTAGTAAGGTCAGTAACACCTCCTATCATCCTCAACATAAGTTTCAATAATAATCATATATCGAAGCTTCAAAGTGTGGTCTTTGATGGAAATCAAGGATACCAATTGGATAATGAAGAAGATGATGAACTGTGTCCTATAGAGTGTGTTAGAGAGTTCAAGACTGATGATGACTTCTTGAAGATTCTTGAGAAGGGGAAGGACAATGGGAGTTTAGTTGTGGTTGATTTTTATAGGACTTCTTGTGGGAGTTGCAAGTATATTGAGCAAGGGTTTTCCAAATTGTGCAAAGGGTCTGGGAGTAGAGAAGCTCCAATTATCTTTCTAAAGCATAATGTGAGTGAGTCCCTTTGGTTTAATTTCTGTTTTAGGATATGGTTTATTTGTTTTTAATTAGTAATATCGCAGTTTATGCTATTAATATGTTAATTCTTGCAATCAACATGATGGGATCTGCCCCATTGGCCATTGCCACAAGATGGACTCCAATGAAGTTATTTTGTTGTTTGATGAAACCGAGATTTTAACCACATTTAGATATGATTCTTGGACTATAATATTTCTTTTGATAAAAAGCTCCAGACCCGAAGCACAAGTGAGAAGAAGTAAGAATGGCTTAGGGTAACAAATAGCTCCTAGAGCGAAACCAGGGGTATTTTGTTTCTTGCTAGGCCCCTATGCTAACATTTTGGCCTTGCAGCCTAGCCTTGCCCTACTAGGCCTGCCTCACGGTAGCAACCGGCTCAATTTAAAATTTGGTTTTGGAGAACTAGATTAAGCAGCATATCATTGCTTTCTAGAAAACTTAGCTAGCTGACATGATTTGTCATGCTCATTGTTTGAGAGTTGTGACCTGAAATAAGTTTTCAGTATGTTAATAGTAGTTTTCTTATTATTCTATCCTGTATCTTAATTGTCCCTATAGGTTGTGTTTCCACAACATAGACTTAACATGGAACTTAAAGCTTCATATAAGAGGCTTTGGATCTTATCATATGATCTCCATACATGTGATGGAAGGGTTCTTCTTCTAACTGATACATCCTAAATTGGCAAATGAGAATCTCTTAACATGTAGCCACTTTTTGCTGGAAATAATACGGTGGATGCATCGAATTAATGACTCAAGAATGCAAAAATAATATTGACTAAGCAAACTCAATTAGTAAATTTCTCTATCATAAACTGAATAACAAGGGAGGGCCATAGCTTAGAAGAAAACAGGAAATAAAAGGAAGATAGGAGGGGCCGCATTGAATGCTAATTAGGGAGCGAATGCATCATATCACTTCTTATAAGGTGTTTGATATCATTTTCTTTATCTAATGACTCCTGAATTAATACATTAATCTTCTTTTCATTCTCCGATTACTGTATAGGAATGATGCTTATGTCTGACTTTTAGTGGTTAGTGGATACTAACTCTAGTAAAATGGGGTAGAGCTTATGATCACATTTGGGTTCGTTTGTCTTTATATTCAACGGCTAGGATTATTGGTTTCTCGCATCTGGCTTAGATGTCTGTTTTACATCTTAGATTTAATTATCTTAATTACGATGATCGTAAAAAAAATATAACAAAATTAAGCTGTTACTGTATCAATTTGAATTTCTCATAGCTAATATGTCTTGTATCGTCTTTGAACTCTCAATCTTCAGAGAGTTTGGGAACTTCCTTATTTGGCCCCAAGATGGTGGTAGACAATTTGTTAAAAGCTTTTTCTTTTCTTAGTCACCATATTCTGATACCTAGGAATCCCCAAGAGCTCAAAATGCTTAACCTAGGTTCTTGAGCGTATAGCACATACATTTGTAACTTCAATTTTATCTTTAGAGAATTCATATAGTTATTATGATCAATAATAGGATATGGAAAACAGATTGTACTAACCTCTTTTCCTACTCTCTGAAAAAATTACATGTTCTTGAGTGGAGTCTTCCTTTGGATTGGCTACAGAGCTCAATGGGATAGTTTTCTGTATTGTAGCCTCCAAGAGGACTTCCTCTCTATTTAACCTGATAGGGTTAGAGTGGTCTTCCCATTATACCCTCAAACCCTAATACAGAGTAACACTAGGTCCCACCTACCTTAACTTGGTGTAACAATTGAGCACAACCAATAACATCTATACAACCTATTAACATGTGTGCTCGTGAACCAGAAGAGTAGTGCCGGTATAGATGGAAAATCCAACACTCAAAGCTCATGTTGCTTAATTGTATTACCAACTGCAGACACTATACGTTGTACTTGAAGTAGCCAAAACGTCGGACCCACAAAGTTGAAAGAACGAACTATAAACTCTATCCAATAAGGGTCAACATAGGGAACTATTTTCGGTACACCCAGGTGCGAGAAATTACTCCCTCCTAGTTCCCAAATGTGTCCCTTGCATATCGCCAAAACTAATTACCCCCTTCTAGTTCCCAGCTGCAAGCAATATCCCACTATTTTGTTCTCTTCTCGGACTTCTTCATCGGATTTTTGCCAACCATGTCCGTCGTCGGCCGGGTCTAAACCCGCGATCCCTCCGCTTGATATGCTCATGCCTCTAGTCGGTTATGGTCACCCCCGATTAGCGGCTGCTCCAAAACAAGTGGGGTGTCCGAGTCGGTACTGTGGGTCCACGACCCCTCCTTGTTAATGCTTTTGTGGCCCGCGTCCTCCATAGGCACAAGTAGTTGTTGCGACACGCTCGAGCCACTGGAAGGCATGCCGTGCCCAATGCCCGTCGCCACTTTCCACGTGCCTGCTGCACTCTGTCCCCTGCCTTGTGTACCCTGCTCTGCCGAAGGCATGCCCTGACCTATGTCTTGACCCGTGCCCTGCATACCCTGACCTATGTCCTGACCCGTGCCCTTCGTACCTTGACTATGTTGTGGCATGCTCGTGCCTTTCGTGCCTTGTCTTAGTGGCATGCCCACGTTATCTTCCCCAATCTCCTGGTCCTCCTTGCACCCTGTATTGTGTAGTTCGCCGATTTCGGCAATGATGGGGACCTCTCTCTCTTGATTTTTAGTCACTGGTGACCCCCCCTCCGCCGTTGGTGATGCAATCATCCCCTCTCCGATCGTTTTCTAAATTCTAGGCAAGGGTTTTGGATTTGGGTTGGTATTCTTTGGTTGGGCTTCCTGACAATTGGAATCGTTGATCATGTGAACCTCTCGCATCAATATCACAACCTCTTCGTGGGACTTTGATCGATAACTCTCCAACACGTCTACGTCTTTCCCACCTACTAGATCAATCGTACGGTAAACCTCTCTCTCCGTCATCTCTTCGTAGTGTTTTATCTCCAAGCCATCTCCATCGAATATTTTTTATTCTTCCGTCACAACTCCCGCATCAATCTTCTTCTCTCCTGCTTCTACTTCATCTTCAATAGCGTCGACAAATCTCCCGTCACCATCGGAACTCGCGAGGGCACGCAATTTGGCAAGCATCGCCTCAAGTTGTTTATAAATCATCTTGTTGGATACCGTAAGCCCTTTGTTAGACTCCATAAGCAACTTCGTAGACTCTTATATCATTTTCAATTGCTCACTTTACGTTTGCTTCTTTGGCGTTTTCTTCCCCATTGTTCGTCGAGAAAAAGAAAAAAAATCGTACAAAATCTTGCTAGCTCTGCAGAAATCATTGTAGCAACGCAGAAGTACTGTAGCAGATGCCGAAAATCACTGTAGCAGTCGGTGTAACAAACTAAGATCTATCAATTGCATAAAATAAAAAGTCAAAGACCTAGGGTTTTTATATTTACCCCAAACTTTACAACTCTTTGTAAGGCTAAGCCTTTTTCTCATTAAAACCAACCTCCCTAATAAACTAAACTAAGCTTAGGCTCTCTTTTATTTGAGAAGAGACCTAGCACAAATGGAAACCCTAATAATACCAATCCAATTAGGAAACTAGTCATTTTATTCAAGGAATTAAATTAAATAGAAATAACTAAATAAAAATTGTGCCCACGCGATGTATGAGACATGCTACTCGTGGTTGTGGATACGACCACGATTCCTATCAATCTCCTTTCGGCACTTGATAATTCACGGGGTGCTGGATTAGTTCTGAAATTAAACCAAGGCCTGTTAAGAGAAGGCTTGGTCGGTTAGTAGTAAATGAGGTCTCTTGAAGATGAACATCTCAAGAAGGATATATAGTATTGAGATAAAGTGGGAATCAGTGGAAGGAAAGGGACTGCTTTATGCTTATTTCCTTGCTTTGTTTCCAGCTTCATCATATTTCGAAGTGCTGTGTTATCTCAGGCTCGGCAAGTGACAGTTTATTCAAGACTTATACCAGAGACTTATGGCTCATCTTTTTCTTTCTGATTATTACCTGGTGATCGGCCTACCAAATCAACTCCACTGGGGTGCTCTTTCTATCCTTAAGTTAATGAAGGAGTTTATTTATGCTTTGATGCTGTTTCTGGTATTATTATTGCTGATTCTGACGAGTATCATTTATTCCATCTTTCTCATCAATTTGGTTACTTAATGAGTTACATTATGAGAAACTGGTAAGACCAAACCTTGCCTTATTTGAAGTGAATATTGGATAACTAGGAAACTATATGTTCACAGTCTTGGTGAATTAAGGATTTGGATGTTGAGATGAATGAGTGGCAAGCAAAATCAGAACCAAAATCTTTTGTGAAAAATGTAGTAGTAGTTCCATAGGGGATAAATGAGGGTAAGATAGATTGAAGTGGTTTAGTTAAATGCATCATAGACGAATAACAACCAAAATTTGAATGAACACGCAAGTTAATCGTTTACACAATACGCAAGGAAGACGGCCGAGAATTTGATGATACTTGGACGGTGAGAAGATATTATTTTAGATTGATTTGAATGGTTCCACTCTCTTGATAGCTTAGTGCTGACTTCTTTTGCATTGAATCACAAGTGCTCCCTCAACCCCAGAAGAATCTCTGAAAATCCATGGTTGCTCCAACATGATAAAAATTAAAAGGTGGGTTTTAGCTCATACTCAATAGTCGATACAAGTCTTAAGAATCGAAGAATGTAGATTTAAAATGTGTTTGATGACAATCAAGTAGATCTATTGGATGAGGAAGATGAACTCTGTTCTATTAACTTTATTAGAGTGGTTAAGACTGATATTGAATTCTTGAAGATTTTAGATATGGAAAAAGAAAATGGTTGTTAAGTTGCTTTTGATGTTAGCGGACATCATGTGGGAGTCGCAAGTGTAAGAAAGGGCTTTTTAACTATCCAAAGGATCTAGCGAAACATGCTCCAGTTATCTTACTAAAGCATAATGTGAGTATAGCCTATAATGTAATTGTCTTTTTTAGAATATAATATTTTAGTGTTTTTTGAAGTTGTGAATGATCCTAATTTAGACCTCTCGATTAAGGACTATGCCGTTGTTTCCTAGACAACTTAACTTACAAGATTTGTCTTATTCAATGTTCAGAAGTCTACGTGTTTTCCGGGTGAGTCCCTAAGATCAAAATAGGTGTCCAGTATGTTAATAGTATGTCATCTTTATACGTAAATTTGTAATCCCAATAGCTAAAGTGTTCAAGTAAATTTTAGGCCCCCATTAATTTTTTTCATAACTATATCTAAACAGGATAGTAACTTTCTTTCTGCCACATTATGCAGGTTATTAATGAGTATGATGAGCAGTCTGAGGTGGCTGAACGTTTACGGATCAAGGTGAGTCATTGGGATAGTTGTAGTATTTATAAGCTGGCACTGCGGAATTTATTATTTCAAGAATACACAATCTTACTCTTGGTTTTCAAGGAAAATCTGCTTGGGGACAGAATTGCACCAAAAATTACTTTAAAAATCAAAATCCAAAGGAGGGTAAATTATTAAGTGCACCAATCTTCCTTTCTTAATTCATAAAATGCACTTTTAATGGTTCTTGTACATGTAATTCTACAAGTATCTGACTCAATATGCGTGGTTTCAAATGAATGCAGGCTGTGCCACTTTTTCATTTCTATAGAGACGGAGTCCTGTTGGAATCTTTTCCAACAAGAGACAAGGAGAGGATTCTTGCTGCCATTCTTAAATATACATCTCTTACCCCTGATAACATATAAAAAAATCAGGTTATATTTCTGCCTAGAATGCATATATAAAATATTGTTGTTCTTACCATTCTTGAGAAATAAATTCCTAGTTTGTAACATAAATTGTGTGGATATCTTTATCAACATTTGGATTACTTGCTATTCGTCAATGGTATCTAATAATTGTCCCTTTATATTAGCTTGTGGTTCTATTAGAAGAAAATAGATACAAATAAAGCTGATCCAATTCAGAAATTTGACAGATTCTGTTGGAAAAATTACTACTGCAAATTATCTTAATACTAGAAGTTTGACCTTAGAAAATATATGATACTTGTGCATAGAAGATGAGAAATATCGACTGCTTCTACATTACGAGGTGGCTCGTGGGTTGTGGTAGTTCTTCCTTGATTAGGTCAAGTTTGCTTGGGTTTATGCGGCCTGATGCAGTTTATGAAGCTACTGTAAAGGGTCCATCAAATGTAGAAAGCTTGTGTTTAGTGCAGAGACCAAGAGCTTATCATATGTGCTTATGTTTACAAGTAAGGTTGCTAGGATCATAGATTCTGTATTGGCAAAATTTGGATCAATAGAATGGTCTCACGGGGTTCATGTTGTGAGAAGTTCAATTTTGTTTAGGTCGATGTGATTCAGGAAGAACTGTAAGTGGAATGAAGTGCTCCCCAATACTATAGGTTTTTGCTGAAATGGGAGTTTTATTTCCCATAGTCATGGCCTGGTGAAATACATGTATTTGCAATTTGTGTATTGCAACACCATAAATTTCTTTGAATGAACCTTTTATTTTCACATTTATCCCTAGAATAGCTGCTATCAAGAAAATAGTACGAGTGATTTTCCCATTGATGACGTCTTTCCCCCAACACACTCGGACTTAGTCTGGTATGATGCTCATATCTTGCCCTCCTAGCAATCAATCACGATGTTTAAAATAATGCGACAGCAAATAGAATGTCGTCACATCTCTTATGCCACCTAAGGGCAAAAAAGAGTTGTTTTGCAATGCCCTTGCCCCTGACTGTTGGTGATGCTAGTCTTGGGGCATGGGCAGGACTTCCTGTTTAGCAGAGGTTGGTAAATTTCTGTATCTTTATTTAACTAATTTCTCGGTTTGGTATTCGTCCTATCATTCCACAAACTTGTAACTGATTTCAAAACTCTTTTCGCTTGCAACTTTATCCATCAACTTTCCCCCGTTTTCTTCTCCATCTACAATCCTTTTTTCTTTTCATTTTTTTTTATCCAAGAATTGGTAGTTTTAGGGTTTTCATTGTTGAAGATAAAGGATAAACATGGAGATGGGAGGTTACAGAGAGACTCAAAAGCTTAAAAAAAGGCGAATGCAGATGTGTAATGTTTATGATTGTAGAGAAGGGAACACCGTTTAGATGATTCTGACAAGTTTGAAGAGAGATTTTCTTTATAATGGCATCGTTAAACTCCGAGGTACTCGTAAAACTCATTGAAGAGATAGGCTTGGAGGAAGATATGAGTATCGAGCGACCTGTGTTATTACAGGTTAGAAGCATTATACCGGTGATGGCAGAAGGTGATCTTTGGCCTAATCAAGGGTTTTACTTAAAGGTTTCCGATCTTTCGCATGCGACGTATGTATCTTTACCTCGTGAGCATGATGAAATGATATTGACGGATAAATTGCGATTGGGACAATTTATTTACATTCACAAGTTGGATTCTGCTGCTCCAGTTCCCATTATACGTGGGGTTATGATTGTTCCTGGACAACATCCTTGTATTGGAACTCCAGAAGATATTGTTTCCTCGACAAGTTCGCTTGATTTTCTTGGGAGGTCATTGTTTGATTGGCATTCGAAGAGAGAAGGTGGTATTGACGGGGTGAATGATAAGCCATTGGAAAAAGCACGTTCTTTAAGTGCCTCAAAAACTCGTATGAATGACCAAGGCATTGGAAAGTCGTTGCGGTATCGGACAATTCCTACGTCTCCACGCAGAGGTGTTCCTCGTAACTGTAATGTGGTGAAAAATACATCAGACATTGTAAAGGAACTTTCAAGGGTTAGCATTAGTTGCATTAACAATGATAGCGAGGACTCCGATAGTTCAAGCTCGTCTGGTCTTTCGAGGGCAAAATGCACAAGAAGGAGTTGGGAGAGAAGATCTGCAGGGATTAAAGGAAGGTCGACCTCTCAAGTTTTCATGCACGAGACAAAACCCCTTTTTCGTACGCGTAGATCAGTAAGCGTTCTTTCAGTTTTGTATTAGTTGTTAAACAATTTTGATCAATTATAACTTCGATAATTGTACAGGTTTCTCCATATACTAGTCGTCGGTATGACAGCGTAGATGATAATTCAAATAGTAAATCAACAACAAAAAGAAATGTTTTTCAAGATTCAAAGGCTATCGGAAACCCTGCCAAACAAAGGGCGTGCAGTATGACCTTAAAGCATGGTGACACTAGATCTAGCTCATCCTCTAGTTCAGTATGTCATAGAAGACCTATAAGAGCTACGGTCTCCTGGGGATCACTTCCTTCAAATTTAGTAAAGCTTGGCAAGGTGGTATAACTTTCCAAGTCATATTGATTTATGATTGAGTGGTGTCAACCATTTTGCTTGTCAAGATGTTTATGACAATGATATCTTGCAGGAGGTCGAACGACAGAGAGATGTGGCTCTTCGTGCTGCTGTGGAGGCTTTGCAAGAGGCATGTGCTGCCGAGAAAGTAATCCAATGCTTGAGGTAAGTAATTCATGCATCCGGCTAGGTGAATTGTTTTGGTTTCCGATCTTTACTTGCGGTCCCTTGATAAATTTCAAACAAAACCAACTTATAGTGAACTTCCGAGAATTCATGGTTATTTTGCCTCCTTTATCGCCCCCTACTTTATAACTCAGTTCAGTGGGATGTTATTAGGATGCAAAATAAGTTCACCTATTACAATGGCATAAGTTGACGGATAATCTGCACATTGGTTTGTTTCTCTAACCGGGAAAGAGGTTGAGAATGCCACTTTAGGTATCTACCCAGTTAAATTTATCACCCTTTTTATTTGATTTAATTAGTTTCGACTATTTTTATTGAAATTTATCTTTTCAGCAAACTCTGAGGTTACTTTTACTAATGCACTTTCTGTTATTTAATTTCCAGCATATACTCGGAAATCCAGTCTCATACAGATGAAGATGTAGATGCAATGATTGACAAGTTTTTGAATCTTCATGACGATTTAGCCCAAGCCAGACTTATAACGCAGTCATTGGAAAATATAAGCCCACTAAAAGTTTCTGATACTAGCTCAATCAGTCATTACTCAATCAGGGAAGCTGTGGAAATCACATCGAAAAGAAAGAAATGTGCAATTTCATGGATCAAAGCAGCCTTGACATCAAATCTATCCTCTCCTCCTGTGTCTATGAAACCTGTAACTCATTCTGTCAAGTCCACCGCCACAAACAAGACACAAATTTGTCCCGCTCAATGTACTAAGGTTAGAGAGCAGGTGAAATTTGGTGAGATACAGTTCGGAGTACCAATCGTGAAGGATAATCCAACAGGTTGGGTGAAAGGAAGCGGTCTTTATGCTGCTGCTCTCCTTGCGAATTCCTTGCAGAGTGAAGGTAAGAGATGGTTCTTGACTTATGTTGAAAAGAGCTTAGATGACGTTACAAGCAAAACTAATGCAACTGCATCCGACTGCCAGATTGCGAGTGTCATGTGTCGTATCAAGAGAGTCGATGAATGGTTAGATGTTATTGTCAGGAAAGATGGTAATTGTCTAATGGAGAATTGCAAATATTTCTCAGTATCGGCAGATCATGATGAAATAGAAGCTTGTGGCAGGGTGAGAAACAAAATTTACAGAGTCCTATTAAAGCAAGTTAAACGCAGTGCAATCGCTTTAGAAAACATGAGCGCAACATCTCGCGCATGATGATCTGGAGATCAAAAACGTACAGACACGTTAAAATCAAACTCGTGGGATGATATTTATGGTAATGCTATAATAAAACTCAATGTTGTCCGATTCATAATATATCCCTTTTCAATATCGCACTTGAGTTTACGATTTTGTATTATTTTGTGAAAGAAGTTTGTTCTTGGATGTACGTATATCATCTATCCTAGTGTATTGTAGTATGAGGACTACTGAAAAGCTAGCTCTACTTTAAGGCCACTGCCACAGGCGTTGCCTCAGGCTCCATGAGTATATATGTAGATTTGCCTTGAGGTTCAAAGCCCTTTTTTGTCCAAACAGACTTGACAACAGGTTTAACAACAAAACAGAAATAAGAGAATAGCAATGTTTTAGTGTGAGTTTGGGTATGGGCTCTGATAGGGGCCCACAGAAAATCTAACCCAAACCCAACCTCTCCCAGCAGCAAATCAGAAAATCCTAGGTGGTTTTTATTTTATTTTTATATGAAATCAAAACACCGCGCGGTAAAATGATTACCGCCGTATCCACTGTTAACAAATAACAAACTCCACTCGACTCCCTCCACACTATTTTCTCAATCTCTCTCTCTCAATTCGAACCCAAAATTTGAAAAAAAATAAATCCAATTCTTTGCAAAATCAAACAGAGATGCCAGAGGGAGACCTACACCCTAGTACAGTCCCTAGATTTTGAGGGACAAGAAATCCAGAGCAAGCCATAACTCGATCGAGGTCCGGAAGGAAGAAAAAAGGAGTTGGATTTTAAGAGGTACAACAAAATGAAGGCATACCACCCCCAACCCAATGCGATTATCCACGCAGGTTTATTACCCAACTCCTAGACTGCCAAACTCATATATATCACACAGGCAAGGATCTTACGGTAAGTTTTTTGTACATTGTGACTTTGTTATTTTCCGTTAATCAAGTGTTTGACAAAATGCTCTAATGAACAGAATCGGGATTCGATGCAGTAGTGGCGTATTTTTCGGAAGAAGAATCTTCGCCAATACTATTTGTAAGGAAAATGCAATAAGAGGCTAAACAAACAATATTTTACGTGGAAAACTCAGTAAAAGTTGAAAAAAACCACGACCTCGAGGAGGATTTCGATATAAAATCTAGTAAGATGCTAGTTATTACAAGTTTTTGGAGTGATAGTAGGATAAGGAAGTAAGGATAATAGAATTGTGTATTATTGGATCTTGAAGAATCTATTTTCTGCCTGTATTTATAGTAGATACAGGCAGTTTACAAAAAGACAGAAATAGTCTTCTATTCCGGGAGGAGTGGGCGAACTTCGCGGATCTCTAACAGCTCTTTCCTTGACCAGGTACAACGGCTACTTTTAGTAGGTCGAGGACTTGACGTATCTTCTCGAATGTTATCTGTCTTCAATCATGTATGGTTGTCTTCGACTACGCTGTGCTGTCTTACTCTTGTCGAATCTGGGGAATATGCTACTACAATCTCCCCATTCACGACATCAGTACTTGTGGTTGTGTCGAGAAGAAATTATAAGCTGAAGAGGTTGCCGAATGATTTCACAAGTCATCAATTTGTCATTTCCGAGGTCAAGGTGAACTGTATCTGGTCATCTCTTTCCTGAGGAGCAATTAATGCGGTACATTGGACCTGGCAGATTCAAGTTGGGTATAAATAGATATCCTTAAGGAGGGTGTTACGGTAGTGGAGTATAAGGATGCTGCCCCAAGTGTGGCATAACGCGTCGTTTGAGGATGAAGACGATGAACAATCAGAGGTAAAGCTCTGTCCCAAACTGGTTTTTTGTAATTCGTCAGTTGATCTTGTCACAGTGTGGAGGGTGGGGGGAGGTAGAGTCAGAGAATATTTGTATCTGTCGGAACCAGTTGTGACATTATAGGTGCTGAAGGTAATGGAGTGTATCAGTTTGTGGGAGAAAGGATTATTGTTCATAGTGAACGCAAGGATGGGTTGGCTGGTTGGGCGTCCAGGGATCTTGCCGAACGAAGGAAGTGTTTGCAATTTTTTGCTACCTTTCACCTGTTAAGGCAATTTTTAGAAGTTCAATGACTTGAGATTCATTGAGCTTTTTAGGATTATTGCTTCTGGTGCCATAAATAATGCCAGATTCTGGTGAAAAGATGCAATAATGTCATATTCTGGTAAAAAGAAGCACAAAGTAATTAGTTCTTTAAGTCGAATGTAAAGATAGTAGTGTAGTTTGATGTAATGTAATCGAAGGATACAGTTTATCGAATGTAATATGCAATAGTTTGTCTATCAAATAAAGATATTTTCTTCAACTTATGTTCATGTTTTATTGTGCTTTTGCCGACTATATATGTATATTTTTATTTTCGTCGAAGTAAAATGTGAGTAAAGTGAGTATTGGAGTATCTAAACAACTCGAAGTGTAGTTGGTCGAGTGGGTCCAAGAACGCGTTTTGAGGTTGATTAATGTGGCTGTTGAAAATGTATAGTTCCGAGGTAAATTAAAAGTTGGTTTGCTGACTTTGACTTTGGAGTACTATAAGTATCCTCTGTTGTAGGTTGGAGAGTTGTGTTTGTTGGAAGAAATTGTGAAGACGAGATCGCAGGTGCGTAACAAGGTGTACAACCGTGTGCATGCAAAGTATTGGATATTGTTCAATCGGTACTTTGGATTTCAGGTTGCTAACGTGCACTTGGAAGATCCTGAGGAAGCGAATTATGAAGGTATGAGCGAGGCAGAGGCGAAGGATGCTGAGGAGGATTTTAAGTTTCACTGTCAATTGAAATATTGGAGTCCTCCTGAACGTGTGAGCTTTATTTGGACTCGGGCAAAGATGCTTGTTAAGAGAGAAGATGATGTGGTAGCTAGGGGTTTATAAATGTTGTTTTTTGTAGATGTATGGAATTATACTGATCGAAATGTTTTGGTTAATGAAATGAAAAGAAAACTTGTTATCCGGATGAATTGTCGATGTTATGAATGATTTGTCGAACAATTATGTACTTGTGAAAAATTTTAGGATGTGAAAAGCATTAGCAATTGTAATTGAAATATCGAAGAAAATTTGAATATGAATATTTTTCGAATGTGTTCTGTAGTTATAGGGATTTGTAGATATTGTATTAAAATGGGGAACTAATGAGAAGAGTCTTTTATAGCAAGGTGTATTCCATTAGGTGAAACTTTGAAGTATAAGGAAGATGATGTACATCGTCTTTGTGACAAGATAGGACGTGCTTTGTTGAGTATGAATGTAGCATAAGTAAATCTTTGAGATATGGAAGAATTAGAGAAAGAATGTAGGGGGTTGTTGATATGGAGAAGGCGAAGGAGTAAAGACATTGAGAAAAGACGCGTGAGGTGTTATGTTTGAGGAGTTGAACGGTCGCAAAGCGGTGCGACAAACAGTCACGTGAGGTCTTTAAATAATTTAGAGGTGGGCGGTTGTTCGTACTTTGCAACCTTAGAAAAAAAAATCCCCAGTGTGAATTTCTTATGCTCGTCGCTTGATTTGTTGTCTACAATTGGGAAGGAAGAGATCAGTGTATTGATTGCGAGAGCAAAGCGAACAAAAGAAAGGGATACTGAAGTAGCACGTAAACAAGGTTAGTGATTTTGGATTATGTTTTATTTTGTGTTGTTGCACAATTATGGTTTACATAAATCTGTAGGAATATGTATGGTAAAGTATTGGTAGAAAGAATTTGATTTAATGTTGATGGATTTGGAAGTAGGAAAAAGATAACTGTGTTAGGGTTTGAATGTTACATTGCGATAGGGATGGTAATGAAGGGTTTTGGGTTGGGAATGGAGTCGTAGATGTTTATAGAGGTATTACTGTGTGAGAGATATGATAGATGGGTGGTGAGGAGTGGAGAGAAGGATTAGTTGGTGTCACTGCGATTACGGGGCGACTATAGAGAATGGGTTTTGATTCAGCGAGATTACTAGTAATATTGTTTGTGAGTTGTGATTTTGCCGGATTTTGCGCCGGAGAAGGCGATATGGCAAATTTATAATGAGAGTGGTTTTGGCAGGAAACAGATAAAGCATCCTTGAGAACTATCGAACTCCTGAAATTTGACCAAAATGTAAATAAATACAGTTATCGATGTTATTACTTAGATATATAAATAAATAAAAGTTCATCGAGAACTGAAATTCGTAAGATGTAGCTATAAGTAACGATAGTATAATGAGAATGATGTGTTAAAGAGTAATCTCGACAACAATATGAATATGAGCATATGAACCTATGAACATATATATATGTATTAGATATGATAGATACTAACTGTAGTAAAAATATGGAATCTGATTTACAGGTTCTTAAAAATGGCTGAAACAAATCAAATTGATGATAAATAGATATATGAGAATCTTCAAGACGTAGAGCCTCTGATGATTGATGTGTCTATCTATGCGTAGCAGCTGGGAAGTAGATATAGGGTAAGTTTGAGTAGTGCCGGTTTAGCTGGTATTGACCAATTTAGGGTGGAACCTAGAGTTGTCGAGGTATCTGACTAGGAGGCCACTGAAACAGACATGGATCACGAGCCACAGGTAAGTGATTGGGAAGGTAGTGGGGGTGGGGAGGAAGATGTAGAGGAAGTGGGGGAGGCTTGTTACGGAGAGGGTTTGGAGACGAAATAAATATTGAGTTTTAAGAAGTACTGTATTCCTGTAGATATAAGGTTAGAGGAGTATTAGTATGATATGACTGACCAGGAGATACCCTTGGATAGGATTTTGTTTCATCGAGAACAAATTAAGAAAGGGTTGAAGCTTCCCCTAAGAGTTGACCAGAAAAAGTTGATGAACTTTTTTGATGTAGCACCTGGTCAGTTCAATCCAAATGTATATGACCTGTTTAGGGTATGTAGGGCAATAAATGGTCGACTTAAGGCCAGGGGGGAGGAGTTGATAACAGTCGATGATTTATGTGTGTACTACACGCCTAAGATGAACCCGCAGAAGTTAGGTTACCGTTACTTGGCGAGATTTCTCAAGAGATCGTTGTTTTATGATATGGTGTCAACTGGTGGGCGATATACCGATGAACATTTACTTGTCTCTGGGAACTATGAGTTCGACATGAAAGACCCTGGAGAGCCCCTAAAGAGAAAGACCTTTGACTTAGGTTTGTGGTTAGGTAACCAAATTGTCGATATTGTAAGTGGTTATTATTGTGAATTTATTGTTATGTATGTGCAGCTTTGAAGAAGGTCGATAAGAACTCTGAAGTTAAAGAAGAGTTGTACAAGATCAGGAAAAGATTCTTTGGTAGAATTGACAATCTGGTCATCGACCAAGATCGAGTGAGTACCCTATACCAAGAGGCCGGGTTAAAGAGATCGAGGACAAAGGTGCTAAAGTTTATGTCATCGACGGTAAGATGTCGACGAAGAACAAAAGGTCTGCAGAGGCTAGTCTGCCTCCGAAAAATCATTCTCGGGCTGGGTACAATACTGACACGGAGATAGATTCCATGTTTGGAGAATCTCTGGGAAAAAGTAAGAATAAAAGGATGGCTAGCTAAGATGTTCCTCCACTGCTTCCTCATAAGAGGACTACACGACAGTCGACAATGGAGGAGGTAGTTGGTGCTGCAAAACCAGTTACTGTGGTAGATGGGTGTCCTCCACAGGGTGCGGAGAGTGTACTCTCGAAGAAGAGAGAAAGTGGTGAGACGTCGAATAATAAATTTGTCGAAGAATCTGAGACTGAAGTTCAAAGGAAACTGGACTCATATACGTCTGGGACAGATGCGCTGTCAATGGAGTTGGATGACTATTTGGTAGGGATTGAGAGCTTGAGTACATTCCTTGGCGAGGGCCAGCGAAATATGTCGAAGGTGAGAATTTTTTCTGCTTTACTTCGATTAAAGAAACTGGTAAGTCATTTGAATATTCAATTTATGAATGTAATGCAGATTAAGAAGTTGTTGATGGAAGCCAAAGATCGTATTGCTGGTAGCAGTGATCTGGCAAACCAAGTGTTGGCGTATAAGAATATAGAGAAAAATTTAATCGAGGAGAGGGATGGGCTGAATGCAAAGCTGAATACCTACAAGCTGGAGTCAAAAAAGTCCAGGGATGTTGCGCTTCGTGAAGCAAAGAAAATTTTAGAAAAGGAAAAATTGGAGGCTTTGGCGTTGCAGAAAGCAAACTTTGAGAAGGATGTAAGGGAGCAGGTTGTCGATGCAAGGAGGGCTATGGAGCTGGAGCAGGGTATGGTTTTTGACGAGGTTAGGGCTCAGCTGAATATAGAAAATTTGGAGTGATGTAGGAAAGTAAGGTCCCATTTTATAGGGCAGTATACGGAGCTGGAGGTGAGGGAAAACTTTTATAAGGTGTTGGTAAAGTCTGGTGGTGTTGTATTCGATGATTCAAGTTCAAAAGACGAAGTGTCGAAGACTCCCGAAGTTCGCAGTGAGATAGAAGTCATGGAGGATGTGGTGATGATGGAAACTGATGGCTCGCATCCTGGGGAGCTAGTAGACGCTCCTGTACCCGAAGGTTTTCTTAATGTGGATGGCGTAGTATCTTCTCCTGTAGTGTAAGAAATTTTGTGTAAGCAGTATTACATTTGTGGAAGTATGTAAAAATGGTCGCTGGGACCAAAACAATTTTAATCATGTGGTATGTTGGATGATGAACATTTGTTTTTTCGCTTTTTTGAAAACTTATTGCATTTATTTTGTAAATAATGTTAAGTAGTAGATTTGAGAAAATGATATGTCAAATATGATTGTAGATCGTAGCAGATAAGTAAGAAACGCTTGTTTGCGCAAGAAGTGAAAGATGGCCATGAAATGGCAAGTAATGAGAATGTGTGCCAGATATGTATCCTTAAATGGGTATCTGGATTTAGATTTGAGAAGAACAAGAGCTCTATAGAGTTTGTTCAATAAGTAAGGAATGCGAAGTAGAATATCTTGTAGTTGGATAGTCTTTGATGCATAATTGTCAAGTATGTATCAAGATAAAATCAAAATAGTGAGGATAATTGACTGCCTGATGCATACTTGCTAAGTATGGATCGAGATCAAATCAAAATAGCAAGGATGATTTTTGTTTGATGCATACTTCTTAAGTATGGATCGAGATCAAATCAAAATAGTAAAGATGATTGATTGTTTGATGCATACTTGTTAAGTATGGATCGAGATCAAGTCAAAATAGTAAGGATTAATTTGACAGTAAAATTTGTTTATTTGAATCGATAAAAAATAGTTACAACGTTTCATTTGTAAAATAGTTTCAGTTGGGCAGTACTACATGGATATTCGAGCTGTATTTCGTCTTCATTCATCAGCCAGTAAGTTCCACCATCTATTTTTTTATTGAAAATGTATGGCCCTTCCCAATTTTTTGATAACTTTTTGGAATTTTTAGGCCGAGTACTATCTTGGATTTGTCGCAGGACAAGGTCTCCAATGCTAAATTTCCGTTTACGAACTTTTTTGTTGTATGTTTTTTTCAATTTGTCATGGTATCGTCTCAAGTTTGCGATGGCCTTGTCACGGTTTTCTTCGATCCAGTTGAGGTTGCAGAGGAGACTGAGTTCATTGTCTTCATCTGGAATTTTCCTTTGGATACTTAGTAGATCGAGGTCTGAAGGTATGACTGCTTCAGTACTGAAGGCCATCATGAATGGAGTACAGCCTGTTGAAACTTGAGGAGAAGGCCATCATGAATGGAGTGCAACCTGTAGAAACTCGAGGAGTGGTTTGGTAAGCCCAGAGAATACTGAGTAGTTCGTCGACTCACCTTCCTTTCTTGTCGTCGAGACGCTTGCATAAACCTGATTTAATGTTTTTTTTATGGCTTCCGCTTGTCCGCTGCCTTGAGGATAGTATGGTGTGGATGTTGATAGTTGGATTTTGTATTTATAGAGAAAAGTAAGTACTTTTGCGCTGATGAATTGCTTACCATTACCGAGGCGTATCATTTGTGGGCAGCCATACCTGGTGATGATGTGCTCCCAAAGAAACTTGATGACCTCATTTTCATCAGTATGGCATAGAGAAACTCCTTCAACCCATTTTGTAAAGTAATCAGTGGCGACTAGAACAAATCTTCGGTTTCCCGATGCTGGATGGAAATGTCCAATGATGTCGATCTCCCATCGTTTGAATGGTCAGAGGGCATTGCTAATATGTAAGTCAAGGGCTGGATTTTTGATGTCTTTAGCGCGAATTTGGCATTTGTAGCATTTACGCACAAATTCTTCACAATCTAGTCTGATCTTGGGCCAGAATATTCCTTGTGTGAATGCGCACTGGGCAAATGATCTTCCTGAAATGTGTGCGCCACAGATACCTTCGTGAAGTTCTCTGATTTTGATTTGAGCTTGCTTTTACGAGATGTACTCGATAAGTGGTCCCCCTCCTATGATGCGATATAAGATGTTATCTTGGACTGTGAATCTGGGGAACTTGGCTAAAAGCAATCGGGCTTCTTCTTTGTTACTGGGGAAGACGTTGAAGTTGAGGTATGCATTGAATGGCCTTCTCCAGTCTTTAGGGTCTTCGTCTTTAGCAATGGTGATCTTTAGTGTTAAAAGTATATCGAGACTAGAATGCTCGATGATTTCAATTTCTAAAGAACTTTTTCCACTGTCCCTCAGTATGGCAGCGATGTAAGCTAATTCGCGACATGCCGATTTTCATGTTGAGGTAAGTATAAGATTGTTGCATGTTTGAATTTGTTCATCTTTTCTTTGACCAGGGTTGCATAATAAACCATTTTTCCGGTTGTGCGGAATGTCTTGTAGTAATAATTTACCATGAGTAAAGAATCGATGTAGACTGCCAATTCTTCCGCTCCGAGTGTGAGTGCAAGATCGAAGCCGTGTAGGATTCCTTCATATTTTGTCTCATTATTGGTGGCATAGAAGTTTAGTTTGATAGCTTTCTTGATTCGATGATTGGAATGTGTAACGAGGACGATGCCAATCCCCGACCCTTGTGGTCCAGCTAATCCATCTGTTAAAAGTTGCCTACCCGAGCTTCTGGACCATGCATCTGGTTCTGTTATTGAGTCATATGTGAAGATTTTTTTGAGTTCTTCCCAATTAAGGTCTTCGACTGGAAAGTCTGCCAAAAAGTCAGCCACTACTTGTCCCTTGACTGATATCTGGGGTTTGAAGGAGATATCGTATTCGCCAAGGAAAACAGACCATTGTTAAATTCTTCAAGATTTTTTTTTTTGAGAGTACCAGTTTGAGGGGGTACTTGTTGATGATTTTGATGGGATGAGCTTGAAAGTAAGGATGAAGTTTTTAAAAACTGTAAACCAAGGTGAGTAGCTATTTTTCTATTATTGTGTATCTTTTTTCAGTAGGCATGCGTGTTTTGCTGATAAAGTAGATTGGTTATTCAACTATTCCATCTTCTCGAATAAGGACAGAACTAATTGAGTCTTCAGTTGTGAATAAGTACATTGTAAGTGTTTCGCCATCAACTGGAGTACTCATGATAGGAGGACGCCCCAAGTATCGTTTATGATCTTGGAAGGCTAACATACAGTCAGGAGTCCAAATGATTTCCTTGTGCCATTTCTTTAAAAGAGGAGTGGGATTGCCACAAAGAAGGAGGTAAAGAAGTTTGCATCGATCAGATGACTTTGAGATAAATTTGTGGAGAGCGATGATCTTGCCTACAAATTTTTGGACATCTAACATCGTTCGCGGAGATGGCCTCGTGATGAGCGCTTTAATTTGCGCACGATCGATTTCAATCCCTCCTGTGTTAACCATGTGTCCCAGAAATTTACCAGATGCAACTACAAATTGACATTTCTCTGGTTTGAGTTTCATCTGGTATTTGTGAAGGATATCGAAGATGGTTTGGAGGTTGTTAGAGTGATCTTCACATTTCAAGCTTTTGTAGATCATATCGTCAATGCAGACTTCCATAATTGTACCGAGATGATCTTTGAACATTTTAGTCACAAGTCTTTGGTAAGTAGCTCATGCATTCTTTAGCCCAAAAGGCATTACTGTGTAATAGTAGAGACCTCTTTCGGTAATGAAGGTTGTTTTTTCTAGATCTTCTTCGACGAGTGGAACTTGGTTGTAGTCGGAGGCTGCATCCATCATAGAAAGAAGCTCGTTCCCTGCGACGGAGTTGAGAAGTTACAGAATCAGTGGTAGTGGAAAACTGTCCTTGGGTATGAACTTGTTGGGTTTTGTGAACTCAACATAAACCCTGATCTATCCATTTTTCTTTGGTACTGCTACAATATTAGAAACCCATTTCGAATACTTAGCTTCTTGAATAAATCATACCAGAAGGAGTTTATCAATCTCTTCGTTCACTGCATCGCAGAGGCGGGGAGTTAAATTTTGTCATTTATGAATGATAGCTTTACTATCTGGAAGGAGTTTAAGTCGGTGGCATGCGATTGATGGATTGATGTCAGGCATTTCTTGGAAAGCCCAGGCAAAGATGTCCATGTTTTTCTTAAGAAGCTGGATCATGATTTCTTTTTCGTCGGTTAATAGTTTGGAGTCGATGAAGGTGGTACGTCCTGGACCATAGAGTTCAATAGATTCGACCATCTCGGTATTATGCTGCTCGAATGTGGGGGGTGCCTCTTGCTGTAGTTGCTATGCTTTGAGAAGTTTTGTTGTATGAGGGTTGGTTATGGTATTTTCGCACATACGTGCAACTGTTTGGCTACCATTGATTTCATAGATTCCATGAACTATTGGAAAATGCAATGCTAGATGATAAGTAAAAGGTATTGCTTTGATCGAATGTAACCAACTGCGTCCCAAAATTCCTAAATATTTGGACTCAGCATCGATGACAAGGAATTTTACAAATATAGTTTCTGGTCCTGCCTAAACTGGGAGAGTAATTTCTCTTGTAGCTAATTCTTTCAAACCATTGAAACCGTTGATTGTTGTTATCGAAGCTTTGACTGAGTTTGTGAGGCCTAGGACTCTAATTACTCTTCAAAACAATACATCTGTCGCAATTCCTATATCGACGAGAAGCGTATGTAAGTAGTCATGTCCGACTTTGAGCATAATGATGAAAGGGTCATCATGAGGCTACTTGATCTAGGAGGATCTCGGGATGATTTGATGACAATTATGTTCGAACAGATTTGTTTTCTGTTTGAATATATTTTGGCCTGAGGTATTTTATTCGAATAGATACATTTTTTTTATTCGAACAGAGGCACGATTTAGCCTTTCTTCTTAGGCATTTAAGGGAATATCTATCCTATTTTTTAACTAGGACTTGTAACCCTTATAAAAGGGGCAAGGCTAGGCATTGTTAGGTTATGTTAGATCTAGAAAGAGTTCTGAGGAAGAAGCCTGGGGTTTTAGAGTTTTTTATTGTAATTACTCCGTTTTAAGTAATCGAATCTCTTATTTTCTAAACCAATTGGTATTCTTCATACTTTTCTGCTAACTAGAGCTTCTCAATCCTATTGTGGATTAAATGGTATCAGCTTTCCAGTTACGATCTTTGGGGGTTGATTGTGGTTTATGGTCTCTTCACGTGACCGTCTCAAGCAAACGAAGTAGAAGCTAGTGAGTTCGTTGACGATTAATCGTAAACCTAATTCGAAGAAGAATGATGATTTGGAGATGGACGAATCCAACGATCCACTCACAATTGTGGAAACAACAGTTTCTAACCTAACCTCTACTGTAGGGGAGTTAGTAGAATAATTAGGTCTCCCGAACCTTGCGAAGGCTTCCGCTTTGGCGAGGCCGCTCGAGGAAGAAAGGGGTTATGGAGGTGGATGGAGATGTCAATTTTGTGGAGATCGATAGTGATTCTAGTTATGCCGAATCCTACAAGGAGCGATCGGGTATTGGTAAGTCATCGAATCCTATACGTAATTTTCGTATCAATTTTAAGATTGAAATTTTGGTATTCAACGGTTCGATCGATGCCGAGAAGTTGGATAATTGGTTAGATAGGTTAGAAACTTATTTTTCTATTTATGAACACTCCAATGCTCATCAAATATGCTTTGCTACGTTGAAATTCACAAATCATGCACTTACGTGGTAAAAATCTTATCGGAAATACCACGATGTAGGAAGTTTGGGTTGGAAAGAATTTAAGGTATTAGTGCAAAAGCAGTTTTATCTGATTGGGTATGAGTAAGAGAGATGGTATAAATGGCACAATTTGCGCCAAATGTTTGAACAATCCGTATAGGAGTACACTACGGCGTTTCATAAATAAGCTTTGGTTGTGGACATTAATGTGGACGAGTATGAGGTGTTTATGAAGTACACGGGGGGTTTGTCGGAGTCCATTAGGAGAGAGTTGAAGCTCTTTACTGTGGCCAATATTGAGGATGTTACCGTGAAGGCAATTGCTATTGAAGGCAAGTACTTGAAGAGTGATAAAAAAGACGACATGATCAAGTCGGGGTACAAGTCTAGTTGGAAAAACGAGCATAAGGGAGAGGCCAAAGGAGATAGGTCTTCGTCCAAGGAGTATCATGGCAATCATTGTAAGGCGAGAAGGCATATTTCCGATTATTGTTAGAAACTTCACCCAGAGCTTAGGCCGAAGGAGGAGAAGAACAAGAAAGAGAGATATGTACTAGCCACAGAGGTCGTTGACCTACCAGATTTAGATATACCGAATCCTAAGCTTATACTTATGTTTCAGCAGACTTTGGCTACCGAGGAGGAGTGTAGGGACCAGATTTCGTAAAGCTCGAACTGACTTGAAATTGATCCTTACACCAAGAACTACTATGCCAAGAATTAAATAAGAGATAACACTTGACACAGGGGATTTAGCGTGGAAAACCTGTGAATAGGTAAAAACCACGACCTCGAGTGGAGGATTTTATGAAAGTAGTATTATTGCTTGAGAAAGTGGGAGAATCTGATACAAGAGTTAATCTAAGATAGAATAGCTAGATATCAGATAATTGTATGTGTAGAATTCTTTGTCGGCTAGCTTGTTTCCTTAGGAGTTCTGCCCTTTTATAGACCCTGCTCTCAACTTGACATCGTACTCAAACACATTCCCCTAAAAGTGGGAGTCATGGGAAATTAAGTGTGTAACTGCTAGCTCGTGGGAAACAGGTGTATGTTGACTTGTTTTGTTTACATCTGTTGTGGACGATCCACGCTCTGCTCGAGTTCGTGGTCGATGTGTAACTGTTAACGCATTTGTTTAAGCATGAATCTGGTACTGGATAAGGTCGAGTCTTATAGAGCTCGAGGTATAGATGAGATTGTGTCCTTAGCTCGAGGGATAAGTCCCTACAATCGCCCCCTCGCAACAAAAGTCACATGTGACTTTAATTGAGAAAAACCCTAAAACTCATACTTTGTGATGACGTAAGCGACGCTTGAAAAAAGAAACGCTTGTATTGAATAGTATGTTGCCATTATGACGTGTGAGTGTCATGGGCAGACTGTTAGTTTTCCTGGGTGGATGACTGTTTGGAAAACAACGTGCATTAAATGCGGTATTGCTATAAATAGTGGCCAGATTTGATTGCCGAATAACCTGCAACACATCATCGCTGCAGAGAAAAACAAACATGCCTGTTTTGTAGAGTAAGAAAAAAAATATAAGTTTTTTGGAAGCGTACCTTTGTAAAATCATGGTTAAGATGAGGAATCAAGTGTATCATACCCAGTTTTCCTTCATCATGGAGGGATTCCGGATATGGTTTTGTGGTTATCAGAGTAGGGAGACTCCTTTTGTTGTTTTGTTGAAGGAGTGTTGTTTGAAATATTTTTGGGTATTATGTAGCATCCGATTTAGCGGCCGGGGTGTATGCGATGCAAAATCCCTGGTCTCTAATGATATTCTGATTTCTAAGGTAAAAGTCCTCCTCAATTTTCACAAACTCCAGGTAAGTGGGGATAAGGAGGAAGAGACGGTAGTGGTGGAGGTGGAAGATGGATTGCTTCTTTTGGTGCTATCATTTTTCTTTTAATTCTTCCTGCAGGGAAATGAAGGGGAAAGAAGTTTTTAACCTGTTGCAATTTTGTACTTTTTGATCTGTGGCTAAGGTTTCTCTGGAAGATCAGGATTATCTGGGTAACAAGAAAAGAACTAGATATCTGTCCTCGTGTCTGATAAAGTATTTATAATATCGAGCTTCGAAGAGCTTGATTCTGTAATTGTAAAGCAATGTTGTAGGAGTAGTCCTGTAACCAACTTGATAGATAAAAATCGAGCTCAATAAAAGAATATTTTGTTTGTTTGTTTTTTTTTTCACTAGCGAAAAAGCAGAAATAGTCGACATGTCATCGAGGTCATCGAGCTGTACATAATATGGGAGTGCATAGTTGGTGGGATAACATACCTGATCCTACCTTGTAAATGAATCGAGCTTAATAGCTGTAAACATAAAGCTCGAAATTTCATTTTTAGGGAGCTTGATTAAGCACGAAAAGATAATAGTAAGTAGCTCGAACCCGGGAAGAGTGGGTTATAGAAACTGAAATACGTTACGTATAGTCAATCAAAAAATTAGTCCTGTTAACTGAACAGTATAAAAGTGTGACCCGTTATTTAAGAAGGTTATTCAGAAAAATGGTAAAGACTCGTTCTCAGAGGGCTGTTGAAGCGCGTGTGTTGAACGACTTGCGTTTAGCATTCAAGATTGATGAAATAAGGGAAGCTATTTTTGGGCAGCAAGGTAATGATGCGGTTCTGCTCGAAACTCGAGTGAACTACGAAGGTAAGACTGATGTAGAAAGGGGCGAGGAAATGAACCGCGTGCATTGGTCCGAATCCATGCGTACCTATTGGCGGTATGTTGAAGATTGTAAAAAGTTTGTCCTGATGATGACCAGGGAGAAGATCAATAATGAGGATATGGATATTGCCTCAGGGCTGCTGAAGGCTTGTGGTGTTGTCGGGCACACCGGCTGCTTCAAATGCAAGTATCTTGGGGATTGGAGTGAATGATTGCTGTATTTTTTGAATGTTTGAAATGTAATTGCCCGAATTTACTTGAAGAATAAATCTAGCTATGACTAGGATTATTTGTTGAAACTGAATTTTTGAATTTGCGTTGCTAACTGATATTGACGTTAAAGTCAAGGTGTATAAGTAGGGCAAATAAATGTACGTGAAATTTTAAAGTAGAAAATTCATAATCATGAGTTTGGGGTATTATGAAAAAAGTAGGACCAAGAGGCTAAGAGATACGCTAAAGTATAATATTTGGTGTAATGATGGGAAGGTGTTTTCACCAAAGTGGTACGACACGTCTGACAGATTCAGACGAACAGACGGCTCGGTTCAGGAATCTAGGACTGCTTACTGGAAAAATCCAAACCGCCAACGGTTCGTAGAAAGGTGCATAAGTACCCCCTCTCCTCTCTCTCCGAATACAGAAAACCAGAAAAGAAGAGAAGAGTTAGAGAGAAAAAGAGATTTCAACTGACGACTCCATTACCGCCAAAGGAGGAAAGGATAAAAGGAAAGCAGTGAGTAGGTGTCTCAATTGCAAACTACGAGAGGAGGCGGATATCGAGGAGGTTTTAACGAAGTTACAGAAATTGAGCAAACTGGTGCAGACCAACGTTGTAGACTCTCACTCGGGTGCTAAAGGTAAGTTTGTCTTTGTGTTTACAAGAGTTTTTGTATAAATTTTTTTTATTGTGTCGGGATAAGGATGTAATCCCTACCAAACACAAAAATGAAATAAATATAATAATGGGAATAATGACTGTGGGGCGATCAAAATTGTTTTGAGACAGTTTGTGATTGATAAGTGATCTAGTAGTATGAGATAAAATTTGATATATATACCTCGACCTATCTGTAGGTTTTGTTGGACTAACATTTTGTAAAGTAGACCCTTTATTGTAGATAAGTATGGCTTCGATTTTCGGTTGTGCAAAGGCTGATGAAGCAGACCTCGTAGGGCAGTTAACTCCCGTTATTGGAGTAGGGGGTGAGGAGGATACTGTAGCCGAATTGATAGAATGGCCTAGTCTGAAGGGTTCTCGTGTTGAGTACCCAACAGGCTCTAGTCGGTTTAGGGAGTTCTGTAAGGCCAAAAGTAGTATAGATGGGATTTTGGGGCACGCCTTCGCATATAGGGGTAATTTCTTTAGGACTTGTAGTGTCAGTCAAGGATGGGATTACTTGTATTTGCTGCCTGATTTGGCCAAAGAATAAAAGTGCAGGCATTTGGGGGACGAAGTATCCTTGGAGTACGTCCAAGGCGCTGTGAAGGATAGTCTAACTGATGGGTTTTGCTGCTATTTAGCCCAGTTCGATTATGGATTGACTCTGCCTTTGAGCAATTGGGCTAAGAGTGTTATGAATTTGATTGGGGATTGTCCGGCGCAATTGAATTGTAATTTTTGGGAAGTTATTCTTGTATGCAAAACCCTGAATGGGAGATGGGATGCATCTGGTAGTGAGAGGAGGATTACTGCCAAGGATTTTTTGGAGTATTATGCTACGAAATATGTCACGGCAACTGATGGTGCATATCTCTCGTCTAGTTTTTCAAGAACATGCTTCTTCGACCTGTCTTCAGCAGGGCGAGTGTGGAACGACAACCTTTTATGGGTATCTGGTGAATGCCTTCAGCGGTCTGATGAAGAACCCCTGGAACTTGCATGTTTATTCTAGTTCAGGATGTTTGTGTATGTACCCTCTGTCTTGCGCTCAAAACTTGTTATTGTCGGTAGGCCAAGGAGGAATTGGTTGTCTTGAGCTTGTAGGTGTCCGTACTGCAAGCTTATCAGTATACTTCTGTTGATCTGTTTTTCTATTAGGTACTGATATTGTGAGTCCCTGCTAACTGTTATGCAGAAAGAGCTAGATGTTGCTAGAGAGAGAGATGAGCAGACTCTTTTGTATAATGCTAAGTATGCAGAAGAATATGAGGTTTTTTTTTCCCAGTATGAAGATCGATTAGATGATAATGTGAAGCTTTATTTAAAGCTCGAAGAAGCTAAGAGACAAGTCGAGCAAAAGACTGCAACAATTTTGAGCAGGGATTTGGCTTTGAACCAACATACCAGAGAACTTACTGAGTTGAAAGAAAAAGATGCGTCAGGTTCTCGGCACGAGGCTAAGTTAGCCGAATACTGTATTAGAGCGTTAAATGAAGAGATATCTGATAAGAAATGTAACATTTGTGCTCTGAACGAGCAGTTGTTGAAGAGAGAGATTGAGTTGGATACTGCACGAACTAACTTGGCTGTGTCTGAGGCCGATTTTGAAAAATTGAGCAGTAGTATTATGGGAAAAGATTGAGAATTGCGTAACTCTGCACAAATACGTGATAGTTTGTTTACCAGGTTAGATCGTGTGAAGGCTAATTTACGTCGTTTAAAAGGGAGAGAGACTCCGAGGAGGGCTAATTTAGCAGAGATTCAAGCCAAGAACAAAAGTTTGGTGGATGATTTGGCCCATTCTTGCGGAAACGTGAGGAGGGCTGTGCAACGTGAGATGGAGATGAATGAAAGAATTAATCAACTCTGTGCGTGAATCTGCAAATCGGAGCGGGAGTTACGTGTACGTAAAATGAAGTATCAGAAAGATCTAAAATTTAAATTGGATAAAAGGGATGGTGAAATTAATTTTGGTGAGGGGAGTCGAGAGATAAAGGAATTTCTTCATCGAAAAGAAGAGTTAGTGGAGAATATGTGTATTGATCTCACAAACTCTCGGCAGAAGTCAATAGATCTTACAAGGCAGATGAGCGAACGTATTGATCAATTAACAGCTGAATTGGCTGAATCGAAAGCTCGTCGTTTGAAGGATAATAAGTGCGCTGTTGTTACTCATCAAGCCTTTAAGGAAATAGTAGTTCACGAACAAGAAAAATGTAATGGTGAAGCTTTGGATCAACGGCAATTAAGCGCATTGGCTGCATTTTTTGTAGAGGAAATAAAATTCTTGCAGGTCAACAAAGATTTGATGCAAGATTGCTTCTCTGGAAGGACTTCTGTATGTAAACTCGATATCTCGAGCATAGATCCAATTGGTGTTATGGATCGTGGTATTGGGACCACGACGGCTGAACAGATAGCTCGAGGGAGAGAAATTGTTGCTGAACGAGCTTTATAATATATGGCATCCAGGACTGAAATAGGGGGAAGCTCGAGTGTAGTCTCACCTACTCCTGTTATGGGAGGATGGTCAACTGCACTCCCATCAAGAAAATCCTGCAGAGTTAAAAAGAAATAGAATTGAACTCTGATAATGAGTACCTTTTGTATGTAGCTGATGTTGATGCTTCAGTGCTCGATGTAGGACTTTGAGAGGAGCGTTGTAATTTGAAATGCTGATATGAGAAAATAATATTTCCACACCTGCAGTAGATGTTATTCTCTGGTTTGACCCATTGAATTAGAAGAAGTCCGTGGGTGTAGAAGTAAGTATTATATGTGCTTCAACCCTTGGACTTCAGGGAAGCTTAGCGGTAGCGAGCTAGTATTATCTTTGCTCGTACTTTAAGCGGTCACCGCAGGCTAAGAGGTTCTTTATGGCCTCTGCCTCGGATCTGTGTTTCCTCAGGGGTTCCGCTATTATTATCTATTCCTTGATACCATATTGGAGAGCTGGGCTTATCGGCAGTGAGCAACGTCTCACTCGTGCTTTAGGCCTGATCCCGCAGGTTGAGGCTCTTTATGGCCCCATCCCCGGAGGTGTTTGTATCCTCTGGGGTTCGGCTAGTATTATCTATACCATGATACCATATTGGATATTAGAGCTTAGTGGCAGCAAGTTTTTTCCTCACTTGTGCTTTAGGCTTGTTATCTTCAGGCTAAGAGGTTCATTATGGCCCCTGCCTTCGGATGTATGAGTATCCTCAGGAGTTAGGCTAGTATTATCTATATAATTACCAATGTTGGATGTTGGAGCTTAGCGGCAGCGAGCAAGTTTTTTCTTCACTCGTGCTTTAGGCTTGTTATCTTTAGGCTAAGAGGTTCATTATGGCCCCCGCCTTCGGATGTATGAGTATCCTCAGTAGTTAGGCTAGTATTATCTATGCCATTAGCAATGTTGGATGTTGGAGCTTAGCGGCAGCGAGCAAGTTTTTTCCTCACTCGTGCTTTAGGCTTGTTATCTTCAGGCTAAGTGGTTCATTATGGCCCTCGCCTTCGGATGTATGAGTATCCTCAGGAGTTAGGCTAGTATTATCTATGCCGTTACTAATGTTGGACATTATTTACCTTTAGGGATCGAGCTAGGATAAACTGTGCTTTTACCCTTGGATGGAGATTTCATTTATTGATATGGATTCTTGTGATAAAAATGAGATTTCATTGATTGAAAAGAGTTTGTACATACACTGGAGGTGAAATCTAGAGGTGGATTGAACGTTGTTGAGTGACGGAGGAGCTGTTTAGCGTCGATATAACTTCAATCTTCTTGTATTCCATGGATTTGGAATTTTGTCACCAGCTTCCGTCATGAGATAGTATGAACCCAGACCAGTTCGACCTATGACCATGAAAGGACCTTCCTAGTTTTCTGCTAGTTTCCCAGCATGTGGATCCTTTCTGTTATCTGGGATTTCTCGAAGGACCCAGTCGTTGATGGAAAACTTCCGAGTGCGAACTCGTTTGTTGTATGAATTTGCCAATGTATGATGATATCGACCAAGATTTATGATAGTTTGATCTCGTGTCTCATCGATCCAATTGAGGTTGTAAGCCAATTCAAACTTATTCTCTTCATCTGTGAGCTCGTGGTCTCTTACGGGATGGTGGTACTTCGTTGGGATGATTACTTCAGTTCCATTGGCAAGTAGAAAAGAAGAGCACTGTGTTAATTTCTGGGGCGTAGTTCAATAAGCCCATAAGACGTGAGGTAATTTACGTATCCAGTTGCCCTTTTTCTGTAGCATAAGGCACTTTTTGAGACCATCTACGATGATCTTGATTGTGATCTCCGCCTGTCCGTTTCCTTGGGGGTAGTATGGGTTCGATGGAGAATGGATTACGTTGTGTTTGTTGAGAAATGCTATGACCTTTGCTCCAACGAACTGAGCACCGTTATCGATACGGATCAAATGTGGACAACCAAATCTTGTGATGATATGCTGCCAAATGAAAGAAATGACCTCTTCTTCTCGAGTTCTGCAAAGAGGAACTACTTCGACCCATTTGGTGAAGTAATCTGTGGCAACAAGGAGAAATTTCCTA
The DNA here is from genome assembly GCA_014058105.1 of Kingdonia uniflora. Taxonomy (NCBI): domain Eukaryota; kingdom Viridiplantae; phylum Streptophyta; class Magnoliopsida; order Ranunculales; family Circaeasteraceae; genus Kingdonia; species Kingdonia uniflora. Next base: position 2,321,321 of record JACGCM010002535.1, read on the forward strand.
TTACCAAGAGTATTGGGGAATTCACCAACTAGATCGAGTGCCCATCGCTTGAACGGCCAATACACCTTACTGGCATGGAGTTTGAGGGCAAGGGCCCGAATTTGATTTCCATGACGCTGGCATGCATTGTATTTCCTTGAGTATTCTTCAGCTTGTTTCCGCATCCCTGGCCAGAACACTCCCTGGGTAATAGCCCGTCCTTCGGTATGGGATTCGCAGATTCCTTCATGTAGATCTCGAAGCATGTTGTCGGCAAGTTCCTTAGAGAGACACTTGAGGTATGGTCCAGTGACCAAGAATTTGTAGAGATTGCCATTTGGTTAGACTGTATAGCATTTTAAATTCTCGATGATGTGTCTGCACTACTGTGGATCATCTGGTAGTGGCCCGTTGCATGAGATGTCCTGACCGAGATAAGTAACGAAAGGTTTTCTCCAATCATCTTCTGCCATCTCATCGCCCCCAGTGTTAATCGCATATATCGTAGTACGATTAATACTGGGGATAGAAATAACCTCGATTTGAAGGTGTCCTGATTCCATACCTAATACTCTGGCTAAGTAAGCCAAAGAGTCAGCGTGGCGATTCTCTCCTCGAGGGAGGTATTCGAGCGTAGCTCTGTGAAATTTGTTTAGTTTTTCTGCAACCAGAGCTGTATAATCGACCATGATGTTGTTCTTCTTGTAATGTTCTGAGTAGTGATGAACGATTTGAAGAAAGTCTGTGTAGGTTGAGATTTAACTGATTCTGAGTTTGAGGGCCATGTCTAGACCGTGAATGAGTGCCTCATACTCTGTAACATTGTTCGATGCTTCAAAGTCAAGACGGATGGATTTCTCGATTTTGTAATTGGAAGGTGTAATGAGAGCGATTCTAATTCCCGACACTGCGGGTCCTACTGAACCATCGGTGAGGAGTCTCCACCCTTTTTGAGATATCCATGATGCTCGATCATCAAAAGATTTGGAGGGTGGAATCTAATCTACTGCATCTTCGGCGAGATCTGGATCATGTTCTTCCCAATCAGGATCTGAAACTAGAAAGTCTGCTAGAAAATCAGCGACTGCTTGACCCTTTTTGGAAATTCGCTGCTCGAATTTGATTTTGTGCTCCCCCAAACTGACAGACCACTGTTGTACTCTTCTGGATTTCTCTTTCTTTGATAATACTTCCTGAAGTGGGTAGTTCGTCATGACTTTGACAGGATGTGCTTGAAAATGGTGTTTGAGTTTTTGTGTGGTGTAAACGAGAGTTAAAAGTAACCTTTCAATTTTAGAGTACCTCATTTCCGCTGGAGTAAGTGTCTTGCTGATGAAGAAGATCGGCTTCTCAATTTTTCCTTTGAGCCGAATGAGAACAGAGCTGATAGATGCATCTATAACTGTGAGGTAGATAATCAGTTCCTCGTTGCCCATCGAAGTGCTCATGATTGGACCCCTCCCTAGGTAAGTTTTAAGTTCCTGAAAAGCTATTTTGCATTCTGGTGTCCAGTCAATATTATCGTTCTTTGAACTTTTGCCTCGTTGAGTAGAACCTCTGAGTAGCATAAATAACCATCTGCATCAGTCTGAGGATTTAGATACGAATCTGTTGATTGCAACAATCTTTCTTGCGAGCTTTTGTACATCCTTCTTTATTGATGGTGAAGGCATGTTCAGAAGAGCTCGAATTTGATATGGATCTGCTTCTATCCCTTTCTTGCTGATAAGATAACCCGAGAACTTGCCTGAGTAAATGCCGAACTGACATTTTTTGGGATTAAGCTTCATTCTGTAGGATCGTAATATATTGAATACTGTAGAGAGGTGAGAGATGTGATCTTCTTTCTTGAGGCTCTTGCAAAGCATGTCATCAATATATATTTCAACTATTTTTCCCAAGTGTTCTTTGAACATGCTCATGATCAGCTTTTGGTAAGTGGCTCCAGCGCTCTTAAGGCCGAATGGCATGACCTTATAACAGTAGAGACCTCTTTCTGTTATAAACGTTTTCTTCTCTTGATCTGCTTCTAAGAGTGGAATCTGATTGTACCCCGAGGCGATGTCCATCATGGACAAGAGTTTGTGACCTGCTGTAGAGTTGAGGATCTGATGAATGATCAGAAGAGGGAACCTGCCCTTTGCCGTGTGTTTGTTGAGATCTGTAAAATCTACGCAGACCCGGACCTTCCCATTCTTCTTTGGAACAACAATGATATTAGAAATCCAGTCTGGGTACTTGGCTTCTCGAATGAAGCCGACCTTGATAAGTTTGTCAATCTCCTTGCTCACCTTGTCTCTGATTCTTAGAGATAACCTGCGTTATTTCTATTTAACTGCTGCGGCGCCTTCGTAGATGTTTAAGATGTGGCAAGACTTTGAGGGGTCTATGCCTGGCATTTCTTGAAAGTTCCATGCGAAAACGTTTTTGTTGGATTGGAGGAAAGAAACAAGAACTTCTTTCTCTGTTTGAATTAATTTTGTACCAATATAAGTACCTCGATTAACTCCATTGACCTGGACGTATTCCACGAGCTCAGCTAGAGAAGACTGACCATCGAGGTGATGAGCCTTCTGTGATTGCTATGCAGCAATCTATTTTGAATGGTCGAGAACTGGTGAGACTGTATTCTCGCAAGCTCGAGAGATTTTTTGACTTCCTTTGATTTCATAAATATCGTTGTTATGCTTAAACTGAAGTGTTTGGTGGAAAGTAGACGGGATAGCCTCCATATTGTACAGCCAATAGCGTCTTAGTATCCCCAAATACCTTGATTTGGTGTTGATGGCGTAGAAAATAACGTCAATAGTGGTAGTCCCTGCTGTGATCGGGAGAGTGATCTTCCCAACTCGTTCTTCTTTGGACACATTAAATCCACTGATGTCTGCCTCACTTTGAACGACCTGATCTGCGAGTCCCATCTGGTCAATTGTGCTCTGGAAAAGGATCTCAACCCCACTTCCTGTGTCTACCATCATGGTGTGCATTACGAAGTTCCTCATTTTGAGCATAATTACTAGTGTATCATGATGAGGATACGTCACATGTCCTGTGTTGCAGTCCTCGAAGGAGATTCCCTTTCGACGACTGTTTGACTCTGGGAGGAGCTTGGCTTCCTTGTCTTGGAGGGAAAGGTCACAGCACTCGCCTAACTTCCTCCACTTGACTCTGTTGGAATTTGAAACCTGATTGATCTCAATTATATTGCTGCAGTAGAGATGATATAGATGCTTCTCTTCTGCTTGTTCTATTACTTGAGCCACGTCATCTTCTTTCTGATAGCTCCCGTCTTTATAGCTGGGAAGATCGATAATGTATTCGTGCATCCTCCCTTCCTTAAAAATTATTTCCAGGAGCTTTTTCAAACCATAGCAATTGTAGGTCCTATGGTGCTTAATCTTGTGATATTCGCAATAAGGTCAACCTGCTATTGGATCAAGATGTCGAGTTGGACAGAAACATTTATCTTTATGGAGAATAGGATAGATCACGGAAAGTTTGGCATTCAACTTTGGTATGACTGTTCAGGATGGTTTCTGCGACCTCTGATTGTTGTCTCTTTCTGGTTCTATCTTTGCTCGTTTAGGATTGCCTGGTTCGCTCGAGCTGCGGTTGTTGTTAAAATCTGTAGAAGGAACCTTGGGGTTGTGGATTGCCTTTACAGGTTTATTCGGTTCGGGCATCATCCGCTCTAGATCGATGTAATTGTTGACTTTCTTGATCATATCTTCGAGAGTCTTGGGCTTCTTCAGGAAGAGATACTCTTTAGCTTTGCAATTGAACTGTAGAGCATTTGTGAATTTGGACATGGCTGTCTTCTGATCCAGATTGTCGACCTTCCGAGCCAGTTCGAGATACTTCTTGGAGAACTCCTCGAGTTTCTCCCCATGTGCTTGTTTGAGACTTATAAGAGAATATAAGTTCTCTTGTTTGTCTTTGTTGTGGACATAAACCTTGATGAAGATTTTCTGTAACAGCTCGAAGGTATGAATTGAACCTTCCGGTAAAGAGTGGAACCAACGGAGGGGTTTGTCCTAAAGACTGGTTGTAAAGAGCCGACAAAGGATGTGATTCAGATTAGAATACAAGCCCAATGAGTCACGGAATTGTTGAACGTGCTGACCAGGATCGGTTCCTTTGTATTTGATGATCTTGGGTGTATGAAAGCCTATTGGGACATTCATATCAAATAATTTTTTATCAATTGGACTACCTTGTAATTTGTGCGAGTCATCCTTCACGTCTAAAGCAGTTGCTTCGATGATCTCCCTGATACGCTGGTCCATGAGTTCCCGAGAAATATAATGTTGAGGGATAGGAGCTGCTGGAACTGCTGGAACGACCGGAGGTGCTGGAACTACCGGGGCTGCTTAACGTATGAGTCTGGGAACGTGGTCACCTGTTTCCTCGCTCACACGTTCAAGAAGCGGGGATCGGTAAGGAGGTCGCAAGACTTCCTTGGGCTTCTTGGAAGTCTACGATCTCTGCTAATATTTGTCTGCACCTCCTGTCCCAAATGAATTGAGACTATCGGTACTTGTGGATCCTCATAATGAATCTAAAAAATGTTTGTACAATGTACCTCATGTGCCCCTAACCTCTCGTGATCGGAAACTCTTGAGATTGTTGGTACTGTTTCGCGCTCTCTCAGGGCAGGTGGTGGTTGGCTGCTCTGTAATGCCTTCAGAGCTGTTTGAAAAGCTAACATCTGAGCTTCTTGCTTCTTTATCTCCAGAGCTTGAGCTTGACGCTCTCATTCTGATTCCTTCTCACGGAATTCTCGATCTTCCAATAGCTGGCGCTCGAGCTGACTCCGTTTCTCAGCTTCGGCAATTAAGCCCGCCCGTAGCTCGGCAACCCGATCGGGTTCCCTCAAACTTTTAGGCTGAGCTCCCGAAGACTAACGTGTTTGAACCATAATTGAATACTACTCGACAGATGAGTATCAATCGTGGTCCTTAAGTACGTGGAAAAAATCGTGCGTTCCCACAGACGGCGCCAAATGTAGGGACCAGATTTTGTAAAGCTCAAACTGGCTTGAAATCGATCCTTACACCAAGAACTACTATGCCATAAATTAAATAAGAGATAACACTTGACATAGGGGATTTAGCATGGAAAACCTGTGAATAGGTAAAAACCCCAACCTCGAGTGGAGGATTTTGTGAAAGTAGTATTATTGCTTAAGAAAGTGAGAATCTGATTACAAGAGTTAATCTAAGATAGAATAGCTAGATATCAGATAATTGTATGTGTAGAATTCTTTGTCGGCCACCTTGTTTCCTTAGGAGCTCTGCCCTTTTATAGACCCTTCTCTCAGCTTGACATCGTGCTCGAACACGTTCTCCTAAAAGTGGGAGTCATGGGCAATTGAGTGTATAACTGCTAGCTTGTGAGAGACAGGTGTATGTTAACTTGTTTTGTTTACATCTGTTGTGGATGATCCACGCTTTGCTCGAGTTCGTGGTCGATGTGTAACTGTTAACGCATTTGTTTAAGCGTGAATCTGGTACTGGATAAGGTCGAGTCTTATAGAGCTCGAGGTATAGATGAGATCGAGTGTCCTTAGTTCGAGGGATAAGTCCCTACAAGGAGAGCTGGGAAGAATTTTTTCCTGTCAGTATTCAGGTGAAATTGAGTTTAGTCGAGGCTATTGTGGATCCGGGTAGTCAAAAAAATTTGATTTCTGAGATGCTGGTGAAGAAGATGGGTTTGACGACTACAGCTCATCCTAAGCCGTATGGTTTGAGATAGATTTAGAAAGATGCGGATTTTATAATCATGAAGCAGTGTACATTCAAGTTTGTGATCACTGAATGATTTATTAATGAGGTGACGTATGAGGTGGTTCCTTTGGATGTTTGTCAAGTCATCTTGGGTAGTCCTTATTTTTGGGACCGAGATGCAATTCATTACCGTAGAACTCGCAAGTATTGTCTTGTAAAGGAGGGAAAGGAGCTTCATATCAATGCTTGTAAGGAGTATATCATTACGTCTAATTTAGTAACGGCGACTCAAGTGAAGCGGTTGGTTAATGCGAGCGGCAAGTTTGTATTATTGGTGCGACCGGTTCAGGAGGGTACGTCAGCTAGAGTGTTGTCTCCAATGACAACATTTTATAAGTAACAAACCAACTTGGGGAAGTTGCAAGAGGAGGTTGTGGTACATACAGATCACAAACCGTTCTAGTTTTTAGCTATACAGTCCAAGCTACAGCAAGCTAGCCAGATGAAGGGGATATCATATCTCCATCAATTCCCTTTGATTATACAGTATAAGAAGGGAGTGGACAATAACATGGTTGATAGGTTATCTCGACCCCCATTTCCAACTACTTTTGCTATGTTGGTTTCTATGCAAATACAGCCTTTTGTTACGTTAGGGTATGTTGCAGGATATGATGATCCTAAGGGGCGTAGAGTGTTTCACTGAAAGTTACTGCAAGGCAAGATATGTAAGTATAAATTGGATTTACTGCCTTTTATGCAGAAGAAGGGTCAACTACCTAGTAAGTCAAAGTGGTACAACAGGGAATTGGACATCACCGCATTCCCAATTCTCTGTTGTACCACTTCAACTTACTAGGTAGATTTTAATCTATTGGAATACATTTTGGCCTGAGGTGTTTTATTCGAATAGATTAAAATCTATTCGAATACATTTTTTTTATTCGAACATAAACTTGTTTTGCTCTAACAGATGCGTGATTCAGCCTTTCTCTTTAGGCGTTTAAGGGCATATTTGCCCTATTTTGTAACTTGGACTTGTAACCCTTATAAAAGGGGCAAGGCTAGGCATTGTTAGGTTATGTTAGATCTAGAAAGAGTTCTGAGGAAGAAGCCGAGGGTTTTAGAGTTTATCATTGCAATTACTTTGTTTTAAGTAATCAAATCTCCTATTTTTCCAAACCAATTGGTGTTCTTCATACTTTTCTGCTAACTAGAGCTTCTCAATCGTATTGTGGATTACTACCTCATGTAGCTGGTATCACAGTCCTCGAAGGTAATATGGTAAGGACACTTCGATTTGCTTGAGCATGGGAAAAGTTTTGTTAATTTATATGAGGAGGTCATTTTACAACAGGATGTAATTTGATCGGCTTATTTTCTTTTCTTCCCTTTTTTAATCTCAATCATATACAGGTGGTGAGCTTGCCCCTAGACCTGATTTTGTTCAACTTCTTTGTTTTTTGCTTTATCATCGAGAAACTTTTGGATGTCGATTACATAATTATGAAGCCTTTTAGCTAATAAGATGCGATGAAAATTCGTATGAGAGAGTAACAGTTGTCAGTTTTGTGACTATGCATATTGTGATACTGACATAGAGGTCTGTTGGGGAGATCCGGAATGGTTTATGGTGAGCGATAACACTCATCTCCCTTTATCGTCGGTAAGATAGTGGAGAGAGTTGCTGTCATTGGTGGCAGAACCGGGACTGGCCTGTCGGGTTTACCGTCCCTTCTTCTATTGTTGTTGGTGTTTCTGTCGCGTTTCTTGGGTGCTTCAGTAGTTATCACTCGTTGGGATGGGGTCGAAGTTGATTCTCGAGAATGAATGGCAGATGAGCTATTCATCTTATCTTTTTTTGACCGTTCTAATTCGATGTAATTATTAACTACATCAATCATTTCTTGATCTCTTACGGTACGGGAATGGCTTTTTAGGTTCATGTTTGCCATCGAAAGGTTTTTAGATCAGTGGTGGTAAAGAAAAGTATAGTATTTCCCACAGACGGTGCCAATTGTATTGGTATGTTTTCCGGAAGGAGAATATTTGCCAATACTATTTGTAAGAAAAATAAAAAAGAGGCTAAAAAACCAAGAATTTACGTGGAAAACTCAGTAAAAGCTGAGAAAAACCACAACCTCGAGGATGAAGTGGATGTAAAATCTAGTAAGTTGTTAGTTATTACAAGATTTTGGAGTGATAGTAGGGTAATGAAGTAAGGATAATATAATTATATATTCTTGGATCTTTAATAATCTATTCTCTACATGTATTTATAGTAGATACAGGCAGCTTACAAAAAGACAGAAATAGTCTTCTATTCTGGGGGGAGTGTGCAAACTTCGCAGATCTCTAACAGCTTATTCTTTGACCAGGTGCAAAGGCTACTTTTAGAAGGTCGAGGACTTAAGGTATCTTCTCGAATGCTATCTGTCTTCAATCATGTATGGCTATCTTCGACTACGCTGTACTGTCTTACTATTGTTGAATCTGGGAAATATGCTACTGCAGATGCGTCCGCACGACACATTCACTGCAGAGATAAAAGTTTGAAAGGAGATTTCCACAATTCCGACAATAAGGGATCCCGTCGTGAAGATATTCGTGAGGTTTATGGATATACGCTTGGGTAATTTTGATAATTGGCTAATTAGACGCTAACAGAGCATTAGTGGCCGACAACTCACACTTTTTTATTCCCGTGTGCAGAGATAGGGATCACTCCAATGGATTTTACAATGCTGACATCATTGGCAACTGGCAATTATCCTATACATGTACCATTTGACAACCGATGGAGTATTTTATCTGAGGCGAGGCAATTGCTCCCTCGCATCGAATCCAACAATACAAAGAATGGGAACATCAGTATTGCACACTTGATGACATATTGTTTGTGATAGGCGAGGAGCGAGAGACTTACACCTCATACTTGGCTGCCCAAACTTTTGAGGTAGGCCACCTGTTGACCGATTCGCAGTGGACGGGGAATATAGATCTGTTCGGACCCAGTACACTCAGGGCTGGTATTAGACCCATAGTGGTTATGTCAGCAGAGGTTCATAGCTTGTCCCAGGACTTCACTCTGCCCGACTTGGATATGGGGGAAGACTCAGGGCTGCACATGGAGTGGATAGGGAGGCGTGAGAATATACCCATCCACCGCTTGAGGGAGCCGCCACTTATGTCGGTCTCCTACGATGTAGAGGAGCTGTGGCACCTGACTCATGGTATGCGGTGAGTTGCCCTTGCTGAGTCTGTACGGGAAGCCCATACGATCCAGTACTTAACTGATGAAAATACTGCCCTGAGGAAGAACATAGACAGTATAGACGACCAGCTATATCAGCATGTAAGTAATTTATTTATGTATTTATATATTTCTTAAGGTCATATTTATTTTGTCAAAATCTAAATAAAATTTCTTTCTCCTGTTCAGAACCTACATTTGAGGAGGGGGCGTGAGGTACAGGTAGTGTCGCTACCACCTGTAGGTGGCGTAAGGACTAGGCAAAGGACCTGTGGATATGGTCTGCAAACCATGGAAGCTGGTAGTAGCTGCAGAGGAGAGGTACTGGAGATGATATTGGCCTGTCTCAGTAGACTTATATTTTAGATGAGTGTTTTTGTAGACATAAATTGTTTTTGTGTACATCAGTGTTGAACTATTTCTATTATAGACTTTTGTTTTTCTATATAAGTACTTGTATGACCTGATGTCTCATTTCTTTATATAAATCAATATTAATCAATTTTATTTTGAGTATTAAATTCATATAGAAATGCAATTACAATTCTTAAAATAGTAGTTTAACGCACGAAATAAAACTCAAAACAAATACAATTAAACTTAATTTATCGTTCACGACTGATGTAGGGATTAAACTCGGACCATTCAGTAAGGTGGAGTGGATCCCGTCCATAGTTGGAAAGTTGGTAATTTGCAGGAAACTCATCAGGCAGGACGCAGTTCGGGTAAAAAATGTTGTATATAGTCTCGAACGAGAACGGCTAGTTATATTTCTCATACCATTCGTCCCTGGCTTCGCACAGAATATAGGCTAGTAGAATATCTCTGGCCCGTCTATCAATACTCTTCTATATCTCATGAAACCCATCACATTTAGCCTTAAGAACATTCCACCTATTGTATACATTTCCAGGAGGGTATTGAAGTTTCGTGTACTCCCCAAATTTGGCATAAACTTAATTTTATAACTGATTGAAGTTGAGTTGTCGGATAGGTGAATTATCAACAAAATACTGCTAGGACACGGCCAGGACACAGTCTTTATTCTAGCCAAATACCACTAAAGAATCCTATGTTAGAGCTTAAAAACTCGGCATTGTTGAGTTGAAGTTGAGGACTTGTTGTTAGAGCTGAAAAACTCAGTATTGTTGAGTTGAAGTAGAGAACATGTTAATAGAGCATCTCCAGCCAACATATATATAAAGTAAAAAGTAGCCGTTGTGATGCCAAAACTAGCCGTTAGGATGCCAAAAGTAGCTATTGTGAAGGACCCACAAGAGTTATTAGTGGTTGTGAGAAATCAGTGGAGACGGCGGTGTTCTTTTTATCATGCGGTAATTAAAATTCTACGCGGTAAAAAGAATACCGCCGCCTCCACTGATTTTCCCAACCACTACTTCTTCTTCCCCTTATCCTTTTACACTTTTCTCTTTTCTATATTTGTTCCCCCTTCACCTTCAAAACAATTTTCTCAACTCTACAGCCCCAAATAACTTCCTCATCATCCTTTTAATCCATTGATGATCCTCCCCGTATATCGTCCTTCTCTGACGATCTTATATTTGATTGTACGACTGCAATGGTCATTATGCACCAAAATACAATGAACCTAGTAGTACATGATACAACTTCGAGTCGCCGCAGGAGTATCATAGGCCGTAAAGATAAGATAAAGAAGCAAGATTACGAATTTGGATATTATAGCATTATGCCGGACTACTTCAACCCGGGGTGCACATATGAGCAGGATGAATTTCGGCGACATTTTTGTATGAGTAGACAAAAATTTATGCGTATATTCAATACAGTAGTTGCACACCATACCAAAAGGTAATCACAGTACTACGTTTCAAAATCTACGGTGTCGCGACAGATCCTTTTAACGAGTATATCCGAATAGGAGAAATTACAACCTTGTTAAGTATGGAAAAGTTTTTTGTTGTGGTTATACAAATTTTAGGCGAGGAATATCTTAGAGCACCAAAAGCGGCCGACGTCGAAAGGTTAAAAGCAATAGGAAAGTCACAGGGATTTCCTGACATGTTAGGAAGCCTTGATTCCATGTATTAGATATGGAAAAATTATCCTATAGCTTGGCACGATCAATTTACTGGTCATTACCCCAAGGCGACACTAATTTATGAAGCGGTAGCTTCACACGACCTTTGGTTTTGGCATGTCTTTTTGGGTTACCAGGGTCTAACAATGATATCAATATCCCGCAATAATCATATCATTTCACCAACCTGGCCGATGGTATCACCCCGCCTTGCAATTATATAATTAAGGAAAAAGATTATAATATGGGTTATTACCTTGCGGATGACATATACCGTAAATAGGGAACACTTGTCCAAACCATATCCAATCCGGTTACAACGAAACAAAAATATTTTGCTCAACAACAAGAAAGTTGTCGAAAAGACGTAGAATAGGCATTTGGGGTTTTACAATCACAGTTTAATATTGTAAAAAAATTGGATAAATTGTGAAAACCTGAGGTTTAGAATAATGTCATGAAGGCGTACGTGATAATGCACAATATGATTGTCGAAGAAGAACGAGGTTCATTCTCATCATACTTAGGCTATGATCCGGATGATCTAGCCGACGTCGAAGGCGAACAGTTTAATATTGTACGCGAACGCAGAGTAATAGAATCTTTTATAATGAAAATGAACCACATTCGAAGTCAAGAACTATAGTTTGATCTAATGGATAATCTAATCGAGTATTTGTGGGCAGTGAAGAAAAATCTAATTTCCTAGTGCTACAATTAAGTATTATTTGAGTGTTCTTGATGTAATTTAATGCTTCTTGTCGTACAAGCTTATTGAACAAGTTTTTTATATTACATTAATCTTGTATTTGTTTTAACGTAATATTCTAATAAATAAACATTTTGAAAAAAAGATTACATTCTTCAATAGTAAAGTACATTATTCAAACGAATACATTATTGGAAGGTAAACTACATTCTTATAAAGAAAATTTCTCTCTACAGCAAAGTTAAATTATATTTAATTACCACTTCAAGTACCTGGTCCGCCCCTCTTGGCCAGGCGCTCCATGACCTCAACTTACGTTTGTAAATAGTATTGCAATTGTGGTCCAGAAAGATTACTCAGGTCTTTATTCATAATTTTGCGATCTTCCCTTGCTTGCTCCAAATCCATTTTGGCTTACTATTGTTTATTTGTTTTCGCTTTTTTTCTTTCATTTTTTCTTTCATTTATCTTTTCTCTAACCTCATCTCCATAAGCATTGTTTAGATACCGCTACCAGATACAATTATCGCATCTAAGGTCTTTTGTGTTGTAAGGTTTTTTCTAAAGATTTTTTGGCCGATAAGCCTGCTTCCACCCTCATACAACAAACCATCTAATTTAGAATTTTGGCCCGTGGATTGAGGTGTAGGTGGGTTTTCGGGGTCCTTCGATAGATTGTTTGATCCGACCGAGTTCCCCAGAGAAGAATTGTGAAATGTTCTCCTGGCTACATTTCTTTGTGCATTCCCTACATAGTTCAACTCATCATTCTTTAGGTTGGCCCATCACTGTTCTCACGCCAAAATCTTATACGTTTCACGGTGTTTGAAGTCATTGCCGACATTCATACCTTGATAGATCCTGTATGCATCATTTTCCTACAATTCACAAAATTACCAAATACAAATAAATAACGCATATATCAAAGAAAAATAAATGAAATTGAGTTGCTTGAAATTAGAACATACCCGATCTTCATCGATTTTACCGTTGTCGTGCCAAAATTATACTTGAGCAACTATCCTCTAATACGCCACACATTGTACATTAAGGGGATACTACTAAACTTTGGTCTCTATTAAAGGTAATGTTAACCTTTTGATAGAAAGTAAAACCATTTGTGCGGCTCACGGTCTAGACAGAAGCCATTACCCATACCCTTGCTAGACACGTGAAATCTACATCCGTCCAATACAGTCCAGCATCATCCATTTCGTCTAAAAACACAGCATCTCCTGGCACTTGCACACTGTCTTTGTTTTGCGGGTACTACTTTGATTGTGTTGAGTAGATTCACCATGGAATAGGTAGTTCTGAAAGTAATTTGGAGGTTAAAAACCTTGAGGTTGAGTAACCGGATAGGGTTGATAGTACGGGCTAAACGACTGAGGTTGTAGTTGAGAGAGTATAAATAGATTTTGATACTGTCCTCCGAAGTTATCCCCTTGTGACATGGTTAATGGAGGTGGGGTCTGTGATTAGAATTGAGATTGGTTGTGGTAGAGGTATGAAGTGAATTATGATAATGGGTGTTGAGAGAATGGTGCTGAAGGTAGGTTCTGGGATGATAGGGTCGACGGTGTGGAGTTATTAATGCTGGTACCAGAGTTTACCATTTGGGGACTGCGTAGAGGCTCTTATCTGTGCTCTGCAATTGAGTTTGAGAGAGAAGAAGTAGCCAGGGAGAGCTCAGCCGAGTAAAATGAGTTTGACGGTGTTTTAAATATCGCGCGGTATTCAAAACACTGCCAAACGCTTTTTCATTTTTTAGTTTGAGGAGCTCAAACCCAGTTTGGCTCTGACAATGCTAGGTAAACTTGACCAAACTTATTTTTGAGCTGTTGGGAGAGCAAAAGTTTAGGTTTGGGTTTGATTTGACAAATCCAACCCAAACCCTACTGGAGATACTCTAAGTATAACCTCTCTCGATTGCATTACACAAAGGCCTCCATAATCCAAACATATTCAACAAAGTAAGGTGTTAACAAACATGATTTTTGAGCTATAGTCCCAGCTTGAAATCCATCATAACCTCATTTTTCCTGTCAAACCAAATAAAATCCATCTTCGTAAATGTCTTTTAAATGTTTAAAGTTGCAGAATGAAAACTATAGGCTATAGCAATTTGAAGAGGAACTTTATCTCCAAAGATTAATTTCTCTGCAAGTGTGATAAGCTTTTCTAGGTTGATTATTATGAAACTGTGTAAACAAAGTCGCGAATGAAGTTTTTTTTTTTTTTTTTTTTTGCAAAACAAACTAGGGCTGGGTTCCCCATGGACCATTTATATAAATAAAGAAAGATATATTTACATCCTGACATATTGTTTACCCCTAGTATCCTTCTTCATAAGCTCAACAATTCACTAGGCCGGGAGGAGCTATTAAGTAGCATGATCTCACCATCTATAGTACACAAGGAAGCAAAAAAATCTGAACATTTATTGGTTTCCCTGTACTTGTGGGCAATAAAGAAGCTCTTAAGTTGTCCAATTTGGTGTTAAATGGTCTCCAGTAGAATGCTGCAGTTCCATTGAGGGTGTTGCTTCTTTTCTATATAAGCAATCATCAGCTTGGAGTCAGTGCTGATTTGAATGTCCAAGTGTCCTCTCTCTATATAGTTCTGCAACCCTCTTTTAATTGTCAGCATCTCCAGATAAGTCATAGTGTTGGCATCACCCTGCCCCCCCCCCCCTCTCTATAGAAAAATAAGCAAACTTTATTTGAATCTCTTACAATCCCTCCATAACCTCCTCTTGTACTAATAACATAGCCATCAGTGTTTATGATGTGGAACATCCCTCATAGAGTCATCTACCCCATGTGAGATAGCGTGAGACTTATGTTTATTTTATGCTTTAACTTAAGCTCTGTTGGCGAGGTCCAATATGAGTTATTAGTAGTTTCTACTTTTAGGTTAGCTTCTAGAATATTCCTATCAAGGGTTTTCACCTCCCTTATGTTCTATAAAAGGGAGGTTAGGTTCTCTAGTTGTTGGAAGTTGATTTTGCTTAATGAAAGTTGATTTGTTTAGTTGAAACCCTAGTTTTCTCTAACTCTTAAATATAACGTGATATTCATACGAATCTCGCTTCCGCATTCATAGTAATCACATCAGCTTAACATCATATTACCCTATATAGGAGGCTCCCAAGAATAGATTTTGATCACAGGTAGTTCATAAGCAGGGTTAATCCCCCATCTATAGCAGATATCCCTATTTCTGGGTGAGTCTGTAACTTTTACTACTAAGAATCTTGCTCTGATAGTAATGTCATTGCAGATATTATTGTAGTAGCATATTCCCCAGATTTGAAATGAGTAAGACAGTACAGTGTAGTCGAAAATAGCCATATATGATTAAAAACAAATGGCATTCGAGAAGATACCTCAAGTCCTCGACCTACTAAAAGTAACTGATGTGCCTAGTCAAGGAAAGAGTTGTTAGAGATCCGCAAAGATCGCCCACTCCCCCCATAATAGGAGACTATTTCTGTCTTTTTATAAACTGCTTATATCTACTATAAATACAAGCAGAAAATAGATTTATTCAAGATCCAAGAATACACAATTTTATTATCCTTACTTCCCTACCCTAATATCACTCCAAAAACTTGTAATAACTAACATCTTACAAGATTTTACATCAAAATCCTCCCTGAGGTCATGGCTTTTCTTAGCTTTTACAGAGTTTTCTACATAAAATCTTGTTTGTTTAGTCTCTTACTGTATTTTCCTTACAAATAGTATTGGCAAAGATTCTCCTTCTGGAAAACACACCATTGCAATTGGCGCCGTCTATGGGAAATACCACACTTTTCTTCACCACCACTGATCTAAAAACCTTTCTATGATAAACATGAACCTAAGAGCCATTCCAATATCATAAGAGATAAAGAAATTAATACGATACCAGGAATGATCGATCTGCACAGTACAGTAGTCAAACTTCAGAAACAAATGGCTGCAGAAAAAACCCAAAGATTGGAGGATCAGCATGTCCACGCTTAAGCTCTTCAAACAGAGAGAGCATCAAAAAGAAATGGAAAGACTAAGAAGGATACAAGATCGACTATCTGGCCACCAAACGTCACCTCCAATTGTTGGAAGCGGTCATAGATCAAGAGTAATTTAGCGCGATGATCAACCGAGAGAAGACGAGTTACGAATTTCTCGATCTAGATCCAGGAATCCAAACAGGACTTCTCGACATTTTGGTTTGAAATCTTCAATATCGGCAACTCAAGGAAGTCGACGCACGCCTCATTAGACTCCTCCACCACCCGAAAGAAGACCAATCAAAGATCGATTGGGACTAGAAGGACAAGGAGATTTTGTTCCACAAGTCGCAGCCTTGCCTTTCCCCCACAAAAGTTCATCACCTTGGATGACCTAAACAATAGGATCCAGGACATAAACTCTGATGTCCCAGACCGAAGATCCCCACTTGACAAAATCGAGATAAATCTTATCTCCCCCCATCTTGAAGTCATACCCATACCAGATAATTTTCATATGCCAAAGTTTATTCAATATGCAGGACTCACTGACCCACTCACCCATGTCCGATACTTCAAAGCCGCTGGATTATATTCCAAACTTGACCACATGTTGTGCAGGCTATTCAACATGAGCCTAAAAGAAGAACTCCTCTTATGGTTTCATACCATCCAAGAGGCCTCCATCACCACGTTCAGCCAGTTGCAACATCTTTTCGAATCCAATTACGCCCGTGCTAACGAGCAAGAGATCATTGTCGATTCCCTGTTCTTCTTCGAGCAGGGCACAAAAGAGACATTGGTAAGCTTTTACAAATGTTTTTTTACAGGAGACAAGGAAAATTAGGAACTCTGACCCTAAAATTATAGTTCCAGCATTCACCTCTTCCCTACACATTGACTCTAAGATTTGAGAAGAGCTTACTCTGTACTAGCCGTGAACAGTCACAAACATGATTGACAGAAACACCGAGAATAATAGAAGAAGGACGGTAAACCCGACATACCAATCCTGGGTTTACCACCAATGACAATAACCCTCTCCGCTATCTTACCAAGGATATTGGGAGATGAGTACTATCGTGCACCAAAACCCATTATGGATCTCCCCAACAGACCTTTATGTCAGTATCACAATGCGCATAGTCTTAAAACTGACAACTGCTACTATCTCATACGAATCTTTTATCACATCCTATTAGCTGGAAAGCTTCATAATTATGTCATCAACATCCAAAAGTTTCTCGAAGATGAAGCAAAAAACAAAAGGCTGAACAAAATCAGGTCTAGGGGCAAACTCGCTACCTGTAAATGATCAAGATTGAAAAAGGGAAGAAAAGAAAATAAGACAATCGGATTATATCCTATTGTAAAATGACCTCCTCAGATAAATCAGTAAAACTTTTCCCAAGCTCAAGCAAATTAAAGCGTCCTTGGCATATTACCTTAGAGGACCGTGATACCAGCCACGTGAAGTAGCCTCATGATGACCCTTTTGTCGATATAGGAATTGTGACAGATATATTGTTCAGAAGAGCAATTAGATTCCTAGGCCTCACAGACTCGGTCAAAGCTTTGACAATAACAATCAACGGCTTCAATGGTTCGAAAGAATCAGCCATAGGAGAAATTGCTCTGCCAATTCAGGCAGGACCAGAAATAATATTTGTAAAATTCCTTGACATCGATGCTGAGACCAAATATTTAGGAATTTTGGGACGCAGTTGGTTACATTTGATCAAAGCAATACCTTTTACTTATCATCAAGCATTGCGTTTTCCAATAGATCATAGAATCTATATAATCAAAGGTAGCCAACAGTTGCACGTATGTGCAAAAATACCACAACCAACCCTCATACAACAAAACTTCTCAAAGCATAGCAACTACAGCAAAAGGCACCCCCTACATTCAAGTAGCATAACACCGAGATGGTCGAATCTATTAAACTCGATGGTCCAAGGCGTACCACCTTCATCGAATCCAAACTATTAACCAATGAAAAAGAAGTCATGATCCAGCTACTTAAGAAAAATATCAACATCTTTGCCTGGATTTTCCAAGAAATGCCTGACATCGATCCATCAATCGCATGCCACCGACTTAAACTCCTTCCAGATTGTAAAGCTATCATTGATAAATGGCAAAATTTATCTCCCCGCCTCCGTGATGCAGTGGACGAAGAGATTGATAAACTCCTTCGGGTAGGATTTATTCAAGAAGTTAAGTATTCGAAATGGGTTTCTAATATTGCAGCAGTACCGAAGGAAAATGGAAAGATCAGGGTTTGTGCTGACTTTACAGAACCTAACAAGTTCATACCAAAGGACAGTTTTCCGCTACCACTGATTCCGCAACTTCTTGACTCCGTTGTAGGGCGCGAACTTCTTTCTATGATGGATGCAGCCTCCGACTACAACCAAGTTTCACTCGTTGGAGAAAATCAGGAAAAAATAACTTTCATTACCGAAAAAGGTCTCTACTGTTACGCAGTAATGCTTTTTGGGTTAAAGAATGCATGAGCTACTTACCAAAGGCTTGTGACTAAAATGTTAAAAGATCTTCTCGGCACAATTATGGAAGTCCACATTGGCGATATGATCTGCAAAAGCTTGAAACGCAAAGATCACTCCAATAACCTCCAAACCATCTTTGATATCCTTCGCAAATACTAGATAAAACTCAACCCAGAGAAATGCTAATTGGGAGTCGCATCTGGTAAATTTCTGGGACACCTGGTCAGCAAAAAAGGGATTGAAATCGATCCTGCGCAAATCAATGCGCTCATCACGATGCCACCTCTGCAAACAAAAAAAGATGTTAAAATTTTCGTAGGCAAGATCACCACTCTTCACAGATACATCTCAATGTCATCTGATCGATGCAAACTTCTTTACCTCCTTCTTTGTGGCAATCCTGCTCCTTTTCAAAGAAACAGCACAAGGAAATCATTTGGACTCCTGAATGTGAGTTAGCCTTCCAAGATCTTAAACGATACATGGGGTGAGTACTCCAGTTGATGGCGAAGCACTTACAATATACTTATTCACAACTAAAGATTCAATTAGTTCCGTCCTTCTTGGAGAAGATGGAGGAGTAGAAAAACTAATCTACTTCATTAGCAAAATACTCATACCTGCTGAAAAATGATACACAATAATAGAAAAATAGCTACTCGCCTTGGTTAATAGTTCTCAAAAACTTCGTCCTTACTTTCAAACTCATCCCATCAAAATCATCACCAAGTAGACAACAAATCAAGCGACGAGCATAAGCAATTCGTACTGGGGATTTTTTTTTGAGGCTGTAAAGTGCGAATAGTCGCCCACCTCCAAACTATTTATTGACCCCACGTGACTATTCATCGTACCGCTTCGCGACCGTTCAACTCCTTGAACATAATGCCTCACGCGTCTTTCTTGATGTCTTTGACCCTTCACCTTCTCCACATCAACAAACCTCAACATTCTTGCTCCAATCCTTCCATATCTCGAAGAATTACTTCTGCTACATTCATACTCAATAAAGCACGTCCTATCTTGTCATAAAGACGATGTACATCATCTTCCTTATACTTAAAACTTTTACCTAATGGAACACACCTTACCATAAAATACTCTTCTCATTAGTTCCCCATATTAATACAATATCTACAAATCTCTATAACTGCGGTACACATTGGACAAATATTCATATTCAAATTTCATTCGACATTTCAATTACAATTGCTAATGTTTTTTACATCCCAAAAATTTACACAAGTACATAATTATTCGACAAATCATTCATAATATTGGCAATTCATTCGGACAACAAGTTTCCTTCGTATTTACCAAAACATTTCAATCAGTATAATTCCATACATCTACAAAAAATTAATATTTATAAACCCCTAACTGCCGCATCATCTTCTCTCTTAACAAACATCTTCTCCCGAGTCCAAATAAAGCTCACACATTCAGGAGGACTCCAATATTGTAATTAACAGCGAAACTCGAAATCCTCCTCAGCATCCTTTGCCTCTGCCTCGCTCATATCTCCATAATTCGGTTCCTCTGGATCTTCCAAGTGTACCTTAGCAACCTAAAATCCAAAGTACCGATTGAACAATATCCAATACTTTGCCTGCACAGGGCTGTACACCTCTTTACGCACCTGCGATCTCGTCTTCACCATTTCTTCCAACAAGCACAACTTTCCAACCAACAATAGAGGATACTTGTAGTACCCCAATGTCAAAGTCAACCAACCAACTTTTAATTCACCTTAGAACTATACATTTTTAACAATCACATTAATCAACCTCGAAACCCATTCTTGGACTTACTCGACCAATTATACTTCGAGTTGGTTAGATACTCCGACACTCACTTTACTCACATTTTACTTCGGCAAAAATAAAAATATACATATATAGTCGGCAAAAACACAAACAAACACGAACAGAAGTCGAAGAAAATATCTTTATTTAATAGACGAACTATTATATATTACATTCGATAAATTGTATCCTTCGATTACATTACTATCTTTACATTCAACTTGAAGGACTAATTACTCTGTGCTTCTTTTCACTTGAATCTGGCATTATTGCATCTTTTCACCAGAATCTGGCATTATTTTTGGCACCAGGAGCAACAATCATAAGAAGCTCAATGAATCTCAAGTCACTGAACTTCTAAGAGCTGCCACAATAGGTGAAAGGCAACAAAAAATTGTAAACACTTCCTTCGTTTGGCAAGATCCTTGGACGCCCAACCAGCCAACCCATCCTTGCATTCATTAAGAACAATAATCATTTCTCCCACAAACTGATACACTCCATTACCTTCAGCACCGCATGATGATACAATTGGTTCTGACAGATACAAATATTCTCTGACTCTACCTCCCCCCATCCTCCACACCGTGTTAAGATCAACTGACGAATTATAAAAGACCAGTTTGGGACAGAGTTTTACCTCAGGTTGTTCACCATCTTCATCCTCTGATGATGCGTTATACCACACTTGGGGTGGCATCCTTATACTTTACCACCATAATACCCTCCTTAAGGACATCTATTAATACCCAACTTGAATCTTCCAGGTCCAATATACTGCATTAATTACACCTTGGGAAAGAGATAACCAGATACAGTTCACCTTGACCTTAGAAATGACAAACTAACGACTCGTGAAATCATTCAGCAACCTCTTCAGCTTACAATTTCATATCGAAATAACCACAAGTACTTATGTTGAGAATGGAGCGATTGTAGTAGTATATTCCCCAGATTCGACAAGTGTAAGACAGCACAGTGTAGTCGAAGACAGCCATACATAATTGAAGACAAATAGCATTCGAGAAGATACAGCAAGTCCTCAACCTACTAAAAGTAGCCATTATGCCTGGTTAAAGAAAGAACTGTTAGAGATCCGCGAAGTTCGCCCACTCCCCCTGAAATAGGAGACTATTTTTGTCTTTTTATAAACTGCCTGTATCTATTATAAATATAGGCAGAGAATAAATTTATTCAAGATCCAAGAATACCCAATTTTATTATCCTTACTTCCCTACCCTACTATCACTCCAAAAACTTGTAATAACTAGCATTTTACTAGATTTTATATCAAAATTCTCTTCGAGGCCATGGTTTTTCTTAGCTTTTAGTGAGCTTTCCACTAAAATCTTATTTGTTTAGCCTATTATTGTATTTTCCTTACAAATACTGTTGGTGAAGATTCTCCTTCTGAAAAATATGCCACTACAATCATAAAAGACTGTTCTAAGTCTAACTGCTTATTTCCTGAACAAGTAATTATTCCTACTTTTCTAGATATGATAGATAAAATAGGAAAAAATAAGCTTAAGAACTCTTGTACCTGTATTTGTGGGAGGCATAGTAAAGATCCGATCCATTTCACTTTGAAGATCTATATCACTTGCTTATTATAACCAGCTTTATCCAGCATGTAATCCCAAATAGTTGGCACGAAATGGGTGATATGATGGCAAATAGGAGTTAATGGGTGATATGATGTGGTATTTGCCAGCTTATTATAACTTAGTGAGAAACTTCAAACTTAGTTGGCACGAAATGGGTGATATGATGTGGTATTTGCCATTTGTTATTAACCACAAAATTTCTCACCTTTGCATGTAATCCCAAATAGGAGTTATACCTAAAGGCAGCTCTAAAGTAATCAATGAGGATGTTAAATTTGTGCCAGAGGTCAAACCAGAAAGAAGTCTTCCCACCATCCCCAACTAGATGCTTAACATAATGATTTGCTTCCAATGGAGAATTTATCTCCAAGCTGAAGAGCAATCTCTTGAGACCTTGATGCTCCAAAAGTTCTTATTTTTTAAGAGGTTTTGCTGCACCCACTTCACCCAAGATGAATCCTCTTTAGTTGCTATCTTGAAAGTATGCCTCATAATTGAGGCTTTATTCCAGCTACTAAGATTTCTCAGCCCCAATCCTCCCTCATCTTTTAGTCTACACATATTATGCCATGTCACTCTTCTTTCCCACCACATGGCCAAACCAAATAAATCTTGAGCACAGAGCATTGAAGCATAGAGGGAGAATAAATATATTGAACCAATAGGCATTGAAGCTAGATATGACAGACTGTAAAAGTTGTAACCTTCTTGCATATGAAAGATACTTGTACTTCTAAGATAAAATTCTAGTGGACATTTTCTCAATGAGAGGGTAACAATCTCTTGCTTTAAGCCTGGTAAAGATGAGGCAGAGGCTAAAGTACTTAAAAGGAGTTCTAGCTTCATCAAACTCCATGATGGTACACATAGTAGCTCTATCTACAAGGTTCACTCCTGAGAAGTACAAAGCTGATTTAGAGTTATTGACCTCCAGCCCTGTAAGGGAATTGAAAGTAGAGAGGCTATCTTTGATTGCTTTAGCTGATTCTATGTCACCCTTGCAGAACACCAAAAGGTCATCTACAAATGCCAAGTAAACAATATTAGTTTTCTTGCATCTATAATGAAGCACAAAGAGGCCTTCTTTCACCTTACTATTTAATAAGAGACCAATAGATTCCATAACAAGCACAAAGACGTATGGAGACATGGGGTCACCCTGCCTCAGCCCTCTTTGTCCCCTAAATAGGTACCCCTCAAGTCTACCATTTACTGAGACTGAATAAGTAGATGTAGAAATACACTCCTTGATCCAGTCAATAAAGGGAATGGGGAAGTTGAGGGCTTCCAGGATGGCAATAACAGTTTGCCATTGGACCATGTCATAGGCCTTTTTAAGGTCTATCTTAGTAGTACATTTAGGTGTGGAGGTACTAGGTCTATGATAGCTTCTAAGAAGTTCATGGGCAACCAACAAGTTGTCTGAGATACTCCTTCCTTCAATAAAAGCAGACTGGCTATCACTTACAAGAGGAGATATGAATTTCTTCATTCTGGTGGATATTATCTTAGAGATAACCTTGTAGGTGACATTGCAGAAAGAGATAGATCTGTAATCACTAAAATTAGAAGGGTTTTTAACTTTAGGGACAAGGGCTACAGTAGTTGCATTGACTTGAGAGAACAATCTCTTGCTTCTAAAAAAGATTTTTTTTATAGCTTTAAAAAAATCAAGATGAATAAATTCCCAATTTTTCATGAAGAAGTACGCATTGAACCCATCAAGACCAGAAGCTTTGTTATCATCAATCAAATGGAGAAAAGTTGTGATCTCCTCATTAGTAACATCCTTTATCAGCTCCTCATGATCATCTGAGCTTATTTTTGCTTTAAATTGCAAGCTCTTAATGGCATTAATTAGAATCCACTGTTGTGAAGTTGTCACCTAAGATGTCCTTGTAGTAACTAACAGCTGCATCTACAATAAGAGAATGGTCAGTGATTAGAGTATTGCTTTTATCTCTTATAGAGTGAATGCAGTTCCTATTTTTCCTAGCTATCTCAGCTTTATGGAAAAAAGAGGAGTTAAAATCCCCAAGTTGGAGCCAATAGACTCTTGACTTTTGCTTTGTGGAAAGCTTCTTCATTATTTACCATTTCTCTATAATGCTTTGTGACTTCTGCCTCTGTAATATACAAGTTGAGGTCACTAGGTTACTTTGAATAGCATCCTGAATATCTGTCAGCTTCTTCTTAACTTCCTTGGCCAATTCACAAATATTCCCAAATTTTACTTTCCTATATTCAAAAATATTTGCCTTAATTCTTTTTAACTTTTGTTGTAGAATATATTGGGTTACCAAAAACTTTCTCCTCCCAAGCTTTTCTTATGGCCTCCCTACAACCTTTAATATTGTCCCATAAATTAAAGTACTTGAAGGGTATCTTGTGATTGTGTCTCTGGATAGTGGTGAAGTTGACAACCATGGAGCTATGGTCTGAAATGCCAGCAACCATAAATTCAGAAGCTGAGTCAGGAAAAGTTACACACCACCTATCATTGATGACAGTTCTATCAATCTTGGTCATTATTCTATCATGGGTACAATCTGTTTGGCCAAGTAAATTTGTGACTACTGTGATTCATGTCCATGAGGTTAAGATCAGTAAGGTAGTTTTGGTATTTGATAAGCACTTCTGTGGCAACTGTCCTACCACCCCACTTATCATCATTGTTAAAGACTGAGTTATAATCTCCTCCTAGCAGCCAGGGATTGTTGTAAAACCTGTTGATGTTGTAGAGGTCCCTCCAAAGAATATCTCTTCCTGCTGCACTATTAGAGCCATATATAACATATATTAGGAAACTATGATGGCAGCTCTTCACTATACAATATATCACTTGTGGGAATACTCCCACAATTGTTACATCACATATAGAAGGATCCCAACAAACTAAGATTCTTCGAGTGTTGGTGTCATCAGCATTGCTAATAAATTGCCAAGTGGGGCACATATTCATAACTGTCCTAGTCTCATTCTCTTTTTTAATTTAGTTTCCACTGACCCAATAAAGGATACTTTGTGTATACTAAGCATTTTGTGGACTTCTCTATCTTTTAGATGATCATTAAGGCCTCTTATATTCCAACAAATAGCATTATTCATAGTTAATATGTATAAGTCCAACAATCCTTACCAAATACACAAAGTTACTTACCTGAGTGTTATACTTCATCGCATAATGGTGGTCTAGACAGAAATCAAGGTAATTCTCACAAATAGTATACTCACTCTGGGCATGGGGGATTACATTATGGTTATCCAATGTATAAATTATAATAACCCATTCTACTTTAAAGCCAAACTTTGGGGAAGGGGACCAAATTCCCTCACCACCCCTAAGGTGATTAATTAAAATAGCTCTGGAGTTGTGGTACTTGATCCATGTGGACCCTTTATTCACTACCCTTAGATCAAGAGTGCTCCAACAAAGTTTGCCACTGTTACACTATCACACTGCTGCAAAAGAGTATTAGATAGACCTGCATGGTAAAGACCAAAAAACCTTTCCTGAGAATGTTGTGGGTATCTACAACTATTTAAGTTTCCTTTAGAGGTTGCCTTACAGTAAGGCACTGCAGCCGCTAAAGGTGTTCTCCCAAAGAAACAAATACCCTTACTCTCAATGTTTAGACTAGCACTCATAATGGATCTCCTAGGATGTTGTCCTAAGAGAGTGTAACCCTTCTCAAGATTGTGGTTCCTTATGTATTTGTACCCCTCTTTGATAGTATGCCTATTTCTACTTTTATCTTGAGCCTTAAGCTTGTCCATTCATTTACTGGTTTTTTTTATAGTAAGTAAGGAGCCTAGCCCAGCTATTCTCACTCTTTAATTAAGACCTTTAACTAGATTTCCATACTTAAACAACAATAATAGTAAGTCACTTTGGGATTAACTATGTAACTAACTAGGGGTAAGATTAAGGAGCCTAGCCCAGCTATGTTCCCACTTAAAGTTAGAGATAGTCTTCCCGATATGATTCCTATTTGCATAACTCTTCATATCTATTAAGTACTTCAATCAGAGGTTGATTAAATAGATTTGATTGAGATTAAGGAGCCTAGCCCTACTAGGATCCCAACCGACACTATTCAGTATCTTACTCTATGATTACTAGTAGAAAATGAAATAGTGCAGTGAATAGGTGCCCCTGCACAAAACAAATAATTAGTATAACTCGTGCCCTTTTTCATACTCTTAGGGTTTCTTAGTTGCACAAGCACCAGAGTAATCAAGGTTCACCAGGGTAATTGTAACTAAGTTCTCTGTACCTCTAAGAGAAACAAGATTATTAATAAAGACTCCCTCACACTCTATGAAAAAGGACTTCATTTTGGGGTGGATTTTACTGGCCTTACTCACTCTCTCACTCAGATTTGCAATCTTCATATTGACTGATGGTTGTTGCTACCTCCTCCATTTCCTCATGTGTTGCAGTTGTTAGTTGTTAAATTGTTCACCCTTTAATCTTGTTGTATGTACTTTCCAATTAAGGGAGGTTGTGCTTCACTATCTTTCCTACTCTCCTTTTATACTTTTGTAGAATTTTCCTTTACTCTTCTTGTCCACTCTTTGACAACTCATGCCCTCCTTCCCACTAGTAACACCTCTTGAGTTTGAGTATTGATTTGAATTTGTGTTACTTTGGTTGGTTCTGTTACTGCTTAAATTAGTAGGAGTTCTTGGGCTGGCCTCATGAGAGACCATGGTTCTATCAATGTTTGGATCCTCAGGGTAAGCTGAATTTGGGGTGGTTTCACTGCCTTGAGGTTCTGATGCTCCACTAATAGCCTCAAATGCTAATTTGGTTATGCATGCTCAAGGAGTAGTCTTAGGGTGGTGAGCTACCTTCTTAGCTCTAGGTGTGTTTCCAAATTTTGGTTATCTTCTTCGAAGTTCCCTTTTTGACATGTTTGCTTTGTTTGTGGCTCTTCTACATTTTCATTGTTCTTTTTGAGCCACATTTGATCAACTTTGCTATTATCACCTTGTTTCTTCTCCTTCCCACTCTTAGGGCATCTACTAGTAGTATGACCAAACACTGAGCAATGTGTACATTTGATAGGCATCCAAAAGTATTCTAAATGTACTGTGTAGATCTTTATTGTATTATAGAGAACATGAATTGTGAATGGTAGCTTCTTGGATGCCTTTACTTCAACATAGACCCTGGCATAAGATTTATTTGGGATATCATTTGTGGCTTTGTCTAGTTGAATTAGGATCCTCACGTGACTGGAAATCCTACTAATACCATCAGGGATCTTCACGTTAAATGAGATATTTTTAAGAATAACCCACTACAACAAATATGGGTTTTTACGTCATTAAAAAAATGATGTAACAGAGATTTAATGTCATTTGTATAAATGACATCGAAGGTGATGACGTGGAAAGGTAGGGACTAACAACATCATTAAATAAGTGACGGGGAAACCTAGGTACTAATGTCATTAAATAAGTGACGTATAAGGGGTTTAAAAAAATGACATTATTAATACCCCATTCCGGTTGCCAACCGGCTAGTACATTCTATTGATGTTACTTGATAATGGTCAAAATCCGGTGTTTAGTATGGGTAAAAATTAGAGTGTCGTTCACTTTCGAACGGAACTAGAAATTAGTTTTGGTCTTGTGTTTTAGTAATCTAAGGTTGTAAAACCGTAAAAATCAATGATATGGTTTTAATCAAGAATAAAGGTCTAGGGGCTTCGGATTTCACCACCATTTACATACAATATCAACATAGTATCGTATATTAAATTCTCCACTTAATTAAAATAACAAACTTTGACCTTTTGTCGATGCAATCCCATGATTAATTATAACTCAAGTATAATATATTGTATAAACTAAGTATGTACTAAAAATGTATTCCATGAAAACTATGCTAATTATGAAATGTTAATTTGGATCATATCTTAGAAAAATACAATATTAATGCAATTTTACTATATCATTTGAGAATCACAAAACTCTTCCTATATCTCTACTTAAAGAGATCATAGGATGATAATGGATGTCTCCAACAATATAGTTTTGGGATTTATGATAATATGTTCATATTGTGTTGGAGAAAAATACATTCTACTACATGATATCATACGCTTATGGCGGATCCATCCTCACCCCTAGTGAGGACTTAGCCGACCATTATAACAGCTATAAAACCTAAATTATATGAGAATGAAATGAACATAAATTAACAACAAAAAGAGGAATTTTATTGACTTACAAAATGAAATGCTCCAAATGCTTACAAGACTTGCACCAACTTACTCCAATAATGCTCTTTTGCACTCTACAAGAATGATTCTCTCAAAATTGGATGATCTTATGAGCTCACCACCTCTCCTTTTATAGATGAAGGAGAGGGTTCTTACATTTAATATTAGATTTATAACCTATGCCATGAATGTACATAAATTTGTAACCTCCAAGAGTTATCCTCCAAAATTGTAACCTCCCCATGTGGGACCCTTGTGTTTGACAACTTTATATCCTTCTCCAGCAGCTCATCCTTTGAGCTATACATCCCGGTATTTGCACATATTTGGTAAATGAGCTCCATGTGACCTGAAATATAAAAATTGGTTTTATAAGTTATGTTTAATAATAAAATTAAGAATAATAAACATTAAGTCATAGGGGAATAGTGGTCATTTTATCTGTCCATCATTACTAAATAACGTTATTAAAAAATAACGTAGTTGAAATCTTTTAACGTCATATTTGAAGTGACGTAGTAGGGTTTTCATACATCAATAATGATATTTTTAAAATGACGTCAGTAACTCGAAAAATAGAAAAAAAAAATTAAAAATCAAATATTGCCAATCCCATGCCATGTCCTCCTCTCTACAGGACGACCACCATATTCTACAAAAAAGTAAAATATTTGGCTAAATTATATTACTTTCATTAAATACAATGTATTCGAACTCAATCATTTCATTATTTGGATTATATAACTAAATCACTGGTAAACTTAACCAATGCACAAAAACACTAATAAAGCAACCATAAAGAAGGGTCTCAGATGTTTCACTGCCAAAATGCTTATAGCTTTTAAGTGTCTTTGTGCGTTTCAACTAATCTGGATCAATTTGTAAACCTGTCAAAGCATACAAATTAAATATTAGCTCTATAAATGTGAGCTTACTAATAATATGACTACTGAATTTCATATTTGTTACATACTTCACTATAATTGTTGCTAATTGTTTTAGTATCTCACCTATTTATCATTATACTTTGTATCTCCTTTTTGTTATTTTACCAACTCAAAAGAGTTTGTGAGTATACAATAAGATGCTTGCAATTGTAAAAGAAAAGAAAAAAATACATAACAAGAAGAGAAGAAAAATACTTATTTGTTTGAAGGATTCCACCTCCGTGATAATTATACATTCTGGATCCCCATAAGTTGCCCATATCCATCGTTCTTAAGAAATAAAGCTAATATTATTATGACAATTGATTTCACCACAAAATACATGTAATTATCAATTGATTTCACAAACCTGCAATCGTGGAGCTCTAAAGAGAAATATTCTATAGTTTCCAATATCCTATGATCTTTTGCCATTGAAGGAAAGGAAGTTTAGGGTTATCAAGGCAATTAACCAAATCATGGACTACCTGAAATAGATGTTGCACTTATGGTGAGTGAGTGAAAGAGATTCGGATCTCAAAATATAATTCTGGAACTGCAACCATATGAAGGAAGGTACTTACTTCATCAATGTTATGCTCATAGGCTACAAGAATCATTCGTGCAGCATTTAAACTTGCAGCACATCTCTGGTGAACCTTTCCAGAAACTGCAGTTAGTGGGCCTAATAGTGGGAAACTCCCAAGAAAGAGTTACAAGTTACTGATACTCACTTGATATGGCATCATAAATTTTCATACTTATCAGCTCAACATAAGTTTCCCTCATAAGGTTATGTTTTCCCTTGGTACCTTACCTTTGATCTAAGACGGCCACCAAATGTAAATTGCAGCCAGCAGTATATAGTAGCACCAATTTTATCTGATGAAATCCTAATGACCGGAGGAAAAGACAAGGAAACGTTAAGCCTCATGTCATCGTTTGGGTACGTCTTGTACAGTTGAGGAACAACGTATTTCCAGACAGCAATATTCGAAAGAGACTGATCAGGTACTTTGTCCACTACCTAATGCATCAAATCTACCTGAGCAAGAGAGTCATTAGTCTCATAATTAATAATTTGGCCAAAGATCCATTTAATAATCATTAGTCTCGTAATTAACCATACAAAAGTAAAACATGACTAAATTCATACCAAATCCCATGAATAGCGAGCATTTTTTCCGCATCAAAGTTTTTGGCATGGTCCTGAAGAAAGTTCCAATATGAGAGCGAAAAAAATAATTAGACTTTGGTAAAGGAAAATGAGCCTAATTTGAGTAGATGCATATCTAACATCAAGACGTCCTCCATGATGAACTTGAAAAACCATACTCATTACCAAATACTCTCAACCCCACATACAAGATTTAACCACCATATTTCCTTCACGAAGATAAGTTGAAAGTTATAGTAGTAAGCTCATAGGCATACAAAGCAAATATTTTTCAGAAAAAGAAAATACTTGGGTTTGCACCTAACTAATATCAACTCTTTTTCGAGTCAGGAACATAAGCCACCTATAATCTCCTAGAGCGTGATCTCGATACATTCGACAACATTGAATTTCCCTAAGATGACTCTAAGATAAAATTAAATAGCACCAATAAATCAACATTGGAAAAGAAACTAGTAAAGGTGCTAATTTAGTCTTATACGTGCGAGCCAGGGCGTTAAGATGAAATTAGTTGGGTTGCCCCTAAAATTTCAACAAAAGAAAACACTTCTAAATAGTTACTCCAATTGGTTTTGTGAGGAATTAGTTCAAGTCCCGGGTTAGCAGAAAATACAAGATTAACTGGTAAAACCACGTTAAGTAGTATTGGTGAAGCTAACATGTTTTTCATCTAAAGAGCATTTGCACCAATCGAACATTATAATGTGTTTTCATATTCCTCTATTAATCCATGTATTAAATACAAAACATTATAGAGGTAAACACGAAATAGAAATGAAGAGCCTGAACCACATGTATCAACTATTAGCTTAACAAAGCAAAAAATTTACTACTCCTTCCAACATCACCAACAAATTATCTTTTAAAATCATTCCATGTGAAAACCTAAAAACACCGTTAATTTAGTTGGTAGTAGACTTAAGCATGTCCACTATAACTTCTAAATAATTCCACATTCCATAAATCACACAGTGACAGTGGTATGAAATTGACAATATGATATAAGTCCATTAAAGCCATAACATCTAGATTGAGCTTATTAAACCAAAAACAAAACAACCACTAACATAAATCCATGGAAGCAAACCCCTATCATTAAGCCCTAATACTAGACTATAATTAGACCATAAGTGGGTTAATTAGAACCCATAATCTCAATCCATGTTCTAATTCATGAAAATTATATCGTCAATTTAAGAAATCAAAATTAGTTAGAACCCAACCATGTACTTTATCAATTGAACTATAACATAATTGAAGAGATTAAGAATTTTGGATTAGAGGACTTACTGATTTGAAGTCAATTAGGGTTTTGCTATATATTTGAGTATTTGCTTGATACCCTCCCCTTCATTTCGAAGAGACAAAAGAATTAGAAGAAGACTCATAGCAGTTAACTTGTTAATCGGTGTAAGATCCAACTCTCACATAATAAGAGGTACGAGAGGACCGTTCAATCGAGGAGAGATGGATCCATGGTATTGGTTGAAGGACTTCTGACCACCTCCAGCCAGTTGTAGCGACGAGAAGAGCTTCAAAAAATTTGTAGACTCCATTACTCACACTGTCACATAGACTCCCTCTCTTTGTAATCGTTTATTTACTCTTGTACCTCTCTCGTAACTTATATTCGCTCTAGTCTAAAAACAATAACATTTTTAGAAATTGATGTCAAAAATAATTTACGTCATTTATTAAAGACTTTGAAGGACCTCTTTTGTGACATTTTTTTACAAGTGACGGGGCATGCTACTATCCACAGCTTTTTTGTTTAAAATGGCGTTATAATCTTTTTTACTACGTCAAATTAACAAAAATGACGTTAATATGATGACGTTAAACGCCTAAATTTTCGTAGTGACCCAAAGTGGTAGTGATTTGAGTTTAATAGGCTCCATTTCTATAAAGGGCTTCCATGGCCTAATGAGAAATACTCTACTAGCTATATGTTGAGGGCCCTTTTCAAGAACCTTATCTATGTCTTCTTCACAAGAGAATTTGAAGAAATAAGGTTAAAACCCTTATCTAGTCATTTCAAAATTGCCTTTTAGTTCTCATAACTGTGTAAGTATGTCCTTGATAAAATTATAAGCTAGCCTCCTGCCAACAAAGTTGCCAACCAGGTAGGATTCACAATACTTATTCCTCTCTGCTAAATCCTTTTTGGAGATGGTGACATAGGTATTCCCATTAATAATGGTTGGTGGATGGTACTTTAGTCTTGTCTTGCCTCTAGCTTTTGAAGGCGCCCCCATGAGTTGGGTCCAACTCTTTGGTTGATGTTGGTTTGTGACGACTTCTCTCATTACTGCAGTAACCTGCATTATTAGTTGTAGAGTTAGGGAGAGGTAAGAAGTCTTTTGGATCAGCTTTGAGAATATACACTGGACATTTAGATGGAATACATTTCCTTTTTTCGCATCTTTCTAATGCCCACTCAGGGCTTGTTAGAGGAGCAGGCATGGGGACCTATAGAGGATGAAATTTGAGATCATTTTGTTGTGGGATATTTGGGTTGTTGATGTTGGGATATTGTATTCGTGCTCTTAAGGGAGTCACTCAGTGTTTGGCCATGGGGAGAAGATATTAAGATTCCAAGAACCTTCTATATTGGGAAAGAGGTTGGGATGTCGATAAGATATGTAGGTCAAATAGTTACTAATTAAGGAAACATATGTTGTCATTACAAACATCTCTATCAGAGGGTCAAGTCTCTTTGAAAACCACTTCAAAGTTGATTTGACCCTCCCCAAAAGTGGTATTGGTTTCCCAAGGTCCAACAGAGGCATTCATGGTATCAGAGCGCCCAAATTTGGGCATTGGTTGTCTCTTAGGATGTCGCAGCAATCAGTCTGTCGTGACACTTTATTAGTCTAGATTAATGACATGTAGGTTAAAATTATAGTACCGCGAACACTCAAAGACAACATTTTAACTCTTCAGCTCCACTTTGGACCAGTGGGAGGGTCAATTTGGGTTTCTTGATGTACAGTGGTATTGGTCCAGTGACTCATTCCCTGACTAAGGGGCCGTTTGTTTTTTGCCTCTAAGTCTGAGTCTGAGTGTGTGTCTGAGTCTGAGTCTACTTAATGGTGTTCACTATCTGAGTGGATGCCTTATAGTGTTTGTTTTTTTGCCTAGTTAGATCTGGCTAAAATAAACAAATACCAAAATACCTCTCTCAACTTATAAGCAAACACCCCCACCTATTCATCACCAATAGCGCCGCCACCACCACCACCACCACTATTTTGCCAGCAATGTCAACACCACATATACATAACAAACACAAATACATAGGAACGAACTTGTATATATAGCAAACACAAATATATAGGAAAGAACTTGTATATATAGCAAACATAAATACATAGGAAAAAACCTGTATATATAGCAAACACAAATACATAAATTCCTAAAATAAAATAAATATTAAACATTGGTTTGAAGTTAATACAAATAAGCAAATATCAGTCTTAAAAGTTATTACAAATACCCAAACAAATAAGTTTTAATCAAGACATAAGGGTTTCAAGGAAATCAACATGCTGCTCTGGACGAAGCCTGAGAAACATTAACCTGTAAGTGTGCTCACTGGATCCTCCCAAAACTTTAAACTCTTGAAAAATAATATATTATTTATCTCATATGAACTGACCATATCCTACAATACCTGTACAACTGCATCACTGTCATCTTTTTTGAAAATTTCATCATTACATTAAGACATTCATGGAAGACTTTACTGGTTGTAGCAGCAGAATGTTAAAATCTGGTGTTTACAGCTCTATTTCTCATGTTGTGTACAATAATGTGTAAGAACATTGCAAGCTTCTCCTTGACATCTATATGCTTACTATCCTTCAACAACCCAGTATCTTTGAAGTGGGCAGCTAGAGATCTGAAAGAGGCTGGGTCCATCCTCATCATATTATACATTACAGTTCTAGGACCTTCAAGGAGTTCCTGAACATATGCATTGGAAGTGAGAACAGAAGTGCATAGTCTTTGGCGGACCCTCCTATTTTGATTTACTATCTCGTTGTACAAAATAATAATAGCAAGAATACCTAATAACCATTGAACCTGATTCATTATCCCTAAGAATACATAATGAAGAAAATAGTATCAAATAATCAATAAAATAGTTACAAATTATCAACAAAATAATATCAAGGCAACTAAAGCACTCTATGCATAAATAGATAAGCCCTATACTCTATGCATAATCAGATAAGCCCTACACTAAACTTTATAGAGTTTTAAAACTATTTGGCTCAACCATAGTTTTAAAACAATCACTGGATGAGTAAATTTTCTATCCTACTTTCAAAAATCTTATTAACTATTTGGCTCAACCAACCCCAGGATTAATAGATATACAATCCATATTGCTCCCTTTATATATACAAAACATAGACATGTATGGATAGATAGATAGACAAGTATGGATGGATATACAATCCATATTAATCCTTTAATGCTTATAATAGGTAATGCTTGTAACACTAGATAAACAGAATCTATGGAGAAGTACTGATTCAGAATGTATGGTTTGTTATTTGGTTATGTAGTCACCAAACCATAAACCAACATACTCAAGACACATCTCCCATTTCTTCCAGTTTATCACATAGGTAGAACAATATGCAATTCTAACCGACCATTGTTAGAATATGCAATTCTAACAATATGCATAACCTATTGTTAATACAGCCTAAATTTTTCTACATCCATTGCTAATACATAACCAAATAACATGCCATAATCCAATCCCAAACAAAGGGTATTCAGTAGTCAACACATAACTACACTATCAATGAAAACTACAAAGCAATGTAGATACAAATCCTTACCAGAGAAGAAATGATACCCTTTTGGA
This sequence comes from Kingdonia uniflora, assembly GCA_014058105.1. Lineage (NCBI taxonomy): Eukaryota > Viridiplantae > Streptophyta > Magnoliopsida > Ranunculales > Circaeasteraceae > Kingdonia > Kingdonia uniflora. The sequence goes on from JACGCM010002535.1 coordinate 2,356,190, forward strand.
GTCCAAGTTATGACAAATCAAATCTAATAGAAGATGACACAAACAATGGCAGTTAGAAACAGAGAAATGATACCCTTTTTATCGAAACATAGAGCATAGGATGTGTGAAACACAAAGTTATCAGCTATAGAGTCATTAGTTATTTTAAACACAGAGTATAGGATGGGTTTAATTTTACCCTTTATCACCAAATCAGAGCTCTCCAAGTTGATGCAATGGAAACTCACCAGAGGAAAATGGAGGTACCCATTTCAATTGCTTAATCAAAGTGAAGAAATCAATGGAGAAGAATGATTTTTGGTAAGGATTCGAGTGTGGGGCTGATTGGAGAAGAACTGATTGTGGCTGGAGAAGAATGGAAGCTCACCAGAGGAAAATGGAAGTACCCATTACTTGATCAAAGTTAAGAAATCAATGGAGAAGAATGATTTTTGGTAAGGATTTGAGTGTGGGGTTGATTGGAGAAAAACTGATTGTGGCTGGAGAAGAATGGAAGCTCACCAGAGGAAAATGGAGGTACCCATTACTTGATCAAAGTTAAGAAATCAATGGAGAAGAATGATTTTTGGAGAAGGATTCGAGTGTGGGGTGATTGGAGAAGAACTGATTGTGGCTAGAGAAGAATGACTTTTTCTTTGTAATTTTTGGGGCAATTTGGGGAAGAATGATATGAATCAAGGGCACTTTGGGGCAAAAATATACACTCAGACTCAGATTTTACACTCAGCTGGCTTATTAGATTTGAGTCTGAGTGTTAGTTTTCAGATGTTCTATTTGAATCTGAGTGTGAAAAAATAAACGCCTCTAATTGACTAGAGTCAATCAAAATCACTCAACTCAGAATCAGACTCAGACCTCTGGATCAGAGTGAGTGAAAAAACAAACGCTAAGTGAATCAAACTCACCCTGCTACACTAATTCACCTTTCTCCTACCATCTTTTCTTATAATAAGCGATTCTTGTTCAACTTCATCACAATCAAAATGTCATCTCGATCAACAAACAACAACAACAGAAAGAAATTCAACAACAACAATCAAACCCAACAATCACAGAAGAGATACATCCCTAAAACCCATAACTCCTCACCAACACCAAACCTCACAACTTCTCTCAGAGACTCGTCTTCATCATCAATTAGGGTTTCTCCAACAACAGAGAAACCACATGGTAAATTCGTAAATTATCTCCCCCAAGATGAAGCGGTGGCTACTGGGTTTGGGGTTGAGAATGGTGCTTTGGATCCTATTGAGTCTCAGAGGGTAGTGGATCTTCTCAATTTGGAATTATTGAAATTGCTTAAGTTGAAGCCTAAAGATTTCTGGAGAGAAGGTTAGCTCTATCAACCTCTTCTGTTTTTATTTGATTATAGCTTTAATATGTTTTGAATTTATCGCTATCTAGATCAATGCATGTGTTAAAATAACAACTTTATTGACCCAATTTGCCAGACAATGTTTGCAAATAGCGCGGTAGAAGTTGGTGTTTAGATTTGTAAAGGAAAGTGCTTATTGAACTAGTAACCCCAGAGGGTAAAACTCCCCGAGGGTTGAGAGAGAGAGAGACTTTGTTATTTGTGACATCCGATTTTTTTTATTTTTTTTTGGCCCTCCCTAGCAATAGAACACTCACTATGATATTTTGAAGAGCGATTGAACCAATGTTGTCCCGTAGGTGCGGGGAGTACACTAGTAACCCCAGAGGGTGACACTCCCTCTAGGAAGAGATGAGGGAGAAGCAAAGAGATTGGAAAAGAGAAGAAGAGAAAATTGATGAAGCTGATGATCAGAAGAGGGAGATGGGGAGAGATGAGAGAGAGAGAGAGATGAGGAGAATAGATTGAAGAAGGGAGGGACAGACGGACGGGAAAGCCATCTTAGGCTGTGACATCTTATTTTCTCTCCTCCTAACACAAACACTCCCCAACGGCCGTTTGATTACAGTGCTGATGGAAATAACAACCTAAAACTGTAGTTTCTATTATGTTATTGAAGAAAAATGAAATGTCATTGCCTTTTTGTTTATCAGATGTTTATGGGACTTTATTGTATTTATCAATCTATTGTTTACACAAAGTTAATGGATGACTAATTCTTAACTAGAAGAGTTGCCCACGGGCACAGTTTTGGTAATTTTAGCTAAATCTATACATAGGATGGCCAAGTAAAAGTTCCCTTATGGGGTTTTGGATTTACCGTTTCACGACCATCTCAGTGAAGTTATCTAGATAGCGGTTTGCTTAAAGATTTATTTATAGTTATGACCATTTTCATAATACCACAGTAATGGTGTAATTCATTACAGCGTTATACTTCATTCTTTTTATTCAGTGGCAGGAGACACGTCCTTGCATGCTTTCTTGAATAGCTTTCTACAATTTAGGAGGAGATGGTATGATTTCCCACATCACGGATCCCATGGAACTGTTGCGGGTGTTATTGTTGGCGATCTTGAGTTAAACCGTCGGATCCTCTTGATGATTTATCGTATGTAAGTTTAAGATGCAACTTCTTAACATCTTAAATAGATTCTTCGATGATGATGTCTGTGCATTTTCTATGGGTTAAAATCATTTTCTATAATGTGATCCCTTGTGTTATTTGGCTGTAACAGATCTTCAAACAGGGATCCTGGCGCACGTGCTAATGAAAGTCTCAGCGCAAAAGACCACGGAGGTGTATATATTTCTCCCTTTTGTCATTACTTTTGTTGATTTGTCCTCATATCTGTCATTTCACTTTAGTTACGTTTCTTAAGTTATAAAAAATCTGATTTATTTTCTTCAAACTTTCTGATTTTCTTGAGCTATCAAAAGTAAACTAATGTTTAGTTGCTCACATAAGTATGTGTTTCACAAGAAGTTGGAGAGTCATCCCCCAATTAAGTTAAATCATTATTTCCTGCAAAAAGAAAAAGGATCGCGGGAATGTGAGTGGTTTGTTATGGTACTTTATTACTGAATTATGTTGCTCTATTTTGTTTTATTTGCTAAAACACATTTATGTTGAATTCATTCACGAGTGTCTCCATTCAGATAATTGCCCGTATTTTTCTAATTCATTCCTTCTCGTAATAGCCCTTTTGAAGGAAACAAAGCTGCTTGACTTACCAAAGCTGTTAGATATATGTGCCATCTATGGGCATAAGAACGAAGAGTTAACTAGATTACTGGTAAGTCTTTTCATCTAAATGTTCTATTACTTGACCAGTTACGCGCGGGAAAACCTGGTTAGTAATGCTATACAAGGTATTGTGAAAAGCTAACGGTTGTCTCTCATTAATTTTGCAGGTTATAAATGCTATAAAAGTCCAGCCAGCAATTCATGAAAATCTATCAGCAGTAGTGTCTCACTTCTTAAACATTGTCTATACGATGGATCAACGTTGCAACTCATCGATAGAGGTACTTTAGCAAAAGATATAAAACCAAAAGCCTTGAATTAGTATCTCTGATAATGAATTTGGATTATCTAAATGGTTGTTCAAGAAACAAAGCTTTATTACATTTTGTGGTTTTGGTATACAGACCCTGTTTTCCTCTGAAGATAGTCAAAATGGTGGAAATCGTGCTCTTCATGTGGATTTTCTTGAGGCAAGTTGGTACCTTTATTTTCTTCTTCTGTTTGCTATCATACATGCTTACGTTCCTTTTTATTTTGTACTTCCCTTTATAATTACCCCTCTATTGCCCTTTTAGGTACTGGACTTCTTAAATGACGCAATTGCGTCATTGGATGCTTTTGTTAATGCATATAAACCTGCAGCTGTATACTTTTCATGTCCCGTTCAAGTGAGGTAATGTGCCAAGCTGGACCTTCACCGTAGTTTCCATCAAGATATTAGATTCTCGATGCACAGTATGCGATGTTCTGGTGCATCATTGCATCACCGCATTTGCCAACGTAACACCTTAGATTAGGTCTGAGGTGCTCCTGCTTTGTGTACATTAGGCGTGAGCCACGTGACACACTCTTGTGTGTTAAAAAACAGACTTGTTTGCTATGAATGTATATGAATTCAATATATACATGCCTACATTTCTATATAAACATGTTACAACTAACAAATACAAAATACTACAATGACAAACAGTTAGATAGTAATCCCTTTCAATTTTCGAAAGGCAAGCATATCTGATCTAAGTATCATTTACTAAGATCTTAAGAACAAAAGGATCTTTAGTTCCCCTTTAGACTCGATGTATCATTATCTCAGTCACTAATATTCTCATTGTCAATTACCTCCATGTCATCACCTCGTCAATTACTTGGTAGGCGTCGAGTTCTTTGTAGCCCAGATCACTTTTGTAGCAAGGCCTGCTCTCCCCGCATAATACGCCCTCAACCTGCTCTCACATGTGGTTTTCTCCCAGATGCCCAAATTGTACAAGGGTTTCTTAGATCACTCTCTTATTGCCGGTATTCGCGTATCGTAAGAGGATTTAATATATTACCCGTTCAATAATAGTTTGTCTTTTTTGTATTAGATCCTATGTAACATAAACACTCCATATTCCTACAAAAATCTATATCCGAACGTGTCGGACACTCGGACACTCCGTCACTCGTGTGGATACTTCAATGGGTACTTCTTGCTTAGATCATCAACTTTTTTACATAACTTTAAGAAAGTTTCTAATTCTTAGACAAGTTATTCAGCCCTACTAACTATTATCATTGTTTTATGTTCGTTATTAGTTTTAAAATTGACCCATGGTTTAATATCATTATGTATGCAATTACGATCATAATACATTCGTAGATAATAAGGCACAATACATGAAATGCTAAAAAAGATTCTATCTTTTTAGGTATAAGGCCGTGTCCGCGTTTCCACTTATTTTGAAGCCGCTGTGTCCGACACCTCGTACCCGTCTTAATGTTACATAGATCAGATCTCTTGCCTCAAACTGATGTCCTTGTGTTGTTATCTCCAATTTACTTATGGAGCAAGATACAAATACTTCTTGTGACAAAATAAATTCTTTTGAGCAAGCTGAAGAGTTACAAGGCTTTCCCTGTTAAAAAGGTAAAAAACCACGGTTTTGGGGGAAAAAAATATGATTAGGCCCCGGGGACCAAGCATGGATGGCTTTTAAGTATACATTTGTAAATTCTGTTAGTTACTATTACTATCTTGAAATGACTCCCTAAAATGCCAAATCTACAAGGCATCTCTGATTTTAGCCGTACATCCTTATGTAATACTCTATAAATTCATTACCAAGCTTATGGCTCTTAGGACGAAGTGATATCGGGATAACATTATTGATCCATGCCAAAAAATTTATTAAGGGGAGATTCATCTAGGACCATATCCCCATGAACTTGCTAGAGAGTATAGAAAAAATAGGGTTGATAGAATGATGTTGATGATGGATATCCACAACTTTTTACTCTGTCAAATGGTGTTATATGTTCACAGTTATGTTGAAGATGGGGTTTCCAACCAAAGTTATTGAATGGGTAAAGCTATGTTTCACGATAGCAACGTTCAAGATTGATGTGAATGGGGATACAATGGGCTTATTTACAAAGTAGTAGAGGGGTAAGGCAAGGGAACCCCTTGTCCCCTTGCCTGTTTACAATAACTATGGAATCCTTTATCTGAAATATTAATCAGGCTACAGGTGCTTCAAGTGTTCCCAAGCTGCAAAAATTGCATTTATCCCCCATAATGTTTGTTGCTGACCTTATATATCTCAAAGCAAATATGATGCCAGCTACTTACTACTACCAAAGATCTACTTCACAAGCTTGCCAAGTCCTTAGGTTCGAGACTAAATGCAGCAAAGAGTTCCATCCATTTTACAGGCTCTACAAATGGGGAAGCTAGGGAATTATAAAAGCGATGTTCATCAGTTCAGAGAAGAAAAACTACAGTAAAATATATTGTGTTGTCATTGTTAATTTGCTATGCTCCAAGCTTAGTGAACAAGATTGTTCACCATTGATAAGTAAAGTACTAAAGTCCAAAGAAGGATTCTCATCTGGAAACGAATTCATTCATTTTGAGAGGAGGATTAAGCTTAAAAGAGTTTTCTGCAATCATTTACTGTGTAACTGGATTGGCTGTTTTGGTCTCCCTAATGCAGTCATCTCTAAAATTGAAAAAAAAAAAAAATCAAAGATTTTTGTGGTCTGGGAGCTACGACACTAAAGTGGTTGTTGCTGTTGCTTGGACTGATATACCTCTGCCAAAAAAGAGGGAGTCTTGGGCATAAAAGACTGAAAGACTTTGCTAATGCAGTAAACACTAGAACAATATGGAATTTGATCTTTGGAAAGCAAAATTTAAGGACACAGTGGATAAAGGAAAAATATCTTAAGGATTGCAGATTTTGGACCCTTAAAGATCCTGAAGACTGTTAATGGGGGCTTAGATCAATGATCAGGAGAAGATAATAAGTTCTTGGGGGCTGTTCAGTGGATTTGTCTTATATTTCCAACACAAATAAATAGATTATACTGCTCTAATTGATCTGAATTTTTTATTTATGATATGTGCTAAAAGCATTTAGATGGTTAAATCTTACAAATAATAACCCCATAAGAATTTTTAAGACAGGAGTAGAGTGAATCTTTAGTATTCTTTAATCTAAAATAATGAGAAAATTCTTGATTAAGGGAGAGTTGCACACACATCGTGCATGCAGGTACACTAGTGTATTAAAAGGAGAGAAAATAAGTATTCAATCATATTGTTGTCAAATTTTTATATCCACTTTCCATTTGTTTCCATTTGTGCCTTTTTTTCCTTTTATTATTATTCACCAACTCAAGCGAGAATTGTAAAAATATGTCTCCCAAATAGGAAGACCACCAAACATCTAAAATCACTTTTATTTATGATATGACACAAAACCTATCATTTCTTTTCAATAAACCTCCATTAGTTGACCCTCAACAACTACTAAAACCCATAATATATATGACTTAAGTAACAACGACTGTGACGACCTACCGAACGCCGGCCAAATCCACCCGAGCGTTTTGAGTTCTGTCCGAATGTATTTGTTCTCTATATCCTAATATAGCTCCACGCCAAGTTTCGTCGCAATCGGATTCAGTTAAGGGGGCGAAAAGGTCCAGTACGCTTCGTCTCATGTTTTAACGTTTCCTTTTGGAAATTGACTATTCACATAGTAGCTATATTAAGGAGGAACCTTGGTCCGATCCTCCCCATGACTAAAAGAGCTTTAATGCTTGGTCATCAAGGACCCCGGCTCATGGACTATCTACAAGGGATAGTTATGAGTTCTCCTAGGCCTAGGGAAGGCCAGGGGACATTGCCTCGCAATGCGGGCCAGTTTTCAATAAAGGGCTTCATATGGCGCCGCTATGCCCCGCGGGTTATCCGAGACGCACCGCCCCTTACAGATGGACAATATAAATCGTTCAGGCTCGTCGCCCCTTGAGATATAAGTCCCTTATGTGGAAACCGGCATATTGAGCTACCCTGATCCGCTACAGGACAGGTGTGCTTTCCGTACCTCGCGCGCGTCGCGAGAGATTACGCTGTAGGGATTATTGAGGGAACCTTCAGTGTTGTTGCCTATACCGAATACATATTCGATGACCCCTCACGAGTATCCAGGATTATCCGGATGTCGCTCTAGCATCCGTGGGTTGTATGCCACTGGCGCGCCGCGCCCGTGAAGATGGCTGGTACACGCCGACCGCGCGTCCGTGTACGCCGCACGGTCCCTTATTCTGCTGCACTCCGGGCACTGTAGAGGCAGTCCCGGGCTGGGCCGTGACAACGACACTTACAAAAAAAAATGTGTCCAATACAGACACACGGGTCCAACACAACAACACTATTTACAAGGTAATTTGTAAAAAATTTAGCGGTTTTCCAACACCCCGTACTTGTGTCGGACACCGAAATTCGTATTCGTGTCGTTGTTACATAGTAGATAACCTAATAAAAGCCTTTTTCTTGATAAAATTCTTAACTTCACAATTAGAGAATACCCATTTCACCAAATCCAATTTCATGTAAAACAAATGGTAGTACTGCCCATACCAAATTACATTTCTCGGACTTCATCAACTTAAAATGTTGTTTAGCCAGAAAATTAACTAGAATGCATACAAGGATATTTCCACTTCATGATTTATATCCGAATCTTTCCCAAAATCTATTTCGAACTTGGGTCAATTAACCGAATTGACACCACCGAATAATGCCCGAATCGGAACTTGTTACAGATGGCGTAAGATTATACCTCTCAATGTAGGAGTTAACGGAAGGATCAATGGTACTGTGAAGTTCGTGCTAACTGTCATTGTATGCACTGCCATTGGAGGCTTCTAATGTCATTGAGGGAGCATGGTCAACATGTCTTTCCACAAACGTTCTTGAACAGTGATGACATTTATTAATGTAGCACTCACAATACTTTTGGTTAACAATTGCTTCTTTAACGCATCGTCAGTTCTTCCCATCTGTCCTATGACACATCCTTGGCTCAGGATCCGCATTACCAGAGAATCCTAGATGGAAAGGAACCCCAACCCACTAAAAGCATACAAAAAAAAAAAGTGACAAAAGGAAATTGAAATAAACCTCATTTCTAATTCAAAACCAACATGGTTGCAGGCTTGCAACTTTAATAACCCTATGTTTACAAACATTTGATCTTCAATGCACATAGTGTGACTTAACATTAGAAAATAAAATTATTATATACACATGCATATCATAAAGCATAAGCAATTAAAAAAGGACAAACAACACAGCACAAACTTACAAGAACTAGATCTTAAAGATCAAAGATAACTAGAAAGCGAGGAGGAATTTAAGGATCCTATAACGGGGATAAACAGATTAGTACGTATTGGGAGATTTGCATCACAACTTCCAGATCTCAATTCTAAAATATAGAAATTGTATTAATTTTCTTTTAAATTAAAATGAGCCTAACAATTAAACTCAAATTTAAACAACCAAGAAACTTCCACACGTGTCGAATAACGACTGTAACAAGCGTACATGAAACCATCATTGTTAAACAAAAGAGTCACCCAATAGCATTGGTAGGTAAGCAATACGTTAAGAACAAGAATTAAAAAAGTCTAATTGGGTACATCTGTCAGGCATGCATTCATGCAGTTATGCAAATATAAACAAATAATTCTTAAAATTGTCCAATACTGTTACAAATACGTTAAGAACAGGAACAAATACGTTTCAAATGGCATTGGTAGGTATGCAAGACGTTAAGAACATGAACTAACAAGATTCTAATTAGGTACATCTGCCAGGCATGCAATCATGCAAATACAAGCAAATGATTCTTAAAAATTTCCAAGAGTGTTACAAATGAGCAAGCCCCTTACATTAATATGATCTAGTTCTCGAGGTGTTGTAGTCAGGTTACTCATTGTAGTTCACTACATTAGCAATTAATTTACTCCATTAAACGAAGAAAAAAATGATCGAACTCCTACAAAAAGAACAAACGGTGGTCCGGTTACTCGATTGTTATCGTATAAATGTAATTTCAAAATTTAGAGGAGAAAAGGTAATAATAATAATAAATTAATCAGAACGCTTTCTATTATTTATCCACTTTCCATTCATGCCTTTTCTTTCATATTCATCAACTCAAGTAATAAACTGCAAAAATATTAATTGATTAAATGAGAGAGATAGAGAGAGACTTGAATTCATCCTCTAATTAAAAGCTTAACAGATACTGGAAAATCTTTGCTTTTTTCTAGCATCTAATGTACGTGCTCATGGATTCAATGTAAACAGGTGCCTTGGTCCATTTATATTCAAGTTGGTAAAAGCTCACTATTTCAATTCAAATTATAATAAAATTGTCATTTCAATTGAGATATGAAACAGCTATGGTTGATGTCTATGTCTGTACGCACAAATTAGTATTAATTAGTATTATAGATATATTAATTGATTCTAGAACCCAACATAAATGTTGATTTGCACGACAAATGACTTTTTGTTTTCATTTGTCACTGACTATTAATGGACCCTAGGTCAATTTATCGCATGTATATGTTACCCATATCAAAAACACATCGAATGTACCAATATAGTCGTTTTGATTAATTTTATTTAAAAAAGCCAAGTTTAAACTTTGCTTCATCTTTCTTACAACACTTCTTTGAGCTTCTACATAGGTCAATCTGTTACTAAATCTTCTTCCTTTTGCAGTTACGGTAATGGAGAATTACTGGGCACTCTGGCAAAAGTACACGATTTATTGTTACCATCTCTACAGCAGGGTCTTGCACATATTCTCACAACTCAATTAGATGAGGTTCAGAAGTCATATGGTGGCACACTTCCGGATATTGCTATCAGTTTCAAGATATTATCGATGAGGATAGTCAACTTCTGCTGGAAACTACTGGACTTATGCTATCTTGGTAGTGAAGTGTTTGAAGAAGGGAGCCCTCCCCTTTTAATGGCCTCAAAGATGTTTCCTGCCAATGTTGAGGATCCAGTGGTAAGAGGTGATATTTTGGTTCAAACTTTCAGAGGGGTCAATGAAGAAACTTCACGTCAGGGCAAGGAGAAATATAGTAGTGGGACATTTCTTCAGAGTCTAGAAAAGAACTTAAACGTATCAAGCAGACTTCATGAGCTTCGAGGTAACGGTAAGTACTCGAGCCTACACTACCTGAATGGTTATCAGGATCTCACAATAATATTTGTCAGTCGTAAATGAACAAGTAATTTTGAAGACTACCTTATAGGAATACCACTAAGAAAACTGGAATTCTCTTCTTTACCTCGAAATAAACTTCTGAAAGGGATTAAAGCGTCCTCAAAACATATATTAGATGATATTAGAATGCACCATGAGATTGTGCTCTGAGATGATTCTTAAATTCTTACCTTTCTCTTGTATAATCTGAAGTATGTATCTCCATTTTTATGAAAAATAGTATATATGAAATTTTGTCGATAGAGTATATTTATGGTGCAAAACTGGTGAACCAACTATGTTCAGTAAATTAAATTAGAACTTTCAATAATTGAGTAACTACTATATAATCCATAAACACCCATTTAATACCATTCAGAGGTTCTGATTTCATGTCTTTTGAAACACTTATTTTTTTTATTTTTTTTTAAAGTTAGCAAGTGTTGAAAGCTGGTAAATGTCTTAAATACCCCTGTTATAAAAGAACACAACTTGGAGCATCACCTCAAAATTGGCAGCACCTCTCCACAATAAAGTGTTATGGCACCATAAAAATATATTCACAACTTGAAAATTCAACACAATGGTTTATGTGAACTTCAAACATATAATTTAAGATTTCATAAAAAAAAAGCAGCAAAAACACCCTAAAAGTATATTCACAACTTGTAAATCAATGACAAATCTCTAAAATGTAATAATAAACAATTAGAAAAGACAAGATAAACAAAATTAAAGATAGTCCAAAGTACGAATCCTAAGATAACACAAACCAACATAGTCTAAAATAGCAAATAGTCCAACATCAACATAGTTTATTAACTCCAAGAAAACAAGATAATCCAAAATAACAAAGCATAGAAAACCAAAATAGTAATACCTTCACAATGTGCAGAGATGAGATAGAGTGAGGGAGACCAAAATTAGGGATGGCAATTTGACCTGCCCAGTTGGGGATCCTCCCCGCCGGGTTTGGGATGTATTAAATGGGTATGGGGGCAGGTATGGGAAATATAACACAAATCCGTGGGGAAACGGGGCGGCGGATTTAGGATTTCGTCGAAAAATCCGTACCTGCCCCATTTAAATAGTTTATTACTATTACCTTTAAATATATGAATATAAATCTATATAAAAAAGTTTTTTTATTAAAGAATAGTTTTATAAGTTAAATGGGGGTCGGGATGGGATTTAGTTTTGCAATGTGGGGGCGGGGATGAGGATCCCTGTTTAACTTAAATGGGTTTCGGGGCGGGGATGGGAGTGGGGAACTTAGGCGGGGATGGGGATGGGATTAGCTCCCCCGCCCCAAATTCGCCCTATTGCCATCCCTACCCCAAATTAACCAAAGTTCAAAATCCAAATATTTGTAAACAATAATTACACAGATCAAAATCGGGATTAAAAATCAAAACATGTGTTGACTATTCTACAGCCTTATTTGGTAGTGACGTAGGCACGCTACTAAAGAGGTGTAGTGTTGAAGGTACGCTATTTTGGTTTTTGAAAAATGTGATCCGTGGTGTAAACACGGGTATTCACTAGTATAGAAATAAACCTCTACCTAATCTCTTTCCTAATGTTTCTTACGAGTTTACGTCCAGTCTCTCCAAAGTAACGCTACCCAACAACACAAGTCACAACAAACCCAAACTCAAAAAACTCCTACCCAACTTGCAAAACATCCCCCAAAACAGTGTGCTAGAATGAAACAAAGCCCTAACTCATACAATGATCAAAACCACAAGTCGAGCAACTACAAAGATTGTTTCCCTAGTTTGAGCTCAAATTGCCTCAACATTTCACAAAGGGAATTACTAATCTCTAATCAAACAAATTCAATTCAAACTTTCATACCCAATTTCAATTTCAAAAACAATTTCACAATGTGCAGAGAGAGAGAGAGAGAAAAGTACCATTTCGCCATTTTTTGCGAATTTCTTTGGGGGTTTCTTCGAGGGGTTGGAGATGGAGATGGAAAAGGAATGGCAAAATCGGGATAAAAGAGGGGAGATATGTGCTGAAATTTTTTTAAGCATCTCTCAAGTGCTTAATAGTGCTTAATAAGAAGTGCTGAAAAAATGAGTTGAATAATTTTACAAAAAAAAAAAAACATGAAACGAGCTGCTGAAATTTTTTTAAGCAGCAAAACAAACACCACCTTAGTTTAAGTATTGAGCTCAATCGCTTTCAGATGTATTCATTAACCATTTAATTTTCTCTAATTATTAACATTTTTCTCACTAAACCTTCCAGACCCATTACAAGTTATTTCTTTTAATGTAAACTATAAAGAGAGGATCAAGCAATCAATTGAACTGAACAAATCAAATTAGGGTTCTTCAACCAAAACTAAGGTTCTGCCCATAACTTAATAAATAACCAAATAACAAAAACTGAATTCCCCAACAACAAAGTTGGGACATATTCTCTTAGACTAGAAGGGTACATATGTAAAAGCATAAAGAAAGGATATGACATGGGTGTGTAGATGACGGACCACCCATGCCTAGACACATCATCTTTGGTCAACACCTTTTTTAAGCTACTGAAGTCAAAATCATCCTAAAAGCTGAAAGGGCCATCTATCTATTATGTACCTCAAACTAACTGTTAATTTGATTTTCAAAGCTCTCTTTCTTGGGAAGTTTGCAGCATTGCGTTTACTGATATAGTCCTTTTCTATGCTATTTCATAAGGCCTGTTCCTGCTTGCCTTTTTTTAAAAGTGCTATGAGAGACTCTTTAGTCATGTTATTACAGCCTCTAGGTAGAAGCAACTACATGAGGGGAAGGAACATTTTCTTAGTCTGTGAGATACATTACATCTTCGCTGAACATATGATTATACACTTAAGTTTCTAATTGTGATGATTTGGTTATCATTGTATGTGTGCATGTTATTTTTATAAAGTTTGTTTGGCCACATCCTGTCATACAACCTCTTTTGAAATGAATCTAGTTGAATTAACTAATGTTCAAATTTAATTATTGGCACAGGATGGATTGCCATGGATGATGAACAATTCAGTTACTTATCTATGTTGATGCTTCCTCACAAGCCCATGCACAAAAATGCTAATGTGTCAAGTTCTATGGTCCAGAACAAGGTGCAGGTGGATGAGAGTGCTGCAATTGCGGAGTCCAAGATTAGTCAAATAAAAGACATATTTCCGGATTATGGGGAAGAGTTTCTTGCAGCTTGTCTTGAAGTCTATAACCAGAACCCAGAGGAGGTGATTCAGAGAATACTAGAAGGAACTCTCCAGGATGATCTACAGTCTACGGACATTGTACATGATCCCCGTAGCAAGCCTGGTGCTACTCTGAACAGGAATGATAAAGGGAAAGGGGTATTAGTAGAACACATAGCAGCATCCCCATTCTCACCTGCAGTGGTTTCTGGAACGGTAGAGCGGAAAGTTGTGAGCTCCTCAACTTCATCATCTTCTTCTTTGTTTGGGAGGTACACCAGGAAGTCTAAAGCTGACTTACCTGACCAGAAAACACTTAACTCAAGAGGCTATGGCGATTCTGCCAAAACTGTGATTCTTGCTTCACAGTATGAATACGAAGATGAGTATGATGATTCATTTGATGATCTGGGTCTGAGTGTTGCGGAATCTGGATCGGAGGAACCGGAGTCCTTGGGAAAATCTTGGGGAGCACAAACTGAAGGCCCCGCAGCAAGTTCAAAATGGGGTTCGCGGAATAAACCTCAATTCTACGTTAAGGATGGGAAGAACTATAGTTACAAAGTGTCTGGGTCAGTTGGTGTGGCGAATTCTCGGGAGGCGTCCTTGCTAAATCAATCCCAGAAAGAAATGTTTCATGGCCTTGGACGTGGTGGAAACATTCCCCAGGGTGTTGTCAAAGCTTTGGCAGAGTTAAAAAAACCACAAGAGGATCAGGATGAATCTGATGCTCCTTCTGAGATAGGAGGACGAGGGAGCCCAATGAACCCTCGTGGAGGAAGGAGGGGAGGTAGGGGCAATACTTATAGGAAGGATCGGGCAATGAAGAAACATTTTGCAGGATTGGGTGGTTTTTAGACGGGGGATGATTGATACATGTCTTTTGTTTCATTTTAAACATTTTATCAGATTAGTTTAGACATTAATGTATAGTCTGAGTATCCTGCCTTTTGGTGCAAACCATTTTACAATGGTTTTGGATACATATTAGGATTCACTGAAAGCCTAAGATTCATGAAAAAGTTTAATTTTGGAAGTATTTATTGTAGAACAAATTTTCAGCAAATATTACAGCATTTACTCTTTTAAGTTTTGGACTTTTAGTAACATAGAGCATCTTCATCAGTACTGGTGCTTGGAGCTTGAACCCCGAGAACTTGACTGACCAGCACCACCAGCTCAAATGCTCCAGCAAAACAACCCTTAGTGTTGTGTGATTGGATTGGATCCAGTATGTCAAAACCACTTTGAAAGCAATCCTCAAAAAACTCTGATGAAAAACCACAACCAAAAGTAGATTTGCGTGAAGTGGTTTGTGCCTCTTCTAATTTTAAGGAGTGGTGTAACTCGTACGTAGACATTCTTTGTTCTCCCAATGGGAGCTTGGAGCTTGTATGACAAGAACAAAAATGCCAAAGCTTCAGACACTGTTGTGTGACACCCTACACGAGCAAGTATGCTGGAGAAACGCCTAATCCGAGTGTGACGATGATTGCCTCAGTGGATTAGTCTCACATCGCTGAAGATAATGGCAGGTGCTCTCTATTATGATATTTCAAGTCTTGTATTGTTATTTTTGAGGAAAAAGGCTTCTTGCTATCTCTAATATATGCTTCTAATTGTGCTTTTGAGTGATGTGACATGTGGTGAGACTTATTAAAACTCAAAAGCGCATAAAACTTCCTAGGAGATTTCAATGCTCCTTTCAACAATGGTGACAAAATTGGTGGGAAGCCTATGACTAGTGATAAATGCTGCTCTCTACCAAAGTAGGCTTCATAGTGCTGAGCTAAAAGATCTAAAACAAAATGGGTTTGGCATACCTACACTAACATAGGGGTTGATCATAGGGGTATGATGGTCAAACTTGACAGAATCTTGGTGAATGAGGACTGGTGTGATATGTTCTCAGAAGTTGAAGTTGATTGTTTGTGATAGAAAACTACTAATGCGGAAGCGATTAACAAAAAGACAAACTATTTTAATTGATTTAAAGACTGAAAATAAACTAGATCTTTTTATCTAAAACTAACATTATCAAATAAAACTAGAAAACCTCTCCTTTTATACAATTTAGAACAGAAAACCCTAATCAGACTCCTAATATGAAATTATTAAATAAAATAAAGTATAATTACTAAAATAGAGAGTGGCCGAGTAAAATACGTGAAAACAATCCGACGTGCGTGCGTGGAAACGAGCCCACACCTATCAGTTTGTAATAAACTAAGAGAAAGACTTAATAGAGAGAAGACTCTTGCTTATTTATACATCTTCTATATCCAGGTATTTATACAGAGTGTTGTAAGATGTCCCTATGATATAGGGATCTTCTGTATCCAGGTATTTATACAGAGTGTTGTAATTGATGTCCCTATGATATAGGGATTTACATTACAATAGTAAAAGAGATAAAGACTAGTAACTGAGGATAAACTTCCTAATTGTAGGGAGTTAACAAGTCAGTTAGCTCCATACTCCCCCTCGAGTTGGAGTATGAATGTTGTACCTAACTTGTATGACAAGAAGAGGAACTGACCTTGACCCAAGGCTTTAGTGAATATATCAACTCGTTGTAACGTGGAGGGAACATAAGATTTTCGAAGCAAACCTTGTTGTATACGCTCATATACAAAATGGCAGTCCAGTTCTGCGTGTTTAGTACGCTCATGGAATACCAGATTAACGGCTATTTGGAGTGCCGCTTGATTGTCGCAATAGAGCTCCATTGGATTATGATGGGAGATACCAAGGTCATTTAATAAATAACGTAACCATATCAATTTACAGGTTGTAGCAGCCATGAACTGATACTCAGATTCTTTATAGGATCTGGAGACAGTAACTTGCCTTTTGGTTTTCCATGATAAAGGACTATCGCCAAGGAAAGTGCAGTAGACTATGATAGAACGCCTTGTCATGAGACAACTACCATAATAAGCGTCATAGTAAGCCGATAGTTGAAGAGAACTGGAAGATGGCCTTTCAAGAACCAGAGTACACGTATGGCGGCTTCAAGATGTGAAGCACGAGGTTTATTCATGAATTAACTTAGTATATGAACGGAACAATGTTGGGTCGTGTAATGGTCAAATAAATGAGTCTTCCCACCAAACGTTGATAAGCCGAAGGATCGTCAAGAAGGGAACCATCCGTATCATTGAGTTTCAGGTGTTGCTCCATGGGGAACTTGGCTATACGGTCACCCAACATGCCCATGTCTTGTAGGATCTCCAAAGTATATTTTCGTTGAGAAATAAAAATGCCCTGTGAGGAGCGAGCTACTTCGATTCCCAAGAAATATTTGAGGGTGCTGAGGTCCTTGATGTTGAACTTGGTATGAAGTAAATTGCTTCAGTGAGAGGATAGCATTCAGATCATTCCCGGTGATGAAAATATCATCAACGTAAACAAGGATGGAATGCTTCGTTAATGTGAGTGAAGAGCAGGGGCGGAGCCAGGATTTTATGTTTGTAGGGGGGCGAAGGTAGTATGATGAATTAATTATATTAGGGTATTGATGGGGGGGGGGTTTGTCATTTAACGGTATTTTAAGCTCAAAAATTAATTAAATATAGCATTATATTTGACCAGCAAATATACGGATTTACTTCTCCTCTCGTCAAAAAAATCAAAGTTTTTTACGGTAATGACATGATCAACTTAAGGTGAAAAAAAATATATCAAATTAATGTTCTTATTTGATGACATCAAGAATTGAACCTTAGACTCTTAAATTAGGAGCTCCTCACTTTACCAGTTGAACTAAGTTTCCTTGATGTCATTAGGACAAACAAAAATGTACATATTTTTATATATATAAAAAAATTATATACCTATATAGGTATTTTTTAACAAAATTTTTGGGGGGCCGACCCCCCCCCCCCCCCCCCCCCCCTCCCTAAATCCGCTCCTGGTGAAGAGAGAATAGTCAGACCAAGATTGACAAAAACCAGCATTCAACACTATAGAAGAAAGTTTGGAAAGCTAGTCCCGATTAGCCTGTTTGAGCGCGTAAAGGGACTTGTTAAGTCAACAAACTCTTTTATCCCCTTGTTTGGAGAAGCCAGATGGTATGTGCATATACACCTCTTCATTTAGATCGTTGTGGGGGAAAGCATTATTGATATCAAGTTGGTGTAATGGCCACCCTTTTGTTACTGCTACAACCATAAGGCCTCGTACGGTGATGAGTTTAGCTAGAGGCGTAAATGTCTCATGGTAATTAAGTCCCTCTTGTTGGGTAAAGCCCTTAGCAACTAGTCGGGCCTTATAACGCTCAATGGAGCCGTCAGAGTTGAACTTTATCTTATAAACCCATTTGCATCCAACTGGGTATTTGCCATAAGGTAAATTTGTTTAAGGTCCATGTGTTGTTACTTTCAAGAGCATGTATCTCATTGGCCATAGCTTCTTGTTGTAATAGCCTAATTCTGGTATTCAGACTTAGCCTTTATACCATATATACTCAAAACGTTCAAACATAATAGATAACAAATAACAAGATGGTTTAGCGTGGAAAACCTTTGAATAGGTTAAAAACCTCGACCTCTCTTGAGGATTTTGAGAAAGTGATGGTGATCTTATTGAGATTGCTAATCTATTACAATGAGAATTCTGAGAATGTGAGATAACGGAGTAAGAACTTTTTAGCATCGAATGTTCCGTCCTTCATCTGCAGTTCTCCAGGTCTCTTTATAGGTCCTCCAGTATGACTGTTTGACGACCATAAATTCCCTTAATGATGGACGTTACAAAGTGAGTGTTAGATATTATTTGACTAGATTATGTAACGTTTCAATCTTTGTTATTGTACAACAGCTCTATTGCTGACTGTATGCTTTACACAGATCGAACTGTCGGTGTAGAGGTCGAAAGTGATGTCTCAAACTGAGGAAAGTTGATCATGTCTTTAGTAGTACTTTCTGTATGCTAATGAGATCGAGGACGAAGCTTGAGTCCGAGATACAAAATAAGCTATTTACAAGATGGTTCTCGACCAATAGCATGAGTGCTGTCAGGGATGAGTGGTGTTGGTTGAGAAACTCGTGTTGTATATGTTTCCTGACGTTGCTGTCTTATTTTTTATTGTGCCACGTACTCTATTGTTAAGGTCAAAAGTTGGTATGTAGTTCAAAGATGAGGCATAAGCTCGAGATGCGGAATAAGCTACTACAACCGCCCCCTCTCAGCCAATAGTATAAGAAGCATTGTAGACGAGTGGTGTTGGTTAAGAACTATCATTAAATGCTGAAGTTAAGAGCATCTTCAACAGAGACGGTATGCTATTCTGATTTTGGATACTAGTATCCGAAATAATATACCACTTTTCTCCAACAAATTTATCTCTAAATTCAGTTTTTTTTATATTAAAATTGGGACCCATAATGTTATTTTATGAGAGAGAGGAGATTTTTATAAAAAATTGGGACCCACAATATTCTTTTATTAGAGAGAAAAAAGAAAGGAAGAGAATAAATAGTTGTGGGGGACCCACAAAAGTAGTATGCACATACCACTCTTCTGTTGGAAGGGGTTTTTGCAAAAGTATGAGAGAACCTTAACAACATACTCTTCTGTTGGAGATACTCTAATACCTAAGATTCATTTCTAATGTATATTCAAGAATTTTGTTGGTGTTCGTTGGGTTTCCTAGAACCAATGACTGTAGTCAAATGTTGTTGCATGGGGAATCCTTTTGACGGTGGAAAATTAAAAAGTCTGCTTTGAATGTTAATCCCAGTATAAAATGCACTCTGAGTTGAGTGGTAGGAGCAAACCTTCGTCTATGATTTCTGCCTTCTTTGTTTACTGTAGTAAAAATGGTGATGACTAGGACTCAGGCCCGAGAGTCTAGGATTCAGAAGAAGATGGAGGAATTGCGGATCAGGTACTTCGATTACCAACCATTGCATCTGCCTACTCCAATTCTTATTTTTCCCACTTTTTATCATATGTCATATGAAGAAGTTATGGAGGCAAGGGATGACCACTTCCAAATGGTACGTTTCTATTACCTGTTGACATCTGAGGCAAAAGGTCGTAACGGTCTTCAGTTACTGGCAGAGGACGCTGTTACAACTGAAGATGAAGCGGTAGGCATTCGGCCAAGGGAGTCTCGTCGATACCCTACTAATGAGTGGGTCTTGTTGAAGAAATGAGACCTTCCGTCTATCTTTAGCATGCGAGGAGGTGATAAGAATGCAAAGGATCATTTTCTTCTATAGACCATAGCTCTTTGACCATGAAGAAGATCTTTCATCTGTGATGTCTGGTTCTAACTTCCCTGAGTCTTGCAGTATGGGATCAAAGTTTGGAATCAGCCTCTTCTGTTGACTCTTCGTGCTAAGAAAAATGTTGAGCTAATTCTTGATGTAAATTGAAGTAATCTGTAAAATCTTTGTATTCTTCTATAAAGTATTTTGTAAGAGAAACTTTTAGACTGAATGAAATATGTGTTCTGTTATGATGATACATTGTCTCGAGCTTGTTTGTTTCACTTTCTGTTTGTAACATAGGTGTTAGTAACATAGATGTTTAGGTATCATGGGTATAAAGGGAAAATGGTAGTGACAATTGAGGTAAAATTTAGAGGAGGTCAAGAATGTGATTGAGAAGAACGGCTTGTTAGAAATACCGGTATAGAGGAGGTCGAGCTATTTATATGAACTTGATGTCAGATTTATGCGAACTGTGAGACAGGGTTGATGTGTAGCCGTGTGTGGAGCTGTTAGATTGGTTGTCGTCTTGTTTGTTGCCATTTTGATATGTGCTTGTATAAAATCTGAGGATATACGCTATGATATGGAAACAAAGAGCTGTCATAATATTTCTGTAATTGATGATGAACTTCTGTCGTTCCGCGAATATTGTTCGAATAATATACTCTTCTTCAGAATCAGTAGGTAATATCTTCACAAATCTTTCTGGCGGCTATAAAATCAAGAATCGCGGCTGGTATGAGTTGTATCTTCAGCGGGAATAATCGTTCTCTGGAGGTAGTGTGACTAACCATGGTGAAGACTCGTTCTCAGTATGCGCGGCATGCTCAATATGTCGTAGACGGTCGTTTTCAGATCAAGGTTGCCGAACTTCATGAGCACTATTTTCGTCAATTACCGTATAATACCGTACTTCCGAAATGGTCATTGAATCTTGTCGGGCTAGACGATGAAGGCAGGCGAATGGAACAAGATCGCTTTGTTTGGTGCAATATTTTTTGTAGGTCTCTATTGGATCCCAGGGTGTGAGAACTAACTGTTCTACAGCTCGCATGTGATAAGATCGTGGAAGAGGATGTAAGGGCAACAAATGGAGAGATAATTTTATGTGAGGAATCGAACCATCGGGGTTGTTTTAGATATAATTGGGGAGCTCGGTAAGCTCGACTTCAGGAAGCTCGTTAGAAGTAATCTGTAATTGGAGTATTCTGTGGTTGGGTTTGAATAATTGTAACATGAGTGGTTGTGAGAGAATAAAGTATTTGATATCTCGATCTTATTAAAATAATAAAGTATTCTGTTTTACTCTTTGTGTACGGATATTGTGGGAGACAGCTGTAGGATTTTACCAACTATATTGATATCTTTAGATTTTTTAAAATTGAGTTATTTTAGGAATGTTGCACGATCTTGGTAGAGTATAAAAGTAAGGTGATTGGTCATTTTGTATTGTGTTGAGGAAAAGGTGTAGAACTTTGAATGGCAGACAATAAGGATAGACATGATGACAGTAGACGTTATCACAGAAGTAATGAAGATGTTTTAAAATAAAAAGACGTGCCTATGGCAATAGTAGGGATGGCTGACGCATGTCAAAAAGAGCCATCACTTCATAAACTGAGGGAGAGTATAAAAACTCGACTCTCTCTCCCTCATAAATTATCTACAGTTACAGAGAGAAAAAAAAAAGTGGTGCAAATCTCATTATCCAGGAGATGAGACGTTTAAGTGTTGAGTGTGATTTGGGAAATAGATCTTCATTAAGTGATAGGAAATTGTCAGAGAGATAATGGGATCTCTCATTTTCAAAAAGACATTCCGGTAAAGCAGAGGATTGTCGTTCGACAAGTACAAGTTGGTAATGTAAAACTCTGTCCTTTTGATTTGTGAGTAATATGTATAATTTAGTAATTTGTATAAGTATTTTGAATAATGGGTTTTTTTTAGAGAATTTGACAGCTCATTGAGAGAGGCCTGTAGTGTAGGTTGTGTTGTATGTGTGTGCTGCCTGTAGAGAGGGAAAATATTGGTGTTTTGAGAAGAAGAGGGAATTTTGAAATGATGTGTTTTTTGCTATTTTGCTTTATGAATTAGGAAAATAGACGTGTTGACTGGGTAGAAGGGGGGGGGTCTGTTTTTACTGTTTGTAGTATAGTAATAATGATAAAATATGTTTTTATATCTGTAGGTTCAGTATGCGTTCTAAACCTAGTATTCCTGCTAGTAAATTTGAAGTCTCGTCCGATTCCAAGGAAACGTCATCTTTAGGGATGGGGGACGAGTGTAGTGTTATGGAGAAAACTATTAATAGTATGGAGACGGCTATAAAGGTGGTAGGGCCTAGTAGATCTGGGGGCGTGAAAGAGAAGGAGGACAAAAAAGAGAAAGATAGAGTCATTGTCATATACCCAGAGGGGGCAGATGTAGGGAAAGAGTACTTGAAAAATAAAAAGAAATTGCAGGGAGATGGGGGGTTAGGTAGAGGACCAAAGTCTCTGGTTTAGAGCCTATGTCTCTGGAAAAGGGGAGGAAGCAATATACTATCAAGTTCCATGTTTGGAAAAATGGAAGAAGGATAGAGGTATTAGTGAGGGAGTTAACCTTTCGTATTACAATGAGCTTGGGTTATCAGGCCCAAGGTGAAGTTTTTTGTGTTACTTAAATCAAGTCGTATACGGCCTTAGAATTCCGCTTACCTACTTTCAGAAAGGGGTTATGAATGTGTTATAGTGCTGCCCTGCCCAGTTAAATGGGAATGTTTATGAGATGATGAGGGTATGTAAGGCACTGAATAAAAATGGAGGAAAGAAGGAACTGCGAAGCAGTTCTTAGCTGAAGATGTGTTAAATTTTTATAAGTAGAAGTATATGGAAGGTCAAAATAGTGGTTACCTGTATAGTGATCCAGTGAGGCTGAAATTCTTTGACTTTGAATCTGCTGGTAGACCATGGAATGACCACCTTATATGGGTAAAGGGTAACAGTATGCGGATTCCAGATGAACCGGCACTCAAACTGAATCATAGATATTATAATTCGAGTAAGTAATGTTGACCAATCTCCAAATAACATATAAGCATGTCTTCGTATTGTCGTATAATGTGTTGTTCTATTTATGTGCAAAAACCAAACCGTTGGCTACATCGGATAAGACTAGTGAATTGGGTATCTAAAGACACAAAAGGGTAGAGTCGGTAGCGCCCAAAGTTCAGCGATCTCAAGAAAAATAAACTACGGCCGAGGGGAAAACTGTAGAGACTGTTGTTGACTTGCTTAATCCTCCACTTCCTATACCACAGACTACCAAGTGAATTACTCGTAAGGTTCGAAAGACAGCACAGCAAAGTACCTCAGCTGCTGGGGTTGTGCTCACAGAATAAGAGATCGCAAAGCCTACTACTGGTGATGTGAAGGAAAAGCCTGAAGTGAGCGTGTCCGTTCTTGGGGAAGTTGAGAAGAGTTTGTTGAAGAGAAAGTGGCATTTAAAGGAGGATAGTCACTGAGCTAACCCTCATGCTACGACCAAGATAAAAAAGTTGGAGCAAAAATACTATCGTATGGCCGAGGCGAACTCGCAGTAGTTCGAGGATGAGTACCTCAGGCATACGTTCGCAGTATGTGGTCGAAAATTATTACTTGATGTTGTCTTTGAACTAAGTGAAACTGTTAAGCTGACTCTTCTTTTTTGTTGTATTGGCAGCTGTCAACGATGCTAAAGGGGGCCAGACAATGTCTGGACAAGAGAGGCCAAGAATTTGACGCTCTGACAGAAAAGTTTGAGGCTCAGTCAGCTCGCGTGAAAGAGCTCGAGGCTAACCTTCTGTTGGAGAAAAAGAGGAAGGTTGCAGATGCTACCGCAGCTGTAAAAAAGTTCAGTGATCTGTCAAAGCATGACTGATGCGGTTGCAACAGCCTAAGTAGAAAGAAACCACTTTATCAAATCGTACTATTCTTTTGGATTGAATGTTGATGATGTGGAGCTGGTCCGGAATGGTAGATATGCAAAGGTAGAGTTCCCTACTGAGGTCGAGGAGGAAGAGATGGCTGGTGATACAGCTGGTTTGCCTGAGAAAGTGTCAAACCTTCCTCCAGGCAGTACAAAGCCAATCCATACTATTGAGTAAACAGTGGACCCTCTAGTGGGATGTGTTGAAACAGTTCCCTCTTTGGGAAAGATGTTAAAATCTCCTTTCGAGGTAGACATTAGCAAGCATCTTTAAACGTTATGTGGTATCATGTCTTATGTTTTTCAGCTCACTTGATTTGGATGTGATATTACTTTGTATAATCGTACACTATTTTCATTTTGAGTGATGTTTTGAAATATGTTTTTCGCGAATGTTTGTATTGAAACAAGATATCTATAATCTGTGTAGGAGATAGAGCATTTCAGAAAAACAAACTCCGAATTGGAGAAGTCGTTGAGTAGAGCGAGGGACTCTGTGACCCGTATTCAACAGGTACTTAACAAAACTGAATATGAGATAAGACAATTTAAGTTAAATTCAGAGAAAACTTTTAAAGAGTTATATGATCTATAAAGTAGATATGCTAAGATAAAAGTAAAGAGAGACGAGGTGTTAAGAAAGGAAGAAGAAAGGGGGATATTAGTTCGAAAGCCAAAAAAATTGACTTGTTTTAATAACCCAAGTGATAAGGCGATATGTCAGAGTATGCTAATAGCTCTGATCTTGTATTTTAAGGTTGAAGTAGATAGTGAACGATGGTTAAAAGAAGCTTATATAGAGCTTTTAAGGGAGAGAGGTACAGTTCTGGACCCAGCTCAAGTTATGTTTTTAGCTCAAGAAGCATGCAATCGTCATAGTTTAGAGGCGACAAAGTGTTCTGCTCGAGTTGGGGTATCTATTGTATGGGGTAATGTAGAACTTTTATCTGATTCGTTTGGCTTTATGTAGGATCGGAGAGCCATACGAATTGTATTTTTTAGGATAAGAAAAGAGAAAATAGAGGTCTAAAAGCAATTATAAGGTAAATTAAAGGGGTTACAGGATGATCTACTGCAGCATGTAAAGCAAAAAAATATCTTTAGTAACGCGGCTGTCGAAAGTAATATCTGTTCGAATGAAGGTAGAAGCGGATATGAGGGCTTTAGGTGTATTACATTAAAAAATGCGCCAACGGTTGCACAAAGCGCAAATGATATTGAAGGAGCATTTATATCCATTGCGAGCAAAAGTCGCTGCTCGAACAAAGCATGAACGTCACATAGATAGTATTATTGAGTTTTATGGGGGAGAACTGTCTAAGTTAGAGAACATATTTAGGAAGTTCGTAGAGGAATGTGGGAAGGATTTTGAAGTGGAAAATGCCAAATCAAAAAACATGTGGTTTACCCGAGGTGAAGTAGAAATTATTAGTGAACAACCCATTCTTAGGTCGTAGGAGGAGGTTGAGAGTCTGATACCCTGAACCCAGCGTAAACAACGTTAATAGGAGGTTGTGACCTTTACCACGCCGGTAGGTATGCAGGCGTCGAATAGGAAGATAGTGGGAGACAAGCTACAGTCATCTCATGTCCGGAAGAGTCGTAAATAGAGTACTCTTGTTTTCATTTTACCAGTCCTTCGTATTGTTTGATGATAAATGTAATCTATTTTTTGTGAGAGCAGAATGATGTATCTAACTTACTCAGATACCACGTTCTTGATGTAATCTTGTCAACTGTTGTATGTGCTATGTTGTTATGAAGTACTATTATAAATGTAATTTGTTATGATAGGTGGAACTAACTGTTATACAAAGTCAGTACGACGTGTTACGTGCCAAGAATGAACAAATGAATACCGAGCTAAGATCGAGTCAGGATGCCTGAAAAAGTGCTACTGAAGCAGAAGAAAAATTGAGGGCAGAGATGTCGGAAGAACAAAATGTAGTAACCCTCCTGACTGATACTCTTCAAGAGAAAGAGGCGGTACTGGCTGTCAGTTTGGGAAAGATAAAGAGTTTAAAAAAAGAGATAAGAAAAAAGGGTGTTGAAGTTGGAAGTAGCTCGGAACCAGCTAGTCAACAAGATGTTGAATTGATGTCTGCGCGAACGCAAATTACAGAACTGCTAGTCGCGTTAGAAGGGGAGGGAAATATTGTGAAGGAGTTACAGCTTCAAACTAATATGCTCGAGGTGGAGATAAGCGATGTTCGAGCTCATGCTCGCAAATACGAAGTATTGTGGTTGGTTACTGAGATGATGGTAAAGAAGATGGAGGAGGTCTATGCCCAATAAAATGAAGTCATTAAAAAGGAGTGGAACAAAATATGTGAGCTAAAGCATATTGTGCAAACGTGGCATCTGGACATCTTAGAATACCAGTCCGAAAATGACATACTTCGAAACACGAATACGAAGCTAGATAAGGATATGTTTTGGTTGGAGGTATGTTATGACGCAAAGAGGGTAGAATGTGAAGGTAATGAAGCGTCAATATCTTTGATTTACCATATAGACAAATTTATGACAGTGTCAGAGGCTTAAAATTTGGATGTGTGTCGTGCAAAACGACGAGTGGACGATCATTGCAAGCAACAGGAAACTACACTGAAGGAAGCGTAACATAAGCTGAGTGAACTCCTTCTTAGTAAATAGGTTAAAAATGAGGCAGGAAAAAGTCACGAGAGAGAGATGGTGGCAGTAACCTCATTTTTTGCGGCAGAATTGAAGAGATTGGAAGCTAAAAGTAAGAGGGTATATGATGGTTTTATTGCTCGAGATGTAGAATGTAAGATGGAGGTAATCCGATCTGAGTATTTACAGCCCATGATTGCCAGAATTGGATCGTTTAAACAGAGCATGGTTAGAGAGGGAAAGAAAATTGTTGTAGGGAGAGTACCATAATTCATGCATCGACGGTTATCTGGAGGTATTGTACAAGATGCGACAGGTCCTTCTAATGTGGGTAATAATTTAAGTGATAGCTCTAGTGAAGAGTGAGGAATGTGATTATGTTGTATGTATACAAAACAAGGATAAAAATATAGATGAATAAAGAAATAGTTAAGGACGAAACAATTAACTGTACTAACCGTGTGAGGTACCAATGATAATGAATGCAAAGCAGCATGATATGTGATCGGACAGACTAAAGTGGTAAAAGATTTGCGATCCATGAGATGATCAGTTTGGCCGAAGCAATAAGCGGTCTGTAATGTATTTAGATGATCGATTTGGCCGAAGCAACAACCGATTTGTAATCTGTGTATAGAAAAACTTGTTGGATATATTAGAAGAAGTACTGTAATGTAGGGCAATCGAACACAAGTATTTCATTGGTGTAAGATTGACATACAACAAATGTGTTAGATAGATCGGTTTGGCTGAAGCAGCAAACGATTTGTAATGTATTTAAATGATCGATTTGGCCAAAGCAACAAACGATCTGTAATGTATTTAGATGATCGATTTGGCCGAAGCAACAAACGATTTGTAATCTGTGTATAAAAGTACTTGTTGGATATATTAGAAAAGGTATTGAAATATAGGACAATCGAACACAAGTATTTCATTGGTGTAAGATTGACGTACAGCGAATGTGTTAGATAGATCGATTTGGCCGAAACAACAAACGATCTGTAATGTATTTAAATGATCAATTTATCTGAAACAACAAATGATTTATAATTTGTGCATAGAAGTACTGTAATGTAGGGTAATCGAACACAAGTATTTCATTGGTGTAAGATTGAAGTACAACGAATATGTTAGAAAGTACTCATGCATGTGGATCAAACATAAGTCTTTCATTGATGTGAGATCGTCATACGAAATGATAGATTAATTGAAGGAAAGTATACTATGACAGATTTGTTATCTGCGATACAACTTCGGTCTCCTTGTGTTCCAAGGATTAGGTATGTGCTCGCCATACTCAGTGGCGAGGTCGTAGAAACCGAGGCCGCTTTTTTTAATAACGACAAAAGGACCTTCCTAGTTTTCAGATAATTTCTCTGCGTTGAGCTCTTTGCGATGTTTAGGAATATGATCGATTTATAAACCGACATCTTAAAAGACCCGCAAGTGCACGGTGTACCGTTAAGTAAAAGGGTAAGTGGGGTCGTATCCCTAGAGACTTGTGGTACGAATTATACTTCGAGCTACTAGTTTTATCCAATAACAACGAGTTTCTGTAGGTTTTGAAATAAAAAAAAGAACGAAACAAATTACAAGATAAATTGGAGTGGAAACCAAGGCATCGATTCCACTCCACCCTTTTTAACCGTTAGATAGCATAAATAATTAAAGTAAATTACGAGTTCCCGTATCGCATATCCTTGGTCGGGCATATGCAATACATTAAAAGCTACAAGAGATTTAGTAATTGGGAGCTACCCATAAACCAACTTACTCAACCATGGTCTGGTTGATAAGTATGGATTATGTTATATTTTCCATATTCCTAACTTATCTTGTTATGGTCCAACAAGATGGTTACATAGATTCATTATTCCTCCTAATCCTAGCTATGGTCAAGCATATGACGAAGGAATTCTAATATGCAATATTACAGGATAAAGAGAAAGTAACTACTCTAACTAAGCTATACAATCTATACTAAGGCTACATTGGGTGGAGCTTCCTCTAGCCTTGGCTAAGAAGATTAGGTACTCATCCCTTTGATTATTGTCATACTACTATTACTACGATAAAATTAAAAGACAAGAATAAGAGAAGAACAAGAACTTTATTTCTTATTAAACTTTGATTTACACTCTCTAAGATAATCCCTCATGGTAGAATTCCCCTCCTATTTATAGAGTATAGGAAGGGTTACTAAATATTAGCATTAATATAAAATCCCCTAAACAATACCTAAAATCATGCATAGATATTATAACTCATGAGAATAGTATTTATATTTAATTCTCTTCAATGGGCTTCTATGCCTTGGCCTTTGGTTGACAACTTCAAATGAGAATCATTGTTGGAGTGCATCGCCCTTGTTCTTCGTTAAAAACTGGAAAAATATACGACTTGTTTATCATGTGACCGATTTCTGTAAATACAAACAAAAGTACTATTAGTGTCACATTTATTTAATAAATGACTAGGTAGATATATATTTAGGAGTTGTACACGTAAATATTACGTGTCTATCAAATACCCCCGAACTTATATTTTGCTAGTCCTCGAGCAAAAGTAAACAACAACCATTTTTGCATGTCACGCGGTTGTATTTAGCCTATGCAACAAGCCATTAAACTCTCAGGTTTAGCCTGGTGGACGAGTATTGTTTCATGAAAGTTTGCAATGACTATACCCACAAAAGTCAATAATGACATTTTAAGCAATTTTAGAATACATATGACTCATTTCCTGTGAACTTATCCTTACTTAGTTGTGACAAAAATATACCAATGAATAAATCCTTAAACTTGTTATTTTTGTAAGTATACCAAAGAATATTTTAAGCTTATCCGAAACTAGAGGTACTACCTCAAGATTAAAAAGAGATTCAAGTATTTTTCTTTAGCTATATTTGAGTGTACAATGAAAATAGTTTTATCGCCTAATACGTCGTCTAGAATAATTTACTTAGTTTTTGGCAGTCTAGATCTTACTGGAACAAATTCAACGGTCAGTTCAACAAGTGCCTTAGTCAATTTGTCTTTCTAGAATTTTACTTTTTTTTACAAGCCTTTTCTTATTGAGTACATTATTTCTTAGTGAAGCCTCCGTTACAAGGAGTTTTCGGTCGACAATCCCTGCCAGTTAGCTAAGGTTGTCAGGGTGTGGTGCCCCATCATGACCAAGACTCAGGATTCTCACAAGTAACATTTTCTTGGCTCATTTCACATAGTTCATGGTCAAACTCGAGATTGGTGACAATTTTTCCTCTTTCAGCTCTTAATCATGCAAATAGCCTTGCAGCGTAAAAGTTTTTAGAACACATTTGGCTTATTATTTATTCTTAGGAATGAACTTATTCTTAGGCAGTTGTCTCCCTTGCAGCAAACTATTCCTAACCTAAATGCTAAATTACCCTTATACTGAGTAAAAATCTATTGAAGGTATCAATTGCAAAACTACTGTGAAGTGCACGTTTTCAAAATATGCCAAGTTAACTTGAATTAGTCGTTAATAAAAAAATAGTAAATCTATGTTAAGATATTCCAAAATATTCTAGTCTATACTTGGTACAATTTCAAAATTTAGGTTTTTCCATAATATTTATGTCAAGGTAAAATCAGTTTAAGTGTTTGGAAATTCGTTAAAAATATATCATAAATTTTCAAAGTGCCATTATTTCATTTTTCTTCAAAAAGTATTTAAATAAATGTTTTCCTACCCCCAAACTTAAATGAAACATTGCCCTTAATGTTTGAGAGCATAAACAAAATGGAGGAATAAAAACTGGAATTTCTCACCTGAATGTGTCATGGGTTACCTCCCAAGAAGCGCTAAGTTTACTGTCTTCAGCCAGATGAATGTACCCCCAAACTTAAAATTTTCAATATGACTGGAAGGGTACGAAGTTGAAAAGATGATGTACTATCCTGGTTGTAAATTCTCTTTCAAAAACCAGATAACACAAGTATGGTGATCCTTAATATTATCCCTTAATTGAGCAGATATTTTCTATAAAAACCAGAGAGAGTTTAAAACTAATTCTCCATGGAAAAGATTATTTCTAAAAAATTTGCCTATCATTTGATGATTCCAAGTTGAAAATCTTAGACAAATCAAGAAAAACCATTTTCTCCAAGATAAAGCAAATACATACCCAAGGAACATATTTTCTTTAGAATTTTTAATACAATTATATGATTACTACATGTTACAGTAAATAAGAAGATTGGTATACAAGAATTCATCCCCGAAAAATGTACTAGATTCAAAACTCGATTTTCCTGGAAAAATATTTTCTTTGAAAATTTTCAAAACCCCCATGTTATCGTGGGTATTCTAAAAAATGTGATAGGTGGTTCTGGCAAAGCAAGTCCGTGAGGCATCCCCAAAATTATAATTTTTCAAAAAGATGTTTTCTTTTAGTAGAAGAAAAACTATATAACATATTTGTGGATGTGGGGATCGGGGAACAATTGACTCTAACAAACATTTAAAATTTATGTGCCTAAAATCACAACTTATCTCATGGGACTCATCCTGACCATTGACGTGGATATTCATTGGCTTAGAGACATGGCCAAGTTGAAAAATATTTTCAGATGCTAATGATTGTACCATTTCACGAATCTCAGGATCATTCGAGTCCTCAAAATAATTTAAACATTCGTTAACAAAAATACAACAAGAATTATCTCCATACAAGTCCTCAAAATCATTTATGGCCATGGTACCCCCATTAGGCTCGTGAAATGGAGATGTAGGCATAGGTATAGGTGTGGTTGGTGAATGAGTAACCAAAACATAATCAGCCCCTAATAATTATGGTATATCCTGTAAAGAAGGGGCATCCACCTACTGGCTTTCAACATTGTAATTTGCGTCAGGTGGACGTGGCTCAAGGCAAGGCCGAGGTGACTCATAAGGAGACTGAGAAGGAAATGACAAGTTCATAAAATCTGCAACAGGTTCGACAATTTCTAATTTCTTGACTTTGGTACAAATATCATCATCTACAAATTCCTCGCAAATTATCGTATAATGAGATGGTGATTCCATATATTCATATTTTATCTCGTCATCATCATCGTTAGAAAAATCATTAGAGGAGAGGGAAAAATATTCAGTCTCGGTCATAGTTTCCTCGAAACAATTTATTGGGTTAACAAATGAAATGATGGATGGTGACATCGATGGTTGAATTTGGAGGGCTTCTTCAAGATCTTCTTGTGACATAGGATCGTCGACATTAAAATATTTATCTTCTAAATCTGTCTCACAATATGGTATCCATTCACCCCACGGAGAAAACATTCCTTGATTACGCTTGAATTCATTCATTTCTAAATCACAAGAGGATTTAACTTCAGATTCTTCTTCTTCATTGCTTAGAAGTTTTTCATACTCTATTTCACTCCACATAGTTGACAACTGAGTTATCTGAGCCTCTAATCTAGAGATAGATTGGGTCGTAGAAGTTTGATTCACCAATGTCTGTTGTTGGAATTACATTATTTATTACTGAAATTGTACTGATTGTTGCATGAAAAGAGCAAGGGTATCGTCTAAAGAAGGTTTGGGTGGATCGGGTGAGAACTGATTGGATGACTGGGCAGACTGATGGGCCTGCATATATAAATAAGATTGGAAAGGTTCCACGTATTAAGAATTTTGGTGATCCCATGATTGAAAATGATTTTGAGGTTATTGCGGGATGTTAAATTATGAGCTGTAAGGATTCCAATGTTCTTGCATGTATGACATTTTAAAATAAAAGCAACATCCAACGCAATAAACAACCAATCAAACTTAAACTCTAGCACATCAACATTTTTTAGAAGTAAAATTAGGTCTCCTCTATATTCTTCTATGTTCAAAATGGGTACGATGGCAAAAGGCTTTGGTTCCTATACTCCCCTGCGTCACTATGCTAGTACCAGCTTAAAGAAGATGTTCAGTCCTTACGCCTGAGCGAGTCGACTTATCGTACGTTAATACTCGAAACAGTGACGTCGCAAACCTACAACTAGTATTTCGCAGCACTAGGCTGGGGCCGTATCCTACGAACCCGTGTTTGTACCCCGGTCCGGTACACCTATCCGTTGGGTGATGAAATCCAGCGAGAATCTTGCTACTCTTTTTTATTAACAGTTATGTTGAGGTCTGGGACGTTCAATTGTCGTGTGATACGAATTTCTTTGTATCTCTAATGGGAGGTCCCACTTGTTGGAGAGCTTTTTGGGTGATGAAATCTCGCAAGTCTCTAGCATTTTTTACTTTTACTAATATTAGAATGAAAAAGAATATTAAACACAACAATAGGTCAATCAAACTACAACAATTTTTTTGATAGAGCAGCGTGTATTTGCACAGTCCACACGACTTTATTTGTCCTAGTGCCGGGGAGGAGCGGATATGTACCCCTTCTAGATGTCAAGTTTTAAGAAGTACCAACCTACGGGAAGTGTTTCCCGGTATAGTTGTGGCCGCCCCTTCACCTAGGGGGCAAAAGAAGGAAGTGCCCCTTCACTTAGGGGGGACAAGAAGGATGGATTTGATGATACTTTTAGCTTTGCGTATTATCTGTCTCGTTTCCAACTTTGTGACTATCCTGCAAAACAAAAGAAAAATGATTAGTAAACCTGCGACAACAATATTAATTCAATTTCCAAGTTTATTGTAGTCTATGATATCACGATTTTCAAATGCGCATATCTTTCAACTCTGTTGAGAGAGAGCATTAAATAATATCAATTTAGAAAAATAATTTAGAAAGGAAAGAAATTTAAGAAGGAAGTTTCTTCGAATTTAGTTTTCATGCCCCTCAAAACAAATGATTAATGAACACGGCGTCCTTTACCGAGACAGTTTTTTACTATTTTTTCAAAAGGTTGTAACTCACAAATGAACTAAGCAAAAAATATGATCTATAGCAATTCAGAAAGGTTTTGAATTATCTAAAACATTCGTAGAAAACATATTTCCCAACTTTGAAGTATAGATAATCAAAAATGGTGAAAAATTCAGGGACTGATTCACAGCTACTGTAGCGCCAAGAGAGTTTGAGTCAATCACTAAATCACTTTGTTTCCTGATCCAAAAAAACAAGAAAGAAAAATTAGCTTAAAATAAAACAATTCAAAAATAAAATGCAACTTTGCAAGTCCCCGGCAACGGCACCAAAAACTTGATCGATTTATAAACCGGTGTCTTAAAAGACCCGCAAGTGCGCGGTGTACCGTTAAGTAAAAGGGTAAGCGGGGTCGTATCCCTAGAGAATTGTAGTGCGAATTATACTTTGAGCTACTTGTTTTATCCAATAACAACGAGTTTCTGTAGGTTTTGAAATAAAAAGAAGAACGAAACAAATAAGAAGATACATTAGAGGGGAAACAAAGGCTTCGATTCCACTCTACCATTTTTAACCGTTAGATAACATAAATAATTAAAGTAAATTACGAGTTCTCGTATCGCATATCCTTGGTCGGGCATATGCAATACATCAAAGGATACAAGAGATTTAGTAATTGGGAACTACCCATAAACCAACTTACTCAACCGTGGTCCGGTTGATAAGTATGGATTATGTTCTCTTCTCCATCTTCCTAACTTATCTTGTTATAGTCCAATAAGATGGTTACATAGATTCATTATTCCTCATAATCCTAGCTATGGTAAAGCATAGATGAAAAAATACGAATATGCAATATTCTAGGATAAAGAGAAAGTAATTACTCTAACTAAGCTACACAATCTATACTAAGACTATATTGGGTGGAGCTTCCTTTAGCCTTGGCTAAGAAGATTAGGTACTCATCCATTTGATCATTACCATACTACTATTACTAGGATAAATTGAAAGACAAGAATAAGAGAAGAACAAAAACTTTATTGTTTATTGAACTTTGATTTACACTCTCCAAGATGATCTCTCATGGGTGGAATTCCCCTCCTATTTATAGAGTATAGGAAGGGTTACTAAATATCACTATTAATATAAAATCCCCTAAACAATGCCTAAAATCATGCATAGATATTATAACTCATGAGAATAATATCTATATCTAATTCTCTTCAATGGGCTTCCAATGCATGGGCCTTTGGTTGACAACTTCAAATGAGAATCATTGTTGGAATGGATCGCCTTTGTTCTTCGTTAAAAACTGGAAAAATGTACGATTTGCTTATCATGTGACCGATTTCTGTAAATACAAACAAAAGTACTATTAGTGTCACATTTATTTAATAAATGACTAGGTAGATATAAATTTAGGAGTTGTACACGTAAATATTACGTGTCTATCAGAATATCTCAGAGGACCAGATCCTTGATTTTGAACTCTCTATGGTGAACGTATTTGTTATAAGATCGGGCTAAAGCTTGGTGATACCTTCCCAATTTCATGGTTGTTCTATCCCGAGTCTCCTCGATCCAATTCATATTACATGCCAACTAGAATTTATTTTTTTCATCGGTCATGGTATGGTCGCGAATAGTGTGATGATACTGAGTAGGGATGATTGCTTCAGTATCGTAAGCCAAGAGAAACGGCATGCATCCAATTAAAACTCGAGGTGTAGTTCGATAAGCCCATAACGCATATGGTAATTCTATGACCCAATTGCCCTTCCTTTCTGTCAAGCACTTTTTGATCCCATCCACGATAGTACGATTGGTAATTTCAGCCTTACCATTCCCTTGCGGGTAATACGTATTTGATGGAGAATGTATGATGTTGTGTTGATTAAGAATTTCGATAACTTTAGAGCCAACAAACTGAGGCCCATTGTCGATCCTAATGAGATAGGGCCAGCCGAAACGGATGATGATGTTTTCCCAAATGAACTTGATGACTTTATCTTTTCATGTGTAGCACAAAAGAACTGCTTCTACTTACTTAGTAAAGTAATCTGTTGTGACTAACAGATATTTCCATTTTCCTGGTACAGTAGAAAACTTGTCGACAAGGTCGAGGGCCCATCTTTTAAATGACCATACAACGTTGTCGGAATGGAGTTTCAAGGCTGGAGCTCGAATTTAGGGACCATGACGTTGACAGGCATCGTATTTTCTTGCGAGTTCGATGGCTTGAGATTTTATTTTAGGCCAGAAGATGCCTTGGGTAATAGCTCGATTTGTTAGAGATTTTCCTGCTGCGTGGGAACCGCAAGTACCTTCATGTAGTTCGTGTAGGAATTTATGAGCTTATTTGTGAGATAAACATTTTAGATATGGACCTGTGACCAAAATCTTGTATAAGAGGCCATTTTCTACAGTGTAGCGTTTAGCATTGTCAAGTATGCGTCTTCTTTCAGTGGGGTCTTGAGGGAGTTCGCCGTCGATTTTTTTTTTGGTACCAATATACTTGAGGAAAGGTCGTCCCCAATCGTTCTCATCCTCTTCAACACTCCCAGTATTAATAGAATTTGAGCTTATGATGTTAATGTTGGGGGTGATAATACTTCAATCTTGAGATATCGAGCTTTTGAGTCAATGACTCCTGCGAGATATGCGAGGGAATCAAAATGTTTATTTTCTTCGTGCGGCAAATGTTCGATAGAGATTTTCTTGAATCTATTCATTTTGTCGGCAACTGTGGCTGCGTAATCTATCATTTTTCTGTTCTTCTGGAATTTTTCTTTGTAATGGTTTACGATGAGTAAAGAATCCTTATATACGGACAGCTCGGATACTCCAATCTCTAGAGCCATATCTAGTCCGTTAATCATTGCCTCATACTCGACTGTATTGTTGGTAGCTTCAAAATTCAATCGGATTACCTTTTCGATTTTATCATTAGAAGGTGTGATCAACACGATTCGGTTGCCTGATCCCGTGGGTCCTGAGGATCCAGAAGTTAAAAGACGCCATCCCTTTCGAATTATCTAGTCTACCCTTTCTTCAAGCTGTTCTTCATGAATTTATGTGTTATCTTCTTCCCAATCAGGATCTTTTACGGGAAAGTCTGCAAGGAAATCTGCTATGGCCTTACCCTTTTCAAAATGTCTGGCTCAAAATGGATGTCATGCTCGCCAAGAGTGACTGACCATTGCTGGACTCATCTGGATTTTTCTCATTTGGATAAGATTTCATGCAAAGGGTAGTTGGTCACTACTCATACTGAGTGGGATTGAAAGTATTGCCTCAATTTATTTAAGGTGTAAATGAGAGCTAAAAGTAGTTTCTCGATATCGCTATATCGGGATTCTACTGGAGTGAAGGTTTTATTGATAAAGTAGACAAGCTTCTCGGTCTTCTCATCAAGTCGAATGAGAACAAAACTTAATGATTCTTTAGTAACTGTAAGATAAATGGTGATTTCTTCCCCTTCGCGAGGTGTACTCATCACTGGAAGTGAACCCAAGTAAAGTTTAAGTTGCTGAAATGCTACTTCGTACTCTGTTGTCCATTCGATCTCGGGGTCCTTCTTAGGCTTCTATTTTGTTGTCCCCTCGCACAATAAGTTGAACAGCCATCGACAGCGATCATAAGATTTTGAAACAAAATGGTTTATTGCGGCATTCTTGTTTGTTAACTTCTGGACGTCTTTCTTCATTTTTGGAAAAGGCATAGATTGTAATGCGCGAATACAATCTGGATCAGCTTCAATACCGCGCTTGCTGATTAAGTGGCCCAAAAATTTCCCTGACTGGACTATGAACTGATATTTGTCGGGGTTGAGTCGCATCTTATAGAGACAGAGAATATCGAAAGCCGTGTGTAAATCTACAATATAGTTTTCCTTCTTAAGACTTTTACACAACATATCGTCTATATAGACCTCCATTGTTTTTCTAAGGTGATCTTTGAACATCTGGGTCATCAATCGTTGATATGTAGCTCTAGCGTTCTTGAGACTAAATGGCATGACCTTGTAGCAGTATAGACCATGTTTTGTAATGAAAGCTGTCTTCTTTTGATTGTCAGTTAGCATAGGTATTTGGTTGTATCCTGATGCGGCATCCATCATAGACAGGAGTTCGTGTCCTGAAGTAAAATCGAGCAAGTTATTGATGATAGGGAGTGGAAAACTATCCTTTGAAGTATGTCTGTTCAAGTCTATAAAATCCACGCACACCCTAATCTTTCCATTCATCTTTGGTACTGCTACAATATTTGATATCCATTCTGGATAATTGGCCTTTCGGATAAAACCAACTTCGATGAGTTTTTCGATTTCTTTGTTGACTTCGTCCCGAAATCTTGGTGCTAAAGTCCTTTGTTTTTGTTTGACAGCTTTGGCTTTATCCTTCAAGTTGAGTTTGTGAATGGCCAGATTCGGATCAATGCCCGGCATCTCGTGAAACATCCAAGCAAAGACATCACTATTTTCCTTAAGAAACTGGATGAGAGTATCGCACTCTGTTGTGGGCAGATGAGTGCCAATATATGTCTCACGCTTGGGTCTACTAATGTCATCGTATTCTGTGGTTTCCGCGTTGGGCAAATGTTGCCCTGCTGAGTTGACTGTATAGTTCTCTGTAATGTTTCCTGTCGTCTTTTGTAATTATTATGTGAGTTGATGTTCAGAAGGTTCAAGTCCAATGACGGTAGAATTTTTGCATGCTTGTACTAATTTTTGACTTCCTTTGATCTCGTAAATGTCACCTTCCCATTCAAAACGTAATGCCAAGTGATAGGTTGATGGAATAGCGCGCATATTATGTAACCATCAACGTCTCATTACCCTCAGATAATGGGATTTTGTATTGATAACGTAGAAGATAACGTCAAGTATTATTGGCCTTGCGGTGATAGGAAGTATAATCTTTTCTATGCATTCCTCCTTAGATCCATTAAAACCATAAATATCAATGTCGTTGGATTAGACCTTATCGGCCAGGCTCATCTGATCAATCGTGCTTTGAAAAAGGAGATCGATAGTGCTACCGGTGTTTAACATCATCGTATGAAGCACCATATTTTGCATTTTCAACATGACCACCAAAGCATCATGGTGAGAATAGTTGACATGCCGAACGTCGCAATCATCAAAAGAAATCCCAGTTCGCTGAGAGCTAGAAACTGGAATTAAACGAGCTTCTTTATCTTGCATGGATAAGTCGTGACATTGGCCGACACATCTTGGTTTGCTCCTGTTTGACTCTTTGACGATTTGAGTCTCCATGAAATGGCAGAGTGAGATATGGTATAAAAACTTTTTGGCTGCTGGTTCCTCGACTTGTACAGTATCTGTGGGGAATTTGTAACTCCCGTTCTTATAACTCTCCACGTCCACTATGTATTAGTGCATTCGTATGTCTGCGAATATATACTCCAATAATCGTTGTAAGGTAAAACATTGTTTTGTCTCGTGATGTCAGACCTTATGGTGGATGTTGTATGGTTTGTTCTCGATTGGTTGAAGGTACTATGCATTGCGGAAGAATTTGTTTTTCTGTATTATAGGATAGATGATGGTTATGGTCGCATTCATCTTTGGAAGATAAGGTTTCTGCAAGTTACTACCCTTTCAAGGTCGCCCGTCATTGGGTTTGGTTCGTTTCCTGTCTCCTTCTTGATCTATTGTCCGATTAGAATCGGAATGGGTCGATTGATCTTGAGCTATCAGTGTTAACTTATGAGATTTTTGCCTGTCAGATACTATTCGTTCTAGGTCGATGTATCCGTTAACCTTTTCAATCATATCTTCCAATGATGTTGGTTTGTTGAGGATGAGGTACTCCTTCACCCGACCATTGACGAGTAAAGTATTGGTGAAAGCGGAAATAGTGATCATCTGGTCGAGTCGATCGACTTTTTGAGCTAACTCTAACAACTTTATAGTAAACGTCTCAAGCTTCTCTCCTGCATCTGTTTGAGACTGAAAAGAGAATATGGGTTCTCCTCTTTATCTCTATTATGTGAGTAATTCTTAACTAAGAGTTTGCGCAGCTGTTTAAAAGATGTGATGGATCCTTCAGGTAGTATATGAAACCATCGTAGGGGTTCGTTTGGTAGGAAAGAGCCGGCATAGAATGTAGTTGAATGTGGAATGTAGGCCTTGAGCGTCCTGGAACTCTTGAACGTGTTCCACTGGATCAGTTCCTTTATACTTTCGGATCTTTGAAGTATGAAACCCAGTGGGGACCTCACCATCTAATAGCTCTTGGGCGATCAGGCTCCTTTGTAATCTATTGTGGATCCCTTTAGTCAGCGTATAGACTTCGAGCAATTCTTTGATTCGCTTTTCAACATGTTCCTGAGTGATATATTGTCGAGCTGCGGTGGTTGGTCGTATGACGTGCCTTCTCCAGGATTGTGGTCGCCACTCCCTTCACTTAGGCATTCCTTTATCAGGACTCAAACTCTTCAAGGTAGATTATTAGTATGTCTGACTCTCGCCAGGCCGCCATCTACTTCTTGTTGGATCTCTTGGATCGGGATGGGCTTTATGTCCTGTTGTTGATGGTTAGATCAAAGCGCACCTCTTGCATAAATGCCTTTCAGAGGAGGTCCAATTCTTTCATGAACAAAGATTCGCGAGCCCTTAGGTTGTACGGCTTTGTTCTTCTGGGTGGCGACCTACTGACCCTGCAAAATCTTCAACCCATCATGTACACTCGTGAGTTGTTGTTCCAGGGTTGCGCGTCTTTCTATTTCTGAATTCAGAGTGACCCTCAGGTCTGCTAAAGCTATATTTTCTTCTACCTGGGCGATCGGTGTGCTCTGACCTAGAGGCGACATTCTGAGATAAAATGATCAGCGGCGTTTGAGATAATGGTTTGAGAACTTTGGTTCCCACAGACGGCACCAAATGTAATAGCCTAATTCCGAGATTCAGACTTAGCCTTTACACCATATATACTCAGAATATTCAAACACAATAAATAACAAATAACAAGATGGTTTAGCATGGAAAACCTTTGAATAGGTTAAAACCGACGACCTCTCTTGAGGATTTTGATAAAGTAATGGTGATCTTATTGAGATTGTTAATCTATTACAATGAGTATTCTGAGAATGTGAGATAACCGAGTAAGAACTTTTCTACATCGAATGTTCCGTCCTTCATCTGTAGTTCTTCAGGTCTCTTTATAGGTTCTCTAGTATGACCGTTTAACGACCATAAAGTCCCTTAATGATGGACGTTACAAAGTGAGTGTGAGATATTTTTTGACCAGATTATGTAACGTTTCAATCTTTGCTATTGTGCAATGGCTCTATTGCTGACTGTACTCTTTGCACAGATTGAACTGTCGGTGTAGAGGTCAAAAGTGATGTCTTGAACTGAGGAAAGTTGGTCATGTCTTTAGTAGTACTTCCTGTATGCTGATGAGATTGAGGCGAAGCTTGAATCTGAGATACGAAATAAGCTATTTACAAGACGACTCTCGACCAATAGCATGAGTGTCATCAGGGATGAGTGGTGTTGGTTGAGAAAATCGTGTTGTATATGTTTCCTGACGTTGCTGTCTTATTTTTTATTGTGCCACATACTCTATTATTGAGGTCAAAAGTTCGTATGTAGTTTGAAGATGAGGCATGAGCTCGACATGCGGAATAAGCCACTATACTTGCCACTTCTGATTGGTCATTGCCTGCTTAAAGTTTTTAGGTTCAGAGATAGCAGAAATGGCTATAACAAATAAATGGTGAGTGGAGGAAAGCTTGTCGTATGATATATAATATCATAGAGGGTAAGGAGTACCTTGAGATACCACATTTGTAGAATACGTTGGAGTTGGGTGCGATATGATACTTGGGCAATGATAGTCTTATAAGTATTTGGGAGTGCTGGTAATACGAGTATAGTGATGAGTTATCAGAAGGGTAATGGTGAGATCTGGGCCAACTTGAGTTTGAGGTGTTATTTCGATGGGTTCTTACACCAAGGTTGGAGCTTCAGGGACAAGTCTATGATTACAAATAATGGACAGACTTGTCGGTAAGTTGTGGACTGATTGGTTTTGTGAAGGTTCCGGTGAATTTGCATGATCAAGAGTCGAGGCAGGGTATGGAATATCAACAACCGGTAAAGGTAGGACCGATTGTGAGCTGGTATTGTAATGGCCAAATTGTGTACGCTCAAAATTGCTTGGAATTCGCTATCACACCAATGAACCTATAATAATATTTTAATGGAAAGTAAGAAATGAAACAGGTGATTTTTGCGTGAAAAACCTCTGAATAGGTAAAAAACTACAACCTCGTATGGAGGATTTTTATGAAAGTATCTTTATTGCTTGAGGCAGATATCTTTATTACAAGTGATCTCTAAATATAGAAATGCTTTGAACCTTTTAACTAAGAATGTTTATAATACTTGCTGAGAATCTTGAATCAATAGTTTCTTGATGATCTCTTCTGTAATTCTTCTCGTCCCTGTCTCTTCTGGAACTTTTCCATTATATAGGCCTACTTCGCAGCTCTTCATTGTGCTTGAGCATGTTTTCTGAACAATGTGGTTAGTGGCGGTTGACTGAATAACTGACGAGTTCGTGAGAGACAGGTGTCTTTGACTGGATAATGCTCTTTGGTTAAAGTTTGGCCCACATTCTTAACCAGTTCGTAGGGTAGGTTGGAATGTTTGACTGGAGAAGAAGTATTAAAAATGTGTAAATCTGAGATGGAGGTAATACGAACTAGGAGAGCTCATTTTTAGGTGAGATCGAGGGATAAGTACCTACAATCGCCCCCTCGCAACAGAAAGTCACGAGTGGCTTTGGTTAAGAAATTATCTATTTGTGACTTGGTATCTGGGCTGAAGCTTTTGATAATTGAAATGGAATAATGATGGCTTTGACCGTGTGGAGTTATGCGGGTTATTGGGAAATGACGTGTATTTAATGAGGATGAGGATGTTGAGCGTGAAATGTTGGGGCACCACCTGATGTTGAAGGAATATTCTGAGGATGAGGTGGATGTCATTAAGTCAGACACCTATGTTGAGGAAGGTGATGATGAAGAAATAGAAGAGGTGGTGGTGGGAGTTGTTGATGGGTTAGATGGTGTCTCTCTCCAGACGGTGCTAGATAATCAAGGGGATGACGCCGAACTCCCAGAGGGCAAGAATGAGAAAGTAGGGTTGAGAAATGATTTGTATGAATATTTTGAAATGTCTTGTAAATTGTTGTACTTGTGCGTATTGAATAGACTTCGAAAGTTTGACATTTTTTT
Source organism: Kingdonia uniflora (assembly GCA_014058105.1). Taxonomy (NCBI): domain Eukaryota; kingdom Viridiplantae; phylum Streptophyta; class Magnoliopsida; order Ranunculales; family Circaeasteraceae; genus Kingdonia; species Kingdonia uniflora. Next base: position 2,398,981 of record JACGCM010002535.1, read on the forward strand.
AAACCTCTTATAGGCACTTAGAGAAATGAGTCTCAGAATAAAAGATCTAGAGACTGGGCTTGCCAGGGAAAGAGAGACCTCTACAGCCTTGTTGTCTTCATAAGTGGAGCTGCAGGTTAGATCGGAATAGGTCTTCTCACTTGTATGTTATATTGACATAAAGCTACCAAGTAAATTAGATAACATAAAGCGTAGAGCTACACCAAAAACTTGTTATCAACTTTAGGAAAATTACAGAAGATATCATCAAGAAACTATTGATTTGAGATTCTCAGCAAATATTAAAAACATTCTTAGTTACAAGGTTCAAAGCATTTATATATTTAAAGATCACTTGTAATAAAGATATCCGCCTCAAGCAATAAAGATACTTTCGTAAAAATCCTTCATACGAGGTCATGGTTTTTTACTTATTCAGAGGTTTTCCACGCTAAAATTACATGTTTCATTTCTTACTTTTCATTAGAATATTGTTATAGGTTCATTGGTGTGATAGCGAATTCCAAGCAATTTTGAGCTTACGGAATTTGGCCATTACAGGTATCTTGTGAAACAAATGGGAATATGTTTTCATGAAATATGGCATCCCTATGTGTAAATGTTGTATGGGAATCTAGATCATAGTGACAGTATACCTTTTAACCAAAGGGGTAGCCAAGGAATATACAACAATGGGTACGACTATCAAATTTTTATTTGTGATGGATGTTATGAGCATAAGCTAGACAACTAAAAACTTTTAAATGGTGGTATGCCGGTGCAACGTTAAATAGTACTTCGTGTGAGGATTTACCATTTAGAACTTTTGTTGGAAAACGATTAATCAAGTACGCAGTGGTGATGACACAATCACCCCAAAACTTTAAGGGTAAATTTACTTGGAAACGTAAGGTACACCCAACTTCGAGTAAGTGGCGATGTTAACGTTCGGCAACTCCATTTTGTTATGGAATGTCAACGCATGAGTGTTGATGTATAATTTCATTGGTGAGAAGATATGTACGAAAGTCATTTGAAAAG